>CM062844.1:2675643-5075643 GCA_031772345.1 Himalopsyche anomala | reverse complement strand
TTTTATACTATTCGAAAAACAGGGCATCCAAATTTTATTGCGCCTGGGGTCTCCCACGTGCTTAATCCGCAACTGTCTTTCGATATGAAAGTAAGTTGAATAAATTCGTTGTTATGATATCCACTTAAGTAAAACGGTTTTTATGTTTTTAATAATTTGCCAAGAGTAAAAAGACAACGATGGATAAAATTAATACTTTCTGATAAAATGGTATCTAATACTTTAAATGCTATCCTCGCTGTTAAAAGTACAGCCCGATCGTGTTTTTTGTGCGGCTCATTCGTCTCATTAAATTGTTGTTTATTGTTTTTTATATTGTAACATAAAAATGGCATTTATTTAGATCTTGTCAGTGTGGGGACAAACTTGCTATGATCAAAATAGATAATTGCCAAGTCGCCAAATATTTTCAATTTTAAAACAACTTGCTACTACCATGCGTCGTAAATATATCTAAATATGTACCTAACACGAAGCTAGTTAAACTGTATTAAAAAAATACATCAGGAAAACTTATGTTTTAGAATCTAGATCACGGTTTCTCAACGGTGGGCCATGTGGCCCCCCAGGGGGCCACAGCGTGTTCCAAGGGGTCACAGAGATTTATTTTTGTTTTGGGGAGCCACAACACAGTTCAGGGGGGCCACGGGCAAATTGAGGATTCAAAATTCCTCGGTGAGCTAAAAGAAAAAAAAGGTGTTTTTGGAGATATTCTGGGAAAAAGTATACCAAATCGGAGATTTCAAATTTCTCGGTGAGCTAAAAAAAAAAAGGGTATAGGGGCCACAGAAAAATAAAGACACTAAAAAGGGGCCACGCTCCCAAAAAGGTTAAGAAACACTGATCTAGATGACAATAGTTTTATTAAAAAAATCAACTTATTTACATAATTGTCAGAATTTGGACCCAAAACATTCCGATTAAAAAAGCGTTGTAATCCCGATGCTTAATATCAATGCTCGTGCATTTATGACTTTTTCATTTTCCCGAGATAAAAAATATTGACAGATCGAATTGAATTAACTTCAAACAAAACATGACACTGTTTTGCTGGCTCAATAATAGCATTATAAATGTCTACCACTAGAGAGATCAATGACCTCTTCAAACAGCTGATATTGTATTCGAGAGGCTCGCGCTATTAAAATTACTAATTACCATTAATTGACATTATTCTGTTGAACATTTTTACAAAACGTCATCCGTCACAGAGTCACTAATGAATGTTCAGTTGATTGATGAGTCTGATGTTCATATATTGCATATTTTTGCTAAAAATCCTTTTCAATTTTTTTGTGAAACGAATAAAATATGAATACTTTTAATGGAGTATTTTTTTCCGCAACTATTTAACGACGTCTTGTTGTGAGTTGATTGATACCTTAATCGTTTCACTTTAAAGTGTTATTCTATTGATTGTGTAACAAATTACTACTAGTGTTTCGCCTCATTGAGAAGCATCTTCAAATAGAACTTTATTAGTTTCGAGATTTGGATTAGTAGAATTAAGATATTTGCTGATACATTTGAATTACAATTGAAGGTGTTTGACGGAATTTCATTATAAAATTTTAAATGTTAAAGAAACTATTCGTTCTTCGAAACATTAAAGTCATAACGTAGTGACAAAATCTGTGGGAGTGTACATAATTTGAACGATTCAAATTTAATATTGAAATTCCACCAAGCACCTTCAGTCGAAATCATAAATAAAAGTCATCATTTTATAAATGTAATACTATAATTTCAATATGAATTAGGATGTTAGAGAGTGAATAACAAGATGTATTGTGCATCTCTTTTAAGTCAGTATATATAGCTGAGCAAAATGTAAGTTTAAACATAGTTCTGACGATGGCGCAAGCCGAAATAGCTATTGACTAATATCATAAAACTGTTGAACTAAATACGTTGCTATTTTTACCCTATTACAATGAAGTTCTACCTAGTAAATGCCAATTGATAGCATGTGTAAATCGCATCCCTATAATATGAATAGTCGAAAGAGATTAATTTAACTTTTTGTAAATTAATACCGTACTTCAGAAAACTTATAGATTATACATACTTTTATATTATAACGGTCTTTCTTTCAGCTCTAACTGACAAACACTCACCGAGGTTCAATTGTATATATCTACTGTGGAAAGGAAAAAGGACGTAACCCACAGTTTTTAAAAACAGGTTTTTTTTCGATAATCACAATGTATCAAACTTGATACACGTTCTATCAAAAAGATGCAAGCTACAAATGCCGAATTAGTATCTAAATTTAGCTTTCATGTTTGAAAAAGATGACCTTGTAAAAAGTTAAAACCAAGAAAAAAGACTGAAATAAAGGTTTTTCGTAGACAATTTCTTTACTTATGATTAGATTATGTCAATTAAACACCATTTTAGAAGTCTCAGTGCACTTAAAGGTTGTGTATAATTCATAATTTGCATATGGCCCAAAATCATCAAAACACGTTTTTTGCGCCTCCTGTATAATTTGATATGTGTGGGTTACGTCCTTTTTCCTTTCCACATTCGATATATATATTATTTGATAATCAATATATACATTGGCTTTATTCGTTTCAACCTAATCAAATTAATTATATCAATTGATAAAATATAATCCCACATAATCGTACAGTATCTGTAGCGCTTTAAACCGCAGGCATCTGTCTGCCGCTACACCAATCATTTCAATTATTATTGAGTACCAAATTGAAAACACTTTCCACGAATGGAAATGACATATTTGCCGCTAGTGTCAGGTTTCATATTATGTACATATGTATGTATAATACTTGAATCGTGCTCACCAAACGTATTTCCAAAGCTACACATACGCGCTCTTGAAATACTCTCAATTAACGACATAGTGGTTTAATGATTCATATTATATACCTTTTCGCGCATTTCGGTTACATGTACTTAATTCCATATCGACTGTGGATAGGAAAAAAAACAACCCACAGTTTAAAAAAAAAAATTTTTTTTTTCGATAATCTCAATGTATCCAACTTAAATTGTTCCGTGCACTTGAATGCCTGAAGATGCCGAAAGGCGAAACCCGGGTCGTTAGTGACAAAATCTGTGCGAATGTACTTAATTTGAACGATTCAAATTTAATATTGAAATTCCACCAAGCACCTTCAGTCGAAATCTTAAATCGTATCCAACTTAATTAATACACGTTCTATCAAATGGATGTAAGCTGCAAATGCCGAATTAGTATCTAAATTTAACTTTTAAGTTTAAAAAAGATGACCTTTTAAAAAAATAAAACCAAGAAAAAAGACTGTAATAAAGGTATTTCCTAGACAATGTCTTTACTTAATATAAGATTATGTCAATTAAACACCAGTTTAGAAGTCTCCGTGCACTTCAAGGTTGAGTTTATTTCATAATTTGCATATGGATGAAAATCATCAAAACACGTTTTTTGTGCCTCCTGTAAAATTTGCCGTGTGTGGGTTACGTCCTTTTTCATTTCCACAATCGATATTGCACAAGATGAGTTATTAAACTCCTTGTTAAAAATGCGAGCTATTGTGATTGAAAATATGATGTTTTTATAGAGTAAGAGGTATTGTAGATACTAGATATGTATGGAAAAAATGTTTGGTATTGTGTTGGGGATAAAATGGTGTCAAACACTTGTTAAGTGTTTGTTTAGAAACTCTTTTCACACAGCTCATCAGCGCAGTACACAATAATGTGTGTGAACGTGGCGTGTCGTCGGGTCTTTCATCTTGAAAAATCACGTCAAAACATAAGTAGTTCTTGCTTTATTTTACGTTTTAAAATTGCTTTAGAAGAAATAAAAATGTAGACTCTTCATTGTAGAGCATATAGATTTCTTTCTAATAAAGCAGAATTTGTTTACAAGTGATAAGTTAAAAAGAACACTAGACAAAGACTAATAGTTTACTTATCACATTTTCTACGCCACATTTTAGCGATGGTATGAGTTGGGTGGAAATCTTCGGCGTCATATAGAGAGCGAGTAGACTTCAACTAATAAAAACTTTCTAAATTCTAGAGTAACTGATTTTGTGTACAGAAATAACTGAATTCTTTCACGTCTTGGGCAGTTGCTTTAGTGATATTCCAATAAATATTTTTAGAATGAAGTAAGTTTTTTTGCATGAATTTATCTATTGACAGTCACTTAATTAGGATTCACAGTAGTTTTAAAATACTTAACCCGTGTTAACTTAACTGATTCTTTTATGTGTGACCAGTTTTGAAAAGCGCCGAGCTATTTTCTCGCGCAGATACTTTTGATTTACAAGTTAAACTTTAACTCGTTTTGTACTTTGCGTGTGTTTTTTTTTTATGTCACTCGTGAAAATTTTAGTTTCCGAACATTATGGATTCTCTCACATCTGCTTGCTCTCTCGTTAGCGAGGATAAAAGCTTTCTCGCTGGTACACTAAACTTCCACCATACGTGTTTACTAGGGATTGTCGGTTTTCAAAAACCGGTTTTCGGCTAAATTTGTGACATTCGAAAACCGGTTTTTCATCTTCGTAACCGGTTGTGCCGAATTTTCCATAAACTAGTCTATAAACGAAAGGACAGAAAATTTGGATCTTTCATTTAATGGCTTAAAGACCATATGCCCCACATCATTACGCAACGAAAGGGTATTTTCGATATCAGGATATTTTGTTACAAAACGATCAGTAGACGTTTTGTGTTTTCTTAAATCATATTTTCTGATGAGGAATACCAAATAATTTCTTGTTGTGTATTATTACGTATATAAATAAACAACATTAAAAAAAATGAACTTTTTCTCGCTATTTTAATTGAATTATCATTTTTTTGTAAAACTTCGAAAACCGGATAAAACCGGGGTTCGAACATTATTGACTTTCTAAAACCGTTTTTTTCGAAAGTCGGTTATTGTATAAGCCCTGGTGTTTACCGATAAGATCAGAATACATATTTGTTTCATATATTTGAATCATATTCTCAGAGCGGTATATATCGCATAATCTGTCAAGACTGTTAAACTGACAATGCAGGGCAGACAGGTAGAAACTTTAACGTAACAGTTATTAAAAAAAACACGCTAGATGTACAAAAAGCATAGTTTTCAGAGTTTACGAATCATTTGAAAGAAAACGATCAAAATTTTCATAAACATGTCTATCTAGTAAATAATAAAAGGTTGAGAATGAGAGTTTTTGTAAATTAATAAAGCCTTTTTAAAAATATAATTAAAACATTTTAATAAATAGATGGATCAAAATTGTTGAATTCATTCTCATTTAAATTTACCTTACCTAATAAGTAATTAAATTGTTCTAAGTACTGCAAATTTTTCTATCTTACCCTCTCCGTGCGACTTGTAGAATAGGACAAAACCCTGACTTTTATTTTGTTATTTATAACATAAGAATTATAATCAATTTTTAGTTTATATGTAATTTCTCATTTTACTTACCGCGAGGATTGTTCACTGATAAAAAATATATTAATGTTTACAGTATTATGTATGACTTATGAGTCATACATAATACCAGCGGTGGGCTGCCAATATCTTAACAAGGGGCTCGGTAAATGTTATCCATTTTTGTATCCATGTCCGCTCCCTATGTCGAGATATGGCCTCCTAATGAAGGTATCTCAACGAAAGTTATTATCTACGATAACTGCTTGTTATTTAGTCGCTCTACCTCTCTTTTCCAAAGAGAGTAGTAGGGATAAAATGATAAGCTTAAGACAGGACTAGTGATTAACTAACAGTAGCGCCCAGTTGAATTGAAGAATCGGAAGAGTGGGAGGCAATCTAAAGACATCACAAACACCCATTCCTTCGAACAGAAAATAGATAAATCGATCGAAAAAATGTTGTTTCGTACTGGGACGCCCACAACGCTGAATGAAAAAATGAAACAACTAATTTTCAAATTTATTCATCTACAGAAATTGCAGTTATGTGATGATTTGATATAAGACGAATGATTTTCTTATCTTAACAAGGGGCTCGCCGGCCGCGCTGAAATTTAACAAGGGGCTCGCGCGAGCCCCCTCCATCCCATACCTGCATAATACTGTATTAAATATAAAACAGTATTATACATAAAACAATTCTTTTCATAATCCATTTACCACCTGTAATTATATTTAAATTATGCTAGCGGTAAATAAACATTGTTTCCGTTTGTCATTAGTGTCATATTGTGGACGTCGAAAAATTTACAGTGCTTTTATGATGATACTGATGCCCGAATAAACATACAAACATAATATATTATAAATGCATTAAAAAAAAAGTTTGTTTTTTTTTTAAATATTTTATTTAATAAAAAAAAATGTATTGTTATACGGTCAATTCTCTTGTTGTCTTCCCAACATGCCTTTTCAAAGCAGAACAATAGACCAAAACGCCAGTTTTTATACGTGTGTTTCTCTATTATATCGTCTTTCAAGTTAATTCAGAGCTGAACTCGAAAAAGTTAAATATATATGAAATTTAGCCTACAACTATCGGTTGTTATTAACACTCAAGTACCGTTCGAAAATATAATCGAGGAGCGATGGGGTACAAAGTGACCCCAGACAAATGACAAAAGTACATTGATTATCGTTGTAGATTTTATTAAATATCAGCAAGATATTATTGGTATTTAGCGAATGGTTGAAATAAGAAGAATTTTAAGAAGTACCCCATAATAACCCAAAGGTTTAACAATGACAACCAGGAAAAGTTAATTTTTTGACAATTGTTGTGAAAAAATATGCTGTTTTAAAGTGGTTGCAGGTTTTTTAATTCCTCTAGGGGTCCAATACCACTAGGATATGAACGATGGAATTATATTAAACCGACCAAGTTTCTATGTTAGTTAATATCTATAAACAGTATACTTTGCAACTAAAAAAACGATTCACGAGTAATGTGGTATTATTTATAATGACACCGTAATACTATTTATTATATTTAATAAAAAAAAATATTGATTGAATCGGCATTTACTCGGTAGAACACCTTTGTAATAGGATCAAAATATCAACGTATTTTATTCTTCAGTTTTTTTATAGTGTTAGTTTATAGCTATTTCGGTGTGCGCCATCGTCAGAACTGTGTTTTAATAAAAAAACTTTTTGTCGTATCATTTACGTACGTCTAAAAGTTTTCTTTCCCATAACATTTCCCTTACGTTGCTAAAAAAAAAACCAAGTGAAAAATATGTTTTTTAAAAAATACACGTCCTCGGTTTTTACCGTCCATTAAAGGGTGGTAAGTGTAAAAACATGTTTTTTCACATGGTTCTTTAAGGGCCAGCCACATATCGGAAGTATTTTATTAGCACCGTAGAGGAAGTGTCGAGTCCTATGGCGCAGCGGTTAGCGTTGTTGGCTTCCGTGCCGGACCTCACGGGTTCGAGTCCCAGTACGAACAACATTTATCGATTTCCGTTTGTAGACATGGGTATTTGTGATGTCTTACAATTCCCTCCCACCCTTCCTAGCCTTGAATAACTAGGCGTAGCGAGAGCGATTAGTTAACCAATAGTCGTATGCTAGCTAGCCTTATCCTTCTCTCCTTACAACTCTCTTTGGAAAAGTGAGGTTGAGCGACTGAGTAACAAACAGTTGAAAACTTCTGTTGAGATACCTCCATTAGGAAGCCATATGCTCCACGAGTGATGTGGACATGGATAAAAAGGGGGGAAGTGATAAAAGGTAGTACAGGCGGACCTCTACTTTCGCATAATTCGCTTTTTCGCACAAACGAAAGTGAGGAAGAAGACCAGAAAAAAACATCAATACTTTAACAATAAAAAATATGAACGAAGCTTTTATTCATCTCGATACATTTTTGAATATTATGGAAGAATTTGATCCCAATGGAGAACGCATGTATCAAGTGCGTAGGGCGATCCATAAAAACACTGCATGTTACAGAAATCTCTATTAACCACTTGAATACCAAGCGGACACCGGTGTCCGGAACATATGCAAGCGAACACGGATGTCCAAGACATTTAAAAAATCAAATACTTATTTATTGATTTGGCATTTACTTGGTAGAACTCCATTTTAATAGGGTAAAATATCAAGGTATTTCAGTTCTACAGTTTTTAAAAAAGTTAAAGGTTGATAGCTATTTCGGCTTACGCCATCGTTAGAACTATGCTTTAAACGTACATTTACTCAGCTATATATACTATATATATAGCTATCAACCTTTAACTTTTTTAAAAACTGTAGAACTGAAATACCTTGATATTTTACCCTAATCAAATACTTGGTATTATAATAGAATATAAGCAATATTTTGATGAATATGTGTAGTGATATCTATACTGAGTCAATATAGGTTTTTTAAATGTCGTATTCGAGTGTATATTAGCCAAAATTATTCTTCTCAAAAACACGCAGTATTTCTGGGACATATTAATGATTTATTTGTGCGGTATTCAAGCGGTTAAGAAAGTAAAAAAGAGTAAAATACAACTTATAACAAGTTTATTAAAAAAATATCAGGGCTGTGGAGTCGCGTGAAAAAAGACGACTCCGACTCCAGCTTAAAAATAATTAACGACTCCGACTCCGAGGAAATTTTTCAATAATTTCATTTTAACTTATATATTTACAATTTTAACACTTTTGACTTTTTTGTTTAAATACACATTATTAAATATATTTTTAAAAAAAAATCGAGCCGCTCATTTTTCACGACTCCGACTCCACAGTCCTGAAAAATATAATTTGTATCAAATACATAAGTAAATTTTGATAAATAAAATTTTTAAAGGGAGATTTGGTGTTTTTTTTTTACATCCATCTACTTTTGAACATTCAACATTCGTACACATTTTCAGAAACCAATTGTGTGCAAAAGTGGAGGTCCGCCTGTATTTTGAATTTCAAATTATGTGTCGTTTTCCGTATGTAATAAATACTTATCAAATCGAGTAATCGTGTAGTCGTGCAGTCTCATAAATTTTAAATTTAAACATGAATGTCAATGTTAATCTATGTTGAATATAAATATTTCTTTACGCAGATGGAATAGTTTATTGATAAATAAAAACATTTTGTATCCTGTCGAGCTTGATTGTGGAGAAAATGATAGTGCATTTTAAATGTTTTGCTTTATTTTTGTGTGGTCTGTAATTTTATTTCATTTATTTATTATATTCATAATAATGTTTAATTTAGTGTCATCGTATTATTTTATATAATATGTATAACTTTTCATACACAAATTTCTGAGAATTTAACAATGCTTAAAATAACTTTATTTTTTTTATATAAAACATTATTTATCTCATTATGGAACGCTTTAATTATTTTAATAATACACAATCAACAAAATATATAAACAAATAATACATTTCAATACGTATTTATTTAAATTTGAATCGTTCAAATTATGTACACTCTCACAAGTTTTGTCGCTAACAGTGGCGGCCGGTCAATGTGGCTTTGGATCAATGCATTCCTTGTATATGCAGGGGCGGTTATATTTCATGAAATAATATTCAAGCATAACATTTATACTCATTTTCTTCATTCTTCATGTATCCAATGCCACATTGACCGGCCGCCACTGGTCACTAACGACCTGGGTTTCGGCTTTCGGCACCTTCAGGCACGGATGAACTTGAACTGACGTTCAGTAAATAAATGTATCGTGCGTATATAAGAAATGAATGTATCACTTAGTTTAAGACCATTGCGGAATGGATTATCGTAGTAAACATGGAAAATATAGTTCTTGAAATTATTACTCCGTAAATTCATTCGTTTACGTAATTGTTTGCAACCTATGCCTGATGTTTGAAAAAGTATCTTGTGACTATGATTGTCTTAGCCCTTGCACACAATCTGAATGGGTCAAAAGCATAAGCATCGCTTTTCTAAACTATAAATTATATTTTGATTGTTGTAAGAATGTTTGTTAAAAAAATCTATTTTTATTTACCGTTAAAGTTTCCAAACATTATAAACCTAGAATACAAAAATAATAGTGGAATATATTTGTATTTAAATAGCGGTGGTCATTAAGTTCATATAAAAAAATATATTGATTTTTTATATATTTTATTAACATAGAAAAAAGAGAAATACAATAAATTAAATCCGCTCCGGAAGGTGTTTACACCCACTTATATAGGTGAAGAATTTCTTAAGGTAAATAGGCCCACACAACATTTTTTTAATATTTATTTACTCTTTGTTTAAAGCACAGATGTCCGTTACAACCTTAATATACCTTTTGACCACAGTTTTATGCGAAATTTAAATGATATCTGTATTATGGGTTGCGGCTTAATAATATGAATGAATTTTTCGACTGGAGATATATACACCTGGGCTTTGGGTCAGGTTCAGGTAACAAAGACCTTGCCTGGAACGAGAAATTTTATCAAATTTCGGCACGCGCAGACTTCTACGATGAGAAAATATGAGCGACTGTCATAACCATAAGGGGGCGTCTAAGGGTGGGCTGGAGAATGCTCGGAAGGGCTCGCAGGAACCCCTTGTTAAAGCTGACTTAGTATCTTGTTAAATTAAGGAAAAAATAATATACTCGGATGAAATCAGTACCTATCTGCAATTTCTGACATATATATCGTCTACCGTGGTTTAACTATTATGTTTTGGTTTGGGCAAATGGAGCTAAAAGAATACCTCACTTTTTTACCTATACTTTACTAATGTAGTTGCTTTACTAATAATTATAACGCAGTGACGTTCCTAGGCTATGTGCCGCCCCTAGGCAGAGTTTAAAGTAACGCCTTTTCTATTTTTCTAAATATTTTTGTTTTGAATTACCTTATCCTGCCGCCTACAGTGCTGAAATCGGTAAATGTCACATTTAACGAAGATTTTTTTGCGATAAATTTAACTGCTGTCAACTACCCATCAGTCATAATATTATTACCATTAAAAATGTTTTTTGTTGGCATTTTTTTTTTATCAAAGACATTGAGGCATCATATTTATTCTAAACCAAATTCGTGTGTCAAAAACATTCAGTCATTTAAAAAAAGCAGTGATTATTTGCCTCTCCTTTTGACTTGCCGCCCCTAGGCAACTGCCTACTCGACTATGCCCACAGAACGTCCCTGTTATAGTATAATTGTATAAGTGATGTATAAATTCTCCCTTTATACAGAACACCGCGAATAGTTTTGAGATTTAACGAGCTCCTTGTTAGCGTATTGGGAGTCCACCTCCATTAATTATTTAAACGTTTTTAGGCAATCTTTTAACCCTTACGGCCCTACAAACTAACGATATTGTATGTAGATGGCTTTTATCTTAAAAATACTATATACTTAGTAAGTAAAATGTAAACAAATAAATTTAAATGCATTTTTTACTTGTTTAATCCGATCAGGTGAATTCAGATTGATTTATCAAATATATCGTAAGCAATAACATTGTTACGTTAATATAAAATAAAAATAACTTTGATTATTCCACGTATTGTGTATCAAAGTTATTTTTATTTTATATTAAAATGAACTTCCACAAAGTTACCGTCGAATCCATCGAAAGTATTGTTACGTTAATTATTTATATTGAAATCCCCCATGTCGAAAATTTTCAAACTCATTCCCCTTCTTATTCTGATAACATAATTTATGAACCACCCCTCGTTAAAAACTTATGTTAAAATGCTGCATTCAATTTTTGTATGCTTCAAATCAGGAGCAGACATTGCTAAAAAGTTTTAAAAAAACGGTACCCCGTTTTATACGTTTTAAAATGTCATTCTACCCGTAGTAAACAATTTTCTTACTTGTCAGGTTTGTCAATATGATTATATATATTTATTTTAATACCGACTAAAATGCATAACCTTTTATATTTTACTTTGATAGATATATAAAAAAAGAGCTGTAACTGTTGTTTTACAACGTATGTGTATATTTTGCTTTGTTAATTTATAAGGAACCGCATTGCAAACCGCTGTACTAAAAGTCGGTTAGTCCAATAGCTTTAGTTCATTCTTGCTCAATCACCGACTGGTTGCCGTACATGGTAATTAGAACACCGCCTAACCAAGAAACTCTATACGTGTGGGAGAATACGCTACTACGAGAAAGTCTAGATGATTCTTAAACGGCGCATTCACTAGGGAACAAGTTGTTCCACAACATGACCCTTTACGCAGAGTCAACGTGACGCCGCAGCGTTGAAAACTGTCCCTCACGGTTAGGTATGCTGATATGCAGGCGACGCAGCCCAGGGTAGCTTATAACTGGAAGGTGCAGGGAAACGAAGCAGAAATGTCCAATCAGCGTATGTTTGTGAAAGTTGCTTCATGCAATTGTCATGTATGAATGACATAATTTGAAAATCTATATTTCTTTACAAAAATGCATTTAATAATTCAAATATAACTCTAAGCTTTCAGTAAATGTAAATAAAACTTCAATCTTCTACATTACAAAACCTACCACTGCCCAATAAAAAACAACATCATTTGAGTTCTGTAAATCACTGGTTAACCAAGTGACGTGTGAATAACACAATAACTCTTTTAATGCCTAATTTTGAAATATCTTCCTGTTTGGTGACCGCTATCAAAAATATGGCTTTGTGTCAATTATATTAGATTATCGATGTTATAGTATATTATCTGAATAAAATGTCATCGTGGATGATTATCATTTACTTGAATTTTTCATCCAATAACATCAAATAACATTCGTTCTAATGTAACACTAACCAACATAACCTCAACGGGTGACGTTTCTGCGACAACTATATGATCCTTAATCTGTTCAAGATTATGTTTCGGGACATGAACGTAGATGTTGAGGGTCACATCCCGGGAGATTTGTTCCCAAGTGAATGTCAGCCTTTATACTCTTCAAAAAGTTGTTAAAAGATTGTGCTTTATACTGCCCAGAAGCTTTTGTGATATAATTCCAAATGTATCAAGCTCATAATAAAAGCAATTATACTGCATTCGAAATGTTGCCGTTCTTGCTTGATGTACGCTTGTACTATAAATACATATAAACAGCTAAGCTTCGATTTAACTGACCACATATATGGGCGAGGGTGTATCCGTTCTATAATAATGTAGATATAATAAAAAACGTTTTTTATTTATTGTTAAAACAACGCCCAAACACATAGATATATGTACAAGGTCGGTTAAGCTCTATGCACATATGATAAATGTAATGTCTTTTAAAATGAGATGTGACTTAGATGAGTGTTCTTCAACCTTTTTACATCCACGGACCAGTAAAAATTGTAAAAATATCTCGCGGACGGCGTCAACCAACATCACTCATTAGGTTCGTAGGATGACATATAAATCGTGCCACTATTGACAAATTCATATGATTTTGAAAAAGTATTAACCTTCAAATAATACTTGTCAAAATTTCATAACAATTGAGGTTTAGTTCACAAGTGACGCTACTTTTGTAATTTTCAAAACAATGGAAAAATCATAATGTCGTGTGTTGTTGATAAAGCATTGCTTTTTAATGGAAAAAATACCGTTCAAGCAAAGCAATGGTTTGACAAGTGTTATTTGGACTCTGTCCCATCGAGATAAATGGTAGAGAAGTGGTTTGCTGATTTCTGAACGCTCATTTCATGATTTCTAAGCTGATCGATTTGGTCGCCCAAATTCGGTAGATGTTCCAGAAACGCTCGCGCGAACCCCTTGTTAAAATTTACTAAAGCCGGCGGGCCCCTTGTTAATTTAAAAGAAAACTATATTCTCAGATCAAATTAGTATATAACTGTACATTTTGATTTATATATTATCTACGGTAACTTCAATATACACAGTAGTACATTTTTAGGCAATTGGATTGATAAGTTTATGGTAAATTTTATATTGTTGAATGTTACAGGTGTATTAAGTAAAAACAATTGCTTATTTAAGTATTGCATACAATTGCATAGGGGTTATAAAAAAAATGACTCCTTCCCCTGAACACCGAAAATAGTTTTGATAGTAAGCGAGCCCCTTGTTAGCGTATTGGCAGCCCACTGCTGGTAATAAGTTTGCAAAAAAAATCTTCATATAATGAGGTTAATTGATTGTATTTTTTACGAGCTTATTGCGAGAGGAAGATAAAAAAACATCAACCTCTCGTAAAATTTGTTTCGCTTAAGTTTTTCTTCCAATTACGGGTCGATATGTAAAATAAAATTCTTCCAAAATAATAGGAATATAACGAACGATAAAGCAATTGAAATTTATTATTCATTTCTGATAATAAATTAACTGATGTTGCTTAAAAGCGCGTCCTGATATTATATTATTAATCCAGCAACGATTTTAAAGGAATTTAACGGTATAACGACATCCCTGTTATACGTTGTAACTAAATTTTAAATTCTGTTACAAATTTGTTTTCATCCTTGTATATGTATACAATTTATGTTGAGATGGGAAACATCAAAGACATTTTCGTTCGGGAATAGATTGCCATCAAAGGATTTCGATGTCAGATACTTGTATATATTTATACATGTATAATGTGCAGATATTTGTCTCTTTGAAAGCGGGTGTTTTGTGATATTCTCTGATTAAAAATTCCAAAGAAACAGTTGATTAGGCCTGCAAAATATTCATAGTTTTCCTGAGAAATTGATCATATTAAATTAATAATACGGTGATCTAAATTCTAAGGGTCTCACATTGCCAACTCGTGCGTCTGACATAGCTTTATATTATGAAATTATATGCAAACTTCTCACAAACTGAAATACTATCATAAATCACTTTTAAGGTGTTCACTGTCAAAACCTTGTGGAATGGCATTATAATAAAAATAATAAAAGATTTTTAGTACTTTTTCCACTTAAAATTTATTTGATCAGGACCGGTTTCGCTCCTCACGAGCATTATCAACTGATAAGGAAAATAAATTAAACAGTGCTATTTATACAAGTTAAATTGAAATAAAAAGGTGTAAGCAATGTGTAATTATAATGTAATTTGTAAATCCTCTTCATTGTTAGTAATTGCTTACACCTTTTTATTTCAATTTAACTTGTATAAATAGCACTGTTTAATTTATTTTCCTTATCAGTTGATAATGCTCGTGAGGAGCGAAACCGGCCCTGATAAAAAAAAAATTAAGTGGAAAAATTACTAAAAATCTTTTATTATTTTTACTATCATAAATATTTTATTTTACTTTTTAACGATTTGTCGTCGAAAAAAGTCAAATGGCAGCCAGTAAGTTAGTAGTTAGTAGTCTGAAATACTCGACACAATCACATTTTTTTGATCACACACTTTGATAGTACTACTGTTACTTTCATTGTGTGTGGTAAATTTAAATGGAAATAAATTCAACGTGATGGGACATTCTGTAACACAACAAGTGGAATAAAAAAGTTATCAAATTAAATTTTACATTAAAAATGAACTTCCACAAATTTACCGCCGAATCTATCGAAGATATTAAAGATAAAATGTTTATGACAGAAGACACATTTACAATGTTATGATCGTGAAAATGGCATTTATGAAACGTAATATACTTGCGGGTATCTTGTTTCTTATTTTTATCGGCGAATTAAAACATAGACTATGTGTAGGTTGTGGGTTGGGGGGAGTTTGTGAGATTGCATCTTTAAAATCAAACGCGGCTTTGTAGTGCTTCTTAATAATTAAATCCTAGTTTCTTATTTCATGGCTTCTATTATTAAAAAAAAAAAAAAAACAGAATTCATTTTCAAGTAAGTTTCTTCAATGGACGCGTAAATAAATGTAGACAATATAAAAATGACAATACAAAAACCTCTCCCTACCAAAGACAATAATAAACGTTTCATTCTTAAGAACATCACTTAACATTAATGCTAGCTTATTAGCCTCAGGCATTTTTATACTCTATCGACAGTAATCAGCAGAAAAGCGTAAGCGGCAATTCATAAATTTTACAGAAGACGATTGTTTTTTTGACTTCCTCTCGTAATACGAACGCAAAAAGAAACTTCAATTGACCAAATATTACTAACCGCATTTTGTATCCATGTCCGCCCCAATATGAAATATATGGCCTCCCAATAGTTTTTTCTTCGAGAACTGTTTGTTACTCAGTCGCTCAACCTCACTTGATAGTGAGCAGTAGGGAAAGAAAGAAGGATAAGGCTAGAACAGGACTGGTGGTTGTCTAATCGCTATTGCTACACTCAGTTAATTAATGATCAGAAGGATGAGAGGGAGGAAATAATGTGAATTTACATCACAAACACCCAGTCTTTGATCATAACGTTGAATTGAATAATTCTCAAATTCACTGTGATATTACCGGGAATTGAACCCAGACCTGCGTGATCGGTAGAGCAAGCTCTAACCAACTGGACCACATTAGGGAATACTTTTTACGACGTTTTTATAAGACGTTTAAAAAAACTTTTGTAAACGTACCATTTTATGAACCACTAAATAAAGCAAGCAATCGACAGTGGTTTTTTTTTACATTCTTCAATATCCAAAAACGGATGATTGTTTGCACCATTAGTCAATATTTAAGTGTTCATATCTTTATTAACATTCCTTTGCGTAGTGCCTGCTGTTGTCAGTGACGATATGTCACTTTATGACAAAACGAGGAATTTGTTGTGATTCCCGTCGCGATATGAAAATATTTGAAGTGTGCTTAGTTACTTTCAGGGGCGTGTAGTCTGTAGAAACAAGTGACTCCGATCCACAATATTTCTCTGAATTGAATTTGATAATTTTATAAAATTCTTGGTTTTAACATCCATGCCGACTTATATGATAAATATGTATTGGCGTAAAGACGCATAAATAATAAAATAAATGATTTATAAAGAATTTCACATAAAACAAAAAAAAAAAGACAAAGATTTTTTTTTCTCAGACCCACTCAAACATTACATTAGGCTCTCTTTTACCACGGTGGATACGTTCCATACAATACCGTGTAAAAAAAGTATACTAAAATATAAAGTAATGGTGGATATATTTCATGCATGAAAATCAATACAGAATATCAAAAAATAATCTTTATTAATTATTGTATCGATATACTTGGCATTTACTTGGTAGGACTCCATTATAATAGGGTAAAAATAGCAACGTATTTAGTTCTACAGTTTTTATATTTACGTTGATAGCTATTTCGGCTTTTGCCATCGTCAGAACTAGTCGTTGCTATGTTTACACTATTATATTAATTATTGTCATACAATTTCTCCGGCACACAAAAAAATATATAATTCTTAAAATTATCCACCATTCAAAACTGAAGGCATTCCCGTGGGTTAATCCTTTTCGCCAGCAATGGCTTTAAACCTAGTGATACATTTATTTCTTATTTAAACACGATAAACTGATTTACTAAGCGTCTGTTCAAGTTCATCCGTGCACTTGAACGCCTAAAGATGCCGAAAGGCGAAACCCGGGTCGTTAGTGACAAAACTTGTGTGAATGTACATAATTTGAACGATTCAAATTTAACTTTTCCGGTTCTAAGCTCAAGAAATGCGACCCCAATACCCACATTTTCTTAAATACTTATTTTAATATGGGTGATACAATGTTTATAATTAAGGTATTCTTACATCATAGTTTTTTGGACCTTTTGTAGTTTATATAAATACGATAAGATAAGAGATAAGCGCCCGCTTATCAGCGATCGTTCGTAAGATAACTATGCTGAACGCCGCTAAGCAAAGCGCGCCAGTAGCACATTGATATTTGCACTGAAACGACGTATATTTTACGCGCAACTTAAAATATGATTATTTATTAAAAAAACCACGGATTTTTATAAAAAAATGTATGAGGAATGATGCAGAGAGATATTTTAAAGCCCTTAGACTATTTATTTTTTTGAAATTCATAAGAATAAGGCCAATAATGAGGAAACCACTGGGGTCCCTAAAAGACCCCCATCGGCCGAGAAGTATTTTTCTAGTCTCCGAGCCGCGAGAGTTAATATCGAAAACTCCACCGATCACCTTCAGTCAAAATCTTAAATTGTATCTAGTTGCATTTAACTTTTTGTCAATGCAGTTAATTTGTTCGTTTATAATCGATTCCAACCGTCATCAATCAACCGTCAGCGATTCGTTCATCTATCTGTAGATTCTATACGCTAAAATATCGAATAACAATACTCGGCCGTGAGTCTCAATTAAAAAAATAATGAGCTAAAATGATTTTTGTTTGCATTCTTTTATCGTGGTGTGTTTCCGCTTATGCATACAATATACTTAGTCACTGTGCGATAATTCACGACGAAGAGCGGTGACTCAGTTTGAAAAAAAAAAATCAAACATTTACATCACTGTGTCACACAGGCAGTGTGACAAAAAGAAAACATCGGAAAATTACGCCTGCGCTCGTTATTGTATTTTTTCCCCTGCCACCTAAGAATGCGTCTTCTTGATCAATTGCGAGAACGAACTGTGACTCACTGTTTTTTTATTATTATATCGACTGTGGAAAGGAAAAAAGACGTAACCCGCGCATATTAAATTTTACAGGAGGCGCTAAAAACGCGTTTTGATGATTTTATGTCATATGCAAATTATGAATTATACACAACCTTCAAGCGCATGGAGACTTCTAAACTGGTGTTTAATTAATATAAAATTAAAAATAACTTTGATTATTCCACGTATTGTGCTACTAACTGTGACACGTGTTTCGCATCTTTCAGAGGCATCCTCAGACTTACTATCGCAAAGTTTGCTTAAGTAATGAAGCAATATTGATTCTAACATTTAAAATTATGAAATTACAAAATGGAGTTTGGGTTTTTTGTCCTTTTAAGGGAAGCAAGGAGGGGGTGATAGAATCGAAATAAAGCAAACAAATAATGATACTAATGAGCTGCAATCAATCAGATGGTGTGATTAAAGCAATGGTGTTTAATTGCCATGATATAATATTAATTAAAGAAGTAGTCTAGTAAAAGCCTTTATTTCAGTCTTTTTTCTTGGTTTTAATTTCTTACAAGATCATCTTATTCAAACTCAAAAGATAAATTTAGATACTAATTCGGCATTTGCAGCTTGCATCCTTTTGATAGAACGTGTATCAAGTTTGATACATTGTGATTATCGAATAAAACCTGTTTTGAAAAAACTGTGGGTTACGTCCTTCTTCATTTCCAGAGTCGATATTATTATAATGCTATAAAATAAACAATTTTTTATCCCTTTACAACTGACGTAATCGATTTTGTATTTAATCAACGTTGTTTATAAACAATCACTAATGTATTAATCATAAGAAAAACACAAATTACAAAATCAAGTTATGTCGCCCGTTGTGGTCTAGTTGGTTACAGCTTGCTCTACCGACCAGGTGGGTCTGGGTTCGATTCCCGGTAAGGTCAATGTCAAATTTTGATTTTTTCAATTTAAATTTGATACCTATGACAAGAAGTGTTGGTGATGTCATTTTATTCGAGTTTATCTCGAGTGACATACAAAACTAAAATTTGTATCGAGTTTTTCTCGTATGATCTTTCAACTTATAAAAATCTGGCGCATTGGTATAAGCCAGGAATGGGCAACCTTTCCTAGGTCTGGGGCCAAATTGTCATTCTGTCTCCGAGTCAAGGGCCGGACCAAATTATTAAACATAATCAAGTTATATTAAATATAAATAAAACACCTTGCTATTTCTTATATGGTGGTGATCATGAACTAGTAGAGTGGAGCTATTGCAAGCGTCCGTCTCATCTCCATTATTAAATCCCTCCCTGGAAATATTAATTTCTTTTTCCAATACTTCGCCGAGATGAATCAGGGCCGGACAAAATAGCTCGGCGGGCCGGTGGTTGCCCATATATGGTATAAGCTGTAATGCCAAATATTTTTTTTTAACCTAAAAAAAAATCAATATAAAATTTCAATGATATTCTTGGATATATCGACCCGTAATCGACAGAAAAGCGTAAACCACGATACATAAATTTTAAAGGAGAAAGATATTTGCTATACCGTTTTTTAATAGACACATCGGTATTGATTTCTATGTTCGGTATTAAAATCTCTATACTCGAGTAGACAGTGAATGCTCTTGGGACTTCGTCTACCACGGGCAAAGGAATCGAAACATTAATAAATAGTTCTCCAGTTCGTATCGAACAGAAGTATGTATTTATGATACCTTTATCCTTAAAAACACACTGTATATTCTATCCTGTAAAACGGGATCAGGCAGCGTATATTCCCTCTTAAATATCAACATGATTACCTGTTAAGTTGCACCATACATAGTAAATATTTCCACGTTGGGAGTTAAATAAAAATTAAACCAGTACATAAATATGTCATGTATGTATGTATAATAAATTTGAATCGTTCAAATTATGTACACTCCCACAGATTTTGTCACTAACGACCCGGGTTTCGCCTTTCGGCATCTTCAGGCGTTCAAGTGCACGGATGAACCTGAACTGACGCTTAGTAAACGAATGTTTCGTATTTGTATAATAAATAAATGTATCACTGAGTCTAAAGCCATTACTGGCGAAAAGGATAAGCTCATGGCCTGAAGCCATACGCCTGAAGATGCCGAAAGGCGAAACCCGGGTCGTTAGTGACAAAATCTGTGTGAATGTACATAATTTGAACGATTCAAATTTAATATTGAAATTCCACCAAGCACCTTCAGTCGAAATCTTAAATTATATGTATAATATTTTTATAGTTTCTTAAACTGTGTTTACTTTTAACGTCCTTCGCTTCAAAAGAAATATCTTGTATTAATTTAATATGTGTTTAATTAACTCTGTATTTAATTAACATGTGATTAAAGATAAGAAATCAACCGAGTTTGCTGGTAGTAAACCATGTATTAGTATAATAGAGATCCTTAACTGGTGTTCGGCGAGCTTAAGTTATAATTCATTAAATAACCCGTAACATCCCATCCTAAAAAATCACGTTCCCTGCCATGATGGCATCTCAGTTTCACTGTTTGTTGACAGTATTTAAACCTAAGTTAGAAGCTAAAAAAATATTTTTTAAAATGTATATATGCTAGAATACCTAAAATGGTAAATACTTATTGACAAGTATTAAGAGAAATATTGAATGATTTAATGGCTCAACTATTTACGATTACATCATGGGCATGGAGGTGATAATAAACAAATCAAACAAACAACTGCGTCTAATTTTAATTAACCCAACGATTGTCTTAATACAATTTAACCGTTGTTTGTTGTATAATTGTTACTGTCCTAAGGTGTTTTTTGAAAATTTTTAGATTTCGACCGAAGCTGCTTGGTGGAATTTCAATATTAAATTTGAATCGTTAAAATTTTGTACATTTACACAAGTTTTCCCCACTTACTATCCGGGTTTCACCTTTCGGCATCTTCAGGCGTTCAAGTGTAAGAATAAACTTGCATTGACGCTTGGTTAATAAGTGTATCGTGTATATTATATACGAAATAAATTAATCAATAAGTTAAAAGCTATTGATAGCGACATGGATTAAAGTCAAATCATCATCAGTAGAAAAACAGAACCTAGATATAAATTTCTTTGCATTATATATAATCTTTGAAATCAAAAGGACGATAATATTTTGACCACCTCTATTCTGCAACATTTAAAATAAATATTCATTGAATTATCTGAATTGATGTAAGACCCTGGTGAGTAACATTATATATATGTACTCCGAATTAGTTGTGTCATATTTTTTTATTTGTTGATGTTTGCCCACCCTTCTTCGTTAGATGTTATGATAGTCATTATTATGCGTCGCATGACGTGGAACATGCACCAATATGTCTGCAGGTTTCCTGCCTTCGACAGCATGGCCGCCGGAAGGAATCCGAATGTGGGTTTATGGAAGTCCTTCGGTGCCATATCGTCGGGGTCCTACGGTTTCAGAAGCATCTTCACTCTTTCGTCCGAAGTATACATTCTACCCTAAAATCCAACGCGTGACGTATTTATTTATATTCGTGATAATATGGCAAAAATAAATGTATATTTATATCGTAGATAATAAGTATTTTAGTCCTACAAAGCTACAAATATTATTTATATATAGTTGATATTTTCAGCTTACAATCTTATCAGAACTAGTATCAGATGCATATGTATTTTGTTGACAGAGTAAGCCGAAATAGTTATGAACTATTTCGACCCATAACAGCAGGGGTGGGCTCGGAGGGGCTCGCGCGAGCCTCTTGTTAAAATTTACTAAGGCCGGCGAGCCCCTTGTTAATTTAAGAGAAAACAATATTCTCAGATCCAATTAGTATATAACTGCAATTTCTGGCTTATATATTATCTAAGACAGCTTCATTATACACAGTAGTACACTTTAAGCCATTTACATTGATAAGTTTACGGTAAATTGCATATTGTTAAATATTAAAAGTGTATTAAGTAACAATCGATGGCGTTTTTAAATACCGCGTGTAATTGGATGGTAGTGATAAACAAATTCACTCTTACCCCCAGAACACCGATAATTGCTACGAGGTTAAGCGAGCCCCTTGTTAACATATTGGCAGCCCACCGCTGCATAACAGCCAGGAAATCGTAACCGACAATTTATAAATTTAATTACAAAACAACTGAGTAACATAAGTCCAACGATTATATAATATATTACGGAAAAAATTGAATGGTGAGAAAATAAATCAATTTTTGGACAGAATAAAAATATTCAGAATTATTTTATAACAATTTTGGTTATGTAAGGTTAGGGTTTTTTAAAATTTTATTTAAATTATGTCTATTTATATTCTGACAGATACATTATGACCATTTAATATAAATTCTAACCAATGTAATATTAATTAAGGATCTCAATTTCAAAACCTACCTGAAGACCATTTTAGATTTTTTTCAAATTTTGATGCCAACTTGTTCTCTATTTCAATATCTATCTACACAATCAATACATTTTCGATTTCAAAACTTCTCTAAATACAAAGAAAACGCATTTTAAAAAAAGTGTCAAAATCTCCTTAAATCCAAAAAGCCTACAGCAGTTTTTTTGCACTTGGCCAACAATTTTTGGTTTTTGCAGTTAGGTAGGTTTTGAAACTAACGCGCTCAATTCTGACCGGAAAAATACGAGCCCATACTCGGGCGAGCATTTTTATTATGGTATAAAAAAAACCCGTTGCCGGTCATCTTTGGCATATTGACCTACGCACATCGTCATCTTCATCGGGATCGTCGTCATGACGTTATCATCTGATCGAATCACGCATAGCAGATTCCGACAATACGGCGCCAGAATCGCATTGTTACCGGTCCGGTCCGTCCTAGGCCATCTTGTAGTATTCAATTAAAGCTGTCTGTCAGATGGCATAAACATTTACATACATACACACTTCATTTATGTATACGTACTGATTTTCTACGTGGAAACACTCGTGGGGTTAACTACGCTAGCCTTGTTTCATCAATATGCTGTACCAGGGATGGCGAACCTATGACACGCGTCCCCGAGGTGGCATGTTTCATAATTTGGATGGCACGCGAACGATTTCCAAGTTCAACAAAAAAATAAGTTTAAATTTTTTTTTTTTTAAAATAATCTTTGAATTATTAGTTTATTCCGTTTTATAAGTTTTTTTAATGTTGTTGCTGTAATTCTAATTTTTAAGATTGTCAATAAAATTCAGAAAAAAAACATTTTTTTATTTTTTCTATTTTGTTACATTTTTTACTGCTTGGGCACGCCACATATTCAAGAAATAATATTTGAGAATTTTTGGCACGCGGACCCAATAAGGTTCGCCATCCCTGTGCTATACCAATTGACACATTGATTACCAACTTTTTTGGTTATCGGCTAACATTAAAAAAAATAAACAACTGACTCTTGTTATTACGATAGATTGGACGGTAACTTTGTACGGTAGAAATTCACCACAGCTCTTCTGTTATGTATACGCAACATTCTACCTCTATGCTTTGTTAAATTTTAAACTAATTTATAACAATAAACTTTGTGTGTTATATTATCTATGACAACTTGTAACAATAATTCTATATCAATATCCAATTCCTTCTCTCCAAATCTAGCCAGTTACAAACGAGAGTTCAAATTGAAAGGTCGACAGCCAAGTAGAAACCTCCGATACTCACATCGTTATCATTTTGATTATTAAGATTAAGTGATTTATTTATAAAGTGTAAAATTATATATCGAATAAAGTTGAACCAACATTGAAATTGAATTAAGTGTTTTAGTAATAATATATCCATAACATAAAAATTGGTGTCAGAAGTGGGATAACACTTCCACATTAATGCCATTCGATTGGGGAACGGAAATGTCATTAACTATGAATACCTAGCGCTCTTGATTTTCATTGACTGTAAACTGTAACGTTCTGGCCGGCATTATTCTTGTAGAAATATTTTTTCAGAATTCGCAAAGTTGTTCTGGCGTAATTCTATTCATGCTGAAATGACAAACAAAACTATGCACAAGTCAGCTTTAAAATTGGTTATCGCTGGAATTCAAAAAACAAACCCCCCAAAAAACACCCGTTGTATACAAATAACAAAATATAAACGTTATACGTGCGTTAGTCATGATGAAACTGCAAACCAAACTGAAAAAAAACTGGAAAAAACTTCTGTTTATTCGAAAATCAACCGTTATATTCGAGGACTTGAAATCAAACAAAGTTATCTCCAATAAAAAAGTTTCTTTTCAAACAAGTCTTTCAAATATTTAATATCATGATCATCTTTAATATGAAAAGATTTTAAAAAGCTTAAGATTTCGACTGAAGGTTGCACGTTTTTTTGGCACGAATCAAATTCGTTGAAACCGCACCGGCTTATTCTTATGGGCCCATTTTTTTTGGCTATCCTGTAAAGGTACACTTAAAGGTAGTGTTGTGTGTGCCTTTGAAAATCCAGCTGAGCAAAAAAGATATCCATATAAAATAAATATTTTTTTTTTCAAATAAAATTTTGTCACTGTCTGATTGATAAAGGCAGTAGTTATGTTGCCACCTCAATTTAGAGGTAGAAAAACCCCATTGAAAATATATACAGTCAAATATTCCAATATGTAACATGGAATCGTTTATTGACTTATTTTTCATATTTTCATAAAAAAATATGAAATATAAGTCACAGTCTGCTAAATTTTGAAACTATTAGAATGTTCTATTATAAATACTAACGTGATTTATAATAGAACATTCTAATATATATTTCAATGTTGAATCTTCTGAAATAGTAACATAATATATTTATGAGAAAATTAGTAATTCAAATATTCGTGAATTTCTAAAAGGTTCTTCTGCCTGATATATTTCATATGAAATACCGGTGAAAATATAATATAATCATAAATGGGTGTTTTCGTAAATTACTTAAATACAATATTGATACAAAACGTTTTTTAGCATGTCTGCTCCCAATGTGATAAATATTAACTCCCTATGGAGTTTATCTTAACAGAAATATTTCTACGAGAACTGATTGTTACTTAACCTTTCTTTTTTTCCAAAGAGAGTGGGAATATAATGATAGGACAAGTGGTTAGCTAATCGTTCTCGATCGAAAAACGTCTCGTTTTTTTAGAATAGGATGGGTGTGAGGGGGAATTCAAGAAATCACATACATTTATGCCTTCGATCAGAAATTCATAAATCGATTGAGAAA
Source organism: Himalopsyche anomala (assembly GCA_031772345.1). NCBI lineage: Eukaryota > Metazoa > Arthropoda > Insecta > Trichoptera > Rhyacophilidae > Himalopsyche > Himalopsyche anomala. Next base: position 5,050,035 of record CM062844.1, on the reverse strand, counting down.
TCAATCTATAGGACTGTCTGTATCGGGACTCGAACCCGTGACCTTCGTAACCGAAGCCAGTAACGACAGGCAGCATGATCCAACTATTTAAAGATTGAAAATATTTCAATTCATCGTGAACAATTGTGTCAAAATATGTGATGATCACTTTTAGGGTGTTCACTGTCAATACTTGGTGGAAAGGCATTATATTAGTAAAAACACAATATTCCTTTGTACTTCATTCCACTTTATTTAATATATCAGGACCGGTTTCGCTCATTACTATCAGTTGACGATGCTCGTAATGAGCGAAACCGGTCCTGACATATTAAATAAAGTGGAATGAAGTACAAAGGAATATTGTGTTTTTACTAATATGTGATGATGGTACACATTCAACGATCGATTTTGGTTAATTTTCATAACGTGGTTTGCAAATGTATACTCGGTTTCGGCAGGACTGTTGTTGCAATCTCTCCGTAGCGTAATTTGATTGATTAAAAACATGTCGCGGGTCGTGTGTTGCCGCGCCCTGTACTCAAACATCATTCATACTAATTAACCCTTTGACTGCTGTAGTGGTTGCTGCTAAATATTCTCATGCTCTTTGTTGCATGTGTCAAATGTATATCTATGACTAAGCAAACTACCGATTAATGCAACATTAACTCCTCCAGTGGATTAGAAATCTCATCGCTTAATACATCATTGATTGCCTCGTATTACGTTATTGTTTGCAAGTAGAAGATATATTCTACACCGTAGTTGTTATTATGTTACCAAACAATATGTTATAATCAATGAAATGTGCATGGCGTTATTTCAATTAAATGTCAACGATTCAAATATTTTCATTTCTGCTTCCTACCATACCATCACAATCAGCGGTGGGCTGCCAATATCTTAACAAGGGGCTCGGTAAATCTTATCCGTTTATTTGTATCCATTTTCGCTCCCAATGAAAGTATCTGAAAAAAAGTTTTTTTTATACGAGAACTGTTTGTTACTTAGTCGCTCAACCTCTCTTTTCCAAAAAAAAGTAGTAGAAATAGAATGATAAGACTAAGACAGGACTAGTGATTATCTCGAACCCATGAGGTCCGGCACGGAAGCCCACAACGCTGAATGAAAAAATGAAGGGGCTACTACTAAGTCTTGTTTCATAATAAAATTTAACCATCTACAGAAATTGCAGTTAGGTGCTGATTTGAGCTAAGACGAATGATTTTCTTATCTTACCAAGGGGCTCGCCGGCCGCGCTGAAATTTAACAAGGGGCTCGCGCGAGCCCCCTCCAGCCCACCTCTGATCACAATATCGACATGTATGTATCGAAAAGCGAAAACCTATGAGTAAAAATTGTGTCCACTCTACGTAAAATAGTATAATTACAAGGGGGTTTGTTATTTAAGTATCTTAAATTTTGTGCACTTCAAGGTTGTGTATATTTCATAATTTGCATATGGCCCAAAATCATCAAAACACGTTTTTGTGCCTCCTGTAAAATTTGCTATGTGCTGATTACGTCCTTTCCATAGTCGAAATTGTTGATTTATAACATCTTTATCACGATTTCGCTGAGAAGTTATGATACAATGTCCACCCAGGGAGAGAAAAAACAAAAGATACGGTCTAGAACAGTGGGGGGAACCTGCGGCCTCTTTGCTGCTCTGATGCGGCCGTTTGATTTGGATCAACATATTCACTTTGATCAAAAAATTACACGCAAACGTTTGTTAAAAGAGCATCAACCCAATAAAAAAGGGGAGGGGGTGTCAAAATTTTCTTTACTGTGGCCCTATGTTGAATCGGATAAATAAATGCGGCATTTATAAATGAAAATGCTTTTCACCCCTGGTCTTGAATCTTGATGGAAATTTAGATGTTATAAAACGGAAAAAAATAAACAATCTTCACCATTTACTAGGTAATCTTTGTCCTCTATATTTATTTATTTTTAATTAATAAGAAGTATTTTTCTGTATCAAATTACCCTCGGATAACGATGACCCCCTATACCAGGGATGGGTAAACCTTTTGGCTATCGGGTGACATTGGGTATGAAAGCTTTGCCTTGGGCAACATTAAAAAACCAGAGAATATTAAATTTGAATCGTTCAAATTTAATATTGAAATTCCACCCAGCACCTTCAGTCGAAATCTTAAATCAGAGAATATTACTTAGACAATAAATATCATTATTTTGAAATTAAGTTTTCGTCACGTTATTATTCTTCCACGAATAAATTTATATTACTTTCATTCCATTAGGTCTTAATCTGTTAACGTTATATGTATTTAATGTTCCAGACACGTTTTCATGTGACTTATTTTTAACTATACATCAGGAGATGGTAAAATTTCTGTTATTTTACTCGGAGAAACCAAACCTTATGTAGTCTAATGAGGCATACGTTATACATTTCCAATACACCGAGCTTTACGTGCTTTTGTAAACAAAACTGGAAACATCCAAGTGAAAGGGGAATCTCGAAAGGTAGAAGTATAAATCGGGGTGGAAGGAAACATTCTAGCGTGAAACATTTTTGTCGCATTAGATTCATTTTCACGGTCTGTTAAAAACTGCCAATTAAAAACGATATAAATATCCTCTTCAGCCGTCAAAAAGCGAGCTTTCTTTATACACTTGTATTTATTATGCGTAAAGTATCTTTAATTAATTAACCCAGACTGCTTATCTTTCTTTGTAACACTAAAATCACATTTAATAAGTGCAATATTGTAATTAGAATTCGAATTAGTATGTTAGAGTGAATAATATGATGCATTGTGTATCTCTTCTTAGACAGTATATATAGCTGAGTAAATGTACGTTTAAAGCATAGTTCTGACGATGGCGTAAGCCGAAATAGCTATCAACCTTTAACTTTTTTTTAAAACTGTAGAACTGAAATACCTTGATATTTTACCCTATTAAAATGGAGTTCCACCAAGTAAATGCCAAATCAATAAATATCTTTAATTAAGTATTTAATATAATTCGCATTATTTTGATTTAAAATACAAAAGTCATTGCTTCGATTGCATTTTCTTTTTTAGACTGATTAATATGAGTGCATATAAATTACCGACAAACATGTCTAAATGATGATTATCTTGAATCTTGATTATCAGTTATCTTGTTTACGCCAGGACGCCAAAACAAATAATTATTTTTGTAATCTATTTTTTTGATACAAACAGTTACATACAAAACCGCGTTCGATTGTTTGCAATAACTTGAGAAAGAAAGCTATACCAACTCAGATTAAAGTTTCATTTGACACAACGTTATGTCATGCATTTTGACATTAAGTATCTATATTTGATACCTTGTCCAAGAGCGTTTACCACTCGGAGACATCACAAACTATTGATACAATACATAAGACGAGTCGATTTTTTTTTTCTAGTTATTTTTATGCGTCTTTAAATTTATTATATTTGTTATATACCACGCTGATTATTGAATGTTTGTAGATTTTATGATATTGCATTACAAGCGTGTTTGATATTTGAGAATTGGATACGCTGCGAAGGAAAATGCAAAACCGGATTTTATAACTGGATTCAATTGATAGAGTTAATTGTTTACTATATGTATTTAAAATGCCTATTGCAATTACTTTGCAGATAAAATGACATGGTATATTGTGTTCTGTTAGTGTTCGCTTTTAAGCATAATGTACGCTCTGCGTATGAACGCAGGGACTACTTATGTTAACTGGAAGCAAGTACACTGGGAAGTAAGTACACATATAGCTTTTTGTTATTTAACCCTCCAAGGACGAGAGTGACCAAATGGTCACAGTAAACACCGTTGTCTATTGATCCCACTATTCATCCTTTTTCTACCTGAATATCGTTGCTTTCACTCATATTTGGTTAAGAAGGGTACACACTTCAGTTAGTCATAAACCGCGGGGACAGAAACGGCCACCAAAAGCACATGCGATTTTTTGAATTTCCATTTTTTTAATCGGCTTTTTGAAACTGTTATTTTTTCATCAAAACATCAAATTATTTACAGTTCTTTTGCTAATATATTTGTATTGGAATTATGTTTATTTAAAAGAGGTCAAATTGTAAATATTTTTAAAAATTTCACGTTTAGCTATATTTCAACCCCGAATGTTTACATGCCCATACGGTCACGCTCGTCCTTACTACTGTTCGTACACAATATTACACGGTAATAAAAAGATGAGCATGACCATATAGTCATGCGGGGTTTCTATACAACGACTGCGTTTTTTTTTTTAAATTTTGTTAGGAATAAAAGTTATCCGTGACTTCAATATGATAGGGTTAAATCATCGATGGTGGGTCAGCAGACTAGTATATATCCCATAAATGACACGTTTAATTGGTGAAGTATCAATCAACATACTAAAAATTATACGACTTTAAACATCGCTCAATAGAATATTATTATTTGCATAAATTAAAAATTAAAACTTGTGACCATAGATGGACGGCGCACGTCAGTGTCCGATTGCATATTGGGTTTCATTGTGTGTGGTGCAAGCTACTGTACATGATAAGATAACTAATGCAGCAGTACACTCGACTGGGATGACTCGAACTGCTTACTCGCTGTCGAGTGTTTGGGCAGCAATCACTTCCAGCCAGCTAGAAACTGATATTTTACGATGCAATAAATTTGCGAACCTTACTTCAAGTCGATTGCTAAAAGTTATATAGAACGTAGACAAATAATATTAATCAAATATCAACATAATTTATGAGTTCGATTTTTTTCAAAAAGTCCATTAAAAAAACGGGAATTCAAAAAATCGCGTGCTTTTGGTGGCCGTTTTTGTCCCCGTGGCCGATGACTAACTGAAATCTGTAACCCTTAACCAAATATGAGTGAAAGGAACGATATTCAGGTAGAAAAATGATGAATAGTGGGATCAATAGACAACGGTGTTTACAGTGACCATATGGTCACGCTCGACCTTGGAGGGTTAACAGTCGTCTTCTATTGCCTACTTCTTTTCACGCACTTCTCACGATACAAAGTTGCACGGTACCGATCTTTTAATCATGTACTGTAACGTTACTTTTAGATAATTTTGAATATCGAGTTAATTTGCTTATTTTATTTAAGTAAATATAAAAAGCAATCAATGATGCAGGGTTTATCGTTGATATTTAAATTGATCGTAAGTTGACATTGTTTGCAATAATGTCAGCGCTGCATATCGGGCTCGTGTGAGGACGAACTGCAGCAAACGGTTCTGCCTGTTGTGCATTCATATTATAACATGGTCAGCGCCCTGATTACATATTCCAGTCGATTATTCTAATGTGTACATTGTGCAATCTTTTGATATACATATGTACAGATTTTCGAATATTTGTTGATTTAACATATGTTTAATAATATACCATTACACATAACCATTTATTTGAAGTTGCGTTATATTTTGATGTAATCTATTTTTTTCATTTGTAACAACGAAATACAATATTCAATGTATTCGATTTTCATATTGGAATATTTGTTTTCAACACATATTTGGAGTCCATGGTCCTGAGTCCTGACATTTCAGCCCGCAAAAGAAAAAATCACTTTTTTGTTGTAGAGCCGAATATATTGTATGCGTTTTTAAAGATTATCTCTAAATGTTAAAATATTTCATTATGGTCATTTCTAATTTTTTTTTGTCTCTTTTAACAGGTAAGAAACATTTACAAATCTACTAACTAAAGCTGGTTTCTAAGAAGCATAGTCAGGAGTTTAATGTAAGTTATTTTAACTATATGTTTAAAAGACTTGGCACTTATTTATTTGAGATGAGTCTATTTTTAAATCAAACAATTGATATTCAAGAATATCATTTTGTAAATAATTGATTTTCGTCACATTGTTAATCATCAGCTTATTCCAGAGTTCGGCGACGATATATTAGTACAGTGCTTCCCAAAGTTTTTCATGCCACGGACCCCTAAATCTGAAAACAATAATCTGCGGACCCCCGAAAATTTCTCACTTATCGTCAATCCAGAAATCCTGGGATTATTACTATCACAATCCCGGGATATCGGGATTTAAAAAAATTACGAAATCTCGGGATTGGAGACTCCAGTAGAGTAGCAACCGAGTTCGCAAATCACGTTTTCATTTGAGTGGTTACAGGTAAAGAACAGAACGCTACTAGTTATATACATATCAACTGTGGAGAGGAAAAAGGACGTAACCCACACAAAGGAAATTTTACACTAGGCACAAAAACGTATATTGATGATTTTCGGCCATATGCAAATTATGAAATAAACACTACCTTGAAGTGCACGGAGACTTCTCAACTGGTGTTTAATTGACATAATCTAATATTAATTTTAAAAATTGTCTAGGAAAAACCTTTTTTTGAGTCTTTTCTTGGTTTCAATTTTCACAAGCCCATCTTTTTCAAACTTAAAAGCTATATTTAGATACTTATTCTTTAACGTGTATCAAGTTGGATACATTGCGATTATCGAAAAAAACGAAATAGTATCATAACACAACAGGATAAAAATAATCTTCGGAAAAAGGGGAAGTACCCAAAAAGAGATTAAAAAAAATCACATCCTTTTAGGGATCTGTTTTATCCAGTAGTTTTTACCGGATAATAATTTATAATATCTAAAAGTCACGCTACATTAGTCAAAATGATTTTATTGATGAATAATCCATTTACTAGATGACTCATAGTAAAGAATTTTCTGAGGTCAGGCTTACTCACGTTTCTATGATATAAAACAAATTAGATAAATAACTTGCATTTTAAAAGATACATAGTTACGAAATAGGTAATTGTCAACAGGTATTAGGTATTTGCAAACGCCAGGCTAGAATAACCAATAACAATGCATAATTATAATGACATTGCGGGCGGCGCATTTATATACATTATTCATTTTATACTTTATATTTACTTGTATACATATAATATGAATGGTTGTATATAATAAATTATCTTAGAGATACCATTATTATTGCACTGATTTTCTACTTTATCTTTAAATAAATATTGTATTATGTATACGTAATCAATCTTAGATTACCGATGATATCAATCTACATGAAAAGACAAAACATATTAAATATAAATAATATTGCAACTACATATATATACGCTGCAGAGTCGTAGTGTGTTGGTTGTATTCGCAGTCATAAAAAAATCTTTTTTTTTTAAATTTAAATACAATAATGTAGAATCTTAGAAAATAGATAATATATATACAATTTTGCATCTCTTATAAACCTAAGTCAAGGTTGGACAATTTTAAAATGTCGTGATTTGAGTCCCGGTATTTTTCACGATTCCACAGTCCTGGGTTATTTTAAAAAGATTATAAGCAGGCAGTGGCGGCCGGTCAATGTGGCGTTGGATCAATGCACCCCTTGTATATGCAGGGGCGGTTATATTTCATGAAATAAAATTCAAAAATAATTCATGTATTTATTGTTCATGTATTAATTCATATATTTTATTTTATTTTAGACAATAAAAACATGAAGAATTTAAAATGAGTGAATGATCTAAATGTTATGTTTGAATATTATTTCATGAAATATGCCGCCCTGCATATATATACAAGGGGTGCATTGATCCAATGCCACATTGACCGGGCGCCACTGTTAGCAGGACTAGTATATTGATACTAGTTATGTCCTATTCGTTGAGTGGCCAACTTCGTTTCCTTCAGATTTCACTGTTTCGAATCCCAGTACGGACAATTTTTTAGAATAGTTTTTAAATCGGTTAATGAATTTCTGTGCGAAGGCATGGATGTAAGTGATATCATGAAATCCCGCCTCTCACCCATCCTATCCTGAAAACGGGGCGTAGCGAGACCGATTAGATGACTACTAGTCCTGTCCTAGCTCTATTCATCTCTTCTTACTCTTCTTGGGAAAAAGAGAGCTTGAGCAACTCAGTAAAAAGCAGTTTTCGTAGAAACACTTATGTTGAGATAAATTCCATTAGGAGACCATATGCTCCACATTGGGAGTGGACAAGGTAAAAACGTCATGTCCTAGTATTTTACTAATTCAATGTTTTCTTCGTAACGCTTTTCGAATATTGAGCGTTGCAAAAAACTCTTGTTAAACGATTTAAAATAATGTGCTTAAAAATAAGAAGCGAAAATAAATAAAAATAAACAGTTTTGCCAACAATGACAATAATAAGAACGTGTTTATTTCCGACCTTGAGCACCTTTGCTTTTTTATTATTCTTTGTTAAATTGCAGCGAATACACCATTCTATAAAAAAATATATCTTATACGAAGTGCGAGCTATTTATCCATGCTTCCGATGGATTAGGTGTTGTGATAATTCACCATCGATATTTAAAAACATGTTGTTATAAAATTTACAATTAATTGTGATTGAATCGTGTTTCATTAGGTTTGAAGTAAGGGTCGGAATACCGTTATCCAGGGATGGGCTGGAGGGGGCTCGGAGGGGCTCGTGCTCGTGCTCGTGTTAAATTTTACTAAGGCCAAATTAATATAAAACAATATTCTCAGATCAAATTAGTACATAATTGCAATTTCTGACTAACTAAACCTGCGTACTTCTGACGGTTAGTAAACTGTTTTCGAATTAGAATCGAATTGAAAGCTTTTAGATTCTAATTCGAAAACCGTTTGCAAACCGTCAGCAAACCGTCAGATGTATGCAGAAAAACAGAGCTACATATATTATCTACGACAGCGTCAGTATACACAGTAGTATATATTTAACCATTTACATTGATTACTTTACGGTAAATTGCATTTTGTTACATATTATACATTAGTGTATTAAGTAACAATAGATTGCTTATTTAAATATTGCATAGGAGTGTTAACAAATTCACTCCTTTCCCGGAACAACGAGAATTGTTTGGAGATTAAACGAGCCTCTTGTAAATGTATTGGCAGCCCACCGCTGCCTATATACACCGAATTGACACCGGTACAATACTGCATATAATTGAAAATATACATGAATATTAAAAAAAAAAACATCCCCAGAACACCGAGAATTGATTTGAGATTAAGCGAGCCCGTTGTTAACGTATTGCCAGCCCGCCGCTACCGGTATCTCTGTATTAACCCGTAACATGCCATCATAAACAACCACGTTCCCTGCCATGATGGCATCTCAGTTTCACTGTTTATTGACAGTATTTTAACCTAAGTTAGAAGCTAAAAAATAAATTAAAAAATGTATGTATGCTAGAATATCTAAAATGATAAATACTTATTGACAATATTAATAGAACTATTGAATGATTTAATGGCTAATGACTATTACTAACTCAAGGTGTTAATGATATTTTTTCTATACCGAAATACCGGTTATTGAAAATATCGGTATTTCAGTATTGAAAATAACCATTCAAAAATTTTGAATGCATAGAAATTTTGATAAAAGGAAGTGTAAAGCACCTTCGAAATCTTAAATTATAGATGGAATAGTTTTACATTTATGGAGACTTAAAAATGATTATCCAAGAATTATTGAAAGTTAACTCTAAGTCTTATTGAATCATTTAATTTCAAATTTATATTGTATTCTAGAACTAATCTGTCTCATAATTTTCAGTGTTTGAAAATTTGCGATTTCTAGCACAACTCAATGAAGGAACAAATTATTTCTCAGTAATTACAGTAAGTAGTGCTTAAAATACGCACGAAACTGTATTCAGTATACTAGTTAAACTCTTATTATCTAAATATTGAGAAATGTAATTATATTCATAATCATTTCATAAGAACATAAGCGCTAGTCAGAAAATGGTTAGATACTCTCAATGAAGAATGAATTGATAAGAATATTAGTATCTTTACTGATAAAACGATAAGATAATAACATTTTTATTACCGTTCACTTTATGGGAACTAAACTATAAGCTATCAGCTGATGTGCTGTTAACACAGCGATCAAATTCCACGTAAAAAAAACATGAGCAAGAAGCAGCAAACTAATTGGAGTTTTTTTTTCATATAAAAATGATGCACACAACGGGAAAATGTGTATTTTTTGTGTCTAGTGAAAAATATTCAAAGTAATGTATCTACATTTTTAAATAATTTATTTGTACCCGCGTTAAGGCATTATAATTATATAAATACTTATATATAATTATGTTTTAGTCATAAATAAAAAAAAACTACTACCGTGGAAAGGAATAAGGACGTAGCCCACAGTTTTTTCAAAGCAGCTTTTTTTCGATAATCACAACGTATCAAACTTGATACACATTCTATCAAAAAGATGCAAGCTGCAAATGCCGAATTAGTATCTAAATTTAACTTTTAAGATTGAAAAAGATGACATTGTAAAAAGTTAAAACCAAGAAAAAAGACTGAAATAAAGGTTTTTCCTAGACAATTTCTCTAATTTATATTAGATTATGTCAATTAAACACCATTTTAGAAGTCTCAGTGCACTTCAAGGTTGTGTATAATTCAGAATTTACATATGGCCCAAAATAATCAGAACACGTTTTTTGCGCCTCTGTAAAATAAGATATGTGTGAGTAACGTCCTTTTTCCTTTCCACATATGTATGTACAGTGCACATACTACACATTTTTATTTTTTTATTTTGTATTATGTGTCGATTTTTAATAAGGTAAAAAATAACAAAATATTTAGTATATAGTATTTTTACGTATTCTACGTATGCCTTCAACAGAACGGTAGTATACGCCGAAATATGCGAAGTTTAAATCCGCCAACCGATTATATTAATTAACAATTAGTGGAAACAATGATATAACGGTTTTGATGGATTCAATGACAATAAATATGTTTGTAATGTTACATTTTCCGTAATACACACTCTTCATTCAGCTGACAGAGTCTTTAAATATGACAGTACAGTGCCAGACTTAATTTTGCAAAGGGATGTATATTCTGAGCCCAAACCAAAGCTAAAATCTTAATTAATCATTAAACTCCGCTTTAGTTTCAGTGGCATGTTAGAGGTGGGAACAAAAGATATAATAAGTGCCGTCTAAAGTACTTTGAATAGAATTATAACCAGGGCTGTGAAATCGTTAAAAAATAAAAAGTCTCCGACGTTAAATTAAAACGCGACTCCGATTCTGAATTCAGTTGAGAAAATAGTGATTTCACCCCTTGTAATGATTTAATTTTTTTTCAACGGATTTCTTTTCCTCTGGTTATAGCAGCCATTATTTCTCCTATCAATAAAATTAATAACATAGGCTTATTTTTGAATATATTTGACTTACTAATAAATACGGATTACAACTTCCAAGTTGAAGGGTAAGGGTCACGGTCTTCAGAGACACCTATAATTAAGACAAATTATTAAATTGCTTGTGTACAAAAACTCGTTTAATTGATACAATCTAGCTTAATGGGATTTTCAAATCATCCCAGTTGAGTTAGCTATTCCTTATTATCATATTGTAATAATGTTTATTTGTAAAAAATGAACAGGGAGCCAGTGGCGTGCTTTAGCAGGGACCGTATTTTATCTCACTATCTCGATAAAGAATTAAAAACTCTTCCCTAATTGTGTGTAATTTTACAAAATACTATTTATTGATTGATGAGTTAAATTGTTTTTAATGTGTTCGGACCTCTAATATTTTTTTAGGATTAGTTGCATGCAGTGGCGTCACTTTACTCTTAACTATAAACATTCAAAAATAAGTCGGCGTCGTTAGTTTTTTTTCCGACACTGACCGTGGAGCCCTAATTACAACAAGGAAATTAATTGATACATGAGATCCGGCTGAAGAAACTAACTCTTATTTACAACGTTCAAATACCACCGCATAACCACTTGGACGTCAATGATAGTCTTACCCAAAAATATTATATTATTGATTATTCCTTAGAGTGGATAAAGAGAAACACTTATTGAATATGAAGTATTATATATGGCTGGTATTCCTTTTCCCTCGGCTCGGAGCGATTCTTCCTTTTATGCTGATAATAAAAAATACCCTTACCGTTCGAAAGAGTCCATAGAATTAACCTGGTATCGTAACTTTTCGACGCTTAAAAGGGAATTTATATTGTTTTTTTTTCATCCAAGCATATCGTACAACATGTAAAAGCGGCCGGCTGTAAACTTTTTTTACTGCCCTGCGGAACTTCAATATGAAAAGAATGCTCTCACTAACTAGTATTGATGTTCATTGACAACATAATATACGTCATAATATATCACATTTACAATATGTATTTGAAGACACTAGTGGACGAAGGAATTGTATTACAAAATTAAAGTTTTGAGTAAATTACAGTCAAAGCTTGTTTTTTCTTTCTTTCTATTGTTGACAATTTAATTGCTTTAGTTCACGGGTTCCCAACCTGGGGGTCGCGAAGGGTTTTCAGGGGGGGTTTCCAACTTTTTTCGATTTTGGATTTGAACAACAAAATAACGAAAAAGTATAGCAAATCGAGGATTTCAAATTCCTCGGGGGGTCGCCTAGTCACATGGATTTATAAAAAGGGATCGCCTCCAGAAAAAGGTTGGGAACCTATGCTTTAGTTGGTTACTAGTAACTAAAGATCGCACAATTTTATAAACTTAGTTATAGTTTCTTGAAAACTTTTTATTAATTAATCACCACTATGATAATTATTATGGATGAGGGCAAAACGTGTAAAAATAATATGAATGCCCTATGAGACCGGTTTTGAAAAAATAGTTCAAAATTACGTTTTTAGTATTCAGTGGTGTGTGAGGAAAATGGATGTCGTCTAATAAGTGATATCTGTTATTGTTTTATCTTAAAATGTGTTTTCACCTTAGATTAAAAGGTAACATTATTAAACCTGTGAATCAAAATGGTGCAAGGTCAGATCGGTTCTGCGGCCCACACTGTACTAATCGATGATGCTTCCACTTCATTTAACAGTGATAATCGTTTTCCACATGCTAGCAAAATACCACACGATGTACGTATGAATAAAATCGTTTCATACATACTAGGGCGTCCAATTCCGAAATCCCAGGAACCCGATCAATGGGGCGATCCCGGGATTTTGAGATTCATTATAATATATAAAAAAATAATAAAACATTTTTAGTACTTTTTCCACATAAAATTTATTGGATCAGGACCGGTTTCGCTCATCGCGAGCATTATCAACTGGTAAGAAAAATATATAAACAGTGTTGTTTATACAAATTTAAATTGAAATAAAAGGAGTAAGCAACTATTAACGATGAAAACGATTTACAAATTACATTATAATTACACAAAATTAAAATGCGTACAATTAAAAAGTCATCAAAGAATAATAAATATAAGTGGCAAATGACATCATACTAAAAATGTTTTATTATTTTTATTATAATGCCATTCCACCAAGTATTGACAGTGAACACCTTAAAAGCGATGTAAAAAAACATTTTTTTAATCTAAATACTTCCCGATTAATAAAGTATATTTCATAATAACAGAATTTCGTCATATCACCATCATAATATATAATAATTTCTGGCATTTTACTTGATGAAACTTAAACTGGCGATTGTTTTTATTGTTAAATAATTAACATATGTCATATATCAGAAAAACTCTTTTGATTCTAATACGTAAATAAGTAAATTTATGTTCTGTGATATCTATTCTCATTGAATTGATATCGAGCAATTATCGTTTAAAAATATAAAACAAATCTTCCGCCACTGCTAATAACAGTAATAATTTATTGTTTGTACTAAAATTAGGGTTACATAAAAAAATTGAAACATGAAGTTATTATGGTATACTTTCAATCCTAGGATTCCTGAATTCCGGGATTGAAAAATGGTGAATCAAAAAATCCCGGGATCACACGAAGGGTCCGGAATTTGATGCCCTAATATACACGACGCTTGTCTTTTATTAGATCGCATATAGAGAAAATCATTGGACTAAACGGCAACACACTTGTTTTAGTTGCATACAATGCAGAGATTTCCAAACTTTTGTTTGAAACGCCAGACTGATTGCCTATAGTTAGCTTAGGAAATCATCTGCGCAGAATTGAATCGATAGACTGCTAGACGAAAACTGTAAAAGATTTGATTTTATGGTTTATTTCGCCACATTTATTTGTAACTTTAATTTGATGACCAGATTATGTATATATATATATTTTTTTATGAACAACATTGCTTAATGTGTTTGTAGAGTGAAGGGGATTTTGAATATGAATATGCTTAGAAGTATCGTGTAGTAGAAACATAGATATATTTTTTTCGTGTGAATTTATTTACACATTAAAAATAACTATAATTTATATGTAAATTCCTTTCATACCTCTATTATGAATTGTTAGTTTAAATCAGGGTTTCACATTTTTTTTTGTCTTAGGGACAATATTTAAATCAAAAATTTTGGACGGGCTACCCTTTTATTACTCTTTAATATACTTTGTTTACTATTTATTTTTCCAATAATGCTTGCATTGAGTGAAATTGGTCCTGATCTTGGTAAATAAAAGTGGAAAAAAGTACAAAGGAATGCTGTGTTTTTTTTTTTAAATATAATGTCTTTCCACCAAGTATTGACAGTGAACAGCCTAAAAGTGATTGTAATATTATTGAAAAATCTTGTCAAAAATTTATGGCATTTATAATAATTTTTATATTTTGTTGTTGACGATGATGTTTTGATTACGGTCTGTTGTTGCTAGGACCTGGTGTACGTGCTTCGGCTCATTAATTTCTGTCTGTGCATTTTTCCGAAGTGCATTCTCATGAATCACTACTATACGCGGTCGGATGACTGACTCGATTATTACAAGAGTCACTCATTCATAAAACGAGGCGAACTTTCTTAGAATTAGACGATTGATTCGTTTTCTTTCTTATTATTCCACTGTATTTTACATGTCTCCAACCCTGCTGTTTTTCAGCATTCAGGATTAGGTTGCTGAAAACCCGGCAAGGGTTAATTGTTATATTTTAAATAATACACAATACAAGATAACAATTATATCGATGTTTTTCATCACGGGTGAATGAAATATTCTGAACATTAAATAAATTCCAATAAACATCATGTTTAATTAATTGACAATAATTGAGATTTTTATAAGATTTTATTGCTAAATTAATTTTACCTTACGTGATCCCAGAATTTCTCTCCAGCAAATAATAAGAACGTTTTATATTTCGTATTATTATTTAAGCATCAAACGTAACTTTCCGAAAGTAAAGCAGGGATTTTAGGGTAGGAAAAAGGTGTCAAAAGTTATGAAAGTTGGTAATTTATTTCTTTGTTAAATTACTTCTAATTTGTTCAGCTTTCTCTGGTTCACCTGGTTCATGACGCAACAAACTCCTTTACTCCAATTTTTCATCGTTAAGAAAATTGTTATTATCCTGCCGCTGACGTTATTCAAAAATTGTTTTGATGTCCATCTACATTCTACAACGACCATAAAAAAGTTTTCCTTAGTAAACTTTACACTTTGATAAATCCTTTTATATAGTGTTATAAAAAATACATTAAAAAAATCTCTACGCATTAATGTCACATTTTCGGTTTGAATTTATTTTTTTATTATTATTTTTTACACTTAAGTACCGAAACGTCGAAAATATGATCAAGGGACGATGGGGTACAAAGTGACACTAGAAAAATTTACGTAATATTTGCATTGCATTTATTGAAGATTTTAATACATATCAGCAACATATCGTCGATGCATATCAAATATGGTCTATGTGACGAAAGTGCATTCCGAGATAATCGATAAAAACTGTTTAAAAAAAATAACGAAACGGAAAATAACACTTCTATCAATGAAGATTGGAATTTTTTTTCCATTGATAGAAGTGTTATTTTCCGTTTCGTTATTTTTTTTAACAGTTTTTATCGATTATCTCGGAATGCACTTTCGTCACATAGGCCATATTTGATATGCATCGACGATATTATTGATATTTAGCGAATGGTTGAAATAAGAAGAATTTTGCAATGTGAATGCACCCAATAGGAACTCGAAGGTGACTATGGTTATTAACATCATTAAACTTTCATATTACGTTGTTTTCGCAGTTTATTAAAAACAGTTTATATCATTATTTTGGAAATACTTGCTGAGAATAACACTACAATTGACGGAAATATTTTGTCCTTCGCAAATATTTTTTTTTCTATATTATAATTAACTAGTTTGTCGACAAACTCTAATTATTTCTTAATATTAGTAATGTATAATAATTTTAGAATGAACTATGCTTTTTTTATTTTAAGAATCGCGTATTGATTCTTCTAACAGCTGGCTTTCTACGATTTAAAAACAATATAATATTTATACAAATTATTCAATTTTTGAATTATTATTTATTTTTAAGTGCTCTAAAAGCACTTAACAATAAAATTGTCTATTTGCAGAAGTAACTCTTGTCAGGTATTGATCTATGACCTATGTTATAAGTTAATTTGAAAAGGTTTATTTTTTTACATGATTTATTTCTTTTAATGGTTGTTATCACACGTCATTTAACATTGTTTCAGTTGAAAGGGTTATATTTTTTCAGTGTAACACACTTAATAATTTTGTTTTCATAAGCTAAACATTCTGATTTTTCAGAACTGGTTTTTTACGTGACAAATTGACATCTTAACAGTATTTAGCGGACATGGATAAAACAAAAAATGACATATCGATCGTCTTACAATGACAATTCGTATTTTTTTTTACTCTCGACTCGACTAATATGGCTGTAAATTTCTCACTCTTATAAAGTCGTAAAATTCTTTTTAAATCAAAATACTATGTATTCATTGAATTGACATGTACTTGGTAGATTTCAATTGTAATAACATGAAAAAATAACGAGGTATTTTAGCTCTATAGATATTATTTTATTTTAGCTTGATAGCTATTTCGGCTTATGTTATGTTTTTTGTTGTGTATTTGGGATGTAGTAAGAATAATATATAGTATATGTCTGTTACAGCATGTCAATGTTAGAGCATCGATATATAGCTGTAAAAATATTTAACGCTTTGTTTATTTTGCGGTAAGCTGTAATTTTTATTATTTTGATAGAATAAGATTTTTTCTAACATACAGACCGTCATACGACAAATTCAATACAAAGGAAAACCACAGCTTGACATCATGACGTTTGAATGACATAAACAATACATACCCTATTCTCTCTACAAAATGATAAATTTGGATTCCAAATTCAAATGTCTGTTTTTGTATGATTCGAATTTCTATTATTGCAACCCAGTCAGTCAGTCGGCTGTTCGAGTTAATCTTCAATAATGAGCACTTCGACGGTTGACGTTTGCAGCATTTCGAGCGGGAGATTATGCCTGATTCGATCGGTTTCAGATTGTCGATTCCAGAGAAATATACAACGAGTCTAATATCCCGTCGATTCCGCATGCAAAGTAGGATCAATGGATTAATTCACGTCAGTTTTGACCTCCTAAAGGAATACAGAAACACTGAAATGTATTAGTGGATTTGGAGCGTTCTATATATATATATATTTCAACTAAAATGTTGAAATTTGTTTTGAAAGGTTAATCTGTTTCCACAAAGCGTTTATAGCACCCTACGAGTTCATTACATATACATATAATATGATAAGACATTTTCCGTACCGTTAGAGAACAATAGAGTTTGTAAATTTTTCCACTTCAAGCTTAAACCGTTTGAGTCGTTTTGTATGACAGACAGATACGCGTCTGCTAGGAATTGTTAATATGTCATTTAAAAAAATGATTGATTTTGGTTAAATACTCATTACTACATAAACTATGCATATTTTAACATTATGTGTCCGAGTCAACTTGGATAAGATTCATTTATCAAAGTCAAATTTAAATTTAAATTATAAATAATCGACATATTTTCATCTTATGTAGAGAAATAATCACCACATTCTTTTTAAAGATTTACACAAAAATTGTAAAAATTAAAATACTCATTTTAATAACTTTTTCCTTCCCATTTTTTTCACATTTATATTAGGGTTGTAGGCGTTGCGGGCCGAATAGATTATTGAATTTTCTGTTGTGTCCTGCAGCAAAATTAGGTTGCTCATCATTGCACTATGTAAATAATATAGCTGTGATATATAAGAAAAAGATGAGTAGTACTCCCGAGTGCCTTAATAAATCATCACTCCAACTGCCAAAACCACGACCCCCCCCACAACTCCACCAAGAATTAACGGCGAAAGATATTATTAAATTTGTTAATGGAAGTGTACATTTCAAATTAAGCGTTTTTAAAATGAACGTAAGAATGTAGGTAGATACATAAATTACGCGGCACTTTCTTTTCGCTTTGTGAATAGGATTTTTCCATCCATTGTTGCGGCGACTGGCGTCCCGGCCCGGCTATTGTAATTCGTTACATTGTTTTATATCTCCGATTAAAATGTTACTGTGCGTAGGCTTAAACCATTCACGGGCAACCCTCGGTCCATGAGCTGTATTCGGCCCCTATTACTTTTACGCTGGAGCTGAAGCGTCTCAGCGAAGTTAGTCCAATTACATTATATTTTTACGATGGAGATGAATTGAAAGTTGCATTTACTATTTCATATAAGGTCTGCCGACTGACAAAACCACGATTGTATTATTTGCTCATCCGAAATGGCTTAACACATTGTCTACGGGGTGGGGTTTGTGATCATTTTTTACACACATTAAAAATATTCTAATTATGATATTATGGATATTTTATAGAATTATATTTTTAATTTTTTCTATACACAAAATGTGCAATTGATTTGATTATTTTTCATACAATTAGATGAAATTTGCATTTGATTTTTAGATTTTTTTAAAAACATTAATAACATATTATATGTAAGTTATATACGTATATTTTGACTATTTTTCATACTAAATAACACAATCATCATAGTTTGACTTTTTTTTTTAAATATACAAATTAATACGCCTTTTCAGTTTTTTTCGAGTATGAAACCCAATGCATAAATGAAGTTATCTATGTGATTATAGCGTAATCATTACGTTAAATTATGTTATGTCATAAATTCTTTACGGAAATTCGATAAGCAGCAAAACTTGATTCGGTACTTGACTCGAAGAGGAGATGATAATCCGACCACAGAACAAAGAAAGGTTGGCGATGTCTGGCTTAAACAATGCAACGCCGCCTATCTACGTTATTTATATATTTGATAAGCTCGCCACAACGAAAACTGCAAATTTTTCATCTGGCCTGGGTTAATGCGCCTTACATTTTTCAAATCGTTGTCGCCTTCACTCTGTAACATATACTTATGGACAATTAATTTTACATTTCAACACACGATTCGGCGGTCAATATGTAGAGATTTAACCTTTTTAATGTCATATAAGTTTGACTATAAATAGTATATTTAGAAATATCTTATATAGAGCAAACGTAGTACTTTTAAGTTAAAAGTGTGTATTTAATAAAAAAGCGATCGAGTGTAATTTTTAAATTATTAAAAGTTACTTTTTAAAATTCTTTTGTATAATTAATTATAATTGTTTGACACTTTCAATGTAGAAATAATTTTAATATCGAAAAACTATACGAGATAAAGTCGGTGTGATTTCAAAAAAATATATTACTGGAGAAGAGACTTATTTCCAAAGCCGGATCACGGGAAAAGCCCTTCCCATTATATATATTTCTGGTCTTCCACTGGTCTCAATTAGGGAATATAATCCCGGATTTTGATCGGTATTCACAATTATTTCAGGATCACAGGTTGTACAATTATTGAAAAATGTGAGTTTTTTTTAGCTCCATCCTTTCAAAAAGTTGTGACTGTCGGTGACTTCAGCGCAAAAGTATTTTTTATCGAAATAAACAGATTTTCAAAATGTTCAAATTTTATTTTCTTGGGTTGCAAACTATTTTTTATGTGCGTTAATCGGCTGAAAATAATGTAAACAAAACATTTTGGGAACCACTGATTATTTTTTTATAAACGCTTTATGAAAACTATTTTTATCGTAATGATTATATTATAATTCCCAAAGAAATGGAGCAAATTATTCATATATAAATATCACATTAGTCATAATAATTAAGTAATTACTCCTGACCTCTTAACCCTACTGTATATGATAAATTATAAACATACAAAGCATGCCGTTGTACTAATTTAACTTGTCACATTAAATATTTATATAGATTAAATCTCAAACTATAATAAACACGTTAAATTTGCTATAATATCTTTATTGTATATTAGATAAGAATATATATATCGATTTTTTTTTGGATATCAAATTTATGGAGCTTCAAGTACCAGGACGCGCCAGCGTCAAGGTTCTTCCAGTCTCCTTCATCGATAAAGATTTAAAAAAATTGTAAATTGCATCCCCTTACCGTCGTTTGCAGACGGAAGGGCGCGATCACTACAGAGATAAGAAGTTCACGGGAACTCCATATGCATTATTAAATATATATCGATACCTCAGTTCAAAAGTGTAGCAAGTTAAAAACATCTGTTTTTTTTTAATAATTTAAGTTAGAGGCAACGTTTAGAATACCGATATCTATTAGTTCTTGAATACAGAAATCTGTGTTTTCTTTTAGAATGGCTGTAGTTTTTTTTTTCACTTTAGATCCAAACTGTTACAACTACCAAAATCCCGTGAAAACCGCTAAAAATTCCTACTATCAATAGTGGAAAAAATAAATATATTTTATTATAAATATATTTCTTTGCTAATCCGATTATTTCATAACAATCTATAATAAATATATGTATGTACAGTGTAAGATCAAACCTGAACCAAATCTTGTTTCAGTTATTACACTTTGGAACCGAATTATCGATATTATCATAGCTCGTTTCTACAACTCCAGCAGAATGTTGTCAGAAGTAGAGTCCACTTCAAACTTCTTAAGATGAAGAAGTTTGAATGAAAAACTGACCGAGAAACTTGCAAATAGTTTTCGTCTCATTCATTAATATTGAAGTTCTAAAATACCACCAGGTACTTACTATCCATAGACGGTATTTTGTGGAATTAATATTGTCTAGTAAAAACGGATTTTGGTTGTCATTTTCTCTACATTCTTTTAGGAAAGCATTTTATTGTTGATGATTCCGACTTTGGATAATACTGGAATCAGCCAAACATAGTTATGAATTGCTCTTTGAATAAAATTGGTTACGCAAATTTTTCAATTTCTTATTTTTAATAAATTGCATTTTATTTATGTTTTTTTTTCCCACGCCTGGTTTTGGGTATTCACAAAACGCGTACAAAATGCGTTACATTAAACGAGTAGATTAAATAATGTATAACTAATATATATGTAATTATATTTGCTTAATAATTTCAAGAATTCATTGTGTTTCCATCAGATTGTAAACCATTATCTACCGCATTTTTTTGCGGCGTCGGTTTTCCGGTGATTGTTTTATAAGACGCATGTCTTTTGAAATACATTTACAAGAGTTATTTTAAATATTCTTTTAACACTAAAATAAATTATAAACGATTAACCAACATACCGATAATCGCTGTGATGTCGTTCTTGATGTATAAGTTTTTTTTTTTTTTTTAACCATGTCCGCTCCCAATGTGGAGCATATGGACTCCTAATGGAGTTTGTCTCAACAGATGTGTTTCTACGAGAACTGCTTGTTACTCAGAAATATAATTTAACAATGCTATTTATACAAAAATGAACAGTTATAAACAACAATTGGCATTGAAAAGAAAATACCAATTACATTAAAAGTGATTCTAAAATAGCACAAAATTAAAATGTTTAACACATCTAACATATAATTAAAAAGTCATCTCAGATTAATAAATTTAGAATGGGAAATTTAGAAATTTTCAATGCCAATTGTTGTTTATAACTGTTCATGTTTGTATAAATAGCATTGTTAAATTATATTTCTTATCAGTTGACGATGCTCGTAATGAGCGAAACCGGTCCTGACATATTAAATAAAGTGGAATGAAGTACAAAGGAATATTGTGTTTTTTACTAATATACTGCCTTTCCACCAAGTATTGACAGTGAACACCCTAAAAGTGATATGGATAGATCATTAGTCATTTGCCGACCTACATTTATTTACATAGCTATGATGCCTACGACGTATTTGTGTTACAAATAAATATGGTTAGTTTTCCTTATATTGGAGTTATAGATAATTCAGAGAGGATGTGGTATTTACTAGCTTATATTTTCATTCAAATACATATCTGTAAACTTAAGTAAAATACAATCAAAATTAATATTTCAAAGTCTTATTTTATTGGCTGAATCATAGAGATAGTGGTATTAGAATGCCAGCCGTTTAATTATATTCAAAAGTCAATTTTCCTACCATTGACCGCTATATTATGTACGCTGATTTTACAACCACCTTTTATAACAGAATAACAATGTACTATTTCACACTTTTAGCCAAACACAGAAGTGCACGACTGATCCTTAAAGCATTTAGAGTTGCCCTTATTAAAATACTAAATACAGTCGACCCCCTATAGTGTAGAGATTCGGACTACGCTGTAAGAATATATAATACGTTATAATGGACAAAGCACCCATGCAAAATTTGAGGTTAGGTTTTTTCAATTGTATGTTAACCTTTTTGTTTCGCTGATCACAGAATACTTATAGCAACGTCAAGAAACAAGCAGCTTCTGACCGATATTTTTTTAATGCACGTTTTGTATTTACAAAATATTTATGAATATTCGAATTCGTCCTTGACAATTTAACGTTATGTAAGAAACTACGACATAGGGGGTTTGGTTTATACGGGGGTCTGCCGCATACGCTATAGGAAACGTATTAGACACATACTATTGGTATAGTATGTATCCTTGTTATCCGTACAGGTAAAAAAATATTGCTTGTATGTTCACTATTACTAGTAACAGTGTAATGCTGCTTCGTTACCAATTTTTCGTTGAATTAAATCATGTTGAATTTTTATTTCAATTGGTGACATAAACAGCGGTGGGCTGCCAATACTTTAACAAGGGGCTCGCTCAATCTCAAAGCAATTATCGGTGCTCTGACGAAAGAGTGAATTTTTTTATCACTCGTATGTAATTATATACAGTACTTAAATAAGCAATCAATTGTTACTTAATAAACTTATAATATACAATTTACCGTAAACTTATAAAATTTAAATGGCTGAAAATGTACTGCTGTGTATACTGAAGCTGTCCTAAATAATAAATGTCATAAATTACAGTTATAAATTAATTTGGTCTGAGAATATTGTTTTCTCTTAAAAGACAAGGGGCTCGTCGGCCTTAGTAAAATTTAAGGTTAATTTTTAATAATCATCACTCAAAAGCTTTGTACATGACTGAGTTTAACTAAAAGCGGAATTAACCAACCGTTGATTGTGTAATACGGTTTCATGTAATGTTACAAAATTTCAGTGTTTGCGTATTGTTCGTTTACTAAGGGACGAAACAATTGCGATATGTGTAATATTCATGAAAAGCTTTAATTTACGAAGCTTATTCGCTGTTTACACTCTGCTGTTTTCACAAATTTTACGCATCGCTATTATAGGCCTACAAAGCAACTGTCTGGGACAGATCCAGGAATTGTCACGCCCCGATCGATTTGTAATTGACGAAAATATTGAAGCGATTATTTTGTTTTGTTACTTCGTAATATTACGAAGAGGGTGACTAAAATTAATATAAACAAATATGATTTATAACGATCGACTGATGGTGCTTGGTGAAATTTCAATATTAAATTTAAATCGTGAACTGTACACGTCCACACGTTTTTCACGGATGAACTTGAACCGATGCTTGGGTAATAAGATGAAAGCCCGGTTATAAGTGACATAACATTTGGTACACAATTTGAACGGCTCAAATTTAAAAGTTAAATTTGTGATGCTTGATGGAAGTTTGATATAAATTTTGAACCGTTATTTTTTTTACAATTCATCATATACATATAATCATAAAACCTTTTTCAACAAACAAAATAAATATAATTCTTAAAACTACTCACCATTCAAATATGTGGGCATTCCCATGGGGTAATCCTTTTCGCCAGCAATAGCATTAAACTCAATGATACATTTATTTATTATATAAACACGAAACATTCATTTACTAAGCGTCAGTTCAAGTTCACCCGTGCACTTGAACGCCTGAAGATGCCGAAAGGCGAAACCCGGGTCGTTAGTGACAAAATCTGTGAGAATGTACATAGTTTTAACGATTCAAATTTAATATTGAAATTCCACCAAGCACCTTCAGTCGAAATCTTAAATTATTTATAAAGAATTAAGAAAATTAATAAAACTATAAAATTAACGCTGTCAGTTTGAAATCATTTTTTTTTTACAGAGTGAATCAAAAATTGTTTTTTTTACAAAGTAATAGATATTTGCAAACCGTTCCATAGTTCGTCACTGTTCGTCCAACTAGCCACAACGCTGAAAATAATTTCAAATATGTGTTTATACAACGCGACCTATTTCAATAGAAAATCACGCAAATTTAATATTAAATCGATTTTAATATTGCTTTTATCGTGGGTGTTGGCTGAAATCGATTTTTAATAATGAATGCCTTCATTATAAATGAAAATATTACGATAAATTTACTCCGAAGATGCTTCCCAAACGAACAAAACACGTGTCACTAATAGTACGACAACCAGTGGAATAACAAAGTTATAATTGTTATTCAATTTTGAAACTATTTACAATAAGTTTTACGTCGTATCCGTTAAAAATAATTGAGTTATCGTTGATTATTGCTGCAGTTTAAATATGATAACTTAGAATACAACAAATTAACCGCTGTTGCAATTAGTGATTGCAAAATCAGACGAACATATCAATACCGATTTTTCGTATTTAATTCCGGTATTGAAAAACCAATACCAAAATAGTATTATAAAAAAAAATCAAAATAGTACTGCCAATAGGGATTGTAATACCGGAAGAGTAAATCAAAATAGACATTTGAAGTTAAATGCAAACCCGGCTTGTTCCACAATCTGTGAACAATGAATGTAATTGAAAATACATATTCAAAGTATTTTTAAAAAGTAGTTTCAAATATGGCTCGATAACATACAAAATATCATTCCAAAGTTATGTAAAACTAAAAATACTTTTAAAATGTATATTTTTTACAAAATGAAATTCAATATTCATTTTTTAACAATTATGGAATATGCCGGACTAGCAAATAATAGCCTCATTTCATTTAAAATATATTCATTATAAAATATAACATAAACGGGTGATTTTCATAAATATCATCATTCAGAGACGCTAAAAAAATTCATAGCATGTTCAAAAACGAACAATTCATCGCGAACGATTTTATTAAAAAGATCATGGTCTATCTAGAGTGAAAATATGATTTTTGATACCGGTATTTTGGTATTGAAAAACACCACGAATACCGGAATCCCGGTATCAGTAATACCGATATTGAAATCCCTTATTGTAACATAGATATTCAAATAAATAAACCCATAGGTTTTATATCGCATCATGGTATATTAATACAATCGAACACTCGTAGTATCGATTTTGGCAGACGTTCTAACTTCCATGTGCATTATAGAAACCTTGGCCGCCGTAAGTAGTTACTTGGAATATTACCTATCTTACATTTTTTACACGTGATTTCATTTTGTCTCCGTTTTACTCGAGGCATCCAAAATACCTTCGGCTTATCTTGCAAAATGCGATGCGAGTAAAATGTTTGAAATAGATAAAAACTAACAAACCGTGTAAAAGAAGGTCTTTTCTACAATAATGTTCTAACATATTTCTAATATTCTACATGCAACCCATGCCAAGTCATTTCATTTACAAACAGATTTTTTCGATAATCACAATATAAAAAACTTAATACACGCTATATCAAATAGATAACTAGCTGCAAGTGCCGAATTACTATATAAATTAAACTTTTTAGTTTCGGGTACGTGAAAATCTCGACCTATAAAAAAGACTTAAAAAAAGGTTGCCTCAAACATTTTTTAAAATTAATATTACATTGAGTCAATAAAACATCATTTAAAAGTCTCCGCGAACTTTAAGGTTATGTATATTTCAGTGCTGTGAAGTCAGCCGGAAAGAACTCCGACTTCAAATTGAATCGTGTATTTCGTAAACGTTACGAATCACACTTCTGTAATTAATTGTTCAGGAGAGTGAAAAATATGTTCTGCCCTGGTATATTTCACATTTTACTTTTGACATTTGTGGTGCCTCCCGTAATTTTTTTTTTACGTGTGGGATACGTCTTTTTACCTTTCCACAGTCGACATCATGACGAGCATATTTTATATAAATATATTCCCGAATCCCTAAAAGCAATTAATTATCAATAGCAATTGAAATTCGAAAATGGCTGTCGTTATCGTTAGCAACAGCCTCGTGTTATTTTGATCATATTAGATATGCGGAATATAAATTTGTATACGATTATGTATACATCTAAACACACGTATATAAGATACTACACACTCACACCTCAATTTACGCGGTAGATAGGAGCAGTGGCAGCCGATCAATGTGGATTAATGCAGCCCTCATGAAATAATATTCAAACATTACATTTATACCATTCACTTATTTTCAATTTTTCATGTATACATGAAGAATTAAAAATAATTTAACAATTTAAAGAATTTACAGTAAATACATGAAGAATTTAAAATGAGTGAATGGTTTAAATTTTATGTTTGAATATTATTTCATGAAATATAACCGCCCCTGCATATACAAGGAGTGCATTGATCCAATGCCACATTGACCTGCCGCTACTGGATAGGAGTGTGATATATTTAGATATAACTTTATAGTACCAAAATGTATGCATAATTTATCATTCGTCTTATTTTTCTGTTTACCCTGTTTTTTTACGAGCTGCAGTAAAAAAGGTCAAATTTCTGTTACGAGGCGCCAATGTTTGAGCGTCGATATTTGAAACGTCTAAAATAGTATATTTGCTACTTTTATTTTGTATAGTAATAGAGACCAAGAATATATTCCATGGTCAGTAAGCAGGGCTGTGGAGTCGTGTAAAAAAAAAGACCACTCCGACTCCGGCTTAAAAATAATTAACGACTCCGACTAGGAAGAAATTTGTCAATAATTTTATTTTAACTTATATACCATCAGATCATCTTTAGTCAGCCAAGCATGTAATGTCAACACTTTGGACTATTTTGTTTGAATACACATCATTAAATATATTTTTCAAAACAATTTAGAACCGTTCATTTTTCACGACTCCGGCCAAAATACCGCGACTCCGGCTCCACAGCCCTCTTAGTAAGTCGTTGTTAATAGCTCGTATTTTTCTGGTTTGAATTTTAATACAGTTTCGGTCATAATTTTTATTACATTGGTCTGAATTTATATTAAATGGTCGTAATATATCGGTCAGTGTACAGATTGAAAAACAAATAATTTATGGTCACAATTTATGTAAAATAGTCATAATTTAAATGAAATTAATCATATTTTATATTATTTAGTCAGATTTATTTTGACTCATTGTTTGTTTTTTTTTTTGTTGTGATTATGATGTCATCGTCTTGCGTTGCTATTGGTTCAAAGTGGAGTTGTTTACGACAAATCGTCCTATGGGTGAGCGATACTACTACTACCACCACATAACCCAGGGGTGGGGAACCTTTTCATTACTTAAGGCCACATTCGTTTATCTGATGCAAACAAACATTCGAACATATAATGGGTTGATTACGCTCTTTTTCCAAACGCTTGCATATAGTTTTTTGATCAAAGTGAATATTTTGATAAAGTCAAAAGGCCGCATCAAAGTAGCCAAAAGGCCGTAGGTTCCCCTCTCCTGACCTAACCTAACCCAACCTAACCAAAACGGTATAAAAATCTCGCCGTATAATATTTTTATTCTGACCAAAAATTGAATTTTAATCAGACTAAAAGTTGATTTAAATTCAGACCATTTGATTTGATCTCGTTGTTAATCCGTATGTTTATTGTTGTCCAAACGCTGCGAAATCCATTCCTGACAACAATCACGTAAACATTGTTTCATTTGCTCAATACATGTATCTATCTACACTGCAGTGAGTTTTTAACACTCCGTGTGCGTACACATAGTTAATTTGCAGTCGCGATACGTGGCGGCTTGCATAGGGAACGATTCGATATCAAAATATCCATGATTGCACGTCTTCAAAACAATGATGTGAATATTTTGGATTGAATCATGACACGTTAATAACACAATTCCAATGCTCCGAGCTACAAACAATATGCATTGACTGTCGCGCGTTGGATTGACCATAGAATTTGAGAATGGGTCGTGGGTAGAAGTCAAAAATGATGTAGGTTATCAAGAATGCCACAACACTAAAAGCATCGGCGCCATTTTGGTATAAAGCTATATTAGTAAGGAATAAATGTTGAGTAGAAAAGAAATTTAAGATTTCGACTGAAGGTGCTTGGTGGAATTTCAATATTAAATTTGAATCGTTCAAACTATGTAAATTCTCATAGATTTTGTCACTAACGACCCGGGTTCGTCTTTCGGCATCTTCAGGCGTTCAAGTGCACGGATGAACTTGAAATGACGCTTAGTAAATGAATGTTTCGTGTTTATATAATAAATACATATATCACTGAGTCTAAAGCCATTGCTGGCGAAAAGGATAAGCTCATGGGAATGCCCAAGGTTTTATGGTTATATTTATATAGGGTATAGAAGTGGAGATCCCGGTAGGTTTAATATTTCATTTAAAATCGGAAGGCTATGTAGCTGTGCCCTATTTATTTCTAAAATTTCCTGGAAAAAGAGCTTATGACTGTCCGTATTTGGGTGTAACATTTTTATCCCTTGTTCCTGATTGAACACGTGTCCTTCCGAAATTAAGTGATTAGCAAAAGTAGACGTGCCCTTTTTCAGTCTAAAGGCTGCCATATGTTCTAATACTCTGATGTTTAATGTCTCTTCTGTTTTGCCGATATACCGAAAGGCGAAACCCGGGTCGTTCGTGACAAAATCTGTGAGAATGTACATAGTTTGAACGATTCAAATTTAGAAAAGAAATCACAAAAACTGACGAACAAGATATTGACAGCTTAACGACCGCACGTTTTTTTTTTATAGAATTTCACCTGGCGGCCGGGCAATTTTAATTTTAGTAAATTCACTATAATTTGTAAACCAATTGAAATATCTTTACACAATTTAATTTTCTCAGCTTCCAGATACTTCGCCAATACGCATATACGAGTCCGCCGGCCAGCAACCTTTGTTTTTAAAATACTCAAATACGCGTCCGCGGTCGTTAAGCTGTGTTAATTGAAAAAATAACAATGATTATAATATAACTCAAATTCGCGACAATTCAGACTCATAATCAGCAAACGATCAATTAGGACACAATTAGGTAAATTGCGTTTTAAAACAATATTTGTTCAACATTGCCTGGGGTGTCAGTAGCAAAAATTTTAGGACGATATTTTTAAGACCTGTGCTATTTAGCGTTTTGATTTGCTATCGTTTATTCCACGTGGACCTCGGTTGAGAAACGCTGATTTAGAGAAATGAAAGTAGTCAGTATAATATCAGGTTAGGCATTACTATTTACAAACAGAATTTAAGGAATTCCTTTATCGATTAATATAATACACGGGCCTCGTATAACACGGTTATATGGTTCCACAAAAACATCGTGTAATACAAATCCGTGTTATTTATCAAGGTTTGAAGTTTATACAAAATTAGGGATTGCGTTCCAAAAAAAAATATCGAAGATGGTTTATGTTAATATGTACTTTATTTTTTTAAATAAACAAATATACATTTACATATCTATTGAAAGAAATTTTAATGGTATAATAAAGCATTCATTCATCATCGCTATCACTTAGAATTCTACATGTTTTACTCTTTTTCGAGATCGGTTGTAAGTTTTCATCATCATCGGAGGACTCTGGATTTCTTGTGGTTTTAGCCTTCAAGTATTTGGTAATAAGCGATTGTCTTCTTTAAGCGTATAAATCTTTGCGTATTTCCTTATAAAGTTCCAAAATTTGTTGTAATTCCCTCTTAAATTTTGAACTTCTTTCTATTATAGGATCCTTTTAAATATATTTAAAAAAAAAATTGAAATCGTGTTATTTGAAAAATATGACACAATTTATACAACCGTGTTGTATAAAACAGTGTTATATAAAACCGTGTTATACGAGGCCCAGGTGTATATACAAATAGTTCATTATGTTTAAGTTTTACACAGAGTATGTGACTTGTATTTAAAAGAAAATAAAGCACATAATATAACAATGACTTATTTACGCTCGATATGACGTTGTAATTAATGTCTCGTTGTGTTGTCCATCCACTCCACGATATGAAAATTTTGTGTTGAACTGCCATTTTTACCAGCGATGTAAATTACATCTCATCCGAAATTGTGTTCAAAATAATAATAACATTTTACAGTGATGGCGCGTTGTCGCTCGTATCGCGTAAATTAATGCACATTTCCGCCGCTGCTAGTGCTCACACTGGCCGACGCTCTGGAACCGGTTCTTTAATTTCGACGTTTATTATTATGTCACCGCGCATAAACGCTAGTGTTGCCAACACAAAACTACAAATTTACATTCGCTGTCAAAATAACAACATAACTCCTATATCCATCGTACGTGCCATTTGAAAATGACTAGGTCAACAGGGTCATAGAAAATTCGAGATGGTCGCAACATTTATCGTTTGGTATATATTATATTTTTACGTTAGACTATAAATATATAATTTAATGTTTTCTGATTCATTCATTAGCACTTTATATAATCATGTTTCATTATCAACAGTCAAAAACAATGCAACTAAAAAATAATCAAATTAATTCACTTCAGTACTGTCCGGTTATGCAATGTTGTTATCAAACAACGTTCATTATTTCGAAATTGATAACATACGAAATCTTTAATCATACATTTATTTTTTATTGCCGTTTCCAGATAAAATATGGTGATCTGGTTGAGTATAATTAAGTTATTGTTGAGCGAAATACTAGACAAATGGTACTATAAATTCTATTAACACATTGGTTACGGATGACTCGTATACGAGTCTTTTCGCCGGTCTGACTGACGCGTGGAAATATATACATCCAATGCGACAAATGTTTTAGATTCTCTACAGAGATGGCGTAACAAATGTTTGATGCATCATTTAAACAATAAAATATTAAAATATATGCTCAAATATTTTTTTCACTCGGTGATTTCGGCGATGAAAAATCAGCAGACAGTTAAAATAAACTTTTATGTTATCTAATTTTGTTTTTAAATAAAATAAACATGAGCACATGTATATTTGGCTTGTTATTTATTACGTTTTCGATGAAATTTATAATTCTATGTCAAATACCCGATTTTCTATATAAAAAAATACCAAAGTTGAGTATCACTTATAAAAGCAGGCTAAAATATAAAAAGTATTATGCAATAAAGTGTTGTACAACTGTTGTCTAAATTATTTTTTAAAATGTCAAATAGTTTTAAAGTTATATTTTTTTTTCAAAAGTACCCATTTTTTGCAAAATTTCGCAAAAATGCCCCGATGCGAATGTGTTAAACATTGAAAATATATTTTTTAGTTAAGGGACGGGGCAGATACAAACGTGGGCTGGATGGGGGCTCAGAAGGGCTTACGCGAGCCTCTTGTTAAATTTTACTTAGGCCGGCGAACACCTTGTTAATTTAAGAGAAAACAATATTTTCATCAAATTAGTATATTACTGCAATTTCTCACATATATTTTTCTGATATACATAGCTTCGGTGTAGACCAGGGATGGCGAACAAGGGACTCGCGGGTCATGCCACTAGCGACCCGCGTGAGAAGTTATCTAACCCGCTTGAGCTTTTAGAAATGATTGTTTTTATTTAAAGCATCAATTATTCAATCTATGTGACCCGCTACATGATTTTTTTAATTTTTAAAAATCAAATTTGACCCATTTGCGAAAAAGGTTCGCCATCCCTGGTGTAGACTGTAGTATATTTTTAGCCATTTACATTGATAATTGTACGGTAAACTGCATGTTTTACATATTATAAGTGTATTAATTAACAATCGGTTTCTTATTTAAGTAATGCATATAACTGCATAGGAGTGATAACAAATTCACTTCTTCTCCAGAAAACCGAGAATTGCTTTAAGATTAAGCGAGCCCCTTGTTAACGTGTCGGCATCCCACCGCTGATATGTAATTTAATTATAAAAATATTGAACTCAGAAGAACACAACCATTTTTAAGAATTTACATTATTAATACTTTATTCGACAAGAAGATATTATTTAGTATGTATTATATGTTATTTTCAGTCTCCAATTTTGCGAGGCTACTCTTTCAAACATTCCGCCCTGAGTTTAGCTTGACCTTTTCACCCTCACAGGATGTCACTAAGTAAGATCTAGAAGCTTCGACGTATCGTTGTTATTATTTTCTTCTGTTTGTACACCTGGCAATATAGACAACCGTTTTTCACATACAACCGCTACACGCCGTTCAAATCCGTTCACCAGCCTTCTAGCCGAGGACTATCGACCTCTGCTAACAGCTAGCTTCGCTCAACTAGTTACTTGTACCTAGGGATTGCTATGCCGGGCGAGTATGTCAATACCGGTATTTTAAACGACCCACCCGTAATGCAAATAAACACCGTACCGTCATTCGAAATATAAATGAAAATAAACAAACACAGCATTCAATAATAATTACGTAGACTTGGAATAATTGTATTTCTTAAAAATATCTATTATCTATATTTATGCCTAAATGGCTATATTTATTAATTACTAGCGAGTCTAACGAAGGGTTAGCTGCGCAGAAATTTCAAAGACTGCGCGGAACGATCAAATATTAATTGAACGTTGCTAGCGACTACCCGGCATGCGTTACAATGCCATTCAAAGAAAGAAAATGTTCTTTTTTTAATTGTGTAAACTGAAGTGCTTTTGGATACACAACTATAGTATTGCATATAATTGCATAGGAGTGATAAAAACAACTCATTGCTTCCCCAGAACACCTAGAATTGCTTTGATATAAAGCCAGCTTCATTGTTAACGTATTGGGACCCTACCGCTTGCTCTACTAATTCAGAAACCTTCGCGGGCGTCCTCACAACGACTCACCAAAGTTTTATCTCAATTGGATGAACGGTATAGGAACGCATACGGGACAAACAAATTTTACTATGCTTTTAAAAACAGTCATAAATCGATTGCAAAATAGCTCATTCTATTAACCCTCCAAGGACGAGCGTGACCATATATATGGTCACAGTAAACACCGTTGTCTATTGATCCCACTATTCATCCTTTTTCTGGCTGAATATCTTTGCTTTCACTCATATTTGGTTAAGAAGGGTTCAGACTTCAGTTAGTCATCAGCCGCGGGGACAGAAACGACCACCAAAAGCACATGCGATTTTTTGAATTTCCGTTTTTTTCAATGGACTTTTTTAAAATGTTAGTTATTTTTTTGTTTATCAAAACATCAAATTATTTACAGTTCTTTTCCTAATATATTTGTATTGAAATAATGTTGATCTAAAGAGGTCAAATTGTAAATATTTTTAAAAATTTCACGTTTAGCTATATTTCAACCCCGAATGTTTGCTTGTCCATACGGTCACGCTCGTCGTTACTACTGTCCGTACACAATATTACACGATAATAAAAGGATGAGCATGACCATATAGTCATGCGGAGTTTCTATACAACGACTTAGCGTTTAAAAAAAAAAATTTAAGGAATAAAAGTTATCCGTGACTTCAATATGGTTTCAAAAATATTTTTTTTATCGAAAAAAACTCTCGTCTCTGGAGGGTTAAACTATGTTAACTAGACCTCAATTTATTTTAAATTTTCCGTTTTATTATTTTTTTAATAACCGGTAATGCTTAAGTTAAAAAATTAATTAGCGGGATCCCGGTTTCGGTAATACCGGTAGTATGGTCCCTACTTTGTACCTACAGTCGCTTAGGTCATCTGCGCGAAGTCACTTTCTGTTTTCATGGTATCACAACTTTGTCTGATTCAAAATAAACCACTACAGCGACACTGTTGTGCTCTGCGGCTCTCAAACATTGACAACATTATTTCTCGGTTAATTAATAATTATTATCTAGCGATATCATCTTATCATTAAATAGCCGTTTCTATTTCCTGGTCCGAGAGGACACCAGGGATGGGCTGGAGGTTAAATTTGTTAAATTTTAGCGCGGCCGGCGAGCCCCTTGTTAAGATAAGAAAATCAGTCATTCTTATATCAAATCATCACATAACTGCAATTTCTGTAGATTGATAAATTTAAAAATTAGTTGTCGTTTCATTTTTTCATTCAGCGTTGTGGGCGTCCGTGAGTCCCAGTACGAAAAAACTTTTCTTTGATCGATTCATCTATTTTCTGTTCGAAGGAATGGGTGTTTGTGATGTCTTAATATTGCCTTCCACTCTTCCGATTCTACAATTCAACTGGGCGCTACTATTAGTTAATCACTAGTCCTGTCTTATGCTTATCATTTTATCCCTACTACCCTCTTTGGAAAAGAGAGGTAGAGCGACCAATAAGTAACAAGCAGTTTTCGTAGAAAAATAACTTTCGTCGAGATACCTTCATTAGGAGGCCATATACTCGACATAGGGAGCGGACATGGATAAAAAAATGGATAACATTTACCGAGCCCCTTGTTAAGATATTGGCAGCCCACCGCTGCAGGATACCCACATCATATTAAGCACGCCGTTGATTATTTTATTGTCTTTGACGTGTCTGACCAGGCGTTAGTTTAGTGTTGTTGAATCGTACGAATCGCACATAAAAATGAACTTATTATGAAAAATTAATGACCGCATACTTGTTGTATCTAAATGAAGCTTGAGTTAGACAACTACAATTAACAACGATGTATATATATATATTGATCTTTATTTCTTATTCCGTTGTTTTTGTTATAAGAGTGCATGCACTTGAAGTGCGACAATATTATAAATAGCGCTGACCCCAAAGTTCAAAGACCAGTGGTTTAGATTAGACGAATAAAAAAAGTTATATGGAATGTTTATTTTCACTATCTTTTACAATACACAATTGATTTGAACGCATAGTTATCATTAGTATTCAATTTACAAACAAATAAAATGTCTCTGTTTTGTTATATTTATTATCTTTCTACAGAATCTTCATTCTCCAATATATACATACACCCAAGCGTTATCATAATACTTAGCGTATGTTGAATATAACAGTATTTATTTTGGTATATAGGTAAATATTTATGTAAAAAAAAAACATGTATCTGTATAGGTTAAAATATATTTTTATCATATATGATATATCAATTATCAGTATCGCAGTTTGAGGCAGGCGAATAGAACGATCGCCCTGGGCGCCGAGGCGCTGGAACAGCAAAAGGGGCGCCGAAATGATACCAAGAGTTTTTACAAAAATACTAAGTAGTGTAAATTCGGTGAAAAATCTACCACTTATAGTTGCTAAAGCTACGACACTGTAGGTTTTGCTATATTTAAAAATATTTTTTATCAATCATTAATAAATATATACTACTTGCCGGTTCCAGGCAAGTGTTGCAATGCCACTCAAAGAAAGAAAGTGTTTGTGTTTTAATTGTGTTTATTGAATTGCAAGTTTTCTTTTTCTGCCTGTTTGACGTTTGCTGCCGATTGACTATGGTACGACACACGCGCCACCTACTGTAAATTAATTGTACTGTAACCTTCGCGCAAGTGCAAGCAAAAAGTTTGTTAATTTTTTTTTGCAATCGGATGAGTGGTGTGGCAGCGCATAAAGTACGAACAAACAAACATTAATTTTTATATTTTTAGATAAATAAATAAAAAAAACTACTTAAAACATAACAGAATGTCGGCTTAATGCATACTCGCTTTATTATTTCTATAAATCGAGTTTCTACTGTAAATAGTTGACGTGAACGTCATCTTTTATAGAAGTTCATGACAAGATTCATAAAAAAATAAATGTTGAAATCACCAACGGAAAATTTTACGATAATTGTATTTTTTTTTTAAACACTGAAAGAATGTCATATTTGACCTTACGGCGTTCTTAGTTTATAAGTAGAGTCAAACCAACAACAACAAACACCTCTATGCTTCACGGTAGGCGAGTCAAATGTCACTCTTATGGCTATTTCTATTGGTCAAGTTAAGTTATTTGAACCGCTAAGTGCCTTCTAAATAGCATACGAGCCCCGAGCATTGATATTTCTCGTGTATAAGTTAGTTAGTAGCTGCCCGAATGGCGTAAGTGGCATTATAACACATACAAATATTGCATTACTAAATAATCGCCGGTTTTACGAAGACAAATAATTACATATAATATAACAGAAGCCAGATTTACTGATTTACACATCACACCACTAATTAATATCGGACGTAACCAACACGTACAAATTTTACAGGAGACACAAAAAACTTTTTTTGATGATTTTAGGGTAAAATCAAATTATGAAATATGCACAATCCTGAAGTGCACGGTGACTAATAAACTGGTATATAATATATAATAAATCTCCGTGACTCGTTTTTTTTAGCTCACCGAGGAATTTTAAAATCTTAAAACCCTACAGTGATTTACCAATTTGCCCAAAATACTAGCATGAACGAAAAAAAAAAACCGATATTTTTTTTCGATTCTGTTCCAGCTTTCGTTCCGGCAAAAATAACGGTTTTAACAGTTTCTGATTTTCGGTTTCGTTCCGGTTCGAAGCCCTGCTTTAAACTAGTTCTGAAATGACTATCTAATATTAATACTCGATAATGTCCGTCCGTCTGAATGATTGTCCGCAATTTTCCCTCCCCCTCCTCCGCCCCAGCCCCGCTGTCACCATTTTTTTATTCATACCAAATACATACTTTTTTCGTTTGTATATGGTCGCGCTTTCGCCTTTTCGATGACGTCAAGAAAGACGGTCCTCCTCCCCCCCCCCCCCAATCCTGCTCCGCTGTCGCCATTAATTATTTTTTTTATTCATACTAAAGACACATTTTCCAAATACACTGTTTATTATTTGACGAAACAAATCAAATAGCTGAAAAAATTTCATACAAAAAAACGCCGCGACCGTGGATCGAACACAGAACTCTGGATTACCAGTCGAGCTCTCTATCAACTGAGCTAACGTCATAAATATCAAGGCGATAAAAATAGTGTATTTAAAATAAAAATTTGAAAATGGAACGATATTTGCGATTCCTACTGACTTCGATTGTTTGTATAAAAGATTCAAAAATGGAATATTGTCAAATAATGAATGACAAGGTAAATTTATGCTCAAATAGTAATATAAATAAAGTAAGCGAAATAGTTTGATAGATTGGGGTCAACGAGATTAAAATACGGCAAAGTGAGCCAAGTTAGGATGATGGGAAAAAGTGAACTGAACCCACCCTTTTTATTGCATAATTTCAATCATTTTTTCTCTAAAATACATTGTTTATGCTTTCGATGGATTCGTCGGTAACTTTTTGGAAGTTCATTTGAATATAAAATAAAAAATAACTTAGATTATTCCACGTATTGTGCTACAAACTGTGACACGTGTTTCGCCTCTTTCAGAGGCATCCTCAGACAGACTTACTTTTACTTACTGAAAGTAAGTCTGTCTGAGGATGTCCTGAGCGTTTTTTTTTGGTTTATAACATTTTTTTTTTTTGAAAACTTTCTTTTTAAATCACATTACATCTTGATCGTATGAAAATAAATGCTATCAAAATAACAAAATCCGATTGACTAGCCAAGTAAGTTTTTCAAAAAATAAATATAAGACGCAATTATTTCAAGATTTGTTTTTAATCTAGATACATACGTGGTATAGTTAGTTGTTGGCGAAAGCATAGTTTCAGTATGATTAGTAAAATAACATCAGTAAAAATCGTTATATATATTCTAAAAAACAAGTTCTATTTGGAGAATAAGTCAAAATTTTGATAATTTTGTTTTGATAAAATGTCCAATTAATTTATAATATTTTGCATGTGAAAATTGCATTTTTTATATAAATATAATTTAATTCTTTGCCCATTTATTTTCCGACTTTTTTCTCACATTCCATTGAAGTGAAAAAAAAGTTCAATAGATATTAAATTATTCTAAAAATTAGAATATTAGATTATTCTAAAAATTCCAAAATCTATATATTAATAGTCGATAAAATAATCACTTTTCACAAATCACAATTAACAATTCACAATTCACAAATGTGTGCGTACTGATGTCCTCGGGTCTTATTCTTTTTCTACGAAATATTTTTGTTAGCATACTTGAAAATTAGTTGAATAAAATATATATACTACGAAAAATGATTGTTAGCAACCTTGAACATTATTCCAAAAACTTAATAATTTACAATTTAAAAACTGCAGGGCTGTCGATATATGCGCCGAGATCGATTTATGCTACTATGAAAAATGATTGTTAGCAAACTTGAACATTATTCCAAAGATATAATAATTTACGAAATTTCTGCTACTTCGAAAAATAGTTGTTAGCAAACATAAACATTATTCCAAAAATTAGGTAATTTACGAGGTCTATTTCTGCTAATAGGAAAAATAATTGTTAGCAAACTCAACATTATTCCAAAAATTAAATAATTTACAATTTAAATACTACAGGGCAGGGCTGTCGATATACGCCCCGATATATTTATTTTATTTTAAGAATCTCTGGCTTATTCAATAAATAGGTTTGTAATTTTCTGACTACTTAAAAATGCAACAAAAATCCCCCCGTTGAGGTCAACGGGCTTACAGCTAGTCTAATATTAATGAAATACAATTTTAAAACATTTTTCTTTTTTTATAATCAATCATCAATTTTTGCTGGTCCCTATTTTTCAAACTTGGCTAAATTAAAATACTTATTCTGCATTTTTAGCTAACATACTTTTGATGAAGTGTATCAAGTTGTATAATTTGTGATTATTAAAAAAAAAATGTTTTAAAAAAAGTGTGGGCTACGTCCTTTTTCCTTTCCACAGTCGATATGTTGGTGATACTTTCGGAGTGTTTTCCGCTTTTTGCTGCGCATTAATTACTTCGTCACCGCCGTGCCGTGTAGTCATGCAGGCACTTTTGTTTTTCCATCAAGTTATCCACTAAGTACTAAAAGACTACTTTTCGTTCGCCATCGAAAATAATGAACGCGCGATAAAATGACTGATAATGCCCATTCTTGTCATATGACATCATCGCAACCGACGTATGCCTCGCCTCGCATACTATTAAACGAAAGTTAACTAAAAAAAAATTGCCCGCTCACACATGTTCGAATCGAGCTATCCGTGTGTCTGTTTGATTGTGCACACCCACACATCCAAACGATGACCACCAATGGTTGACATCACCATCTGAATTGTGTTTTGTTTAATTTGTCAATTTGTAGTTTTATTATAGTATATACTAGAACCCTGATGTATCCCAAACAATGTGTCTGCAATGAAATAAGTTTTAAAAAACCTTTACGGTAAACTGTGAATATTTACAATACGATACCGGCTAAAACGACTTTTGGTAGTTTCGGGAAAAATAGGAGAAGTGATCATGGCCTTATGATGTGATTTGTACATTTTAGCAAGTATGTATACGTATACATTTTTGTCAGGATACGTAGCACTTGTCAGCCGACGCATACACTGATTGATTTATACATTTTAAGATCAACTAAAATTCACACGTTAATTATTTAAGGTGGTTTTAAAATTGACCTAAATTTTCAATCAGACATATTGAGAGTTTTTGATATTTTTGAAAAGTAAAACTTTTGCAATTGTATAGGTGAAATACATAACTCCTTATATATTCATCATTCTTAAAATTGTATGGAATCCATTTTATTGAAATGAAAGGAAAAAGGACGTAACACACACATAACAAATTTAACCCGTGTTATGATGATTTTCGGCCATAGGCAAATTATGAAATATACACAACTTGAAGTGTACGGAGACTTGTAAACTGGTGTCTAATTGACTTAATCTAATATTAATTTTATAAATTGTTGAGGAATAACCTTTTTTTAAGTCTTTTTTCCTGGTTGCAATTTTTACAGGTCCTTCTTTTTTTAAACTTATATGCTAAATTTAGAATACTAATTTTGCATTTGAAGCTTACATAATAGTTGAAGTGATATTAAGTATCTTGTGTATCCGTATCCTTTAATCTGCTGAATAGTGAACATATATCACTTCTAAACCAGTATTGAGTAGCTAAACTATATTATGCGTAAACCAAATTCTGACGATGTCATCAAGCCAAAATAGATATCAATTAATTCAATAAAACATTTATATACTTTTAATTTGTGTTACTTAACTTTTAAATTGTAGTAGTATTCTATAAAGTATTTTGTTTGGCTTAGCATTCATTGTCAAGCATTGGCGGATCCAAGGGGGGGGGGCCATGGCCCCCTCCTTGGGAGAATTTATTTTCCATTTTTATAATTTATTAAAACTTTATTTTGAAATGGACTCTTTAATTGTTTAGTTTACTATGTTTTATAGAATACATACTTACTTAATTATGTATTGACTATTTTTATACACACCCAATCTTTTTTTACGCGATACATTGGAGGAAGGTGGCGCGTAAAAAAACCTCACTTTCATATGATTTGATAAATCGGTTCCAAAAATCAAAATATCGCGTAAAAAAGTATCAAAAATGTATGAAAAAAAATTTGTTCCTCAAATTAGCGCAAAAAATATTTTTTTACGCTGCCGTCCAAAAAAATCGCGTAATTTCAAAATCGCGCAAAAAAATCGCACAAAAAAAGGCTTTTATCTATTTTTTAATGTATTATTTATGTATCATGCTTATTTTCAAATTGAATGGCCACCTCCTGGGACAATTTCTGGATCCGCCACTGTTGTCAAGCATATAAAATAAGGAAACATTACACAGAGTAAGTGAATAAAATCTAGTTGGAAGAGAAATGAATGTTGAGATAGATTTTCAACACCGGTTTAATAAGGTAAAGCGTTATATTATTACTCAGTTAGTCACAATTTCAAAAGACCACAATGGGTTTCTCAAATCTCCATAAAATTAAAAAAATACCACGTTTATATCTCTTAACATAA
Organism: Himalopsyche anomala; assembly: GCA_031772345.1. Taxonomy (NCBI): domain Eukaryota; kingdom Metazoa; phylum Arthropoda; class Insecta; order Trichoptera; family Rhyacophilidae; genus Himalopsyche; species Himalopsyche anomala. Next base: position 5,008,911 of record CM062844.1, on the reverse strand, counting down.
AGTTTTCCTTTGGGTTTGAAGATTGCAGATAAAACGTTGATAAATCTTTAAATTGAGGAAAATGGTATTATTGTTGACACAGGCAATATTATTAATTATCTTTGTTGGTATTGAGATATGTAACATCCGTTGGGTAGTTAATTTCATTTTTTTATTTATTGTAAAAATTAACTTTAAAACAATATTTTTAATGTAATTTAAGGTATGCGAAATTGTATCGTTTCATCTGTCTTATTCAATGTTGCTATTTAAGACTTTTTTCGTCGTTCAGAATACAATTTCGCGAGGGATCAATAAATTATATATTTTTTATTACCTTTACCTTTAATTTAACCATAACAAGTAGCTCAAGTAATTAATTATGCATAATTATTGTGATTTTAACAATTTTGCTTCGAATTTGATTTAATAGTTAAGGTTTATTAGAAAAACACCGAAACCTTGGATACCGGAATCCCGGCTTCAGTTATGACGTAATTGTAATCTCTAGTGGAGACTTGCTAGTAAAGGAGCAGTCATCTTGTGTGAATTGATATTAATTGTCTTTTAAGTATATCTCTACTACTACTTTAATCATGCAATATACAGTATGATTCGCAGCATCGAATAACATATTATAACAAGTGCATTTAAAATCCATAACTCTTGTATGAAGACAGTAAATGTTATTTTTATTGAAATATTTTTAAAAAGTATTTTACGATGCTTTTTGTTCGACAAACTGCAATATACTCGGGAACACGTTATACATTATAAAATAATTATTGTTTTAAATTTATTTACAAATCTTAAATTTTTATTTATTTTGGAGATCACGATTATCAAATGTGAAAAATGTCTAATAGAGTGTAAACTAGACTCTTTTCACACTGATTCTAAATGTTACTTCTCAGCAGCGATGGCATGTCAATACATTAAAACTGGGTTTGATTATTTTTTCACTGATTTGATTGTCTTTTCTTAATTAATTGGAGCTCGCCGGACTTTGCCGAATTTTACTAGAGGCTCATGCGAACCTCTTCCAGCCTAACTTAATACTCAATACTACGAATAGATAAGTTTATCCCTGTAAACCCAAAAGTTTCGAAATATATATATTACACAGACTCTGGATTTCTCAAGAACCCTTAAAAATACACTATGAATACCGGTATTACAATCCCTTAAACCAGGGGTCAGCAACCTGCATGCGGCCCGCGAGGCGTCGTGGTGCGGCCCGCAAGGTTCTCTAGATTAAAATATTTGCTTACACATGTCATTACAGCGTAATGCAATGTGACCAAAGTGCGGCCCGCACTAATCCCCACGTAAAATATTTGGTACTTTTACAATAAAAGGTCGCCGAGTGTCGACCCTTACCTTAAACTGTCGATTGTGTGATACCCTTTTCAATCAATACTATTTTTTATCCGATTACAAATAATGAAATATTTAATTTGATGAATTCGTTTTGTGAAATATTGAATCGTTTTTGTTTGCCATTTTGAACATTGTATGTATGTTTTATAAAAAATATTTAATTGATTATCATTTCTTGGTTTAATTTCAAACGAAAGGCTGCATTTAAAAATGTTTTGTCTGCAGCACCGACAAATCTTTTAAATACACGCACAGTGACATCATGTTGGTACGTATCCCGCCCTGCCGCTGGCGATGATGTTCGCGTCGGCGTTTCCCACTAGCCAACTTCCATACTGCCAATTAACCCTTTTGATGTGGTCACTTAGGGTCGTTGTACACGCAGACATAAACTAACCCTCCGCCGACTGTGAATTAGGAGGTACGCAATGGTATCGAATTTCCTCTTTGATGACAGTATTATCGTCGCCTTTTTTCGTCGGCTCGTAAAATAGCAATATCAAAAAAAAAAAAAAAATCTTCCGATCACATTGGGAGTGGGCAAGGGATAAATAATAATAATATCGACTTTGGAAAGGAAAAAGGACGTAATTCTCAATTTTACAAAACAGTTTTTTTCGATAATCACAATGTATACAACTTGACACACATTCTGTCAAAAGTATGGAAGCTGAAGATGCCGAAAAAGTATCTAAATTTAGCTTTTAAGTTAGATAAAGATGACCGTGTTAAAAATTAAAACCAAGAAAAAACACTGAAATAAAGGTTTTTCCGAAACATTTTCATTAATTAATATTAGGTTATGTCAATTAAACACCAGTTTAGAAGTATCCGTGCACTTCAAGGTTGTGTATAATTCATAATTTGCATATGTCACAAAATCATCAAAATACGTTTTTAGCGCCTCCTGTAAAATTTGATATGTGTGGGTACGTCCTTTTTCCTTTCCACAGTCGATATGTTTTTTTCTATATAACTTTGATCATTCCACGTATTGTGCGACTAACTTGCTTCCCTAAAAAGGAAAAAAAAACCCAAACTCCATTTTGTAATTTCATAATTTAAATGTTAGAATCAATCTTGCTTCATTACGTAAGCAAATTTTGCGATAGTAAGTCTGAGATGCCTCTGACGTTATTTTAAATTTTATATTAAAACGCACTTCTACAAAGTTACCGCCGAAGCCATCGAAAGTATTATTTAATTAGTTTGAATTCGTCATCTTTCATTTCATTTTTGATCAATGCTGCCTTTCGATCCGGTAAATTATTAAAAATTATATTCAAGTAGGCATTTTTTGTTGTTTTCTCTGTAACTTGTGACGCAGACTCTATTAATTAAAAACTTTACCCTTTGCACTCATAATTACTGTTTCCAAGTCTGCCACTTCTCTTTTATTTCATTCCTTACGTCATTCTGCGTAATAATCTATTTGTTTTTCTCGCAACTCCGACAATTTCACTGCTTCTCAATAGTAACATCGATTTGTAAACGTTTAATCTTATTTAAATTAGACGTAATGATGTCGCGACCTGAGTACTAAGAGGTTCTATGTGAAAATTTTTGACTAAACAAAAAAAAACAATGTGGTATTCTTCCAAGTATCATTATTGCTATAGATTGTTTATTTATTGTTAAAAATTAAAATTATAGTACATGACATAATAGCTGACGCCAATTCGTCATGTACTTAACAAATATAAAGAGACAAAATATAAAATAAAACTACATAATACATCAAAATCAAGAAATAAAATAGTAAAATTTAACAAACATTTCACAAATTACTATCACTAAAAATGTCCACTTCTCCATGTTATTTTTGTTTCTTCAAATTTTTTCAAATATAACCTTGTAGTAGTCGGTTCGTAACATATACATTGATATATGTGATTTTTTAACAGGGCTGTGGAGTCGACAAAGAATAAGACGACTCCGATCTTAGCTTAAAACACGACATTAATTATTTTTTCAGGCTTAGTAAGTAGCAATTTTTTTTTTCGAGTCCGACTCCGGTTAAAATAGTCTGACTCCACGACTCTTAATACACAGCCCTGGTCTTTAACGCCATAGATTCTCGTAAGATAAGCTGTTTTAAGGATTTTGTTCAAATTTGACCAAGGTTTTTAGTATTTTGACTGTGAGAGCGATAAGCTACTATTAGTCCATTTTTTACCACTTTCAGCCACATTCTTTCACCCTTCACCTTCTCCGAAAATACGTCTGAAAATATGAAAATTCTGTTGAGATCATTGTTTTATTGAAAATTAAATTTAAAATGGCTGTTAAAATCTTACTAAAATCTGCAGATTTTTAATGTAATGTAATCTGTAATGTGTCTTAAACTATTTCCTATTATGATTCTAATGTAGGTTTTGGAGTTTATAGAAAATATAGTTTATAGAAAATATAGTTAATAGAAAAAATACATTCAGAAAATCAGATAATTTACTACTCTAACTACGTTTATTAAAGTAAAAAAAACATTTTTTAATCCATTTTCGCTCCCAATGTGGAGCATATAGCCTCGTAATTGAGGTATCTCAACAAAAGTTTTTTCTACGAGAACTGTTTGTTACTCAGTCGCTCAACCTTACTTTTCAAAGTGAGTAGTAGGGAAAGAATGATAAGGCTAGAACAGGACTAGTGGTTTACCAATCGCTATTGCTACATCCAGTTTCTTAAGGATCAGAAGGTGGGAGGAGATGAAATAATGTGAATTGACATCACAAACACTCAGTCTTCGATCACAACTTTGAATTGCATAATTTTCAAATTCACTGTGATCTGACCGGGAATCGAGCCCAGACCTGCGTGATTGGTAGAGTAAGCTCTAACCAACTGGGCCACAGCAGGCGACATTATTATAATATTGCAATAATTGATATCTTCAACAATACAGCTGAAATGTAAAAATAAACTATTAAAAACGTATAATGCACATTTTTATGTTTCTATTCTACTTATGTGTCTTTTTAGAATTTTTTTTTTATTATATGTTAGGAAAATACGAACAATTGAAGAAATATTATCCTATTTTGGTTTGTCATACGCAACAAGTTTAGAAGCATTGCATTTCATTCGCTTGTATTGTTAATAAGTGATAATGGAATCGAAAAATTGCACTTGAGAGTTTTCATTTTACAATATTTCAATGTTGTCATAATTACGGGTTGGTTTATTTGATTGTATAGTTTTGGGTTTCTTAACCGCAGTTCACGTTGCCCCCATGGGGGTTGTTCAAAGGGCGCGACGACCAGTCTAAATATTATATAATAAACAAACATCGTTTATATTTTTTTTATAACAACACTTCAATTGAGAAATCGTAATTACTTCTTAACCTTTAAACGCCCGTGAACTTTTTGCGAAGTTTTCCATGACCCGTAAGCTTTTATAAAAATGATTACATCTCGAAAACTAGTCAGCCTAATTGGGTAAAATAAAAAGCATTGGCAAAATAAAAGATTGTTTACAATTAACGAAAGCTTTATTTACAACTTTTCACATTTTAAAATTATTATACATTAAAGTTAAGGCGTTGACCACTCGACCACACACAGGCGGCCCGGGTTCGAATCCCGGTACGAACAGTTTTTATAAATTGATTTTTCAATTGATTTATGAATTTCTGTTCGAAGGTATGAATGTATGTGATGTCTTGAATTCCCCCTTCCCACCCATCCTATCCTATGAACGGGGCGTATCGAGAGCGATTAGCTAATTACTAGTCCTGTCCTAGCCCTATCATTCTATTCCCACTCTCTTTAGAAAAAGAGAGGTTGAGCAACTGAGTAACAAGCAGTTCTCGTAGAAAGAAACACATCTGTTGAGATAAACTCCATTAGGAGTCCATATGCTCCACATTGAGAGCGGACATGGTTAAAAAAAAAAAAAAAAAAGTTAAGGAATTAAAACGATAAAAATTAGACAAAATTTAAACCATAAAATTACAAAAAAATAAAGAATTTTCTAGGTATGGAAAAAAATCTGTATCCCCATTGAAATATGTTGTATAGTGTGGATAAAGCTGCAGTAGACGTAAGTTTTTTAAGTGATGAAAAAAAAGGTCTTCGGACCGAGAATCTATCATTCCGACACTTTTTTCGAAAGCCCAGATTCCGAAAAGTGTGAAGTTGTGGTTTTTCTTAGTATTTTGTTTTATTATTCCTAGTTTCGAAAAAGTAATACATACGAGTAAAGGGGGCAACGGGCTCAAAAAAGTTGAGAAACTATGTCTATGATCAGTTGACAACGCTCGCAATGAGCGAAACCGGTCCTGACCTTTTAAATAAAGTTGAATAAAGTACAAAGGAATATTTTTTTTTATTATGGATTCAATTTGCATCCATAATTATGTGTGCTGCATTTTTTGTTGTTGATTAAATTACGTATTATTATTGTCATTACTTTATTTATTTACTTGGCGTTTACTTGGTAGAACTCCATTATAATTGGTAATAATACCAACGTATTTAGTTTTAAAAAAACTGGAACTAAATACGTTGCTATTCTTACCCTATTATTGCCATCACTCTTTGTTGTAATCACATCTGTATTTGTATCATTTATGTGTGTATATTTTCGCTAGCTGTCTTAACTAGCGGTGGGCTTCCAATACGTTAACAAGGGGCTCGCTTAATCTCAAGCAATTATCGGTATTCCCGGGATGGAGTGAATTTGTTTATCACTCTTATGCAGTTATATGCAATATTTAAGTAAGCAATTGATCGTCACTTAATGCACTTATAGTATGGAACAATATGCAATTTACCGTAATCTTATCAATCTTAATGGCTAAAAATGTACTACTGTGCATGTACTGAATGTACTACTAAAATATACATATATTAATTATGCTGTCATAGATAATTCATAAGTCAGAAATTGCAGTTATATACTAATTTGATCTGAGAATATTCTGTTCCCTTAAATTAACAAAGGGCTCGCCGGCCTTAGTGAAAATTAAAAAGGGGCCCGCGCGAGCCCCTTCCAGCCTACCCCTGGACTTAACCGTTGATAGTAGTTTTTTGTGTTTTCGTATATCTTATTTAAACCACCACGATGAAGGTAACCCCATATCTTGCTTGACAAACAAACACATTATCCATTATGCCAGGGATGGCTAACCTATGGCACGCGGGCCCGAGGTGGCACGTTTGAGAATTTGGATGGCACGCGAACGATTTCCAAGTTAAAAAAATTGAGTTTAAAAAAAAAAAAATTGGTAAAATAATCCGTGAATTATTAATTTATTCCGTTTAATTAATTTTCAAATGTTTCCCAAGATAAACCACAATCGTTCAAAAAAACATTTTTTGTTTTTTCTACTTTGTTATTTTTTTCTGCTCGGGCACGCCACACAATCGAGAAATAATATTTGAGGATTTTAGGCGCGTGAATCCAAAAAGGTTCGCCATCCCTGCATTATGCTCTCGTAATTCGAGCGGGGTTACTCTGTAGTTAGCGAGTGTTTGAGAAATCAACATGATCCGAGGAAGGAAGTGAATCAAAGTTTCGTGAAATATTAGCTATTACTACGGATTACAGTATGGGAAGAATGTATCAATACCGGTTTTTCAGTATCCCATATTAAACACCGGTACATATTGCTAAAATAACACTATGTATTTAAGATTCGTCCTTAGAACCTGTAGTTCTCAGTCGTATATTGTCCATGTAAAATACCGTACTACGACTAAATTAAAATTATTCAACCGATGTGAGCCAAGAACGGCGGCGGAAGCTTGAATAGAAATCAATTTATATTTTGGTGCTTGAACCCACCTGCGTTTGGTACCAATTAATGCAGGCCTGGGTAAACTACCGCCCGATATATATTTTCGTCCAGGCCCGCATTGCGGTCAACATTTATTTTATTAATGAATCACTATTTTATCTTGAATTTACCTTTTCACGCAAATAATTGATGTAGGTTACTATAAATAGAATAGTACTCTCGGTCCGCCCCCCCCGCCTCTTAAGTCTGAAATAATGCAGTGATTCAATGGTGAATACGTTATCATTTATTTATCTTTAAAAACAATCAGAAACCATTGTATCTGGTAAAACCTTTAAATTCTTCCACAATTACATTTATTTATTGTACACTTGCCGGTTCCTGGCAAGCGTTGCAATGCCACTCAAAGAAAGTGTCTTTAAAGTGTGTTTATTTAAATACATGTTTTATTTTTCTGCCTGTTTGACGATTGCTGCCGATTGTCTATGGTACGAAACACGCGCCACCTACTGTAAATTAATTTCACTATAACCTTCACTCAAGTGCAAGCATATGTTGTCAAATGAACTGTATGGCCGACATACAAACAATGATTTTATATATAAGACCTACTGTAAGTTAATTTTACTATGAGTATAACCTTCCCGGAAGTGCAAGCAAAAAGTTTGTCAAAGTTTTATTGCAATCATGGATGAGCTGTGTGGCTACGTATAAAATACGAACAAACATTATTTTTTTATATATTAGCAGCTTAACGACCGCGGACTCGTATTTGTGTCTTTGAAAAACAAAGGTTCCTGACCGGCGGACTCATATATGCGTATAGGCGAAGTATCTGGAAGCTAAGAAAATTAAATTTTGTAAAGTTATCTCAATTTGTTTACAAATTATAGTGAATTTAGTAAAAATACAATTTTGAACAAAACAACAAGAACAATTTTAAAATTACAAAACGTGCGGTCGTTAAGCTGTTAAATATAATTAAAATACGAACAATCTGGTCCTGTGGCCGAGTGAGTGTTGGTTTTATTCGCTGACAGTTTTATAGGTTCGATTCCCGATAGATTTTTTGTCATGTGTCCATTTCCTCATACTTTTCTAATACTGCGAGGGTGGTCAATTAATTACTGGTGTTTTTTCGCCTCGTTCTTCGATTATTACTATTAAAAAAGAAGTTGAGCGATGAAATGACAACAAGTTCACGTAAACCAGTTTCTATCTTTATAACAAAAACAGAAATATATGTTAATAATACGCGTTTTTCGATCCATTTCCCCACTTGAAAAGTAAAAATAATATGGTTTTTGGGTAATATCGCAGTTTTTATGGTATACAATATACATAATGAAATAACTAATCAACAGACAGTTGATTTCAATAAAAAATATTTTCTATACAAATATGACTTATTTTATTGTCCTAATGAATTTTAAACTTTTTTTTGCAGGTAAGCAAAAGATGAATCTTTGGCCTTGTTTTTGAAAACGAGACCTAATACCTCCACTCAATCAATGATAGATCTAATGTTCAAATGCTGTTTTACCAGGTAAATTTCCTTGAATATTTTTACGGTAAAATTGTATTAATTTTGTCAAATCGATAGAATTTTTAATAGAAGAAAACATACCTTTGAAATATAAATTAATCCACAAATTTGTGAATAAAAACTGATGCGAAAAAGTTGAACCATTTATATCACTCTTACAAATGTCTGAGAACTAAAACATAACGTTCAGAATTGCCCCCACAGCAGTTTACGGCATGATTGCGCTCGCTGTTCGTTTTCATATTATAGCATTGTTTAGCTCGGCGCTGTGTCGTGAGCCCTCACACTTGAATTATTTTAGATTTGCATTTTACTTATTGAGCTTTGATGAGTTAGCAGAATTGAGCCGACAGCATTTTTTGACATGATTGCGTTCGCTGTTCGTTTTCATATAATAGCATTGTTTACGTTGCATTGTGACTCTCCTGAATTATTTTAGATTTGTATCATCCTCCTGCATATTTATGATTTTTTTACCACTGCCTCTTCGTCTGTTGATGTAACCACGCTTGCGCGTCGACTCTCATATCTTGTTAATGCACATACTACATATGAGCCACTGAGAAGCGAAGTAGGCCAAGTAGCAAAATGGTAAAACTCAGTACAATAACTGTTTTTTTGGATTGCATGTTTTTAATTTACTAAACTTATACTATTATTTTAGACATGTAGAATACTTACTATAACTCATTGAACTCATTTTTGTCCCTAAAATACCACTTGGCTCAATTTACTTATCAGGGGCTCGTAAAGTAGTGTAACATAGCGTAACATAGTGTTTTTACCATAAAAGGGTCTCTTCTTTTTTATACCTCTTTTTTGACGTAATGATTTTATTATAAATACCAATATTAAATGACAATAGTAAAATAAATTAATGTTGAGAACATTGCGTTTTATACTACGCGCAAGGTCGAATAGAGTTGATAAAACAAAATAATAAAAATGGCATCCACCGTTTCTGATGCAGATGAATGGGTGGCATCGCCGGCTCGCAAAATGTACATAGCTTCGGCTAGGTGTAATATAGCCACTAATAACGATCACTCCATTCAGGTGGGATACATTCGTGGACGAACTTATTTGTATATTGCGGCAAACACTTACTTATTTATATACAGTTTAACACGTGGCTCTCAACATTGCAGTCTTATTTTATAGAAAAAATATGTAATTATCGTTCGTACAATTGCATTGCTGGTTGCGTTATCTTATATCGTAGCGTCTAGTTACAAAAAGCGATACGTACACATTTCAATATTTGCTGCAACCAATGTTTTTATGTTTTAAACAAAAACTGTTTGTTTTGAGTTGAGATTATTTTTAGTATCGTATTCTATCTTTAAATAAAAACAAAATAGCATCGTTTATATCAGGGGGAGGGGGAAACTTTTCGGATGGAGGGCCAAATTCAGGAATTCAAAATGAGCAGCGGGCCGCAAGTAAAATACTATTTTTATATGTACAATATTTATCATAAAAAAACAATCTAATGAGAGGAATGGAACTGTTATTATATTAACATTTTTTTTTAATTCAGGCGTTAATTTTGTAGTTGAAATTTTTAAAACTTGTAAATTTTCATCAGTGATGTTTGATCGCAAAGAGTTTTTATTGAGGTTCATGATTGAAGGTATTTGTTCACATAAATAGGTTGATCCGAAAATAACGATCATTATATTTATTTTCAATCTTTTTTTTTAAAAGGCGTTAAAAGATAAAACCATGAATCTTTTTCAAAAATATAATATTGCTCGCGGGCCTCAGTTTGCCCGTGCCTGGTTTATATGCTGATAGACGATACAATTAAATACATATAAGCAAAATAAAATTGTACATACAAGATACCAGAATCAACCGTAATTGAAATATTCGGATTCGCTTACAATATATTGTGTTTTTGGTACATATAAACTTTCTCACATGTGTAAAATTGTTCGTAAAATAGGCACATATATTTTTCTCAATTTTTTCAAAATGTGGTTATGGTGCTCTTTGTAACTAGATGCCTTAATTATGTTCTATTCCGTTGCGCATTTTCGGTTCAAATCGTAACGATTAGTTTTTTAGAAAATTATTTGGGTGTGGTTATGACCTAGCATTTAATTTATATTATCGTATGTTTGTAGGACAAATAATTATTAATATCTATTAACAAATAATTTAAAAAAGTGGTCAGTTAACTATATTTATGTCACAATTAAAGAAACGTTGATTATGTTTGGCATTTCAGTTAGAAGGAAAAATCATTCAGTCAACAATTATTTACATAAGTCAATAGAATTTTTCGGTATCACGTCTAAGAAAACTATACGTGATAAATAATTTGTTATTTTTACACTTTTAGGGTTTTCACTGTCAATAGTTGGTGGAAAGGCATTCATTATTAACAAAAAAATAAAATAAACATTTGCACTTACTAATTTCCACTTTTATTTATTAATAACAGGACCGGTTTCGGTCATGAAGAGCATTATCAACTGATAAGAGAATAAAATGTTACAGCGTTAAGTATAAAAATCAATTAGTAATTTAGTACAAGTGTATTGTTATTTTTACTTGAAAATATTGCAATTCCTTCAACTTTCTATTCCATTTAAATCAGGGCTGTGGATTTGGAGTCGAAGTCGTGAAAAATGAGCGGCTCGAAACTTTATTGAAAAATATATTTAATGGTGTCTATTCAAACAAAATTGTCGACATTGCATGCTTGGCTCAACTAAAGATGATCTGATGGAATACATATATATATATATATATATATATATATATATATATATATATATATTTTTTTTTTTTTCATGTCCTCTTCCAGTGTGTAGCATATGTACTCCTAATGGAATTTATCTTAATATAAGTGTTTCTACGAGAACTGCTTGTTACTCAGTTGCTCAATCTATATTTTTTTCCATAGAGAGTAGAAATAGTAGGATAGAGCTAGGACAGGACTAGTAGTTAGCTAATCGCTTTCGATACGCCCCGTTCATATGATAGGATGGGTGGAAAGGGGGAATCAAGACATCACATACATCCATATCTTCGAACAGAAATTCATAAATCGATTGAAAAATCAATTTATAAAACTGTCCGTACTGGGATTCGAACCCGTGACCTCCGTAACCGAAGCCAACGACGTTGACCACTCGACCACACAGGCGGTACATATTTATATAGGTCAAAATGAAATTATTGACAAACTACCTTGGAGTCGTCATTTTTTTACACGACTCCACAGTCCTGATTTAAATAATAACCGTCATATTTGAATTGATTATTGATCGTTTTAAAATCATGCTGATATATTCTCTGTAAGTAAGTATAATGACAAATAAAACTACTTTCTGCTAAATTAACACAATGTGATACGTTTTGTAACGTATACGTTTCCTTTGAAATGATTTCGTTGACTTATCATATAAATAGGATTTTCTCAATGCGAAATCAGTAACCCTCGCACGTCTGCTGACTTCCGCGAGTGCCGGGTTCGAATTATGCGAGGCGAGATCAGCATGGCGTGCCGTGAAGTACATATACCTTTTCCTTAATGACTTTGTGGATATGATAACTTGGTTCGCATAATAATGGATACATTTAGGACTAAGGCTATTCCAGGGCTGGAGGGGGCTTGGAGAAGCTCGCACGAGCCCATTGCTAAATTTTACTAAAGCCGGCGAGCCCCTTGTTAATTTAAGAGAGAACAATATTATCAGATCAAATAAGTATACGAATGCAATTTCTGTCTTATATATTATCTACGAAAGCTTCCAGTGTACACAGTAGTACATTTTTAGCCATTTAGAATGATAAGTTTTCGGTAAATTGCATATTGTTACATATAGTGTATTAAGTTATAATCGAATGACTATTAAAATATTGCATAAAATTGCACAGTAGTGATGAAAAAATCACTCCTTCTCCAGAACACATGTTTACGGGTTTTTACCGTCCATCAAAAAATAGTAAGTGTTAAAACATGTTTTTTCACTTGATTCTTTAGGGGCCAGCAACATATCGAAAGTGTTTTTTAGCACCGTAGGAGAATTGTTAACATATTTACTTTATTAAGATAATAATCAAAGTTTGAGAGTGACCAGCCTTACCCCCAACCTACATTTTGTAATTTATAAATTAAGAATTAGAATCAATGTTTAGTTTCGTCATAAATAACATCACTATAGCTTGTCAGGAGATACTTCTCAAAGAAGCTAAACACGTGTCATAATTTGCTACAAAACCTGTGGAATAACAAAGTTATTAAGTTTGACTTTGTGTTATTTTAATCTTATTTAAAAATGGCCGGCATTAGACGCAGCGATATTTTTTACTTTTGGTATTGTAAAGCAGCAAAAAACGGTATTATAGTACATTCATTACCACACGTTATATTGCACTGTCCGTTCCACTATGACAGAATGTAGTAGCCGTGACTGCGGTACACGAATGCTCTTGCACGCAGTAACGGCGCGAGGTTATTTAGCGCCTTATGCAATGATTATTGGCGCGCCCCCTTTTTAAAAAATTGTCCCATTTTTTCGAAAGACTGAAAAAAATAACTCGGGAACATATAAATATTTTTTTATGTATCCATGTCAGCTCCCAATGTTAAGCACATGGTCTCTTAAAACTTTCCTACGGTGCTAAAAAATACTTCCGATATGTAGCTGGGTCTTAAAGAACCTGAAGAATTGAGGTATCTTAACAGAAGTTTTCCTTCGTGAATTGTTTCTTACTCGCTGTCTCTCAACCTCTCTTTTTCGAATTACATAGAATTACAATTAACAAATACAAACGTCAAAATAAAATAAACCTTATTATTATAGTAAACAGGAATTTGAATACTCCATGTATGTGCCTCTTAATGGTTTGCGCCCTAGGCGGTTGCCTATTTCGCCTGTATGGTGGCGCCGGCTCTGCTTGCACGCGCCACATTTCCAACGAATCTTGAGCACTTATTTTTTTTCCTCTATTGAACTCGATGATAATAATATAATTAAAATATAAACTCGCTAGACTATGAAAAATGCAGACTTCCACGAAACAGGCATATGTAGTTTTATTGGAACCTCGCGCGTAACGCGGTCTGTGGCGTTCCGTCACTTCGGTTACGCTGTTAATAATTTCTAATCCAATCTCGGGATCCCGACCAATTTCATCCCGTAATCCCGGGATTTCGGGATTCACTACACTCAACAGCACGTAAACATCCGTAAATAGAGCTAAGGTATCACATTTTTCAACAACTGTGGAATGTGTGAATTCGAAACTTTTGCAGGGGAAAGAGCTAAAAAAGAAAGGTTTCACACTTTCGAATAACTGTGGAATCTGTCAATTCGCACCTTGTTCAGGGCATGGAGCTAAAACTTCTTTGTTAAAAGGTCTTTGAGAATTATTTTGGAATCTCTCAATTAGTCACTTTTTTGCCAGTGATCTATCTCGGGATCCCGAAATAATTGTCAATCCCGAAATCCCGCGATCAAAAAAAGCGTCCGGAATTGGATACCCTATTTTGAATCCCCAAAAGAAGACTTTCTCATATTGATATTGCTATCGATTTACATCGCTGTGTTCAAAGGCTCGTATCTTGGTAATGCCATAATTCTTTGTCCCGCTTCCAATTCTTAACTTTTCCGGTTCTAAGCTCAAGAAATGCGACCCCAATACTACATTCTCTTAAATATCTATTTTAATATGGGTGATACAATGTTTATAATTAAGGTATTCTTATATCATAGTTTTTTGGACCCTTTGTAGTTTATATAAATACGCGATGCGATAACGAGATAAGCGCCCGCTTATCAGCGATCGTTTGTAAGATAACTGTGGTGAACGCGTCAGTTGCAAATTTATATCTGTATTGGAATGACGTCTTTTTTACGCGCAACTTAAAATATGATTATTTATTAAAAAAACACGGATTTTTATAAAAAAAAATGTATGAGGAATGATGCAGAGAGATATTCTAAAGCCCTTAGGCTATTTTTTTGTTGAAATTCTTAAGAATAAGGCCAATAATGAGGAAACCACTGGGGTCCCTAAACGAACTCCATCGGCAGAGAAGTATTTTTCTAGTCTCCGAGCCGCGAGGTAGTGTAATTGGGGGTTCCACTGTACATACAATGGATTATTCGTATTACTACGATATAATTTTAATATTCGAACATTAATGTTTTTAACGAATATTTGGAAACCCTTTACATGATCTGTGGCAATCTAATGCGTTGACTGCATACATTCTGCAACCATTGTCATTAGTACGATTACGTAATTAAGGGATTTCCGAATGCAATATTGTTCACTTTGATCAATTCCACAATCAAGCGTTGCTAAATAATTACAAGGAACATTAATCCATTTGTAAATAATTACAGCCTTAGGGAAGACCACACTTTTAGGACCAGGGACAGCTAAAAATATTTAAAAAAAAAAATTTGCATGTTTGGTGCACAAAGTTCAGCTATAAATGTCACATAAAAGCAAAAGAAAAATGTTGGTCATTATAAGTTTAATTTTTAACTATTAAGTGTTTTAGTTTTGGAGAACTTACCTATAATAACACCATCCGACTAATTTTAAATATATCAGTTCATTTTGGATTGCGCTCTCTATTAGCAGGCCATTTGAGTTGTTACAGGTTACTGACCACTGACGGAAAACATTTAAATCTGAACATTTAAGAAAATATACGACTTGCGACTTACTACTAACTTATTCAGTTCTAACTTAAAACTGGTTCTAAACGCCGTGGTATTTGATTATATTTTTTGGATATAAAATTTATGGAGCTTTAAGTACCAGGACGCTCAAGATCTTCTAGTCTCCTTCATCGCCAATGTTTAAAAAAAATGTATTACCTTACCATCGTTGCAGACGGAAGGGTGTGATCACTACAGAGATAAGAAGTTCACGGGAACTCCATATACATTATTTTGCAAATCACATTCTATATCAGTGATTCCCAAACTTATTATGCTCACGGAGAAAAATTTGAACACGGACCCCCAAGTGAAATAACTCCCAAGGAAAATAACACTCCCCAAATTAATTTTGACCGGCCACGGACCCCCTGAGCGGTCTCAGGGACCCCTGGGGGTCTGTAAGAACCATATCCTTCTCCCCATACTATATCCGTACATGTGCATACATGCGTATACATACACACAAAAAAGTCAACCGAAGAGTCATTTTTGTGATGCTAAGTTCGTTCTTAAACTATTGAATATGATGCAATAGATTTGAACAATTTTACTTTCATGGGTTCCTCTTTTATAAAAATCAGATTATGATAAGTTTCTTTCTAGTAAAGCCGATTATATACTACTCAATACAGTTGAAAGCTCTCATAAATAGTATATGCAGAGTGTACATGTACTCAATATTGCAAACCTCCGGCATTAAATTTAAATCAATGTCAGGTGCACGCTATGTAAGAAAACGTCTGCGAATGGCAGTAGAGTAGAGAATCCTCCGGCATAGAAAGTACTATCTGATTTAAAATTCGTTCTTAGACCCTCAGGAAAATCCAATCTCTCATCCAATATGCACGCGAAATGCACTTCGGCTGTCGTCTAGTAGTAAGTGTTTGCTTATTGAGTACTGGTTGATCCCTTCAGAAAATTAATGAAATGCGGATAGATAGATACGTGTAGACAGGCCGTTATTTATACGAGGCATAATAAAACATCGACCACGGTTTACTTGTCGTCTCCGGAGATATTTGTGTTCGACAGCGGCCTTGATAATATATAAAAAAGTATTCATGTTATTTTTACCCTATTATAATTGAGTTCTACCAAGTAAATGCCAATTCAATAAAAAAAGTATTCCTGTGATGGAATGGTTTTAACTTCTAATGATTGATGACAGTAACGTATATTTAACAAGAAAAGTTAGTTATTTTAATATCGACTGTGGAAAGCAAAAAAGACGTAACCCATAGTTTTTTCAATACAGCGTTTTTTCGATAATCACAACACATTCTATCAAAAGGATGTAAGCTGCAAATGCCGAATTAGTATTTAAATTTAGCTTTTAAGCTTGAAAAAAGATCAGCTTGTGAAAATTGAAACCAATAAAAATGACTGATAAAAAGGTTTTTCCTAGACAATTTATTTTATTAATATTAGATTATATCAATTAAACACCAGTTTTGAAGTCTACTTGCACTTCAAGGTTGTTTATATTTCATAATTTGCATATGGCCCAAAATCATTAAAATTGTGGGTTACGTCCTTTTTCCTTTCCAAAGTCGATATACATTCTTGTTCAATAGAAAATAAAATTTCATAATTTTGTTACTCCCACTTGTTGTGTTACAAATAGCCTCTTTAAGAAATATCACAAGGACAGTACAATTGTATTCGCAAACCTTGTGATGTTCAGTCTGATGATGTTTCTTATAAAGACGAAACACGTGTCACAATTTGTAATACAACAAGTTCAATAACAAAATTATGATTTTTTATTATTAAAAATGAGCTACTATAAGGTTGACGCCGAATCCATCGAAAAAATCAGTATTAATAACAATCTGAAGATGTGCATTTCAATATTGTGTAGGTTAATAAAAATATGACGCCCCAATTTTTCCCTATGAAGACAGTAATATGTTGAAGTCGTTTACTTTGAATTGTAAATTTGTAACACAGCAAGTGAGGTAAAAAGTCTCAAATTGAATTATATATTGAACTTCTTCGTCTTTTTGGTTAATAAAAAAAATACTTTATTTCTTTTTGTTGACTCTCTTGAATGTATTTTTTTCATGACATGAAAAAAAAAATTACCTCGTGGTCTTAGTTCCTTATAAATGTCATAAAATTAGCTTTGGCCTTCCGTAGACCGTTACTATTCGGCTTTTGCCAGGGGACGGAAGTTATTGCACACCTTGTACTGTTGATCTACGTAACACCACATAAATAAGATTAAAACAAAAGCATTTGTAAGTCTTCCCATCGTTAACCCTTTACATGTTCATAAAACAGAAATGAAGAATCAACCCTTTGCGGTACATACCCGATTTTGTTAGCATCGCATCCACACTAGTCTGCCCAAAATTTATTTTTTGTTCGATGTCTATGACATAAACAATCCTCAAGAGGTGGGTCGGAGAGATATTTTAAGGGAGCGTTTTATTCAACTATAAATTTTCATTGAGTTACAATTTTTTATATCGTCGGCATCTTATGCAAGATATTACAGTTTTAATTTTAGGCTACTTCATTACGGTAAATGTATATTTAAATTTGGTAGTAAGTATTTAGATTTTAAAGTTGATTTATATATATATGTTATAATGAATCCCGGATCGGTATTAAGACGATCTCGTGATTACATAATTGTCTAATCGATAGGAATCCCGGGATCAGATCTAGGCGCCACGTTTACTCGACAGGAAGAATGAGTGGTGATAGTAAAAGCGATTTAAGATCTTCCACGAAAATTACCGATAATAGATATTCCTGAAGATTTCAGTATTGCAAATTTTCCAGTTTAAAAGTAATTAATATACGAGAGATTCTGTTTTTTGAGCGAATTAAAAAAATCAGGGCAGTCGGAGTCGAACTGTTTTGACTAGAGTCGTGTTCGAAAAAAAACTAATAACGTTAGGTCCTTTTCAAAAATAAATGTGTATTCAAATAGCTAGGGCCAAAAGTGGCGCCAGTGCTTGCTGCTAAGCCTAAAAAATAATTAAAGTTGTGTTTTAAGCTATTACCGGAGTCGTAGTCAGAGTCGTCTTATTTCGTAATTAACGAATCCACAGCCCTGAAAAAAAACATGTGGTATCACAAAAAGAAAACAATTCGAAATTTAAAACTACAGTTTGAAAAGCACAGGTTTAAAAGAAGTAACGCACCGAATGTTTTACTCGTTTTAATCTTGCTCTCCATTCATACGTTGTTTTATCTGTTTTTATTTTCTTTTCACTTAAGCGGATCTTCATTTTGTTTATTTCGTAAAAGAAATACAAACAAACCTCAAAATAAAAGATTCAAAGAACTTTTCGTCCATAAATAAAATAAATATATTTTAATAATTCCAAGCTTGGAAATAATAATATGAAATGTAATTTTAATCAATATTTACTATTGAAGCTATAAACTCAATTGAAAAACTGGCTTAAAATATGGTCTGCAGTATGTATACAATAATATGCTTAACACAGTTAAAAAACATAAATGTTTAATATTTTTTTCACTTGGAACAGATGACTGACTAAATGCAAGGTATCGTAGGTAGGTATATGATAATCTATAGAGTACGGTGAACATACATTATTTGTTAAACAGGGCAATCCTTGATTTCAATCTGAACGTATACTTGAAGTGGCAATGCCAATGCCAATGGTCAGTTTACTAATTTGACTTAACCTTAAATTGTTATGATTTTAAATTTCACTTCTTTTCAGGAAAGCTGAATGTTTGCTACATCACTTTCAACGAAATTTTAATGCAAATAATCTAAATAAATACGAAAAATCAAGACACTGAAACTCAACTTTCTCAACAGTCCTTTTTTTAAACGATTTAGATTTTAAGCGAGTTTTTTTGGACGGCATTGTTTCTTTTTTCAACGCCATTTACTTGTTGTTACGCGATTTTTTCCTTCTTAAAAATATATATAATACATTTTTGGGTTAGACAAAATTGGTTGATTTGAAGTCGATAGCCAACGAAATCAGTTATAACTAACTACCAGAAAATATGAAATTTACAGATTTGGAAAGAAGCGATGGATATTTTTACAAAAACAAACGACATAGGGAAAAGCTCAGAGTAGAACAGTTCGAACTAGATGGTCTTCAGAAGCGAAAAACTTTAATGTTATCATGAAACCTGCGTATAATATGTTAAATAAAAAATGCAAATAGCTGAACGTAAAAAAAAGGATTTACAAACATTACCAACATCCAAAATAATCCCTAAAAACTATGACATACATTTTCAGTGGACTGTTTTAATAATTTTCGTGTTGTAATATTAATTATAGTTCCTAGCGGAACAATGACACGACTGGAAGGTAGTTCACTTTAATGGGTTGTAATTCTTTATAATTAATAAAAACACATGTTACATGTTATATACATACACATGTTAAATTATATTTCTTATCATTTGACTACGCTCGCAATGAGCGAAACCGGTCTTAACCTTTTAAATAAAGTGGAATAAAGTACAAAGGAATATTGTGTTTATTAAGTATTTTGATAGTGAACACCCTAAAAGTGTAATTCTTTAGTTTTATGTAGCATCAAAAAACATGTGGCATCATGTGAAACTATTGTTAATTTGCCATCTTAAAATACAAATCCATTTTTCCGAAGCTATTCCATAGCGATTTAATTGTTACTTATATGTATGAAAAAAATCTAAATCACGATATCTGAAGAACTATATGTACATTCATCAATTGCGTTATTGTTCTTCCGGGAAAACGACATATTATATGTGGATAGTCAGTAGTATTTTAAAAAAAAATCGTGTACTTTTTTAACCTTATTGTAGTGTGCTGAAAACACTGTTTAAATCAGAAAATTAAACAAGTTTTGCGAACACATTCGTAGCTAACACCGTCCTACCTTTTAGCTTGTGACAGGGAATTTATAATAAACCTTCGTTAAAGGCCTTGTGCGAGTTACTACTTACTAGTCATGTAGTTGGAATAAACAGTTGGGAGTTTCTACATACGCTAATGTTAACGTGTAGCTTCTGTAGCTTTTGTTGCGTTTGCGCTTTTCCTTTAAATATAAACAAGCTAAGATTATATTTCTAAGTCTGGGACTTGTTTTGTAACTGCATCTTTCCAATCGTCCAAATGATTTGCGATACCGAGAAGTCTATTTGATGCAAACATTTAAAATAAACAAACAACGGGAAGTGTTTATTAACATGCGCTTGTAATAAGATTTAAGTTCAATATATCAGTTTCAATTTGTGCTTTTATTTATCAACTTCGTAGTATTGTTTCCTATTATGAACGCTAAAGAAGCGTTCTGTATTCATAATTCGCCAACTCCTACACTATACAATATTTACTTGTCTTATATTTTCTTCGTGTTTGCATTTTAATATTATAATTATCTTTGTGGTCTAGTGTTACAATCTGACAATCAGTTGGGTCTGATTTGAAGTCCTACAAATTAATGTAATAAAACCATCTTAGAGGAAATGATACATTTTTATAATAATTATTGAAAACTTTTCGAAAGTAACCAGGTCTGGAATCTGTGTCATAGTTTTTTCATTAGTTGAAACATTTTACTGGGCTATTACGATTGGTACTAATCATGGTTAGAATATCTTAAATAATACCTCACCCAACATGGTCATGATAATTCAAAGTATTTTCGTAATATGATATAGTAAAAAATAATATGCAAACATCTACATATTATATATTTCGAGCTGTGTATTCAGTTGATGCAATCAATTGATAACTTTATTCAACGCTTCAATAATTTATATTGAATAATATTAATTTAAATTTATCTACTGTTTTCCTATGCCAATTAACTAAAAACATAAAGTAAACAATCGTATACTTCCGTTGTAACGGAAACTCGTTTCCGGAAAAGCTCTTGCTAGACAGGGAAAATTCACATTGCAGGAATCACTCGATGGATTAAAATTCTGCAGGGAATAAATAATACTGCCTTTGAACACCGCTGTATTGGCATTGTCGACCTAACTAGTTGGATGCCTGAATGCGAGACTGACTTTTTTAACATTGAATATTTTAGTTGTTGTAAAGTTTTCCAAAAATAAATTAAAAGTTGATTTTATATAGATTGCATTTAATACAATATATCTTTCGTGTGAAATAAGTATGTTCGATTTAATTGCAACAAACTCTACTACAGTTAGCGCTAATGGATCCAATTTATAATAAATATAATTCTGAAAAGTTGATGGGGAATAGCAACATCATAATGTGAAAATTTGAATCGTTCAAATTATGTACGCTCACACAAGTCTTGTCGCTCTTGTCACTAACGATCCGGGTTTCACCTTTCAGCATCATCAGGCGTTCAAGTGCACGGATGAACTTGAACTGACGTTATGTGAAATTAGTTCAACAAGTGAATAACTGCATACAGTTACGTGAAACCACAGTTGTTAAAATTTCTCTGTTTATTCAATATGTTATATAAACGGAGTTACATTTTGATACAATCGCTTACTATTGGTTGAAGAATAATAATTACTTACCTTACTTAAAATTAATAATAACAACCATAAACATCTTATTCATGTTAAAACGAACAATTCATCAACTGTATTACTAAGAATTGTTTGCTTTACTTAAACTATTGCCGAATTGATAATATATATATTTGAATGATGATAATACTCATATTTTCGCTAAGCGAAACTATTGAATAACATATAACAGGCACTATATAGTAATAATATTATATTCTCTTTAATATTTGTAAGAACCTTTGAGAATAAAACCCAAAATAATAATGTTGTATTATAATGAAAATAATATAGAGCCTAGTTGAGCGAAACTTTCTGAATATATAATATACTAAACATAGTTCAATACTTGGTGGAAAGGCATTATATTAATAAAAACGCGTTATTCCTTTGTGGTTTATTCCACTTTATTTAAAAGGTCACGACTGGTTTCGCTCATTGCGATCATTGTCAACTAAACAAAGTTGTTATCATCAAATCTTACAGTATATGTAGAATACCGCTAAAACTGTTTAACGCGCATCGTATGATTTTCTATTTTTAGTTTAATTTTTTTCAAAACGTACCGTCGTCATAAAAATATCAAGTGTTTAATTAATAAGAATGAACTATGAATAAAAACACAATATTCCTTTGTACTTTATTTCCACTTTATTTAAAAAGGTCACAACCGGTTTCGCTCATGGCGAGAATTGTCAACTGATGGAATATTGTTATTAAGGAATTATTAAATAATTTTGTGTTTTTATATATAATGCCTTTCCACCAAGTATTGATAGTGAACACCCTTAAAGTGAAGAATGAAATAATCCATTTTATAAACTCTTTTTATCATATTTATACGGATGTTGTTTCAATTCGTTTTCTACGATATTCTGCCATATGTAAGAATTTTTATTGCTATAAGCATAGTCATAGTCTCAAGAAGCTTCTATATTGAAATTTGTATGAAACTTCAAAGCGACATGTTGGTAAGTCGATAGCTTGTAAGATGTATTACGCGCTGGAGTATCTGTGTCATTTGGCACTTATAAGGTTGTTTCGTTCTCATCAAAACAACAGCGTTATTTATTTTGCTTGGAACAAAATACACTGAGAGTGAGTGAGCTTTGCGCCAAGTGAAATGTTATTAGAAATTTTATTTTGCAGTAATTCCTTGTTAATGGTTTGTCTGAGAAAACAATGATTCTTTTCTTATTACAAGGATAATGATAAAATCTATTTAATTGCTGTTTTTAATTGGAATTTACAAACGACAATGGGAAGGTTGTAAGCCGATCAAAAATAAACCATGATATTTTAAATCACTATCGAATTCGATTCATAAAGCGATTTTCAAAATATTTTATTTTTATTTTAACATAAAAATGTTTATTTTAAATGCGAAATATCATTAGATACGAGCATAAAAAATAATTTTATTTTAGTATTTTGGTTATTTTAACATATTATTTTTTAAAAACAACTTATTTTTATAGGGAACGAAAAAATAATAGTTTTCGCAATCGATCAAATTTTGCTTTGCGATCGACCGGTTGGGCATCATTGCCCTACGGCCTACACGATTTACTGGGATTATTTATTTTATGCTGCTGTTTGGATGTAAAAACTATTTATAGTTATGTAACTATCTATGTATACATACATCCGGTTTGGTGGGGAATAAGAAATATCCAATTCAGAGCGAACATAATGTAATATTGTGTTCAGAGAGATGAATTGGGGCATCAAATTTTCGTTTATTTATATTGAAGTATAAATATCTTGAAATTTTTATTACTTTTTTTTTTGACGGATTCAGCGGTTTGATAACTTTGCTACTCCATTTGCTGTGTTACAAATTATGACACGTGTTTCATGTCATTGTCATTTCAACTCTGTCTAGCATTCGTCAGTGAATTTATACACTTACTAATTGATTCATACATTGATATATCAAAGTGAATGTAAATTGTAACGATCTGAGCTGTTAATGTAAACATTGACGAGATTTCACACTTTAACTGTGACAGATTTAATACATTATTTCTATACATCCAGAATTGACAGTTGTATTGATAAGTTGACGGTAAATTTCATATTTTTACATATTATAAGTGTATTAAGTAACAATCGATTGCTTATTTAAGTATTACATATAATTTCATCGGTCATTCCAGAAAGCAGGTTATTTGCATTTTTTTTTCTATTGTTGTCGACATGACCTTATCGTAACAGAGGTGAGAAATCTACAGTGAAGCCAGTTTACGTGGACACCAAATGCATTAATATACCAATTATATTATATACTAGCGAGTACCCGGCATGCGTTCCAATGCCACTCAAAGAAAGAATGTGTTCTTGTTTTAACTGTGTTTATTAAAGTGCTGTTGGATACACAATAAAGTTTTGTATATAATTGCATAGTGTCAAAAAAACTCACGGCTTCCCCAGAGCACCGAGAATTGCTTTGATATAAAAGCGTGACCCTTGTTAACGAATTGACAGCCGACCGTTACACACAAGTGTTGGCATATTGTAAAACGCTGAATTACACTGACGTCACTACATTCTTTTTTTCCCTGTTGAAATTCCGCGTGACATTTTAAACAACGTATCTCCGCTCGCCAGTCCAGTGTCCTTTTTGTTCCCTTTGTGCATGCAGCAAGGGATTGTTTTTTCATTGAGCGACGTTCGATGTCGGGCCACGGTCTTCTGACCGACTGGATGCGATCGGTTTTCACTAACCGTATTACCGTTGCATTAATTCCATTTAACCACTTTTTAAAAAAAGAATACAATATTTGGCATTACAGCTAATGCCAATGCGCTAAATATTTTTAAGTTGAAAGCACACAAGAGAAAACTCGATGAGAAATTATTGTAAGTCACTCGAGATAAGCTCGAGGTAAATTGACATCACAAACACCCACGTCTTGGGTCACAAATTTAAATTTCTAAATTTGACATTGACCTTAAAGGGAATTGAACCTAGACCCGCCTGATCGGTAGAGCTAGCTATGACCAACTAGACCGGCGCGGGGAACCTTTTCATTTCTAAATGCCACATTCATTTATCTGATTCGACATAAGGCCACAGTAAAGAAAACGTTGACAACCCCCCCCCCCTTTTTTTTCGACTGTCAAACATATAATGGGTTGATTATGCTCTTTTTCCAAACGCTTGCATATAATTTTTTGATCAAAGTAAATATTTTGATCAAGTCAAAAGGTTGCATCAGAGTAGCCAAGAGGGCGCAGGTTTCCTTTCACTGTACTATCGACCAAAGCAGGCGACGATTTTCAACTCGTTAACAATGTTTACATAGCAATTATCATATGGAAAAATAATCGGTCTTCGGTTACAACTAGCACTCCGGTTATCACGGTAATGTCGTTATATTGGACAGGTTTAATGAATGACAGCCAGTGTTAGGGCTTGTCGGCTTAAAAAAAATCGAGAGCCGGTTTTTAAAATCTGGTAACCCGGTTTTTGATTTAGAATAATTATATTTATTTAAATTTGCCGCCTGTGTGGTCGAGTGGTCCACGTCGTTGGCTACCGCTATGGAGGGCACGGGTTCGAATCCCAGTACGGGCAGTTTTATAAATTGATTTTTCAAACGATTTATGAATTTCTGTTCAAGGGCATGGATGTGTGTGATGTCTTGAATACCTCCCTCCCACCCATCCTATCCGATGAACGGGGTGTATCGAGAGCGATTATCTAACCACTACTCCTAACCTAGAGGTCTGCACGGGCCGAAATTTTACAAAATTAACCGGTCCGAGCCCAAAAAACTTAGACCTTAGTTTCTCTATAGAGCTGGTAATAATTAAAATCATCATGGCTGACTTATGACACGAACACAGTCGTGAAATATTTTTCTGAAGAATAAATTCCTTGCCCGAGTCTCAACTGCGCTTACCCGCCCGCCCGAACCGGTAATAGCCCGAGGGCCAGGCCCGGGCCCGTGCAGACCTCTATCATATCCTAAGCCCTTTCCTTCTCTTCCTACTCTGTTTGGAAAAAGAGAGGTTGAGCAACTGAGTAACAAGCAGTTCTTGTAGAAACACTTCTGTTGAGATAAACTCCAGTAGGAATCCATGTGCTCCATATTGGGAGCAGACATGGTAAAAATATATATATATATATTGATTAATTACACTTTGACTCGAATACAGTTTACGAGTACATCAATCTTGATAACACTGAGGCTAGAATTTGACATAAACGAGACTAAATAAAAAAAAAACAAAAAATTTGGATCTTCTATTAGATACATTCAAATCTATATGACCTACTTCGTTACTTTATTACCCAGCAAAAGAGTATTTTCTTTTTCAGGAGATTTCTTTATCAAAATTCGGAGACTAAATAATATACCATTAGACGTTTTGTGTTGTTATAATATTAAATAAAGATTATTATTAAAAACAATCAGTCATTTATATATATTTCAATTAAATTATCCATTTTTTATATCTTCGAAAACCGGGTCTTAGGAAGTACATATTGGAATTCGATATTTTTTTGTGAACTGGTCAGTAAGTAAGTATTGGGAGCAGTAATTATGCTTCAGAACTCAGTTCAATACTAACACTACAGTTTTACTATAAATTCAAACTTTTATTCAAAGAAAATGAAGATTGTTTAACCTATCGAAGGCAACGATTAATTTATATTTGCACTCCGCTATAACTTCGGGAAAATTCATTTTCAATATTATTAAATTTAATTTGAAACATGAAAACTGATAGCTTTTATTTCTTGGAAATAGATGGCGGTATAATTTGTATTTGCCTTTGTAAGTAATGTTTTTAAATATTATAAATTTGTGTAATTTAATTTTTTAAAGAAATAAAATTTGTTGACTTTGTTATTTTTCTATTGCATATCTTTCCAACCTTTTTTTGGGTGGCGAATAAAAGCCATGTGACCCGCGGCCCCAATGCAATTGAAAAGGGCTTTTTTTTTATAAAGGTAATTTTAGTTAACTGTAGTTTTAGTTTTGTTGTTCAAATCAAAAATAGATAAAAGTTGGCGACCCCCAAAAAACCTATCGCGACCCATAGGTTGGGAGCCCGTGTTCTATTGGGTGCAGGGAAGGGCTTAGATTCAAACATTGATAGAACCCGACTACAAAAGTAGTACATGACGTAAATTTAGCTCCGTAAACTACTGAATTATATTAAGTATGGTAAATCTCAATGGAAATAACTTCAACAATTAATGATTTGAAAAAAAATGGACAAATTATGTTGTGAAGTTTCAGGCTGATTATAAGAAAGTGAGTATCTAATTTATCTTTGAATGCTTTATATATTTTTATCAATGATTTCTTTCTAAGAATAACATTTAATTTCATTTTTTATCGACAGATTGCGTCTCATAATCGAGAAAATACTGTAATAAATACAAAGCAAGTGGAATAAATGGTTGTTATAATTGTATTCATTCATTATTATGAGCCGTGTCACACGACTGATTGATTATCGTATAAAGATTGATTCAATTATACGATAAATTTCTCTCTGAAATAGGTTTTCGAAGAGAATAGATGAAAGGATAATGCACAAATAGTTCTCCCTCGTTACTCCCGCCGTAGGTCTTGTTTGTAAATGTGTTTTATCAACCTGTCAAAAGTTACAATCGTGTTTTTACATCTATAGTTTACAGTTATGCAACTTTATTAGTTTTTATCTATTTTATGCATTTGATGCCATTACGTTTTAATTTGGAACTAATGTTTGATCAACATGTACAATGTATGTATGTATGTATTTATTTTGCTTCAAAGCTTTTTTTCATATATATATGAATCTAATTACAGTTACATAAACGATAATTTAATTTTTTCTTGACAGAGATCATTTATTTGTGTGTGTGTCTGTGTACCGCAAGCTGGGCCAAACGTTTTTGATAAACTGCCATATTAGGTATTCAAATGAACAGCGGGTCGCAACTCGCAAGTAAAATAATATTTTTCCGTAAATATTAAGTATATATTATCACGAAAATTAATATTCTTTTACAACCGACAATTTTTCTTTTTAATTTTTTAAGCATAACAGTACATGGTTAAAAGATAGGTCACGTGGTGGCCGTATAACACCGACTATCCCGGTAATCCCGAGAAGGTATTAGTAGTAATCCCGAAATTTTGAAATTCAATATAATACGTAATAACTCTTATGTAATTAAGAGTTACTTTTAGAGGGATTGGATGTCTATTGTGTTTATTATAAGAGATTATTCGAGTCGTTAATCCTACAGATACCGCTATTAGTACATATTTAAATTACATTTATTCGTACGAAAGATGAAAAAGCAATATTCACTCAAACATTTTTTGTAAATTATTAAATTAAAGCTTTATATTATTATACAATACTCGCATTTAAAAAACTGATGTTTTTCTTTCGAATTAAACATATAAATTTCGGCGGCTGCGAGGTTGAGTGGTTATTGTCGTTGGTTTCGGATTCGAATCCCAGTACTGACTGACAGTTTTAAATTGATATATGAATTTCTGTTTCAAAGCATGGATATGTCTTAATGATCGCTCGAGATGACAATATCCGTTTCACAATAAAATAAGCAATTCTTTAAGTATTATTTAATGTTCTATTGTGCTCAGTTGAAATAGTTTATTTTCTTTCAAACATAATATTTTCGTGACGTTAAAATTTACTATCGTATTTGCAGTCTCTGATTCGATTAATCTTTATTGCTGTGGACCAATGTGTGTCAACGAACTTTATGGCAAAGCGAATGCGTTCATTGTTCCTTTATTGCAATTTTATCGATTAGGGAAAACAATAACAAGTATCGATATTAATTATAATGAAAACTACTCGGTACTTAAAGTTATTTTTACGTTTTATTTATTTAGCGATAATTACTTATAATACTTATTATAGCGATAATAACTTTCCGGTTTGATTCGTACCACTCACGTTGAATTTCGGGATTTTTTTTTATTAAATACTGGTATATTTATTGATTTGGCATTAACTTAGTAGAACTCCATTATAATAGGGTAAAAATATCAACTTATTGTATTCTTTGCGATAAGACTTACCGCATACAAAAACGTAATTGGATCCCTAACAGATCAAATTTTCTTATCGCATTTATTTGAATGCATTTTACAACAGTAATAATTTTTCTTTAACTTTGTTTTCTATATCTTCTTAATGAATGTTATCAGATATCAATCGCAATGTTTTTTTTTTGCGTGTTTTTATGTTTCTTTTGTTCTATTAACATTAATTATGTAATAAAACACGTGTCAAGTAAAACATATTTCGGCTAGCTTTCTATATAAACTGTATGATTAATATCAAAGACGCGCCGCCGACTTCATGCGACTAAAGTCACCAACAACCGCATATAATATTGTAAAATTTTTTTTTCGACTAATATTATTGCAAGAGTTGAAAATCAATTTTCACTTTGACTATTTCTATTGAATGTTCTTATTATTTTCACTGTAAAAAATGACTTTTCTACAAAAGCACTTGTCGCCGGATATGATATATATATATATAAATATATTTTATTGGTTCTTTGCACAATGAAACCGTAGACTAAATGGCGAAACAATTGATGCACTAGTATTAATTTCGGGCATATTTTTAAATAATAATAAAATTACTTGGTGCAGTGGTTTCCAACCATTATGTTACTGCGCCTCCTTTTGAAGAAAAAAATCTTTGCGCCTCCCCATCCTTTATTTCACATAGTAATAAAGACACGTTTTAAAAGGTAAATACATATTTTAGGCTGTTCGCGACTCCCTTTGCAATAGTCCACGCCTCCCAGGTTGGAAATCGCTGACTTAGTGTTCTTTTAGGTACTCTTGTAGTCTGAAGTAGGTAGATACTTTTTTCAGCTATTGACATTAATTATTTTAAGTTATATTGCGTATTTTTACATACTGTTTGCATATAAAGTTCGTTTAATAATTATGATGGCGCGTATTTTTTTTACGAGTTATTAAAAAATCCACTCATTCACCTGTACATCGTGAATAACTGAGATTATGAGAGCTTTTTGCTTACGTATTGGCAGCCCACAGCTGGTTATATAATATAGAATAAATTGTTTAATGTATTTTTCACCAATATTATCATTTTTTATTTCTTAAAAAAAATGTACTGATCCGAGGATCGAAAAATTCTAATCCCGAAATCCCGGGATCAACATTTTGGCTCGGGATTGGATTCCCTAACCGTAACCGTATACTGTTCTTTGAAAAGAGATGCCTGCGCCGAATACTGGGAGTGCGGTGGTTTGACTTAGTCAGAAACACGGGGATAAGGGAACGGACTGAGCAGCCGTTACTGACGTCCAAAGTGAAAAAGTGACGAAAGACCTTGCTTGGGCATGTGCTGCGGATGCCTAATGAAAGCCTGAATTCTGCTTGTATCTTCTACCAACCGGATGGATTCCAAAGTCCTGTAAGGCTACAGATGACCATCTATAGTGGTGTTTCCCAACGGGGGGCGTTTTTTTGAAGAGCAATGCGCAAATCTGAGAAATTATGTATAAAAAAATGAGAATTTTTTAGCAAATCCGTAAATTCACAAGATTTGGGTTCGGAAATTCTTGGAAGGCCTAAAAAAAAAACGAGTCACGTTGGTATTTTGGGCAGATCGGTAAATTCCTGAGTTTTCAGATTCAGAAATTTCGGAAAGGGGGACATGAAGATTTTTGACAGGTCGAAGTAGGACGTGGCACAAAAAAGGTTGGGAAATACTGATCTATATAGAGAGAGAATGACATGGGAGGAAGCAAGAAGACTGACGGAGAATCGAGAATCTTGGAGAATTCATGTGGTGGCCATATGCTCCGACTAAGGATCTGATATAGAAAAACAAATTTATTAGACTTTAAATATTTAATAACATTCATAGTTTACTATTTTTCATGTCATAATATAAATTCTTCTATTTGACAAATTATTTTGAATCCAGTCGCATGTTATTTGCATACTTTTTTGCCACTCGGTATTGTATTTTCCACTATTGTCAACAAGAATGTTTTGTTATATCATTTTACTGAAACAATCCAACGGGAAGTATTTTCATTTTCCGATTTTTGCTCGAGTCCAAACATTCATTCCTATTGTTTGCGCGTCTCGGCGGCATAGAAAACTTTTTACTCTGAATCGTTGAAATTTTCTCATGAAAAATAATTCAATAAGTTCCACAGTGGTAAATATTACTTACTGTTGAAATGCCGCTGGTAACATTTCAACTTTTTGACGGCAGACTAATTTCACAAGACGTCAAGTTTGTTTATATTTGTCCATTAGGGAAAATTTCCCCATTTCCTTGTTTATCGGGCACCATTATTCCCTGTTGAATTATTAATTTATTTTGTCGTATTTTGCTTTTCAATGTTTTATAAATAAGTTAAAATCTTTTTTTTTTTCACAACCCACTCAATTATCCGTCAATTTTTATATTTGCTTAAAATCATTCTCAAATTTAACCCATATATATATATTATACACCCAACTACTTTATACATGGTTTGATATAACACGGACATAATTTTACACGAATTATTTCTTTTAACACGATTCCCATACACAACATTCACATAAGCCACGGGTTCCCAACATGGAGGTTGCGACGGGTTTTCTGGGGGTTGCCAACTTTTTTCGATTATGGATTTGAACAACAAAAGGAGTTTCGGAAAAAATCTGGTGGAAAAGTATAGCAAATCGAGAATTTCAAATTCCCCGGTGAGCTAAAAAAAAAAGAGTTTCGGAGATAATCCGGAGGAAAAGTATAGCAAATCGAGGGTTTCAAATTCCTCGGTGAGCTAAAAAAAACGACGCGCCAAAACTTTCAAATTATCCACGATTTCACGTAGAGTTGCCAATCTTGGAGGCTCCTAGTCACATGGCTTTTATAAAAAGGGGTTGAAACCCGAAAAAGGTTGGGAACATATGACATAAGCGAATGACGGATTTTCTAATAATAAGAGGTTTCATTAGATCGTGTCCGATCACATTGGACGCGTGAGACATTTCTAGCGATAAAAGCGTATTTTTGTCCAGTCCCTCATAAAAATCCCCCTAATGTACATGATTAATAAGCGATTAAAAGTATTATACATTCGTGTTAATAACACGGCTCAAAGAAATAATCTAATTTTTTTTCTATGAAATCTAGCACTTATTTTACACGTCTGTGTATACACGGTTTTTTGTGGAACAAAGAGTTGAGTTTATTTATTTTGCCAGATGTATTGAATTCATTGCATGTTCATTTCAATTTAAAAAAATATCTTTTATACTCAACTAAATATTTTAAAATGATATATTACACAAATACTCTTTTTTATCTTCCGTTTTGAGGAGGCATCTAAAAATAATTGAATAACATGTGCACATTAAAAGAATCACCCAGAAATTCAAATGTTTTAAGGAACATATCAACATTATTATTTTTATTTCTAATGGAATATTAATTACTCTTTCCACTAGAAATTAATATTTATATTTTATACAACAATGAAACTATTTTATTTGTTTTTTAATTAATAATATCGACCCAAAAAGTTTTTAGTATACGTCAATGCATAACATGCTAAAGCAGCGATGTCCAACACGCGGCCCGCGCGCGCATGCGGCCCAATTAAAGATTTTCTGCGGCCCTATTAGAGTTTACGGCATTCTACAAATATATTTTGCATTTTGTTATTCATGAATCAAAGAAAACAAAGCAGTGACGTGAATTTGCGAATTCAAAGTTTATTAAAGCATTCAACGACAGATTCTCATACAACAAAAGTATGAGGAAATGTTCACGATGTTTTAAGCTCTATTTAACGTAGTAGAGGTGGAATCAACACCTGCAAATTTATAAAAAGTGTTATTAGACCTCCAATCAAGCATTGAGTTAAAATGCATGTTTGAAGAAAATAAACGTGAGCTTGATCAGGAATGACTCCTCGAGGATAACATTTTTCAACAATAAAAAATCTGGCAATGTGCATTACAGCTGCATTTGGGACCACATATCGCTGCGAGTCGTTCTTTTCAAAATTGAAAATAGTTAAAACGAAATGTCCTAACAGGCGAGCCGATGAAAACTTTACCAATCAACTGCAATGTTCATCGAATAAATTACCAGTAAATAAAATGTTTGGCTGTTTTTAAAATAAAAAAGGTTTCATGTTTCATGTTTGAAAAATCATGATTCATTGGAAAAAGTAAAGTATAGCAAGTCATGGATTATTACGGCGAAAAACTTCACAAACTAAGCTAAAAACAACGCCACGACTTAAAATTATTTTTTGAGAGCTTGATAATCGCGTTAAAACCACACATTATTACGAAGAACACTGATAAATTATGCGAAACACGAAATATTTTAGAGCACTTCGCCTCAGCTTTGCTTAATGGCATGATTCATGTTAATTATTAATTAATAAATTGTTTTTAATAGTTTTGTTTGTTTTGTTTTTTATGCGGCCCACCATATACCGGTAATATTATATTTGGCCCACCGAACGATTTCTGTTGGATAACGCTGTCATATGCTATATGTTATATGCTGTTACGCTGTTATGCATCGCAATTTTAAAGCTTTCTCTGTTTTAGAACCTCCTAACTATTCTGTGAAACTATTTTCAAACATTAATGAAGTATGTACACGTATCCTTTTGTAATAGGAGACATGTAAAAGACGAATTAGTATGATGCAACGTGGCCCTGCCGAGCGGCCAAAAGTTATGATATTGTTCGCCATCACTGTTGATACCGAAACACATTGCACCTGTAATACTGTTATACACATTCTCTCCAAGAGAAACTTTTGGCGTCGATGCAAGCTCTATATACTAGGAATTAATACTGCACAGTTCACTCACACAAAGTTTTCTGTTCATATAATTTCATTTAATAATCTCACGGAAGAATATCGCTTAGATGTAATATTTAATACAATTATTACTTGCGCTTACAGATATAACTTTATTGTTAATAAAATACTGGAATAACATAGATTTAAATTTGATAATTATTATTAAAGTTCGCCTTATTAAGAGGCAAATTCAAACGAACTCTATCTTTATGATATGTATCGTAAAGTTCTAAATACTTACTTATATAGTAAAATTTTGCCAGTCCTTTTATTCATTGTTCGAGATAAGCTCTTGTCTTGTCTCATCTGCTCCAGTTCTCATGATGTTGAGCTGTTTTCTACCTTTCCGAATTATATTTGTACAGAGATCCACTTCAGTGGATCTCTCTCCATTACAGATTCGTTTCTAGATATTAACGATTTTTTTTTAAATCAATTCCTGCACGTATATTTTTTTTTCATTTTTTATAACAGAGTTAAAAAAAATCGGACAAAAAAAAGATTTTTCAAGAGAGAAGGTGATAAAATATATAAAAAAAATATATTGTTTATTTTCATTCACTTTAAAAGTAAAATAAAAACCTTTTTATTACGTAAGTCATTTATTCATTCATCTTCAATTGTAAATCCTAACTGAGCATTTATTTCAGACAAAAAAGATAATTTTATGAACCAATTTTTCACTCAATAATTAAATATAAATATAAATTAAAAAATGATTTATTGCGTATTTGAAAATATATTGTTTTTCGGTAAAAATTAAATGGTCCGAAATTTAAAAAAATGTTTTCTTTAAATTTATTAACATTAAAAGTTAATTTTGAATCGTTCAAATTTTGTACATTCACACAAGTTTTGTCACTAACGACCCGGGTATCGCCTTTGCCAGTTCAAGTTGAAGATGCCGAAAGGCGAAACTCGGATCGTTAGTGACAACACTTGTGTGAATGTACATAATTTGAACGATTCAAATTTAATACTGAAATTCCACCAAGCACCTTCAGTCGAAATCTTAAATTATTAAAAGTTAACATTACCTCTACGACAAACACTTTCTTTCTCTTTCACATTTTCTGCTACAGATATACTAAAACGTGGACTTCCGACGAGACGGAGAACAATGAATTTGGATATATTTATACAAATTATTTCCTCGTTTTCAAACCGTTTTATATAAATGGTTGTGATGCAAAGTTTTAATTAATGCTTTATTTTAATTGTTTTTGGGAAAACAATGCCTGAGTTTTTACCGGGATTCGTTCAAGAAAGAAAACAACAGAAATAATCGTGTGCCTTTGAAGTTATTCCGTCTGCCCGCCCTTGTATAATTCAATATAATCATTTATTGTTTCGAAGATTATCCTTTAGAAATCGGCGTGCTTTACTTTTGAAGGGTTGTTTTCTTATTTTTTATACCCTGTGTGAGTTTCACAATGCGATAAAATTACAACATTTTCATTGCTATTCTAAGATTGTAATTATTTAATTAAAAGCATTGTATTTGTAGATATTTTTATAATAATAAAACATCAAGTATACTTTTATTAATAAATTATTTTGAGTTATAATACAATACTTAAATACATGCCATTTCCGATTCCACTTAAAATTTAATGCAATAATTGATATAATATAAATCATAACGGAATATTTTAACAACTATTATTTATAGACAGAGATTATGAATTATGCAATATATAATAAAATGGTTCATAAAACCTTTAGAATATTTTCAATAACAAGTACTTTATGAACCCGAGAACTTAATTTTATTTTATAATTGAAAAAAAATGTGTTCATAAAATGCGTTTTATTTTAATGTAATTTAAAATTAAACAATTAAAGTTTTTGAATTCACATCGTAAAATTTTGATATATTTTATTATAATTACACTCCAAAAATTACGCTGAGAATCAATCAACATATAAAATTTCAACCCTGTAAATTCCTGTAATTAAACACCGGTTTTTTTTTGTGTAAATAAATATACTAAGAGATCTTCGCATTACATCACAAAGAAAACAAAAACTCGATACCAAAAAAACGAATTATTTAACACAATATTGTATTATAGATCAAGTATCCTTTAATTGATAGCTTCATATTTGTATTTGTTTTTTTTATTTTTTTACTACATTTGGCCTTACCTGATGACCACTATTAAATGTAAAGAAACAGGTGTGCTGTCGTAAACGTGATACGTCGTTGTTACATATAAAATTTTAATTTTTTATGCATGAGTAATGTTACATTGTATATTTCAGTAATAAAAAATCCACGCCTGATATAAAATATCTATTTTTTAAGTTGGTATTTTTAAAATATCCCCTATCGTTAAAATTTAATATCTTTCTGTATCCTCAATTATCAAATATGAAAAAATATTTTTTTAAATATTAAGTTTACCTATGGTTACTTATCATTTAAGAATTTTTTTAAACGGCATTTCATGCGAAACATCTCCGAAATCAAAATTGAACATCATTTTTAAAAGCTTAACTACTCGCATTATTTTTTTTACAAATATTTCAAAGTGCTTGTATTGACATTCCCTTTAAATATCAATATAAATGAAATGCTTTTCTTGCCATTTCCACTCCCAATGTAGATTATATGGACTCCTAATGGAACAAAAGTGTTTCAGTTTCTCAATCTCTATTTTTTCAAAGAGAGTAAGAATAGGTCAATACTAGGACTAGTGGTTATCTAATCACTCTTGCTACGTCCGTTTTTAATGATACGATTTGTCAGAGGGAATTTAATACAACACAAAAATAACTACTCTCACTAATTGTTTATGTATACGAATTGCTATAGTCTAAAATATTAGAATTCTAAACCCATTAAAAACAGTTAAATTATTCAATAAATAAATAGTATTTCGTAAGATTACAAAAACAGGGAAGAATTTCTCGGATTCTTTATTGAAATAATGAGGTAAAATACAGTTATGAGGAATTTATACATCCATTGACGTAGGAAGTTATAATCTGTACGTAAATACAGTGTTAGTAAGGCAAATATATTTGAAAATTAGACTATTCATCGTATTGAATGGTGAAATAATTACTGTATGTACCAGAAGAATGGGGATATGATTGAAAACCATTTCAATAGAGGAAACGAATAATTTTCACTATTTTTTTTTAAACCAAATTCATACTCGCTTATTTTTTTACGACTTCACAGCCCCTTTATATTACATACATAGTTTACATATTGAAGTTTCGACGTGAATTTATATTTATACAATTCATTGTCTCTAATCTATTTAATATGTTTCTGTATATCGTCGTGAGTTTTCAAAATATAATACAAATTGAGACAAAGACTAATTAAATTTCTGTATCTTTCGTCTAATATTTTTTGTCTTCTTTAGCCGTATATTTTCTCTGTTTGGTACATACGGTCACCGTGTGGTGTCTTCGAGGTTGTCTGTTTTTCTCTTACTCGTTCCTTCGAAGTTGTGGCAGCAACTCATATATCCAAAAAGTACATATTACTGGTAGATAAGTAGAGAAAAACGATTTCCAGGACGACGAAATTCATCCGATTGTTGAACATTTTTTTGTCAAACACTTAATTTGGACTAAACAAATTACTTGTTAAGTCTCCTATTCGGCGCTTTAAAACGTAATTGTATTTTTTGTAAAAATCTGGTTTCTAGACCACGACAAACAAAATTAAGCCAGAGCTGGAACACAGAATGTGGCTGTTATTTTCCATGAAAAATGCATCGTATTTTTCACTCTATTTAATTAGTACCGGAATTTTAAATTTAATTGATGGATATCCTAACCTGTGTAATAAAGTTAGTTAACATTTCCGAGTAAATGAAATCGGCATTTGCACACGAATCGTGGTTATGTCAATTAAAAAAAGTTATTTCATTACCAGCCGATGATAAAAACTCATTCACTAAATGCTATATGTATTTTCATACAGCGGGCTACTACAAATACAGCGAAATGTCTTTTTATGGTTTTTTCATCGTTTCAATAAATTTAAATCAGGGTTGTAGAGTCGCGTGAAAAAAAGACGACTCCGATTCCGACTCCAGCTTTAAAATAATTAACGACTCTGACTCCGAGAATTTTTTTCAATAATTTCATTTTAACTTATATATATGTATACCATAAGATCATCTTTAGTCAGCCAAGCATGACATGTTAACACTTTTGACTATTTTTTTTAAATACACATCTTTAAATATATTTTTCAAAAAAAAAATCGAGCCGCTCATTTTTCACGACTCCGACTCCGACTCCACAGCCCTGATATAAATTTAAATATCACTTTTTTACAACTCAGTTTAGATGTGTCAAAACTTTGGTCAGCCATATCTCAAAACGAACAATTTCTAGTTGTAGCCAGGGCGTCGTGTAAATAAAAGACGACTCCGACTCCAAAGATTTTTAAAATCATTTCATTATATCTTTTATATACATATCGACTTTGGAAAAGAAAAAGGACGTAAACCACACATCGAATTTTACAGGAGACGCAAAAGATGTGTTTTAATGATTTTGGGCCATATGCAAATTATGAATTATACACAACCTTGAAGTGTACGGAGACTTCTAAACTGGTGTTTAATTGACATAATCTAATATTAATTGTAGAATTTTTCTAAGAAAAACCTTTATTTCAGTCTTTTTTCTTGGTTTTAACTTTTTACAATGTCATCCTTTTCAAACATAAAAGCTAAATTTAGATACTAATTCGGCATTTGCAGCTTGTATCCTTTTGATAAAACGTGTATCAAGTTTGATGCATTGTGATTATTGAAAAATACCTGTTTTGAAAAAACTGTGGGTACGTCCCTTTTCCTTTCCTAAGTCGATATGTATACCATCAGATCATCTCTAGTCAGCCTAGCATGCAGTAGACTAGTGATGTTTGAATACACATCATTGAATATATATTTTTGAATGGGTCTGAGTCGTAAGATTTTTCCCGCTCCACTACCCCTGACTTCGACTCCACAACCCTGGTTGTAGCCAGCGGTGGGATGGCAATATCTTAACAAGGGGCTCGGTAAATCACTTCCATAATGTCTTT
The DNA here is from genome assembly GCA_031772345.1 of Himalopsyche anomala. Taxonomy (NCBI): domain Eukaryota; kingdom Metazoa; phylum Arthropoda; class Insecta; order Trichoptera; family Rhyacophilidae; genus Himalopsyche; species Himalopsyche anomala. The sequence continues at coordinate 4,970,146 of CM062844.1, read as the reverse complement.
AAGTCATGGAATATAGACGATGCATAAACCGTGGCCCGCGAGCCACATGCGGTCATCTAGGGTCTCTTTTACTATGCAGCCGAAGTTAATGTATTTTTTAAATAAATGAAAGGACAACCAAGTCTTGTTAAATAATAAAATGTAATCATCTACAGAAATTGCAGTTATGTGCTGATTTTATTTGAGACAAATGACTTTCTTATCTTAACAAGGGGCTCGCCGGCCGCGCTGAAATTTATCAAGGGGCGAGCCCTCCCAAGCCCCCTCCCTGGTTGTAGCACATTGAAACTAAGCCAATTGATATATCCGTGTTATTCGAGGCCCGAGTGTATAACAAATTTGGTTTCAAGATGCTTCGTAAAGAAGCGAAGCACGTGTCAACCTACAGTCTCAAAACACGTGGAATAATAAAGATATTATCTTTTTTTACATATTATGAAAATCTACCAATGTCACCTTTTTGTAATTCTTTTATACTCTTGTACGCCACGTTTTGCATGCGACTTTGCATAGCAATTTGATGTTGTTAGGTGCGTCATCCGGTGTCACTATTATGCATTTGCTTATCACGATGATTGATCTCGTAGAACTTGCATTATTTGCCAGACACGAGCCCCATTGTTTCTGACTATGACTTAATAATGCCTTGACACAGGGCATCAGCGGTTGATGGTGATTAGTTAGATGTTCATCATGCATAAAAAATGTCTTCTTCAAGTACACAGTAATCAAGAAAACGTGTATTGTATACAATATTGTCTTTATATTCAAAAAATATAACACATCTGTACTAATTCCAGTTTTATTTTATATGATCAGGACCGGATTCGCTATATTACTATTATAAACTGACTCGCATATAAATAGAAAAGTAAAAATTGCAACTCATAATAGAAAACTTAAAATCTTTTTTTTAAGACGTCTTACTTTAAGTTTTATTAATATGTGATCGATTGGTATATATGGGCCCTCGAGAGAAGTTGGCTCACAACTAGAAGATATCTTTTATACATATCGACTGTGGAAAGAAAAAGGACGTAACCCACACATACAATTTTACAGGAGGCGCAAAAAACGTGTTTTGATGATTTTAGGCCATATGCAAATTATGAATTATACACAACCTTGACGTGCACCTATACTTCTAAACTGGTGTTTAATTTACATAATCTAATATTAATTAAAGAAATTGTCAAGAAAAAACCTTTATTTCCGTGTTTTTTCGTGCTTTTAATTTTTTACAAGGTCATCTGTTTCAAACTTAAAAGATAAATTTAGATACTAATTCGGCATTTGCAGCTTGCATCTTTTTGATATAACGTGTATCAAGTTTGGTTGTGATTATCGAAAAAAACGTGTTTTGAAAAAACTGAGGGTTACGTCTTTTTTCCTTTCCACAGTCGATATATTATATTGGAAGAAGGTATATTTACGTAATATGACAGTTGTTAACTATTTTTGTTTCAAGCAATCGCCAGATCAACATGTTTCTAACGACGACTTTAAGCTGAAATACTAATAAATAAAATTAAACTTATTAATTATAATATATTTCAAATAGTTACGTTGTAAATACAATAAATAAAATAACACAGTTGCTATGTATTATAAACATAAAATCATTAAATATTTAATGCGTACGTCTATATTATTATTTTTTCTCATTTCCAATTTTATAAATTATATGATGATGCTTCAATCGCAAAAAGTTAAAAAATAATAAATAAAGCTTATGGAAATGTATATTTTCCTGCCGTTGTATTTTATTTCGAGTGGCGCACAGCAACATTTTATTCAAATACAATATGTGCTGTTGCGATATCAAATAACAGCGTAACGATGTAATTTTGCCATACGATACCTGTGCACCGCCGCCTTCGGGTATGAGAAAACCGTATAGAAAATATCGACTGTGGAAAGGAAAAAGGACGTAACCCACAGTTTTTTTAAAACAGCATTTTTGCGATAATCACAATGTATCTAATTTGATACACGTTCTATCAAAATGATGTAAGCTGCGAATGCCGAATTAGTATCTAAATTTAGCATTTAAGTTTGAAAAATTATGAGCTTGTGAAAATTGAAACCAAGAAAAACGACCGAAAAAAGGTATTCCCTAGACAATGTCTTAAATTAATATTAAATTATGTCAATTAAACATCAGCTTAGAAGCCTCCGTGCACTTTAAGGTTGTGGATATTTCAAAATCATCAAAACACGTTTTTTTGTACTTGTTGTAAAATTTGCTATGTGTGGGTTTTTCCGTTCCACAGTCGATTTATAAATATATTATTTTTGCTGGAAATCGCAAAGATATCATGTTTTAAATAATATTTCTCGTAACAGTGTACAATAAAAGGCCAATGTTATTAATAATGTACACCCAATTCTCTTTTGCAGGTGGTTTACGTTCAATGTGAAAAAGTCGTTTAAAAAGAAAATGAAGTGTTCGTAGACAAATTAAAGATTCCTTCCATTACATTGGACCGTGCAATTTCGAAACCGTGTTATTGTTTATTTGTATCTCAGCAATATATACATAATCAGCGGTTATTGACCCCATACTAGGTATCGTTCTTAGAAACACTTTAGTCGTGTTTAATAAGTGTTATACATAATTGTAATATAAATTAGGATTCTAGAACAAATAAAAAGATTTGTTGTGTATCTCTTATAGGACAGTATATATAGCTGAGTATATGTAAATGTATTCATAGTTCTGACGATGGCGCACGCCGAAATACCTATCAACTCATTTTATAAAAAAATGTTGTACTAAATACTTTGAATTTGAATCGTTCAAATTATGTAGACTCCCACAGATTTTGTCACTAACGACCCGGGTTTCGCCTTTCGGAATCTTCATGCGTTCAAGTTCATCCGTGCACTTGAACGCCTGAAGATGCCGAAAGGCGAAACTCGGGTCGCTAGTGACAAAATCTGTGGGAGTGTACATAATTTGAACGATTCAAATTTAATATTGAAATTTCACTAAGCACCTTCAGTCGAAATCTTAAATTATATAAATACGTTGATATTTTTTATTTGATTGCAATGGAATTCTACCAAGTAAATGCCAATTCAATCAAGAAAACTTTACTATTTTTACTGCAACTCAAATTCAAATGAACAAATCTGTACTGGTGCGTTTGATTATTCGATTCTATCAAAAAATAACACATAACGAAAGTTCTTTACTTGAATGAATTTAGTTTATTTGAAAACACAATAACTGGCTCACATTTTACTGCATTTAAATTGTTTTCGCCAATTTCGTGTCTGGTTTTGATGTTCTTTTTACGATTGAAGTACTTCTACCTCACCAGTTAGCTTAATCTCGGACCAACTGCGTCAGCTGGACGATATTATGGATGTGAATGATACGTTGGCCGATAGACAAGTGAATTAGATTGTAGACGACGGTCGAGTCTTGTGAGAGGAATTCGCTGTGAAGATTGAGGACTTCGTGGCGCAGTCGGCTAAATAATTTAAATCGCCAAGCGGACGCATTGCTTGTAAACATGCGACATTCGTACTGGAGGATAAATACGATTAAGACTCGCAATACTGGCAGAATATGGCCATATGCCAAAAATTCATAAGTAATGATTTATAATTATTCAGTCGACAATAGAAGATGGCATTTATGTTAGGATCGGTTTGTCTTGAATTGAATATAACATAAGTTTTAAGGAATTTTACTTTGATATACGATGTAATATTAACTGATATACTCGAGTACGGCCAGATTTTAAAGATTTATTTTTCAATAGATTTATGGACTTCTGTTCGAAGGCTTGGGTGTATGTGATGCCATGAATCCCCCCTCCCATCCATTCAATCCTTAAAAAATACCAGTACTGCCCTAGCTTTATCCTTCTTTCTTAACTATCTAAGAGAGGTTGAGCAACTGAGTAACAAATAGTTCTCGTAGAAACTCTTCTGTTGAGATAAATTCTACTAAGAGTCCATATACATCACACTGGGAGCGGATATGGTAATGGCACGGTTGCGAATGTAAAGCGACTCGGTGCGGCACGAAAATATCAAATGGTTTCCGCCGCTATAGAGTGTCCGCGTGACAAAACGCACGCCGCTATCAGTTTGTTTGATTTTTTGATTCGCTTTAAATCGCGTTTGCAGTGACTTCGCCCATTCTAACACGTAGCGTATTTAGAAATAAAAACATTACCGAATATAACACAGTTTAGAAATATAAATAAATTCATATTATTTTATTGAAATCTATTTGAAAACTTAAATATTTACATATTTTTAAAAAAAAGTTTTTAAATATAGACATGCTTTGAGTAAGTAATAACTGATAGACTGAGTTTATTATGCAGAGAATTGCGTTTGCGAGCTTACAACTTTTCAATTCATGAATTTAATATAACCAAGTTATCACAGTAATAATATTCCCTACCGCTGGACTAAATTCATTCATTTCATCTCGCATCCCGTAACTACCAGCACAGTGATGGTTGGCTTGCTACACAATCAAATTTTACACGTGTACCAAGTTGGGTACTGATTACAAATATACTAACACGTCTGCCACAAGCAAGTGGTAATAAATACTAAGAATATCGTCACGTTCATTCATAACTATGATGTGATGCTATCAGGGCCGGCGCCACCATACATGCGAAATAAGCAACCGCCTAGGGCGCAAACCATTAGGGGGCGCATAAATGGAGTATGAAAATTATTTTTATATACTCTAATAATAAAAAAATAAAAATATGTACTTACATCTTATTTTATTTTGATATATGTATTTTTCGTTGTAGTTATGAATCATATTCTATATGAATCGAAAAAGAGAGATTAATCTTAAGCGACTAAGTAACAAACAGTTCACAAAGAAAAACTTATGTTAAGATATCGCCATTAGGTGGTCATATGCTCCACATGAGGAGGGGATATGGAAATATTAAAACAATCTAATTATTCTGAATTGTTTGTTTTTTATTATTTAGAAAAAAAATGGGATGATTTTTTAAAAAGGGGCGCGCCAATAACCATTGCCTAGGGCGCCAAATAGCCTCGCTTCGGCACTGGATGCTATGAAAGAATTACTTGATAAACTATTAAATTAGTATTATATAAGGAAATGTCAATATGACTAGAGAAACGTTTTGCAGTAAGAGAACAAGGTAAACGAAGCTGACCATTTTATGATATTTACTGAATACTTAATAGGTGTTTTTTTTTAGTTCCGTGATTCTTCCGTTCAAAATTCTTCCGAACACTAATTATCTGTAAAATAAAACAATGCTCTTTATATTCAATATTCGAGTTGTCGAGATTATACATATTATTTTTAAAAATATTTTATTTGTACTAATATCATTTTTTTATATAGTTAATAGCTATTTAGGCTTTATCAGAACCATGAATATTGTCTTATATGCCTTCATCACGTTATTTTTTCACCTGATTACAATGAAGTTCTACCAAGTAAATGCCAATTATATCAGAATATTATTTAGCACTTCCCATACGTTGCTAAAAAATACTTCCTGTATGTTAAAGAAACAAATAAAAAAACATGTTTTTCACTTGGTTCTTTAAGGGCTAGCAATATATTGAAAATATTTTTAGCACCGTAGGGGAAGTGTTAAACATACGGAAAATATTCATTAATGTATCGATATTCTTGTTACAGAGTGCAACTATGTCTGAATTTGGCAGTAAAGTATTTCAGAATACACATCTATCACTTTCAAAGAGCAACCAAAACGTTATTATGGTGAATTAAAATCTAGTGTAGCATTCAGTGGCGGCCGGTCAATGTGGCATTGGATCAATGCACCCCTTGTATATGCAGGGGCGGTTATATTTAATGAAATAATGTGCAAACATAACATTTATACCATTCACTCATTTTAAACTCTTCATTTATTTATTGTCTTAAATAAAATAAAATGTTCTAAAATATTTATTATATACAATAAATACATGAGGAATTTAAAATGAGCGAATGATATAAATGTTATGTTTGAATATCATTTCACGAAATACAGCCGCCACTGCATATACAAGAGGTGCTTTGATCCAATACCACACTGACCGGCCGCCACTGGTAGCATTATAACGTTTTGGTTGCTTTTAAACACGACCCGTATTTAATATTATAACATTTGAAATAATAAAACATAATTCAAGATAAATATTAACTATTCAAACGTGCGCTTGAACGCCTGAAGATGCCGAAAGGGGACACCCGGATCGTTAGTGACAAAGCTTGTGTGAATGTACATAATTTGAATGATTCAAATCTAGACGGCATATTTTGTATAAAAAAAATAAACATTAATTGTTAAACTCATTTTAAAATTTCGTTTAAATGATTCGGCTTCGTTTGTCGTGTCAGTATATTAAAACAATGATAAAGAGGTCTTCTAAAAAATGTCACTTGGCTTGACACCATTGAAGTTATTAATAACATCATGCCAGCTTTGATTTTCTTTCATTTCCGTATAATTTCACCGTTGGGTAATTTTATTTCTGACTACAAAAAAATAAATAATTAAGACTACCTCCATCATTTACGTCAAATCCGTTTCCAGTCAAGAGAATTAAGATTTCCAAACGTCAAAAACACATCTCTGACTTTTCTTTCATCTTGAGTATTTTTCTATCAAGACATTCGATATTTCGAAAAATAGAAAACGTGGCGTTTGTTTTTTACTTCGGATTATATTTCAAGGTATTCTATTTAGAGAAAATGAAGGAAGAATTACAGATTTTTTTAAAATCAAAATACAGTCCTTTTTGGGATAGTTAACACTTTGTAAGCAGGCGTTTTTAGTGATTAGCGCAAAAATATATTACATTCTTTAAATCAACGCTACTTCTAAACCAAACAATATTTTCGGCTGAAATTTTCAAAGAAATCATATGTAACATTTAATCATTAACAATAAAAATGAAAACCTTCTATATACGTAATAATTTCACTACTTTTCTAAGCTGAATATAAAAACCTGTAATTAATTTAGTAAATAGCACTCCACTTGTTATCAATATGAAATATTCAAAATATTCTGTATAAAAATTAACATTAATCCATACCACATACATAAATAATTATAGTATAAATTCCTCATTCCTACAAATTTACAGCCACTGGAAGTGTGAAATCTGATGCCCTAAATATTCGAGAAACATGTTTCGCCTTTTTTTAAAAATACTATGTTATAAACATTCAGGGCATAATAAATTATGATGTTTATTGCTTATTGTCAAAAAGGGTCACTTGCCGCGGCAGTTATTTTGAAGAAACCGTTAAATCTATGAGTCAATATACCAACGCAACCGACAGTATGCGATAAACGTATTTTTACGTTTCCTGCCTATAATGTGTTAACATTAAAAACTATCGTATATACTACTACTAAACATTCCTTGTTTATCAGTTGATCATAATACAATAAAATCCCCATTTATACTAAAGTCGGGACCGTGTAATTGGGGGTAGTGTAATTGAGGGAGTGAATCTCATACAAAATTAGGCATTTGGTTTTTTCCGCGAAAAATGCAAAACTAAGATTTCCCTTAGTTTTTCAAAAAAAAAATATGGACGAAATATTTAGTAACTAAGTGATAAAATGCAAAGCGCGCCAAAATCCAACACATAATGTGACAGTTACCCGGCTAGCACGTGCTGAATACACAGACGCTAGCCAACATTTGACTGTAAGCACCGCACAGACGACCGTCTCGTAGCAATGACAATGGAATGCGACCGTTCAATTGAAGGATTTGCGGCGAATATTTCAAGCCAGCGTGTAATTCGGGGTAGTATAATTGGGGGGCGGGGGTTCCACTGTATTGTTGTTTTTTTTTCCAAAAGTGACCCCAGACTGCTTATCGTTCTTCGAAACACTATAGTCATATTCATATAGTGTAATAGAAAAGAGTCCATCAATTACCCATCCACTCCGTTCAATAAAGTTGTGGATTTTTTACTGCTATAATTGTTTAAATTAACTAATTATTATGAATATCTATGAAGAATTTACAGTAAACAGAATATTACTAAAACAAAACTTTAGTTTTATACTTTACCAAATGCGTAATCCACAATTTTCGTCTCGTGAATTGTTTTTACTATTGTGTTTTTAAAATGTAACTATATATTTATAAAGTATTTTTATTATGTTATAAAAAACGAATCAAATAATTTAACAAGCTTTTTTCTTTTTTCAGGTATGTTACTCTTATACGTAAACTCGGATCTGATTTATTGACTAAACTTCCAAAAAGGCTTCTTGAATGATTGTAAGTGAGATTATCTCCTATTCATATGATTACCTAGGCTTGTTAGCTATTTTTAGTTTGTGCATAACATATCAAGAAAAACACAACCTTCCTTTGTACTTATATCCACTTTTATTTTTAATGATTGGGACCGGTTTCGCTCATGGCGAGCATTATCAACGGATAAGAAATAGAATTTATCAGTGTTATTGTTACAAAAAACAAATTTAAATTAAAAGGTGTAATAAACAATTGACATTGAAACAATTTACAAATTACTATACAAACCATGAATAAGTGACTCTAAATTAACACAAATAAAAAATGTTTAACACCTCTAACATGTAATTTCAAAGATAATCAAAGAATAATTGAGCGGTGGGAAATTTCAAACATAATTGTAATTTAAAATGATATTGTGCATAACGTGAGGTAATACACTAATTTTTCTTTTTGGATGGTGATTTTTAACACTGATGTATTGCAGCATTTCTATTAGAGGTCTGCGCAAGTCGAAATTTTACAAAATTACCCGGTCCGAGCCCGAAAAACTCAGGCCCGAGACTTATACTACACTTGTTACCCGAACCCGACCCGAATCCCAGATTTATACTCCTCAGCCCGAAAAAAACAGTTTTTTTAAAAAATTTACAACAATTTACGTTTCTCTGTAGAACTGGTAATAATTAAAATCATGCCCGAACCCGGCCCGCGGGCTCGAGGGCCAGGCCCGTGCCCGTGCAGACATCTAATATCTATGTTCATTTCTTTTTTACGCGTTTTGTTTTGCACGGATCGTATTCCTCAGTATTAAAAATTAGCTAAAACCGAATTTGAATGTATAGAAATCATCACATATTCAAATGAAATTGTTGTATCACCATTGGCAGGTTCCATAATAAAATTGATGGCATTTTGCTAAGATTCGTAAATAACTTAACTCGACGAATTTCGTATGCAATCGCGTGGCAGCTATGTGTTTTTGTGCCGTAAAAATATGCGAAATAAGTGCACAATCAAATACGAAAATGTTGTAAGGGATTCCGTGTGAGTTGGATGGTTTTGTTATTGTGGCGTGATAAGCGTGTTTGGGCTCTAAAAATCAGGCAGCAATGTCACGCGACCTTGTCTGTTTTCGCGCGCAGCTCCTCTCCGATGTGAAGTAAAGGGTAGGTAGATATGGTTAGTTAGCTAGGTATGGCAGGGCGCCCATCGGAATTGAAATAGGAAATATATTCGGCAATGACGTCACGCCGGCTCCCAAACAAGCCTACGGAGCGTAAACAATAAGCCACCGAATCACGAAGTTTTATCGGGTATCACGGAGAAAAAAATCAAAACTTAATATTTCAATAGTGTTCCCACATACATGTTTTATATTATAAACAATTTTATGCTAGATTGAGAAGCACTTCTAATAATTTCTTAATTTATAAAGACACATTTTTTATTGACTGAATTGGAATTTACTTGGTAGAACTCAATTATAATAGCGTAAAAATAGCAACGTATTTAGTTCTACAGTTTTCATATTATTAGTTGATAGTTATTTCGGCTTTTACCATATTGTTACATCTTGTTATTCACTCCAATATCCCAATTCATATTCCAATTACCGTATTAAACTTATTAAATATGAATTCAGTGTTTCGATGAACGAGATAAGCAATATGGGATTTTTTAAGATAAATAAGGATAAATTAAACTGGTGTTTTTTTACCTCACCAAATGCTGCAATACTCAATATATTTATAATAAAATTATATACTATCTGCTTAATTCTAACCTCACGTAAGTCACTGTTGTTTTGGCGATTTCGTTGAAAAAGAATATTAACGCATCTATTTCATTCGTTTAATATCCAAATTTGCAACATAATAAAGCGTATTTAATTTTATATTAAATTATTCTAATATGACGTAAGTTCTCTACATTGTATGTATATATCGAGTTGGAACGGAAAAAGGACGTAACTCACACATAAACAAATTTTACAGGAGACACAAAAGACATCTTTGGATGATTTTGGGCCAAAGGTAAATTATGAAATATACACAACCTTGAAGTGCGTGGAAACTGATAAACTGTTTTTTAATTGAATTTATTACCTGATATTTATATAGTACATTAAAAAAAAACTCTTTTTAGTTCTTTTTTCCTGATCGCAATTTCCACAGGCCCTTCTTTCAAACTGAAAAGCTACATTTAGATACTAATTTGACATTTTCAGCTTACGTTCCTCTCGATAGATAGATCTTGTCTTAAGTTAAATATATATTGAAAATAATCATTATTTTTTAAAGCATAGTAAAATATTCTACTACAAATGAATAAGAATAAGTACTGTAAGTTGAAATATTCAGTTGTAACTAACTGTCTCTTGAATATTTAGAGTAAACTAATTTACGTGATGTTATAATTTATTCGACGATACTCTTAATTAACTTTATTTTTTTCATGCGTATTTCTGACTTAGGCATAATAAGGAGGGAGGAGGGGTTCACGCTGGATTTATTTAAAATAAAGATTTCATTATTATGCATGCATTTAAATTTATATGCATAAGAGAGGGCATTTAGAAAATACGTAGAGATAAAATACAATAAAGAGTATTGCGGTCATAGACACTGCACTTCAATCGCTAATTGCATAATGGTGGCAATGTAAGTTGATCATCTGAATCGTAAACAATTTACCAATTTTTTCCTTTTTTGTTTTAGCATAGTTTGTAAGGGCACATGAAACCAGCTTAACAGCAAATTTTAACATATCAATCCTATGTGTCGTCTCCTAGAACTTTATGTAATTTATGTTTTATATCACAAATAAAATAATTTGGATAACATTGTCAAACCAACTTTCAGGGTGGGGAAAGATGACATCGTGTGACACGATTTCTATCCGCCCACACCCTTTTCAGCCCCTCCCCGTATCAATCACCCTCTACATATTACCTGTCACGCGGGTTAACCGGTAGCGGGAGTCCAAATAAATAATGGGATTTATTGGATTTTTTTTCGAATCCCGTCAAAGCCAAAATATTGGAAAATTTTCATTTCATTCGGCAAGTCGGACGAATACGAGATGCGGATGATGGTGTTTTATTAAAAATATTTTTATTAAAAACACAATATTCCTTTGTACTTCATTCCACTTTATTTAATATGTCAGGACTTGTTTTGATCATCGCGAGCATTGTCAACTGATAATGAATAAAAGCCTTTCCACCAAGTATTGACAGTGAACATCCTAAAATTATTTTTCTCGTCGAAGTATCTACCTAGATAAATATATGTGTACATCACACCCAATACCATTGCTAAACATAATAATTCTTTATGAAGCATCTCAAGGAAAATGCTATAAGAGAAATCGCTGTGATTCAGTTGTCCAACCGTTCTTCTCGTTGACACTAGGGTTTATACAAAAACCCGATTTTCAAAATATGACACAAAAAAGATTTTTTTTTTTAACCATGTCCGCTCCCAATATGGAGCATATGGACTCCTAATGAAGTTTATCTCAACAGAAATGTTTCTACGAGAACTGCTTGTTACTCAGTTGCTCAACCTCTCTTTTTCAAAGAGAGTAGGAATAGAAGGAGAAGGCTAGGACAGGACTAGTGGTTAGCTAATCGCTCTCGATACGCCCCGTTCATTGGATAAGATGGGTGGGAGGGGGGAATTCAAGACATCACATACATCCATGCCTTTGAACAGAAATTCATAAATCGATTGAAAAATCAATTTATAAAACATCCCGTACTGGGATTCGAACCCGTGCCCTCCGTAGCGGTAGCCAACGATGTTGACCACTCGACCACACAGGCGGAAAAGCAAAAAAATAGCAAATATTTGGTTAATTTTTTTTTTGACTTTTTAAAACACTGATATCTTAGGACCCTATGTTTTTAATACAAAATCCAGAAATAGTAAATACTCTAAAATATGTATCTAATAGAATATGTTAATTTGTTATTTTGTTTTTAGACTCGTTTATATAAATTTCGTTTTTCATCAGCGTTTTTCAGTGTGATGTATTTGTGAATTGTACCCGGATTAAAGAATACAAAAAAAAAACTAATTTTAGACCCCTTCATTGATGTATAGTGTATACTGACTATTTACTATAGTTATTTTATGGATTTTTATTTGTAACTATGGCAGTTTGAAATCAAAATATGAACGTTTTTTAATTAATAAATTAATATTACGGTTTCCGAAAACCGACAAATCCTAGTTTACATTTATGATGTAAGTTTTTATACCGATTAGTAGTTAGTCTGTCTCGTAATCGCTTTTTATACATCTCGTTTGTAGCATTGGATAAAAAATAATATAGACTACACAAACGTTTGCCTTTTAACACTGAACTATAAATATACATCGATTGTAAAGTTAATTTGAGAATCTGTCTGCTTATGGATTCGAAAAAATCTCAACGAGCACTCAGTTACAGAACCGTGGAATTAGAATCAAAATATGACGAGTGTTATCACTAAATAAATAATTGCAATTGTAATAACTTATAATGTTTTCTTATTACGTATATTTTTTACAACAGAATTTTACAATTTTAATGATATTATAAAACACGTGTGTGCGATTACAGTAAGTGGTATCTTCTTTTTGATCTTGTAGCTCGTTAAAAAAACTGAGCATCTAGGGATTTTCCCACTACGAGTGGTGTAGGTTTTATTATCAAATTTATTAACATTAATAAATGAAAGTCTTTTAGTAATACTCAACACAATTTTTGTATTTGATATAACTTAAATGTTATAATTGAAGTTACCTTCACTGTTGTGAAATTTTGTTGTGATCTTTTATGAATTATTCTACCAATCAAACGACTGCGTTATAAATAGGTTATTTAAATTGTCTTACACGTATAGTGAGTAGCATGATTAATCAGACATAAAAAAAAACTTTTGAAAGACCACATCGATTATAATAACAACAGTGAACATAGTCGCAATCATTATATTTAAGTTGTACCAACTGTAACAACCAAATATAAAAAAATGAAAGTATTATAGGCATATTTTTATAAGTGTTAGTCGTAATATATTTAAAATGAGGCGTCGTTCATAATAAAATCTACCTTGGTAACGGAAGTCTTGACAAAATACATATTTAATACAATAGGGTATTATGGGCAAAAAATACATATATGTAAAGAACAAGTGAAAACGATACGGACCTTAAAAAGAAATCAAGAAAATATTGTGAAAATCCAATATCATTTCTATCGGTGATATGCTTTGCTCCTATAACGAGCTTTTTTTGATATTCTTTTTCTCTTAAAGCAAAAGAATTTTTGAAGCTTCATTTATGGGATGATTGAGTAGGGATTATTTTCACAGAGATATTATTTTTGACACTGGGGGGAAATAAAAAAAATATCTTGAATTTTATTTCTCCCTTAATGTTATCAAAAAATATATATTGTGGTTATCACATTGCGATCCGGAGTTCGGTGATCCGGTTAAAAAAAAAAAATTCAAATCAATTCCCGATTTTGTTTTTTCGTTGGGCCATATGTTCAACTCTTTTAATTGAACATTAACTCAAATGAATAGATGACTACAAAAGGTACAACCTTTTGTTTTTGCTTTTCCGCAATGCCGAAATAGATTTTACCTTTTATTCTTAAACCCAATGGTAAAATACATATTTACTCTTCATATTGTTTCAATAGATCTCTTGTCTACACGTGCCTTCATTCGAACAAAGCAAGCTATAGCTTTGACGGCCATTGATTTTTGACAGTTTGTTATTACAATTTCTACAATAAAAGAAACATTGTTCACCATAATAGCATTAAGTAATTAAATTGTGTATTATATATATATATATATAGTAAATTTCATTATAATAATTAATGCCTTCTTAAAAAATATGAAGATCATGTTTCATGTCTCTAATGCCAAGGTGCTTTTCAAAACTACTAAGAGTGTTTGGATACAAATATATAAAAAAAAAACTATTAATTTTTTTATATATTTTTTAGAGTTATTTTTTTTAATGAATTAGGTGAACTGGGTAATTCTACACGCGACAGAGTTCGTCAATAGGACGATATAACTTTTAATGATCGGCAATGCTAATAAAAATAAGAAAAAATTAAAACCAGCAAGCACTTAATGAAAATCATATTGCAAAATGATGCTTAGATAAATATAGAAATAATGATAAGAATAATCCTCTTGATAGTTTTTACATAAGAAAATCTTCAGTAATAAGATTACGTTTCTCTTAGTAGAAAAAAATATGTTTTTTTTATTGATCGATGGGGTAGCAAATAACCCATCGTGATTCAAAGTGAACAAAAAAATTAATGCGTTAAAAATTGCCCAAAGAAATGAGTCTAGTTTTTATAGTTTCGTTATTATCAATCGATAGTGTGAAATATTATTTGAGATTCTTCATTTTGTTCGCGTAAAGTTGTGAAAAAAAACAATGGGAGCTTTCTGCGTAGAGTTTTTCTGTCTGAATAATAGGTCTGTACCAAAAAAGCTACGAGTGTGTGCTTAGTAAGAGAAGAATGAGGCCCGTTGGTTCGTTGGGGAAAAGCGCGTTGGGAAATATTGATCGGGTTCCGACGCCGACCGACGCTTTGCCGTTTTCTTCGCAAGAACCGAAATATTCCTCAGAGCTTTTCGGGGGCTTTGCACCAAGCACTTTGAACATTTCTACATTTTTATTTTTATAAACATTTTATTAAAATAAAATCACATCATTCAAAAACGCCAGCTTTGGGTTTATTTGTATTGAAAACTTCTTCAACTCGCATTATATTTTTATGGCATTTACTCCAGCGAAATATTATTAAATGTTAAGTTATTAATGCTTAATTTAGAACTTCGACTTAAGGTGCTCGATGGAACTTCAATATCAAATTTGAATTATTTTGATTCCGTATTATTTCCATAAGCATTCTTGCACTTGATAAAACCTGAAGATGCATAAAGGCGAAACCCAGGTCGTTATCAATAAAACTTATGGAAGAGTACAGAATCAAAATAATTCAAATTTGAATTTTATTAATGCTTGTAATTCTGGTAGATTTCAGAACATAGTTTGAATTCTACATCTATTATACTAAAAAAATTCAACTTAATCCTAGTTAACGAAATGTAAAATATATTATAGTTTACTTTTAAGTTATTCACTGTCAATACTTGGTGGAATGGCATTATAATGAAAAATATTTTTTATGTGCTTCACTGTTAAACTCATACACAAATTACCTTGTGTAGTAATATGTAATCGGATTTTTTTATCGTTAGATAATCCAATTTTAAAATGATAATGAAACAATACTATCGAATAGAAAAAAATGCGTTTGAATCGTGCTGCTTACAGCAAACTACAGTATACATTAAATTTCCTTAATAAGGATACATATTTTTTTGTGTTGTAATAAGTATTTTTTTAAGAAATATTGAAATAATAAAGTTAACTAAAAATAGGCTTTATAGCGACGTTGTATTATTTTTCATCAATAAATATCTTATATATAATATCTTATATTTATTGATGATTTTTTAATTGTATGTTTATAGGTGTTTTTTTTTGAAAAGCTTCATTCACTCCAAAAACCAAAAGAAAATATTAATAATAAAGAATTTTTATTAAATAATATCTTAAATAAGGTTGTTTGCCACTGCTAAATTTATTTTCTAATGGTTTAATCCCTTCCTAATTGATGCACTCATTAGTTAATCATTTCGTAAATGTCATTTGTATTACCATTATTGTTTGTTGGTTTTTCCATCATCCCCTCCCCGTTTAATTTTTATAATATATCAGAATAGTAAAATTAAAATCATTCCAACTTAAATAAGCATTTGTGAAAGTAAGATCGTTTGAGGATGCATCTGAAAGAGGCGAAACACGTGTCACAGTTTATAGCACAATACGTGGAATAATTTAAAAGTTATTTCATATAAAAAGAAAATCGTTTAATATATTTTTTTGAATTAATGTAATGTGTTATGAATTGCTTACACGAATAAAACTTTATTGTATGATAGTTATAAAGCACGCATTTTCGTGGTGAGTATCCCCCGTGAGGCTGTGTGGATTAACGTATATATGTATGTTAGTGTGTGTAGCATGCAGAAGCCTCTTTCAGAGTCACGTGGTTTCCGTAGATCTAATGCGGTTTATCTCGCAGCGATCTTAAGGCTGTTAGCGTAGCACTTCTGAGTGAAGGTCTCACTAAGTGCGATCTTTTCCGACAGATAAAACCGCGTGAAAAGGATACAACAAGAAATAATTGTATTTAAGCCTTACCTATTACTATTGCATTTTTAAGTCGAGAGTTTTAGCTTTCATTCATTCATTATTTTTAAACAAAAAAACTACTGTCGAATATATTTTATTTTTTATTTTGTGTAGCTGTTTATTCTCGTCCGCAGTGCAGTGGGTTATAACTTTGATTTGTAGGTTTACAATTTTAAAACAAAACATATAAAAAAAAAATATTCATTTTTATACGTTTTGTGTTTTACGACTTGGGTTTTTCCTTTCGGCATCTTCAGGCATTCAAGTACACAGATGAGCTGACGGTAAGTACAATGTTTTTTTATTGTGCACAGGTGCACTTGAATGCCTGAAGATGTCGGAAGGCTAAACTCCGGTTGGTAAGTGGCAAAACGTATGAGAATGAAAACTAGGTATCCGATCCAAATTCCATCATGCACTACTTTCAGTCTAAATCTTGAAGAAAACAAAAGATTTTTGTATTTCAAAGTTGTATGCATAATTATGTACGTGTATAAAAATGCGCTTGAAATTGATGAAATTGAAAAATAATCTCAATGAGCGAAACCGATCCTGACCTTTTAAATAAAGTGGAATAAAATACAAAGGAATATTGTTTTTTTATTAATATAATGCCTTTCCATCAAGTATTGACAGTGAACACCATAAAAGAGATTACCTATTATAATATTGAGTGGTTTTAGAAACATAACTCAACGTCGATGCATTTAACAGTCTCCATCCAATTAAACTGCGAAACTGCTATCACCGCCCGAACTATAGTAAACTCTTGTATAGCGTTGCACATTCATTATAAACTTATGTATGCACATTGCACATGGATAATCTACATTGTTACAATTTATGTGGTTTTTGATTGGGTTAGTATACCGTTTATTTTATGTACATGGATAGAATATAATATTAATGTAGGTAAGTAAGAAACTGTTTTATTGTATTATATTAAGTGTAAATATACACATATTATTACTTTCGATGGATTTGGCGGTAATTTTTTGGAAGTTCATTTTAATATAAAATAACTTAGATTATTCCAGGTATTGTGCCACAAACTGTGACACGTGTTTAGCCTCTTTCAGAGGCATCCTCAGACAGACTTAAGATATACTCATTTAAGATAAGATAAGCTAGATTATAGACTCAGACAGAAGTCTGAGGATGCATCTGAAAGAGGCGGAACACGTGTCACAGTTTTTAGCACAATACGTGAAATAATCTAAGTTATTTTATATTATAAATATATCATATTGAAAACTGCTTGCTACTCGAACCTTCGTTTTCTCGAGAGAGTTTTACGGGTCAGGTTAGGACTTGACTAGTGGTTAGCTAATCTATCTCACTATCTTTTAGGAAGGGTTTCCACTGTCAATACTTGGTGGAAAAACATTGTTTTAAAACAATAAAACACTTATTTGTACTAATCCCACTTTGTTTAATATGTTAATGACCGGTTTTGCTCATGGTTTGCATTATCAGCTGATAAGAAGATACAATATTACAGTGTTATTTATAAAAAAAACAAAATGAATATTTTTGTATTTTTTAATAACACTTTACTCTTGTCAGTTGATAATGCTCGTCATGAGCAAAACCGGGCCTGATCATATTGAATAAAAGTGGTACAAATAAGTATTTTATTATGTGACTATCTCACTACTCCGTTTTAGGATCAGAAGAATGGGAAGGAATTTTAGTCATTGGAAACCGGAAATCATATTGCTCATGATAAAACAAAACCTCGTATTTCACTCGACACTAATTTTACAGGAGTCGCAAAAAACTCAATAGTCATTATTATTTGCATACATTCACCCATCATTTAAAAATGTGTCAAATATTAACCAAACATAATTTGAATATAATACAATACACATATTTGCTGTGTTTATTTGGAAAAAAAGAGATATTGAATATATTATAAAAGTGTACAAAGGAAAGAAATTTTGCAATGCTATTAAAACAATTGGAGCAATACATTTCTTCAAGTTTTCTTTTCACTTTGAATACTATTCTGACAAGTTTAAAATTACTTATCCTGTATAAAGATAGTATAGTCTGTAATATTCGAAACATTTAATGATTGCCGATCAATAGGGATCATAATTGAAACAAATTGTACATTTTTAAAACCGGAGACACCGAACCCGAACTATGTATTTATTATCAATAAACCGTGTTTAAATCGCTTATTTTTGTAATGTTATTTTTCCCATTACTACAGCTAAAACAAAATTTTCAATTTATCTATGCCCGTAAGTAGAATGACAAAAATGACTTTCAAATGACGTGGCTAGCAAAATGCATGTATTAATTTCAATTTAATGATTTGACGACAGTATGAAGTGTGCATGCAATTACGTTTGTAACACCGCAAGCGCTAAGCTGTTTTCTATTAGAACGTGTTTCACAACAGTCAAAGGGTTGAATTGAGTTTCTGCGTTTTCCTATATCAAAAGCATTTAATTAATGGTTTATCATTACA
This sequence comes from Himalopsyche anomala, assembly GCA_031772345.1. Taxonomy (NCBI): domain Eukaryota; kingdom Metazoa; phylum Arthropoda; class Insecta; order Trichoptera; family Rhyacophilidae; genus Himalopsyche; species Himalopsyche anomala. The sequence goes on along the minus strand of CM062844.1, from coordinate 4,951,105 downwards.
AGCAAATTCATTGTGTTTTCAATTGCACCCATTTCATTGGTTTTGTATGCAGATATACAATGCTTTTCTAGTGGATTTATGTAGAATTTGATAAATCTTATATATATATATATATATATATATATATAAATGAATTTTTGTATGTATGTTGAATCAATGGAGAACGTATATCTTAATACGTAGAGCGATCCATAAAAGCACTGCATGATACACAAATCTCTTTTTTTTTTTTTTTTGGATATCAAATTTATGGAGCTTCAAGTACCAGGACGCACCAAGGTTCTTCCAGTCTCCTTTATCGATAAAGATTTTGAAAAATTGTAAATTGCATCCCCTTACCGTCGTTTGCAGACGGAAGGGCGCGATCACTACAGAGATAAGAAGTTCACGGGAACTCCATATGCATTATTTTGCAAATCACATTCCATATGCTTCCTCCATAACAAATCTCTATTAAGAAAATAAAAAAAGAGTAAAATACAAATAACTCTTGACAAATTTATTAGAAAAAATATAATTTTTATCAAATACATTAGTAAATTTTGATAAATGAAAAATTCAAAGGACAATTTTTGGTGTTTTTTTACATCCCTCTACTTTCAAACATTCAAAATTCGCACACATTTTAAGAAACCAATTGTGTGCGAAAGTAGAGGTCCGCCTGTATGTTTAATTTATCAAATACTCTCTCGTCGAGTAAGTGATGTAAATTTCCACGGTCAATGTGAACACAAATTTCCATTCTCGTGTGTCTTAAGTTATGTAAAGTTATTTATCGTGACGGGTTGTCTTTTTGTATGTAAACGGTGACGGTCAATAACTGAAACCGTCTCACGTTACTGTGCTCTCAAAGGCATACCGGCAATGTTTGCGGGGTAGGTTGGCGTTATTCGACCCTCTTTGTCACTTTTCCATCAGTCGAGAATGCTGAGAAAATTTCCTCCGTACCCAGATCTCCTGAATATTTTCCCGGAAGGGCTACAATTTTATATTTAAAATTCCTTATTAAAGCCTGGCAAACAATGAAGAGATTTCATTGTGACTTGGAATTTTAATCGTCTTTTAGACCAGGGTTATTTATTTATTTAATTAACTTTGCATAAGGTTGTCAAATTATAAATTTAAAACTTTTACAATAAAGAAAAACAAAATACAATTTAATATTAAAAGCAGTAGAAAAAAATAGCAAGGTAGTCAACTGAGTAAGCTCCGACGAATTCTACTTTAAATCATAAAAAAATAGTATTCGTCGGAACTCACCCATGTCTGCGTGGAATATGTCGACATCTGAAGCAATATTGTTGAACACCGTTAAAGCTCTCCCCAGTGGCATCCTCATTGGCAGGTTGGTTCTACACCTTGGGAGAACAATAAATGTCGCATAAAAATCTTACCTACGGTGGCAGTACATCCAACTGTTTTTTTTTTCTACGCAATGCGATTTTCACATATATATATCGACTGTGGAAAGGAGAAAGGACGCAACCCACCCTTCCGACCCTTAAATAAACAGGCGTAGCGAGAGCAATTAGTAAACCAATAGTTCTGTCCTAGCTTTATCCTTCTATGCCTACTACTCTCTTTGAAAAAGCGGTTGAGAGACTGACTAACAAACAGTTCTCATATAAAAAAATCTGCTAAGGAGGCCATATGCTCCACATCGAGAGCGGACATAGATAAAAAAAAAATGATATGGTAATTGGTAGTATTGTTTGCTTTATTATAAATTTTTTGCTTTTGATATGAAATATCCACATTACGGTTTTAAAATATTCGTCTGGCATTGCAACCCATAGTTAAAATGTGTTGTTTGAACTCACGACTTATTCAAGAGATAATAGGAAGTCGCGTAGGTAGATTAAAATCTTACCTAAACTGTCTTTCTACTTCAAATATGTTTTAAAACTTCCTGTAGCATATAAGAATAGATTTTCTTTTTTGAAAGCGTAGTCTAACTTCATACATTATTTAAAATATATTGCACCCGAAAAGGAGATATTATTGTCATTCCACCTTGTAAATAAAAATCTAATCTGGTTTAACGAAAATACTGGTTTCGAGATAATTCAATTTTAAGGATTGTGTTGCACTTTTTAAATGGTTAATAATGGTTTATGATACAGGTACTAGGTATTTTTTTATACTATATTTTGTATCTAGTTATTCTATTGATCCCACTGATAAGTGTAAGATTTTCAATAGGCGTCCACGAGAAACAAACGATTACACTAAAATGTACAAAACACTAAAATGTACAAGTCCTAAAAATATCAGGCGAATGAGATAACGCTTTGAAATTTTTGTCACTGACGTAATAAGCGTTATTTAGAATTATTGGTTTACAGCTCAATTTACTAAGTGTCGCTTAAGCTCTTTTGCTGATTAAACGTTTAAATACCGCGCAAATAAATCATTAATATGTCCCAGAGATACTGCGTGTTTTTGAGAAAAATAATTTTGCCTAATATACACTCAAATTCGATATTTTAAAAACCTATATGACACTAATTTAAGATTTCGACTGAAGGTGCTTGGTGGTATTTCAATATTTAATTTGAATCGTTCAAATAATGTACATTATCACAGATTTTGTCACTAACGACCTGGGTTTCGCCTCGGCATCTTCAGGCGTTCAAGTGAATGGATGAACTGACATAGTTCATTGTTCATAGTTCATTAGAACTGGACCTTGACTCATTTCAAGTTCATCCGTGCACTTGAACGCCTGAAGATGTCGAGAGGCGAAACCCGGGTCGTTAGTGACAAAATCTGTGTGAATGTACATAATTTAAACGATTCAAATTCTATATTGACTCAGTATAGATAGCACTACACATATTCATCAAAATATTGCTGATATTCTATTCGAATACCAAGTATTTGAATTTTTAAATGTCCTGGACATCTGTGTTCGCTTGCATACGTTCCGGACACCTGTTTCCGCATGGTATTCAAGTGGTTAAGGATCGATATGTTAGTCAAACGAAAGTATTTGAAAAAATCAATTCGGAGTTTTTTTGTTTAAAGCTGGAGTCGGTGTCGTCCTTTTTTACCCGACTCCACAGCCCTGATAATAACAAGAAATAAGACCAAACTCTTTTACAACTAGGATGCCGGAAGCCATTGTGAGTATTAAATCAATAGTCTGGTTTATTGCAACCGTGTATTCCCTCGTCGACTTGGATTCAAAACCGCGAATGTACGACACAATAAAAGATTTTTTTTCTCACAATGCAGTGGATACGATACAAACGTATTGATTCTGACATTATTTACAGGAGTATTGTATTGAGTCAGGGACTGCAATACCGGGCAAATAAATCAATACCGGTAGTTCATATTAAAAAAAAAACTGGCATTACAAATATGACTGCGTTCAGGGCTGGAGGTGACTCGCAGGGGCTCGTAAGAGCCCCTTGTTAAATTTAAAAAAAACATTATTCTCAGATCTTTGCGTTGTATAATCTATAAACATGCAATATATTCAAATTAAAAATGCTGTAACGTATATTTTAGGTTTCTGACGTACATTTTTCAGCTATTGATATTGATTAAATTACGATATACTGCGTACTTTTTTGATAGAAACATTCGATAGCTTCAATAATTATTGCGTTTAATTGCATATGAGTGATAAAAAATCACACCTTCCCCGGAATATCACGAATGGCTACAATATTTAGCCAGCCCCTTGTTGCCATATTAAGAGCCCACCGCTGACTGCTTTACATAAATGCAATCAAGTGAATAAGAAAAAGTCTCCTTGTTAAAGTTGGTGAGTGACAAAACTGAATTTTATTTACAAAGAGAGAACTGAAATAATTACATCAGTGCATTGATTATAAAAGTTTGCCAAAAAATGCATTTATTTCTATAGAAATTACTATTAATCCTGTTGAAAGACAGGTAATTAATTCTCCCTGTCTATTGATTTTAAACTCTTATTTGTATCAAATTGGTATTAATGCATCTCTATTTTTATATTATAATTCAGCCTTGTCAACTGATGCTCGCCATGAGCGAAACCGGTTCTGGCCTTTTAAATAAAGTGGAAATAAAGTACAAAAGAATATTTTATTTTTATTAATATAATGTCTTTCCACCAAGTATTGACAGTGGACACCCTACAAGTAATTATAATTATCTATGTAACATAAAATATTGTTGATAAAGGATTTATCCTAAAAGCTAAAATAAATCATTCGCTGTTTAATCAGAACTATTGATCTGTCACTTAGCAACTTTTGCCAAAACAATGACGAAATAAGTGATGTATACAAAAAATGTGGCCTTTTACGATAGCATTTAATACCGGAATGCTCAATTAGAGTTTTTTTGATCTATGTCTAACATATGACCTCCTAGTAGAGTTATCTTAAGCAATGTTTTGTTTTCATGAAAAACATGTATTGATTTTTTGGGCTAGGACAGGACTAGTGGTTAGTTAGTCACTTTCTCTTCGCATCGTTATTTTAGGATTGGAAGGATGGGAAGAAATTTTTTGAAATCACAAATACCCACCCGTGTCTTCGATAAATCGCTTGAAAGAAATTCTTTTCGTACTGGGGCTTAAACCCGTGAGATCCGGCATGAAAGCCAACAACGTTGACCACTGCACCACGGTTCCGACAAATACCGATATTAAATAATAATAAAAAAACATATTTTTTATTTATAACATAAATTGAATGTTTTGAGAGCAAAACAAGGCAATCATTGAAATGTTGTGCAATTAAATCCAGCTAGAGAACAACTCCACTCAAACTTAACTCTTTTTGGATGTGTAACGATTAAATAGTTATATGTTTGATACCAAAGTGCCGGTTTTTGATATTTCAAAACCCGGTTATTCGGTAATGAAAAATACCGGGATCCAGGATTCGGTATTACCCGTTTTACAATCCCTACGTGGAGTCCTTGCCCCTCGAAGCAAGGTTTGATGGCGTGCAGGATATTTCCACGAAATTGTTTTATATGTGAATTACAATCATCGACAATTTAAAATCGTTTTGCTTTGTCTGCATGATATTTTTACGAAAAATTTAATATTTCTATCATGAAATTTCCAATGTACAGATAAGTTATTTGATTATATTTTCAATTTGATTGAATTAAAAAAATGAATTAAGAGCTACCAAAAATGGTTTAATTTGTATTGTATACTTTTTGTCACATTTTTTTCAATGGTTTCAAGTTGCTATTGCGTTTCAGATTTATATCTCTCAATAAATGCTCGTAGTGATTAACTTAGTAGAAAACTATTATAATACGATTAAAAATATCAATGTATTTTAGTTTTACATTTCTTTATTATTATTAAGTTAATAGCTATTTCAGCTGCACCTTTTAATAAACTATATTTAAATAAGCTAAGCTATACTGCCTTAAAAATATTCACAATACATATTTTTGTTAATTAAAACATCCTATTCTAACAAAAGCATAAAGCTGAAATAATGGTATAAAAAAAATGTAGAACTAAAATGCATTGCAATTTTTTTGCTTATTATAATCCAAATTTTTATTCAAATATGTGGTTTATATTATAACTACTCTTTTTTATTGTTTTTATCCCCTTTTTTAGACAAATATAAACTACATTAAACTACCTTTTTACACTATTTCGAAATAACACGGTGTAAAAAAAATAGGAAAAATCTAACATTCATTTAACAATGCGTAACAACAATTTGACATTTCCTACATCCCTCGCATGTCCATACATTCTTACTCAGTACTCAAGTGATGAAATCGATGCCGTACCAAATGTGCGTAAACAAGTTCGTCTATTGTCTCATAGTGTTTGTGAATATTTTTTGTTACGTTTGATTTTAGTATTTTCTAAATAAAATTAAGATACAATAAGCAATGATGAATTAATTTTTTTGATGTCTTGAATTGCAATCACCCTTTTTTTTTATTTTAGTATATTTTTACACGGTATCGATAGCGTGGAACGTATCTACCGTGTAAATGGGGAGTTCAAATCAGTTAAAATGATTTCAACAAATTGAAATAAATATAACATTGTTTCACAAATCCCTCCAATTGCGTTACAGTATTTCAAATTTTAAAACGATAATTAGTAAAATAGAAAAATGTAATATAGCTGCACGAAGTCAAATATTAATTCATATTTTTCAGAACATACATATTCGATGTTGGCAATCAATCTGAGCATGCCATCATTTTCAATTATTTTCCGCGTTACTTCTCGTCCATCAATCACAATTTGTTTTCCAATTCAAATATCAACATTTTAATATTTGTAAATTTGGATGAATATTTATTTTAATTCAAAACATTTTAAACTATCACGCTCATAAAAATAAATTTACCGGTAATATTCTACAAATATTATTAAGAAAAATGTAATTCAATAAACATATAATATTATATAAATATGTACATATTTATTTAAAATAAAACCAGCTGGAGGGTTTTTCTTTTACTCAGTTTTGAAATTTTACTTTGAATTGGTATCCCTAAATGCGCACATTCAATAATTAGGATTGATTTGTCAATCAAATAATGGTTTCTTGATAAATACACTGATTGGCTATAATTTTTCAATTCTTTATTACTAGACATAATCTTGACACCACAGAGAAAACTTTTTTGCCTTTATTTTAAATCCATGTTTACTCCCAATTGTGAAGCATATCTTGACAGACATCGCCCGCTGTGATCTAGTTGGTTAGAGTGGTCTTTGGACTCGCTTATGAATTTAAGATGTATGTTTTTTTTCTTAAATCTTCAGAACTGAAAATTCAACTTCGTTTAAGAAGAGTATAATACATTATCGACTGCTTATTTCGCCTTAAAATATTGTATTATTTTAAATTAATGTTCTGCCGAGTTTACTTGAGAGAAAAGCAACTCGACGGACTATACTTGATTGAATTGCTTTCTCTACCTGCAATATTTTCCGAGCGTGTTTCTACAGCAAAAAATATTGCTATTCCCCATCGCATCGAAACAATTTTATCGAACAGACTGAACTAACAATAAGGACATTGATTATCTTTGTTAAGTTGGTCGCCGTTCCTCCGCTGACTAATACAATTCGTCTTGGAAGTTTTTCTTGCTTCCGTCCATTCGATAATAGGCTTATAATATTATATATATATATTTTCGATTGCACAGTATATATTTAAAGAAAAACCTACTGCAATAACACCCCTTATTCTATTTTCAATATTTCCTAAGACCCGGCTTAATTCGGTTTTCGAAGCTTTACGAAAAAGGATACAACAATGAAAATAGCAAAAACATGTTTTTATTTTTTAAAACTTTGTTTATTTATTATTATATATACTTAGTTAAGTCAGTCGCCGTTCCTCCGCTGACTTATACAATTCGTCTTGAACTTATTCCTGCTTCCGTCCATTCGATAATAGGCTTATAATATTATATATATATATTTTCAATCGCACAGTATGTATTTATAGAAACACCTACTTCAATAACACCCCTTATTCTATTTTCAATATTTTCTAAGACCCGGCTTAATTCGGTTTTCGCCTCCTGTAAAATTTTACATGTGTGGGATACGTCCTTTTCCCTTTCCAAAATCGATATGTATCGTGAATTAGTTATAAACGCATGGTTAAGAATTAACAAGATCAAAAATATTTTGTTTATTTACATATTATTTTTGAATTTCTGTATTTTGTGGCATTCGTGAATTTGTTATAAACGCATGCTTAAGAATTAACTAGATCAAACATATTTTCTTTATTTATATATTATTTTTGAATTTCTGTATTTTGTGACATTCGTTAAAAAAGTGCGATGTATTGCAACTAGTCTTACAAAACAACTGATATTTTTTCTAGACCGGAAATGAAACATAATTTATTTCCATAAACTACAATGTGACGCAAATTACGTCATTTATTGTTAATTTGCCTTTTTACCACAATTGCAATGATTGGATAACAAATAATTGTTTACTTGAGTGACATCAGGTGGCCTTTCATTGTATATAAAAATATACCGATGATATTATATTATGATAAATTAAAGTTTAATTGTATAACAAAAGTATACAATCCCGCCTCCGGATTGTCCTTTAATATAACCTGTTCATTTTTTTCAATTATTCTTCGTTTGGCGCACCTGATCTTCTTAGCAAAACACAATTTACTGAATAAGTTTTTTGCTAATGTCATTTTAAAAACCAACCGCCTATAAATGGCGGTTATACTAAAGCGAACACAAATTTCAGAATGAAAAGAAAATATATTTTATACGCCAGGCAAATAAAATGTTTAATCAGAAAAAATCTTATTGTTTTGGCTTTTATAATATGGGCTGCCAATACATCAACAAAAGGCTCGCTTAATCTCAAAGTAATTCTTGGTGTTCTGGAAGAGAGAATATTTATATAACGCAATTATACGCAAAACTTTAACAAGCAATCGATTGCTACTTAATATATTTATAATATGTAGCAATATGCAATTTACCAATTTCTGTCAGAACAGTGACGATATGTAAATTAAATACACATTTTTTTCTTATTTACATACACCGTGTATTTCGTGACATTTCTCCGCGTTTTGTCCATTTCAAGGATACGCGACATTACTGATCACACATATGTACCTCTATTTTTTTTAATGCACACTCAGTCACGTTAATATACTTAATTGTCGGATATCGGAGTCTACAATCAAAATTTACCCCATGAAATCAACAAAGCAAGAAGTAGGGGAGTCCCAGGACACGTACGTTACCTATTCATAATTAGATCACTACACAAACGCAAAAAACAATACAGTCAGTTCTCTATTTATGGACAATCACAACAATGAACTTCAGAAGTATTTTTTGTCAATAAACAAAAATTCAAAGTACTTATTGCACATTAAAGTAAAAAGCGATTAAGATATTTCTTTATAGTAAAACATATTTCATTGTATTAAAAAAAAAAACATAGGTCAAATCTATGGAGAGTCGTCGAGTAGAACTTCTCTTTGCATAAAACGATTCTCATTGCGATAACTTTTTAGGGAAATACTGGTCTACGTCTGAAAAATACTGTAAAAAAGAGCACGTGGAAAACAAGCACATGGCTTATTGGTTTCCATCTCAGATGATAGTAAAACAACCGTTGCTACTTGTAAATAAAAGTTACCTAGATTTACGACTTTTATAAGTTTTTATTTGCGATACGTGTTATATGTAAGTCGCAAGGTACTTCTCACAATCGACCGTGTTAGTTAACTCCAGTGAGTTTTGTGTATGAAATTCACCGTCGATTTGCGCGTGTTTTGTTTTACAAATAAAGGCAATATTTCTCCCCAAATATTTTCGAAGCCAGATGGATTCTATTGAATGTTTCGTGGAATTGCTATCCAATTAGATCCAGTAAGCGGAAATAATATTTTCTTCATTGCGTAAACTTCTGAAACACCGAACGCCAGAGGAGACCAAATAAATGTTTATTATAATATTCTAGCTTAATTATAAATCGGCAATCACAGCTACTAAATTAGTGTACCAAAATGTTTTTAGGGATTCCTGTTTACATGTCGGCTATGCGGTCTAGTGGTATTTTTTTTATTATCTTAGCGATCAGATAGATTCCCCACATATTTTGTCACTAACGACCCAGGTTTCACCTTTCGGCATCTTGAGGCGTTCAAGTGCACGGATGGACTTGAACTGACGCTTAGTAAATGAGTGTTTCGTGTTTATATAATAAATAAATGTATCACTGAGTCTAAAGCCATTGCTGGCGAAAAGAATAAGCTCATGGGAATGCCCAAAGATTTGAGTAGTGAGTGGTTTTAAGAATTATATTTATTTGTTTGTCGGCAAAGGTTTTATGATTATATTTATATAGGGTACAGAAGTGGAGATCCCGGTAGGTTTAATATTTCATTTAAAATCGGAAGGCTATGCAGCTGTGCCCTATTGATTTCTAAAATTTCCTGGAAAAAGAGCTTATGACTGTCCGTATTTGGGTGTAACATTTTTATCCCTTGTTCCTGATTGAACACGTGTCCTTCCGAAATTAAGTGATAAGCAAAAGTAGACGTGTCCTTTCCCAGTCTAAAGGCTGCCATATGTTCTAATACTCTGATGTTTAATGTCCTTTCTGTAGATAGATTCAGGTTAAAGTTGCACTGATCTTCTTTTATAAAATGGAATAAAAGATAACATACAAAAATAAATTCTGCATGCTTATAAAGAGTTCAATGCACTTTGAATCAAAAGGTATACTTAGTAGATAAAAGTGAAAACCGACCACCTTGAGCCTCTTGTTAAGACGGTTCGTCAGCAGTTGCTTATTCTATTCTAAGCTTTTGTCCATTTCATCTTGTTGTACGAAGCGTTTATACACGACGTATATACTTAATATACATACATACACACCAAAGGTATTAAATTTTTTATAATACCAAAGGGAATAATAATATGGAATGTATTAAAAAATATGATATTCTTTCATGGAAACATAATATTACATACCGATATACGTATTTTCTGACATACGCATAATTTAATTTCAGAAACGTTTTTACACGGCCTGCGAAAACGAAATATATATAATTATGAAGTTAAAACTATCAAATTATTTAGTTCCACATTTTTTAAATAAAAAAATAGTTTATAGCTATTTTGTCGTATGTATGCTATCGTCAGAATAATGTTTAAACCTGCATTTACTCAGCTATATACACTGGCCTAGAAGAGATGCACAATACATATTGTTATTTATTCTAACATACTATTATATATCAACGAAGGAAAAAGGACATAACCCACACATATCAAATTTTACAGGAGGCGCTAAAAACGTGTTTTGATGATTTTGCGACATATGCAAATTATGAATTATACACAACCTTGAAGTGCACGGATACTTCTAAACTGGTGTTTAATTGACATAATCTAATATTAATTACAGAAATTGTCTCGGAAAAAGCTTTATTTCAGTGTTTTTCTTGATTTTAATTTTTTACACGGTCATCTTTTTCAAACTTAAAAGCTCAATTTCGATACTGAGTTGGCATTTTCAGCTTCCATCCTTTTGATAGAACGTGTGTCAAGTTGTATACATTGTGATTATCGAAAAAAAAAACTGTTTCGGAAAATTGAGGGTTACGTCCTTTTTCTTTTCCACAGTCGATATTATTATATATTATAACGTACTATCATATATTATTATATTGCATATTATAGTATTACATGTATTCAACTAAAGTCATGTTTATTATATGTAAAATAACACACTCTTTTGTACTACTTCCACCTTTATTTATTATGATCATGACCGGTTTCGCTCAAGACGAGCAATTTTCAATTAAGAAAATCCTCATCAGTTGGAAATGGTCGTCATGAGCGAAAACGGTCCTGATTATATTAAATAAATATCGAATTAGTACAAATGAGTGTTTTATGTTTTGACATAGAACACATGTTAAAAAAATGGAAACGGAAATTCTCTGCTAAGTCTCGTATGAAATTTACACAGATTATATGTATAATAAATTGACAATAATCGTATTTTTTTTAAAATATAATCACAAATTTACTATGAAATCTATTTTTAAATTATATTTACAAAATTAATGATATTAAATGAAGTTTACTTATAAATACGATAAGCGTTTTAATTTTTTTTATCTACATTTATTTTAAATAGTATTTTTTTTTATCTTTCCAGGTAAGTGTTCGTAAATGGAATTTAAAATTAATCAATAAGCTATTATTTGGTACATCATTCGTAGAATTAGAATAGACATTACAGAGGTAAGTTTTAAATATTTATTTTTATGTTGCTAATCAACAATTCTATCGTAATCGTAATGATTTCATAAAAGTATTGCTAATATTGCCATTAATTTTGATAACCTGGCAACCTGGACAGGCTATAATCAATTATATACGAAATGTCACTAAAAAGTATAATTATAACACATAACGGATATATTTTGACAAATAATATTCGAAAATTAAAAACTAATATAATATAATTATATATTAATCCATCTGCGGTCTCAATGTGGAGAGTAAGGCCTCCTCTTTTACAACCGAAGAGATTGGAGATATAAGCAGTGGTGGACTGCCAATACGTTAATAAAGTGTTCGCTATATCTGAAAGCCTAAAAAAATGTTTTTATTATACATCCGAAATAAATTTATTTTTCGAATAATTTCAGGCGAATGAATCTTAGATTTTTTTTTGATAGTGACTTAATTATATGAAATCATAAAATATTTTAGATTATGAGACTGTCACAATGAAATATCTTCTCCTAGTAAAAAAAATATTAGTGTTCTATATTTGTCAAATTTCGTAGCACCAAAATCTTTGACAATGTTTATCTTAACTCTTGCGGCTCGGAGACTAGAAAAATACTTCTCATCCGATGAGGGTCGTTTAGGGACCCCAGTGGTTTCCTCATTATTGGCCTTATTCTTATGAATTAAAAAAAAATAGTCTAAGGGCTTTAAAATATCTCTGCATATATCATTCCTCATACATTTTTTTTTATAAAAATCCCTGGTTTTTTAATAAATAATCATATTTTAAGTTGCGCGTAAAAAAGACGCATCCCAGCACACATATAATATTGCAACTGACGAGTTTAGCCCAGCTATCTTACGAACGATCGCTTATCGTGTTATCGCGTTATCGCGTATTTGTATAAACTACAAAAGGTCCAAAAAACTATTATATAAGAAAACCTTAATTATAAACATTGTATCACCCATATTAAAATAGATATTTAAGAAAATGTGGGTATTGGGGTCGCATTTCTTGAGCTTAGAACCGGAAAAGTTAAAACCATATTTTTGTAGGTAGACTCCTCTGATCCCAAACATGTGAGAAGGGTAAGAATATCTCTTTAGTTTGTATTGGATGATGTTTTAAACATCTAGGCCGAGTTTTTCAGTTTATAATTTACTTAAAAAGATACGGATAGGCTCCCGATGTTCTGGATTGTTTTAGATTGAGTGTTATTTAAATTCGTCGATCATCCGTTCTCCGCTGATTTCCAAATCGAATGATCCCTCGAACAAACTTTGAGGGTGAGAAACGTGTACCCGAAAAAAACAATAGCTTCGCGCACGCGCCCCACGCTCCCCCCCCCCCTCGTCTCTGCACCCTCTCGCGAACCCTCCGTCCTGCGGGTCTGCGGCCCGCGTGCGTTGACTCAACGGAACGTGTCCTCCGCCTTTCTCCATCCGTGTTTCCAGCCCTCTGTCATCTCCCTCTCCCATATCTCTCACAAGCCCTTTCGGTACCAATGTATTTTTATCGTCATCTTTGAGGTTCGGAAATAGCTGCGAATAAACATCGTAATCAGCTTGTTGGCAAATTATGCACTTATGCATGCGTGACTTTTAAACATTAAATACGAACGAAACACTTAGAATAGAATGCTGGTTAAATGTAAATTAACAACATAATTCAAGCCGCCATTAGTTACTACCGAATTTAATGTTAATATTCTTATTTCTAATATTATATATATACGACAAACATATGTATTTATATTCAGTCATTTCAAGTTCATCCATGCACTTGCAGATGCCGATAGACAAACCCCGGATTGATAGGAACAAAACACAAGGAAATGTAAAAAAATGAATCGATTTTTGACATTCCATGAAACGTCTCGAGTGGAAATTCCAAATTATAACTTAAATCATTTTGTTATAATATAACTCGACGAAAAACCTACCAAACGTTTTTTTTTTTTTTTAAATCGGAACATAATGTAACGTCACTTGTGTGAAAATGTGTGTAAGTTTTAGCAGATTAAACTGACAGCAACATACAAATTCATGCATTTATACAAACATTTTATTTATTGTAATATAATATATTTTTTAAGACATATTTTTCGATGAAACCGAAATGCAGAATTGCGACATATCCATTCGATTTAAATATTATTTAGAATCCCTTGCGGTCAATATCCTTTTTTGTGGTGTTTTTGGTTTCACTGTATTGGAGGTTTCACTGTATTGGAAAACGACTCTGATTTCATAAATTTATATCATTAAAACATTTATAATTAATTATATTGCTACGTTAATTGCGGATAACTAAAAATGTTAAATAATACTTGAATTATTAATATGTTTTAAAATAAAAATAGATCTACTTATATCGAGGTGGTTTGTCTGTGTCTATTTCTCAACATATTTTTATCAAGTGTTGTTGTTGTTGTATAAAAAGGATGATGTCGAAATGTTTCTTGCCGCGACAAAAAGCACTCATCGTGGCGTAAGCGTTCGGAAACCAAATGATAGCGCACGGTGGCTCCCGGGCCTAAACGAGTTAAACAACCCTCTGTTGGGGCACGATCCCAAGTTTTTCCTCCACCCGCCGTGCTCTCCTGCCTTGAAACATCCTCCTAAATCGGTTTTTCCCAAAATGGCGAGCGTAAGTACTACAGCAAGGAACAAGTAAACGATATCTAAAAACGCAGTGGGTTATATATAGTCGTTTGCCTATTTAAAAATGCGAAATTTATTCATAGAAAGTTTAAAATATTCTCAAATCCTATCTTGAAAAATAATCCGAAAGCAGTTTCTTACGCAGAATGCAAATGCGGTATTAAAAGGCTGTTTTTCTTTTTATATTATAATATTAATAACAAAAGATTTCCATTAAAAAATCGCGATTACGTAGCAAAGATTCATGCAGCTCTATCTTTGCACAATATTGCATTTATTAAAAGATCTTCTTTCATAGTAATATAAAACGCATTTATTGAAATCGTTCAAATATCAAATAAAAATTCCGTACCGGTAAATCTTTTTACTATGAATTATTTGATATATTTCAATGCTTTTCATTTTTATTATAAAACGGAAAATATGAACCACTCATGGTGTACTACAGCAAGTTATTGCATATTTATATATTATCTGAAAGCAATTAACCTTTTGAAAATGCACTTATTTAATTTTGTTCTGATTTAATATGTTATTATTATTTTTTTAAAATCTATTTCCGCTCCCAATGTAGAGCATATGGCCTCCTAATGGAGGTATCTCCACAGATTTTTTTTATACGAGAACTGTTTGTTACTCAGTCGCCCAACCTCACTTTTTTCAAAGTGAGTAGTAGGGAAAGAAGGATAAGGCTATAACAGGACTGGTGGTTGACTAATCGCTATTGCTACACTCAGTTTTTGAAAGATCAGAAAATTGGTATGAGAGAAAATAAAATGAATTGAAGTCACAAACACCCAGTCTTCGATCACAACTTTGAATTGAATAATTCTTATATTCACTGTGATCTTACCGGGAATCGAACTCAGATCTGCGTCATCGGTAGAGCAAGCTCTAACCAACTGAGCCACAGCAGGCGACAATATATATGTTATATATACAAAATGTTTTATTTTTATGGTTCTAAATCACGGGTTCCCAACCTGGGGGTCGCGAAGGGTTTTCTGGGGGGTCGCCAACTTTTTTAGATTTTGGATTAGAACAACAAAAGGAGTTTCGGAGACAATCCGGGGAAATAGTATAGCAAATCGAGGATTTCAAATTCCTCGGGGGTTGGGGGAGGGGTCTCCTAGTCACATGGCTTTTATAAAAAGGGGTCGCCACCCGAAAAAGATCAGGAACCAATGTTCTAAATAAAGAATAAAATTTATCGAATTACTGTTGATAATAGCCGATGACAACGTTTTTAAATCTCACAAAGAAAAAACATCGCGAATACGTATGTGACTTACATTAAAAGTTAAACTGAAAAATCTATCTTTGATTGGTCGGGTATAGCTTAACTACATGTATGTCCGATTAACCATGAGTAATGTCGATAGATTTTGGGTATTATGTGACCTTTCATCGTCAAATTATGTCGGAAAACATTGTACTACCGTAGCTATTTTTGAACCACCCGTATCTTTGAAAATTTATTTTTTATTTTCAATTCTTATCACTGATAACATATTCTTATATTAATAAAAAAAAACAATATTCCTTTGTACTTTATTCCACTTTATTTAAAAAGTCAGGAACGGTTTCGCTCATTGGCTGTCGATTTTGTTAAAGTATATGTACACACTAACTACTTTGAAGCGAGTAAAAAAAAACAATATCATTAAGTTTATTAGTTTTAGTAATGTAGCATTTTATATCACTTTGTCAAAAATTTCGTAAATTTTAATTATGTTTGTAATGACCAACAGTCAAATTTATGAATCTTTGATGATTTTTTAATTATATGTTAGAAGTGTTAAACATTTTAATTTTTTGTAATTATAGAATCACTTTAACTGTAATTTGTAATTTTTTTTCAATGTCAATTGTGGTTTACACCTTTTCATTTCAATTTATTTTTGTATAAATAGCACTGTTAAATTATATTTCTTATTAGTTGACAATGCTCGCAATGAGCGAAACCGGTCCCGAACTTTTAAATAAAGTGGAATAAAGTACAAAGGGATATTGTGTTTTTTATTAATAATATAAAGCCTTTCCACCAAGTATTGACAGTGAACACCCTAAAATATTCTTATAACTTGTCACTAATGTGTTTTTAAAAATCTACATTCTAAATATACTCCCCATACCAAAATTAATTGTTATACAAAATTAGAGCAGAATTTGCTTAATAATAACTCATTTCAATCGTTCAAACTATGTATGTACATTCTCACAGATTTTGTCACTAACGACCCGGGTTTCGCGTTTCGGCATCTTCAGGCGTTCAAGTGCACGGATGAACTTGAACTGACTGAAAATCTGTGAGAATGTACATACATAGTTTGAACGATTCAAATTTAATATTGAAATTCCACCAAGCACCTTCAGTCGAAATCTTAAATTAAACTAATTTCAAGTTCATAACGGCCTGCATTTTTGTGTGTGCGAGTAATGATAGAATGGCAGTTAGCCAATTGTTCTCCATTTTCACCATTGATCGAAAACAGGACAAACTTACTTACATGATACAATACGATTGAAAACCAACTCTTAGATACGTTGGATACGTATCAGAGCAGGAATCTCAGTATCATTGACCACTCGAATTCAAGATCGGGATAAGTGAGGTAACATCTTCGGTATGTCTTATCTTTCTCGTTAAGAAACTCCTTCCATGAAACGTAAACAGGAAACTTTGTACAGCGGTAACATTGTTATAGATTTGTTCCGTTCACTTTGAAATAAATTAACATTCTGATGAAAATTTAACTTTTTGAAACACTGCACGGTTTTGCGTAACTTTCACGTTCTTGCTACCTAGTAGCTATTGTTGTAGATGCAGCGGAAGTCGAAACCGAAACTACTTCGGTTTTGCTTTAGGCGCCTCAATTAAGCAACTGCCTTTGTGCTTTTAAGCTCGTGGAAACTTCATTGTGGTATTATTGCAAACGAAAGAAGACAATAAAAATCTTGTATATATTCAGCATTAATGGCTTGTTTAATTTCCACACTTATTTGTTTTTTAATTAGTTTGTCTTAATTATTAACACTTTGACTTTTTACATAAGCAACAGTCATTGTAGATCATCACAGTTGTATGTACAGTGCTAAATTCTCGATTGGTTAGTCTTTTAAAAAAAAATGAATTCCTGAAAAAAAAACTCAAGGATTTTCGTATACTATATTTAATATGTGGGTCTTATGGCGCAGCGGTTAGCGTTGTGAGCTTCCGTGCCAGACCTCACAGGTTCGAGTCCCAGTACGAACAGCATTTTTTCGATCGATGTATCGATTTCTGTTCGAAGGCATGGGTGCTTGTGATGCCCCTCCCACCATTTCCGATCCTCTAACACAGTGTTTCTTAACCGTATTGAAAGAATCGCCCCCCTTTTGCAGAAATAATTTATCCACAATTATATAACGCGCCCCCCCCTTACCGAGGAGTTTTAAATCCTCAATTCTCTATACTTTTTACGCAAAATATCTCCGAAACTCGTTTTTTTTTAGCTCATAAATCTCAATCGCCCCCTCGCAATCCTACAGCGTCCCCCAGGGGCGGTACCGCCCCCGTTAAGAACCACTGCTCTAACAACTACTTAAGTACTTTCGTACTAAGTTCTATAAAGGAATTTTTTAATCTTAGTAAATAATAATATATGGTCAATGCCCATCTTACTATTACCCTGACTAGTTTCAGTTCCCTTGATCAGAGTTTTTTTCAACCGAGGTCCACTTGGAACCAACGATAACCAGCCAAAACGCTATAATGCACAGGCCCCAAAAGATATATAGCGAATGAGATAAAGTTCTAAAAAATTTGTCACTGACGCCCTATGTAATATTGAACAATTGTTGGTTTGAAACGCAATTTACAATATATACTTCGTATATGCCAACGAGACAAATAGGCCAATCGGTTCCAAAAAATATCGGTCGAGAAAAAAGATTTCGACTTTTTTTTCCCACCTATCAAAGTTAATTACTTTCATTTCTTAATTTGTATTAGTTTGAAAGACATGATGTTCGCAGAGGTGTTAATCAACATAGCTGTACTCTGGTAAAATAACCCCAACGCAAAGATAAAAAAAATACACCGAGCACGTCTAAGATAGCTGCCAATATAAATTGTCTTTCCAGAAGAGCTCCGTCGATACAAATTCAATAAACACATTATTCTTTTCTTGGATTGCTTTGGCTAGTCTCCTTTTTCAGAATGATTGTGTGAACAACAGCATACGTTGACAATATAACAAAACGTTAGAATAAAAACAATCCACGTAGCTGTGAAATAAACTTTTATAACCAGTTTATTTATTTTTTTGAGTAGCCAAGCGTTGTCGTTGTCGACGGGTTAGATTCCCTGATTTGCTAATATTTTAAATAAGTATTTGTGATGACAATAATTCCTACTAGTCGATCGAGATCAGCTTAGCTTAACAGGATTTTGATATAAAAATTTAAGTAAGGTCCGTCGTCGAATGGTCAACGTCGTCCTCTTCGAATGCGGCGTCGACGGGTTCAAATCAATGATTTGCCAAGATTAAGTATTTTTAATTGATTATAATAATGCTTCATAGTCTAGCGAAATTAGTTATATTAGAGTAATTTTTTTTATCGCGAACTTCCGTTTTCAAATGAGAGATGTTAAGATGTTGTTAATTACATAATATATGTTATGTATCTTGTATGTACACATCGCATTGGAAGAGTGCGAAATAAATTCTACAATTATTCAATATTTAAAAAGATAGCCTTCTTCAAGATAAAAAAAAGTCATTAAGAACTATTGAATGATGTTACATATGCATAATTATCTGTATTAACATATTGACAGCCCCACCGCTGATTATATAATTGATTCGTATGGTATCAAAAGCAGAACTGTATGGGGCAGTCCTATTTTTGATACTATAAGTACTACTCAATTCTTTCATGTTCAATTCTTAAATGTTTTTTTATACCATATTATATAAACCAGCGGTTTTTCTCTACTTCAAAATTGATAAATGAAAGTCGCTATCGTTATCTCTAGAATTATTTTTTGTATAATAAAAAATAATAATACTTAGTGTTGGTTTGCTTTATAATAACGTCAAACTGTTTTTTGTTATGACAAAAGTCGAAGAGCGTTTTCCTTTCATAACAAAACATAAGTCACTGAAAACTTCAGTGAAGCGATTTAAAATTAAACCTCTTATGAAAATAATCTTTTTTTGAGTATCTATCTAAGTAAACAAATTAACGAACCCATTGTTCTTTATAAGAAAACCAAATTGCGAATATTTACGGGCACTCGAGAGTCATAAATGGGTCTCTATTATTTTGATTATTTCACACAAATATTGGCCATTTAAATGAGTTGTTTTGGTTTCAAGGATTTGGTGCAAAAAATACTGAATGTTCGAAATATATTCTTATATTTTGTATTACAGTCTTATTATGTCAATGAAAATTAGTTATATGATAATATGTTTTAATTTTTAATTAATATTGCTTGTTTTAAGGCAATTTCTATAACAATTATTTCTTTGAATATATTGTAGAAACATTTTATCAACACTCGAGTACCGAAACGTCTAAAATAGGATCGAGGAGTGATATGATGCAAAGTGTGGACCCGAGACGAATTTGTGTAATATTTGCATTGCATCGATAGATGTATTATTGTAGATCACAATACATATCAGCTAGATAATACTTGTATAAAAAGAATTGAAATTTTGAAATTAATCAAGCATCGGTTCAAGTCCATCTGTGTACTTGAACGCTTGAAGATGCCGAAAGACTGAACCCGTTTTGTTAGTAATAAAACGTGTTGGAAAGCACAACATTTTAACGATCTCACTTGGTATAAAATAAATGTATTTTTATCAATTGAAAATGCTTGTGATGACTGAAACAGGGCCTGATAATAATAAATAAATGCAAAATGAATGCAACATAGTGTTTAAGTTTTTAATATATAATGAATCCCTTGCCACCATATATTGAGGAAGTGATAAAAAAAAATACGAAAGGTACTCTATATCTCTATTTTTTTTTCTATCTCGATGGCAAAATTTAATATTTATTCATGACGAAACAGTCATTGGAAAACGCGTTTTCTCTACAGTAAGGAGTAAGTGTTGGTATAAATCAAGATTAAAAAAATAAATCAGTCATGCCAAATTTATATTCATACCTACTAACTGGAAAACACGTAATATGGGGGAATTTTATATCGATTTTTGAGTCTACTTGAATTACACTATCCCTTTTTTATTTACAATTACGCGTGTGTGTTGTTGAAGACCAGTGTTCTACAACCTTTTTACATCTGCGGACCGGTAAAAATTGGGAAAATATTTCGCGGACCGGCGTCTTCGACCGATTCAAATTTAATATTGAAATTCCACCAAGCACCTTCAGTCGAAATCTTAAATTGTTTTTTATATATATGACCCACTGTAAGTTAATTTTACTAAGCCCAAGGGTGGGCTGGAGGGGGCTCGGGGGGGCTCGCGCGAACCCCTTGTTAAATTTCAGCGCGGCCGGCGAGCCCCTTGTTAAGATAAGAAAATCATTCGTCTTAGATCAAATCAGCACCTAACTGCAATTTCTGTGGATGATTAAATTTTATTATAAAACAAGACTGAGTAGCCCCTTTATTTTTTCATTCAGCGTTGTGGGCTTTCGTGCCGGACCTCGTGGATTTGAGTTAATCACTAGTCCTGTCTTAGCCTTCTCATTCTATCCCTACTACTCTCTTTGTAAAATAATGGTTGAGCGACTAAGTAGCAAACAGTTCTCGTAGAAAAAAGACTTTTGTTGAGATACTTTCATAAGGAAGCCATATGCTCCACATTGGGAGCGATAATAGATACAAATAAATGGATAAGATTTACCGAGCCCCTTGTTAAGATATTAGCAGCCCACCGCTGACTAAGCCTATAACCTTCCCGGAAGTGCAAGCAAAGAGTGTTATTGCAATCGGATGAGCGGTGTGGCAGCGCATAAAGTACGAAAAAACAAACATTCATTTTTATGTATTAGACTTTCTAATTTTTAGAGAAGAAATTTCATACACGAAAGTTTTCGCGGACCGGCGGTAAACTGTTGCGGCCGGTCCGCGGATCATAGGTTGAAGAATACTGGTTTACCTTTTTAATGTATATTCGTCAGCCTTTTGCCAGTTGACTCATATTCAAGTTCGGTTATTTCAAGGGGATGATATATCAGTTGGCAGATTGCCTAGTTGTGTTTGCCTGAAGAACCTTTTCTAAAATCAACTTTGCTAACTGCGTATCTTCCTTACAGTGTTAGTTGAATCGCAGAGGACGATTTGTAGTGTAAACATGTGTATTTATTTACTCTTGAAAACTTTCAAAGTTTTGATTGATCATTCGTGCTGCAGATTTCGAGTACGTTTTATAATAATGTATTAAGGCTTAGAACTTCGACTGACGGTGCTTGATGGAATATCAATATCAAATTTGAATTATTTTGTTTCTGTACTCTTCCATAAGTTTTGTCGATAACGATAACGAAGTTCACGAATGCACTTTCAAAATACACAATAATTTATTCATAGATCCGCGATAATTATAATCTTCCCACTTAATTCATTAAAACTAAATAATGTCATAAATTCTCGCAAAGTCATATCAATTAGGTTAACAATAATTATACTATGCTAATCACTTTTATGTTTGTATGTAAACGATAAAACGCGTTTGCTGCACGTCAGATCAAGTGCATTCTTGCATTTGATAACACCTGAAGATGCCAAAAGGCAAAACCCGGGACGTTATCGACAAAACTTATGGAAGAGTACAGAATCAAAATAATTTAAATTTATTAAAGATTTTGTATAAAATTGTGTTTTAAGATTATACAACAAAAGTATTTAAACTTTTAAACAATCGGACCGGATAGAAAAATGTTATGACTGGAGTTTTCTTCAAATATTTTCTGGTAAAAATTACGGTAAAATATACAAATATTTTTTGTATCCATGTCCGCTCCCAATGTGGACCATATGGCCATCGAATTGACGTATCTCCACAGATTTTTTTCTACGAGAACTGTTTGTTACTCACTCTCTTATGCAAAGAGAGTAGAAGGGCTAGTGGTTAGCTTATCTCTCGCGCTACACCCAATTATTATGGGATTAGAAAGAGTGGGAGACAATTTTGAGACATCACAAACACCCATGCCATGCAGACAAATAAAATGAGTAAAACTTTTTAAATGCTTAAAAATATTGCACGCCGAAATAACTATAAACTCGTGTAATAAAAAAATCGTAGAACTAAATACGTTGATATGTTTTTACCTTATTATAATTGAGTTCTGCCAAGTAAATAAATGTCAATTAAATCAATATACTTCGAAAAATTAATCGTCAAAACACTTTTTTGAGAATTAGATTGTTGCGTAACTTTTTTTATCGGCACCGGGTCAAAAAGACCTTTCTTGGGGTAACATCACAGCTATTGCAAAACGTTTAATTCGGAAATGATTTATATTAAACGCTGGCTCTACAACCCTGGGTGTGTCTTTGCATCCCCCGTGATTCGCATTCAAGAATCCCAGTCGTCTGCAGCTTTCATTTAGTTTTTGACTTCTATTTTTAACGGCTCCGGTTCGACATTGTCTTTTCTGTGATTGTGCTCTCAGTCTACTTCCAATATGCTTTTCTATCGTGAAATCAAGTACAATACGTGTACTACTTTATATATATTTGATTTTTCTAATAAAAATCTACGAGCTGTAAGCCCGTTGCCAGCAACGGCAGGATTTTTTTCTCATTATAAAAAAAACAGAAATATACTGACACGAACAATGGAATGCATACTTGCTTATCAAATCAATCAGAATGAATAAACTTTACTAATTCGCCAAATGGAACTTGTTTTTAGGAATATATGAGCCTTTAAGAGGTGAAGTGAGCCAAATAGCAAAATGGTGAAACTTTTCTATCTGACCCTTAAGTACAATTATGTTTTCAATTGTGGGAACTGTCATCAACTTTTAATTTTATGTGAAAGTTTATTAAATAAATGAACAGTATTTTAGAGAAAAATTGATTTTAATAAAAAGGTTTAGTTCGCCTTTTCCCATTATCCTCACATGGCTCTCTTTACCATATTTTAGTTTTGTTCACCCGCGGCAGGACATACGAACATTATACAATCAAACATTTTACGCTATTAATATATAGAGGACAACCAAAAAATTCTACAGAATTATGAAAATGAATGTCTTCAGTTTACTTCTTGGTGCGCTTGTACATTCTGCAATGTATGTTAATTTATGGGTAGGTACTGTATTATATATAATAAAATTTGCATATTAATGCAATTTGGTGTTCACGTGAATTGACTTCACTATGGATTGCTCACCTCTAAAACGATCATGCCCTTCCGTTGGCAACGATGGAAAAGAATGCAAATAACTCAAACATCAGCGACAAAGGAGACTCAATAAACTTCGCCTTTTATTTAAAGTTCGGATTTAAAGATTCATTAATTTGCCTAAAAAAATATAATCTGTACAATAAATTACTATTGAAATTGATTATCGTGTAAATAACAAATACTTAATACAATAACAAGCTAAATATTGTGATAACATGCCAGTCTAGTAACCGAGTGGTCAACGTGTTTTCAATTATTCTACTACGACGATCACGGGTTTGAATCCCCGTAAAAGATGTGAATTTATATAAACGGAGTGTATCGAAAGAGGTTAGAGCTGACAACAAGACTTTTCTCGGGAGATTCATTTACCTTTACTCTATCCAAAAAAGAATGGTTAGATAGTTGAATAACGGCCAGTTCTTAAGAACATAATATATGAGGCTATTATTTGCAAACCCGGCTCATTCCAAAATTGTTGAAACATGAACCATGATTGTAATTTATTAGGTGAAAATAATTTTTGAAAGTATTTTTAGAAATCAGTCACAAACATGGCTTGTTAAAAATGTTCCCTCTAATTTTCGGAAGGCTATGTGCGCAAAAGACATTGGCTGTGCAACTTTGATAAGAAATAAAAAAAAAATGTGCGCCACATAACGGTATTAATTCTTCCCCTACTATGCAAAAAAGCACAAGCTCCTGAGCTGTGTATCCGTTACACATCAGGCAAACAGGAGTGAATCATGACATTTATATGTAGTACTGCTGTAGTAGTGTTATACCTACTAAACGAAAACGTTGATTTTTAATAATGACAATAATTAACAACACTATTTAATGTCAATTAATTTATTCTGGTGGTGGTATAGCTGATGTAAATTTTGTGCGCTCTGTTGTAATGTATGTGCGCGCGCTCGGTGATTTGTGTGCGCGCGCACACGCGTACAGCTTAGAGGGAACACTGCTTGTTAACATACACCATATCATTCAAAAGTAATGTAAAACTAAAAATACATTTTAAATGTATACTGTTTTACAAAATGAAATTTAAGTTTCATTTATTAACCAATTTTGGAATGAGCCTTTGCAAAAAATACCCACATACTCCCAATGCTCTAATTTGGGAGCGGAGATCGTAGAAGAAATAAATATCTTTGTTTAGGTTTTTAGCAAGGAAGAACCTTATGTCTTTTTATAAAAGTGTACTGTAACCAGGGCTTTGTATTCGTTAGAAAATAAAACGAAGCCGACCTAAATTTAAACATGGCTTCGATTCCGACTCCGACTCGTAATTCGGTTAAAAAAAATGTGTTTTTATTTCCGTTCAAGTGGTTTACAATTTTTTCTCCTATTTCTCTTTATTTTAGTACATACAGTATATATTTCACCAATCAATACAATGCACAAGTTGAATTTCTTATTTATTTGGTTTAATAATAATGCAATCGGGGTTGTTAACTTTCATGTATTTATTTTTATCTAGTTATCTCAATAAATAATTGACCATTTTTTTTACAATACTGAGTTTAATAGTTTTTAATGTGCTTGGACCACTAATATATTTTTAAAACTTGTAGTAGCATGCTGTGGCGCCAATTATGACTATCGATTTACATACACAAACAATGCTAATAGAAGTCGGATTCGTTATTTTTTTTCGACTCCGATTCCGGGAAAAACAGTCCGACTCCGACTCCAAGTTTACTCCAAGTATTAACATAGTTATTTAACAATACGGTTATATTGAACTATTTCGTCTAGATCATAGGTTCCCAACCTTTTGCGGGTGGCGGCCTCTTTTTATAAAAGCCATGTGACTAGGGGACCCCCGAGGAATTTGAAATTCTTGATTTGCTATACTTTTCCCCGGATTGTCTCCAAGACTACTTTTTTTGTTTTAGCCCACCGAGAAATTGCTATAATTTTCCCCCAGATTGTCTCCGAAACTCCTTTTGTTGTTCAAATCTAAAATCGAAAAAAAGTTGGCGACCCCCCCCCAAAAAACCCTTCGCGAACCCCAGGTTGGGAACCCGTGGTCTAGATATTAGTTTTTTAAGCTTATTTGTTTGAATGATAAGGTGCACCTTGTAATGGAATTAAATATGCGTCATTCAAGTATACAAGTTTTAATGCACTTACATAATAAATATTTGATAAATAATGGGTACATTGGTAATGTAAATAATGAATGCCACCTAAATGTACATATGAAAGATATCACTGTTATCTATAGCGTATTTATTCTTATCATTTAAAAAAAATATACATTGACATTTTGCCATTTTTCGCTACAATCTATAATATATAAACTAAAATAATTTAAACGTTAAAGATATGTATATTTACATTAAAATATCAGTTTTTATCAGTATTAAGATTTGATTTCGGCACTTTTCTTCTATAATATTTTTTTTTTTATTCAAAATTATCTATATTGCATAATAGTATTCGTTCATTTTGATTACTCTTTAAAACTTTTTTAAAATTCGTTGCGTGTATTGTCGTACGTTACCAGTTTTCGTTACTGAATCGTACAATAACATCGTTCTGTACGATTTGATAACAACTAGTATTCATACTAAAATCGTGGTAATGAAAATGAACTATAACACTTCTTTAACCACTTGAATACCAAGCGGACACCGGTGTCCGGAACATATGCAAGGGAACACGGATGTCCAAGACATTTAAAAATTCAAATACTTGGTATTCTAATAGAATATAAGTAATTTTTTGATGAATATGTGTAGTGCTATCTATACTCGAGTCAATATAAGTTTTTAAAATATCGAATTCGAATGTATATTAGGCAAAATTATTTTTCTCAAAAACACGCAGTATCTCTGGGACATATTAATGATTTATTTGCGCGGCATTCAAGCGGTTAACTTACACGGTATTTAAATTACACATTTTTTTATATATTGATTTTAATCAGCGAATATGTAATTCAACATTGAGAGTGTTTTTATAAAATCCATATCTACTCCTAATGTGTAATATATCGATGACCTAGTTCCATAGAAAAAGTTTAAAACATATGTTTTGAGTTATATTCGTATATCTCTCTTCTATAGCTCCACAAAGGCACAAATAAAAAAAAATACTCGTTTTCTTTCGGCCGGCAGATGTTTGCATATATGTACATACATATAAATAAATATAAACAATCTTATTTTGTTTCCATATTATAAAAAAACTCAAAATATCATTTTATGGTTTTGTCAACGTTTTAATAAATATAAATTGAATTAAGATGATTCACTAAAAAGATGAGTCAAACAAAAATTATCATTTGTTTACATCTCATTTTAGATTTGTCAAAACAATGATTAACCATATATCAAAACTACCATTTTCTAGTTTTAGCACTATGGAACTAAGCCATCGATATGGCCTCCTAATGGAGGTATCTCAACAGAATGTTTTTTTTTTTACCAGGATTGCTTGTTATTTATTTGCTCAATCAACGTTTGTGTAAGAAAGTAGGGATTAATAGGAATGTTAATAATAGGAAAGAACTAGTAGTTAGCCAATCGTAACGATTGAAAATATGCTGTTCGTACTGTAACAATCCGTCACGGAAGAAAAAAACGTGTACCATGGACCCGACAAGTATATCGACTGTGGAAAGGAAATAAGACGTAACCCACACATAAAAAATTTTACAGGAGATTTTGGGCCAAAAGTAAATTATGAAATATACACAACTTCGAAGTGCACGGTGACTGATAAACTGGTTTTATATGGACTTATCCTAATATTAATTTTAAAAAATGTCAAAGAAAATCCTTTTTTTAAGTCCTTTTTCATGATAGTAATTTTCACATGCCCTTCTTTTTTCAAGCTTAAAAGCTAAAGTTACATACTAATTCGGTATTTTCAGGTTAGATTCTTTTAATAGAACATGTATCAAATTGTATACATTGTGATTATTGAAAAAAAGCTGTTTTGGAAAAACTGTAGGCTACGTCCTTTTTCCTTTCCACAGTCGTTATGATAACATTTACGTTATGTTACAATATATATATTTAGACAAAAATACCCATACACATTATAGATAACAGTGATATCTTTCGTATGAATTGTACATTTAGGTGATATGCGTTATTTACATTATCAATTATTTATTAAGTAGGTGAATCAAATGTAAACTTTTATGACGCATGTTAAATGTCATTTCACAATGTGCTGGTTTAATAGAAACATCAGTGACAGCCCTGCCCAGCAGAACGCACAATATGGCTGCGACAAGTTTGCGTGAAATATTGGCCATAGATTGTATTTAGCCAAGAGCGGGGAAAGCGGCGGCCTATCCGGTCAATGAACGCTACCTGTCCATTATTATTATTAAACCACCGTCAACGGAGCTGATTCGCCTATTAAAGACACCGTGTAGCGTATACTTAATAGTATTTTCACCGACGCATTCATCGTGAGATCGTGCCTTAAACACAAAATATGCCGCGTTCTTTTTACCTCGTGTACTGTCTGCAATCGTAACCGTATAAGGCCAACGTATCCATTTTTAGTCTAAAATGCCATTTTGTATATCGCTGCTTTCGTAGATAATAATCAAAACTGGAAATGTCAAATAAATATCCATAATAATTATCTTTCAGTAGATTAATTTTATTATTACTTATCAATGTTCGCTTACAATAACAAGCTTTTCACTGAGGCGAATGCATCCACGATTAGGTGTCGTGTGTTTCTTATAGAACCCATACACCTAGGAACAAAGGTCCCGAGACATGATCCCGAACATCTACGTAATGTCTCAGAAAATGTGTTCCACGACATGTTCGGGAACCATTTGTTCCTTGATATATGACCACCTTTATACCAACTGTGCATAAGGAACACATCACATATTTGCGGAAGTTTTTTAATGTCAATTTATACACGATTTTATGTTGAGTGTTCAATCCCGAAATTCCGGGATCACAAAAAGGGTCCGGGATTGAATACCCTAGTTGGTATTACATTGATTACTCATTTTGCTAGAAGGGAGAGAACGAAGAATCATAAAAAAACATAGCACAAGGTAAATCAGAGTTAAAAGGTTAGTCGGGTTCTCTGCAGATCATTGACGTAAGATATCGTTGTCAGCAAATATAGAATCTCTTTTAATCGAGTTGAAGATGCATAGATCGGCTTCCGTGATTTAATGTCAGCAGAACAAGGATTTAAGAATTTATAGGAAGATAACATACGATTTGGGAGGACTTCAAACAGACAAGTCGTTTATTTATTTATAGTTTCCACTTCGCTTAAGCTGTTGATACTGATTCTTTCTTGACCGCAGAGTAAGTTCCAAGTTTTATTATTCATAGTCGAACTCGGCTGCGCTATAAAATTCCTACCGCAAATCATGGAATAATTCTTTTGAAATGTTTTCTATTGCACTCCACGGCTGTTTTGCTGGAGACTGATTATATGCAAAGTTTTTATGAGTCAACTGTCTAAACCCGTCTTCAGTCAATCGCTGAGCTGACATCTTTATCAATTATTACAATCAAACATTTTAATAAGGTCTTTGTATAAAGTTTCTGCAAATAAAAATCTAGATAAAGCTATATTTTTTCCACTCACGCTCCCAATGTGGAGCAAATGGCCTCATAATGTAGGTATCTCAACAGAAGTTTGTTACTCAGTCGCTCAACCTCTCTTTCTCAAAGTGAGTAGTAGGGAAAGAAGAATAAAACTAGAACAGGACTAATCAGGGGTGGGCTGGAAGGGGCTCGCACGAGCCCCTTGTTATTTTTTTTTACTAAGGCCGACGAGTCCCTTGTTAATTTAAGAGAAAACAATATTCTCATACCAAATAGATTTATAACTGCAATTTTTGACTTATGTATTATGCACGACATCTTCAGTATACACAGCAGTACATTTTTAGCCGTTTAGATTAATACGTTTACGGTAAATTGCGTGTTGTTACATTATTATAAGTGTTTTAAGTAACAATCGATTGCTTATTTAAGTATTGCATATAATTGCATAGGAGTATTTAAAACAATCACTTCTTCCCCAGAACACCGAGAATTGTTTTGAGATTAGGCGAGCCTATAGTTAACATATTGGCAGCCCACCGCTGGGACTAATGGTTGGCTAATTGCTGTTGCTACACCCGGTAATTAAAGTATCAGAAGGATGGGAGGAGAGGAAATAATGTGGATTGACATCACAAACGCCCAGTCTTCGATCACAGCTTTGAATTGAATAATTCTCACTGTGATCTGACCGGGAGTCGAACGCAGACCTGCGTGATCGGTAGAGCAAGCTCTAACCAACTGGGCCACAGGCGACCTAACTTTATATTAAACGAGACAGATCTACCGTTAAAAACAATGCAGGTTGCACACAGGTTATCATAAATGTGCAACCACTTCGTGGCAACATAATTTTACAAACTGACGTTTAGATGACAATACTTGGCGTGGGTAGCTTTTTGATACTAGAGATAAGAGTAAATTTATCCTGCTTGATGTTGTACCGCTTCTGCTCATTACCTTGTCTTATCTTAAATAAAAGGTTCAAATATTCGTAAGTCCACAATACAAGGTAGAAGTCATGCTTTCGTTCATCTTTATCTTTAGTTGTTTTATGTTGGTTGTCCCATTACCATCAGTTATATTACATATATTATACATGTATTACAGCCGCTGGTTCAAGGCCTCCTTTTACAACACGATGCGCATACAGATAATAAAAGACTTTATTATGATAATTTAAACAAGCGCTATTTAATTTAAATGCAACATACAGTGTTGCGACTCTCTCAGCCACTTACTTTGACGGAATTTATATACCGAATATTATTTGATTGTACCAATGTATTACAGGCCTATGTAAGCATTTTTCAGACAATGTATAATATGTAAATAATACACTATTTATGTAAAAAGCGTTGTTAATTGAGGCCGTGAAATACCGTCAACTGATTGTCAATGTTACAAACAGGTCTTATATGACGGATTGCAGGGCTGTGGAGTCGGAGTCGGAGTCGCGGAGTCGCGGTGTTTTGGCCGGAGTCGGAGTCGGAGTCGTGAAAAACGGGCGACTCCGACTACTTTTAAAAAAAAAATGCAAATTAAAAAAAAAAAAAATACTCACGAAATTTATGAAAATTGAGTTACGTAATAATTATTGTGATATAGCTTAATAATATTAAACGTGTAGGTGTCATGAGTCACGCCGAGCCAGTGAGTCACCAAGATCCACTGCATATGAGTCCGCGCAAAAGTTGTTGTTTCTTTCTTTCTCATGTCGAAAAAGTAGATTCGATATATTTTTTAAGTGCATACATTTATATGCACGCATTTTTTAGTCAAGTCATAGTCGGACTCGGAGTCAAATTCGGAGTCGGAGTCGGAGTCGTGTTTTTTTTTAACGACTCCACAGCCCTGACGGATTGTAATACCGGACGAATATATTTATATACGTAGCAAAAAAGGTAAATACTGCTAGTTATTGGTAGGTATCATTCACTACAGTTTTTCGCCTGCCGAGGCCCAGTTGGTTAGAGCTTGCTCTACCGATCACGCAGGTCTGGGATCGATTCCCAGTGAGATCACGGTGAATTTGAGAACTATTCAATTCAAAGTTGTGATCGAAGACTGGGTGTTTGTGATGTCAATTCACATTATTTCCTTTCCTTTCATCCTTCTGATACTTTAATAATTGGGTGTAGCAATAGCGATTTGTTTTGATTCACTAGTCCTGTTCTAGCTTTATCCTTCCTTCCCTACCACCCACTTTGAAAAAAAGTAATGTTGAGCGACTGATTAGTAAACAATTATCGTAGGAAAAACTTCTGTTGAGATACCTCCATTAAGAGGCCATATGCTCCACATTGGAAGCGGACATGGATAAAAAAAACACTCACTTCATTAATAAATGAATAGAGGCAATTGAATATATTAACCATAATAAATAATCGTATTTTTTTAAATATACATCATAAGCTTATAGGCTGATTTTTATAAATACCAAAATTTCCAATGGCGAGAGTAATTATTTGGCACATGTCCTTTCGTAGTCATATTTTTTTTATTATTACTCTCTTCGAAATAGAGACAGGTTAAAAAACTGTTCTTCAATATGTGGGGTTATAATGCAAAACGTACTATTTCCAAAACTCAAACTTTTCAGTATAGTCAAATACTGTAACGAATGACACAAAACAAAATAACATTTGCATACAAATATGATTCCCAACTTGAAAACAACAGTCTTTAAGACATTTTATATTAAAACTAATAGGAACAGTCGAATCCTTAGGCTTGAATTACCTTATCTGCACACCTAACTTAATAACCCTACAATTAAGAAAATAAATAATTGTTGAGATGCCTTTATTAGGAGGCCATATATTATTAATACATTGGGAGCGGGTATGGATTAACAATACTATTTTAACAATGGGCGATTGATGAGTCTTGTGATAAAGAACTTGACTTGCATACTATTAAATATTATGCCCTCCGAGAATTGTTGATTTCTGTAGTTTGCCATGGTAGGTTTGTCATAAAAATATTATTACCACTGGCACGTACCGAAAGCCTGACACTTTTTCTATTTCCGATGGATACTCGCTGATAGCTTCTCGTTCTTTACGTGTACACTTCGTTGAGCATTGCACAATGGCGGTGGATTAACTTTTTTCTATAATCCACAGCTTTGAATGAAGAGAATCAAGATGGCAGCATTTTTTCCTACAGATAAAATTTTCAATTCGTTAAGGGCAAATGTAATTGCATTTCGAAGTCATATCTATCGGTAAAACTTTTAATTACATAATTCTAAAAAATAATTTCATTAAAATAATGCTATCTTTTATTCCAATTTTAAATTATATCACATCGACTGTGGAAAGGAAAAAGAACGTAATCCACAGTTTTTTCAAAACAGCTTTTTTTCAATAATCACAATGTATCAAATTTAATACACGTTCTATCAAAAGGATGTAAGCTGCAAATGCCGAATTAGTATCTAAATTTAGCTTTGAAGTTTGAAAAAAGATGAGCTTGTGAAAATTTAAACCAAGAAAAAAGACTGAAAAAAAGGTTTTTTCTAGACAATTTATTTAATTAATATTAGATTATGTCAATTAAACACCAGCTTAGAAGTCTCCGTGCACTTCAAGGTTGTGTATATTTCATAATTTGCATATAGCCCAAAATCATCAAAACACGTTTTTTGTGTTTCCTGGAAAATTTGCTATGTGTGGGTTACATTGTTTTTCCTTTCCACATTCGACATAATTCGCAACCATAAAGCAACAGTGAGATAAAGTGAAAATTTATGCCAATTCATTGCTGAAAATTGAAATATTTTCATTTAAAAATAAAAATAAAAATCTAACATTTACAATTATTGATATTGCCCTGTAACTTGAAAGTATCAGCGAGATTAGTAAAATGAATAAATACAGATCAAATACAAAAAAAATCTACTTTTATCTTTTATTGGAAACCGTAAAAAATAAATAAAACCATAATTCATAGATGTAAAAAGTACACATCAAACCTTAAAGTTTAATCATCTCGAAACTGGTATTTTCGGCTTATCACACTGTGGCCTTTTTTTGGCTTGATCAAAATATTCACTTTGATCAAAAAAATATACGCAAGCGTTCCCATTATACATATGTTCAACAGTTGAAAAAAAGAGGGAGGGGTGTCAACGTTTTCTTAACTGTGGCCTTATGTTGATTCAGATAAATGAAGGTAGCATTTAAAAATGAAAAAGTTCCCCACCTCTGCTTTAGGGTAACGATATATAATTGAGAATTCAATCGAATGTTTGAATATTTAAATATATTTGGGTCATTTTTGTTGTTCGTATATTCGAATATTTGACGAAATATTTGAATCGTATACGTTCATAGTATCAATACTATAAGTTACTGCTACTGCTAAGGTACCGAGTTAACCAAAAATTTCATTCGACGTAATATTATTTCTTGATATTATATTTTATTTTCATTAATAATCTATTTCATTTACCTAAACACAACAATGCTCACTGAAGACACGTGCTGTGGCAACTAGTATGTGCTAAAAACTATTCATTCATCTCATCAGAAATATATATGTATATACAAACATCGTAGTTTGTATTGCGTTATTCGAAAACGTTACGGTTTAAATAGACGATATTCGAAATTGCACTTGTTTTCAATACATATTCGAAATCCCTACACAAATACGAAAACACCTTGGGCTACTTTCTCATCGCTTCGCTACTTTAGTAATTAACAAAGCATGTATACCCATCCCCGATTAACGTGCAATATACGTTTAAAGCAAATACGCATAAATGGAAACTGTTTAAAAAGAAAAATTACTCAGACAACATAAAATATATCATATTAAATTTGAAAATGTGTTTCGAAAAATCCACATACCAAAATGTAGATACATTTAATACGTCCTTAGTATTTTTTAAAAATAATATTATCTAATATATAAAAATGAACGTTTGTTTGTTCGTATGCGTTTTATGCGTTGCCACACCGCTCATCCGATTGTAATAAAACTTTGACAAACTTTTTACTTTCACTTCCGGGAAGGTTATAGGCATAGTAAAATTAACTTACAGTAGGTCTTATATATAAAAGTCAATGTTTGTATGTCTACCATTCAGTTAATTTTGACAAAGTATGCTTGCACCTGCGCGAAAGTTATAGTACACTTAACTTACAGTAGGTGGTGTGTGTGTCGTACCATAGACAATCGGCAGCAAACGTCAAACAGACAAAAATAAAACATTCACTTCAATAAACACAATTAAAACACAAACACTTTCTTTCTGTGGCATTGCAATGCTTGCCGGGAACCGGCTAGTATATTATAAAATATAAAGAGCAATAAGGTTCAGCGATTGAATTATTACTTATTTTAGTTAAATAACTTATTTAAAGTTAATCCATTTTAAGTACAAATGTTACATGGCAAAAAATCAGTATTACTTTATCTGTGTCTCGTACTATAATTTTTTTTTTCTAAATAATTTTATGAATTAAATATTTCACTACAGATCTTATGTACCAAATTTTCTACTTGTTGGTTTCTGATTTATGACCGTAAATAATTCTAAATGTTTTTGTTGAATATATTATAAATTTTATTTTCAGTTCGATATAAAGTTTCCGATCCGCGGTGTACGACGTCATAATTCTCTAAATAAACTTGGCAATATATACCAAGCAACTTTTAATAACAACTTCACATTTTTATTGATCGACTTTAGTGCAAAGTTTATTAAGATATTAACGTTTTCATGCTCCCATTCCTTCTTGGGCATCACAACATATAATGGACTGTTTTAATAGTTAACTATAAAAATATTAATATGCTACTCGTGTTAAAATAAATATATAGTTTCTCCATTGATCAAAACAGTATGCTAGACGTATTAACACAGGCGTGTGGCCAATTCTGTAATTCTGTAAATTTATGTAAATTCGTAAATTCCTGACATTCTGACCGTAAATTTCTGTTTCCGGCCAAAAATTCTATAGTCAATGCTTACTGCGGCCTTATGTCGAATCAGAAAAATTATTGCGGCCTTTAAAGAAGAAAATTTTTCCCACCCCTATATTAATACTTTTTTTGCGTGTCAACAAGACTACATATTTTTTTTATTACTATTTTCAAAATTTTATATAATACGCGGGTTTCGGAGTGAAATCGTTTCTGATCTTCGTGTAAAATTTTAAAACAACTTTTTTCAGAAAATATTTTATTTACAAAAGTACTTACGCGTTATTTAAATATGCCATTTCAAAACTGCATCTAATAACAGATATCTACATATATAAGTATGAACATATAATATTCAATCGCTCTATTAACTACATCATTCAAATTTAATATTGAAATTCCATCAAGCACCTTCAGTCGTAATCTTAAATTACAATAATATTATTTTTTATTAATCACGTCGTACATTAACAACAGTTGGTTAAAGCAGTAAGGACCAACAAACATAAATATATGTAGGCAGGGCTTTTTTTTACCCTGTAACGCGGCGGAACGGCGTTCCGGCACCTTTTTTTCTCGAAATTTTAATAAATGTTTAATTTTATTTTTTCTATTTTAAAATATGTAAATTTTGTTTTATTTTCTATGCATTATATGAAAAGCCGTCATTAATTCTATCAAAATGATATTCGAATATATAATAAATAATATACCTTCTTAGAAAATGCTCGAAAAAAGTGCGTTCCGGCACCTTTTTTTTTCAAAAAAAAGCACTGTATGTAGGTACAATTTGTAAATCCATTCGATGTACACCCAGAAACAAAATAACAAATGTATTATATGGGCCCATTAGAGGTGAAGTGATTTAATGGGTATTTTAGAAAAAAAATATGTAAGATGCGTTGTAATATTCTACACGTCTTAAACTGTCGTAAAAGTGAAGTAACCTCAGTTAATACACATTGCAATAGTGTTATCTCCGTAAAATAAAAATATGCAATCCACCAATACAGCAATTAAAGATTTTACTTAAAAGTTTTACTATTTTTCTAGGTGGCTCAATTCAACACTAATGGGCCTAGATATATGTTTAGCGACGAACCGAATAAAAATGAGGTATCGATTAATGTATTAAAACTGTGAGCGGAGAAAAAAGTTTGGCTCGCGGAGTTGCTCCAAAAACAAGAATTTATTTATGGAGGCCAAGTAAAAAGAAAATTAAAAAAAATAATAGTACCGATTCCGTATGCTTCTTTCTCGGCGCATAAAAAGACTGATCGATAGGCCAGGCCAGTTAATAATACGCTTAGCAATGGAGTTTACGATGTTTGTTGTTATTTATAGGTGTTATAAACATTTATGCAATATTAATTTTAACCTGTTCTCAATTTCTGTCTCAGGTATTTGTGGTTATTAAAGAAAACAGCTGTTATATCAGTTATGTTATCAAAGAATACAACAGTCTATTTTTAGAATGAGAATTATTTAAATTATCGTATCGTCACCGTTCTGACAGGAGCTGCTAAGTAACTTAACTGACTAAATAGTTAAGTAACTATACAAAAAGATTATTTGTCTCGAATAACTCAGTTGGTGTATTGATTAATTGACCAGTTTTCCCAAAAAAATATTCAGGCATTTTTTGTTAATACTGATTTTAAGGTAGACAACAATCCGAAACCGTAGGGTCAAAGAATCTTAACTCTATTTTTAGCGTTTTTAAGCTACAAATATAATAACACATGTAAAATAATATATTTATTAAAGTTACTAAGAGACATATCAATAAAAGCAGTGGATGCAAAGATAATTCAAAACGTAACGTCTGGAAATAAATTTATAAAACACATTAAACAATTTATAAAAAAAAAACATTGCAAGATTAAAACATTATCCAGAAAACCAACGCATTTTCCTTTAAGATAATGAAAAAAATAATTTGAAAATAATTGCTCTCCTGAAAAGTAGAAAAATATGAGATACGTTTGTTTGATCGAAAGAGCCAATTGTCTGTCCCTGAATATAAATTTGAATCTCTTATTTGCGTCAAATTGATATTAATGCATCTATATTTTGATATTATTATTGTATATCGACTGTGGAAAGGAAATAGGAAGTAACCCACACCTATACAATTTTACAGGAGACACAAAAAACGTTTTTTGATAATTTTAGGCTAAAAGCAAATTATGATATTACACAACCCTGCACAGTGACTGTTAAACTGGTTTTTTATTGACTTTGCCTAATATTAATTTAATAAATTGTCCAAGAAAAATCTTTTTTCCTGGTTGCAATTTTCAAAAGCTTTTCTTTTTTCAAACTTAAAAGCTAAATTTAGATACTAATTCGGCATTTTCAGCTTCCATCCTTTTGATAAAAAATGTATCATGTTGTTTAAATTGTTGTTATCGAAAAAGCTGTTTTGGAAAACTGAGGGTCACATTCTTTTTCCTTTCATCAGTCGATATGTAACATAAAACATCGAAAGATTTTATCTTAAAAGGTGTTTTTTTCATTTGCTGTTTACTCAGAACTATCAACCTGTTACTTAACAACTTCTGCTAGAACAATGTCGATATGTTTGCTTTAAAAATTGTCAACATATGGAATTTCAATTGTGTAATTATTTCAACACTTGTAGGTTTTGATAGAATCGTTAATTGAGCGTTCAAAAACACTTTGTAAACTAAACATCACTTACATAAGAACACTCCTCAAAATGAGGAGATAATGATCTTCTAATGTAGTTATTAAACGGTAGGTTTTAAAAAGACGTCGCTTTTTGAGTTGACTCGATTTCGAATGGTGTATTTACATATAGTGTAAAGATTATGTTGTACACTTCGGGTCAGTCAGGATCCTGGTTTTTAACCACTAAAGTCCCAGTTTTGACCTCAAGAGATCTGGTAACCCTTATGGAAATATAATATTATTTTAATACGGATTAACCCTTTGATGAGTATCAACGTACCCGTACGTTGGAGTAGCTTGTCATCTATTATCTATTGCCATTCTCATATTTTTTATTGAATTTTCGTTATTTCTTCAGGTATGGATACTAGACACATCGACCAGTGACTTTTGGCCACCACATTATTTTTATTTTGTATAGCAAATGGAAAGAAATGTTTTTAAAAAAAGATTAACATTTGTAAACAAATCGGTAGCCATATAATATTGAGCGTAAAATTCTATTTGGGATCGATTCCTTTCTGAAATCGACGTCTGTAGAACGACACATGTAGACAGATGAGAGAAAAAAAAGACCTTGACGCAAAAGCGAAGTAATAGCTTCTAAAAAAATATTCAAAAGTCATAATGAACTAGTTTACTTTACATTTTTAACTATGATTTTTATAATTTTAAAAAAATATTTACGTCTTAAAATAATAACTAATATTCTTCCCAGATTGGTCCGTATCCAAAAAAAAGGTTTTTATATTTTTGTGTGTGACAATACTACAAATAATCAAAATAAAAGAAAAAAAACCTAATTTAGTAAAAATTAACCCACCACTCAGAGGGTTAAGATCTAAGTTATTGGATAGTAATTTTTAAAAAATATATATAAAGTTTCATGGATATTTACAAAAATAATATATGGTATTTGCTAGATAGCATTCTTTTTTATGTGGGCATAGCAATATGAAATGTATGAGTGAAATCAAACGATTAACTCCGCCAATAGAAATTTAATATGTTTTGGCCTCATCGATCATGCATACGTCGGTTTCATTACGAATATTGCATTCAATCAATTAGTATTGCCGTTTAACTCATTATACCCCGTGAGGTTGGACAATTCATAAAATGTCTGGGGGCGGTAAATTAGCGACCGAATAAATACACATGTATTTTACTTCGCTTACAATTCAATAATTTATCGTATTTGGCAAATGGTAATTACAGCATTTTCAAGATCCACATAAAGTAAGAAATTTCATAATTGACGCCACTTGAAGACTGGAATTTAAACGAATCTGGATAGCTACTACCATAATTTTACGAGGTATAATGTCGCATAGTCCATTACCGATATTGCCG
The DNA here is from genome assembly GCA_031772345.1 of Himalopsyche anomala. Lineage (NCBI taxonomy): Eukaryota > Metazoa > Arthropoda > Insecta > Trichoptera > Rhyacophilidae > Himalopsyche > Himalopsyche anomala. The sequence goes on along the minus strand of CM062844.1, from coordinate 4,911,750 downwards.
CTGCCCTTTGCGATATCGCTTCAAAGGGGATTTTAGATACAGCACGCAGTTTCCCCGTGTTCGCGTGGTTTTGCTTTGAGATTATTACATGCTTACATTAGCCCGATTGATTCACAATGAAATTGACAAACCTCTATGCAAGCATATTGACCATACATAATAATTCACTATAAAGTTTGCACGCTGGCTGTTGGCTGACTCATATGATTGTATTGATTAAATTGATAGACCGAACATATATTCAATTTGAAACGTTCAAATTATGTACATTCACACAAGTTTTGTCACTAACAGCCCGGGTTTCGCTTTTCGGCATCTTCAGGCGTTCACGTACACGGGTGAGCTTGAACCGAGTCGAGATATCGAGTCTGATATTTCAGTCGAAATCTTAAATTATAACTAGATACAGATAAAAGTAGACTAAAACTCTACCATTATCTTTTATCATAAACTGTAAAAAAAAATGAATAAAATTATAATTTTATAAAAAGTACAATACAAACCTTAATGTTCAACTATCTCGAAACTAGTATTTTCGACTTATCCCATTGTTGCTTTACGGTAGCGATTATTTGAGTGTTGAAACATGAGCAAACAAACAAACAGGCAAACAAAGCCACAGCTAAAAATATTTATTTCAAACGTGCAGCTCTAATTTACCTAAGGTGATATTGACGTATTTATGGGTAATATTTTAGTCTTTCTCCAATAATACATGCATCATATAATTCCAAGCGTGCTGCAAACAAAACCCGAGGGCTCATTTACGTTTGTTCCCGTTAATCTAGCAACGTATCTCGGTTACAATGATGATATGCAAACAATTCATATTTCTGTTTCTCTCGGGAAAAATTCACGTACTGTGTGTGTTACGTACGGATAACCTTTTGCCATAATAATCTCAATCGCACGCTCAAATCACGCACCGTCATTCCTCGGTCAACCGGTTTGCTCAATTAACGTGATAATTATCACGTTAATTATTAAGTTCTTCAATCCTTTAAATTAGTCATAACCACTCGCAACTTTTCTAAACGACATTTTTTTTCACTAAAATGACAAAATATTATTAAAAAAATAAACTTACACATTAAATTTATAATTATGATAATAATTTAAATTCAGAGTGGCTGCAAAATTTGATTTTTTACTATTTCTAGCTAAAAACATTTTTTTAAATTAAGTTTGTCATTTATTCATTTTCGTTATATGTATTTATAAATTAATACTATCCAAGAAAAACAATTTAATACCACTGTTTCTCAACTGATGGTTTACTGATTTTTGGGAAGTTGCTAACAAAAAAAAAATCACCGTAGTATTTATCTGGGGTTTAGAAGCAGAATTCGGAAAGTTTTTATGCCAATTTTCTGAAGAGACTAACTTACTATCTACATTTTGCAAAATGCAGAATTTCAAAAAACGCTCTACCTTACAAAATAAATGTTAAATTTAGACAGTTAGTCTTTATATGTGTAGGAAAAGAGTTCAATAGATTGACATGCTGTCAGTGGCGTAGCAAGACGTTTTGCCACCCCCTATTTTTCTCCAAAATATTTGTGTAATTTAACAGTAGTAGATTGCGTGTACCATGAAATATTACAAACTAAATAAGTGATCCGCAGGTGATGAGTATATTTTTAAATATTTTTTTTATTTATTTTCAAATTTTTTGTTCTTAAATTTGCAAATTTTATATTTGATGGTTTTTAAATACGTCAAAACATATATTCGTCAATTGTCCGTTTCATTGCGGTTGATATTGTTGTATTTTTAGTAGGAATTATTAATGTAATCTTTGTCTGCGAGCCACAAAGCACAAATAAGATGTAACAATGTTAGGGTTATAAATCGTGCATTGATTAGGTGTGCAAAACAAAATTAATTGTTTACGGCGATCGAAACATATTGCCTATTTGAAAAGGCCGCCTTTCAAAGAGCGGTCCGCTCTGCCTTTGCTACTTCACTGCATGTTGCACCTGTGCTTCGAAAATCGAGTTCAATCATATGAAGCATTTTGAAATTACAGCATGCTGCCCTTCAAATTTCACACGATATAAAAATGAAATAATAGCATAGTAAATGAATAACTAACCAGTTCAAACATTTAAAATTGCTCTCTTGTACATTTCACTATTGTGACTTGCCGCATTTTGCTTCTCAGCCCAAGATTTCTATTTTAATATATCGTTACAGATCAGACAAATTAATAGTGACGTTTTGGGTTAACATAGGTTTCTGTGTTTTAGACACTGACGTAAATGAGTTCTTTACTAATGTAAGTCGATTGCTTTAGTCACTCACTTAGCGTAAACATTGCTTTTGAGTGATTGTCTCGGCAAAGTAAATTATGTGTCCCAATTTTAGGGTGCGTCATCGCGTGTTTAAAATTAATTAACAATTAACAATGTTAACATCAAATTCAACAGGGCATCCCTGAATGTGTCAACACCACCCCGACACGATCTCCTATAAATAGACTCGGTTATTTCCAACATTGAGATGTCTAGACCAGGGTTTCTCAACGGTGGGCCATGTGGCCCCCCAGGGGGCCAGAGCGTGTTCTAAGGGGGCCACAGAGATTTATTTTTGTTTTGGGGAGCCACAGCACAGCTTAGGTAGGCCACGGGTCTTGATAAAACGATACAGGGAAGAGCATAATGGCGGACGTCGCGCAGCTATTTTTTGTAAATCCGTAATTAAAATAAATAACTGGATTCTAGATTCGAAAATCTCGGAAGAGCTATAAAAAATGTGGTTTTTTGAAATTATAATTTTAATGGGAAGACAAAACAATGGTATGGGGGGCCACAGAAAAATAAAGGCACTCAAAAGGAGCCACGCTCCCAAAAAGGTTGTGAAACACTGGTCTAGACAACGCTGTGTATTTCCTACCCGTTTACTAATAAATGGTGTTAATATTTAATTTGTAAGCAAACTAAATAATGATTTCTTGATTAAATATAAAAATCCGGCAATTTAATCAGCGAACATGATCTAATAGTACATTACTCTAAAAAGTAAAAATAAAATTACCGTCAAAATGTTTTTTTTTAATTTAATGAAAAATATGCTATAATTTTAATCGTAACATTTTTTATTGGGTGATTCGGTTTGCGAGATCATCATTGATGGTTATTATATTCAAACTTAAATTCGTCCGGTTCCCGTTATTAAATCGAAGAAAAATTCGACACAGTCTTGTAAAAAAAAACTTTCTGGCTATTAAATTTACAAGAATTATTCTAAAGCAGCGTTCATCAAAGTGGTGGTCCGCAGAGAAATGTGGATTGATTTTTTTTTTGAATCTGCAGCAAACTACAAAAAAAACAACAAGTTACACGAATACAATATGGCTGAAATCATCTCAATCCCGAAATTAACACGCAAATTAAAATGAATTATTTAGTGATCCTCGATGTTCCAACTTGACGACCGCTGTTCTAAAGAATATATAAAAATATTGCCGATACATATCGGATAGTATTTATGATAATGCAAATCAACATACTTTTTTTTAAATTATCAAACATTTCGGTTCATGGAATGTTCAATTTTGAGACATAATAAAAACGGAACTTTTAATATTATTTCCAAGGCGATATTAATGCAACGACATCAGCGGTGGGCTGCCAATACGTTATCAAGGGGGCTCGCTTAATCTCAAAGTAATTCTCGGTTTTCTGGAGAAGGATTGAATTTTTTTATCACTCCTATGCAATAAAATTCAATACTTAAATAAGCAATCGATTGTTACTCAATACATTTATAATATGTAACAATATGCAATTTACCGTAAACCTATCAATCTAAATGGCTACAAATGTACTACTGTGTATACTGAAGCCTTCAAATATAATATATTTATATATATATATAAGTTAGAAATTGTAGTTATATACTAATTTTGTTTTCTCTTACATTAACAAGGGGCTCGCCTACCGTTGTAAAATTTAACAAGGGGCTCGCGAGAGCCCCTCTGAGCCCCCTCCAGCTCACCCTTAACCGACATATCACTAGTGTATCAATACTTTTAAATAACGGATTACTCTTAATATGTACCTGGTAGAATAAATAAAATGAAATGAGCCTTTATATAAAGCAATATTGTGTTTCCGATCTCTTTATCCGTTTGTTGCGCAAAGGCGCTTTGACTTCTATTGCATTCAGAGCAAACAAATTGAAAAGTTCCGAAGCCAAAAAAAGCTTAACATAGAATTCAAAACTTTTCAAGAAAGAGGAATAAATAAACATCTGTATTAATTTCAAAAATATTCTACAACTTCTGGACGATGTTCATCGAGTTTCTTTTGCCAACAATCTTACCTTTATACGGCCAGTGGCAGATTACCCTATAAGCCAGCGATTTTCAACCTGGGAGGCGTGGACGGTCCAAAATATTTAAAACATGTCTTTATTACTATATGAATTAAAGGATGGGGAGGAGCGAAGATATTTTTTTCTTCATAGGGAGGTGCAGTAACACAAAGGTTGGAAGCCACTGCTATAAGTGAATAAGGCGCGCGCTTGGGGTTTCCAAATCATAGGGGCCTCAAAAATAGCTTATATTGTATAACCCATATGCTTTTTGTTTGATTTAAATTATTTTACATTGAAAAATTATTATATACATATAAAAGAAAACACAGTTTTCTTTGTACCACTTCTACTTTTATTTATCAATATCAGGATCGGTTTCCTCATGACAACCATTACCAACTGATAAGAAATAAAATTATACATTGTTATAATAGAAAAAAATGAAATAAAACGTTGTTTTTTTTAAATTATTAATATAATGGCTATAAATACATGAAGAATTTAAAATGAGTGAATGATATAAATGTTATGTTCGAATATTATTTCATGAAGTATAACCGCCTCATTGACCGGCCGCCACTGGTCCTAGCCCTATCCATCTATTCCTACTCTCTTTGGAAAAAGAGAGGTTGAGCAACTGAGTAACAAGCAGTTCTAGTAGAAACACTTATTAGGACTTCATTAAGAGTCCATATACTCCAAATTGGGAGCGGACATGGTAAAAAAAAATATAATATATTTTATTCTATGGCACAAGAAGTAACCCCCCCCCTGTAGAGAAAATTTCCACAGTAATGTTAAAAAGTAAGCGAGTGAGCTTTCGTCGGAGTGAAAACATAAATCAAGTCACTAAAAAATTCACGTTCAAAAATACAACTTCTAAGTCGGCACTATAAATTCCGCTAGTATTTTAATAGGTTTTACGACCATGCGCGCTTCTAGCTTATAGCGTATGACGTGATTATAGTTGATTCATAATTTAATATTTGCTTTACACACATTGGTGCACTAAACGGTTTTATAAGGGTTTGAAATACCGGGCGAATATATCTAATACCGGTATTTTGGTATTGCAAAAAAAAAAACAATTAAACCAGAAAAAGACTTAATGGCATTTAATACCCCGGACAAGTAAATTAGAATAAGTTTTTCGAAATTTTATACAACATAAAATGCCTTAATGAAGAAAACTAGAACTCTAGCTGAGAAACTGAAAACAATTCTTGACGTTGGAAAAAATCCAGAAGAAAAATTAGTTGACTTAGATATGTACGCGGCTTGTTAATATTTAACCCTTACCCCTCGAGTGCCGCCGCTACGGCAGCATACCCATAAGGTCATTTTTAAACATTCTTAGCTATTATCATATTGCAACTTCAATCAAATTACAATGAATAATAATAGTTTATTACATTAATCCGAGAAACAAGTCGCTAAAAAAATCGAGAGTGCATAATTTCAACAACAGTTGTAATCTGAATCTTGCGACGCCAGCTAGGTTGATGGTAAAATGCTAAGTGATATATTTTATATAAGGATAACTTACATATCCTGGGTTCTGGGACTAAGAAGGACTGTGCAGTATGCTCAAATAGAAAAAAAAAAACCAGTTGGGAGATCGAAAACACGACTATTCTGCGAGATCTGCGTGAATGCGGCAGGATTGCATATTGCCGACTGCTATGTGAAATACCACACGATGGAGAAATGCAAATTAAATAAAAATAAGTACGTTTTATTCATTATAGATCTATTTTCCAGCAATAATGTTTTTTTTTATCTTTATACTTAGATACATGTTTCATAGTGCAAATCATATGTATAGAATACGATACATCATAAAAATAAAATGTTTTAATATTTATTATTGTTGGAGTATAAAAAAATAATTTTAAAACTCCATTTTTGCGCCCCTTAAGGTTTGCGTCCTAGGCTTTTGCCTATTTGGCCTGTATGGTGGCGCCGGCCCTGAATACACCTATTATTTCGGTAGAATTTCATCTCCAAGTTCTTTTTGAACGTTTATGAATTCCATAATCATAACATTTATACTGGCGAGTCATAAATTCTCTATGTATGGTCATTGGTCGATCATTAACCCGTCGAAGTCCTATGTCGAGCTGGACTCGACATTACAGATTTGGCAATGTTTTATAATTTATTGTTTTTTATAATAATACAGTGGAACCTCCAATTACACTACCGCGAATTACGCGCTGGCTTGAAATATTCGCTGCAAATCCCCCAATTGCACGGTCGCATTACATTGTCGTTACTAAGAGACGGTCGTCTGCGACGCGCATACAGTCAAATGTTGGCTAGCGTCTGTGTTTTTAACACGTGCCAGGCTATACACGCATAGCTGGGCGTCTGTCTGTGTGTGAGATATTTACTACTACAAGAACTAAATATTTCGTCCATATTTTTTTTTGCAAAACTAAGGGAAACCTTAGTTTTGCATTTTCCGCGGGAAAAACCAAATTTTGTATAATTTAAGATTTCGACTGAAGGTGCTTGGTGGAATTTCAATATTAAATTTGAATCGTTCAAATTATGTACACTCCCACAGATTTTGTCACTAACGACCCGGATTTCGCCTTTCGGCATCTTCAGGCGTTCAAGCGCACGGTGAACTTGAACTGACTGAATCACTGAACTGACTCAGTCAGTTCAAGTTCATCCGTGCGCTTGAACGCCTGAAGATGCCGAAAGGCGAAACCCGGGTCGTTAGTGACAAAATCTGTGGGAGTGTACATAATTTGAACGATTCAAATCTAATTTTGTATGATTCACACCCCCAATTACACGGTCCCGACTATTGTGTAAATGGGGGTTTTACTGTATTAGTTTTTTTTTCATCCAAATATTACCAATACGCATTGTGCGCAAGATACATTTTGCTATACTGAAACATTCAAAATGTTTTTTATTATAATTATACGATAATAAATTAATTAAAGATGAATTCATGTGAAAATATATTTTAATTAAATAGTGCAAAGGGTTAATATTGACAGATTAGCGAGAGATCATGAAACTAAGTTTGCTTATTTTGTATTATCTTTGGCGTGTTGTCATTTATAATCAAAACAGATCGACAAATGACAAATCCTTGTGTCACGTCCCATCTCGAATAGATTAATAATCTTGAAAATGTGCACATCGCTCAAATGCTACGGCTTCGGCCGCAGTGCTATTAAATGAAGCGGGACAGCGCTAATGGACCGATATCGAATAAAAAAGAGAAAGGAGATCGACAATTACTCGAGTGCTAATTTTAGACGCCGCTTTAAGCCATGTGGCGGAATCTGCTTAGGTCAGGGATCGAGAATTTGAATTTCGAATTTGTCGGTTTCGCCATCGCGCATTTTCCCCGCCCATGTTTATTTACCACGAAAGATATATATGATTGCAATACACATATGTATGTATTGTACCCAAGCGCAGGGCTGTCACATTGGTAATGAATAATAATAAATCTAATTTAAGATTTCGACTGAAGGTGCTTGGTGGAATTTCAATATTAAATTTGAATCGTTCAAATTATGTACATATAATAAAATTCAGGCGTTCATATAATAAAATTATGTTTTTTTAATAAACTTGTCAAGAGGTATACTTTAAGTACATACAGTAAACACCGTTGTCTATTGATCCCACTATGTATTTATCCTTTTTCTACCTGAATATCGTTTTTTTCACTCATTTGGTTAAGAAGGGTACAGACTTCAGTTAGTCATCAGCCGCGGGGACAGAAACGGCCACCAAAAGCACATGCAATTTTTTGAATTTCCGTTTTTTAATGGATTTTTTAAAACTGTTTTTTTTTATCTAAACATCAAATTATTTACATTTCTTTTGTTAATATATTTGTATTGAAATTATGTTGATTTAAGAGGTCAAATTGTAAATATTTAAAAAAAAATCACGTTTAGCTATATTTCAACCCCTAATGTTCGCGTGCCCATACGGTCACGATCGTCCTTACTACTGAACTTACACAATATTATATGGTAATAAAAAGATGAGCATGACCATATAGTCATGCGGGGTTTCTATACAACGACTGCGTTTTTTTAATTTTATTATTTCGTTAGGAATTAATGTTATCCGTGACCTCAATATGGCTTAAAAAATATTTTTTTTATCGAAAAAAAAAGCTCTCGTCTCTGGAGGGTTAATAAACTTTGACATGGGGTATATTCTCTATCTTTGATAATTTTTGACAATGAGGAAGTAAAGTCTTTTCCAGCATCTCTATCCGCATCAGCCGATTCTCCAATGAATTTAATATTAAGTAAATAAAAATAATAACTCGTTTTAATAAAAAAGAACGATTTTATAAAAATGTGCGTATTAGCGAATTGTGCGAAAGTAGAATGTTCGAAAGTAGAGGTCTGCCTGTATTATTTTTTTCATCACAGTCGCTCTCCTTTTGTAAACACGTACATTTTTTAGTTTATAGTTGTCAGGGTCGACTGGTCTTTGGATGTGTTTTTTTTTATAATTGTAATTTTTACAGCAATGTTCGGCTTTTTCCCACAATATACTCTTACGCATCAAATTACTGTAGTGTTTACATGTTATTTTAAATTCCCATGCAAAATTATCTCATTTTTTAAAGGAAGCTTGGCTATAGATACACTTTGGTTTCTTTAATTTCCAAAGCGAGTCGCTGTTCCGAGGTACCATTACTGTTTAGCTCAAACAAACTATACGCGCCCTAACTGATGTGCAGAGTTTTTTTTTTATTTCAAGATTTCAATATATTTGTTTAAATTTTGTTCGTATTAGAAATTAATTTGACGATTGAGAAGGTGTGCATGTATTGTCCAGCACTATTGTTTTGTACATAAGCACGCGCGCATTTCCGTTTCCAGTTGCAGCCTTTGAAGGACATATAATTTCATACATAAGTTCGTTCAACTTACCAACGGTAAGCGTACATATGCAAGTTATTTCACATATCTTATTATTGTACATAATATTATGTTATATGCCTGTTCTTGTATATGTATTCGAAATCTTTAATAAACAGACTGATCGAGTGTGTGACCTTTACGCATTTACGCTTAGGCATTTGAAATAAACTTTTTAACTGCATTCTGGCCTCAAAAAAATACGCAAATGGTTTTTCGTATAATATTTAAATAAATAGTTGAGAATATAAGTACAAAAAAAAGCTATAGATTATTTATAATTAAGATTGAAATCGGTTGAATGTTAGTTAAAAGAAAATACAACAGACAAATGAAAGTTAATTGGGATAATTTCAATTAGTTTTTGAGTCTATTCCAGTCCTCACTATATATACTATGAAATTGTGGATTGAGTACTAGTTAAATTGTGCAAATTATATTCTATGAGATTATTAATGATAAAGATGAATAGCACCTTTGTCCATGATTCGGTCATCTGTATTTTCAATGGTATACAGCGACATCGACAATTAAGACACCTACAGTTAAGTGACTTATTTAGAAACATTAGTGAAATTGAAAAAATCTATCATGTTAATATTTTAAAAACATCCCATTTGAGTTAAGCTTTCCTTATTCCGCTAACAGTTATCATTAAAAAACTGAACAGGGAGCCAGTGGCGTTCTTATGAAGTGAACTCACATTAAAAAAAAGGAATCTCAACCAAAACGCATTAATTATTTTTTAAATTGTATTAAATTTTAACAAAATGAAATATTTTATATTAAAATTATGATTTTGGTTATGCATTTTAATTAACATAAAAAATACATTTATATTAACACAACTCACCCTTAAGTGATTAGAAAAAATATATGAAGCATCGGAAAACAAAAGGCTAAAGATTTCATTACCGTAAAATGATGGCAAATCAATTGTAGATAAAACGTCTAGTAAAAGTAATGTTAAATATTCTTTATAGTATTATCATGCTATTATAATAAAATATGTTATTAAGTGAAATCCGTTTTATAACTACCACGTTTGCTATACATGACCATGTAAAATGCCGCTTTTGTTAGAATCAAACATACTTAGTTACTTCAAAGGTGTACACATAAGAGCCTTCTTTGAAAAAAAAATCTTACTATGCCAGCGGTTGGCAAAGTGTGGTCCGCGAGAAAATTTTGGTGGTCCGCAGTGGTATCTGACATTATTTTATGAACTTGGTGCATTTTAGACGCATTTGATCACTTTTATTTCAATATGTAATACTTAACATAAAAGTCCAGTTAGTGGTCCGCATGATCAAAATTCTGAATTTAGTGGTCCGTGAGTCTGTACTATACTACATTCGGAATTGCCAGCTCTACACGATGACATGTTTTTTTACTCATTTTCGACTAAACATGGATACTGCCGTCGTTTCCATAGCCCTCATACTCTCATAGTTATCAATTTTTAATTTATACTTTTACATTTATATGTAACTAATTGTATTTTTTCTTTTTTTTTCAGGTAAATCACTAGAGCATTTCAGTTATTTGTTAGTCATTGGAACAAGGTGCCCAGAGTAAGATAAATATAATACATAATTGGATTTTACAATAAACTAAATACCTCCGTGCTGCAATGAGCGCGAATTACTAAATTTCGAATCCAACAGTTTACAATCACTTGAAATATGTTTGCTGTCACAATCAATGGCCGAGAAACGTAATATTTCAGAAAACACAATTTGTAGTTTTTATTTTACGATTTTATGTCGTGATCAGAACCAGTTTTGCTCACCAAAGAACTATTTCCGGCTGATATAAATTTTAACTTAAACTTCTAAGTTTTAACGTTTAGCTTACAATGTTTCTTCGTCAAGCGAATCCATTCATGAACGTACTATAAAATATCAAGTTTCAATATTGATCTTCAGTGTTGTCTGTAAGTCGAAAAAAAAATCCTCGCCTATTAAAATCAGTCGGGAACTAAATATTGAATACAGCGTTATCCTGTAGGGCAGTAGCATTAAACGATTAAAAATGATTTTCAAGAGCAGGCGTGGGGAACCTGCGGCCTTTTGGCTACTCTGGTGTGGCCTTCTGGCCAATTCTGTAATTCTGTAAATTTTTGTAAATTCGTAAATTCCTAAGATTTTGGATTTGAAAATTCCCGGGAGACCTAAACCACGCTGCTAATTTGGGCAAATCCGTAAATTCTTGGGATTTTCAATGTCAAAATCCTTGGAAGACCTAAAATAAAAAAAAGGTCGCGCGCTGGTAATTTTGGGAAATCCGCAAATTTTTGGGCTTTAGACATTGTCATGAAATTGTTTCCGGCCAAAGATTCCCCAGTCAATGTTTACTGCGGCCTTATGTCGAATCAGAAAAATGAATGCTGCCTTTAGAGAAAAAAAGGTTTCCCACCTCTGGTCAAGAGTGTCTTAGGAACAGTAAGCTAACACTCGGTTGCTTAACACTAAGTGTGCTGATAATGATAATTGATTTTAAAAAAATAACTTATTTTTTTTTTCTTAGTTTCTCATTGGGTACTACTGGATTTTTCATATTAATTATCTATGAACGATGCACACATCGCCTCTATTGATGTGTTGGTATTGTGTTTGTAAAATTATCCATAATAAGTTAACGGCTTTCAAAATAGCCGTGCCTACTGCTTTAAATATATATAAATAACCCTTGGATAAAAATATTTACTAAAATTCGAACCATCAAGGCAGTCACGTTCGACATCGACATGCATAGTACGTTTTTCTTTTGACAAGACTTTTTACTACCGATAATAAATCACCCGCGATCCTCAAAGATGCCGCTTGTTTTGCAGGGTGGGTGTATTGAAGACCAATTCTTGCAAACATTAAATTTTGGATATCGTCGATACACTGCCAGAACACGTTAAGTCAAAAATAGTGCGTTTTAATTTATGAATGTTGATCGAAAAATTTAAACACGATCTATTGTATGAAACAACCAACAAACGAATGCTACGTTTTTTATTTTGATATTGACACTTTCGGCCACGGCCCAAATCAGGTAAAACCTATCGCGGCTTATTTTTAAAGAATTGGATTTTTTTCTTAAGGATTCACTAAACGTGCAATACCTGTGAAACCATAAAGTCAAATCAAATGACACCTTTTGTGGTTGTTTGAAAGACTATAATTTTTCAATTATGCATGGTGTTATTGTTAGTATTATCTCTTATGGAAAGCCATATTACAATGTTTGCACATGTATCAAGTAAAACTCATTTTTTTGCTGCTGTTATTAATTAGTAACAACATATTTTTAGAAATGCTTTTTGATATTTATTTTTTTGGAATATCTAAATTTATAATTGTAAATGAACTCGGTGACTACACATCATGTGATATTCAGAAGGACAAATGGACGCATCAAATGCGTTATTATATCCTTAAATTTTGGTCGATAAAATCAGTAAAATAAAAGTTTTAATCAAAGTAATAATTAAAGACTGATAAAGAATGAGTCTTTTATAAAAATAATGTTGCTAAATACCACAATTATAGCCTTATTTAAAAGCACATCGCATCACATGAAAGGACGGTTCCGGGACTTAACGGTCGGCTAGCTTATCACGTGAAAACACGGCTCCGGGGTACAACGTGCTAAAGAAGTAATACAAATAAGTCATTTTCGTTTGCAGTAACTGATAAATAATTTAACGCTTTTTCGATGTATAGGTTTCTTATTTTTACAGCTACCCAAATACGATTAAACATTTTTGTGTTATAATACAGTCATTTGTTCTATTGTCTACTGCCACGATACATTTAAGTTAGAAGATATAAGATATAAGAAAAAGAAGATTATCACAAAACCAGGTTTTTTGACAACGTTTTCTGGCTGTATTATAAAATCAACCCACTCTCCTTTTATCCCTCTATTCTAACATCTCTTTTGTATGATTTTGCCACACTTCATGTCCAAGGAATTTTCGAAAAAGCAACTGTATAACTTTTCCGGTTCTAAGTTCAAGAAATGCGACCCCAATACCCACATTTTCTTAAATATCTATTTTAATATGGGTGATACAATGTTTATAATTAAGGTATTCTTATATCATAGTTTTTTGTACCTATTGTAGTTTATATAAATACGCGATAATGCGATAACGAGATAAGCGCCCGCGATAAGCGATCGTTCGTAAGATAGCTGGGCTAAGCGCGTCAGTTCCAAATTCATATTTGTGCTGGGATGACGTCTTTTTTACGCGAAACTTAAACTATGAATATTTATTAAAAAAAACCACGGATTTTTATAAAGAAATGTATGAGGAATAATGCAGAAAGATATTTTAAAGCCCTTAGGCTATTTTTTTTTGAAATTCATAAGAATAAGGCCAATAATGAGGAAACCACTGAGGTCCCTAAACGACCCCCATCGGCAGAGAAGTATTTTTCTAGTCTCCGAGCCGCGAGAGATAATGTGGTTTCGTTAATTTTTTTAAAAAAATAAGATGACAGTTTTAAAAGACCTCTTCTCTTTTATCTTTGATATATTTCTCGACATGAAATAAGTAAAGCGTTATAATTCAGAAAAAATAATTTATATATTTAAATAATTTATTGATAAAAAAAAATAGTCACTAATTCAAGACTGTTTATAATGGAATACATTGCATTGGAACAACCAAGTAAGACGTTAACAATATTTTAAATGAACGTGAATGAAATATATAGGTTGTGCTAATTTTTCTTATCAATAGATGGCACTGTATGGCAATTTAAACATACCATTCCCTTTCAATTCATATAATTGATTGGTTTGTAACAAAATGCTCAAACGGCCAGCAACTTACATAATAAATTACATGTAACTGTTAATATCAGTGACCAGTAATTAGTCAGTTTTGTCAGAACCTATCCTGTATAGTAAGCTTAGGTTAGATGATTGTTTTGTGTAAATTGATTTAGTAAAACTACCGACACTTGAAAGCCGGTTTTTTCAACTTTGTAATCCGGTTTTTAATATAAGAATAAATAATAATTTATTTAAAAAAAAAAACGTTCATATTTTCATTCGAAACTGCCACAATGACAATTAAAATTACATGAAATAGTCATCTTAATAGTTTATAGACAGTATGCATCAATGAATGGGTTAAAAAAAAAAATGTGGATTTTGACTGGTACAGTGCACAAGTACATCAAACTCAAAAACCCTGAAGGTCGAATTTTACACAGCCCTGTTAAAAACACAAAAGTGGATAACGGATTTCTTTATTACAAGAAATCAACACAACGCAGTTATAAAAAACAAAAGGCTTCATTCGATCCTAATATATTAGACTGTAAAAAAAATACTAGCGATGAAAGCGATTTATGTCGAATCCCTCATAAAAGTCCCCGTATATAATCGAGTAGCGATGAATAATATTATTTTTTCTAAATTAAAATGCATATTTTGTGTTATTTGCACTTTGGGTTTCATTGTTGCAGTTTTTACACAGTTTTCTATACCACAATGTAATTATAACTAATCTTCAATTATTTTTTAACCACTTGAATACCAAGCGGACACAGGTGTCCGGAACAAGCGAACACGGATGTCCAAGACATTTAAAAAATCAAATACTTGGTATTCTAATAGAATATAAGCAATATTTTGATGAATATGTGTGGTGCTATCTATACTGAGTCAATATAGGTTTTTAAAATATCGAATTCGAGTGTGTATTAGGCAAATTTATTTTTCTCAAAAACGCAGTATCTCTGGGACATATTAATGATTTATTTGCGCGGTATTCAAACGGTTTTAAAATTCTTTTTTTATTCACAGTTTATCGTGTAAAAAAGAGTTGTGTGTATTGAAATAATCAATTTATCAAAAACGTCTAAAAGTAAAAGTTTAGTTATGTATGTATATACATTCATAATGCAAGTATTAAATCACAAATGTGTTCATCTTTGCGTTGAGTACGCTCTCCTAATAAAGGCATCCATTTACAATTGTTGTCTGAAATTGTTTCATGGCCAGGCATACGTGAGCGAATTACAATATTAAAATTATCACAAATAGAATGCGCTGCCAGCTACGAGACGTGTGTATCTCAATATTTGAAAGTATGCAAATAATTTTAATGAATTCTTACGAACAGTAGTAAAACTTAATAATATATTGTATACCCATTTGGAAATGAAGGCTGAATTAATTAATCAAATTGATAAATTGGTGAATTGCATATTCATCTTCTAATTCGCGCTACAACCCGGTGTGTGTGTGTTTGCCTCTTCAAGGACCTGCCTGCGTCTTGTTTTGTCAGCAGCTTTACTTGAAGTGATATTCAATCTCCTAAGATCCAATTTGGCTCTGTCCAACTCTTATTCTATTGAAAGGACAGTTTTATCTTGCCATGCGTTACTCATCAATCACGCACCAATAATCAAACCATTGAAAATAATGTGTAAAAGAAATCACGGAATTGATAAACTATCGACAGTTTTGAAAATATCGTTTTCTCTAAAATATTATTCGATTTATCGTCTGCTGTAAAGGGTTGATATTGGTGTCCACGAGCGCCCTAATTTGTGATATATTCATCCCTAATAAAACGACATATAATACTAAAAAATACACAATATTCCTTTGTACTTATTTCCTCTTTTTTTACCAAGATCCACGATAGGCTTCGCTAATGGCGAGCATTGTCAACTGATTAGATATATAATTTCACAGTGCTATTTATACAATATACTTGATCTTAGTAAATAAAAGTGGAAATAAGTAAAAAGGAATATTGTGTTTTTATTAATATAAAATGTCTTTCCACCAAGTATTGACAGTGAACACCATAAAAGCAGCGGTGGGCTGCCAATATCTTAACAACGGGTTCGGTAAATGTTATTCATTTTTTTTATCTATGTCCGCTCCCAATGTCGAGCATATAGCCTCCTAATGAAGGTATCTCAACAAAAGTTATTTTTCTACGAGAGCTGCTTGTTATTTAGTCGCTCAACCTCTCTTTTCCGAAGAGGGTAGTAGCAATAAAATGATAAGGATAAGGCAGGACTAGTGATTAATTAATAGTAGCGCCAAGTTGAATTGAAGGATCGGAAGAGTGGAAGGCAATCTTAAGACATCACAAACACCCATGCCTTCGAACAGAAAATAGATACATCGATCGAAAAAATGCTGTTTCGTTCTGGGTCTTGAGCCCGTGAGATCCGATACGGAAGCCCACAACGCTGAATGAAAAAATGAAGGGACAACTAATTTTAAAAACTAACCATCTACAGAAATTGCATTCAATAAGATGAATGACTTTCTTATCTTAACAAGGGGCCCGCCGGCCGCGCCGATATTTAACAAGGTGCTCGCGCGATCCCCCTCCAGCCCTCTCCCTTCCTAAAAGTGACATATCATACGTTGAAAACGTTTTAACATTTAAGAAAACAACTACGCACTGAAGATGCCGAATGGCGAATCCCAGGTCGTTAGTGACAAAACTAGTGTGAATGTACATAATTTGAACGATTCAAATTCAAACAAATGATGAAAATTCTTGTGAAAGCTTCCTCTTACACTTTATTCAATTGACTTGTACAATTATGGGAAATTTCATTTAACTTTAGGCGACAGTATTTTTGCATGCAGCCATAATTTTATTTTCTACTAAACTCGTTATTCCGAACAGCGCTGTGAAAATTGTTGCCATTTTTTAAAAGCTGCGACGGCTATTCTACAGATTCTTTTCTTGCGGTACCTTTTATAAGAATATTTTTTTGTGGGTATATTTAAAAAAAAATGTTTTTAACTTAAAGATATATGGGGGTACGCTACCTCAACATACGTTGGTTTCATAAAGGTTATAGGGATTACAATATCAGACGAATATGTCAATACCAGTATTTCGGTATTTTAAAATTGTTTTGACCAAACCAAACAAATATGGCTTATTGGGATTCAATTTAGATTTTTCTTTTTTAATGCCGCCATTTTCACAAATCAATTTCTTGAAATAATAATACATCATTGACGGGTTAGAAAACCCTGGAACCCATCAATATTTATACAATTCTTTCAGTATTACCAGGGATGGGCTGGAGGGGGCTCGCGCGAGCCCCTTGTTACATTTCGGCACGGCCGGCGAGCCCCTTGTTAAGATAAGAAAACCATTCGTCTTAGATCAAATCTGCATCTAACTGCAATTTCTGTAGATGGTTAAATTTTATTATAAAACAAGTGGTGTTTGTGATGTCAAAAAATTCTCTCCCACCCTTCCGATCCTTCAATTCAACTGTGCGTGACGAGAGCGATTCGTTAATCACTAGTACTGTCTTAGCCATATCCTTCTATCCATATTCTTTGAAATGGCTGAGAGATTGATCGACTGAGTAACAAACAATTCTCGTAAAAAAACTTCTGTTGTGATGCCTCCATTAGGATGCCATATACTCCACATTGGGAGCGGACATAGATTTAAAAAATGTATGAGATTTACCGAGCACCTTGTTAAGATATTGGCAGCCCATCGCTGAGTATTACCGAAACCGGGATCCCGTAATTCATATTTTTTTAATACCGAAATTCCTACAAAACAACCGATATTTCGGTATTAAAAATGAACCAAAATAAAAAAAATAATGTAAAGAAACCATCACATATTTGTAATGAATTATCGCGATAATATTTTTAATCTGGTTGATTCTGGTAACCGGCATGTACAATTTTATTTTGCCTATATTTAATTAATTGTATTGTATATCAGCTAACAAACAATGTTATTTTGTTTTTATTTTAACATAAAATACAATAAAAAAAATAACCTCAACTTAAAACAAACAATTTTTGTTTTAAACACAAAAACACCGTTTGTCGTAAATACTGAAATGTATACATATCGTTTTTTGTAACTAGACGCTTTAGAGCCATTAGACCTTGCTTTTCGAAACTGAATAAAAAAACAGATTTATTTGTTTTGATAAAAGCTGTAAATTGTATAAATTATATTTCATTACATTTATTGTTTGTGTGCTTGAGATCCGATATATATTATGTTTTTCTCGTCGGGTTGATCCCGAGTGAATTCCTTGAATTAATTAATTTTCTTGAGTGGCCTGAGATTCTAAACATATCTGATATACTTTATTTTAATTTACTCTAATCGAGTGTTGAGATAATTGTCTACACTTGACATAATTGTCAAGAGTATAAGAATAAAAATACAATGGAGGAAAAAAACAAACAATTTTTAAATTTATTTGCGCCCCCAATGTCGAACAATGTACTTAATATACAGCATGCCGAAAGACTTTTTTACTATTACCGGCAGTGAATCATATCTTCGATGGATTAGGCGGTAACGTTGTGGACGTTAATTTGCAATATTAACTTTTTTATTCAACTTGTTTTATTAAAATATGTGATACGTGTTTCGTATATTTGAGAGACATTATCGGACCATCGCAAGGTTTACGAATAAACTAAAAGTTGAGTATTACAAAACAAAAGTCCAAGACCTCCCGGCGTCCAGTAGAAAAAGAAAAAAACCTGACTTTTATTTTGTAATTTTTAACTTTGTTTTCATAAACTTTCCGAATGTCTGATGATGATTCTCAAAGATGCGAAACACGTGTCACATTTTGTAACACAATACGAAATAGTGTTATTTATATATTTGTCCGATATTGCAATCCCTACTTGTCATCAAAAAACTACAAAAAAGTTTTTAATGTTATATTTAACTTTATGTATAGTTTTAAGCATTGGTGTAGTGGGGCCAGGTCGGGACAGGTCGGCGACCTGGCACCTGAAAATGAGGAAGGCGTCCTGCTACCTTTTTGACTTGTGTTTTTTTTTTACTTCGGACAGATATTAAAAAAAAATAGGGAAGAAATCAATGACCGACCTGGTACCTATTTATTTACCACTTCACCACTGGTTTTAAGCAGACACATCGATGTCTTAATTCCATAGTGCTACAACTAGAAATTGGTCGTTTTGAGATATGGCTGACAAAACTTTTGACACATCTAAACTGAGTTGTAAAAAAATGCTCATTTTTTTAGTGTATCATTTAGTCGTTTATCTTATTTCGATTTTCGACAAAACTATAAAATGATATTTTGAGTTATTCTTATATGGAAATGAGAAAAGATTTCTTATATTTCTTTATTTCCATATCGAATGTGGAAAGGAAAAAGGACGCAACCGACACATTACAAATTTTACAGGAGACACAAAAAACCTTTCTTGATGATTTCGGGCCAAAGGCAAATTATAATATTTAAACTACCTTGAAATGCTTGGAGACTGATAAGCTGGTTTTAAATAATTTTTATCCGATATTAATTAAATACTTTTACAAAAAAAACCTTTTTAAGTCTTTTTTCCTGATAGCAATTTTTACACGCCCTATTTTTTCAAACTTAAAAGCTAGATTTAGATACTAATTCGGCATTTAAATTCTTGATCGCAATTTCCAAATACCTTTCTTTTTTAAACTTAAAAACTAAATTTAGATACTAATTCGGAATTTTAAGCTTACATTATTTTGATAGAACGTGTATTAAGTTTTATACATTATCGAAAAAAACTGTGGGTTACGTCCTTTTCCCTTTCCATAGTCTAGTAATTCTTGAAAATATTTATACTTTTTTAGAAATATAGAAGAGACGTATTTGAATATAATGTGTAATAAATCATTTTTTTTTTTGACTTATCGTTCTATGGAGCTAGACCATCGATGTTTAATTAGGTAGATCTTATATGTACAATGTTATATATCGTAGACATCTTACCACGTAGCTTTCCTCTGTGGCTGTCGTACATTATGTTATATATTGGCAATCGACACGGGCTGGCTTATTGCCTTACATGGGATGTATTGAATGTTGTTTTGTTGCCCAAGCCATCTATCTCGCCTAGGCCGCAATTCTAAAGATTTCGTAATATGCACATTCTACAAAATGCTCTTACTTCAACGTCTCAAGTTAACTCCGATTATTAAGTGGCGAGACTGCCAAGTGACCACTAGACTTCTGCTCATTATTGCAAATTCATGCATACTTAATTACCTACTATCACAATGCAGCTTGATAAAAAGCTATAAACGACGTATTTTACAAAAAAAAAACAATATATGATACAAAAAGAGGAAACATGAATTGAATGCGAAGTATATTTCTAATAGGCTCTTATTTTTCCGGTCAGAATTTATATTGAATGGCCATAATATAACGGTCAGTGTAAATAGTCATAATTTAAATGAAACTAAAAAAAAACCTAACCTAACCTAAATGGTTATAAAACTTTCTGACCGTATAATATTTTTAGTCCGACCGAAAATTTATGTAATTTGTTCCCTTTCTAATACACGTTATATATACAATATTGTTTGAGTTATCTGGAAAATATTATCAGCTGATTATGAATGTTGATCTATGTGACTAATTGGTAACGATTTAAGCCATTTATCCAACTTGCAATCATGTATTTTTAAACATTGATTGTTAGAAATGTTTTTTTACACATCAAATACTCAGCATTATGCTTCAAGGCAGTGATTCCCAAAAAAAATCATACCACGGCCCACTAAATCTGAAAAAAATAATCCGCGTCCTTCCTCCATACAAAACATGTTCTGCGGAGAAAAAATGCGGCCTCCAATTTGGGAGCCACTGCTTTAACTCGATGGCTGGCACAGACGAGATATCTCGTAATGTTTTTCGTGATCAACACACCATTTACGAGTTATCGCGTCAATAGCTAATTAAATTAATAGTTGAAAATTATAGTCGGCGTGCTAGGTAATTACTATTAATTATCTACGGCAGCTAAAAGGTTAAGGGACACTATCCCGGAAACCAATTATCATGTTTTATAAAATTACACTTTCTGTTCAATGAACCTTTAAAAATTCTTTGGGTAGTATTAGTTAAAAAAATATCAACTGTCCTCTATCCACATCGTTTCTAAAATGTACATTTAATTTTATATCGACTTACTATCAGTTATGTTTAAAATATTGTACCACATAGTTTAAATATGCTGTCCATTAGCTTTGAATCGATATCAACTTTTGGCGAATTATTTCCCACGGAAAATCCTTGATTCTGACAATCGCCTCGTTTTTCGAGAACAGTTGTTTGTAAAAGTTAACTATGGCTGGGTTGTTATTAATTCAATACAAAGCTTAACGTTGTGGCATTGATCCCTGTTTCTGACAATCCCTGTTGACACAAAGTTGCTCATAAATATTGTCAACAACTGGATTGCTCCTTATTCAATATTAATCATAAATTTTGGTGTTTTACTAAAAGCTTTCTATTCATAGAACGAAGCGTGCTTATATTCCTATTTATAATTTACATTGGGTGTGAGTTTAGAAGTGGAATAAAATTTCCTAAATATCAGTAAATTAAGAAAGAAGATGATATATCAAACTTTCACCGACAGAATTCATACTTATCATTGAAACCAAATTATAGCTAATAGGGTAAAAATATCAAGGTATTTCAGTTCTACAATTATTGTAGAACTGAAATACCTTGATATTTTTAACCTATTAATATGGAGTTCTACCAAGTAAATGCCAAATCAATAAACAAATTATAGCTGTTAGCTAGCAAATTTTTTATTCGAACGGCTTGAAAAATGTCAACAGGAAAGTCTTTTCGTCAGTAAATTTTAATTTTGTCGAAAGTAGTTAAATTTGGGAAACACAACCTGGGAAAGGTTGACGAGTTCATTTTAATTTTATTTTCGCTTTCTATTCGAGATTATCTTGTCTGTATATTAAACCGAATCACAATTGTTGTAATTTTCTCTCATTTGAATCAAACAACGTAACGTAAAAAAATAGTTTAGTATAATAGTTGTTTGTACTAAACTAACTAAACTATACTACTTAATTACTTAATCCTCATCTGGAGAAGTTTATAAATCTATATTTAACTTACCGTGTTTGTTTTAAGTTGATTAATCCCCAACTGAATTTCGAGAATAGCTCGAAGGCGACCGCATAGAATTTTGGTTAGAAGGTTGTACAATCTATTCTTCAATTTCTTTGAGAGTTATTTTATCTGAAGCATCAATTTACTTGTCGATATTGTTTTGACGAGTCTATATCGCGGTACATTTTATAATAACAGGTGCTGCCACCTACAGAAGCTTCTATAAAAGCAGAAAAGTATTGTATAATTTTAAAATTTAATGTATTAGTACGGGGGCTATGATGTTGTGAAATACAAATTCGGGATCAAAGCCAAGCTGATTTATGTATTATGAAAAACGGATACATAAATCCCTCATGATTTAATTTTCCTCGTTTTACAAAGCTTCGCTTATGTTTTGATGAAAGTTTGTAAATACGACCCGGAAAAGATCAAAACGGGAAGAAAGGGGAACCGAAATCAAGCAATGGGAATTTTACATAAGGCACTCTCATACTCAGGAAATGAGCAACTGTTAATAAACAATATATAATACAATCAAGGTAACCTTATTTCATGTGTCCCTAGGTAATAAATACTTTTACCCTGAATTCTTGCTGGAATTTCGAACATTTTATTTTCTTATTTAGCATTTTCGTTTATAAAATCTCCGCTTGAACCGGATAAATCTTTCTATGTATGCATTTTTAATAAATGACTGTATTTTAAATGGGAAATTGTTTTTTAAAAATAAATACCAAAATAATGATACATAATTAAATGTTTTTTTTTTACATAAAACGCTATTTTAAAACGATTTTTTTATATTTACAATTTAATGGCTTTCGATTTCAATGAAATTAGTTTTTTGAATTTATTCCGTATTACATACTGTTGAACTTGGAAAATGGTTAAACATGTTTATTTATAACTATTGCAGCAAAAAATCAGTTGTATAAATAGTTCTTTATTTTTTTTATACTGTGCAAATATAGAATGAAATATATTATATTTTAAAACCATTGATATTTGATTATATAATGAGATAAAAAAATCTTTACCTTCATGCAAATTTCATTTTAAAAAATCCAACTATGATTCGATTCATTCTCGATGTTTTTAACACAAAAATATAAACAAACTATATTTATTATGTAAACAAAATATATTTAATATTAAGTGATATGAGATATTCATTTATTTTGCTGATGTTGGTAATGCTAAAAATATCTATTGAATACTAACAAGCATTTGAAAGTATTTAGTATTATGTTTATGTTAATAACTTCATAGCTTATGACACAATAATCGTTTAGTGATATCATCACTCGAGCCTGTTCACAGGTGTTTCAAAGTCTAATTTACCATTGACGTGTCGAGAGAAGTTTGGGAATGTTTGCATATTTAAAAACATCATATTTTAACCATTGATATTTTTAGTTACTTTAAATCTATTTTTAAAATTCAATTAATATAGGCTGTTCCTATATCTAATATATAAAAATGAATGTTTGTTCTTTCGTACTTTATGCGTTGCAACACCGCTCATCCGATAAAACTTTGACAAACTTTTTGCTTACACTTTCGGGAAGGTTATAGGAATAGTAAAATAAACTTACAGAAGGTCTTATATATAAAAATCAATATTTGTATGTCTGCCATGCAGTTCATTTTGACAACGTATGCTTGCACTTGCGCGAAGGTTACAGTACACTTAACTTACAGTAGGTGGCGTGTGTTTCGTACCATAGACAATCGGTAGCAAACGTCAAACAGACAGAAAAAGAAAATATGCACTTCAAAAAAACACAATTAAATGACAAACACTTTTTTTCTTTGAGTGGCATTGCAACGCTTGCCGGGAACCGGCTAGTATACATATACAAACAATTTAATACAATATGTCGAAGAACCCCACAATTACCAGAATATAAACATAAATCTTTACCACTGTCCCTGCGTAATCACATTTATTGTTAATATCTTTCGTATATTCTGAAATGATAAATTTTGACTAATAATGTACATCTTGGATGTAATTATTATCTCTATATTTTATGTACCACACTGCGTAACGATATGCGCCTAAAGTAAATGAAGATACCATATATGCCCAAGTTTAATATAATATGCGTACGTATACATGTATACTAAAGTATATTTCCAATATTATTCGATGGTTTTGCAATACTCACCAAGTATATATAACCGAAATAGAACGTATTTAGAGATTGTAAACAAAAAATACATTATTTACGTTTCAATATTTATTAATCGACACGCCGATGATTGAATTGGGTTATACATGTGTGTAAAACGGTCAAATATTTTTTAGATCTCATGTTAATTAATAATAATCACATTTGAAATGATCTCGGCAATTATATTGAGGCAATTAATTTTAAATGTAAATTAAAATTATAAATAATTTAGTTCGTTCATCGTGGGAAAATCAAGGAATGAAAAGACGTTTTACGATAAATATCTACGATGAGTGTCGATTTTTGTTTCTGTGTAAATAAATACTCGAGTCTTTTGAAATAACAACAAATATTATATTTTTACCAGAGTGTAGTCAGGTAAAAAAATGGCAACTCCAACTACAAATTGATTTTTTCAAATATTTCCGTTTAACTAATATATCTATATATGTATATTTTTTCTAATTTTGATTTGGATTAACCTAAAATCCGAGTCTGAAGGTGTAAATCTCTGCAATCTCTTGCATCCATCAGTTCATATAAATTATACGTAGGAACAGAGTTTATCTAGTCATTTCTTAGCCATATCCTTTACTTTTTTTAAAAAAAGGTGAGTTTGAGTAGAAAGCTGTTCTCATTGAAAAACTTTTGTTTAGATAAACCTCAACAAAAGTCAATATGCTACACATTAGAAAAAATCATAAGTTTCTGAGAGTAGAAAAATTAAAAATGTCCGTGCGTCGGGTTTTATGTGGAAAATGTAGCAACACAAACCTATTAAAAATAAAAACACTCCTGTACTAATTTCAGAATATATAATACATCGAGTTAAAAAATCTCCTGATGAATGAAGCCGGTCGTGTTCGTATTAAATAAATGTGGGATTAGTACATACAGTGTTTATTTATTTTTTATAGTGCATTTCTACCGTATTGGCTGTGTACACATTTAAAGTGACAACCCTTTTAATTTTAATTGGGTATTTAAGATTGTGAAAGTGGGTTTCAATATATAGCCAAATATGAACACATATTGAAGATTTAAATCCAGCGGAGAACTATTGCATAATCATGCAATTATCTCTCTATATTTAAAGCGACGGAGTCAAAGTTGTGGGCGTTGTGGAATGTCTATGTGTTAATATAAATCGCAAATACTCACCTGTGAATGGTTTGTGTTTTTTAATTAATGTGGGCAGCTTTGCGCTATATGTATAACAATGTATTTGTTCGAGTTGATTATGTATTGGAATACTACACAGACAGTGGGTGTATTTACTGGTCTATTTATTGGTTTTGGGTGCTTTTTTGTTCTGTCTGTTAACATGAATATTTTATATTCTACTAATGTAAGTGGTTTTGACACAACATACATTTTTTGACAATACAGCTAGTACACACGCTCTTTTAAAATATAAAATATACACTCAGATAAAATGGGATTGTGCTTATCTTTTTTTAATGATATCCCTGTAAAATAATAAAAAAAATATGCAATCCACCAAAGCACCAAGTAAAGACGTGGTAGTAGATACTTAATTGTTCAAGATTTTTTTTTACCAATTTACTAGTTGGCTTACTTTACCCCTAATGGGCCTATATAAAAAAAATACGTTGATATTTTTTCATCTTATCCTAGAAACTTGGTTGTAGTGTTGGGATGAATTATAAAATTGTTTATTATGGGAAATATGTTAATCTTTTACGACTTGTGAGCTAATTGTGTAGTGTTTTAAATGAATATGTACTAGCATTTGTTTTTCATTTAGTTGATGATCACGGTAGGCAATTTGATTATTTCATTAATCCTCCAGAGACGAGAGCTTTTTTTTGATAAAAAAAATATTTCTTAAGCCATATTGAAGTCACGGATAACTTTTATTCCTAACAAAACAAAAAAAAAAACGCCAAGTCGTTGTATAGAAACCCCGCATGACTATATGGTCATGCTCATCCTTTTATTACCGTGTAATATTGTGTACGGACAGTAGTAAGGACGAGCGTGACCGTATGGGCATGTAAACATTCGGGGTTGAAATATAGCTAAACGTGAAATTTTTAAAAATATTTACAATTTGACCTCTTTAGATCAACATAATTTCAATACAAATATATTAGCAAAAGAACTGCAAATAATTTGATGTTTTGATAAAGAAATACCTAACAGTTTCATTTCGCATGTGCTTTTGGTGGCCGTTTCTGTCTCCGCGGCTGATGACTAACTGAAGTCTGTACTCTTCTTAACCAAATATGAGCAAAAGCAACGATATTCAGGTAGAAAAAGGATGAATAGTGGGATCAATAGACAACGGTGTTTACTGTGACCATATGGTCATGCTCGTCCTTGGAGGGTTAATACAGCAAGCCGCTTAGACTTTTCATAACTGAAGCAATTTTGTTTATTTCGCGGATTTGGTGTAAGGATACCTATGTAAAAACAGTGATGGAGTAATTAATGATTTTGCGCGAGAACATTATCAGCTGTTGTAATGGAAACACTTTTAATTTCTCTCTGTATATATTTCGCGCGCATTTGCATATTTAACGATCGAAAAAATCATCATGGCCGCTGCTTGTTTTTTTTATTATTATTTTGCTGCCGCATTTATTTTTCGAAACCAGAAACGAAGAGCCTGGTCGGCATATGATAAAATTAACATTTTAACTGTCAAAATTCGCGGATAACAAAAAAAAAAACGCACGCACACAGACGCGCATTAATTTTTAAAAATGTTTAATTGAAACGAAAAATCGTCATTTTAGTATAATTGACTCCGAAAATAGGTGTCACTTTTAAAGCTGTAATATTAAATTACTTAAAGCACCGCAATTAAATTATTAGAAACGATATTTTTATTTGTTTGTTTTAAAAAACGTTACGACATTTCCCAGTGTGCTCGTCACAAATTAATAATAACTACAACATTTTAGTCTAAAATGTTTTTTTTAAACACTGTTCCAATTTCAATTAATACTGACTTTTTTAAATTCTTGTCTTGAATCTGTGAAAGAAACTCACATCATTCCAATTTTGAAATATGTTCTTTGTGGTCTATTAATTTTATGTATTTTTGTTTCAAAACACTTTTTCTTATTTAACAATATTTTGACACGGTTTTTTCATTAAAATATAATTGAATGAAAAAAAGAATTTTACTTACCTCGCTGTATATCTTGTTTTCACTAATGTTATTGATCGACTAAAACACGGGTTCCCAACCTATGGGTCTCCAACTTTTTGGATTTGAACAACTAAACTAAAACTACAGTCAACTAAAAATACCTTATTGAAAAAAATGCCTTTTTCAATTGCATCGAGGCCGCGGGTCACGTGGCTTTTATAAAAAGCGGTCGCCACCCGTAAAAGGTTGGGAACCTATGGACTAAAACTTATTTAAATCAAATTAACGTTTATTTGTCTTTAGTTTTAAGTTTACAGCAATTTTATCTGCCATTATTGGATATAATTGTTTGTTTCGTGGTTCAAACGTTGACTTTATCAGGATTTAAAAATTATGTAAAGAAGTTAAAACCCTCTGAGAAAACCAGGACTGTGGAGTACGAGTCGGAGTCAGACTCGTGGAGTCAGGCTGTTTTAACTGGAGTTCGGACTCGAAAAAAACTAACGAATCGAGCTCTTAAAACATGTATTCGAATGGCTAGGGTCAAAAGAGGCGCCATTGCATAAGCCTAAAAAATAATTTAAGTCGTGTTTTAAGTTAAGGTCAGAGTCGGAGTTGTTAACACGAAATTTCATTGAATTTATTAAAAAAAACTTATTTTGTTTTATTTATCAAATCCTGCTAAGTGTATGAGAAATTATTTTAAACGAAAAAGTTAATGTTTTGTCTTCAAACTATTTTTTTTAATTAGTCTCGATTTTAGACAATTTACTTTTTGTCTAGTAATTATATATATTAAATGTTATGAACGAAGAAACTTGTTTTTACTGCGAAGTGCTGTTTCTTAAGCCGGCACTGCACCATCAAACAATTCATTGAGATTCAAGTGTGGTTTTTTTGGTCGATGAATTTAGTCAAGAATTCCACGCCGCGCATACGAATTTTGCAGCCGCGCATTTTGACAAACATTTTTCGTTACGTCATCATGTTTAAAAGTATGAATCCATGTGGGATCATCATTTCCACAGCGGCACATACCTTACTTCTAGATAGATATTGCCACATGTAAATATCCAAATTGTATAAAGTTATTGATATATAAAACAGATTATACATAAATAATGACATCTTTGCCATACGTAAACTATTCAATTATTTGTTGATATTTCAAACTTTAAATGTTACAAAGATAATATTTACGCTTTCAAATATTTATAATGAAGACATCTGCAAGTAATATACCAAAATAAGTTCGTCTACGCGACATTTTCTCACGTCTTGTGAATTACATATGTATTTTCAACAATTAAATAAAAGTTATGTATTCGTTTTTAAAATAAAACAAATATGAAAGAATGGAGTTTAGTAAACTGGTAGTCAGTTACTCGTTCTCGGAGAACCTCGTTTTTAGTATCAGATGGGTGGGAGAGGATGGAATCATTACAGAAACTTTTGGTTAAAAAAATCATAATACTTTCGATGGTTTCGGGGGTAACTTTGTGGAAAATCATTTTAATATAAAATTTAAAATAACTGTGATTATTCCACGTATTGTGCTACTAACTGTGACACGTGTTTCGCCTCTTTCAGAGAATATAGAACCCGCGTTTTATACAGTAAGTAATTTAGGTAAAATTTTATTGAACAGTAAAGATCGCGTAGATTCATCGTCACAGAGTGGTATCTATCGACTCTCTTGTGGAGACTGTCAAGCTTTATATGTTGGACAGACAGGTAGATTTAAATTTTATATAAAAAAAATCATAATTAAAAATAAAAGTCTTCTTTCGGAGACGCGATCCACGTCTACAGGCATAACAAAATTATACTTAAAATAAACTACCAACTAAGAAGTTATATCTGGAAAGAACTTCTTAAATTGTTAACATTTTTATTAATCGCATTTATATATTTTTTAAATAATCTGACAATATCAACATTCCTCTGTCAAAGTGTTGTTATTATTTATAATTTCAGTTAATCAAAAATAATCGTTTTTAGAGGTATATCTCAAATGAATTCCAGTGCGTTACGTCACTCAGGTGAGGCATAAGTTGCAGGGGTCGTCAAACTACCGCTCGCGAGCCAACACGGCACGGCTATCACCAATAATGAATGCTACAACGAATATTAAATACTTTATGTCTGAGAGAATTGGTAAATTGTATGAGAACAATTATTTGGAAGTATTCGTTGTATATTGGGATACCAAAATTGATAACAATTTATTGTTTTATTTAGATAAAAAAAAAACACAAGCTTTTGTATCGAAACTCTTTTTTAAACTAACATTTACGTGTCACGGGTTCGGTCAGTTTTTATAGATTGGTTTTTCAATCGATTTATGAATTTCTATGGATGTATGTGATGTCTTTAATTCACTCTCACTAGTCCTGTTCTAGTTCTATCCATACTCTCTTTGAAAAAGAGAGGTTGAGTAACTGAGTAACAAACAGTTCTCGTAGTCGATATACTTCCATTAGTAGGCCATATGCTCCACACTGGGAGCAGACATGTATTTAAAAAAAAAATGTTTTTGAAAAAAAAATGTTTTGTTTTGTGTAAATAATAGTCGGAAATATGTATAGTTAAACGTTCCGAAAAAAACATTATCATTTATTTGTTAGTGCATCGTTTTTTGTTGTTAAATGCTTAATAAATGAACTCACCGAGGAATTTGAAATCCCGATTTGCTATACTTTCCCCCAGATTATATCCTAAATTCCAAAGCCCGACCCGGCCCGAGCCCGACTCTCAATTGCGCTTACCCGCCCGAGTCCGGCCCACGCGCTGGGTCGGGTAAGAGCCCATGCAGACCTCTATTTCAAAGTAATGTAAGAATACAAATACTTTTAAAATGTTCATTGTTTTTCGAAATAAAAATTTTGTTTCATTTTTTAACCATTTTGGAATAAGCCGTGTTTGCAAGTAATACCCTCATATATTACATTGATATCCACATTCGGTCGGCGACTTGGCTCTTGGTCTAAGGTTTTGACTACCACTGATATATTGTACATATTAAGTAGGTATCCATAAGACGGTTCCAAGCCGTGTGTAAATAACTCACGAGGGACTGAATACATTAGCTATATGAAATGTCTTCAAACATGTGATGTTAATTTGGTATTATTTCATAGGCTCGACTGAACGTAGGCTTCTGTGCCACGGTTGCATCATATCAACAGCCTTATAACAATGACGTGAATTTTTTTAGTTGCTGTATTGTTGCATAACGCAGGCAGTGACGGCACGCTGAAACTATGCGTAAATATACCAGGGCTGTGCGGTCGGAGTCAGCTTCTGTCCGGAGTTGGATTCGGAGTCAGAAAAATCTTACGACTCAGACCCGTTAAAAAAATAATAATTAATGATGTCAGTGGCGGCCGGTCAATGTGGCATTGGATCAATGCACCCCTTGTATATGCAGGGGCGGTTATGTTTCATGAAATAATATTCAAACATTTATACCATAGGTTCCCAACCTTTTTCGGGTGGCGACCCCTTTTTATAAAAGCCATGTGACTAGCGACCCCCCCCACCCCGAGGAATTTGAAATCCTTGATTTGCTATACTTTTTCCCCGGATTATCTCCGAAACTCATTTTTTTTAGCTCACCGAGGAATTTGAAATCCTCGATTTGCTATATACTTTTTCATGTATTTATTGTTCATGAAATATAACCGCCACTGTATTGTATATACAGGGGTGCATTGATCCAATGCCACATTGACCGGCCGCCACTGAATGACGTGTATTCAAACTACAGTAGTCCATAATGTGGCCACTGCATGCTAGGTTGACTAATGATGATCTGATGGTATACATATATATAAGTTAAAATTAAATGAATAAGAAAAAAAACTTTGCAGTCAGAGTCGTTTTTTTTTATTTTAAAGCTGGAGTCGGAGTCGTCATTTTTTTACACGACTCCACACCCTGTTATATACACGCGTTCTGGTACTTCAATTCTTTGCGACCCCTTAAACGCGATTTATTTATAACGTTGATTGATTGATTGAATTGGCATTTACTTGGTAGAACTCCATTGTGATAAGGTTAAAAATTTCAAAGTATTTAGTTCTATTTTTGCTATAAAATTAGTTTATAGCTATTTCGGCGTATGTCATCGTTAGAAATATGTTTAACCTTGCATTTACTCAGCTGTATATACTCGTATAGAAAAGGTGTTGTGATGTATCGTGTATCTACTAAGCCAGTTTATATAGCAGGATTAAATTTAGTTCTGACGATGGCGTTCGCCGAAACAGTTAAAACTAATTTTATAAAATAAATGTTGAAACAAAATACTTTGATATTTTTAACCTTATTACATACGTTGATTGATCTTTAATTATTTTTTTTAGAGTTTTATTTTCTTTTAGTAAGCGAGATTATGTCAGAGATTAAAGTGCCAGTGCCAGTGCATATGCCAGTGTTAAATACATAGTTAATATATATTTATAACGTAATTCTATATAGTTTTCACCGAATCCTACGAAACAAACTTTCATTAACGGTCTATTCACAAAAGCGTCGATATTTGGTATAGGAACCGTAAACTATTATAATAAAATTATAACTGAATAATATGTATCTAATAGTACTAATAAATGTGACATTTATCTCAAAGTTCAACTGGAAAATGTTTGATCGAGAAGTGTTCAAAATACCAAACAAAAAAGAAAAAAAAAGTTTTTGCATCGTCATATAATCAAAAATCAAAACTTTAGAAAACATATTCTGTTCCAAATTTTTGTAAACCAGATTGATCACTACTTTGTAATATTATTTTCAACAATATTTGAAAAAAATCATAGACTGTCGAGGTCAGCATCATAATAAAAATTCTGTTTTGTTATTTACAAAATAAAAGAACTTGGGTGATATCATTTTACCTTATCAGAAAATAAGTACAAAAATATCTCCCAGCTTATTTTTTTGATGTCAAATAATATTATAAGAGACTACTCAAATAATAATTATTATGTATATTCTATTTTCATACCCTTTTATTTTTTTTGTAACCATGGGCTTCTAATGTACGCGGTGAATCAGTTTTTTTTATGTTTTCGCTTAGTAGACATATGACAGGTAGTAATATTTTTTAGGTTAATGGCACATTTGAAAATTATTTCATCATTTATTAATTAACACAATTTTTTTTGAATATCAAATTTATGGAGCTGGGGCGCTTCAGCGTCAAAGTTTTTCGAGTATACTTCATCGCTGATCACTACCGACGAAAAAGCGTCATTGTTATATAAGTAAGCAATCCTCAGTGAAGCCAGTTCACGGAGACACATATTTATTCATATTTTTTTTTACCATGTCCGTTCACAATGTGAAGCATATGGACTCCTAATGGAGTTTATCTCAATATAAATGTTTCTACGAGAACTTCTTGTCAGTCAGTTGCTCAACCTCTCTTTGTTGTAAAGAGAGTAAGAATATAATGATAAGGCTAAGACTAGACTAGTGGTTAGCTAATAGCTCTCGCTACGCCACGTTTTCAGGAAAGTATGGTAGGGAGGGAGATTTAAGACATCACATACATACATGCCTTCGAACAGAAATTCATTATCAATTGAATTATCAATTTTTATAACTTTATTCATTTTAGACAAATAATAAAATCTATATTAATTTTTTTATCAACCTACAAATTATGTTGAAAAAACTTGCTTTGATTAAGGCGATTGAAAGGTTATTAAGGTTATAAAGGCAAAACCCGGGTCGTTAGTGTCAAAACTTGTGTGAATGTACATAATTTGACCGATTTAAATTTGCTTTAATTAGCTCAAAAACTTGTTATATAAATATGTTTGTTTGCCTATTTGTGTATTTTTATTGCTGATTTTCAAATAACAAAATAAACTTGATTTCAAAAGTTGTAATATTAAACTTTTGCTTTCGTTTTGTTTTTGAATTTTTCGACGCCACTTTATTAATTTTATCGAAAAAGAATTAAAAATAATGAATGCTTCAGCTTTTCGAGCCAGCTTGGCGCACTTTGATATTTCGCAGCTGTTGTTGATTTCAAAAATCGTGTCATTTCAAAACACTATGTTATTTATTATTACTATTTAAAAAAAAAAAACTATTGTTATTGCTTTACGCCAGTGATTCTTAACCTGGGATGCGTGCACACCTTGGAGTGCAAGTGACCGTTAGCATTTGTGTGAAAGAAGTTTCAAACGTCAAGATGTAACATACAATTTAAAGCTGTCTTGTTCTATATTATTTTGATTACATGTATGTATGTATGTATGTCCACCATTACCATTTACCACCACCTGTGGGAAATGGGAGTGGGAGTGATTTGGATAAGCAACAACAATCTAATAATTTAAATATTAATCTATAGATAGTTCATTTATATCCGATAGCCTAGTTCTATAGAAGGATAAGTAAAAAAAAATGATGTTTTGCATTATATAATCCATTATATTTGTATGCCTCTCTTCTATAACTAGAAATAATTACTAGTTTCACTTGGTAGGCAGATGTTTGCATAATAAAAATAAAGACACATAAATCTGTCATTTCCGTATAAATACAACTTGAAATATCGTTTTATGGTTCTGTCAACGTTACAATAAATTTTAATTGAATTGAGATAAATGATTAAAAATATAAGACAATCAATACAATCAACTCAGTTTGGAGACGTCAAATATCTCAAAACAATCAATATCTAATTGTAGAACTATGGAATTAATCCATTATGAGTGTTAATAATTTTTTGTATTTTTTAATGAAAACTCTCTTGTAACAATTGTACGTCTAAATAATATTACATTTTCACGTGGGTGCGCGATTGTTGTTTTAGAAACGAAGAGGTGCCGATCACTGTTTAAGAAACACCGCTTTAAGTGCATTTAAAATATATCTTGTAGTTTTAATTGATAATTTATTGAAAGTTGTAATAAAATATTTATTCACAAAAATTAAAAATAATTTGTATTAAAATTATAATTAAATATCCACTTTTACAACATTTTTGAATAGTTTAAATTAATTATCAATATGTATTTATGAATTCTGATTAATATGGCTGGCTGCCGAAGAAATCTTTACGTGCAGTCGGCACGTTATCCACATTATACTGGTTAGGGGATATAATTTATTATTCAACAGCTCATCTTGCATTCAAAATTGATTTTAATTTTCCGCTATGAATATTTGCGATGTTTTCAAATACTCTTGCCTTCTTCTTGTCAGGCGTTTGTGGCGTTGATTGAATGACAAGCATTCCTCGTACAAGATCGTATTGAAGTATTTTAATATTATGTCGTAGGTATGCCAAAACCGGTAATAAATAAAAATATAAAATGAGTAAAAAATACGATCGATTTGGCTGAAAATATCGGACGAAATACAGTTTTTTCATACATCATTAAATATCCAATACAATCGAAAAATGTTTAAGAAAGCGATCAACTGATTGATAGTTCTGAATTATTAATACAAAATTGAGCTTTTTTGTTTAAGTGTCTTGTCTCGTTATTTTGTTTTACATACATAATCAAAATAACAAAATAGACTCTAATAAGGCTATGAATTAATAGCAATTAGAGATTTCAAAACCGGGGGATCCTGGTACTACCGGATGTACATTTGTCTTATTACAAACATTATTTTCACCAAACACCCTACGTTACAAGCTTTAACTCATTTGATTTTTCTTTCTTCTTTTTATTAGAATGTCTATTTTGGCTCTGAAGTTATATTACATATGCACGGGAAAAGCACGTGTGTTGTATACATAATCAACCCAACATAATTATTCATATACCGTTACTAGGGTATCCAATCCCGGACCCTTTTTGTGATCCCGGGATTTTCCCCGATCCGATTTATTGAATCCCGATCGAATTGTTCCCGGGGTCCCAGGATTGAACACTCAACATAAAATCGTGTATAAATTAGGATTCGGGATTAAGATCATTTTTGGTCGGCGATTTTGAAATTATGGAATTTTTCAAACAATTTTAGTAACCCAGAAATTTGCATATTACCAACGTGGGACCTTTTTTGTTGTTTTTGTATAGCTCTTTCAAGAATTTTTTAATCCAAAGAATTTACCAAAAATAACAGCGGTACATCTTTTTTTTTATCTCTTCCGTGTTTCATTTTGTCAATAACGAATAATTACTGTCACAATCCCGGGATTTCGGAATTACAGAATTGTACAGTATTCCGGGACTTCGGGATCCGGGATTCCGTGATATGATACCCTAACTGTTACCCCACGTATTTACAATAATTTACGTACATTTGCTTGCATACAAAACAAAACCTTTCTTAAATTACTTATGTACTCGTTTTCGGCATCTATGTATAATAAATAACATACGATGCGAACACACGCTTGAATAATAGTCGAACAGATCTGACCAACCATTTTCTAAATCTCTCCTTCAATAGAAAAGGAATTTTATAATAACATTGGGGTAAAAAATCGGCTTCGTAATGCGTGTTCGAGTGGTCAACGTCATTGGATTCTGTTGCGGAGGTCACGAGCTTGAATCCCATTAAGGACAGTTTTTATAAAATGATTTTCAATTCATTGAAAGGCATGGGTTTTTGTGATGTCTAAAAATTACCTCCCACCATCCCGATTCTAAAATAACAGGTGGTAGAGAGAACGATTAGTTAACCACTAGTTTTAGTCTACCCGTCTATCTCTTACTATTTTAGAAACAAAATAGATATTGAACAACTGAGTAAAAAACAGTTCTCACAGAAAATACTTCTGTTGATAAACCTACATTGGGAGTGGCACTCATTAGAAAAATATATGGATAAAAGAAAATTCTATTTTTTAGTCCATGAACGAAATAAAAAATAATTTTGTTATGTATTTAATACCTTTGACGTAATTTAAATTAAAGTCTTATTGTTATTTCCCCCTTAGCGGTTGAGTACTATGTGGATTTTGTCGTTTTTAATCATCGCTGTAATTAGAAGCTCGCTTTTTATTACCTAATTAAATTCATCCTTTATTATGTCGCTGTTGAAAACATACATTTTAGGCCTCAACTGAAACATTTTTGAATGTTTCCTCGACTATAATAAATATATTTAAAACTACTCTCTTCTACTGCATTAAAAATTAAAGTTATTTGGTAATATTTAAATGCTATTTCTGATTTTAAAATCTTGATGACCATTCCCGAGTTGTACCGTTATGTAAATAGACTATCAATGATTCAAATTATTATATTAATCAATTTATAAATTATATTAATCAATTTATAAATTATATTAATCAATTTATAACACAGGAAGTGTTATAACAAAGTTATCACGTTTAATTTTATAATAAAAATTAACTTCCAAAAAATGACCAATGAGTGAGTCCATTAAAAATATTAAGATTGATAAAAAAATACTTTCAATCGATTTTCGTTACAAAAAACTGTAGAAAATATTTATTATGTTTCATAAAAAGTGAATTAATATTTATCTATTGAATTTCTAAATAATTTAACTTCCGTTAATTCACAACTCCAAATATATGATTGAAAAAAATGTTTTTTTTTGATATTAGCCTTGCCTGGAATTTCGACCCATCTGATCGCTATGAAATGTAAGCCTCAGAAGAAAAATAGTGGAAAATAATAATTGTTCTTTGTTTTAAAACCATTGA
This sequence comes from Himalopsyche anomala, assembly GCA_031772345.1. NCBI lineage: Eukaryota > Metazoa > Arthropoda > Insecta > Trichoptera > Rhyacophilidae > Himalopsyche > Himalopsyche anomala. The sequence goes on along the minus strand of CM062844.1, from coordinate 4,874,626 downwards.
AAAATATCGGTTCTTGAAGATTCGGATGTAACCTGCGATATACAATATAAGTATGTACATACTACATAGTATGTACGGTGTAAAGGTACATTGGTATTTACTGTAATCTTTTCGCTTTCTTCGCCCGAATGGGTCCTTCACGAATCGGCTGCCCGCTTTGTCATCCTCTTTCTACTTAACATCACATCGATTTTCAAAGACTTCTCCAATAAAGATTTAGCCAACCAGCTGGTGTCAGGCGTTATATATCTACAGCAGGGAAATAACTTTTCGGCACATTGAAACATTTATATGTATATACTGCTACATATAATATTGAAATGTATACATTTTAAACATAAAATAACTCTTATTGTGATTCTTATAGATTACGATTGCCTTTAAAATCACTTTATCTTTTCAACTAAAAAAATAACTGAGTGTGTTATCTTAAAGTTTCTTTGAAATGCCTTTAGAATTGTTGTTGAAATTAGATTATTCTGTAACCGAAAATATGTTTAAATGTAGCGACAATCGTTTAAATATTAATATAATTAATTCTTCGCTAAGAGACAAATGATAATTTATTATTATAATTTTCAATTGCTGTGACTGAATAGTATTGCCTCAGCCTACCGTTGTGTAAGGATTCGAATCACCTTATGGTAGAATCAATCATGCACGGAAAAACATTATATAAGACTCAAAAATGTCCATGGGCTTAAAAAGGCTGAGAAACTATTGGTTAGAATATATTGTTGCATTATAGTTGCATTTGCCAGCCTGTGTGGTCGAGTGGTCAACATCGTTGGCTACCGCTACGGAGGACACGGGTTCGAATCCCGGTACGGGCAGTTTTATAAATTGATTTTTCAATCGATTTATGAATTTCTGTTCAAAGGCATGGATGTATGTGATGTCCCCCCTCCCACCCATCCTATCCTATGAACGGGGCGTATGGAGAGCGATTAGCTAACCACTAGTCCTGTCCTTGCCCTTTCCTTCTATTCCTACTCTCTTTGGAAAAAAGAGAGGTTGAGCAACTGAGTAACAAGCAGTTCTCGTAGAAACATTTCTGTTGAGATAAACTCCATTAGGAGTCCATATGCTTCATATTGGGAGCGGACATGGAAAAAAATTTAGTGAAAACACTGTTTATTTAAAATGCCTTTCATTAAACCATCTAAATATTAATATATATTGTTTTTCAATGCATTATTTTGTTGTTTCAAGTATTTAGCAAGAAGCGTCTTCATATCAAATATATTGCAAACATATTTGAATCACATGTGAGGATGCTAAACAGAAACTATTAAGTTACAAAATAAATATATTAATTACCTTTACTTCAATAAACAAATTAGTTTGTTTTCTCGAAATGCGGTGTAATTTAAAACCTCGAGACTGCGATGTGTGAAAATAAAAATAAATTTCAGAATTTAAACATAATATATTAGGTATAATATATTGCCACCTGTGTGGTCGAGTGGTCAGCGTTGTTGGCTTCGGCTACGGAGGGAACGGGTTCGAATCCCGGTACGGACAGTTTTATAAATTGATTTTTCAATCGATTTATGAATTTCTGTTCAAAGGCATGGATGTATGTGATGTGTTGAATTCTCCCTTCTCACCCATACTATCCTATGAACGGGGTGTATCGAGAGCGATTAGCTAACCACTAGTACTGTCTAGGCCAGGGGTCGGCAACCCGCGGCTCGCGAGCCGCATGCGGCTCTTTCTATGTAAAGTTGCGGCTCTCCAGTTCCATATGAAAAGAAATATTTATCTAGAGTCGTCCTTGAAACTTAATACAACAAGTTATAAGCCAGATTTAATCGGACTTTCAAAAGAGATGCCAAACCAATGCTCCCATTGATGTAATTAAATATGTATATATATTTGTGTTTTAAATGAATAAATATTATTCCGTATTTTAAGGCGTTTATTTTAAATCAACATTCTACATTAAATACACGATATTCAGCTAATACACGATACACACTACACGATATAACTATATATGTACATATAAGTAAATACTATATATTGAAACGAAAAATTTTAGTGGCTCTTTAAAAACTGGGAATTTTTGTAAATTGTAACTTTTGGCTCTTTCGATTTAATAGGTTGCCGACCCCTGGTCTAGGCCAATCCTTCTATCCCTACTCTCTTTGGAAAAAGAGAGGTTGAGCAACTGAGTAACAAGCAGTTCTCGTAGAAACACTTTTGTTGAGATAAACTCCATTAGGAGTCCATATGCTCCACATTGGGATACATATGCTCCACAAAAATACAGATGGATACGTGTACTAGTTGTCACTATTTCTACGCTCTGTTTTCAAAGATTAGATTTGGTGGTAGGAAGTATTCATGCATTTGGGTATAAATCCAAACATCGATTGAAACATTCGAATAAGGCAGTGCACTTATTAATAGTGTTTTATTTAGTTAAACGGTTGGTGTGATGGACTCTACATCACTGTGTTTTTAAAAAACTGCATCAATCAAAACGATTACGTCGCCTTTAATCGCTTTTATTACCCGACAATCCATTTGGAGTCTTAATGAATGGAGACAGCGGTGGGCTGCCAATATCTTAACAAGGGGCTCGGTAAATCTTATTCATTTATTTGTATCCATTTTCGCTCCCAATGCGGAGCATATGGCTTCCTTATGAAAGTATCTCAACAAAAGTCTTTTTTCTACGAGTACTGTTTGCTACTTAGTCGCTCAACCATTCTTTTCCAAAGAGAATAGTAGGGATAGAATGATGAAGCTAAGACAGGACTAGTGATTAACTCAAACCCATGAGGTCCGGCACGAAAGCCCACAACGCTGAATGAAAACATGAAGGGGCTACTAAGTCTTGTTTTATAATAAAATTTAACCATCTACAGAAATTGCAGTTAGGTGCTGATTTGATCTAAGACGAATGATTTTCTTATCTAAACAAGGGGCTCTCGCGAGCCCCCCCTCCGAGCCCCTTCCAGCCCACCCCTGAATGGAGACCCTAAGAAGTGAAACCACATACCCCATTTGACAACGCATTTTTAAAAATGAAAATCTACTTAAAATTCGTAAATGCAAACTAAGAAAAATGAGGAAAATATATTACACAATTGAATTATAATTTACGGCACAGTGTGTTAGGTGTGTCAATTTTTCTTAAACCGTTTCGTAAAGTATATTATGTGTGGAGTACAGCTATTCCAGAGGTGGGCGGGAGGGGGCTCGCCCCTTGTTAAATTTTATGAAGACCGGAGAGTCCCTTGTTAAAGTAAAAATATATATTTTCAGATCAACAGTAATTGCTGTAGATGGTTTATATGTGTTATGAAACAAAAGACTTTGTTGCAATTGAAAATTTCTCGTAAAATACATTTATTTCGAATGCATACTAAAAGATATCATGAGTTTTACAAGATTATATAGCAGTATATTTTTACATAATAAAAGCATATTAAGTAAAATTCAATCGATTTCATAATTATTGCGATTCACCCTATAGGAGTGTTAAAAATCCACCCCTTAACCGAGCCCCTTGTTAACATTTTGTCAGATCATCGCTGAGCTATTCGGTCACACTTTGACAGTTGAAGAATCTAACTCATTATATATACGAAAAAATAGATAAAGATAAAACACATAGTTGCCTTGAAGGATCGGGTTTTATAATAAAACCCTTAAAAAACATCCACGAAACCCTTTTCTCTCGACAAATAATGTTATTTTTATGTATTTTGGTGGGATATCACCACTTTGTTTCGTGGCGCTAAGAAGCACATCGATTTTAATCCTTCATTGTATATATATAAGCCGTGTAATTGAATGTACACAACATATTCGGCTATAAACAGTGCCGGTGCGGGGCTATTTGGCGCCCTAGGCAATATTCACTATAAAACCACCATCTTCAGAATCATTGGTAAAAATAATAAGACAGACAGCTTCAACATTGTTGAACATATTTCCTTTTGGATTTACCCTCCCTCAAAAAATATTAATTCTGTTATTGTTCGTGTCTGCTTACCTCCTTGCTTTAAAGTTGGTGTTTTAAATCGTCGATAAAAAAAATGCTTCATTTGCCATCGTAAAATGGTTTGTTAGTTAACCAATTACATACACGAATTTTACAATTCAATTATTGCGCGCGACAGGAAATCGCGACCAGAGTACTACAATGTTATATGTGAAAATTTTTGACGAAACAAAAATAACAATGTATACCAATAGTGGCACTTGGAAGACTGCTGCATTGTTATTTCTGTTTCGTCAAAATTTTTCACATATAACCTTGTAGTACTCGGGTCGCGAAATGTCAATGAATTTCAGCTTATAAAATAAATGTGCCAATATACAAATTACGAAAATTGCCCGACTGGGATTACAACCCGGTTCCGCCGTCATGTTTATAAATTACGAGCGGTAGTCGGAGCTGCGTGTGCGGGTGTGCTACAGTGGTCGGTGTGACCACTGTATTACTGATGTGCCTATTTGCGAATGCGGCCGCCCTTTCGTGTTGCCTGGTCTCTTGTGTGTGGTTTGCTCAGCAATGCGGGCGTCGACCCTCCCATTTACCCTCGCTGAGTGTTTTTCACTTTTCAGAACACTTTCTCAAGCATTATTGTCTTTCAAAATGCACTTACCGTAGAAACATTTTTTTTAAATTATGTCTGTGTACCTTATTTCTGCTTTATGTTTTATCACGATGCGAATTATAATTAAAATGAAACTCGTGTACATACACTCATACCTCGATTTACACGGTAGATAAGTTTCGTAAAATTTCGAATACATACTTAGAGGATAGGTTACAAAAACATCGCGTAAAGTAAACTCATAAAGTTAAATAATTTTACATAATATATCTTTTCTTGGATGTATTGATATAAAATATAACAAAATATGTTAGTGTGGGTCGAGGAGTAAAAATAGTATTTATTGTTATTTTACAGTAGTACAGTCAATACGGGTAACTTTGGTATAACTCAGTGGTCGGCAACCTACTACCCGCGGGTAATTGAATTACCCACTTCGACATTTTGAGTTACCCGCCAAGACATTATGATAACTTTTTTTGTCAAATTACTTATTAAGTAAGACCAAGGAAGCCACTAATAACGATATGATATGTTTATTTTGTATTTACACATATATATGATGTATGAAATATAAATATATATATTATTTTTTAAAAACTATTTTTTAATAGAATAAATGGTAAACAATATTTTTTTACGCAGTCTCTCAAAAGGTTGCCGACGACTGGTCTAACTAACGGCCGCTGGTCTAACATTGGCCTACTACAACAAAAAAGGTTTTTAATTATGCCATTATAATGTTATGGTCATACTATTGCCACCTGTATGTTTCTTAGCAAAGCAATAGTATTGTCTAGCCCAGGGGTGGAGAACCTTTTCATTTCAAAAGGCCACATTCATTTATCTGAATCAACAAGTGGCCGCAGTAAAGAGAACGTTGACACCGCCCCCCCTTTTTTACGACTAATCAATCCATTATATGGTTGATTACGCTCTTTTTCCAAACGCTTGCGTGTAATTTTTCGATCAAAGCGAGTATTTTGATCAAGTCAAAAGGCCTCATCAGAGTAGCCGGAAGGCCGCAGATTCAACTCTACTGGACTAGGGTCTCCAATCCCGGGATCCCGACCAATTTCACGATTCCGTGATTAATCTTAGTACTAATTCCGGAATTTTGTGATTCACTATGACACGTATAAAATCCGTTTAATACGCAAAAAACAAATTGCGTTCGAGTCACTGCCGGTCGTAACTTTTTGAAATGATGCAGCTAAAAAAATAAAGCTCTCACGCTTCTAAATAATTGTACAATTTGTCAATTCGTAACTTTTCTGAGGAACGACCAAAAAACGGTCTCACTTTTATAAATATTTTCGAAAACCATTAATTCGCTACTATTTTGTATGGATTGATGACCCTAGTTGACAGTATGTTATATACATTTTAAACTTGGACAATATTTGTTGATCCCGACTCATGATCCATACGTTAGACCAGGGTTTCTCAACGGTGGGCCATGTGGCCCCCCAGGGAGCCACAGCATGTTCTAAGGGGGCCACAGAGATTTAATTTTGTTTTGGGGAGCCGCAACACAGCTTAGGGGGGCCACGTGCATTTATAAAACGATACAGGGAAGAGCATAATGACGGATGTCGCGCAGCTATTTTTTGTAAATCCGTAAATAAAATAAATTACTGGCATTCTAGATTCTAAAATCTCGGAAGAGCTATAAAAAAAGATGGGTTTTTGAAATTATAATTTTCATGGGAAGACAAAACAATGGTATGGGGGGCACAGAAAAATAAAGACACTCAAAGGGGGCCACGCTCCCAAAAAGGTTGAGAAACACTGCGTTACACAACCAGTGGCGACCGGTCAATGTGGCATTCGATCAATGCACCCCTTGTATATATATGCAGGGGCGGTTATATTTCATGAAATAATATTCAAACATAACATTTATACCATTCACTCATTTTAAATTCTTCATATTTTTATTGTATATAATAAATATTTTATGTAATTTTATTGAATTTAAAATGAGGGAATAGTATAAATGTTATTTCATGAAATATACAAGGGGTGCATTGATCAAATGCCACATTGACTGGCCGCTACTGTTGACAACCCTACATATAATCGGAGTAGTAAGTGCGTTATTTTTAGAAATATTGTAAAAAAATAAGTGCTTAGACTTTTAAAGTAGCTTTCATATCTTTTGAATTTTCAGAATACTGATTAATATTGTCTGAGCCAAATCTGAATTATTCATTTAATAAAGAGAGGGATTTCTAAGAAAACCTCAATTAAATTTAACAAGATCTGCTCTAAGTACCACTAACAAGTACCAGTATTTTAATAATACATTTAGTAAATATTTTTACATAGCCATAAAATAAAACACGAAGTAACTAACATATTTTTTGCTTTTATGAATGACGAAGGCTATACTAAAACGTAATGCAATACGTTATTTATGTTTCTTGTTTATTTCCATTGCTTCCAATAAAAGTATTATATGATGGCTCGAATTTATATGAGAATAAACATATGTGTTTATAATAAACATATGTGTTTATAATAAACAAATGTCACAAATAAATAATCGTCCCAAAACTATTTCTCGTTTACGAAATAATTTATTGACTGACCAATACTATAAATTTAATGACTAACATAATGACATCTGCCTGTTGCGTGGTCGAGTGGTTAATTTCACTGGCTTCGGTTACGGATTATATATTTTTTTATAAATTGATTTTCAATTGATTTATGGATTTTTGTCCAAAGTCATGGATCTATGTGATGTCGTGAATTCCCTTCAATCTGTCCTATAATAAAAAAACGGGTTTAGTAAGAGCGATTAGTTAACCACTGATTATATCAAATTCCTATCCTTAAGTATATACCTACTCTCTTTGAAAAATAAAGGTTGAGCAACTGAGTAACAAACAGTTCTCGTAGAAAATCTTCTGTTGAGATACCTCCATGTGGTCATATGTTCTACATTGTTAGCGAACACGGAATAAAAAAACTTAACTATCTTATATTTATCATTTAACTGAATACGGTCAAAGAAATCGAAAAAAACTATTATGTTTTAAGATAATATCTTGTTGTTTTCAAAAAGCTGAACACTAAAAAAATCTGTTTTTTAATTTAATTCAATTGAAATCTTATCCAATGTATGATATTATTATTACATTAGTCTTTAGTCTGATAGATTTTTCGAAATAAAATCAAGATACAATAAAGAATTTTATTTTTTGATATCCTAAATTGAATTTTATATAAGAAAACATCCATTATTATTTAATATTTTGTATAGCTTTCTACATTGTATTTTATGGAACGTTTTTACCGTGTAAAATAAAATTCTATTAAACTTGATCTTGTTTACAAAACTGTTCCTGGAAGGTATCTCTCGAACAAAATGAATATTAGGATGAAATAATGTTTCCAATTTCATCGAGTTAACATGTCGATGTTTTGCAAAACATTTTGACCAAGTATAAATATTAATATATTCCAACAAATTCAAACGACCACTAAATAGATTCTGTCCCATACCATTCCTACCGAAAAAAATGTTTGTTTACATTCTTAAGCCAATTGATGTTATTCCCTCACAGTGAACGTTATAATATATATAAAACAAAGTGGGGTTATTTACACCACGTATATCTCGAGAATTAGACCACGGTTTTCAATGAGCTTTGCTGTATTAAATTTGTATGGGCCTAGAATAGCAGAATAAGCATTAAAACATCGGAAAAATATCACGGAAAAGAAATTATAAAGAAAATAAATATCTCAGTACAATACGTTTTTTTAAATTTTTCGAATCGAACGCGGAACATGACGTATGCAGTTTATGCTTAATACACTAGGTGGCGTTGGTTGTAAAATTCATTTGTTTCATACTTTGAATTAGAGATGTACCGACGAACTTGGACGAACGTGTCAGAATTTCGAAACTAAATCTTCAATATCCATTTAAAAAAAAAACTTTTAGGAATTTATGTTTCATGTTCATCACCGTCGCTAAAATATATACTGAAATGTGAAAAGACAAATGAAAGTACATAAAATCAGAAAGTATGTAAAACAAAATCAGTATACTTTTCATGTATATTATATTGTTATTGAATACTATCAAATCATTATTTTATCTTTGATCCCCATATACAGTCAATCCTGTTTTTATGCAATTTCAAAGAGTTGCGGTTTTTTAGAAATGCATTTTTTTAAATGTACCATATTTTACGATATATAAAAATGTTAAATATTACATTGAGAGCATATATCGTTGTATTTTGGATAGAATAGAGAGAATCATAAACACAACCGACATTTGAAAAAAAAATACGATTTCGGACTGTTTAAATCATGTTGCACCTGCCATCGCTGAATTAAGGCCACCTACTTAAGTGTGTTACAGTCGATAAAACCATTGAAACATCGGTAATATCAGCTGAAATGATTACTTTAGCACACGAGCTTGGTGAAGAAAGGCTTGATACCTTTAGCGAAAATTATATCGACGAATTACTTACAGATAAAGCTATAAGTGACAAAGATGTCAATAATTTAAATTTAATTATTGACAAAAAACCAGAATACAATGACGAACTGAAAGAAATTCTGCGATCATTCACTGCGAAAATAATTGAAAAAGGTCTCCGACTTTTCAGTAAATTAGAAGATCATTTCTTTCTAAATGATTCAAATTCTGATCGCGCATTCAAGTTTCAACGATAACTTTAAAAAAATTATATATGGGTATAACCAGTGCTTTTTTTTGTTGGTGCCGGAACGCACTTTTTTCGAGCATTTTCTAAGAAGGTATATTATTTATTATATATTCGAATATCATTTTGATAGAATTAATGACGGCTTTTCATATAATGCTTAGAAAATAAAACAAAATATACATATTTAAAAATAGAAAAAATAAAATTAAACATTTATTAAAATTTCGAGAAAAAAAGGTGCCGGAACGCCGTTCCGCCGCGTTACAGGGTAAAAAAATCCCTGGGTATAACAAACTGCATAACCAATTAATTATCGAAAAAGAAAATCTGAACAAACTCTGATCACTAATTTTATTGTTAGAAAACAACCATACCATGTGTGGAACATTAAACAAAAAAATAATATTTTTTTCTAATGTAAGATAATCTCATAAATATAATATTGAAGATTTGGAAAATGTTGCGTTTTTTGTTATATTGAGAATTTATATCATTTCGTAATATAAAAATATGAAAATTTAGAATGAACTTTCGTAAAATTATTAAAAAGTATTATTTGAATAATTTTGAAAAGATCCCTGTCACTATGTTGGTGACATGCATTGAGAACAAATTTATCCTAGACCAACACATTCCTTAGCAACGGCCTTTGTTTGACAGTTACTGTCAAACAAAGTAGTCGTTTGTCAACATTGTGAAGATGTAATTTTATTATTTAAAATACAGTGAAATAAAGAGGTACTAGCTATGCCAAGTACTTCTAAACCAATTCGTAAGTGTGCTTGGAATGATTTTCTAAGAGTCTTTCAGTTCTGTGAACATGAAAAATCTGAAAAAAAAACCAATAATTCCCTTCGGGTCGACATCATTGAATCACTTCGAACTGTCAATGGCGTAGTATGCCCAACATTTTGTGCTGCATGTCAATAGCTCAATTTGCTTAAAAACTATACTCATTGGGACATGACAATCGCTGAAGCAATTGTTTCTGCATCTCCAAGTCAGATACGCACATTATTTGCTATCATTATTTTGATATGCTTCCCATTGAATCTACGAGAACTGTGGAACAAGTACAAGAATGACATGTCCGAAGACACTTTACACCAAATTCGCGTCAGTTCAGGGAATCCCGATCTCGAGGTGAATGAGGAGATACATAACCAGGCGTTGCTTTTGATCGAAGATATGTGTTACCTCATGCGCTGCATGATGCGTCGCCAGATCAAAGAATGAACGACGCTTTCAATCGAGAATCGGAACGTAAACGTGAATATGATCGAGATGCATTGAACCAATCACTTCGAACGAATGTACCTTTGTTGAACCCCCAACAGAAAGTGTACGATACTTTAATGAAGGCAATTGATGAGGGAAATGGTGGCTTATTTTTCCTCCGCATTGGAAGCACTCAACTGAACTATGAAAGATCAGCGCAATGACTCAAAATGTTTTGGAGGCGCAATGATTCTACTATCTGGCGATTTTCGCCAAATACTACCAGTCATTTCAAGATCGACCGATGCCGATGAAATAAACGCTTGCCTTAAAACATCGACTCTGTGGCGCTATGTGAAGAAACTTCAGCTAACGACAAACATGCGAGTTGTATTTCTAAACGACCATCTGCCGCAGATTTCTCCAAGCATTTGCTGACTATCTGTAACGGCCGTGTTCCTGTTGACGAATCGAACGGATTGATGTCGATTCCACCGAATTTTTGCAATTTCGTCTCAACGAAGGACGGCTTCATCAACAAAATGTTCCCAAACATCTAATCACAAAAATCGCAATTGGTCGAGTGAACGAGCAATTCTTGGGGCTAAGAAAAAACATATGGATCATTTAAACTTCACAATTCAAAATCAAATCGTTGATCTACTGCATTACTTTAAATCTATCGACTGTACCACGTGAATAACATCAATGTAATTTAAATACTTTTCATTTTGAATTTTGAACAATTATTGAACTTAATTCATTTTGAGTATTCATTCAACTGAACTTAATTCAGCCAACACAACATTTATTGATTCTGAGGCGGTACGAAGTTCGTCGGGCCAGCTAGTATATATATAAAACAAAGTCGGGTTATTTACACCACGTATATCTCGAGAATTACTGTAAGGATTTCAATGATATTTGATTTATAAAATTCTTATTTACCTAGAATAGCAGAATAAGCATTAAAACATCGGAAAAATATCACGGAAAAGAAATTATAAAGAAAATAAATATCTTCATACAGAATAAAATTTTCAAATGACGAATAACTTCATCAAACGATAAAATGTCGTAAGCTGGTTTCAGAAAAATCCACCAGATCGCACTGTTTTCTATATTTGTTTGTTTTTGCTTTTTTTGCGTACTACTGACTTATAAAAATTTTTAAATTTAGAATATGGATTAGAATAAAAGAAATCGATGATATGAAATTAAAACGAAAGAAAATCGGACAATATTGAAATAAGGTTATGTTTATAATTAGGTATATAAATTTTTGACAACAATATTTTGCACGAACGTTGTTTTACTCTGAGATGACACGTTATTACACTTGAAACGCTATATCGAAGAAATTTTAACGTCAAAAGCAAAGCGTTGCGTTTCCTGATCACCCGAATGACTATTGATGCTCTTGGTCGCATTTACACAGTTCATCCGAAAAATGACGAATGTTTCTACTTGCATGTCAAGAGCTCAATATGCTTGAAAATTATACTTATTGGGACATGCCAATCACTGAAGAAATTGTTTCTGAATCTCCATGTCAGATACGCACATAATGTTCTATCATTATTTTGACATGCTTCACATCGAATCCATGTGAGCTCTGGAACAAGTTCAAGGATGACATTTTACATCGAATTCGTGTCAGTTCAAGGAATCCCGATCTCGAGGTGAATGAAAAGATAAATAACCAGGCTTTGATTTAGATCGAAGACATGTGTTACCTCATGTGAGGCATTTTGTTAATCAAGTTAGGAATGCCAACTTAAAACTAAATCGAAACTAAATCTTCAATATCCATTTAAAAAAAAACTTTTAGGAATTTATGTCTCATGTTCATCACCGTCGCTAAAATATATACTGAAATGTGAAAAGACGAATGAAAGTACATAAAATCAGAAGGTATGTAAAAAAAATCAGTATACTTTTCATGTATATTATATTGTTATAGAATACTATCAAATCATTATTTTATTTTTGATCCCTATATACAGTCAATCCTGTTTTATGCGGTTTTTTATGCGATTTCGAAGTAATGCGATTTTTTAGAAATGCATTTTTTTAAATGTACCATATTTTACGATATATAAAAATGTTAAATATTACATCGAGAGCATATATTGTTGTATTTTTGATAGAATAGAGAGAATTATAAACACAACCGACATTTGAAAAAAAATACGATTTCGGACTGTTTAAATCATGTTGCATCTGCCATCGCTGAATTAAGTCCACCTAATTAGGTGTGTTACAGTCGATGAAACCATTGAAGCATCGGTAATATCAGCTGAAATGATTACTTTAGCACCTGAACTTGGCGAAGAAAGGTTTGATACCTTTAGCGAAAATTATATCGACGAATTACTTACAGATAAAGCTATAAGTGACGAAGATGTTCATAATTTAAATTTAATTATTGACAAAAAACCAGAAAACAATGACGAACTGAAAGAAATTCCAGTTTCTTCACTGCGAAAATAATTGAAGAAGGTATCAAACTTTTCAGTAAATTAGAAGATCATTTCTTTCTAAATGATTCAAATTCTGATCGCGCATTCAAGTTTCAACGATAACTTTAAAATATATATATATGGGTATAACAAACTGCATAAACAATTAATTATCGAAAAAGAAAATCTGAACAAACTCTGATCACTAATTTCATTGTTAGAAAACAACCATAGTTTTATGAAATTGATGCGCATACTATTTCTTCTGAAAAAGAGTGATTTAGAACCACATGCTTTAAAACACACATAGAATTGTCATACAGTGACTATTTTTTAATATTTTTACGCCGTGGTTTTCCCCTATTTTTCTTATTCTTTTCGATTTATTGTATATTTGAACTCGCTGTTTCAAAGTTATGCGGATTTTAAAATTTAAGTAACGCACCCTACTATTTCTATGGAAGTCAAGTTTTTTTTATGCGATTTTTTTTTGCGATATTTCGTGGAACACATCTACCGCATAAAAACAGGATTGACTGTATAGTTGTTTGTATGTGTGGAACATTAAGCAAAAAAATTTTTTTTTTCTAATGAAAGATAATCTCATAAATATAATATTGAAGATTTGGAAAATGTTGCGTTCTTTGTTATAATGAGAATTTATGTCATTTCGTAATATAAAAAATATGAAAATTTAGAATGAACTTTCGTAAAATTATAAAAAAGTATTATTTGAATAATTTTGAAAAGATCCCTGTCATTATGTAAGAGTCTTACAGTTCTGTGAACATGAAAAATCTGAAAAACAACAAATAATTCACATCCGGTAGACATTTCGAATCATATCGAACTTTCAAAGGAGACGTATGCCTAACATTTCGTGCCGCATGTCAATAGCTCAAGTTGCTTGAAAAATAAACTCATTGGGACATGACAATCGCTGAAGCAATTGTTTCTGCGTCTCCAATTCAGATAGGCACATTATTTGCTATCATTTTTTTGACATGCTTCCCATCGAATCCACGTGATTTGTGGAAAAAGTACAAGGATGACATGTCCGAAGACACTTTACACCGAATTCGCGTCAGTTCAGGGAATCCCGATCTCGAGGTGAATGAGGAGATACATAACCAGGCGTTGCTTTTGATCGAAGATATGTGTTACCTCATGCGCTGCATGATGCGTCGCCAGATCGAGGAATGAACGACGCTTTCAATCGAGAATCGGAACGTAAACGTGAATATGATCGAGATGCATTGAACCAATCACTTCGAACGAATGTACCACTGTTGAACCCCCAACAGAAAGTGTACGATACTTTAATGAAGGCAATTGATGAGGGAAATGGTGGCTTATTTTTCCTCCGCATTGGAAGCACTCAACTGAACTATGAAAGATCAGCGCAATGACTCAAAATGTTTTGGAGGCGCAATGATTCTACTATCTGGCGATTTTCGCCAAACACTACCAGTTATTCCAAGATCGACCGCTGCCGATGAAATAAACGCTTGACTTAAAACATCGACTCTGTGGCGCTATGTTAAGAAACTTCAGTTAACGACAAACATGCGAGTTGCATTTCTAAACGACCATCTGCCGCAGATTTCTCCAAGCATTTGCTGACTATCTGTAACGGCCGTGTTTCTGTCGACGAATCGAATGGATTGATTTCGTTTTTGCCGAATTTTTGAAATTTCGTCTCATCGAAGGACAATCAACAAAGTGTTCCTGAATATCATTGCTAATCACAAACATCATAATTGGTTGAGTGAACGAGCAATTTTTGCAGCAAATAACAAAGATGTGGATCATTTCAACTTCACAATTCAAAATCAAATCGTTGGTGCACTGTATTCCTTTAAATCTATCGACTGTGCCACGTGAATAACATCATTTCAATGTAATTAAAATACTTTTCATTTTTAATTTTGCACATTTATTGAACTTAATTCATTTTGAGTATTCATTCAAACTGAATTTAACTCATCCAATAAATTAACACAACATTTATTGATTCTGAGGCGGTACGAAGTTCGTCGGGCCAGCTAGTACATACATAGATTCGTTTCGGGCTAGCATAGCTATAAATATATTTTTATTAGTGTATTATGTATAAATATATATTTTGTTTCATATGAAACAGGATGCTCATGTTATTTTCAGAGCTGATAGATATATAAATAATACATGCTAGAATAATATGTGGGTCGAACATAAGCATTTTTTAATAAACACGTTGTATTAAGTTATCAATGGTGCTATTTTTCAAAAGGGATACAAGTTCGTGATAGTTTGACCGAAGAACACTGAATTGATGGTTTTATATATCTGTTTTATTTTCATTGTTGAAAAAAAGGGTCATTTAAAAAAAGATACTTGGGTCAATATGGACGGAGCAATTTGGAAATCAGTCGAGATTTTTTTTCTAAAACGAGCCAAGAGCAGAGCATTAAATGCTACACGGCGATTTTTTAAACTAATGCCTTTCAGTATTGACAGTGAACATCCTAAAAGTGATTACACTCAGAGTACATACTTATAATACAGTGCATTTAAGGGATAAAATACAAATATTGCTTTATTATAACATATTATGTTTATGAATAATTTTCCAATTATGATAACATTGCAGTGTTATATTTTTGTTTTTTTACTTTTTTTCAACCGTAAGAAAGATTTTCTCGTGCAGGAGAATTGTTGCATTGTCTTTAACCCTTCCCTTACTATGCAAAAAAAAAAGCACAAGCTCCTGAGCTGTGTACCCGTTACACATCAGGCAAACGGGAGTTAATAATGACAAATATATGTAGTACTGCTGTAGTAGTGTTATATAATTGTCATGATTCACTCCCGTTTGCCTGATGTGTAACGGATACACAGCTCGGGAGCTTGTGATTTTTTTTTGCATAGTAAGGGAAGGGTTAAAAGAGCAACTTTATAAATTTTAAAATAATGTCTCGTCACGTGTCTGTCGAGCTCGAAGCTTTTTCGCTATGTAGTCTGAATATCTATATTTTCTATAAAAATCCAGTCCTAGGAAATGATATCAAGGAGACAAGGGTGTTTTAAATTCTATAAACTCCTTCGATGAGAATTTTAGACTTTATTTCGCTTTACTTGGAATGAAAGTTTTCCCTTTTCAATAACGTTTTTCATGCAAGTATGAATACTTTAACACGTCAAAATGCTTCTCAACGTACAATACGTAATTTAATATTACGCTTTGAGTTGAAATTCGAGCAGTTCCTATTCAAACAAAAAGTTACCATGGCAATGCTCATTATTTATAATAACTCTTTGATTACATGCTTAGTAGTTTTAGTCAGTATTTATTTGTCAGTACAAAATTAAACTAGGTACCTCTTTTATTCATTATTGTTTGAAACAGTTTGCATCAGACATTTATACATATTTATTATGTTCTCCATTCGCCCTTTGCAGCGGTAGTCATCCACTCTGCAGCAGAGTTGTGAATGACTTTTATTTGGAGAGCAGATTATTTCGTATAGAAATTCTCTGTACACCAACAATATAATTTACTAGCTGGTTCCCTGCAAGCGTTGCAATGCCACCCAAAGAAAGAAAGTGTTTTTGTTTATTGAAGTGAACGTTTTCTTTTTCTGTCTGTTTGACGTTTGCTGTCGATTGTCTATGGTACGACACACGCGCCACCTACTGTAAGTTAATTGTACTATAACTTTGCGCAAGTGCAAGCATACGTTGTCAAAATCAAATGTATGGCAGACATAAAAACATTCTTTGATTTTTATATATAAGACCTATTGTAAGTTAATTTTACTCTGCCTATGTATAACCTTCCCGGAAGTGCAAGGAAAAAGTTTGCCAAAGTTTTATTGCAATCGGATGAGCGGTGTGGCAAAGCATAAAGTACGAACAAAAAAACATTCATTTTTATATATTAGATTGCTGGAATAAGAGACCGCGATAGAAGATATTATATTTGAGACGTTCAGTAACAAAAAACATGGCCAATTCATGTTTTTGTCCATGTACACTTTTTCATGTATTTAGAATTTATATATGTATTTATATATATAAATCAGTTTCAAAATCGTACTGCAAGTGTATTTAAATCAATTTCAACAATGATTTTACTATCAAAAGTGGCCGAGTCAAAAACACCTTGTTAACATACCGACTAAGTCATTAAGCGGCAATCAGATCTCACGATTTGAATCAACTTCCTGAACGTCATTCAGTATTAAGTAATCATGTAAAACATAACAAAGTATTTAATTCTACTATTTATTTTCATTAGTTGATAGTTATTTCAGCGTATGTCTTCATCATAACTAGTCCTAAATCATACGCCGAAAACTAAATACAATGGAACTCCCAATTGCACTACCCCGCATTATGCGCTGGCATGAAATATTCGCCGCAAATCCTCCAATTGAACGGTTGCATTCCATTGTCGTTGCTACGAGACGGTTGTCTGAGCGGCGCATACAGTCAAATTTTGTTTAGCGTCTGCGTATTCAACACGTGCCAGGCTATACACGTATAGCCGGGCGACTGTCTATGTGCTAGATTTTGGCGCACTTTGCATTTTATCACTTGGTAACTAAATATTTCATCCATATTTTTTTTTGCAATACCAAGGGAAATCTTAGCTTTGCATTTTTTGCGGAAAAAACTAAATCCTTAATTATGTATGAGATTCACTCCCCTAATTACACGGTCCCGACGAGTAGTGTAAACGGTGATTTTACTGTAATTTGTTTTTTTTTTACCTTATTACAATGGAGTTATATCAAGTAAATGCCAATTCAATCAATAAAAGTCTTTCAGTATTTTGTATGTTGTATAAACGTCCAACGTTTTATACGCTGACGTTTAGTGCCTTTGTTTTTCGTAGTGAACAAAGTTAATTCGGAGTTATTTAATACTTCTACATTACGTCAGTTAGTAAAGTTAACTCGCATTAAAATTTCGTACAGTGAAACTGACATTTCCGCGTTTGATTCTGGACGCCCTATTTATTGCAATTGTTGAAAATAAACAGGTAGAATCGGAAAATTAGGGTGTGGGGAAAATAAGTCTATGGAATAATCACAAAATTCTTTTGTCCTACTCAACAGCTTAACGCCCGCCCGTTTTTTATAGAATTTCACCTGGCGGCCGGGCAATTTTGCTTAAAATTCGCAAACAATTGTAATTTTACTAAATTCACTATAATTTGTAAACCAATTAAGATATCTTTACCCAATTTAATTTTCTAGCTTCCAGATACTTTGCCGCATAAATCAATGTCATTTGAGCAGTGGTTCTTCATCTGTATATTGCATACTTATGTTGTGTACTGAAAAAACCTAAATCTACTAAAAGATCTTCTTTTAAAATATGCAAAACCTACTTTTTCACATTGTTTACGTGTACATACTATAGCAAATTTATATTTTCAAATAATAATACTATAAATTTACATTACTATAGCAAATTTATATTTGCTATAGTAATGTAACATAAAAAAATATATTTCAAAGGAATATTTTTTTAATTTATTTCGTAAACATAAGTTGAGAACCCCTGTCACTAAGTTTGAATAGGTCATAATATTATCAACCACTCGTTTAAAAATTCAAAAATTGTTTTCGGCCGTCATAAAAATGCAGCATGGCACTCCCAAGCAATGAATCACTAAACAATTCGTAACTCTAAGGGCCCCGCCCCAAAAATGCATCTGGACGACAGGATACCCTGCTAATATTACGTATGTATATGGTCGCTAATCGGGGAAACAAACCAGACACGATTTATAAATCAAATATTTAAACAGAACGTAAAATAATATTATGAAAAATCACATACGAAAAAAAAAGTCTACCGTCTAAGGGTGTTTTTTCACGAAATAGTTTTGCATAAAAATAATTTATTTTTTGTCAAATAATGCGTCAATATGTATACTACCATCTCTCGTTAACATTCAAAATCAAACTCGATCCTAACCAAGTGATTTTTCAATTTTATGGAATGTATGACGTAGGACGCGTATATGCGTCCACGGTCCGCAACCGTTGGATTTCAAAGACTTAAATACGCGTCCACGGTCGTTAAGCTGTTTTAATGATGCGATTGAAGTCTAGATACTCGAGCATTCATGCATTCATTTTTAAACCGATTTGCAGATCAATATCGAAAGCAACGAATTTCTTTGATATTTTTGATACCTTCTTTTTATCCGATACCGATAACGTGACGTAAAACAGAAAGTCAATTATTTGTTATTTTCTAAACCCATCTATCTATCTATTCTTACCCTGCATGCAATTGTGACTTCTTGTACTCTACAAAGTGTATATGCAAGTATTGTTTCATATTTCATTTCCTTTGATAATTCCTTAAAGAAATACTACCCCACCAAATTTCTTTTAGGAATGTTATCATTTCCATTAAAGATCGATGATCGTTTTCAAGTTTAAAGCATTTTTCTCTTCTTAATCGGGGTCGAGTTAATAATCCTGAAATTCTCATGACTATTAATTTACATGCCCCCAATTTATTCTTCTTTGGCCATGTCCGCTACCTATGTGGAGCATATGTTTCCTTGTCTCCCGCCAATTGCTTTGCTTCCTCCCATGACATGCCAGCATCTCTCAGTTCCGCCGAGTACATCCTATGGATAGTACCCGACGGACGTACGGGACGCCGGAATCCCACCGGTCGAAAGAAGAGGCAGGCAGGATTGAGGCCTTCCGGAGGCATCCGCAGCACGTGACCCAGCCAGTTCCACTGTCTCTCCATAACCACTGACTTGTACGCTCCCTTATCTCTGATTTATTCTTACGTGGGCGAAACTATAACCAAAAACTTTTATTTCTAAAAACTTGTTCCTCGCGTAAGACGTATGAGTCGCCTGTTCCAAGGGCCGTTCGAATGATCAACTCATTGCCTAGAGAAGTGGACAGTATTTGTGAACTGTTTACTAAGTTTCACTTTTTTATTTCATGATTTTGTATGTTAATTTTGATGTATTATGTTTTTTTTTTCATTAATTTTGTCAAGTGCATGACGATTTGGTATCAGCTGTAATGTCGTGTACATCTATACTTTTAATTTTTAAACAATAAATAAATACATATTTCGCTATTTAAATTCAACACTAACATATGTCAATTTGAATATTTTTGTTTGACAATGACAACTTATGTTTGGCAAAATCTTATAATATTTTATATTACGTGAACATAATTGAATAGACGAGAAAAAAGTGTAAAATATTCGACGTATTCATAAAAAAAAAAAACGAATAGTCACGCATTTTTATTACGTTCTCTTGTGATGTACAAACTATGACTACTTTTCGGAGGGGGGCGAAGGGAGTCATAAATCATTGTCTCTTGAACAAACGAAGTTCATTATCCACCCTTAACTTTGAAAAGAAAACCTCTTTTATCATCACCATCATATTATGGATGGAAAAAATTATGTATCTCGTATTTTACGCGCGAGAAATAATGAGTCGGGGAAGAAATTCTACTGCTTTCCCCAAACAGTATAACGATCCTCTTCGAGTTATCCAAACTTCTCAAATTGAAAAAAAAACATACACTAAATAACTGTTATCATTATTAAAAGACAAATTATCTTTATTGTATTGTACATATGTTACTTAATATTGTAAATAATATATTTTTATATTTGAGAGGCTTTTACTACTAATGTTTCAAGTAAATATACTTACATCGAATATTATTTAATATCAGTTTTTAATTTATGTTTTAAGTTACACTTATATCAACTGAATTACTTTGTTAGGATACGATTCTCAACATTCTGATGACTTATGTACATATATGCGCCTTTATCTCTTGACTTCAAATGCCACTTTTATAATTCCGTAAAGATAAGTTTTCAATTTTTGGGTTTAATTTATGTTAGTTTAAAACAAAATTCATTGTGAAACAGTAGCTGATAATTTTTAAATTACTCAAAACAAATAATAATAATTCAGTGGAAGGAAGGAATAATTCAGTTGTTAGTCAATTAGGTAACACCTGTTTTATACATCTTTCAATTAAGAAAGCAAAAGTTGGATGATTTTCCATTGAGGGTAGTAAAGGGTAGAAAAAGGTAGAAAGAGGGAAAGGGTACAAAAGGAAACAGTCTTCATTTATAAAAAAAATATTAGGAAACTAGGAGTCTACATTTTTGACAAAAACACGTTATCGTTATCAGACCAATCAACTCGTTGGCTTAAATTGTACATGAATTCTCTTTTGTAAAATAATCACAGATTTTACAGAATACGCTACAGTTAATTAATTTACAAAAACCAAAATAAAACTTTAAAATTTTCTATTCAAATCTGTTGGTGGTTTTCTGTGAAATGTTTGCTTTCTGCTTTATTACGCTCAAAAGACTTTTCGCACAGTATTCGCACATGATTATTTACTGAATACGTGTATTCGTACACATTTTCTATGTTGATAAGAGCTTGCTCTACCGATCGGGTGGGTCTGGTTTCGATTCCCGGTAAGATCAAATTTAGATCTTTTCCATTTATCTTGAGACCTGAGACGTGGGGTTTAGTATCGTCAATTATTCTCATCGAGTCTATCTCGTATTATCATTCAACTTTAAAATATTTGGCGCATTGGCATTAGCTGAAACGCCAAACGTTTTTTTTTTGACTAAAAAAATATATTTGTTTCATGGGCTGTTTATTTGAAGCAAGTAATATTGGGGGGAAGAAACACATCATTGATCAATGAAAAAACAATATGCATTTGTACTTTATTCCACTTTATATAAAAAAAATACACGACCGGTTTCACTCATTGCAAGGATTGTCAACAGACAGTTGACAATCAGTTTAAAATGCTCGCAATAAGCGAAACCGGTGATTGTCAATTTTTATATAAAGTGGAATAAAGTGCAAAGGAATATTGTGTTTTTCTTAATATAATGCCTGTCCACCAAGTATTCTACAGTGAACACCCTAAAAGTGAGCAACATTGATTATCGAGTATAAAATTATGCATATACTTTAGGTGTCTTGGAGCATTCATTGTCTAAGATTAATAATGTATTGAACAAAACTATATTTGCACTATCGACAAATATCTTTCAGTAATTGATTTTTAAAAATGTGCGTAATAGCGAATTGTTCGAAAGTAGAGGGCCAAATGTACTAAATATATTTTGTCGAACGCCTTTCATAACTCGATATAAAATTGAATACGAAAAATCCTATTCGAATGCAGTAAGTCGTACAGTTGATTCCAAGTCGTCGTCACTCGTCAAGCTGTCAAAGGACTTTTCAATAAAAATGCGTACACTGGCAAAGTTGTTTGAGGATTAAAAAAAAATACCGTATTGATATCAGTGTTGCCACACAGCGGTTATGGAATTACCCAAGCGGGGTAGCTAGCGACGCTTTTCGCATTAAAATGTAAATGTGAGGAAAAATTTTCCTCGGTACAACGCAACGGAGTAGTTTTTTTTATTTTTTTTATTCAAGAGGTTGTTTCATCCGGTAGTTACGCCATCGGACGAGGACACCGTTGTCAACTTATGTGGCGTTTATTACATTCTCGAGATATTCTTCACTGCAGGGGCTCTAAACTGTCTTATTCAGATCCCGAATATTTTCTCCGATAACTTTCATCCAACACACTAAAACTTATTAAGCTTATGTATTTTATCAATTGTGTCGGATTCTTGGCGTAGTGGTCGGCATCGTTGGCATACGTGACAGATCTCACGAATTCGAGTACGAACAGAAATTTTTTCATTTAATTAAACGATTTTCCGTTTGAAGGCATGGGAGTTTGTGATATTATGATCTTATTTTTTTTTTCAATTTTTAAATTAATAGAGCGTGGCGAAAGCGATTAGTTAACCACTAGTTCTGGTCTATACCTACTCTCTTCGAAAAAGAGAGGCTGAGCAACTGAGTGACAATCAGTTCTCGTAGAGTTACCTCCATTAAGAAGCCAAATGCTCCAAATTGGGAGCGTTCATGGATTTAAAAAAATATTAGCTACAACGTCGTTGCACCGCCACCACCAGTTACGTGTATGCAGTCACAAAACAATGACAGAATAACAATGATAGACAGACAGTAACTTAATCATTTCAGTTGGCCCGTTTTAATTGTGCACTAGTTGTAATGAAAAAATAAGTTAGTCTAATGATTCGCTTAGTCATATAGTTCACGTCACGATTAATAGTTAATTATTTCGCTATCTTTCATGTAAAATATGTCATTAACCCTTTGAGTAGTGAGTTAATTTTTACTTAATTGGGATTTTTTGTATATTTTGATCGTCTTTACCATTGGTAAATATTTATTTATAATTTTACAACGCACAATTAAAAATATAAATAAACGAACTCATTTTTACTTTTCAATAATTTTAAAGAACCTATCAATTACTGCCAATTTGGGCCTAGATATTTTTTGTTTCCATCTGTAGACATTTCCCGCTGTACTGACGTTGATTCCAAAAACGCAATCGCTCCGAAATGTAATTGTACGCTCAATATTGTACGGCTACCGATTTGTGTGCAAATATTAACCTTTTTTTTGTTAATTTGCAACAAATAATAAAAATAATGCGACACCGATAATCACACATTTATGTGTGAAGAAATAATAACAATTCAATCAAATGCATGAGAAAGGCAATACATATTTGACAACACAGAGGGCTAAAAACGATGGACGTAATATTAGTTTGTATTTTAACCTTTTTGTTGTACTATAATGACTCTCCATAGATGCGAAATTCGAGTATTTACTGAGCTCAACGGCGCTTAGTTTCCGTCTCTTTTCAATTTTCAGTTTAACTGACGTGTACATAGAAGCTCAACTAAAAACGTTTTAATTGGGGCGTAACATAAGACGTCGTTATACGAAACCACCCGATACGATACGTTGTCACTTAAAATGATAATAACAATAACTCACACTACAACATATTGGCCACGCGATGAAACATTTGATATACTAGTGAATTTGTAGTTTGCAAAAGGTTATAAGTACACGAACCAAAACTCCAATCAAAATCATGCCTCTTTGTCACTGTTACGTAATGTTTACTGAATCGACACTAGAATTCAGTTTTGACGATATTTATGTACATAATATTATGTTGCATTTTTTTCAAACTGCCTACAGTTTTTTTTTCTTTTTATCACGTTTGTTTTCAATACCACCATCGACAGATTCTGCCTTTAATTGATGTTTTAACTTTATGATTCGTAAAACTTATGATTTATGGAATATATTTGTTATCGCGAAACCGTATTGTAAGTAAAACAGCATTTTCACTGGGTAAGTGAAATCAGATCCAAGCATCTTTTCACAAATACATCATAAATAATAGATTCACTAGTGAAAGTGCACTAATTTTCAAAATTCAAAATTCAAAAAATATATTTAATTACTGGGCTATATAGAGCGCAAAATTATACTGATAATTGAATATTCTGACTATTGAACTGGACG
This sequence comes from Himalopsyche anomala, assembly GCA_031772345.1. Taxonomy (NCBI): domain Eukaryota; kingdom Metazoa; phylum Arthropoda; class Insecta; order Trichoptera; family Rhyacophilidae; genus Himalopsyche; species Himalopsyche anomala. The sequence continues at coordinate 4,850,196 of CM062844.1, read as the reverse complement.
GTCGCAACAAAAAATATTGATTTATTGAACGATACATTTATGAATGTTTTCGTTCGGTTTTGTAATCCGTCGAGAGAAATTCCACTATCTTGTAACTGATATATATTGTGTTGTATTTAGAGTTTTATCAATTTTTTTTCAATTTGAATTTTAGCCTACGATGCCACATAGCTTAAACCACTACAGTGTCTAAACCAGTGAAGTGAGCATTCTTTAGCCAATGTTTAGGACTACTGCGTCATCGCCATTTAATAATTCTTCAGTTGAGTTGGTTGTGTTATTTTTCGTGCCTACTGTCAAATAAGAGAACTTATTGCAAAGCCTGTGTCGTGTGAGTATGTCATAAAGATAATAATACATAATACAAATATATTGCATGCAGTGTCAAAATAACTCAAGTCGGATATTAATTTCAACGTTTGAATCAGATATCATATACGTATAAAAGTTGATAGTTAACCAACGTAATCCGGGGTTTTTCAATTCAAAGTAACTCAACATAATACAGCTTAAAAATACTCTATTTTGTACTAATTTTACATTTATATAAAATTATCAGGACCGGTTTCGCTCATGACAAGCATTTTCAACTGATTACTATACATTATTACATACATAGATATTTATATTAAATCAAGTGTGTTATTTTGATTACATTCCAATTGTTTGTTACACCCGTAATATTTTGACTGCCCTGTATTGATGTATATTTTCATCAGTTGAAAATAATCGTCATTGGAAGTTTAAAAAACCGTCAGTTGTTGATGACCTTTGCTTAAAAATATCGAACCAGTAGTCCGAAATTTGGCAGTCCCTATTTTCACTTTGATAGTCTAGTGCTGTCGTTTCTGAAGGTTGCGGGCCGGTCGAGTTTTGTGGGTCTGTCGGGACCCAATGGGGGTCAACGAGTCGCGAGGGGATGCCAAAATAAACCCTTCCGCATCCCCTACTCCACGTGACAATAAAATTACAAAACTCTTCACTCTGCATTATACGGGGGCAGGTATTGGGGATCTAACGCTGATTACCAGCCCTTTGTAAACATTATTTGGCGACACGTGCCAGAGGGTGCATCCTACATTGAAAATATTGCCACCCATTAATTTATAACGACTTCAATATTATTTACTGCTTGGGGATGACACGGGAAAATCAGTCTTTTGACCCTCCGTCGTAATTAAATTGAAGATAAAAGCAATGCCACGACAACTTCACTTTTTAGTTCATCATTAAACTAGAGCAGGCGTGGGGACCTGCGGCCTTTTGGCTACTCTGGTGCGGCTTTTTGGCCAGTTCTGTAATTAAGTAAATTCCCGAAATATTCTGACCGTAAATTCCTGTTTCCGGACAAAGATTCTCTAGTCAATGTTTACTGCGGCCTTATGTCTAATCAGAAAAATTAATGCGGCCTTTAGAGAAGAAAAGGTTCCCCACCCCGAACTACAGAATGCAAAACATTACGTCGTTGATATGAATGTAAAATTGTTTAAAATCATCATTTGATTTTTTTTTATCCATGTCCGCTCCCAATGTGGAGCATATGTCCTCCTAATGGAGGTATCTCAACAAAAGCTTTTCTACGAGAACCGTTTTTTTATTCAGTCGCTCAACCTCTCTTTTTCAAAAAGTGGAAGTATAGAAGGATATGGCTAGGACAGGACTAGTGGTTAGCTAATCACTCTCGTTACGTCCAGTTATTATAGAATCGGAAGGGCGGGAGGGAGTTTTAGATATCACAAATACCCATGCCTTCGAACAGAAATCGATCGAAAAAATGCTTTTCGTACTGGGACTCGAACCCGTGAGATCCAGCACGGAAGCCTACAGCGCTAACCGCTGAACCATAGGACCCGACATTAGCATGTCTAACATGAATAGGTTATTTTTTTATTGAATTAGAGTTTTTATTTAGAGTTTGTCAGATATTTTGAAATTTTAGAATCGCATCGATACTCTAGTTCAGTGTCTGCCAAACTTTTTTACTTCGCGGCACACTGGTGAATGGGATTTGTTCCGCGGCACATCAAATAAAAATGCTTAAAAAAACGGAAATGTGTCGAGTCAACCACTATTTATTTATATACGAACGTGACAAATATTTATTTGAATTCGTAGATGTTGAATTAATTTAAAATTGAAGAAAATTTAAATGAATAGGCATTATTTAAAATGATCATTTTTGAGGCGTCTTTCTCTGCGGCACACTTGAGACTTCTTGCGGCTCACAGTTTGGCAGACACTGTTCTAGTTCCAGAGTGCACTATGTCTAAACATGGCAGTATCAAGTTAAGTGTGAAAAGCATTTCAGAATTCATACATCTATCACTTCCAAAGAGCAACCAAGACGTTATCATGCTGTATTAGAAGCTAATGTATTCACTTGATGAAATAATATATAATCACTAGAGGTCAACTCTAAGAGAAAACACATCCACACAAACACCCATGCTCAAGATACAAAATTATATATTAAATCTCAATTTGATGTTGACCTTCCTTGGAATTGAACACAGACTCATTTAATCACTGGGGTAAAGGAAATCAGTAAAAACGTAAAAAAAATACTCTACTATTTTTCAATATGCAGAGCTTTATGCTTACAAAAATTATTTTCTATTCGAAACAATTTTTACAGGAGAAAAGGTGATCCTGCGTTTAATTTAATTATATTTAATTATAATTTAATAATGTAATTCTGCTCTGAAACTTGTTTAAATACAATGCATTTATTAAATTCGTCGAATTGCACGTTTCCCGGTCATAAATTTAGCCACCGAGAGTTAATATGTCAAAGAAATGCACTCCAGACCTCCAAATATTAAATACAATAATAATTACGAATCTAAGAATTTAAATTAAAAACATTTATACGGTAATGTTTTAGGCACGTAGCAAATAAACACTTACGTAAGTATTTCAAAAAATCAATTTCAACCGTTCGTCGGGGCAACAAAACAAATCTAATGTAATAATAATTGATCCAGATCAAGAATCAAGGAAAAACAGTATTTCATCAAATAGGTACGAGCAAAATTCAATACGTTAAATAAATTAAATTATATATCTGAAAAAAATTGCGTTAATTTGAAGAATAAATTTTGTTTTTTTTTTATACATTTTTGATATTTTTTTACGCGATATTTTGATCTTTGACACCGATTTATCAAATTATATGAAAGTGAGCTTTTACACTTAACTTTCTGGAACCAATGTATCGCGTAAAAATAGGATTGGGTGTATTTTCATATCGACGGAAGTTTTTATTGTACAAACATATGTTTTGATTTTAATGTAACAGTTTTTTGTTTCGAGTTTCTATTGGATTTTAAATCCTCTAATTTAAAAGAGCTTACATTTTCATTATTTACAATTGTATATAAAAGAGGACATAGAGACAAAATGAACTACGTTTGTGTCGCTTAGGGTCAAGCTTGCCTAATTTAATACTTGACTGTTTTTTAGTAAAATCACCTTTTCATTGAAGCGTATTAGAAATAAAGAACGGAAATGTGTTCGACGGTCAAAAAAATCTTACGTCGGCCTGATTTTTAGGTCGATTATAGACCTTCCAAACAGTTAAATAATGTAAAAATATAAATTTTATTACATCGTATTCTTGTAGAAGAAATAGATTGCTACTCTTACTATATTATAGTAGAGTTATTCCAAGTCAGGGATGGGCTGAATGGGGATCGAAGGGGATCGCGCGAGCCCCTTGTTAAATTTCAGCGCGTCCGGCGAGCCCCTTGTTAAGAAAATAAAATCATTCTTCTTATATCAAATCATCACATAACTGCAATTTCTGTAGATGGTTACATTTGAAAATTAGTTGTACCTTCATTTTTTCATTTAGCGTTGTGGGCTTCCGTGTCGGACCTCACGGGTTCGAGTCCCAATACGAAACAGTATTTTTTCGATTGATTTATCTATTTTCTGTTCGAAGGCATGAGTGTTTGTGATGTCTTAAGATTGCCTCTTACTCTTCGATTCTTCAATTCAACTGGGCGCTACTATAATTTAATCACTAGTCCTATCTTATCCTTATAATTTTATCCCTATTACTCTCGTTGGAAAAGAAAGGTTGAGCGACTAAGTAACGAGCAGTTCTCGTAGAAAAATAACTTTTGTTGAGATACCTTCATTAGGAGGCCATATCCTCGACATTAGGAACGGACATGGATAAAAAAATAGATAACATTTACCGAGCACCTTGTTAAGATATTGGCAGCCCTCCGCTGTTCCAAGTTAAAAATAATTCAATCAATAGATAGAATACAGATTGCTGGTCATTTTATATAATTACCGAATTTGAGATTTTGTTATTGACTTTGTATCGGTTATAAAATAAAAAGACTGACTTGAGTGTTTTCATGAAAATGATTGTACGTTTAAATAAAAAATATAAATGCCTGTTTTTGACATTATCCATCAAAATAAATACGCTTAGCGATTTATTTATTTCAAAGGATATTTTAAAATATTATATATATATCAATTCACGTCATCGTCAGTTATATAAATATTAGGCCAACGCGAAATATAATATTAGACTTTTTTTGATATATTATACAATCCTTGTATATTAAAAAAAAAATACCATTTCTTCCTTACAATGCCTTTTATTCAAATCCCTTAACAGCGATCGATTGTTTAACTGAAAAATTATATTTTTTTTATCAACGTAGTGACATTTTACCAAAGAAATGCCAATTCCGTAGAATTACTTATTAATAAATTTTGTACATTCCCACAAGTTTTGTCACTGACGACAATGATGAATAACTGAGAACTCGGTTCAAGTTCATCCGTACATTTGAGCGCCTGAAGATTCCGAAAGGCGAAACCCGAGTTGTTAGTGACAAAAACTGTGTGAATGTACAAAATTTGAACGATTTAAATTTAATATTGAAATTCCACCAAGCACCTTCAGTCGAAATCTTAAATTCTAAAATCTTAAAAATATTATTTAAATAGTTGTATTGGAGTGCGCGCCTACTCGGAATGAGTAAGTAAAGGTTTATAAATTGCTGCGCGGCCGCGCGCGCATCTTAGAGAGAACGTTGATCTTAACACGCATAACTTAAAAAAAACTGAAATACTACTTGAACTTAATTTTGAACTGCAAACTTATATTATTGTTTTATGGAATTTATCTGTACGTATTGAAATTGATTTTCTCGTATTATATTTACTGTGGGGTAAAAGCTAACCAATTATTAAATTATTGATCTTAAAAGTTGTAAGACCACTGATTATAAAGTATTTTGTAAATACGTTTTATTCTGTTTCTGTGATAACACGAAATAACTAACTAATACTTTTCCTTTCTCTGTTTCAGGTAAGAATGTCGAATAGAGATCGTTGTTGCAATATGAAGAGGATCTTGTCGCATTGTCTGGGTAAGTAAGTATGTACGCCAAATATGCGCGCGATTTGTTTGCAAAGGACGCATTCCTAGTTAATAATGTTTGCGATTTGCTTGCTCATTCAGTATTTATTATGTATCCTATAATAATCAATTCCTGTTAACGCCTTATGGCATCGGAACTCAACATGTTTTTGAATTCAATGTATGATTATTTCCATCGCAATTTTAAAACACCGGAGACAATACTCAAATTAACATCTCTACGTTAATTATATTTTGTCTGTAATATACACAAGATCATCTTATTGCACGTGGTATACGTTTCAAATACAATCGTAAAAAAAAAATAAAGTGACCAAACAAAAATGGTAGATAGATCTATTACTTAAAATCAATAAACTCATCATGCGATTTTTTTAAACTAAAAAAAAGTAATCAAAGGCTTAGAATTAAATGAACTTTTGGTTAGATCAGATATGGGGAACCCGCGGCCTTTTAACCACTCCGGTGCGGCCTTCTGGCCAATTCTGAAAAAACGAGGTTTGGAGATATCTGGGGGAAAATATAGCGAATTGAGGATTTAAAATTCTTCGGTGAGCTAAAAAATAAATAAAACGAGGTTTGGAGATATTTGGGGGAAAAGTAGGGTAAGGGATTGAATATTAATCAATCCCGTTCTATGTTTACTGCGGAATCAGAAAAATGAATGCGGCCTTTAGAGAAGAAAAGGTTCCCCGCCTCTGGGTTAGATCATCTGCACTAATACTTTAGCTCCCCAAAGAACTCTGTTTGGCTACAATATTTTATTTTTTATTTGAAATAAAATATATGCATGAATGGTTGTGATAACAAGTGCAATAATTTTTAACCCGAAAAAAATATTTTATGTTTAAATAGACAGGTATTAAATTTACATCGTTTTAATCTTAAATAAAATTAAACTTAGAGCAAATTATTCATTCAATGTCGTTATTTGAATTAAAAGGTGTCGTATTTTTTGTTTTTATTTAATTGGAAAAAATTAAATGGTTAGAATTTAAATCAATCTTTGGTCAGAATAAAAATATTATACGGTTAGAATATTTTATAGCCATTTTGGTTATGTTAGGTTTTTTTGTATTTTCATTTAAATAATTACTTTTTTCACTGACCGATATATTATGAACATTTAATATAAATTCTGACTTATTATGTATAAATTCTGACCGGAAAAATACGAGCCTTTGTAATACTGGTATTTGATACACATAACCGAAATGCCGGCATATATATATTCTTCCAGTATTGCTATGTCCAAATTGTTACAAAGTAACAATTTTACATTTACGAAAGTATACTGTTTAACAATTTTAATAATGTCTGGCACGAGTATCGGTCACACGTTGTTAATTTTCGTTCTGTAAATTAATTTTCACTTGACCAATACCAATCGTTTAAATTTACGAAGAAACTTATTCTAAAAATAATACTCGCAAATTCTCGTTAACAATGTTTATATTCACGTACGCGTGTGACCGAGGGTCACTGGCAATATTTCCAGTTAAATATTTAAGCAATTACTTGTTGATTGAATTGGCATTTACTTGGTAGAACTCCGTTATAACAAGATGAAAGAATAACAACGTATTTTAGTTCTACAAATATCGTTTTGTGAATGGTCGATAGCCATTTAGTTATCATATTTGAGAAGTAATGAAATAAAGTACAATTATTTGTTATACAATATTGAAGATGATGACATTATATATAGCTGATTTAATGTATGTTCAAACATAGTTCTGACGAAGGCATACGCCGAAGTAGCGAAGTATCAACTGTATATAAAAAAATATTTCTAGAACTAAAATACCTAATTATTTTTTCACCTTATTTTACTTGTACTAGTATTTTTAAACTCTATTCCTACCCACTTTCAATGGAATTAATCAATCATCTGTGCAGCTCTTTTACCGACTCGCCATTTTTAGGCAATTTTATTAAATTCACTATGCGATTTTAACACCCTTGTTTTTTTTATCCACGGATCAATTCTCCAAAATTTTTTTTTTTTTGGTACAAATAAAAGCTTCATCTATTTTTTATGATTGAATATTATAAGTACACGCCAAAAAGTCGTCTTGACCACAATCAGTGGGTTAACATACTCCTTACCGGAGTATCATGTAAGACGTTTTTTTCATGCTATACGAATTATCACACTCTACGTTAGGGTTTCCAAATCATTTTCTGCAATTAAAATTTTAACGGAACACTTTTTAGGTCGGGTAATTAATAATAGTATAAATGTTACTGAAACACTTATTATTTTAAAATGGTGTGTCGTCGAGCCTGTCCCTGCACTTTGACTTTATTGCAGCATAAAAAGAAAATTTTATTTCACATGAAGAGGTTGTACAAAACGAACATAAAACAATAATAACTTGTTTTGACATACTGGGGAATTCTTCTGACAAACTTACCAAAAATAAATTTAATGATATTTATATCACTGGTGTTTTGCTGTTACAGAAAATGGATTCCAAACCAAGGAATCATAAATGATAGTTTTTAGAAAACATTGAAATATAATAGTATATAAGTAATGTGGATGTTCGCAAAACACCTATTTAGGTTTTGTGTAAAACCAGTGTTCGATTGGGAAACTCTGCTCTACAAGATGCCATTAAGCTCGTAAATGCAATATAATTCATCATAATGCCAAAACATTATATTACTTACTGTATTTCCGTTCGTACTGAAACTCAATCCGTGAGATTCTGAGAGACGATTCGACCGCTGCGTCGATATCCAACAGTGTCTGTATTGGTAGTGGAAGTGTGAAACAATGGAATAGTATTTGGTCATCTGGCCAGTCACCTACACGTGTGAATTCCTCAATTTGACAGCGGCTTAATAAAATCCGTACGCATCAGTTGCGCACTAAAATACGACTTGTGCTTCCGCTCGGTTGAACTATTATCGGAAAGTAAAGCAATATTAATTATTTTTGTTGCCACATTCACGCGAAATGAGAGGTGAAACGTGGATGTTTTTTTGTTATTTATCGTTTCCGCAGAATTTATTCTCTCTCTCACAGTTGATCATTATTCATAATATCCCATTGTCGCGGTAAATGTGCCAGCAACAAATGTTTTCCTACTTTACAATACATTTTCTCAAGAATCGACGAATCGTTCTCAGAGCCACTATAACGACAAAGAAAGGAGGCGTTTAATAGGAAATGCATATTGTATATAATGTCGTTTAAGCGATGAAATGTCATTATGTTTGCATACGAGGAACAATTTACAGTAGCCATATACTATATACCAGCTAACGGAAGCCAAATATAAATTTTATCATTTTATAAATCCGGGAACATCCCTCACATTAAAAATAAATAAAGCTTTTATAATTTAATTATAGTTAATATTTTTATTATATGAACTCGGTGCATTTTTAGACGCAATTGATTATTTTTATTTCAATATATAATATCCAACACAAAAGTCCAGTTAGTGGTCCGCGGGATTAAAATTGTGAATTTAGTGTTCCGAGAGCCCAAAAAGTTTGCCGACCACTGCTATATACTAAGACATCTAAGTGTGTATTGATTTTTTTTTTATTAATACTATTTAATGAGGTTTGTAGGGCATCCAATCACGGGCCCTTTTTGTTACCCCAGGATATCAGGATTGACAATTTTTCTAATCCCGGGATTTGAACATTCACCATAAAATCGTGTATAAATTCGAGATTGAGAAATTTTCCTGGGATTTTCCAAAAAAAAAAAATAGTCGATTTCAAAAACCCAAGAATTCACGGAATTAACATAATGAAAAGACGCGAGATTTTTTTTACCCCCTGCGTAATTTTCTCAAATTTTTACAATTCCTAAATACCGGGGTTAGTATTATCACAATCTCGGGATTCCGAAATTGATGACCCTAGTTGTAAAAAACATACAATATAAGCGTATTCAAGTTAATATAAGACTCGTATATTGATAACGAATATTTTCGACGCAAAGTTCGCATTATAGTAAGCAGAATTTATCGGAAATGATTAAAAATTAACTTAACTACAAAATAGCTTTTCGTGTAATGATTGTTCAAACGTTGCTGCTAATAAACACGACCCTTAATTGGTTCATAGTAATATGAAATGCTTGTCAGGGTAAAATACGAACAGCATTATATCCACTTAGCAATATTGATATTTCACATTAAGTTTCTGAAGGTGTAAATTTTAATGAAGAACATAGTCTTGATTTCAATGGAAATAAATATACTTCAATCAAATTCCCCACTCTTTTATCCTATATGTTAGTAAATATAATCATAACTTTTTCCAGTCAACTGGGTAAATACAGTTCTTGAAATTACTGACCATTTAAATATGTAGGCATATACATTTCGACAGCAATCGCCTTAAACTTAGTGATAGATTTATTTCTTATATAAGCACGATACTTTTATTTACTGAACGTCATTTCAAGTTAATCCGTGCACTCCTGATAATGCCGAAAGGTGAAACCTGGGTCGTTAGTGACAAAACTCGTCTGAATGTACATAATTTAAACGGTTCAAAATGAAATATATTAAAATCGTTATTCTTGATAACAATCAATAATAAATACATTAATGAGACGAATGATTAAAGTGTTTAAAATTGATTTGCTTTTTGCACATGCAATTAGTATATGCATATGTTATTTTTATGTTTTATAAACAGTTTTTTTTTCGTATATTGTATACCATTAAAATTAATAATTAGCTGGCATGTTAGATTAAAATTAACACATACGCCTCACACTTAATGTAGGTCAAAAGGTGCTTCACAAAAAGATGAAACACGCGTCAGAAGTGGAAAGAAATCTTTAATTTAATTTCAATACAGGCGCTCTTCTACTTTCGCACGTTCTACTTTTGCACAATTACGCATATATCAAGTGCGTAGGGCGATCCATAAAAGCACTGCATGTTACAGAACTCTCTATGAAGAAAAGGAAAAAAAGAGTAAAATACAACTAACTCTTGACAAGTTTATTAGAAAAAAATATAATTTTTATCAAATACATTAGTAAATTTTGATAAATGAAAAATTCAAAGGACAATTTTTCGTGTTTTTTTACATCCCTCTATCTTTCGAATGTTCAACATTCGTACACATTTTTAGGAACCAATTGTGTGCGAAAGTGGTGGTCCGCCTTTATTGCGTAATAATTTTTGAAGCTCTGTAATAATTTGATATTTTTCAAATCTTTATTTTTTGAATGAAAACTTTCCTCAATGTTTGCGGTACTACGTTTTCTATCTAATTAATTTCGTAAGTAAACGCGGAGTAAGGCTTCTTATTTATTCGAAATATGTAATATATAATCGATGGGGTGCAGTTTTCTCCTGCTCTTTTATGCTATTATATCGTTGGTATACTGCCTTAAAATTTTAATTAAAAATTAGGTGATTTGAGATTGATATTTAAACAGACCATCGTTCAAAAGAAAACAAACTCACTCATATAACATTTATTTACTTCAAAATTTAAAGATGTAATCCGATATTTAGATTTAGTCTGCAGATAACTTACAGTTTCTTTTACAGAAAAAGAAGGTTTTTTTTGCATTAACGTTTTCTGGTCGTAGGTTTATCGAATATTATATATAGTAATGACATCAAAAATCAATATGTAATAATCAATAGCCGCCTGTGTGGTCGAGTGCTCAACGTCGTTGGCTTCGGTTACGGAGGTCAAGGGTTCAAATCCCAATACGGACAGTTTTATAAATTGGTTTTTCAATCGATTTATGAATATAATTCCCCCTTTCTCACCCATCCTTTCCTATGAACGGGGCGTATAGAGAGCAATTAGCATAGCACTAGACCTATTTTTCTATTCCTACTCTCTTTTGAAAAAGAGAGGTTGAGCAACTGAGTAACAAGCAGTTCTCGTAGAAACATTTCTGTTGAAGTATATATACTCCATTAAGAGTCCATATGCTTCACACTGGGACCCTACATGGTAAAAAAAACAATATGATATTGAATTATTTATTCGATTTCTTCACACTTTTATAGTATTTTAAACTAAAAATTATTTCTCTCGGTCACTAAAAACACTTTGTATTATGTCTGTTTTATATTAATAATTATTGCAGATGATCAGATACAACAACAAAAAACAATCGAAACTTCCTGCATTGTTTCTTTATTAATTTAATAATGCCCCGTTGTCTTGTGGTTATATAAACATTCGTCATCCGACGTTATAAATGACAGAAAATTATTTGAATCCCCAAATAAATGGGTTATACCCCAAAATAAGCTCCACTTAAGGGTAAAAACCTTTTGGGCAAGACGTTTATCGTAGTATCACAGCGCATGCGTCCAGTCCGCCATTACATCTTTACCGTGATCTTCACTCAAAGTTACAAGAGATAATAATGTATTAGTAAAACATTTAGTTATATTTATTTGTATGCATAGCTTTATTGAAATGTGCGTAAATTTTTAGCTGCGATCATATTTAACCCTTCCCTTACTATGCAAAAAAAAAGCACAAGCTCCTGAGCTGTGTATCCGTTACACATCAGGCAAACAGGTGTGAATCATGACAATTATATGTAGTACTGCTGTAGTAGTGTTATATAATTGTCATGATTCACTCCCGTTTGCCTGATGTGTAACGGACACACAGCTCAGGAGCTTGTGATTTTTTTGCATAGTAAGGGAAGAGTTAATAAAGATGTAAGTTTTGCAATGTAACTAATTGCTTTTACACGTTTATTTTGTGTTCTTATTGCACATTTGTAATTAACATCAAGGCCATTTATCTCATCGCTAGAAATAACAACTGAAATATTTGTTTTATTGTTTTTAAGTACGAAACCTTCACACCAACAATTACCCATTAAGTAACATAAACATGATTGTTAATCATTATTAATATCGATTGCCGAGCGCCATTACTAAACGAAACAGCAAATAACATTGAAACTGCATATATGTATGCATTGCTGAGTATAAAATATATAATGCATTTCAATGTTATTGATTTATTACAAAATAGTTTATGTTTCACAAATATTAAAAGTTGAACAAAGATGTCGCTGATAATTAAAACGATTGGGAAATTGCAAGTACAGTGGAACCCCCAATTGCACTACCCCGAATTACGCGCTGGCTTGAAATATTCGCGCATACAGTCATAAATATTGGCTAGCGTCTGTGTATTCAACACGTGCCAGGCTATGCACGCATAGCTGGGCGTCTGTCTTTGTGCGAAATATTTCCTACTACAAAAACTAAATATTTCGTCCATATTTTTTTTTTGCAAAAAACTAAGGGAAATCTTAGTTTTTCATTTTCCGCGGAAAAAAACCAAATCCCTAATTTTGTTTGAGATGCACACTCCCAATTACACGGTCCCGACTATAGTGTAAATGGGGGTTTTACTGTATTGAGCTGAAAGTTACCCTTGTAATTGCAGAGGTTTAGTTGTATAAATCATTAAGACTGAGGGAAACGCTGAATTAATTATTATTACAACTATTTTACCCATTTTGTCCAGTATTCCAATATTTAAACATTTAGTATTTTTACTTGCACTCCATTATTCATGACGAAATAAAAGTTGAGATCAGTCTCAATCAGTCTACAGCTAGCAAGCGTGGGGATCGTTCCGTGTAGTATTTTTCCAGGTTTGAACCTGTCGGAATTAGCAGTGTTTTTTTATTAAAGCTTAGTGTTACTTATAAAAAAGCAGCGTCCCGTCACGTCAGTGGTTATGGAGAGACGTTGGGACTGGCTGGGTCACGTGCTGCGGATGCCTCCGGAAAGCCTCAATCCTGCCTGCCTCTTCTTTCGACCGGTGGGATTCCGGCGTCCCGGACGTCCGTCGGGTACTATCCATAGGGTGTACTCGGCGTAACTGAGGGATGCTGGCATGTCATGGGAGGAAGCAAAGCAATTGGCGGGAGACAGGGAAACATGGAGGTGCCGCGTGGCGGCCATATGCTCCACATAGGTAGCAAACATGGCCAAAGAAGAAATTACTTATACAATCTAGTTTGCTAGTTATTCCTTGAAGAGTGAATGATGAATTGCATTTTCTCATTTCCATGATTAGCAACCGTTTGTATTTATTGAAATAAGTACTCAATTGTACCTGTGAATCACGTCTGATGCTTTCATTTTGCATCGCATAGCCATTCTACTGTAAAATCAACGTATCGTTCACGGCAACTCGACGTTGTTCACGATGTCAAAAGCTATGGATTAAAATCCCTTGTGCGCATTCAGTAACTCAACGACGTCTATCATTTTCAAATAACTGCTCTGTACTCATTCTCTCAGCATTAACCAACCCATTGCACTCGGAAACTTTCTATGAGTTGAGATCCAGTCGCTTCTGATATGTGCCGTAATTAATAAACATAATTTCTCCGTTGAAACCATGCCGTTGTTTCCAATCGACATGTCTTTCACATAATTAAATATACATTGTATATCACGCCGCTGTTAGAACTTTAAGTATAGTTTTTTTTATTCTTTTCATTTTTAGTTACGTAGTGGACGTGCTTATATTTAAACGTCTGCCAAAACAAATGATGTATACGAATGTTAATATAAAATTATATTTGATAACTTTCTTATTCCACTTGCTGTGCTTGCTACAACTTGTTACATGTGTTTCGCCTCTCTGAGAATCATCATCAAGTACTATCGTGCACGTATCGCAAGTTTTAGCACAGTAAGTAAAATAACGAAAGTTATCAAATTTAACCTATTTTGCTCAGTGTTGAAATATTGGAACATTTAGTATTTTTACTTCCACTCCATTATGCATGACGCGATAAAAGTTGAGAATGCACCAGTCTCAATCAGTCTACAGCTAGTAGCGTGGGGATCGTTTCGTGTAGTATGTTTTCAGGTTTGAACCTGTCGGAGTGAGCAGTGTTTTTTTTATTTGCATCAATTACGGGAAAAAATGGGTTAATCTTATATTAAAAATAAACATCCACAAAGTTACCACCGAATCTATAAAAGATATCGTACGAATATTGTTAGCGAAAACATTCTGCATATTAATATCGAATTTTAAAGGAGAGATTCGGCTTATTTTTTTTTATATATTTACGTCTGTATTACGGATTGGTAGTGATTTGAAGGGTTTCAATGAATTATTGGCGTAGAGCGTGACAAGAGCTACGCGCTACGGCGACGCTCTACGACGCTACGATTCGACCATTTCGCAACTCCAGCCCCTTCGCCCCCCAGCCATTCTCTCAAATGGAAGGAAAATATACTCTTCCTCCTATGCGTAGAACCATCGATCTGTGCAACGCGTTTGCTGTTCCTTTTTGTTATGATTGCCGAAAGAGGGAATTTATATAACTTTCCAATGAAAGTCCCGCCGATTAATTTTTCAAAGTACTTAACTCAATCACTTAAAAAAATAATCAAAGAACGATAATTTGAAGCTTATTATTTTCTATTCTTAGACTCAAGTCTCAAGTTTCTGAATATTTTTTTTAAATGTATAAGTACCGCTTATTTATAATATACTCATAAATGATTACGTGTTTTTTTATTGTCAACGTAGGATATACGCTTTAGAAATGACATATATTGTTAACTACCGTGGCGTTACTATGATGAAATTAATGTGAAGATAAATAGACAAATGTGATTTTTATTCATATCAATATTTAGATGTTATATTTTAATTTTTTTATTGATATCTAGATAAACATTATGTCGATCGGAAAATGGTTTTTTTGGATAGTAAATTTGTGGACCTTTAAGTACGAGGACGCGCTAGCGTCATGGTTCTTCTAGTCTCCTTCGTCGATAAAGTTTTAAAAAAATTGTAAATTGCATTCCCTTACCATCGTTTGCAGACGGAAAGGCGTGATCACTACAGAGATAAGAAGTTCACGGGAACTCCATATGCATTATTTTGCAAATCACATTCTATATGCTTCCCCCATACTATATCCGTACATGTACACTCACATGCGCATACATACATACACACATGCAGTACACAAGAAAGTCAAAGAAAGAGAGTCATTTTTGTGTTCGTTCTTAAATTGTCAATTTTAGACGACATAAGATCTATGGAGGGTCGTCGGGCTGAACTGCTCTGGGTCTAAAACGATTATCAGGCAGTGTCTCGTCATAGTTGTGGAAATAAGAGATCGTTGGTTTAAAATGTTTTCCTACCTCGCTGTGAAACTTTTGAGATATCTCACGAACGAACTCGCGGATGGTAGATATTTTCAAGTTTCTATAAAGCAGCAATAACGCACGTACCATGGGGCGGGGAAAATGCTAATAGCAAACGGTGAGAAATTCTTTTTACAAAAAAGGATTTTCTTTTTACACGGTTTTGAAATACCACGGTGCTCCATCCCTTGTATGTAATTACTACTCATTACAATTCGCACAGAGGTTTATTCTTGTAAAACTGAAAAGTTAAAAAAAAATACTACACAGGCTTTGGATATCTCAAGTGATGAAAGCGATGTCGTACTAAATGTGCGTAAACGTGTTCGTTAAATGCAGACCTGGCCAACCATATTATATATTTTTTTAAAGTATCGAGTACTTCAGAAAGTATTTAAAATCACTTGTAATTAATTAAAACCCACATTTTAAATTAATTTATTTTAAAATTAAGTGAAAAACACGAAATGCATAGATTCTGTGTCTGATTTTTTTGTTGGTAAGTACTATACGTGTTTTCTTATCACATCTGCTTGGATTATTGTAGTGAAATTTTAGGTCGTCAAAGCGGCCCGGGGTGCAATTTGGGTTGACCAGACCTGGTCTAATGTTTGCTGGTAAATTATTTTGGTTACGATTTTTTAAAAATAAAATTAGGATACAATAAGAAATAATAAATTTTCTTTTCTTTAATACCCTGAATTGATTTTTATACGAGGAAACCTTCCTATCATTATTTATTTTATTTTAGCAGTCTTTCTTTAAGTACACGGAATTGTGGTAAACCTATCCACTGTGTACAAAAGAGAATCCAGGGATAGAAAATCGTTATTTTCCACTAAGTCGAGTTGAGCAATCGCAATTCATATATTACAAAGCTTTTTATGTTATTAAATACAACTCGTAAGAAGAATATATTGTGTAAAAACTTAAAATACACTTTTACGAAGTTTGCTTTTGAATTACGTTATAATAAAATCTTTACTACCGTATTTATTTTTGAATTCACGATGCGAACTAAGGGAGTTTATATTTCACGTGAATCAGGACAAAATAATATTGACATTTTCGAGAATAGAAAGTATATTTTGCAGTAGTGTTCTCAGTATTATAAAATAATATAAAAAGCACTTCTACCGTTTGAATGTTCTTTGTGAAAATACATTTCCGGCTAGTTCTTTGATCTAAATTTTACAAGATTTAAATAATTTGTTTTAATAACATCAGTTATTCAAATATGTCCAACACTATGTACACCACTCCACGGCTTCCAGAGTTCATTAAAAAAAAAACTACAAAATGTGATCTCTACTTTATTGATTCATGAAAGTTCTGTTAATTTTTTCCAACGTTTCTCTATTCGAATATTGCGTTTTTATTCATACAAAGTTTGTATGAAAGCTTTCAGCACGTAATGAATAAGCTTAGAGCGTGATGTTTCGTGGACCTGCAGTTAATATGAGTGTAATAATTTTTAAAAGGAATTACTTATGCAAAGATGATTTTTTCGATTCAATTTGTTTTTTTAATAAAATATGTCATTGTTTAAAATTCTAAACATTTTTTTACCAACCATGTCCGCTGCCATTGTCATTGGTTAGCGTGTCTGTGATCTAACGGGCTCGAGTCCCAGTACGAACAGCACTTTTTCGATCGATATATCAATTTCTGTTTAATGTTTGTGACGTCTAAAAATTCACTACCACTCTTTCCGATCCTTTAATGATTGGGCGTAGCGAGAGCGATTAGTTAATCACTAGTCCTGTCTTAGCTCTTATCATTCTATTCCCACTACTCTCTTTGCAAAAGTTCAGCGATTGAGTAACAAACAGTCCTTGTAGAAAAAGTTATGTTGAGATACTTTCATATTTATATGAGGTCATGGATAAAAATAAATCCGCTCTACAAATAGATATATCATAGATCATAGATATCATAAATTTATCATATTATATCATAGATATATTTTCGTGTCATTTCATAACATATTCATAGAAATCCATATTCTTCACATTGGGAACAGACATGGATAAAAAAAAATCCGCTCTACTAATAGATCTTTTATTATCGCAATCTCTATGATTGTTAAAAATCATAGAGATCACGTTTTCATTTCATATATGATTGAATATATTATGTTTGGCCGTGTTTGCTAAGAGTGATTCAGCATTGTCAATAGAAACAGAATCCGATTAGTCAGTGCCCGTGGGGGTAAAGGAGACAAAATGCCACCGCCCGATTCATTCATTCATCCGAGCCACTTTGTTCTCTCTCCAATTTTCATTTACGAGAGACAAAAAACGCCAAACTTTTCTCTGCCAACTTCACCGTACGCCTTACCTACACACTGGCTACAGATTTATGAGAAAAAAATCTTCACTAGACGGAATTAATTTTGTAGCAGAATTAACAATTTCTTTGAAATATTTTCTTGTGCAAAACTGCTTTCAACCGATCCTAATCTACTCCACTCTAATCAATCCATTTTTTTCGGATTGAAAACCTTGATGTTGTATTACAGAATACAACAAACGTCTTACCCAGCATTGGAAGTTTTTTTTTATAAATAATGATTTTTCCTTATGTGTAATCAGTATTATTTACACATTACATATCGACTGTGGAAAGGAAAAAGGACGTAACCTACACATACCAAATTTTACAGGAGGCACAAAAAACGTGTTTTTTTATGATTTTGGGCCATATGAAAATTATGAAATATCCACAACCTTGAAGTGAACGGAGACTTCTAAACTGGTGTTTAATTGACATTTTTTTTAACCATGTCCGCTCGCAATGCTGAGCATACGAACTTTTAATGGAGTTTATCTCAACAGTTGTTTCTACGAGAACTGCTTGTTACTCAGTTGCTCAACCTCTCTTTTTCTAAAGAGAGTAGTAATATAAGGATAGGGCTAGGACAGGACTAGTGGTTAGCTAATCGCTATCGATACGCTCCGTTCATAGGATAGTATGGGTGTGAGGAGGGAATTCAAGACATCACACACATCCATGCCTTCGAATAGAAATTCATAATTCGATTGAAAAATCAATTTATAAAACTGTCCGTACCGGGATTCGAATCCGGGACCTCCGTAACCGAAGCCAACGACGTTGACCACTCGACCACACAGGCGGCTAATTGACATAATCTAATATTGATTTTAAGAAATTGTCTAGGAAAAATCGTTTTTTCTTGGTTTCGATTTTCACAATATCATCGTTTTTAAACTTAAAAGCTAAATTTAGATACTAATTCGGCATTTGTAGCTTGCATCCTTTTGACAGAACGTGTATCAAGTTGGATATATTTTAAATGCACAAATCGTAAAAAAAACAGTAAAAATACTGGTAAAAACGTTTATTATTTATAATTGACTGTTAATATTTTGTGCTTTCCTTACTTAATCAAACGACTTAAAACTTCCATACGACGACATTAATAATTGCAGTCTTTTAGAATATTTAATATATTTACACTCAAAAGCAATTGGTATTGTAAAACCTAATTTGCTTCTTTCTATTTTAATTTCAACGCCATCTTGTTCCTGCCTTAAATATTCCAACAACTTATAAACTGACGAATGAACTCTTGTTTTATGGCGGCTTTGTCTGTGAGGGTTTACTGTTGGTGGCTTTGGTCTGGGCGGCTTTTTCGGGATCCCATTTTAATTAAACATAATTTAGATTGTAGATACAACTGTCGGGTCCATGGCGCAGCAGTTAGCGTTGTTGGCTTCCGTACCGGATCTAACGGGATCAAATCATAGCATTTTTTCGATCAATTTATCGATTTCTAAATATTCCCTTTCGGTCCTTAAATATCTGGGCTTAGCGAGAGCGATTAGTTAATTATTAGTTCTGTCCTAGTATTTTTCTTCTAGTCTTACTACTTTTTTTTAAAAAGAAAGGTTGAGCGACTGTTTAAAAAAAACTTCTGTTAAGATTACTTCCATGACTTTGGAAAAGAATTAGAGCTGGTCAGTTATAATTTTTTATATTAATCTATTGATTTATATTTGCATGAGATGAGCGAAGGTAGTCTTGATCTTTTATTAATAATATGGAATTTCCACGATTTGTTTTTCAATAAATTATGAGAATTTTTTTAGATGCCGGTTTATGTGTTTGTATTCATTAATTGCATAATAATTTAATATCAAATCAATACCGTCAAAATATCGACATCTACATACTGAAATGACACCTCCAACTTAATGGCAACTTTGTAAATTAGCACAAGTTTGTTAGTCGCTGACTTCGGTGTAAGATAAATGTGGGGAAGTAATTCGTATAGTCGATTCATATAATGGATTAGGTTCACATAACACCCCAGCCTCCCCTTCGCTTTCCTTACTTATTTAATGACGCGCGAATACAGTAGGTATTATTACCTCTCGTTTTTCGTGTTTTTATTCTCCAGAAAAAATGTGTAAGAAAAATTATTACCGAAATTATTCTTCGTTAACGATTTCTGAATTTATAAAACACCCCTAACAGGAATATCAACATAGCCTGCATTTATAAAAATCTCACTCTATGCTTTATGTATACATTTATTTATAAAGCACTTAACTCTCGATTTTTATATACATCAAAACATAAATTGAAAAATATATATTATTTATTTAAAAATATCTGCTTTTTTCTGTGTATATAAACAATTATTGACAATATTTAAATGATACAAAAAATGTTTGTCTTAAACACTTATTTATTTATTTCACTTTTAATTTTATTATGGAATATATTTATTTTTTTAAATTCCTTATTACTAAGTGTGTTTTTACAGTTTTGCACTTAAATTTTAATGAATACCTCTCAAACTCATTTACGTTTTAAAGTTGACTCATTTTCGTCTTGAATTATTTTCATTTTTTTTTTTATGAGAGGCATTTTAGTTGTGAGTTAGAAAAAATCGCGAAACGAGATTCGGGGCAACATTTTTAACACCTCCATGCCCATGATGCAATCGTAAATAGTTGAGCCATTAAGTTATTCAATATTTTTCTTAATGCTGTCAATAAGTATTTATCATTTTAGGTATTCTAGCATATACACATTTAAAACTTAGGTTTAAATACTGTCAATAAACAGTGAAACTGAGATGCTATCATGGCAGGGAACGTGATTTTTTAGGATGGCATGTTACGGGTTAATGAGCGATATATTCAACACAAACGGTCAATCGGGATAATATTTGTGACGGGAACATAATATTTAGACGATAGATCGAGGAAGTTGGTAAATCGGAGAAGGATTAATACGGTGATAATTTGGTAGGGACTATGAAAAATAAATGATCCATGCGTGAAAACAAACAATGCGAGAACGAACTATCGGGGTTCCACTGTAGTTCGTTCGATTGATAACGAAAAAATAATCGATGTCATTGTGATGAGTTTATTGTTTGACACAAAATGGTCGTATCGATGGAACATTTGTCAGAAAATACAGCGATTTTTTAATGAATGCCTCCATTAGGCACATTTCTCTGAGTTGAATATGGTTTATTGATATAGCATTTATTTTTGGTATGAAGTTAGTTTTCTGCATCTAACATTTTCAGATGGCTCTATGCCAAAAGCCATTTTGTATATTTATATTCCTTTTCATTGGACGCGTATAGAATCAATAACTGCCAAAAGCACGAAACTTCAAATCTGACTTTCCGGATTTCGATTGAAAACGTTTCATTCCTCGGTATCGTATTTTTTTTTGCTTTATGTCTGACAGATGACCGTAATGTTATATTTTATTGGCATGATATTGAAATACTACTGACATATCGGTTATAATGACTTCTTTTATGTACACCAAGTCATAATTATAATTCCATAAAAACATAAATATTTAATATATATATATATATTACTAACAAATAATATCTTTACATTTAATTTTAAAAATATACACTATCTACGTTAAGCCTGGTGTGGTATTTAGTAATGAGTTAGATTTCTTTAGTTTCACGCCGTTAACCCTTTCTTAACTAAGATGTGTAAATAGTACACATACCTTGAAATCATTTACATTTCTCTGTATATATAATAAATACTCGGCATAAAATTCAGGTATTTCTACATTTATACATTTACTCATTGAGTAATTGCAATAATAGAAATATTGTAGTAGTGTTATATAATTGTCATGATTCACTCCCGTTTGCCTGATGCGTAACGGATACACTGCCCAGGAGCTCGTGCTTTTTTTGCATAGTAAGGAAAGGGTTAAGCTCTGGAAACATTGAGTTCGATGCGTTATAAAATTGAGCTTAGTAAATACATACTGAAGTACTGTTTACTTCCTAAAATATAGTTTTTCAATCCATAAAAACGTGATTGTATTAAAAGTCTAACAGCAATGTTTCACCATGTTGTTAATTGGTTCACTTCATTTCTCGAGCGTTCTAAATGACAATTCAATTTTTTATGTTAATTTTAGAAACCATTCCCGGTTAAATTCTTAACAGTCGTGATCGTGTTTTATGTAAATCATTGTGTCACATCTGTTATAAAAATATTTGATATTTATTTATTGTTTAAAAAATAAAAGTAAAGTATATTGCAGCTGACGCCAATTTGCCGTGCACTTGACAAATATAATGAGAAAAAATAATTTAAAGAAAAAACTACATAATACATCAAAATTAACATACAAAATCAAGAAATAAAATAGTAAAACTTAACAGAAAGAAAAGTCACAAATACTGTCACTAAAAATGTCCACTTCTCTAGGCAATGAGTTGATCAGTCGAACGGCCCTTGGAATTGGTGACTCGTACCTCCTAAGTGAATAAGTTTTTAGAAACAAAAGTGTTTGGCCATAGCTTCGCCCACGTTAGAATAAATTGGGAGCATGTAAATTAATAGTCATGAGTATTTCAGGATTATTTATTCGACCCCGAAGAATAAGAGAAAAATGCTTTAAACTTGAAAACGATATTGACTAACGACCAAGATTTTTTTTATGGTTTGCTTAATTTTCTGATTTCTCAATGATATCATGACTTTTTTTGCCTAGATTTCATTGTTGTTTTGAGCAGTGTGATTGATCAAAAAGCATTCCGTTTGCCAAAAGGCGACTTCTCCATATTTAATTATATTTGAAGTAAGCCTTTTATCTCCCTTAGTAATAATAATCCCCAGTAATAAACAGTCCCACGGTCTATGCCTACTTCCATACGAACATTTCCGGGAAAATGAGGCTTTCATGCAAACCATATTGACTAATAGTCGCTTATATCTAAGTACATATTATTAACGCTGACGGCTTAATTTGGCTTGGCAAAATTTACCTACATATATAGTTTCATAATATAATGTTTGTATACGTAATTGTGCTATTTATATACATAGTAACCTCACTTAACGGCATCTGCGCAGACGATATTGATCATATTGTACTTAACAATCGGATACCAACTATTCATTTATCGTCCGTATATCTAAATCTCGCATTTTCTACCAACAATCGACAAAGTACAAACCTTAGACTATGTTAAACTTTGAAAATTATAAGATAGATTTGATAGATAAATAGATTCGCCACCTGTGTGGACGAATGGTCAACGTCGTTGGCTACGGTTACGAATACGAAGGTCCCGGGTTCGAATCTCGGTACAGACAGTTTTATAAATTGATTTTTCAATCGATTTATGAATTTCTGTTCGAATGCATGGATGTATGTGATGTCTTGAATTGCCCCCTCTCACCCATCCTATCCTATGAACGTGGCGTATCGAGAACCATTAGCTAACCACTAGTCCTGTCCTAGCCCTATCTTTCTATTCCTACTCTCTTTGGAAAAAGGGAGGTTGAGCAAGTGAATAATAAGCAGTTCTCGTAGAATCACATCTGTTGAGATAAACTCCATTAGAAGTCCATATGCTCCACATTGGGAGTGGACATGGTAAAAAAAAAATTGAAAAATTTCTTCTAATCACCATTAAAGACACTTTTTTTTTATCATTGAGTTTTTTTTTACATTAATTAAGTTACAAATTTGGCAAGAACAGGGTTGATTATAAGCCGTGTTCATTAATCGATTTTTAAAATAATACTTAAGCACAAAGTAAAGGGGTGTTTTTTAGAGGTTTGTTTTTCGAATTAGCAAAACTTTTTCAGCGACTTTCAATTTGACAGCTGACAGCTGATTTGTGCTTAGTATGGTTTTCCATTTCACCGAAACTAGACATACGCCGTAACAAAATTTGCTAATCGTGCAAATTTATTGCTTTTAAAAAGATGTTTGCAGTCACTATAGATCTATAATTACTGACATGTTCGTGTCCCAATCGAATTGCATTCATGTGGAAAGCTGTGGTTTCAATAAAACGACGCAGCATACCGCACAGTACGCGCCACAGTGAATTTATTGAAGAAAACATTCGATGAGTGATGAATTATGTAACTCTAAAAAACAATATTTGATACGTACAATTTTTTATTTGTTCATTTTAAATATTAAAATTGGTATGTATTTTTATTTCACATATTGTCAACACTCGTGCTATTTATTATATTATACGAAATATTTTTTTTAACTTGAGTAATAATAAGACAAAAAAAAACACGGCTTATTTGACAAACTTTACTTTATCGTATATACTAAATTTATCTACCAAAGTAAACTTCAAAGTTAATTACATCTGGGACTTGTTATATTTCAAATCGGATTATTTTAACATCAACAAAACCAGGTGTTTGCGAAGTGCTTCCTCTGAATATTAAATTTTAAAAAATATACTTATTACTGTAATATTTTAGTGTATTAAAAAGTATTACTGAGAAATATTAAACCATCTTTTAAAATTAATTCTCAATATACATACTACTTATTGTGTAATATTTAAAATAATAGAATACTTCTTTGTACTAATTCCAACTTTTATTTAAATATTTATGTGATTATCATCCAGTGTTGTAATAATTACAAAGGCAGCAAATCTTCAAAAACATAAATATATTTTAAGATTAAAAACATCGAATAAATATAGGAAACCGCGAGCTTATTGACAATATTCAAAATCTATTAATCAGCCTACGTATAAGTACATAGTACATTTATTTCATGTGAACATATCGACTGTGGAAAGTGAAAAGGTCTTAACCCACAGTTTTTTCAAAACAGATTTTTTTCGATAATCACAATGTATCCTAACTTGATACACGTTCTATCAAAAGAATATAAGCTGAAAATGCCGAATTAGTATCTAAATTTAGCTTTTAAGTTTGAAAAAAGATTAGCTTGTGAAAATTGAAACCAAAAAGAAAGACTGAAAAAAAAAGATTTTTCTAGACAATTTCTTAAATAAATATTAGATTATGTCAATTAAACACCAGTTTAGAACTCGCTGTTCACTTCAAGGTTGTGAATAATTATAATCATCAAAACACGTTTTTTGTGTCCCTGTAAAGTTTTCTATGTGTGAATGCGTCCTTTTTTCTTTCCACGGTCGATATGTTTTTCCTTTCATCCATTCAGTGATAGTGGTTTACTATTTTTCTCATGCGTGTAATTAAATAAATTATTTACTGAATAGACGAACAGAAATTATATTTATTTATTTATTTTGATTGGAATTGGCTTTAAGAGAATCAGTCATAATTATATAGAAAATATAGATATTTTATTAGATTTGTTAGCTATTCTCTCGTTCCAAATAAAGTTATCTTAGTTTGTTTGTAAAAAAATATCAGTAGACGAAATCAATACTTCGAATATGAAAGTCTTATGATCTTATCTAATGAACTACAAATACGTATTTTTCGTCTGTATTTCGACGGCACAAGATATATATTTTTAAAAATATTTGGGAGAGTTTTTATCATCATCGAGTTACAATTTATTTGACAATTTTAATTGAATTCACTAAAGGTTTTCATGGTCTGAACCTACTATTTTCCATTCGATTGATTTTATTTCAATATTGCAAAACGACAGCCTGCTCTCAGTATTATTTTTCGCCATTTTCAGATTGCTTGTTTGAAATTAATTTTCAGAAGTAATTTTGAATATTTCACAATATTTAACTTTAGCTGTCGTTAAGTAAATACGCGATCGAAAAATCGTTTGCAAAGGGAAATGACAAAAATTACGAAAGACTTCATTTGAATGTACATATTCGTTGTAGTAATAATTATCGTATTTTTTTATCGCCATTAGAAAAATCACCGTATAGACGTAATACATTTTCGTTAGCTGACAGTTACTGATATATGATACACATGGTTTTTGTACTAACTCCAAAATATTACAAAGTTATCAAAACCGGTTTTGATTATAACAATTTTTTAAAACTTATTAAACTGGAATGTTAAAAAAGAAAATGCACGCGTTGATACAAACCGATTAAATTCATTGACGATTCAATTGACATTCAATTAGTAGCACTGTATTACAATACGTTTACACTATCAAAGTATGTAGTTTCAGACTTTAAAGACTTTAACCCTCCAAGGACGAGCGTGACCATATGGTCACAGTAAACACTGTTGTCTATTGATCCCACTATTCATCCTTTTTCTACCTGAATATCGATGCTTTCACTCATATTTGGTTAAGAAGGGTACAGACTTCAGTTAGTCATCAGCCGCGGGGACAGAAACTGCAACCAAAAGCACATGCGATTTTTTGAATTTCCGTTTTTTTATTGGACTTTTTGAAATTGTTAGCTATTTTTTTTATCAAAACATCAAATTATTTACGGTTATTTTGCTAAAATATTTTTATTGAAATTATGTTGATCTAAAGAGGTCAAATTGAAAGTATTTTTAAAAATTTCACGTTTGGCTATATTTTAACCCTGAATGTTTGGTTGCCCATACGGTCACGCTCGTCCTTACTACTGTCCGTACGCAATATTACACGGCAATAAAAAAATTAACACGATCATACAGTCATGCGGGGTTTCAATACAACGACTTTGCGTTTTTTTTTTTAAATTTTTGTTAGGAATAAAAGTTATTCAATATGGCTTAAACAAAAAAAATATATCGAAAAAAGCTCTCGTCTCTGGAGGTTTAAAGACTTTCTGTGTTTCCGACAATGACGCGTAGTTAAAATAGCTATTAATTTATTCATATGTTATTCTCGTAGAACTTAACACTTTTTTTCTGTCTACCGTATTATATTTTATTTTATTCGAAAATTTTAGTACGTCCATGTAGTGTTATTTTCAATATTTTTTTGCATTCTCAATATACTGTTTATATCAGTGATTCCCAAATTTATTATGCTCATGGACCCCTTTTTAAGCAAAAACCTGACCGTGGACCCCCAAGTGAAATAATAAAGTTTATGCCTTGATTGGTATTCTTTTATCCATGCCTGCTTCCAATGAGGAGCACAATTCCTTCTAATGGAGGTATATTTACAGATGTTTTTCTGCGAGAACTGTTTGTTAGTAAAAATATTTATTCTTCCGCGGATCCCCTGACGATGTCCACGCACCCCCAATTGATTTTTAAATTGTCGAGGACCCCCTCAGCATTCTTACGGACCCCTGGGGGTCCACAGGAACCACTTTGGGAACCACTGGTTTATATGATGAACGCTTACAAATATTTGTTTGAGTTCATGACTCTTATAGCATATCGTTCGGTATTAACGGTATTATATTCGGTATTATATATTTTTTATCATTTATAACTAACAAACAGATGATTAGAAAAAAAATTACCTCACGGCGAAAGGGGTAAGAAGAAAATAATTACGTGTTTTCCTATTACAATTTTTTAATGAGTTAACATTCCTAGGTAGAATTTGTTCTGGCACCACCACCCACTGTGATTCAATATGGTTAAAGATTTAGGTCAGACGTTGGCGAAATTCAGTTAATATTTTTGTTTGTCCTTATATAAGCTCGGACGTTCGTTAGAGATGGTAGGCTTTTGATTTATTTGGGAAATTCCTTTTGGTTTCCATTCTCATATTACCCCCTGGTTGTCTTGCGTTTTTCCCCAGGGTTTTATAAAAATAAAGCGACAGTGCTTACGAAGGCCAATGGAAAAGTTGAAATGCGTTAGCGCGGTCTTATAGCCGCCACTGCCATAATTTAAAAGCATATTAACATTATTATATATTAATTTGTCTGCTCTTTTAAGTTTATTTTAGTGTGTGCTTTGTTATTTATTACCTGATTCAAATAACGCGTGTGTACTCCATTATTTCATCTCGTATCGCTTTAACAAAATTGGGGCAGGTGTTTAATGAAGATTATAAAAAAATGCGTTTCTAGCAGCTCTGCTTCGCGGGATTCAGCAGTATCCGCATTGTTGATGTAGGAAATATTGTGATGGCATTTTTTTAGACTGACAAAATATAATTTTATGGTATATCTATACTGAGTAGGCTGTCCAACTCCGGGATTGTGATATATCCTGGGATTTCGAGATTGAGTATAAGAATTTAACAATTCTCGAAAAGTTTTTGGAACCAGCCAAACAGACAAAATTCGGTAGGTTTTTAAAATCAGCTAGCGTGCAAAAAAAAAGTGTTTCACCTCTTTTGTACATTATTTTAAAATCTCTTTATTTCTGACGTTTTCTCAGTGATCGAACATCCACATCCCGAATTTATGATAAATGATCAATCCCGTGATTTTAAAAATTGTGAATCCCGGGAACACAAAAGGGTCCAGGATTGGATTCTCTAATACTGACTTATCTATCCGAGAGATTTTTTTGTGCAACGTAGAAAATCATTTTAGTATGAGAGAGGCATTGTTATTTTTAAACTAAATTTAAGCCCGCGATGAATATATTTTGTTTGTTGGTTACGATCTGCTTTCGATCTGAATGTATTTGAAGTATATTTTTTTCTGTTCATATAACACTCGTGCCATGCTTTATTCCCGTTTATACCGTTGGATGAGCGCAATTTATTTACCTTCCCGGAAGATCCTAAGTATTCAATTGCAGTAGAGATATGCACAAAACGCTGGAAATCAGCCGAGTGTAATTGATTTTCTAACATTTTCCATTCACGTCGCCATGGAGTTAGATCTTTTGACGTCTTTCCTCGGGAATAAATATTTTATCACATTTTTGCGATTTTATTGTGGATGCCATCGCGTTCGCTTCGATGAGACACCATTGAAGGAGGGGAAAATCTTTTTGTAACTGGTAAAGTGGAAAACGATTCGTGGAAATTCAGACTGCACCGACGGAATGCGATTTATGCTAAAGAAAATGTTTCTTTTTCGCTGTGACACTTCTATCTGATATCTACTTAAATTTGTTTACATTACGTGTGTAAAATTATTTATATCAAAGGAACGATAACATTTCAAATTTTAAAATATACATATATTCATAACAATGTACATATTTCTAACCTTTGAAGGTAATCTGTTATTATTTATTGTGTACTGACAATTTTCACTATATTTTTTTTTTGTATTAATACCACATTTAAAAAAAAATCACAATGGTTTCGCTTATCGGTTGATTATTCTCGATTTTTTTTTAATGTAAAATTAACGAAATATATATATAAATTTGGTTTTTCTGCAAATATTTTAAGATACAATAAAATATCAACTTAATGCTATTCTTTAAATAACTCTGGATCCTAGAGAAGATACATCGTAAAAAACCATACCAAAGTTCTCAAATGTTAAATTGAAACAATATAAATTTTGACAATTCCATATGTATTGCTTACCTCTTAAATTATATTCACGGTCAATTTGTATTTTAACATTGTTTTAATTAAAAGGAGACCCAACATTCCGTTTCAACAATTATACAATATCGTCAAGGCAAACGGCAAACGAAAAAATTAGAACACACTTTTTCTACTCAGAAAATAAAAGTTTATTTTGGAAAACGTATTCGTTAACGTTACCTTTTGCTGAAAATATAAGTAATGTTCGATAAATTCGTCGGCTACTTTGTGGAAATTCATTTTTAATTTATTTTTGTGTTTATTTGATATTTAAAACTTACACTTTTATTCGTTTATATATTGTTATAATTACGGCTTAATTCCTTATTCATGGAATACTTAATTTTATGCCAACCAAGCGATTGAGCTAGTAACAAAACATTGTTTCTATCTTTCACGAAACTATTATATAATATTATCACTTTTTAAGTATTGTGAGACGTAAATTTTCGAAAACCGACTAAGTTTAGATTTAACTAAACCAAGTTGTGTTTTCTTATTTCCTTTTTATGTGCTTATGTATTTAAGTAATGTAAGCTTCTTAAATCGGGAGGGAGATGTTTTTAATAAATCACGCAGCATTTAGAGGCGAAATTATGTATAAAAGTTATCATCTGACATATTATTTTACTGTAATATTATAATGTTTTTAATATCAAAATAATACTCGTGTGTAAACATTTTATTGTGCAAATTGAAAATATTTTTTGTACATTTTTTATCATAACGAAAACTATTCGTTTGGTCATGTAATAAAGATTATAGTATAAAAAAAAACACTTTTTTAAAATGCGATTTAATCATACACGACTTTATGGCGCGCTATTTCGTAAAAAAACTGCCACGTTAAAACAATGTTTTGCATTTTACAGTAGGGAAAATTGAAGTACATTTTTCCCGAGTGTTTTTTTCACATTTTTCACACCTCACGTCCTCAATATTCAGACTACGGTTTAAAGCTATTTGTAAAAGGGATTTGATTTCATTGTTATGTCAATTCATTTAACATTTTATTTTATGTATGATAGTTGAAATATTTTTTTATCGTCATATGTGTTAGTTTTGTTTTTTTTATCAAATAAAACAAATACGTAAATTTGAATCGCTCACACTGTGTACATTCTCACAGATTTTGTCACTAACGGCCCGGGTTTTGCCTTTCGGCATCTTCAGGCGTTCAAGTGCACGAATGAACTTGAACTGACAAGTTCAGTTCTTCACTCAGTTTAGTACGAATTCGTACGTTACCTTTTGCTGAAAATAAAAGTAATGTTCGATAAATTCGTAGGCTACTTTGTGGAAATTCATTTTTAATTTATTTAGGTTTTGTGTTTATTGTATATTTAAAGTTACACTTTTATTCGTTTATACGAATTCATACTTTAGCAAGCATTTGCAAAAGTAGTTGTGTGAGAGTGCCTCTGAAAGAGGCGAAACACGTGTCACATTTTTTAACACAATACGTGGAATAACCTAAGTATTTTTTTATATTAAAATGAACTTCCACAAAGTTACCGCTGAATCCATCGAAAGTATTAAAATGAGTAAATCAGAAGGATTCCCAAAGTTCAAGATGTGTCAACAGAGGTCGCACAAGGAATGATTCTTGCATGCAGTACGAATTTCTTGACCAACGCATATCATTCTTTTTAAATAAACTGATTATCCACTCGATTTTTTCCACATATACGCTATTTTCCCGTCATTTGACAAAGTTATTATTTCTTTTGTCGCACATATATCTCTTAAGCTTGAGCGCGGTTGATTGTATCTGCTGATTTATTTAAATTTTCTAAATATTTAAGGATTTCCCATTGCGCGTCTGATATTACATGTAACGCATTCTTTAGCGGGTTTTTCATATAATTTATATTATTAAAACATTATGTAAAATGAAAAGTATTGAAAGAAAACTAATTAGACTCACATGTGCATGAAATTTGTTGAACTGAAACTTTTATATGTTGTTTTTATAATTATATCAATCAATTGTGTTGATTTTGCAATCGTTCAATTTATTTATTAAATTGTGCATGCAATTATAAACACAAGCATACGTAGGTGGCATTTGTATTGTGTTTGTGTTGGTAGATTGTACCAGTATTAAATTCATTGCGATCGAAAAAAAGTTCTTTTGTTGATGAAATATTTCATGTGAATTCCAGTGCTTTCCTGTGAAGTGTTGAACAAAACGCGTTCAGTCGATTCATGTTTACCAAAAAGTGATTTCTACAAAACAAATAAATAAACAGACAAAACGTTGTCCAGTGAAATTGTTTTTTTTTTGACGTTTATTTAATGACGTTTTCAAGAGTTAATAGTATTTCATGTGAAGTTTTTCGGGTGGAAAATAGTTTGTGAAGAGATACATTATACCACTACTCAGTGAAGTTGTGTTGAAAATAGAAAGAAGTGTTTCTTAGTAAGTGTCGGGATTCTCATACATTCGAAATGAGGTAAAGTTTTTGTTGTTGTGTACGATTCACTTATTACCCAGGATGAAACGAGTAAGTCTTAGAAAAGAACATATTTTAATCCATATGCGAACAAAATGATTTAATTGTTTTTTAATTATGTTATTTAATTTCAATCCATTTATATTATAAATATTTCAGACTGGAAGTCATTACACGTATGTTGACCATTACTCAATTTCCGAACTTGTCTTTGACAACTTGCCATGATTATTGTCGGATCTGAAGTGCAGTGGTTAATGTATTTATCTTACGTAACGGATCTCGCGGATTCATCTTCCTGTACGAAAAGTATTTATTCAATCTTTTCTCTTCGAAGGCTAGAGTGTCTTATAATTCCCTCACATACTTCCAATCCTAAAATAACAGGCCTTAGCGAGAGCGATTAGCTAATCACTAATCTTGCCCTACTCCCTATCCTTTCAATCCATATTCTCTTCGAAAAACGACACATCGTGGATCTGAGTAACCAATAGTTTTCGTTGTATAATTTCTGTTGATATAGCTCACCTCCATTAAGAGGCAATATAATGGATTAAAAATAATACATTTGGTTCAAAATACAATGTTTTACTAAATGTTTTTATTATAATTGACTATTTTAATATTTACCACTTTTTTGTAAATAAATAAAATTGAATGCGGAAATAAATCGTTCGCCATTAAAATTTTGTACAAATTAAAAATATCATGTAATAATGTAATTTTCTAGGTAACTTTAACGCCTCTACTTGAAATAAAAATAATATTTCATTGAAATCAAATACATTTACCGTGTGGTTTTAAAAACAATTTTCAATGAGTCTGGTTAATATCAATTTTTATTTGACCATCATTTAAATCAGTAGAGTCGGGAGTCGTGGGGTCAGGTGTTTCTTTCCAGAAGTGGAGTCGGAGTCTGAAAAATCGAAGAAAAATAATTTACGGATATTGAAAAATTATTAGTTTGGTGAAATGAACTGGAATTATTCTAATAAGTAAAATGATCTGATAGTTAACTGATATGTAAGTTAAATGGAAATTATTGAAAAAAACAATTCGAAGTCGGTTTTTAATTTAAAGCCGGATTTTTTTTTTACCCGACTCCAGAGCCCTGATATAAAATACGTGAAAAAAAATGAGCTCTGAACACAAAATATAAACTTTATATAAATTTATGATCCCAACAGAATAGTATTATATGTATACTTATTTCTCTTCTATTCACGGTTGAAACCATTTCCTCGTAATTCATTTTTCGGTGGCTTTGTGCAATTTTGCAAAACTAACTTTTTCAATTATGTCTTACACTGTAATTTAAATCGTTGCACAAAACGTATTGCGAGCTTCTCTTAATGTGTAATATAATTGTATTTTAATTTGAATTTAAAAAAAAATGCTCAAATATATTTTTTGAAATTTAGAACTACTCAAAAATCCAACAAGTAATTATTTAAACTTTTTTTTTTCACTTTAACCAAAGTTTTTCCGTAGCAGTCGCGATGCGATTAAATAATAAATGAACGACTATTAGTCGGAAAAAAAATATGACGTAGACATAGTTCACCGTAGCAAATTTTCTCAGCCGATTTATGCTTAAACAGATTATACAATTTTTGATTTAAAGTGTTATTGTGAAATAAAGATAAGCCAATTTTTTTTAAATATATGAACTAAAATCTTCAGAATTTATTATACATATTCGTTTATTTAATTCTAACCTGTATAAATTTCGACTTAGTTTCGAAATACTACATTTTATGTTTCGAAACAAAAGGCTCTAAAAACGGACAATTTTGGTTTACATGGGGTTGTATATTAGGGTATTCAATCCCGGACCCTTTGTGTGATCTTGAGATTTCTGAATTGGAAACATTCAACATAAAATGACTTGGATTCGGGATTGAGGAATTTTTTACTCGGCGATTTTTCAAACTATTTCGTGTCGATTTCAAAAGTTATTTTTAGCTCTTCCAGTATTTGCAATTTTAAAAATCCAGGAATTTACGGAATTCACAAAAAGTACCTACATTTGGAAGCTTCTTTTTTTTTAGACCCCGTTCGAATTTAGTACTGTCACAATTCCGAGATTTTGGGATCACAGTATTGGACGTGATCCCGGGATTGGAGACCTTAGTGCAGGGGTTACCAACCTTTTTGGACCTTAGGGCGCAATCTAAAATATTGGCAGGGCGGCGAGCACCACATTTTTTCAAAATCTCAAAACCCAGGAATTTACCGTTTTCCCCAAAATATCTCCGAAACTAGGCTTTTTTTTTTAGCTCACCGGGAAATTTTAAAATCTCAAAATAGTTGGCGGGCGCATCGGAACCGGTCGGCGGGCGCCATAGCACCCGCGGGCACGGGGTTGGTAACCCCTGCTTTAGTGTATATAATATTTGTAGACAACTTACTCCTGTCAAAGGGTTAGCCCAATCACATCATATTATCTTATTACTGTATAATTAAAAACATGATTCTTGATAAGAAATACAAAGCAGATTAATAGATTTTCTAGAGCCTTTCCAATATCTTGGATATTAAACGCTTGTTTTCTTTTTTTCTGGATTTTAATTACGCACGCTTGTACGTTTTTCCCAGTGAAGACTTCGGCGAATATCTGTATAGCTTGTAGTGGTGGAAAACATTTTTTAGTGGCTTAAATCTGTTGAAAATATTACTCTTAACTAATCATACATCGGTAGGCTTATCAAATGTGCCGTGCCCGTAGCCGAGTGTTTAGTGTAGTCTTCTTTATAACAGCGCCCACATATTCGATTCTCGTTGTGAAAATGAATATTTTAATCGAATCATTTGTTTTTGTTTGAAGACATGGAAGTGTTGTTTTGAAAATCCCTCCATCTATCCGACTAAGTCTACTAGTCATGACATAATTCCACCTTTTATAATTTACATTTTATTTAAATAATAATAAAAAAATATTTGGCATTACAGTTTATGCCAATGCGTCAAATATTTTAAAGTTGAATGATTTTTTAAAGATCATACGAAAAAAACTCAATGAGGATTTATTGTAAGTCTCTCGAGATCAACTTGATGTAAATTGACATCACTAACACCCACGTCTTTGGTGGTAGTTACCGGGGATCGAACCAGACAAGCAAGCAAGGTCTAACCAACTAGACCAGGGTTTCTCAACGGTGGGCCATGTGGCCCCCCAAGGGGCCACAGCGTGTTCTAAGGGGGCCACAGAGATTTATTTTTGTTTTGGGGAGCCACAGCACAGCTTAGGTAGGCCACGGGTATTAATAAAACGATACAGGGAAGAGCATAATGGCGGACGTCGCGCATCTGTATTTTGGCATTCTAGATTCGAAAATCTCGGAAGGCCACAGAAAAATAAAGACACTCAAAAGGGGCCACGCTCTCAAAAAGGTTGAGAAACACTGAACTAGACCACAGCGGGCGACAATTTTTAACTTTACTCTATCTAAAGGCGATTTAATTACCTCCAGCTGTCGTATTACCACTTCTTATGAGATAATAAATGTTCATAAGAATAGCATTCGTCAAAATTTAAGTTCCAAACTACAAATAGGCATCTTAGTATGTTTTAAGCAGGTAAAGAATAAATGGTTTTTTGGTATTTTTTGGTATTTCCAAAAAAAAAAAAATGAACAAAGTGAATTTTGGAAATGGGCGACTCAATTGTATTAATAACAATAAATAACGTGTAAATAAAGTTAAAGGGATGACTTATTATAAAAAGTAATATTTTGTACCTTGAAGTAATTATATGTTGGTTTAAAATACGCATAACTTTGATTATGATAATATCGAATTATGTATATTGTATGTTATCAGAATCAACTCGAATCTCAGTGAGTTATGAAGTGAATGAATAACTTTTTTGAATTTGAATTGTTCAAATTATGCACATTCACAAATGAATAGCTGTTCACGATTTCTGTTTGAGCGCCGCTGACGTACGACGTCGTCAAATAAACGATCTCGGGCGTCGCGGCGCTCTGCTGAATACTTGGGCATTTAAATAAAGGAACTAATTAAGCTTCCCAGACTAGAGACCGTCTTCAAACATTTTCAAATTCTACTTGAGTCCTAACTTGGGGCGTCTGCCTTCTCAAACACACCTCGTTTATAGCTAGCTGTTCTTTCTTGCGCCTGATAGTAAATATTACTTTTACAATATTGATTACTAACTAATTGATATTTTGAAGACGTTTTATTCAGGTTTTCCAACGCGGTTTCAACCGAATCCGGTTGACCGGCTTATTACCTGTTTTAAAGAAAAACTGAAAACCGGTTTATTTAGCACGGTTAACCGGTGTTAATTGAAAACCTATTTTCGTCTTAGCCAAAAGGAAGCAAAAAGCTGCCGTAGAAAAAATTATTTGTAATAAAAATAATTAAAGATTTTTAGTACTTTTTCCACTTAAAATTTATTTGATCAGGACCGGTTTCGCTCCTCACGAGCATTATCAACTGATAAGGAAAATAAATTAAACAGTGCTATTTATACAAGTTAAATTGAAATAAAAAGGTGTAAGCAATTACTAACAATGAAAAGGATTTACAAATTATATTATAATTACACAAAATTAAAATGATTTACACCTATAACATACATTTAAAATGCTTAACACCAATAACGAAACCGGTCCTGATCAAATAAATTTTAAGTGGGAAAAGTACTAAAAATCTTTTATTATTTTTATTATAATTCCATTCCACCAAGTATTGACAGTGAACACCTTAAAAGTGATAAATAAATTTGTACCTAGCACGCCGGCTATATTTTGCATTTATTAATTTTGTAAAGATAACTCGTCTCTGGCGTGTTAAGCACTACCAATTTTAAGAGATATCTCGTCTGTGGCAGCCATCGAGTTAAGAACAATGGAATTTCGTACAACTATTCATATGTCAGCTCCGTAGAGCAGTGGTCAAAGTCGTTGGCTTTCGTGACGGATCTCACAGAATCATGGGCCAGAAAGAAAAGCATTTTCCTATCCGAAGTCATGGGATTTGATGACCATAAATTCTTTTCTAGCCCTATTCTCATATCCCTACTCTTGTCGACAAAATAAAGGTTGAGCAACTGAGAAATAAGTTGTTTTCGTAAAAAAAACTTTGCTCATATGAACTTCATAATCAGTTCATATCCTCCACATTAGGAGTGGACATGGCTGAAAAAATGTTAAGTAAGCAGATTACCTATATTTTTGTTTGGTTTTTTTAAAATAATTCGGGCTTAATCCGGTTATCCGATTCATTTATTTGAAAAAAAAAACCAAAAACCATTTAGTTGCTTACAACACGGTTAATTGGATGCCCTTGTTTTATTGCACACCAACCCTCATATAAAATATCATCACAGAATAATTAAAATTCTCTTTACCTGGATATTTGACATACACAATCAATCAATTTCGTAAACATATATGTACAATAATGACTGTTTGCTGTGTTAATAAAGTAAACATATATACCTGAGTAAATCCAGTTTTAAACATAGTTCTGACGATGGCATAGTCCGAATTAGTTATAAACTAGTTTTATATAAAAAAAATGTAGAGCTAAATACTTTGATATTTTTAACCTTATTACAATGGATTTCTACCAAGTAAATGCCAATACAATTAATGCGACTTTAAACGTTAAGCGCATTGTATACTTGGATAGCGTTATTTAAAAAAAATAGCTAAATCTTTTATACCCGGCTGCGATAATTGAATGAAAAACACTTCGTGTTGTTGTTAGTAACTAACATTTATTGGCTTCGTTTTAGTTTCTTTAGAGTTTCTCGCGTTTCATTCGTGTGAAATGTAGACGAGAAACTAAATAGTTAGTTTGCAGTTTCAAATTATTGAATTAAGACACACTAGGTGGTGTATGAAAAGTCTTACATATATGTTACATTACGTCAGCGTCTATCAAACTACGATTGATTATTTATTCTACGATATGGAGAAGAGTGATATAATAATAAAGTGCAATTATTAAACGAAATTGAACGTCTGTCTTCATAAAATATTAAAAATGTTTCTGACGGTGGTAAATAATTCAAATATAAATTGTTTTGTTCTTAACATATTACGTATTTTACAGTTTTTTAAAGTTGTCTATCATCTTCAACACAAGTATATCTAATATATAAAAATGAATCTTTGTTTGTTCGTACTTTATGCGTTGCCACACCGCTCATCCGATTACAATAAAATTTTGACATTTTTTTTGCTTGCACTTCCGGGAAGGTTATAGGCATAATACAATTAATTTACAGTAGGTCTTATATACAAAAATCAATGTTTGTATGTCTGCCATACAGTTCATTTTGACAACGTATCCTTGCACTTGCGCTAAGGTTATAGTACAATTACCTTACAGTAGATAGCGAGTGTGTCGTACCATAGACAATCGGCAGCAAACGTTAAACAGACAGAAAAAGAAAACATGCACTTCAAAAAACACAATTAAAACACAAACACTGTCTTTCTTTGAATGGCATTGCAACGCTTGCTGGGAACCGGCTAGTTATTAATAATATTCTCATTGTTAATTTAATATATAATTAGAGTTTTAATTATTTAAAAATAAATACCATTAAAACTAATTCACTCATTTAAAATAAATATTTGGAAGTGAAGCCGAAATAAATAACAAATGTATTTTTTGTATGTGAGTTTTTTTTTTTTAAAACACATCAGAACTTCAATATAACGTATTATTGCGCGTGAAGGGGTGTATGTTAAAACCGAAAGTCAGTTATATAAAATAAAGTAGAATTGTTGTAATAAAAGCATCCATTCGATTCAAGTAAATAATTTAAACTGCTGTGCAGTTGTGTGAATCATCAGCCAGCGTTGTAAACGTTATTACAAGACGGTATTATGACTATTCGAGTACAAGATAATTGAATGGATTTTTAAAAAAATTACAGATATTTTGTCTGTTATGTCCGAAGTCTGTTATAAAGAGATTATACTTTACCTTTTTTTTTTAAAAAAAAATATTTAAAAATATGGTTATCAATTGGTAATTTTAAAACCGTATTCGTTTTCTGATAGCAATCCAATGATAAGTGAAGTGTTAAAGAGTTCCCTTAGTATAAGAAAGACCAACATTATAATTTAGCTAGTTTCATTTATTGTGATAAATTTCTACTATTGTTCGCGATGTTAAACCCCAAGAATAAATCCCCACTAATAAAAGTCATAAAAAATAATACAGTTGGTATAAACTCGACGTAAACAGGTAGGTAGAAATGAAATAAAACCAATCGCTTTAGTATCACGGAAACGTTTATTTAAGAACTTGCAATCACCGAATTAATTACATACAATATTTAACAGACAAAATTTTGAATTAACACATTACACAATAACTATTATACAACCTAGCTTGCTCACACGATTTTATAAATGTTAAGAAAATAAAAAAAAATTGAAGCTACCACCCGCGCGAAAACAAAATGAATTAAATTTTCTTGTCGAAATGGAAAAATATCAGTTCTTTCATCTCGGACAAAAAAACAAAAGGAAAAGAACATCAAGTGAATTTACAACTAAAAGTCTCTGGAACCACGTCCCAAGACCGGGAACTGTCCCCCACACACGTTGTGTTCGGTTCGTATCAGAAAGAGCAAGGAAGAAAAAAACAAAAATCACATCGGATATCGAAAAACAATGTTGCCATTTAAAGCCATACACACTAAAACAATTAATATTATGGGTTACCTGATAACAAAATTTAAACATAATTAATTAAGCTACACATTTTAAAATTCTGCCAGTTTTCATCACAAAAGTGGTAGTGGGAGCGGGTGACAATAAACCCTACCGTATCAATATATTGTTGTTCTTGTTATGCGATATTAGTTACTTATGCGCTATTGACGCCTATTCTCCGAAATCATATCCAACTTAATCCTTCGTTAAAGGGATTAAGAACCTCTGCTCAAATCCAAGTTTCTCATTATGGAATGTTACGAAACAACCGCCTCGAGTTAATATTCTTGTCGAACAATTCACGCACCAGATCCTTGGTTGCACCTAACTCCCGTTAGAAATTATGAGAGATTCTGGCCACATTCTGTAATACAATATATCAAAATCACATATCAAAGGCATTGAAACGTTTGTCGGTCACAGTATAGAATTTCGATTTATGTGTGTCTTC
Source organism: Himalopsyche anomala (assembly GCA_031772345.1). Classification (NCBI taxonomy): domain Eukaryota; kingdom Metazoa; phylum Arthropoda; class Insecta; order Trichoptera; family Rhyacophilidae; genus Himalopsyche; species Himalopsyche anomala. Next base: position 4,810,336 of record CM062844.1, on the reverse strand, counting down.
AAATATGATTTATTTACATGTAGGGCAAATTGACAATACGCTGTATCATTAAATACATACTTGTATGTATGTCGCTTAATCTGAAATAGAATGAAAAATACGTCAGCGGTCTATATATCGACTGTGTAAAGGAAAATGGACGCAACCCACAGTTTTATCAAAACAGATTTTTTCGATAATCACAATGTATCCAACTTGATACACGTCCTATCAAAAGGATGTAAGCCGCAAATGCCGCATTAGTATCTAAATTTAGCATTTAAGTTTGAAAAAATATGAGCTTGTGAAAATTGAAACCATGAAAAAAGACTGAAAAAACCGTTTTTCTTAGATAACTTCTTCAATTAATATTAGATTATGTCAATTAAACACCAGTTTAGTAGTCTCCGTGCACTTCAAAGTTGTGTATATTTCATAATTTGCATATGGCCCAAAATCATCAAAACACGTTTTTCGTGCCCAACACGTTGGTATGTGTGAGTTACGTCCTTTTTCTTTTCCACAGTCGATATATAACCTTTACCACTATAAAACATGCAGCTTATTTTTCTTCAGAAACCATATTGTGATAATAATGTTTCTTACACAATTTTCACCATAATTTAATTTAACTATACTTTTGGCATATTTATATATCGATGTGTAGTGTTAAAATTAAAGAAAAAATAAAAATGATATTCACTTTGCCCGGAAATTAGTCTTACCTGATGTCTAAGGTAAAAGCTATTACCGCGTAAACACACAAACCTACTTATGATATTCTGAAAATATTTCGTCAAGTTTTAAAATCACTAAAACTATGTACGTCGATTTCGTTAGTACATAGTGTATGATGATATAATAGAATTGGTGTCGCCGTTTCGTCAAAGTTGCTACCGTGTTTCCGGCAAGGGCAATTTTCGGACTTTCAAATTCGATTTCGTTATTTCGATTCGGCATTCCCTTCGTTTCTCTTTTCTGTGCTCTTTGGCGCCACCCTTCCCCCGAAACCCATCGCACGCCGCTGACTATTCTCCACGAAACGAGGGTTGTTTTGCACACTTGGATATAATACCAAAAAGCCCAGCTTCACTTCAAGATGTTATTATCGTGAACAATATTTAAATAAATTCTTCAAGATATAATTATACCCCTCCTCTACCGCAGTGTTTGTAATTTATTTTACAAAAAGCCGAATTTAGTAAAATATCCGATAATTTGACTGTCATATACAGTCTCAACTGAGGTAAAGTTTTTGTTTTTTATTTTAATATTTTTTAACTTGATATCAAAGATTAAGTATTGGTTTAAATACTATTTTCAACTTTTCTTGACTCACTTTGTGGCTGGAAACGATAAGTAAAAAAATGTAATTATAAGTTAAATTAAAGTAAATATGCTTTACAACATTCTTATAAGTTCACTATATTAAAAAAATATACGTAATTTTAATAATTTATTTGTTATCCTTTCATTATTCTGTCTTATAATGCTTCTTAAAAAGACAACACGTTTTATAAATTGTGGCAATATATAGATTTATGAAATTTAATTTAATTTAAATTCTATTCTTTTTGTACCTGAAATTTTACGTAATGCCGCAAAAATCATTGCAATTCTCTAATAAATTGTATTTCTCAAAAGAAAATGCAAATTATCAAACGTTAAAATCAAATAAAGCGATAATTATTAATAACTTATTTTATAACATAAAAAAAGAATCCATTTGAAATATTACGGTGAATTAATAATTTGTTTATTCGGAATAAATTTTCTACAGAACTGCATTATTATTATCTGCAAGTAATAATACATTTTCATGTTTCAATAGAGAAGCATATTTACATAAGAAAAAGTTTTATTTGATTTCAATAAAATATCTATCAATGGCATAAAGCATCCGGATAAAATACTGAATTTATTTACCTCGAACGTTTTACATTGAGAGAGGAAGGAAATAATATGGCTATACAGGTAAAAGAGTGAAATATAATACAATGTAAAATTGTACCAAAAGTTTTTGATGTGATATATTTACATATGCCTTTGACATACATACTCAAGTTATAATTCTCAGATATATTCAGTTATTACTTTGTATTAATATATACAGTTATTACTTTGTATTACAATATTGACTATTCATTTATTAAACAAGCCCCTTAACCTTAAATTCACATTAAAAGTTTGGAATAACCTAGTGGTTGTATTACAACTAAAGCACGATGGAGTCTATTATCCGTATTCTTTGAAAAACTTTTCAACTAACCAAAACTTACGCGGCACGAGACTTGTCGTATTTTCTTATTTTCCCGTTAGCTGTGTATTGAATTTTCCATTATTTTTGTTTTCGCCGAAGAAATGTTTTATATAAATCGTTTAAATGGCTGCTTCTTCACCCTCCGCTACGAGGCTAACTTCTCGCGTAGTTTCCAGCTTCCTTATAAATAAGGCAGGCTTCGTAGTCGCTCTACGAGCTACGAGAAATTTTCCCTCTACGTTATTTAAAAATGTAACACGAGCCGGTTTGATGTCGTGTGAAATATTACCACCAAATTACACTGCTCTTGTTTATAATAAACTAATTATTACGCCGTGTAAGGTGTATTACTATAAGAACAACTATCATAGCATACATAACGACTTTTAAATACATCGAATAGGGTAAATTTGTCAAATTTACTTCAGGGACCTAAATACATGTACATCGGTATAAGTTCAAATACACTAGGAGCGGGCGATCGATATAATTTCAAAAGATGGCATTCAATGTATAGAAAAGTTCATAGACAGATTAATAATCCAGCATTGCAGGTTGTGTGTATGGCCGAAAGTATTTTTCTTCTATTCAATTGAATTTATAAAATATATAGCAGATTTTTATTTATATGCATCAAAATAGAACCAGATAGTTGAACTGAATTATTTTACGATAACAGCATTTTATTATTAACCCTTTTTTATTATTTAGATTCTTTCGATCGAAGATAAGCATTATTTTATCTATAAGTCTTCTTGAATTCGGTTGACGAGTTGGTATACGCAAGACTAAACTGTCAATTTATTAACGATTCTATTAGAAAAAGTACTGTCAAAAATAATGAATTATTTACATATGATTGTTCGAGTGCAATTTGATTTGTACTTTTCGAAATATGCATACATTTCTGTGATAGTTAAAGCTTTTGCTTTTTTTTAATGCGCATAAAAACTTTAAAATTATCTCTTGTGTTATCTTTTTAGTTTGACATCCTGATGTAAACTGTCTTTTTTCGGTAAAAATACATTTTTTAACATGTTTAATTAAACATTTCAACATTAAAATTACTAGTTACTGAAATAGATTCTAGTCGATTTCTCGACTAATAATTTCTCGACGACTCCACTGTATTTTACGTTTGTTTACGTTGGTAAAATAGTAATAAAAATGACAGCGGTAAATTTTAAGATATGTTTTTTTAAAAAGCGATTTTTACTCTGATTCGATCTGAAAATAAGAAGGAAAAAAATATATATTCTGGCGACTCGTTTTCAAATTTGTTTGCAAGAAAATTAATTGTTATATATTAAAATGATTTATTAGTTTATAAAAATGGTTTCATATATGTAAAGTGTTTTTACCTTTATGGCATAGTCTAAAAATGTCTCCGCAATTCACGTATCAATAAACGAAAAGAAATTGAACGATTCAAGTAATACCGTTAACACAATTTCAAATGTATATTTTGCTGAGATAGAGCCTTCTCTCTTTACAATGGTAAGTTCTCGCATATACCGGGAGAGTGCGAAGGGAATGAACGAAGTAAAAATCGATCTGCACATCTCAGGCAGTGCTCCGGGCAGAATTCAGGAACAATTTAGGGGTACATAGTGCTCTTACCATGAAGGCCGGTATCTCCGCCGCACAATGTAGATGGCGGTTCATCGCGCGGATTTTTGGCATTTCAGAATTGCTTCGCTTTTCTACATGCTCATTGTTTTACGTAGTATAGAATATCCGTATACATACATATGTACATGCAAAGGAACGCTTGGAAATATTTCAATACGAATATCGTGACGATTAATTGGCAAAACAATATTTAAATAGTCCCTTTTAGGTGTTTTTGTGAATTCTCGGTGGGAAATAATAAAAAGAATATTAATTAAAGTAAAATACAGTACTATTTACTGATACGATAATTCTATCAAACGAGCAGGACAGGTTTCGCTCTTCGTAACCATTTTCAAAAATTAGTTTAAAAATTTTGGAATTAGTACAAAAAAGTACTTGTTTTAATTTTATTTATCTTAATTATCGATGATAATGGTACACATATCTTCATTAATATATGTTAACCTCGTATCTCAAAATACGTACAGTGTTAACTTTGATAAAACAAAACACCCTTATTACTTTAAATTTTCATTAATAACATGACAAAAAAAATATGAAGATATTGTAAATGAGTTATTAAAGCATTTTTAACAACTATATATGTAGTAATATAAACTTATGAAATACTCACTATCTCAGCAAAATCGTTACGTGGACGAAATCAAAGCGACTTGGTGCGGCACGAAAATATCAAATGGTCTCCGCCGCTACAGTGTCCACGAGACAAAACGCACGCCGCGATCAGTTTGTTTGATATTTTGATTCGCTTTAAACCGTGTTCCAATCGCGTTCGCAGTGACTTTGCCCAAGTAAGACGTAGCGAAGCAATCGTAAAATAATCGTAATTTTAAGTATTTTTACATCATTTTTGTTTGTAATTAATAAACTAAAATGTGCTCGATTGTTTAAATAATATTACGTCACGTAATAATTTTGGTTTTTTGAAAATGCTTTCTTGCTAAATTTTACATTTAGAACGAATTAGGAGTTTAACATTGTTTTGTTTAAACTAAAAACACTTGTTACAAAATTAGAATGACTGAGATCAAAGAAATTGCTTCTCAAAAAAAAAAGATTTAATATTATGTACGTAATCCATAAATATATCGTTTAGTCAAATTTTGACAAGTCAATCTACAAAAGTAATTTGAGGAATAATTCCAATGATTTTTCGTGAATGAGAGATGAAATAGTGAGATCTCAGATGTCATGAGGAAACATTCGTTGACATTGTTTATGGTTTTCTTCATACATTTATTCACTTTTATAACGAGATACTTCTCGGGCATACCGAGCAAAAATATCGTCAAACAATTAAAACAATGAAATCAATTAAAAATTTTGTAAGAAAAGTGGATTGACAAAAAAATGTAATATTTGTGTAACGGGTGTGTAAATAAATTTTAATTGTGATTTTTTTTTTTTGAATTGCGACCATTTGTGTTATGTGACCGCTCCAGATAATTCTTGTCTACATGTGATGGGTATGTTTGTAAGCAATTAAAAACACTTATTCTCTGATACAACAAGTAATGTGTATAACGAGCAAATTCAGTCGATCCCATCTTCTTCGTAATAACCATGTTCGACTGTATTTATTCCAAAAAAAATCTTAAAAAAAGTTAAAATCCAAAAGTATTTTAAACTTAGTATACTTATTATTTTGTGCCGTAGAAGGTAAGTTCAAATTCTTTTTCAAACTTTCATTTATTTATATAACCTACAGAGGGAGTGTGTGATATTTTTAAACCATCTGTGTGGTGATATATATAACACATAGTATCTATTATATGGATTCATTATAGTTCAGTGCAAATAGTACAAGTTGTGGTTGTGGCGAAGAGCGCCCTCAAGGGGAGATTTCGTAGTCAGCCCTTCAAGTTTGCAGCATACGGCTTAAACCCAAACTATATTTACATAATTGATTGTTTCGACTTCAGTGTACCTAGACAATAACATCAGGGCTAAGCAATGGATACTGAATTTTTAAAAACAACGATATATAATATTAAATGTCTTAATATTGCATTTATTATTTAAAAGATTGACAGTTTATTGACATAAATGAAATATGTACACAACAATTTGTGATTAAATTTGAAGCACTCATTTATATTTATTAAGATTATCGTTAAGTATTTGTTTCCACAAGAACTGTGTTATATGTTTATTTAATTAGATATCGACTATGGAAAAGAAAAAGTACGTAACCCACAGTTTTTTTCGATAATCGCAATATATACAATTTGGTACACGTTCTATCAAAAGGATGTAAGCTACAAATGCCGAATTAGTATCTAAACTTAACTTTTAAATTTGAAAAAAGCTGGGCTTTTCACACTTGCAAACAGTAAAATAGACTTAAAAAAAGGTTATTCTTTAACAGTTTATTGAATTATTATTAGATTACGTCAATTAAACACCAGTTTACAAGTCTTCAAACACTTCAAGTTTGTGTATATCACATAATTTGCCTATAATCTAAATGTGCGTGTCTTATTTCCTTCCCACACTCGATATGTATATTGGCAATATGGTTATTATTTCATTCAAAAGTTTTCCAATCGACCAGTAAGGTTAACAGTAATATGGTAACGATAAAATTTATCAATTAATTAATACATGGGCATTTTTATTACAATATAATTATTCCAAAATAAAAATAGAGTGCATTTGATTAATAAGGGATAGCTATTGGTTTACAATATACATTATTTCCATACGTTTATATATCGACTTTGGAAAAGAAAAAGGACGTAACCCACACATATCAAACTTTACAGTAGGCTCAAAAAACGTGTTTTGATGATTTTGGACCATATACAAATTATGAATCATACACAACCTTGAAGTGCGCGGATACTTCTAAACTGGTGTTTAATTGACATAATCTAATATTAATTAAAGAAATTGTCTTGAAAGTGAAAACCTTTATTTCAGTCTTTTTCTTGGTTTTAATTTTTTACAAGGTCATCTTTTTCAAACTGAAAAGCTAAATTTAGATACTAATTCGGTATTTGCAGCTTGCATCCGTTTGATAGAACGTGTACCAAGTTTGACACGTTGCGACGAAAAAAGCTGTTTTGAAAAAACTGTGGGTTACGTCTTTTTTCCTTTCCACAGTCGATATGTAGATATGCTCAAATTGTCAAAACGCAGTGTTAACTGTATAAAACTTGACGATATAATCCGTTATAGGTAATCGAAATTTCAAATTTCCGTCAATGAATGAGATGATCATATGACAAAAGCCTGCCCATAATACTCTCCGTCGAACAATTACGATGATAGGATCGTCGGTCCGACCAATCAATTAAGATATATGAACGGCTATTATTGTTTCGGACTCTCAACCTAATGCCAATCAATCTCATGTGGTTATATACCCTGTTATACATATATTGTTAACGCTTTCATTATTAAATAATACAACGTCCAGTGATGCTGTGATGCTTTGTTGCATAAGATAATTCATTGTAATACTGTCTTTGTTGTAACGGCTTCTTCAATTACATTACATTATGGCAGAGGCGGTGAGACCTTCGATCGCGATTTAATGGTTGCCAGCGGAATCATCAATGATCAACGGTTACATGAAACAATTAAAATTATAATCATCATTCTACAAAATACCATTTTTTTATAATTATTAGCAATATTATATTTCTGAAAAAGATTCACGTTTTTATCTTTTAACGCATTTTCAAATAAAGATTGATAATAAATGAAATAATCGTTATTTTTTGATCAACCTATATATTTTAACAAACATTTTCAATCATGAACTTAAATAAAAACTCTTACGATCAAAACATCACCGATGACCATTTGCAAGCAATTTTAAGAATCTCAACTAAAAAATGAATACCAGAATTTAAAAAAAAATTGAAATACGTACAACAGTTCCATTCCTCTTATTAGATTGTTTTTGTCATAATAATAAATAGTGTACATATAAAAATAGTATTTTACTTGCGGCCCGCCGCTCATTTTGAATTCCTGAATTTGGCCCTTCATCCGAAAAGTTTGCCCACTCTTGTTTAGACGAAAATCATTCAGGTGTATATATTCTCCGCAGGATTAGAAAATGAATATTATTTTACCAAGTATTATTTAAAATACAATTAAACAGACACCTTGACGTTAATTCATATATAATTAAATACTTTTTAAAAAGTAAATAAGAATTACACATTGCACTGTGCTCAAAATCCTATATACATAATACAAAAGGCAAATATCAACTTTGCTTAGCCTCAGCTGTTATATGATATTATCCACCCCATAGATAGGATTACAATGCCAGAACGGCATAAAGATATAAGCTATTTACTTTGCTGTGTAAATAAGAATTATGTTGCTGTGCTTTGCGAGAAAATCTCGTTAACTATGTGCAGAAAATTCCTCCAATGAATTATTATTCATTCTTCTCGTCACCTTCAGCTTCGATGCGTAATATCTTTGTCGATACTTCTTCGTTTTATGCGCCGGTCCACTTGGACTTAATCCTTATTGCCATTATCAAAGCATATACATTAGAGCTTGTCGGTTTTAAAAACCAAAACAGAGTTAGAAAGTAAGTTTCTTGTAATCTTAGTAACCCAGTTTCTAATATTGGAATATAAAATAATTGTGGGGTTATAATGCAAAACGTACTATTTCCAAAATGAGCGATATTGAGTTAGGTATGCAGATAGAGTAATTGAAGCCTAATGAATCGACTGATTCTATTATCAGGGTTTCAGGGAATATCAGGGCTTCCCAAACTTATTGTGCTACAGAACACTTCGCAAATCTGAAAATTTTACCGGAACACAGCTATTTTTTTTAAATCGAGTAATTAATTCATAATAATAAAAATATGTTACAATTATTTTTAAAACATGTATAAAAATGAGTAAACAAAGCTCCTAATGATTATTCGAAATCTCCGCCTTTACCTAGATATTTAACATCTTAAACATCAGTGAAAATATATATTCACTCAAACTATGTACATTTTCACAGATTTTGTCACTCACGACCCGGGTTTCGTCTTTCGGCATCTTCAGGCATTCAAGTGCACGGATGAACTTGAACTGACTTGAGATGCCGAACGCCCTGCACTTGAACGCCTGAAGATGCCGAAAGGCGAAACCCGGGTCGTTAGTGACAAAATCTGTGAGAATGTACATAGTTTGAACGATTCAAATTTAATATTGAAATTCCACCAAGCACCTTCAGTCGAAATCTTAAATTATTTAATCACTCGATTTGTATTATTAACTAGAAGATACCAAAATGTGTTGCAGCGTATATAACCATTCCATTATTTTGCGGAACACCTATTTAGGCCCCACGGAACATATTTTGGAAAACCTTGATGTATATTAAAGTATGTGTTCTTCTTATTAGACCGTGTTATCTCAAAATCGTGTAGAAAATAGTAAACTTTTATATTCACAAAATGTTATATTTTTCCATTGCCTTAAAAGAATATTTTAAAGCTTTTCGGTTGTATTTTTCATCAAATTTTAATATCGTACGCACTGGATATTTAATATATCAAAGAGTTTGAAAAAATCTTTTATGCTTAAAAACGAGAACGACCACTTCAATAGCAGCAATGGTAACTGCCTGCATATGTACATTCTCCAGTCTCCATTCATTATAATACTCTCGATAGTCGATATCCGCTAGCCCGGACTACTCTTTGATATATGTATGTACATACTGTACCTTGTACAGAATGTACGAATAAGTACCGATTGATTATTCACTTAAGAACTTCAGAGTAAGTATTCATGTTAAATTTAGGGCTCTGGAAACAAAGACGACAGTTTTCATAGTCAAATCAATTAAAACGTTTTTTTTTATATATTGATAAAACTTTCGAATAAAGTTAAATATTTTTATTAGTACTATGTTGCTATTTTACTATAATTTACATTGCTTTGTGAAATACGTTTACATAAACTGACGCTTTTTTTACAAACTCGACTTAATTCTTCAAACATGTAAAATGTTAAAGCCTTATTTTTTTTAACTGTCTTACACCATATGCGTAATCTCCAGTAAGGCATCCAATCCCGGACCCATTTGTAATCCCGGGATTTCGGGATTGAATATTCAAAATAAAATCGTATATACATTGGGAATCCGGTATTGAGAAATTTTCGCTCGACGATTTTGAAATCCTGAGATTTTTCAAAAATTAGTACTATCACCATCCCGGGATTTCGGGATCATAAAATTGGACGGGATCCTGGGATTGGATGCCCTAATTGCCAGCTCTACGAAATGACATGTTTTATCATTTTAGATAAACATGACGACTTCTAACTGTCTTTATTTCCAGGGCCCTTTATAGAAAGTATCAACAAATACTTCGACAACGGCAAGGAATTTATTTGATAGGCAAATCATTCATTTGCCGTTATTATTTTCTGAGCCCTTGTTTGAATTTATAGTATACTTTAAATTTAATTTTACCAACAATGATCAAATCAAAGTAACCACTTTTAGTATCGAGGCGACGGTATATATTTATTTTTCGAAAAATAAAAATGTTTAAAAAAAAAATGTTAGTTCATAAATGCCGAAATCTATCAATTACAATCGTATTTTCGCGCGAATAAGCACGACTGTAAAATAATCCCCGTGAGATTCAACAGCCGTACAAATTGTAACGTAAAATACTGTAGTACATAAATATCGATATTTTATTTTACAAAACTGATATTTCGGATTTGAAAAACAGCCAAAAAACCGGGATCCCAGTTTCGGTAATACCGATTTTGCACGCCGTATGCGAATATGTCTGTCAAAGTATTTAAACTTTTACCATTTTAAATAGGAACAGCTAGAAGCATGGTTTGTTTGATGTAGATCAGTGGTCTCTAAACTTAATAAGGATGCGAGCTACTTTCAGAAATTGAAATTTTCTGGTGAGCTACCTATACATATTCTTTCTTTATAATTTTTTTTTTATCATCGGTCCTTATCGTACCATACATAATATTATTATATTACTTAAAATAAATTAGAACATCAGATTTTCAAATAAAACATCAATTATTTATTTTTAAACAAAATAATAATGAAAAATAATTAGTGAAAAGAATGGCATTCACTTTCCTCCACAATTTTTTCAATTCTCGGTGAGTACCTGGTCACTTCCATCCGAATGCAATTATCAAGATGTACATCTGTGAATCTGTTTTTATATTTACTCTTAACCACCTTCATAGTAATTAAGTAGGTAGAACAAAATAATGCCTTCTTTGGTTTTTTTTTCGGAGTTCAGTAATAAAATGTTATAGGCAAATTAAAAAAATATGATTAAATATCCGACGCGAGCTACCGAAAAAGCCTCGGCGAGCTACCGGTAGCTCGCGAGTGACCGTTTGGCGATCACTGATGTAGATTATCACAGAATACGGTTTTGTTAAGGTTCGTTAGTATTTCTGATGGCTCCTGCTTCATAGTTAGTATGGTATGGTCTCGTAAATCGAAATCTGGCTGTGCAGTTTTTCTATCAGCAAACAGCCCATTTACTACGATTTTCAATTAAGCGTTCTCACTAACGACTATTTGTTTCGTTGTTCAAAACAAATGTGTGGAAACGAACGCAATGTTCCATTTACATTCCAAATATATTTTTTCTTTTCGTAAAAACATTTAATTGTGATACTTTCGATGGATTCGGCGGTAACTTTGTGTGTGCTACAAACTGTGACACGTTATTCGCCTCTTTCAGAGGCATCCTTAGACTAAGCATTTGTTGATCATTTTGTAACGTAAATGTCATTTGTATTATCATTATCGTTTGTTTGTTTTTCTATCCTCCCCTCCTTGCTTCACGTTTTTTTTTATATAATATGTCAGAATAGTAAAATTAACTTTTTCATTGCCGTAAATAATTAATAGTAATTACCTAGCAGGCCGGCTATAATTTTCGACTATTAATTTAATTAGTTATTGACGAGATAACTCGTATTTGGCCTGTTGAGCACGAAAAAAGTTACGAGATATCTCGTATGTGGCAACCATCGAGTTAAAATCATTCGTACTTAAACAAGCATTGTGAAAGTAAGATTGTCTGAGGATACCTCTGAAAGAGGCGAAACACGTGTGCTAGTTTGTAGCACAATACGTGGAATAATCTAAGTTATTTAAAATTTAAATTGAATTGTAAAACCATTTTGAATCTCACGGGCTCGAGACCCAGTACGAACAGCATCTTTTCGATCGATTTATGTTCGAAGGCATGGGTGTTTGTGATTGTCTAAAAATTCCCTCCTACCCTTCCGATCCTTCTATAACTGGGCGAAGCGAGAGCAATTAGTTAACCACTAGTTCTATCCTAGCCCTATCCGTCTATCCCTTTGGTAAAATGAGAGGTTGAACCACTGATTAACAAACAGTTCTCGTAGGAATATCGTCTCGTTGAGATATCTTCATTGGGAGCGGACATGGATAAAATAAAGAAAGACAACATGCTATTTATTTCTTTGCTGTAAAGAGTTTTTTAGAAATTTATTTCATAATGCGCTTATCAATGGGACTCGTATTTCCATTGGTAACATGAACCCAATATTGCATGGATGCAGTAATTTTAATATGAAACATGCAAACTTCTATTGGAGGCGTCTTCATAAAAGTTTTACTACGAATAGCTGCATGTTATTCAGTAGCTCGACCTTTTATTGGTAATATATTTTTTTTTTGATAACTTTTTCCTCTACTTGTGTTCCAAACTGTGACTCGTGTTTCACCTCTTCAAGACAGACATGACGTCACATTGTTTAAGAATAAACTAGTTTCTGAAAAAGATACGTGCCAGATTTTTTAACACAACAAGTTGAGTAACAAAGTTATCAAATTGAATTTAATATTCAAAATGAACTTCTCAAAGTCACCACCGAATTAATTGCAAATATTTCATTTGTTAGAAACAAGTTTGAGTTTATTTGTAAATAACCTTAAGATTGTTTGTCTGATGATGATTCTCAAACTGTACAAAACACGTGTCACAATTTCTGTGGAATAACTTATTTATCAATTTTAATTGTACTATTAAAAATAATCTTTCGAACAAAGTTAACTTCGAACCCATCGAAAATATTAGGAGAATTTACATTTTTTTCATCTAAACTGAAGATCAATACATTATTAAAAAGGATAAACGAAGTAAGATGCAGATGGAAACGGTCGAGTGGCTAGCTTATTTATGATCTGTTCTTAGGGGTTGGATTAAGGGCTGTGTGTTGAAGTTTTAAAATATCACAGATATTCATGCTTTTTGAAACATATCCCGTAAGTCAATTGTAAAAAGAATATATAAGAGTTTCCTGTCCTTGATTCGAAACGCTTACCTCGTCATCGATTGGACGAAAGTCCAAGAACGTTAACCACTCGACAACGTTACAGTTTAAAAAATACGTATCTTTTTAATATTTTTCTATAAAAAAAAAAAATTAAAACACTATAAACCAACAGTAATACGAAGTGAAAAATATGAAATTGATATATTAAAAAATAAATTCTCAATGAATTTTGCAGAATTCATAAATTTACAGGCGCTTGAAATGGTTTTCACTCGAAAATTTTAATTGTTTTTGTTTCAATATTCCGGGAAAAAAGTAAAAATGATTTTGTTATATTATTTTGTCTATAAAACGTGCCTACGTATTATTTATGTGTGGAATTTTGTAGGGAAATTCTAAATGTTTCTTTTGAAAATAAAAGGCAACGAATATATTTATTCAATTCACGTGTTTATGTTTTCAATTCCGTTTATATTGACATATTATTTTTAAATCTATGTTATGCTTTCCGATCAAGAATACAAATAACAATTTCTATTTTATATTTAGAATATCGCTGGAGTTTTTGTTACCGCGTATTTCAAACGGTAAGTTAGTTTCCTTATGTTATCATTTTTATTGATACTCGTGAATTGGCATCACAATATTAGTTATCAACTACCGTTACACAACACCGCATTGAGAGATTCGTGAAGCTTTTTACTTTTACATATATATATATATATATATTAAAAAATACGAATCTAACAGAAAGTTGCTTGAGCGAGTTCTACTTCCAAACTTTTACTCGAAATAACCACGCGGAATACGCTGATATTTGAAACAAATTCATTGAAAAATTTCGTATCACTATTGGGAAGTTGTGAAGAGAATAATTATTTTCGATGACACCTCAGATAATCGTCAGAACTTTGATATTCTCAAGATCATCAGAATTTTTGTTATTTTTATCTCGTCTAATGATTGCAAAAAATGACAAAAGGATGTTATAATTGAAGTTATCTTTTCCGTTTTAAAGTTATTTAAAATACACTCTCCCCCGTGATACATCGATTTACTTTACCTGGTACTTGAAGCTCCATAAATTTGATATCCAAAACACAGTCAAGAAAAATATAGCTTGGAAGCATTTGATCTAAGTATGGAACGTGTACTCAAATTCCAAAAAAGATAAGCGGAATTCTTTTACACAGTTTAAAGAAATATATAATGCACTATGCAAATAACACTGACTACTCAAGATAACACAAATATATCCGCTTATTGTGGAATTGAACTGACCAGTTCTTCTAATGAGCGTTTTCAAACCAACGAAAATAGCAGCGAAAATAAGAATTATTACATTTTAGTTCTGTTTCAAATTTTTAAAATAACGTTATTTTTGTGTTAAAAAATACTGATGACGAATAAAATTTTCACAATATTGTACTAGATACATATTTTTGGTATAACGAACTGTGGACCCTTTTAATGCAGATTTTCCGGAACGAATGACTAAATTAAATATCAAATCAATGTTTTCTTTTAAGCGGTTTTTTCATAATGGAACTTAGCTTATTATTTTGTACGAGTTCCTTGCCTTTTTTACGCAGTTTTAAACGTATATACCGCGTAATTAGGGGGATGGGTATTCATCGTTTCTAAGCAGTATGTATTAGGGTCTCCAATCCCGGTATCGTCTTAGTACTTATCCCGGGATTTCAGGATTTATATAGCACGTAAAAATCTCTAAGTAGGGCTAAAACACAAAGCTTTACATCGCTGTACTCGTTGACAGACGTCACTTTTTCAGAGGATATAACTAAAACAAAAAAATACACTTTTCAATAATTGATGAATCTGTCTGTTCGTCACTTCGTGTTTTCTTAATGTCCCACTTTTTCGGCAATGATCTCAACCAATTGTGGCATGATATTATGTCGAATGGTCAATCCCTAAATTCCGACATTGAAATATTGTTAATCCCGAAATTCCGGGATCCTAAAAAGGGTCCGGGATTGAATACCCCAGTGCTAAGCATATACATATGATTTTTAAATACTTTGTTTTCCTTTTTAAGTAAAACCGCTAAATAGAGTTGAGTTGATTGCTAACTAATTACCGCTGCTTGATTCATTGAAGTTTCATTATTGTAAACGATCGTATTGTAGTGAAAGGTGCGATACGACGGACGAGTGCGTCCGCAACTTGAAGCCCGTGGGGGGGGGGGGGTTACAGGGGATATCACGCCTCGGGGGTTTATACTACATAGTGCCCCTCCGAAAGCAGAGGCTTCTTTCATCCCCCTTTCGTTGAAGCCGCGGCGGAGGATTTCGGGGGGAGTGCGAAGGGCCAGTGGCTCACATAATCAAATTAAACGATGAATAATAAAATTAAATATATTTACAATTAGAACAGTAAATAATACAAATAAACAAGAGGTATGGATATATTTTTATAACCTTAACACTGGTAACATTAAAAATACGAAAACTCATGTCAAGAAGTCATAGTGTTATATAAAGAGGACTTATTGGTTTTTTTACCCATGTACGCTGCCTATGTAACCTCCTAATGAAGTATGCATTTCAATTTACGTTTTTCTACGATAGCTGCTTTTTACTCAGTTGTTCAAAAAATATTTTATCTAAGAATGTAGGGTAGAAAGGATACGTTTAGGACGGGATTAGTGGTTAGCTATAATAAATAGCGATTAGTCATCCACTAGTCCTGCTCTAGCCTTATCCTTCTTTATCTACTACTCACTTTGAAAAAAGTGAGGTTAAGCGACTGAGTAACAAACAGTTCTCGTAGAAAAACTTCTGTTGAGATACCTCCATTAAGAGATCATATGCTCCACATTGGGAGCGGACATGGATAAAAAAGAAAAATGAAAAATGCTGTTCGTACTGGGATTTGAGCCCGTGAATAACAAGGATGACCACTGCGTTTCGGACCCGAGTAATTTTACGGTGAATATTTTTTCAGTTACTGGCATTAACGATCCAGCTTAACGACCGCTGGACGCGTATTTGAGTCTTTGAAAACCAATGGTTGCTGGCCGGCGGACGCATATATGCGTCCTACGTCATACATTCCGTTATATTAAAAAGTATCTGGAAGCTAGAAAATTAAATTTGGTAAAGATATCTCAATTGGTTTACAAATTGTAATGAATTTAGTAAAATTACAATTTTTCGGCCGCCGGGTGAAATTCTATAAAAAAAACGTGCGGTCGTTAAGCTGTTAATATATCAACACAGTGACTAGAGCTACAGTGAAAAAAGTGAAATATGGTTATAAGAAAGAAAAAAATATTTTATTCTATGAAAATCGATCGTTGGGTTATTGATTTGTATTGTGAACCGTCACGGTAACCTAAACGAACATAAAAAAAAATGTGAAATCGTCTGGCACGGCACTGCTGCAATGTGTGTGGGGGCGCAGAGCGAGGGTGGTGGCTCAGTGGAACGGTGGGCCTGCTAGATCGATTTGGGCTCGCCTTGCGGTCGCCGACTCTACGCAAGGCGGCTATGTCCCGGGAAATCCAAATTCTGAGAGATGAAGGGCCTCTATTCTAGGGAAACTATACGGTGACTACTTTTTTTTTTTTTAATTTCGTCCTTATTGACAATTCCAAAAAAAGTGCAAATATAAACTATCGCAGTACCATTGCGTAGTTGCCAATGATGATAATTTTTAAACGTAAATTTCATCTGAACATTTGGTATCGATTACAAGATGCAAGCAATATCGACAAAAATAGGATGCTAGTTTGAAAATCAATTCAAATCAGAAATTTACATTCTATACAAAATCTAAAACATAAAAAATAATGTTTGTTTAAATTTGAATCGTTCAAACTATGTACATTCTCACAGATTTTGTCACTAACGACCCGGTTCGCCTTTCGGCATCTTCAGGCGTTCAAGTGCACGAATGAACTTGAACTGACTCAAATTTAAATTTAATATTGAAATTCCACCAAGCACCTTCAGTCGAAAACTTAAATTATAATGTTTGTTTGTTCGTACTTTATGCGTTGCCACACCGCTCATCCGATTGCGATAAAACTTTAACAAACTTTTTGGTTGCACTTCCGGGAAGGTTAAAGGTATAGTAAAATTAACTTACAGTAGGTCTTATATATAAAAATAAATGTTTGTATGTCTGCCATACAGTAAATTTTGAAAACGTATGCTTGCACTCGCGCAAAGGTTATATTACAATTAACTTACAGTAAGTGGCGCGTGTTTCGTACCATAGAAAATCGGCAGCATACGTCAAACAGAAAGAAAAAGCAAACATGCATTTTAATAAACACAATTAAAACTCAAAAACTTTCTTTCGAGTGAATTTGAAACGCTTGCCGGGAACCGGCTAGTCAATTAATAAAATTAATGAGAATTAATTTCGCTTTTAATGAGTAACCAGTATGATAATAAGGTGTCTGACCTGGCAACTTTTGATAGTAAAATCATTATTTGTATTATTATGTAGTACGATTTTGAAACTAAAACATATATTGAATAGTAGGTGTTTAAAGTCCCTGCTGGGGTTCATAAAAAAGTGTATATCGGCCAAAATATGATTTGGCCGCGATCGATACTGTACGCCTTAGTTATACATTTGAATAGTCGTTCAAAACCATATAATGACAATGCAAGGGTGGTAAACTTGCTTCTTAACAGTTAAGCTCACTGGATCAAAATATGTAGAAATCTTACGAGTATTATTACTAAAACGAAACTTTTAAAGGCTTGGAAACTTTATCGGGTAAACAAACTGCCATATAGAAGCTTAACCTCTAACGCTCGAATTGTTTTTCGTATGTGCATATCGGCAACTCGACGGTTTTTACACGCAAACATCATATTTGCACTATGAAAAATTTATATAGTAAAAAAAAACATTATTTCTGGAAAATAGATTTATAATGAATAAAACGTACTTTTTTTAAATTTTATTTGTATTTCTTCATCGTGTGTAATTAAGTCGGCAATATGCATCCTGCCTTATTCACGCAGATCTCACCGAATAGTCGTGTTTTCGATCTCCCATCTGATTTTTTTTTCTATTTAAGCATACTGCACAGTCCTTCTTAGTCCCAGAACCCAGGATATGTAACTTATCCTTGTATACAAATTATCGCTTAGCATTTTACCACCAACCTAGCTGGCGTCGCAAGATTCAGATAACAACTGTTGTTGAAATTATGCACTCTCAATTTTTTTGGCGACTTGTTTCTCAGATTAATGTAATACACTATTATTATTCATTGTAATTTGATTGAAATCGCAATATGATAATAGGTAAAAATGCTTAAAAAATGACCTTATGGTTATGGAGCCGTAGCGGCGGCGGCACTCGAGTAATACGACAAACTTCCAATGCCGCCGATATGGTGGCACTCGAGTTGTAAGGGTTAAAGTTGTTTAGTTTCAGCATTGATAATTATTATAATATTATATGTCGACGGTGGAAATCAACTCACCGTATGCTTTCCAAAGGTTAACGTAATCTATTGTTACTTCAAATCAAAATATTAAAAACATTATCACAACTATAGCCGAGTGGGTTTTAATTTTGGTAAGTTAGCCGAGGTTTGTATCACGGAATGAAAAAATACATTGACTTTTTAATTGAATTTCATCCAAGGTTCTGGAGTATGGCATCAAATACCGGGGTAATTCATTTGGGCAATTTGATAACAGATACACACAAACATTAAATTTGAATAGTTCAAATTGTGTACATTCACACACGTTTTGTCACTAATGACCCGGGTTTTGCCTCTCGGCATCTTCAAGCGTTTAAGTGCACGAATGAACTTGAATTGACACAGTTCAAGTGACTCACGACTTGACTCAGTTCAAGTTCAAGTGACTGACAACTTAACTCACATAGTATAGACATATATATGTATAAAAAAATAATACCGAAATATTCAAAAAACTTGATATTTTATATTAGAAAAGATAACGATAAAACGGTAGACGTGATTAAGAATCGCGTCAGAATATGTGGTTCTTACAAGCTTACATGACCATTCTCCCCTATTTTCGAAGATAATGCTAAAATGCACGTTTTTTTTTTTAAATCCATGGCAAAACGGCAGTGACAGCTTACTGTGAATAAATACATTTCCCCTGAGGTTTTCTGACTATCACAACTCCTTGTTCCCTGTCACAGTGGTATAATGTTAGTTGCATCATCCCTTATTTTCTTTTACTGCTATCAGCATTTTTCAAATGATAAGGCCTCATGCCCACTCTCGCGACATTATTTTCGAATTACATATATTTAAAATTAAACTGATGAATACTAGTGGTTATATATAATATATATTTACACACACAATATATTGAAAATACATTTCTGACGTTTCTGCGAGTGGTAACATACATAACGTACATATTTAAAACCTTCTATTCAATATAAGGATATAAAGTAAAATCAATATATTATAAGTACTTACAAGATGAGTAATTGCTTATCGTGCAATTAATATCAACTATTTATTTTACCATGCTTGTATCGCACATTTATATATATATAAATTCTTTAAAAATGGTTTACAAAATCTAATAACTTAGCTTGAATAAAATAAGCTGGTATGTGATATAGAGACTTGGTATGTGTGGACTTACATTAGAAATAAAATAACAAAACTAGCTTTGTATGTTCATAAATCTAACTAATTTATTACCAATGGTGATCACTCATTACTTAAACTTAAAGAAATGAATATCTTATTACAGTTTTTAAACTCCAAATTGGACATTTTACAAAAAAAACAATTGAAACAATTGTATAATTTATCAATTATGTATATTTACGCAAATTTTCATTAAATACAGTTATAAATCAGTAATCACTTTTAGTGTGTTCATTGTCAATACTTTGTAGAAAAGCATTATATTAATAAAAACACAATATTCCTTTGTACTTTATTCCACTTTATTTAAAAGGTCAGGGCCGGTTTCGCTCATTGCGAGCATTTTCAATTGGTATATTTTTCTTATCGGTTGACAATGTTCGCAATTAACGAAACCGGTCCTGACCTTTTAAATAAAGTGGAATAAAGTACAAAAGAATATTGTGTTTTTAGTAATAAATCAGTAAATTTAATTTATAAATGTTCCTGCGCGGCAGCTGCAGGTAGTTTCATATACATATTCATATAATAATTATAGCAATTTGCAGCAAGTGGCGGTTGCAATTCGAGACTAATGAAAACGATAATGAAGAATTATAAATATAAATACAAAAATCAACTAAAATTTTGTTAATTCCAGCTGTTTATATTTATGTAAGTATGTCCAATTTGATTTGAAAAATGTCCAATTTGGTTTGTAAAATGTATAAGTGGAGTGTAAGAAATGTATTAATGAATTATGGAGAACTTTTTTCGAAAATTGTCCGATCACGCAGTGTTATCGTGTCAGGAAAAAATAGTTACTTTGTATTTTTAGCAAATATCTTTTTGAAAAAATCAAAGTTTATTGCACGATTTTAAGATAATTTTAATGTAACGAATTTGCAAGGCTAAGTGCAGCTTGTAATATGCTTAACTGCTATGAGCTGACCATCGCTCTGTTCGTACCATAAGCGAAATATGCTCATCAGTATTATACGTACTTAGTAAAGCAAAACCGTTCCTTTAATCATGTGTGCATTACTTGATAAAGCTTTTCAAAGAGATGCAGCGTAGATAATATCAGTACATATTTGAAACTGTATAGTGTATCGTACACATTAGCAAGCTAAAAGCTGCTTTGAATATACTGTGTGGACCAGTCTTTGTTTATTTTTTAATGAACTTAACAATGTCTTTTTTAGGTCACTTTTCACGCTGTTTTTTATATCACTCGTTTCCTACGACAACAATGAAAACCAAAATCGTCAACTTTAAAAATCTTTAAATACATTGAATTAATATTATTTTGCAAAAATACAACATTATAAAAAAACAGCACATTTGCTCGAGAAATAAATGTATTGGTTTAGTTTTCTTACATATTGTTGTAAAACTATTCCAACCCAAACGTGTCTGAAAAAAAAAACTTTTCGGCTACATCAGTGGTGTAGTAATCAGGGCTGTGGTGTCGGGAGTCGTGAAAAATGAGCGGCTCGAATTTTTTTTTTTAAATATATTTAGTGTGTATTAAAACGAAATAGTCCAAAGTGTTTAAATTGCATGCTTGGCTGACTAAAAGCGATCTGATGGAAAATATATATATAAGTTAAAATAAAATTATTGACAAATTTCCTAAAAGTCGTTTTTTTTTATTTTAGAGCTGGAGCGGAGTCGTCTTTTTTACACGACTCCACAGTCCTAGTAGAAATTGAGCGATGTCATTAACACAGACCTGCCGTGGAGTCGGAGTTGTAGAGTGGAACTGTTTTAACCAGAGTCGTGCTCGACAAAAACTAATAACTTCGAATCCACTGGCACTGCATGCTATTTACCCTTAAAAAATAATTATAGTCGTGTTTTAAGCAATGATCGGAGTCGGAGTCGTCTTATTTCTTCACGACTCCGCGGCCCTGGTATTTTCAACCCATTTTCAAGAAACAAATTATTTATATTATTATTTGCCATAGAACACTTTCCAAACAGTATTTGATGTACGTGCCAACACAGTAATGTGTTGCCTACAAAAACAATCGATAATAATTGAATTTCTTGACTTTTGACTGAAACAGTTATGACTAAAACTACAAGTAAATGTTGTATTTCCGTGTTTTTTTTCAATGCAGATATTATTTTGATCACTTGTAATGAAAACGACAATAGTAATTGTTAAAAATTTACGAGATCATCGTATAAATCGTCATTTTTTATAAATATGAAGAATCCTTGATGTCTCACGTAAATGTCTATTTTGTTATACTTACATCATTTTCTCGTACATTATATTATACATCTGCTGTAATTTATAAAATATTCCAGACACGAAAAACGTATAAATTTGCGGAAAATTGAAACCTTTTACGTTCCTTTTTTGCAAAGAGTTACGCATAGTTAGAATATGTGGATGTAGCGCAAATGATTTTTTATTGGAGGGCAATATGGTAAAATTGACATGACGACCAATTAACGAAATCAATTAAAAAACCGACATGTTTGAATGCAACATATTTTTCAAAATTAATATCGTTTATGTACTCAAAAGGTCAACTTTGTTATACTTTATCCAAACGCTTGCTAGAAAGTTTTTATCAAACTCTAAAAAATTTCCCTTCGCTCTCTGAAGAAGAGACTAAAAGCGACTGTTTTTTTTTTATCCAGTTCTCGTATAAATCATGATACGTTGATTAACACGAAAGAAAATGTAAATTTTAATAAAAAAAAGATTTTTTTTTATAAGCATATATATATATATATATATATATACAGTAATACCCCGCTTTACGCGAGGGATACGTTCCGAAAAAAATCGCGTTAACTGAAATTCGCGTATATCGAGGATTATGATTAAACATAGTCAAAATTTAATACAAATCATTTTAATCAATCACTTTAATTCTAAGAACACTTTATGCAATACATACTCTTATTTTTTATGGAAAAATACATCTATTGTCTTTTGGGTAGCGTTTTGTTTACGTTCTTGTAAAATACGTTCATAACACCCAACACTGTTTTTAATTGTTTGACACACGGTCAAGACACTGTCATCATTATTGTCTATACTCTGCAATATGTCCAAACCTGAATAAATATTTGAAAGTGCATTTTGTATTTCCCCTGAAGATAAAACTTTCTCTTCTACTTGTTCTTCCTCATCGTAGATAGGATTATTCTGTAACTCGGTCAAATCTTCATTGCTGATAGGATCGTCGTGCGTTGCTACAAGTTCTACGAGATCTTCTACCGTGACATCTTCAAGTTCAGACCAGTGACTAAATATGTTTATACGCACTCTTTCGCGTAATGCGAGGCATTTGAGCGCGAAATTTGAAATTCGCGTTATAGTGAAACCGCGCTTATCGGGGTCGCGCTAAGCGGGGTATTACTGTATACATTTTTTTATCCATGTCCGCTCCAAATGAGAAGCTTATGGCCTAACGGCGGTATCTCAACGGAAGATTTTTCTACGATAGCTGTTTGTTACGCAGTCGCTCAATCTCACTTTTTTTTAAAGTGAGTAGTGGGGAAAGAAAGATAAAACTAGAACAGTTAGAAGGCGTAAAATTTAGTTAAAATTTATTATTAATTTTAAATAATAATTCTGTCCAGCCACATAAGGTTTGGTTTATAATTATAATTTATTATTATTACATTTTTTTGCAATGATAGCTATTTTCCATTTTTGGGTTATGGAGTCATACAATTATATTACTCTACAAAAAAAAAACAGAATCATCTGATTATCATATTATGGACTGATTGCAAAGAGGATAAATGTATATATTTTTTTTCTCTCAACATTTTTGAACTAAAAATACAATGATGATTTTTAAGACACAAAATACATTCATATAATTATTTAAAAATAAGATGACAGCAAAAACAGTTTTTAATGAGATGTAATTTAGTATTTTATTAAGTGATGAAAATTGTTACGGCAGCTAAACAATGCATTTTTTGTTGAATAATACCAAATAACAATTGCACAATAACTGCAGCAACCTTCGCAAACGGCTTAGTCGGTCGTCATAATTATTATAATTTAAAAATAAATTATGCAAAAACTCTGTAATGGGGTTTTTTTATTGCGCCATTACCTCATAGCATCCCACAGTATTTTTTCTTACTGGAAATGTTAGTCTTTGATTAATTATACACATTGTATTTTTGCACAGGGGTTATTGCAAAGACTACAGTGAGAATCAGGTATCGTTTCAAATATATACTACGATTCCTTCAGAATGAACGTATTTAAGTTTTATCATAATAAATAATACTTATTCTCATTAAAAAGTAGTCTTTGTACGTACTTTGACAATTGAGTTTTACATCTGAACTTATTAATTATTATCATAAATAAAAATCAATAACATACAAAAGATATTTTTTACTATTCTGTATACCTTCGTAGCATCCAAACAATTTCAATATATCCGACAGTTGATTTGTGTAAATGGTCATGTGTTTTGAATAAATATATGCATTGACAAATTGAAATGAGTCTCGTTAGGTAGGTATATATTGTTTTATAATCGTGTATGTACATTTCAGCAAATAAACCAACTTGAATCCACACATATTACATATAATATAATATTATCGGCTATTTCAATAACGTAAATTATTGATGCATGTGTTTACTTAGTCGTATTTAATATTACAGATAAAGGCAATGATCGGAATTATCACCATTGAAGGCTTGTGTTATTAGCGATTTAAAATTACTAATTAAACTTTGTTTTTAATCTTTTTTATAATCATTATTATTAATAATTTGAAAAACTCATATTTTTTTTAGAGAATAGAATATCTTTATGCTTCCAACCCTCCATATTGAAGTCACGGATAACTTTTATTTATAACAAAAATTAAAAAAAAAAAAAAACGCAAAGTCGTTGTATAGAAACCCCGCATGACTATATAGTCATGCTCATCCTTTTATTACCGTGTAATATTGTGTACGGACAGTAGTAAGGACAAAAGTGACTATGGGCACGCAAACGGGGTTGAAATATAGCTAAACGTGAATTTTTTTAAAATATTTACAATTTGACCTCTTTAGATAAACGTAATTTCAATTCAAATATATTAGCAAAAAAACTGTAAATAATTTGATGTTTTAATAAAAAATAATTCAAAAAATCGCATGTGCTTTTGGTGGCCGTTTCTGTCCCCGCGGCTGATGACTTACTGAAGTCAGTACCCTTCTTAACCAAATACGAGTGAAAGCAACGATATTCAGGTAGAAAAAGGATGAATAATGGGATCAATAGACAACGGTGTTTAGTGTGACCATATGGTCACGCTCGTCCTTGGAGGGTTAAACCTTTACTGTTATCAATATTATAATGAATTTATGTTTGCTTATATAACAATAAAAAATATATAATATGTGGTCATATAATACTATTAATTTACTATACACAAGAAATATATTATTACGTATCCCTTTTTAGGGCAGACAATGAATTATTTCAAAGGGTATCCTTTGATTACAAAAAACTTAACCAATCCATATTTTGAAATACAGTTATTTAACGATCCCGATAACCCAGTGTCTGCCAAACTTTTCTCCTTTACGGCACACTGATGAATGGAACTAGTACCGCGGCACGCCAAGATGCCGCAGATTATCTCCGAAACTCCTTATTTTTTTTTAGCTCACCGAGGAATTTGAAATCCTCGATTTGTTATAATTTTCCGATTATTTAAAATTAATATTTTTAACGCTTCTTCCACCGCGGCACACCTGAGACTACTTGCGGCACAGTAGTGTGCCGCAGCACACAGTTTGGCAGACATTGCGATAACCAATAGGAATGTTCGTATTTTTTACCAATATTCTATCACCAGAATTGTCGTTAATGATACCTTCAAAAGCTAACTGCTATTTTCAATCAAATGATGTTTATACAAATATTAAGTTTTCAAACCGGATCTTTTTCATAATGTAATGAAATTTTGTATTGTATACAATTTTCTTTACCGATATAAACACAATATCATAAAATTTAATATTACCACGTTATTGAAAGTCTTTAAATATCTGTCAATGTTTTGAAACATACTATTTGTTTTCATAAAACTATTTATTTTAAGAATTAAGTGTTTTATGATCGTTTATTAATATTGTCACCATGTCTTTTGAGTAATACATTTATTATTAGACCACAAATCAACTGTCGCATATAAGTAATACGATGTAAAATGATACGTGAAACCTAGGTTTCAGTTTCATTTATGTATAACTAAATTTCATTTAATAATTTCAACGTAATTAAATTTGAATCGTTCAAATTGTGTACATTCACACAAATTTTGACACTAACGACCCGGGTTTTGCCTTTCGGCATCTCCAGGCGCTCAAGTACACGGATGAACTTGAACTGATGCTTAGTAAATGAATTTTTCGTGTTTATATAATAAATAAATGTATCATTGAGCTTAAGACCATTGCTGGCGAAAAGGATTACCCCATGGGAATGCCCACAGATTTGAATGGTGAGTAGTTTTAAAAATTATATTTATTTTGTTTCTTGGAAAAGATTTTATAATAATTTTATACGGTGTAAAAGTGGAGAACCCAGCATATGGATCTGGTCATTTAAAATCGGAAGACTGTTCAATTGCGCTCTATTTATTTCTAAAATTTCCTGTAAAAATTGTTTATGAGCTTCTGTATTCAACCTAATTGATTTTGAATTTTTAATACTGTTGTATAATTTATAATTAGTTCCGTGGCGCAGTGGTTAACATCGTTGGCTTCCGTAAAAGAACTTACGGATTTGAGTTCCAGTACGAACAGGATTTTTGCAATCGATTTTCTATATTAGAATTATTTTCATAATGTACGTTTCCATTATAATTTTGGCCGAACACGACCCGGGTTTCGCCTCTCGGCATCTTCCGGTGCTATTCAGTGTGCGAATGCACTCGAACTGACTATAAATTAAATCGGTTTTGTTTTTGATGTTTAAAAATGCCTCCCATTCATCTAATTCCAATATAACGAAGCGTATCGAGAGCGATTAGTTAACCACTCGCCCTGCTCTTATATTTATACTCTTCGAAAAAAAAGGTTGAGAAACTGAATAATAAACAGTTCTCGTAGAAAAACCTCCATTAAGGATCCACATATTCTTCAATGGGAGCGGATATGGATTTAAAAAAAATACATGAATATGTTTATATATAAGTTTGGGAGCTTTGCACTGTCCATATCAGGGGTGGGGAACGTTTCTCTCTCTAAAGTCCCCCCACTCTCTCTTTCATTTATCTGGTTCAACATAAGGCTGCAGTAAACATTGACAGGGAATTGACGAGGGAATCTTTGGCCAGAAACAATTTCATGCCAATTTGTTTGTTGATTTCCCAAAAATACCAGCGTGGGACCTTTTTTTAAGTCTTCCAAGGATTATGACATCTAAAATCTTAATATTAACGAATTTACTAAAAATTGCAGAATTCTCAGTACAGTCAAAAGGTCGATGTTCCCCACGACTGCTCTATAGAATCAAATGAATTTTAATCCTCTCGTTTGACTTCATGCATTGCCTAAAAAACGTATTTTAAAATAAATAAAAACACTTTTACCAAAAACGGCACGATTATAAAATTTTAATCTCCAGTAATTAATTAGGTAGCAATTCTCGGTATCAGTCTGCTGCTGTTTTTTTCGCTCGCACGTGAGGAATATGGATTAAAACTCGACTATGAATATAAAATCTCCTCTTTTTGCACGTGTTCTGATGAATTTTTCACGTGAATTTTGCATGTACGCTATTTCCAGTGAATAGCGTGAGAGATTTATCCATTTTAAGGAACACATGTCTCTCATATAAAGCCTTGACGGAGACTTGTTTTGCGGTTTGCTTGAATACAAGCATTATCATTGGTGCAAGCGAACATTCTAAATCAGCACTCGCAAACCTTTTGAACTCACAGTTTTGAATTCCGTGAACCACTAACACAGGCATGGGCAACCTTTCCTAGGTATGGGGCCAAATTATCATTCTGTCTCCGAGTCAAGGGCCGGACAAAATTATTGAACATAATAAAGTTATATTAAATTAAATAAAACACGTTGCTATTTCTTATATAGTTGTGATCATGAACTAGTAGAGTTGAACCACTGCAAGCGTCCGTGTCATCTCCATTATTTAATCCCTCCCTGGAACTATTAATTTATTTCTCTAATACTTCGCCGAGGTGAATAGGGCCGTACAAAAAAGCTCGGCGGGCGGGTGGTTGCCCATATATGCACTAACACTTGAAACACTACAGACATTTATAATATTACAAATATTTTTATATATTTATTTATATTTCTCTATATTTAAAATAGGTTTCCGTGGTTGGGTAACAATCAATTTCTACTTATTAAAAAATCCATCTGATCTACATTAAGAAGAACAGTAGCTCAAAAATAGATGACTTGTATTTGAAAACAATACACGGTTTTGTTTCTCGTGATTACTTACAGTAAATTTGCAATTCTATTTAAGTCTTAGATTCTTTTTATGAAAAGTTATTTTCAGGAACGCACTGCCATCGCGTCGCGTTGGATGTTGGCAGTGCGTTCTTGTTCCATACAATACAATGGCAAATATATAGCTATGATCTCATCCAACACGCTTACGTGACGCCGGGTGTCGGCAGTATGTTTCCGCCTTTATGCTCTTCCGTGTTTCATCTTATCAATCCCGAAGTTCCGGGATTGTTATCCAAAATCACAGTTTTGCTCAAATTACCGTCGCAAAAGCTTTTTTGTTTAGCTCTTCCAAGAATTTTCGAATCTAAAATGCCCAGAATTGACGGATTTAGAAAAAAAATAACAGCGTGACGTCCGCCATTATGCTTTTCCGTGTTTTTATTTTCTCAATCCCGGTACAATTGGTACTATCGCAATCCCGGGATAAGGGGATCCCGGGAATAGATACCCTATTTCATACTGCCTGCTATTGCTCAACGTTTTAAGTAAAACTTTTAATAGAAGACAATTTTACAAATATTCCAGTAATAGGCATCTACTTGTACAACACCTCTCTGTTAGAGTCTGGTTAATTCAAGTTGAACTACGATGAAAGTAATCGAGTAATATCTACGCTAAAAGAAAATTTTAAATTAAGAAATTTCATAACTTAACAGTTTTTAATTCTAGTCTTTATAAAGAGTTATTGAAGTTTGTACGTCAATTTTAGATATTAAATAATAATTATAATTGGATTATTTATCCTTCTGTTTATCTGTCTATCTTTAGCGGCATTTATATTTTACGTATAAAACCGTGAAATATAAAAATCTTTTTATTTAACTCGTGTAATAATTGTTCGTTAGTATATATTTAAAGTTTTGTATTTCTGATCGATAATTGTGAACCATTAAAAAAAACATTTTATATGCAGAATAAAATTCCCAAAAATACTACAATCAGGGTTGGATCGAGGATTTCTGCTCTTGTGTCCGAGACGCCTTCATTGCCTCAAAAAAGTACATCGAAACGAGTGGATAGTGATAAAATCTTAGTTTACGCCACAAGTGCGCCTGTGTGCGCCGCACCCTTTGCACACGCCACGAGCTGGCCCTGACTACAATTATTCCATTTTTTTAGTAACCTGTGCAATATGTTTTTTTAATATTGTTTAATAACACATTTTTTGGAAGTTTTACATCTTAAGTTTGCTTAAATTTGTAAACTAATAAAACACGTATTACAAAAAAATATATAATATTTATACAATAGGGTGGCAGTTCTAGATGTATTTTTTCTTAAATTTTAAGATAGTCGAATCAAATGTAAATTTAAACCTTTTAAATTTAAAGTTATTACAATATGATTTGAACATTATTTATCATTATTAACTTTGATTGTTGTCCAAGTAGTTTCTGCTTTAGAATTAACTAACACCCAATAATGTTGACAGGTGGCATTTTTGACTTGTAATTTATATTAACAAATATTTTATCAATATATATACGAGTGCCTTAGTTTTATAAACTACTTAACTCAAAAAACCAAAATTGTTGACAAAGTGCAAAAAACTGCTGTAGGCTTTTTGGATTTAAGTAGGTTTTGAGACTAAATCCTTTATTTAAAATGCGTTTTCTCTGTATTTAGAGAGATTTTGAAATCGGTTAAATTTATTGAACGTGTAGATATTGAGATAAAGAACAAGTTGGCATCTAAATTTGAAAAAAATCAAAACTGTTTTTAGGTAGGTTTTGAAATTGAGATCTTCATATGTATTAATTTGAATCGTTCAAATTATGTACACTCACACAGATTTTGTCACTAACGACCCGGGTTTCGCCTTTCGGCATCTTCAGGCATTCAAGTGCACGGATGAACTTGAACGCCTGAAGGTGCCGAAAAACGAAACCCGGCTCGTTAGTGAAAAAATCTGTGGGAGTGTACATAATTTGAACGATTCAAATTTAATATTGAAATTCCACCAAGCACCTTCGGTCGAAATCTTAAATTATTCATATGTACAAATTGACTCCTCGTTGAGTGATTTACAGTAAATTCTATTTGATACGTGGCTCACTTCCAAATCCGCCGGAGTACCCCTGATGTATAATATTATCTCGATCAATTCGTTTAGTTACAGCGGTGAAGTTTCACGGTCGATTCATCGTATTATAATTTATGGTACTTTTAACAATAACCAATGAATGGTACTTAATTATTGGTGAGCACGCTCGCTATTTTCAAAATATGGCGAAGATTATCAAACACCGTAACCAGTTTGCGATATTCTGCTCAACTTTTCTCGCCTTGCAATAAATTACCCACCCTGCTCGTAATCTTACGCGACTACACTGGAAAATTTCCATATTATCATATTATCGTGACCACCCTACAATCAACCAAAGAAAGGCACGGCACCAAGAACATACATTGCAAGATTATTGGTGGAAACAGTTCAGGGTAACCAATTATTACGGGAAATTGATGATACTAGTGTGTTCGTATCGTCTGTGGAAAGTAAAAAGGACGCCACACATGGCAAATTTTCCACGAGACACAAAAACGTGTTTTGACGATTATGGGTAAAAGGAAAATTACGAAATATACACAACCTTTAAGTCCGTAGAGACTTATAAACTGATTTTAATTGATTTTCTCAGATATTTATTTAATATATTTAAAAAAAAACCTTTTTTTTATGTCAATTTTCCTGACCGCAACATCTACAGGCCCTACTTTTTTCAAATTTGAAATCTGATCTAAGATACTATTTCGACATTTTCAGCTTACATCCTTTTGATACAACGTGTACCAAGCAGTAAACATTTTGATTATCGAATAAAAGGTGTTTTGAAAAAACTGTGGGTTACGTCCTTTTTCCTTTCCAGGTTCGATATATAATATACATTTATTGACCGTGGAAAAGAAAAAGGACGTAACCAATACATAACAAATTTTACAGGAGACACAAACAACGTTTCTTCATGATTTTGTGCCAAAGTCAAATTATGAAATATATACAACCTTGAAGTACACGGAGACTGATAAACTGGTTTTTTATCGACATTATCTAATATTAAATTGATATATTTTTTTCTGAAAAATCCTTTTTTACATATCCTTCTTTTTTCAATCTTAAACGATAAATTTAGATACTAATTCGGCATTTTCAGCATACATCCTTTTGATAGGTGTATCAAGCTGTAAGCATTGTGATTATCGAAAAAATCTGTTTTGAAAAAACTGTGGGTTACGTCCTTTTTCCTTTCCACAGTCGATATGTTTATATATTTTTATATATCATCTCCTCTCGCAATGTGAAACATATGGTTTCCTAATGAAGGTATCAATAGATTTCTTTCTACGATTACTCAGTTGCGCAACCTCTCTTTTTTTAAAAGATTATGGATATTACTAGGACATGACCAGGGGTTAGCTAATTGCTCTCACTACGTCCTGTAAAGGATAGAATGAGGGAGGGAATTCAATACATCATATCACATGGACTTCTAGAAATCCATGAATTGATTAAAAAATCAATATATAAAAACTGTCCATACTGAGATTCGATCCCGTGATCTCTGTGATCTAAGTCAACGATGTTGACACTCGACCACGCAGCGGTATATATAACAACAAGTTTATTAGGATACGATTAATTATATGAAAAATATTGTTTAAGCTTTTGCAAGAATCGATTGTTTACTATAATAATTCTAAAAGTGTCTGCAAAACAATTTTATCTAATAATCTCTCTTCAATATTCAAATCATGTATTTTAGTTAACCTCTATGGCTGAGTTTTAAAAGCAGCACCAAAGGTTTCATATTAGTCTTCCAACATGTCTACTATCATTTTTTTCTCATATAATATTTGAGATCTTAAGCAGTCTTGGTGAATTCTTTTTTACTTAAGTTGATCTCGGGATACTCGATCGAGTAAATCTCACGTGCTTTCAAAATAGCTGATGTTTTGTTAAATTATTAAAATATTAATCATTTATTTGTATTCACGTACATAATTCAATTGTGGTCACAGTAAGATACCCTTGTAAGCAAGGGTTCTTTTTACGTGGAATGAGACTGTTTACTTTGCGAAATTATTTTCTCAACCCTTTCTGGAATCCCAGCTCTCATATAAAATTGAGCAGCTCACTTCAACAAACCCTCGATGCCAGCTGTTGGGGATGTCATCGATCTTTGATATACCTAGTCATATCCTCTGCCAATGTACTCTCGGTTAATCACTGTTATATTGAGGCTAAAAAAATTGTAAGTTCCTTCGAGAGTCTAAGAAAGAAGGAATATAAATTGTTAATGATTTTTTCAAACTCATGTTAATGACAAAATCTTGCCTGCTAGAATTGTGGAAAAAATTCAGATTATTATCTTACCAATCTTTGATTTAAAAAAACAATATTTTGTTTGTACTTCCACATTATTATATAGATTAGAACCGTTTTTGCTGATTGCGAGCATTACTGATAACTGATTGCATGGCCAATAACATGCAATGATTTAAGTTTAAACATAGTCCTGACGAGTGCTTAAAGCCGAAATAGCTAGCAACTTAATAAAAAAAACTGTAGAACAAAAAGTATATCACTATTTTTCATTTATTTTGAATTAATTACTAAGTAACAGAACAGAATTTTCAACAGATCTTCTTTCAAGATTAAAGAAAATTACATATCTTTCTTGTTCATTAAGTTATATGCTTTGGAAATTAAACCAGGGCTGTAAAGTCGGAGTCGTCAAAAATGAGCGGCTTAAAAAATTAAACAAAATATATTAAACGATGTGTATTCAAACTGCAATAATCCACAGTGTTCACATTGCATTATGGCTGACTAAAAATGATGTGACGGAATACATATGTATATATAAGTTTAAATGAAATTATTGAAAAAAGTCGTTTTTATTTTAAAGCTGGAGTCGGAGTCGTCTTTTTTTACACGACCCAACAGCCCTGAATTAAACGTTCTCGACATCACAGTACAAATCAAATCCATTACATTTCAACTTCAACCAAACAAATTCATACGTTACGGAAAAAATGACATCAGTCTTTTGATTCACAGTCATTGTTTTATTAAGAATGTATCGAAGATTTTAAAACTGTTGAATATTTATTCGTAATTATATCGAATTATCCTTTTAACCTTCGAGTTCCTATGTGGTGCATTCACTTTGCAATGACGTTTTCATACCAAACATATCAAATGAATAAATTATTTTATTATCAACGTTTTTGTATTAGCACGAAATAAAATATATTTTGGTATACGACTTAACGAAAAATGTGTTAATAGAATTCTGAATTCAATACATCAAAAAAACGATGAGATACGTGTTTGTAGAAAGTTAACGACAATTTGTATTTATTCTGAGTTCCGTCGTTCTTAATTTGTATATAATGTTTTCTCCCAATCAAATGCTTTATAATATTAAATTCAATATATTTGGGGATTGTTTGGCAACGATGTCGTAATTTTTCGGTCTTTATATACAATAAACAATGATTATCGCTACACAATACCATCTCACACTGTAAATGACATTACGGTTAGTATATAATATATTTAGGAAGCTTTTTTAATGGGCTGCCTCATAAATATTTACCACACCTATTTCCGCCACGCAACGAAACTATGTGCTGATAGTACATGCCGGTCCTTCTTGTTTTATTTAATCCACATAAAAAGATAATTTTTGTTGATATATTATTATAATGAAAAGTGGTTTTCTTTTTTATTATAGAATGTTATTAAGCCCTATGGTGTAAATAAAATGTGTTCGTTTAAAGCACCGCTGCGGGGACTGAGTCAAAACAATTCGGCCAACTCTGTTAGTATTTTTTCATACTGTCTGCTAAGCGGACATTAGATTTCTATGCTACTTTATATCACTGTATTCCATCGATTCAGCGTTAGCTTCATGAAAATTCATTTTTAAAACAATATGTACAATGGGCAACTTTGTTATTCCAATAGTTTTGACACATGTTTCAGAAGCATTTACAGATTTCTATCAAAAGATTTTTTAACTTAAACAATTGATTGTAATGCTTAAATTATAAATCGAGCGTGACGAGCTCATCAAGTGATCTGAAAATCATGACGATCATTTTCAACTGATCAGTTGATAATCCTCCTCATGAGCGAAATCGGTTCTGATCTTATTAAATAAAAGTAGAATTTTGTACAAAAGAATATTTTATTTTTTGACTGTTCAATTCACATCACGATGTAAAATTTGTTAACTTTAAAATTTCCTAGAAAACTTAAAACGCATCTAACTTATTTTTTTCTAAAATACCATTTGGCTCACTTCACCTCTAATGGGCCCACATGATTAACGGGTATCGGCTTAATGGTGACGATAGAAGGATAAGAATAATAGTTTGTCATTGTCTTCATAAAGGAATGGGTTGCATGATAATGTGAGACAGTATCAAGTAATCATTTGAAATAAAATCATTAGTTGAATTAAAATTCAATTTACGCAGTGTCCCACACACCTATGGCGACATTTATGGCCAAAAGATTGTAAATACAATCATTTATAGCAAACTGTTATTTATCATAACGTTAATATTTAATCGCTGATATATGTATCCAGGGGTGGGCTGGAGGGGGCTCGGAGGGGCTCGCGCGAGCCTCTTGTTAATCTTAGAGAAAACAATATTCTCAGATCAAACTAGTTCATAACTGCAATTTTTGACGCATGTATTGTCTACTAAAGCTTCAGTAGACGCAGTAGTACATTTTTAGCCATTTATTGTTAGTTTACGGTAAATTGCATATTGTTACGATTGCTTATTTAAATATTGAAAATAAATGCATAGTAGTGTTTAAAAATTCACTCCTTCCCCGGAACACCGAGAATTGCTCGGAGATTAAGCGAGCCTCTTGTTAATGTATTGGCAGCCCACCGCTGGATGTATATATTGTCTCCTTTCTAGTAGTTATCGATTCCATACATTTTTGACGACTTTTTCAATAATGTTTTTTCCATTTTTCGGGTACACATTTTTTTTATATTGTTGTTTTCGTGTCGCAAAACGTCTGAATAAATTATTATCTATTACTGAACAATCTTTGAAAAGTTGAAGGAATTATTCAAGCGAACAAAGTAAAGGCAATAAAACCATTTTTTAGCAGCAAAAAGTTACGTAATGAAATCTCGTGTGCGTGTTTTTTAGTAGAACAATATAGAACATCGTCTTCCGTGTACTTTTACGACCGAAAATTATTTTGTTAACGTCGGTGTCTAAAGTTGAAAAGATTTTTTAAAGAAAAACATTAATCCGTAATGTGATATTGAGATTACTTAAAAGAAAGAAACAAACAACAAAAAGTGTTCATCGAAAAAGCTATATTGAAGAATCACAATAAACTTTACCGACTGCCGGGGCCTAGTGGGATTGTATATGTGCCTTTGCTAGTTACCGTGTGGTCGAGTGGTCATCGTCGTTGGCTTCGGTTACGAATGCCACAGGTTGGAATCCCAGTACAGACAGTTTAATTGACAGATAAATTTATTTATAGATTTCTGTCATGGATGTCCCACTGTTCCTATCCTCAAAAGGAGCGTATCGAGAACGATCAGCTAACCACTAGTTTTGTTCTAGTAATATCATTATATCCCTACTGTTTTTGAAAATAAGGGAGGTTGAGCACAGTAGCGGCCGGTTAATATGGCATTGGATCAATGCACCCCTTTTACATGCAGGAGCGATTATATTTCATGAAATAAAATTTAACATTTATACCATTCACTCATTTTAAATTCTTCATGTATTTATTGTTCACATCGTTCAATTTGACCCTAGATTGCAGGATTTAGTTTCAAACAAACAATTACATAAATCACATGAATAAAAAATTGAATGCCATGTTCAGCATGTAAAACTTGTCTCATGCTTTCTTAAAACAGGAAATATTAAAAAAAAAAAAAAGAAAGGATTGGCCGCCCAATATTTTTATTTTCAAAATTGTTCCTATGGCGAGAAAGTTTATGAACCCCTGGCTTAGATGAATTTGATTTATACAAATTTCAGTGCGCTGGCATTAAGTCTTCGGCTGTTACTCTTGAGACACTCCCGGGTAAATAAAAAAACTCGACCTTCCTAATGTTTTACACCAATGGATACTGCCGTATTAAGTTAACAGATGGAAAAGCAGTGGTGGGTGGAGGACGGCATGTGAGTCCATTAATTGAAAGCAAAGTTCACAGAGGTGACATACTGGCTGCATTGGATCACCTCCTCAACATCATCATCGTTTTATTAATGCAGCAATAAAAATAAACGGATCATTCCTCTCTTCTGACTCACGGTTCTTTTAATTGGCTTAAGCCAGAATGAATTATTACGAATGGGGTGACAAGTTTTTTTATTCGGGTGTCGGATGATTGTCATTCCGGCTTTTACCGGTGTTCCTAAACTTTGTTGAAGCCGTCGCCCCGCTCTGCGAAAGTTAAATCATTCTACGCTACACAATTTTTAATAATTATGAATTTCATTCATATAAAAATCACACGTTGTGATTTAAATTTTCATAAATTTATTATTGTTTTCGATGTGCGCATTAATCTAACCGGGGTGTTTTTTTTTTTTTTAATTTTACTAAGTATTCATGATATGTTTTTCGATCGATTTATCGATTTTTGTTCGAAGACATGGATGTTTGTGATGTCTAAAAAAATCACTCCCACCCTTTCCGATTCTTCAATAACTGGCTGTAGTGAGAGCGATTAGTTAACCACTAGTACTGTCCTAGCCTTATCCTTCTATCCCTACTACTTTCTTGGAATAAAAGATGTTAAACGACTGAGTAACGAACTGTTTCCGTAGAAAATCTTCTGTTGAGATTCCTCGATTAGGAGGTCATATGCTCCACATTGGGAGCGGACATGGACTATTTTTTATATATTTTTTAAGTGTTCAATAGAATAACACTAAATCTGCTCTTTCTTTCTGACAACATGTTTTTTGAAACAATTTATATTTAAATGATGTCAATACAGAAGAATTCGGATACTATGATGCAAGTGAATTTGGCGATTTAAACACTTGAGTCTGCAAACCAGTAGAACGAAAAAGTGTCCTGTAACGATACGGTATTATTAATAAAAAAAACTTACATACCAAGGCCCGAATTACAAGTCGTAGCCCGATTCACAGACCCGGTGCACATCTCTAATATCTTTGAATTGTAAATGCATACAATTTTTTTGCAGTACAATACGAACGTAAAAGGTTCCTTAGAAATGACAAGACATTTTATTTTCCATTGTTATTCACGTGAGTATACATTCTTAACGACTGTTTGGTTTGGCGAAATCTCATTTTATTAAACATGTGTTGTTTTTACCATTGTTCCCAAATCATTTTACAAAAGTAATATTTCGCAAACCGCCAAAGCAATAATAACTTACATGCATATAGACTGTGGAAAGGAAAAATGACGTAACCCACACATAACAAATTTTACAGGAGGCACAAAAAACGTGTTTTGATGATTTTGGGCCATATGCAAATTATGATATGTACACGACATTTAAGTGCACGGAGACTTCTAAACTGGTGTTTAATTGATTTTGTTCTAATATGAATTAAAGAAATTGTCTCGGGAAAACCTTTTTTTCAGTCTTTTTTCTTGGTTTCAATTTTTACAAGCTCATCTTTTTTCAAACTTAAAAGCTAAATTTAGATACTAATGCGGCATTTGCAGCTTATATTCTTTTGATAGAACGTGTATCAAGTTGGATACATTGTGATTATCGAAAAAAACAGTAGGTTACGCCCTTTTTTAAATATTAACTATTTTCGGACTGGTACCGAATGTTTACTTAAAGGTCGTGTACATATCATAATTTGCATATGGCCCAAAATCATCAAACCTTCGGTTGAGAAACACTGATTTAAACGACGCACGTTCCGTCATTAGTTTATAGGATAACTTTTTCGAATAAAGCAAATGATTCACAGGTACAATTGTAATTGTGAAAAGTTTATATTATTTGCACTTACACTAAAATGGATGTGTTTCTAGTACTTTGGTTCAACTGTCATAACATGACAAACAGTCACTTATTCAAAACCTTAAATATGATTATTGATATTCATTTATAATTTAGCATTACTGTTAAAGTATTACTACGTAACAAGCCGAAGATACGTTGCCTAACTGTATGTCTTACGCGGACGATATCAAAGCGAATTCTAACAGTTCTCGTAGAAAAAATCTATTAATATGTCTTTATTATGATGCAACATTATACACATTGGGAGTGGACATGGATTTTTAAAAAAATGTGTGTGTTGTTTTTTTTTCAAATCCCTGTCCGCTATCAATGTTTGTAGAGCATATGGCTTCCTTATACAGGTTTCTTTAAGACAGAAGTTTTTTTCTACGACAACAGGTTGTTACTCAGTTGCTTAACTTATCTTGTTTTTTATAAATACTATCATTAACAGTAATACTTGTTTATTTATTGGTGACACTGTATTAAATATTTTTTAGACGCGTTGCCCGCCAATGCAGTAAACTATAATATTATAATTGAGTGTATTACTTGCAAACACGGCTTATTCCAAAACGGTTAAAAAATGAAACTTAAATTTCATTTTGAAAAACAATGTATGCACATTGTTAAAGTATTTTTAGTTTCACATTACTTTGGAATGATATTTTGAATGTTGTCAAGCCATGTTTGAGACTGAATTCTAAAAATACTTTCAAAAATTATTTTTATCTATCTAAATTGCATGTATGGTTCATGTTTCAACAACTTTGGAATGAGCCGAGATTGCAAGTTATACCCTCAATTGTGCACTTCTATCCAACGTTATTGTTATCAATGCACCACACGTAGCTAACACCTGGGGTTTTAGCTTGTAAAATTGACATGGAATAATTTATTTAAATATTTTTTATTTACAGAATTATTTTCAAAGATTCAGATTTTTACTGACTAGTTTCCAACTAAATACGAATGAATAGTGTCTTAGTATTTTTTTTTATCTCCTGCTAGAAAATATAAAGCATTGTGATTTCTTTAATGACCGAGTAAAAGAAAACTAACGGAAGAATATCGCTCCGAGATATTGTAGTCTTGAATAAGTTTGTACAGTTGTACATTGGTACTCAAATAATAGGTTTTGCGGACCACACAATGCAAACTTTTATTTTCATCAAAATTACATAAATATATTGATTTGCTCTACATACAGTGAACGATCGAAAAATCAAAATGATTATATGAGCCCCTGAGAGGTGAAGTGATACTTTAGGAAAAAAATGAGTTACATGCATGGTCGGATTTCGACGTAAGAAGCCCTTACCTTAAACCCTAAACCTAATGATAAGAGCAGAGGAAAACGGAATGAAATTGTTTATTGAAACAATACAAAACATTAAATATTATGATAATAACAGTAGTAGTAATAATTATAAGTATAAATAAAAAAAATCAGCTGGAAAACCAAAATACTTTCGGTCTAAGGTCCTTGAGAATTGGAGGCCCTATTGACATATGTTATGTCTTTCAATATCGTAAAATTGAAGTGAGCCCAGTATTAAATTATACACTACAATAGTGTTATCTCCCTAAAATAATAACAAACAATCCACAAAAAAACACCACGTAAAGACGTGAGTGTACTTAAAAGCAAGACTGTGTAGTCGGAATTCGAAAAACCGGAGAAAAATAATATAAAGATATTGAAAAACTATTAGATATAATATTGATAAGATATAATATATCATATTGATTGGTGAAATCAACTACAATTATTGTAGTAACTAGAATGATCTGATGGTATACAGATATTTTGTTTAAACGGAAATGTTCTAAATAAACAAGCCGTCATTTTTTACCATAATCCACTTCCCTACTTAAAAGTCTAATGTAAAAGTTCTAACACATTACTCCTTGGCTCATTTCACCTCTCGAGGGCTAATGTGTTAGTTCGTTGTTCACCTGGAAAGGTGCCTGTTAATATTCTCTGTTATCTATTACTCGTTTTTTTATTAATGTTTATCTCTGATATACGTCCTTTTACTATGGTATGATTTATGATGAAATGGGATAATAAAAAATGCATATGAACACTTAGCGTAAGTCGTGTTGAATGAGATTACAATAAAGACCTATCATTAATCCACCCATACATATAAGTGGTTTGGTAGCTAGCGTAGTACCGTAGAGGCATTTTTTTTATTTTTAGTTGATTCTGAATAAAATGC
This sequence comes from Himalopsyche anomala, assembly GCA_031772345.1. Lineage (NCBI taxonomy): Eukaryota > Metazoa > Arthropoda > Insecta > Trichoptera > Rhyacophilidae > Himalopsyche > Himalopsyche anomala. Next base: position 4,769,833 of record CM062844.1, on the reverse strand, counting down.
GTCAAAAAAGTGGTCCGACAGCTTTTTGCTAGGGGGTTCTTACTGATAAATTGTAGTGTATCGAATCAATTCATCGGTAGATCCACCACAACTCTCCAAGTTCTCATCACGATATAAGTCTGTTTCCCAACACCACCACCTGTTTTAAGTGTACATATTCATCCCTTCAATACAATCGTCGACAGGGGGAATAAGTTTTTGCCCTTAGTTGTGCATTTTTAAAAAAATATTTTAATTACTTTGGAATATTCACCACATGAAATAGTGTTACCACGTGATTTAGGCATAAATAAAAAGCTTATCATACACAAAAAAAACACATTCTGATTTTTTGATATTATAAATACATTAAGTGAACGATTGCAAATTTACTGCGGTTGAAATGACATTATTTTTTGGTATGTATATCGACTGTGGAATGAAAAAAGGACGTAACCCACACATAGCAAAGTTTACAGGAGGCACAAACAACGTGTTTTGATGATTTTGGGCCATATGCAAATTATGAAATATACACAACCTTAAGTGCACAGAGACTTCTAAACTGGTGTTTAATTGACATAATCTAATATTAATAAAATAAATTGTCTATGAAAAACTTATTTTTCTGTCTTTTCTCTTGATTTATATTTTCACAAGACTATCTTTATTGAATCATAAAAGCTTAATTTAGATACTAATTCGGCATTTGCAGCTTACATCCTTTTGATAGAACGTGTATCAAGTTGGATACATTGTGATTATCGAAAAAAACCTATGGATTACGTCATTTTTCCTTTCCACAGTCGATATGTGTTTACGACGGCATTGTTGAGAGCCACTGCTTTGGTCGGATCGTGCCGAGAATGCTTCGGATTCGATTAAATTCTTAATCTACGAAGCTTTAAAAATCCTTTAAGCAAGCACAAGCACAAGTTTCTTCGTATTATCAGCAAAGGCAGGCAGGCCTTCGTAGCGAGACTTAATTGTAAATAAAGTTTAAAAAAAAGAATGTCATTACGTCACGTTTTTTCGATGATATCCGTTAAAAGAGTTACACCAACCCAATTGCAGCAATGTTGGCAGTTTATATATAATTTACAACCAACCGATAAATTTCAATTCATAATTTAGATAAAATAGGCATCTGCACTATTCTTAGTAGTAATTAAGGCACTTAAAAATTTACACAAGTTACTTGTCGAGTATCCCACCGCCACTCGTTATGCGTATGCAGCCGCATTTTTTACGGCCGCCGTCCATAACGCAACGCGACCAAGAAAATAAAATAAAATCCTCATATTATTGGCCCGATACAGAGCTGCACGGGACCTATCTTTGAACCATGCACTGTTGTGCTTAAAAGATAAAGATAGAAAGAATAAAAGAGAATGATATTAAGTACTTATCCTGTTTATCCGTATAGTTATATGATGTTGCAAACTTTAACGTAAATCGGTCTAAGTACCGAATATTTTTGTAATCAAATGTTGTAGTTATAACGAACTAGCTGACCCTGCAGCCAAGTAGTAAATGCACTTATCCACTTGGTGTTCATGGGGTTGAGTCCCGATCCATTCAATACCGTGAATAGATTGTTCTATCAACCTATGGGGTTGTGGTAAATGGCATTATTTTTCTTTTATTTCATGTCCGCTTACAATGTGGGGCTTATTGGTTATTAATGGAGGTATCTACAGTCTTTTCTACGTTTGTTACTCAACCTCTCTTTTTCGAAAAGAGTAGGGATATTAGGATAAGACTAGTGGTTAACTAATCGTTCTCGCTACGCCCTGTAACTGCAATTTCAGTATTGAAATTGTGGGAGGGATTTTTTTAGACATCCAAGTAGACAAATTAAAAAAAAATGGTTTTCAAAACAGTGCGAAGCTAGAGCGGTTTGGTAACAACTGTTTGTTTTCTAGTACTATCATTAGCCTCTGAAGAGATTATATTTATAAAAAAAAAACACGCAATTTGTAGTACGTATTCATTGTCATAATTTATATTTGGTAATGGCTTTTTAAAGTTGATCAAAAATTATGAACTGTCATGGCGTCTCATAAACCAATCGACAAATTTAATAATGTTAATCGAGTCTTACTTTCTTGTGATGTGAGGGGTCAACGGATGAAGATTGAATTAACAAAGGCTACATTTGTTGACCCCTGAACTGTTATTACTGATATAATTGCACTACATTGATATAAATAAGACAGCGACGACCACCCCTTTTTTAAGAAAGATTGTTAAGAGTTAAGTTCGCTTTTTTTATTAAAAACTATTTGCAAATATTGAATCGACAAATACGTGACTGAATATAAATCGATACTGTCACGTTTTTTCATTTTCCAATTTGTTTTTCTATAAAAGCTCTAAAACGTAACACGTTTTGATGTGGAAAAATATTACAGCTCCGATTGTATTATTTACAGAATTTTTTGAATGTGATTTCTTGACATTTTAACATTAAAATAATAAAAGAATTTTGTTTTTTGGACGCTTCTTTTGTATACCTAAAATTATGAAAAATAATAACTTTAAATAAAAGTTTAATTAAGCTTTTTCTCTTTTGTAAAATTGGGTCAACAGCAGATATTATTAAACTACGCTATAGTTCTGATATAACAAAAAAACTCATTCAAACTTATACACTAACTAAAACCGTCTGACATGTTTCATTTCGCCACTGTTTTGACAGAAGCAGGTAAGTAACATATTGATTTACTTATAAGTAAACAGCAAATGAAAATAAAGCTTTTAGGATAAAGCCTCGACATTTTACGTTACATATATACAGTGCTTTTTTTCCCCATGAAACGCGGTGGAACGGCGTTCCGGCACCTTTTTTCTCAACATATTTAATGTTTCACGTCAATATTCGCTTGTTTTGTTTTCCTTTGAAAACTTATAAAAAGTAAAAAAATAATTATCACAGCTAAGATTAGATCTACAAGATCGATTTCTGTTCGAAGGTGTTGGTATTAGTGATATTCATCCTTCCCATTCTTAAATCCTAAAATTAACAGGGCAAAGCGAGAGCGATTAGTTTACCACTACACCTGGACCAGCCCTATCTTTCTATCCTTACTCTCTTTAAAAACAGAGAGGTTGAGCAACTGACTAACAATCAGTTCTCGTAAAAAAACTCTGTAGTAGAAATACCTCCATTAATAAGTCATATCCTTTACATTGAGAACGTACATTAATTAGAAAAAAAACACTGCGTATATAATTAGAATATCAAAATATAGATACATTAATACCGAAGTGACTGACACAAGTAAGAGCATACAATTGATAGACAGGGACAATCGCTTGACAATCTTTAAACTAGCGTTAATAATAATTTCTTATATGAATATGTGCTTTTTTGTGAAATTGTATGATCAATGCATTAACTGACCTATTCCAGACAAAGAATTGATATAAAAATCTCTGTTTATACTAAACTCACTTAACAGTGCCGATTTTCCAAATTATTTATCATATTTGAAGCCCCTTTTCCAATTTGAAAGTTGTTTTTAAAATGTTAATATTTCTTGATCCGCTCGTTCTTGTCATTATCTCTTCCTTTAAATTCTGACTTCTAATTCACTCTGCGCAGACTATACAAGCGATGTTTGTGTGGAGATATTGTATTGGGGATGACCGCTTTACGATTGATGGTAATTAGCTTACATTTTAAAACGTATGCAAGTTTCTTTCTCAATGATTTGTTATCAAACATTCAGAGAATGATTGCTTGGTACTCATCGTTGGTAATAAAACCTGAAACGGCTTAAAACTTAAAACAATATCTGTCAGATTGCATAAGCGTAAAAATATATTGCATCTGTTTTTGATAGCGAATTTGCGAACTGCTTAAAATAAAATTAATTTCAATGGATTTTTTCGGTATTATTTAAAATTATGGTAAAAATATCAATAGAGTATTAATTGAGTATTTATATATATTGCGATGTCAGCATCAATAATTCTGACGTTGGCGTGATTCCGAAATATTTATCAACTTACTGTCATTATTTCTGTGGATTTAAATACTTCCTAAAGATTATCTTATTTCTTATTTAAAAGTGATTGCGTATTCTATACAGCATATTTCATAATATGTTTTATTGTTTGTTATATGCGAATATTCTATTCCTGTATTTTTTTAATGCGATGATTTCTAAAATTTTGCATTATTTTGCTTGCGAATAAATATATATTTATAGAGTCGTTTTGTTTAAACCATTCACGAATTGATAATAATATTGTACCAATCATAAGATAGTTCATAAAATGGCTTTTTTATGCTGAATCCTATTAAAATACATGTTTATATATTTTTTTAATCATGCGTTTATAGATATAACGCTGTTTCATGTTTTATCATGTAATACAAACCTAAACGAATAAAAAAGAACGGGCAAACAATATTTTGAAATTTCGTCTGTAAATAACCAATATATACCATACCATTTACCTACTATACCATTTCATTCATTAATTCTGTTTATGGTTACATTTTCCATGATATTTAGACTTTGATTTAGACAGATTATTTCGGCACTGTGATGAAATAATGTTACTAAAGAGCAAAAACAAGGTTTTGAAATCAGATGACAGTTCTAGGTTCCTAGGTAAGGTTTTATATATCAACAATAAAAATAAAGTGTAATTAGCATTTCAAGAAAATTAATTTATTGTTTTATTTCAATTAACATTGATGTTTTCCTGTCAAATAGTAAGAAGTTACGTGTTTTAATAACTTTGGTAATATTTAAAATTGCTTATTTAATATTTTTCTAAATCAAAGAATATTATATTTTAGAACTTACACAAAAGAAACTTCATTTATATAACAGTTAACAAGTATTACAGTACCGATTTATACTGTTGTCAAAAAGTGATTAAATGATTTAAATAATTTTTGCGCATACTTTTCTAATATTAACGAAAACAAAAATGCGATAAATACTTGCATTGCCAATATGCAATAAATACATTATGTTTTTTTGTACTAACACTAGCAAATCGTCATAAGCGTGTCATATTTCTTGTCAAAGAAAATAAAAACTATTGCGCTCAGCAGGTTTCTGCTTTCGTTGTATTGCATAATAATAATATTAATATGATGAGATTACCTGCGCGAAATTTATTTGTATTTCTTATACTATTTATTATTGCTATAGATGTGTTATTTATTTGAATCACTCATATTTATTTAAATATTATGAATATTCTTCAGTTGTAAAATTACGACAATTGTTAATCGTTAAAAAATGCAATCCAATCGTCTGATAAAAATAATTCGATTACTGATTTTTTGTTACCGATTTCAGTATTATTCTTGATTTGGAATTAATACTCCTTTTTCCGAGTAGTAGTAAGTTGTATTAATTTATACAGATGTAATTTAATCACTAATAGTCAGTGATAAAGACTAATCGTCGACTTCGAAAAAAACCGGCACGCTGCGTAAATAATCCTTATCTCATACGATATGGTGTGATTGTTTCAGAATTGCTACGAAATGGAGAGATATCTGAAAGAAGAACCTCGCCTCCACCCGACGAAGAAACTGCCCAAAGAGATAGACAGCCCGTGGAACACGTTCATGGCGCCGGTGCCGACCGTATCCTGGAAGATGGAGTCGGACCCGATGATGATACAGGGCGTCGACAACTTGAGCACGAGCTCGGCCGGTTCACCCGCCGATCTGTGGGAATTGCCTATAGGATACGACCTCCTGCTACATAGAGAAGCCTCGGACGAAGACGACACAGATTCCAACGAGGATCGCGGATCGCTGTCTGTGCGCCTCGTTGCCCCTACACTGACTCCACCCTCAAGCCCGGACTACGAAACGACGGTTTCAGTGCGCCCCCAGACACAGAGAAGTCCCATAGCCCGCACGGCCGCAAGGAGCACTCCAGGGGTCACCAGGGTCATCTCAACTACACAGGGGTATGCGGCACCGGCGCCGCCCACGTTGCCCGCGCAGCCTGCCGCCAATCATCACGCCCGTCTGGAGTCGCCGGACTCCAAGAGACGGATACACAAGTGCCAATTTCCTGGCTGTAAAAAAGTCTACACAAAAAGCTCCCATCTCAAAGCCCACCAGAGGACACACACGGGTATGTTAAACACACTTTTTTCCCTAATCTACAAAAGCATCCATATATCTTAATGCCACTTAATTCGTATTAATATCATATATTTTTAACGGTACCTTTAGACAAAATAATACATCTAAATTAAGCTGTACGCATTTTACGAATCATACCGACACAACGAAAAATTGCAAAATAACTATCATTTGAGTATTAAGATATAAAGTGTTTATATAGTGGTATTGTTATTTTGTTTTAATTTTTGGAGTTATGACTTGCTTACACAGTGCTCGCGAATTTAATTTTTATTTAATTGTTTTAATTTATTTAACAACATTGCGTTTACGACTCTTGGTTGTATGTGATTTATCTTTTCATACATATACTAATTTGAATTTTTGCTGTACACATTATATATTATAAAAAAAATCTCGCATAAAAGTTCAAAATAATTCTCTGTTTGCTATTGACTATTGATTAACTGTATTGACAATAAAAAAAAGACAATATCATTATAGGATAATAAACATGTCAAAAAAAAAAAATGAATGGCGTAAAACACTAAATTAAAAATGTTTTTTTATATATTAAACAACAGTTCACACCACGGATGTCCGTCCGGCACTGCAGTATTTTACATGCGTTTGGGTTTTAGCTATTTTTTTTTTATTTAAACCTAAATTTTAATAGTTTAAAACTTCTAGATCTGTATTGATAAGTTATTAATTTATAATATGTCGGAGGGTAATTTATTCATAAGTAAATTCTTGCGACTAAAAGTCAATGATATAGCCATTTAAACTTTATTTTTTTATATATTTATAATCGAAGAATGGAAATAGATTAAATTGGTGCTAGCTAATGACTGTTTCAAAAACAATTATGTAATATTCATTTAACCAGTGGTAGATTAAGCAGATGAGAGGCCCAAGGCGCAGCTCAATTTGGCGCCCTTGTTTTTCTGATAACATAAGAACGCCAGAAAATTTAAATATTAAATAGTAAAAATGTATAAAAATCTGAACAAAAAGTAAACGAGTTATATAATAAAAGCCATTTTTTAAGGCCCTTAAGATTCCACAAGCGTGTGCCTCATTCGCTTATAGGGTAATCCGCCACTGCTCCTGATGTAATATAGTTTATTTTTTCTAATAACTAAACAAATACTGTTATACCAATAAGAAAATGATAATTTTCACCAAACAGAAGCGTTGTTAAATTGCAGAGAAAAATAAGAGATCTATTTTATTACAATTGGCTTACAAGAGGAACAGATATTTCCGTAAAACACTGCGCTACAACAGCAACGTGAATGACACGACAACCAATTATAATTTCATCCGAAATCTGCATACAGAGTGGAGCAACATTCATAGTACTGATTTAAAAATTCTGATTAACATTCTAGATACCTAGTCACCTCGTTCATATGCTGTCTAGTTATTGACGTGAATGATTACGGCAGGACATTGTATAAACTACACATATAGTTTTTGCGTTGTCTTATGTGTTTCAAGTATAGAGAAAAATAATCATCTATTCTTACTAGATGAAATTTATTTAAAAAGGAAATATGTAAGAAACTATTTCGATAAGAAGCTCCTGAGTTTTTTTTCCGTATTTTATCATTATCACTAAAAGCTATGGTTTTTATTTTGTTATTCTTTATTATAACTTATTAACATAAAATTACGATTGTTCTACAATTATTCTAAGCTATTTTCATCGATGAATTAAAATAAAATGTGTAGTTTTGGAAGAGCACGGTGTTGAATTCAAAACCAGTTTTGCTTCTTGACAACTTAAGAAGTAAGAATGATTGCTGTTAAGCGAAGAATTTTTGCATTTTAACTTTGCGCTGTGCGGTTTATGATATATGGCTTTAAATTTGCGATGATATTGATAGTATATTTTAATTAAGTGTTTCTGTCAGTAATCTAAGTCTCAAAATGATTTTTTTAGGTGAAAAACCGTACAAGTGTTCATGGGATGGATGTGAATGGCGATTCGCCAGGTCCGACGAGTTGACACGGCACTACCGCAAGCACACTGGTGCCAAGCCGTTTAAGTGCCGCAATTGTGACAGATGCTTCTCTCGCTCTGATCACTTGGCACTGCATATGAAAAGACACGTCTGAGAGTTCCAGCAGCGTCGCTCCCACGTCATCGACGTGCCGCCAGCGATGTCTGACACATCCAAAACCTCCACTAAAAAAAGTCAGGCAAAGGGAAAAGGTCTCGACACCATATCCTTCGATAAAATTTGGTCGGACCACAAAAATCCCTGAATCCCAATCAGGGGACTTCATGCGCAAAATAATCAGTCAAAAACACTCTTAACGACAGAGTCAAACATTTTTACAACAACGCATAATACGTTCGACTGCACATTTTCAGATGAAAAAGAAATACAACTTAACATATGTCTTTTTCAGTCAAAACGCTTAAGTCCAACGTTATTACAACTTTCGCATTTATCTTTGAACAATGCATATCTTGTAATTCAAATTTACACAGTGTTGTAAACAAAAATTTGGTACATTGTGTTGAAACATTACACACAATGAAAACTCAAAGAATAAACTTATCATCAGTCTATAACAACCGAATGTCTTCATTGTGGAGTTCATAGCAATTCCGAAATGATGTATAACCTTACTTTTAGATAGATACAAAGTTGTATTTATGAAGAATTGTGAAATACTTCTTAAATATTACACTTATATCGGTCGACATATATGTAAAGCTTATGTAGCATTTTGAAATTAACTTATATGTATGTTCTCCACAGTCAATAACTTCGTTAATATAAATAACTTATCCAACAAAAAAAACGTGCAATCTTACTTGCTCTGAATAACTCTGCCAAGGTGAATTAAAAATTTTCCCAGAGTTTTTGTATGAATTAAATAATATAAAAAATTTCTGTTAACATGATTAAATAAATGTTTATGGTATTTAAGATAGTTCTGTAAGGTATTGAAATGGTTATTGAGGGTAAGTTTTTTTTTTTGTAGTATTAAATGCCCAATTATTTTCGTGATTTTTCACTTCCAAATTTAAGTAAAACGATATTGAATTTAATTATAACTCCATGTGCCAAATTTTATTTACTCATACTGTAGAAATTTATGTTTTTTGAGTTGGAGTGTTTTTCTTTTTTTTTACTTTTTCATTTCTAAAAACCTTATTTTTAAGTCGTTCAATGTTGTATTATTTACATGCTTTAAAACTTCTGTTTCAATATGCAATCTGGTCAGATATTTATTGAATTAAATATATTTTTTTTTATAAATAGGAATAAAATGCCAAATATTTAAATGTTGTTTATCCAGTATGTTTATAGCAAACAATAAACTGGAATCTTTTAACAATATTTCTTGAATTATAATAATATATTAAAAAAACAAAAAATACAAAAATATATATATTAATTAAAATAACCAATATAATATTATTTTCTTGACTTTTATGTTAATAAATATATCTATATCGTTTAAATGTGATTTAAGTAAAGATTAATATTATTCGCATAATTTTTTTTTGTAAGTATTTCATGATTGTTTTGTGGAACGCATATCAGATTTTGGATGAACTGTTGGAAGACGGCTTTGAGTTGTTGACAAGCAAATTTGACAATTGTAATTTATAAAAATAAAAAAGTGATTGAAAAATCTTGCTTGTGAAGGAATGAGTATTTTTCAAAGTTCGTTTATGTGAAGAGTTTTGAATAGTTTCTGGCCGGATTGCAACGATTTTATATTTAAGGACTCAAAAAAATAAAAAAAGTATAATTTATTGCGTTTTATTACCAAGCATGAAACATTGTTTTATCACTGTCTTTTAATTTATTATCGAAACTTTTATTTTTTAACTTATGAACGATTGTATGGAGAATTTTGTCAGTACCCAACACATAGGGTTGTAAGAGACATAATTACTCTTAGTCACAATCTGAAATGTATTAAATGCCATATGTTATTTTGTCGCCATCTTTTCGTGCTTTATTTTATTGTTATACTTGTCAATGTTTAGGATTAGTCTGCAAAACAGCGAAGACAGTGTGATGTAATATTGTTTGGATTGTTAAACCATGTTATAAATAAGGCTTGAAATATGAGTGTTGGCTACACTTTTATAATATGTGTTTTATAAGAAATTGTCGTTTTCATCCCTCATCCAACAATTTTAGTCAGCATAATCCAATGAAAACACTCACAAGTTTGTCCTCTCTTCAGATTAAAAAAAAACATATTTTATTTATTAGGTAGGTAGATATTACAATTACATATTTAAAAAAATATATACTTATATATAAATATTATAAAATATACACAATTTCATCTTATGAACGATTTTATCAGACATGTGACAAATTTTTAATTTTAAGGCGATTACATCAAAGCAATGATGACTTCTGAATGGAAATGAATGACATCATACTAAAAATTATAATTTTCATTTTGATTTAAATAATACAGAACTTTTTTTCATAGTTACCTTTAAAGTAGACACATATTTTCCTTATTTTAAAGAAATTTAAAAAGTAGCCATTTAAATATGCCAAAGTTTTAAGTCAGAATTGCAGAACTGAGTTGTAAAAAATTGACGCCTATATTTATAACTTCCTTTGCAAACTAAAATAATTCATATTCAATTTTCTATATTTATAAATTGTCATAACTAAAAAATCTTTATTTATAATTGTAAAAATTGATCTTTTTACAAATATAAAAATGATTTTTATTAAAATATATATATATTGTCATATAGTGAAACAGATCTTGATTATTTTATAATACTAAAAAAAACCTGTAATTTCAATAAATCCTTTTTGTCAAGTTGTATAATGGTGTGTTTTCCATTGTTAAATACAGCTGAAGTTCTTTTGCGCAAAGGGCTTTTAGTTCTTGACTGATATGTTAATAAGTAAATTACTAATAGAATTATAATTATGAATGATTTATGAATTCATGTATATATTGAACATATATATAAATATAATTATAATGAATTTATTTTCCAATATTTTACATACTAATTATAATAAACATACATTGAATTTTTCATTATTTAAAGGACAAAGATGATTTTATTTATAACACTTGTGAGGTACTATGAAATTATTGGATTAATGCTGATTTGAAATAATAATGTCATCCTAATTATTCTTTCATAGTTTCAGATTAATCCTTGTATTTAGGTAAATTTTTTGTACTTTTGTAAAAAATAATTTTAAATATTGTATCTACATAGTGAAAAACGACTGTAAATCCAATGCATACCTACTTAAATTTTTCAGTTACTTTTGGTATGCGTTTGGTTGCGTACGAGTAATGGAATAATGAAACAGTTTTTTAAATTGTAAATAATGCGTAATGAACCAATAAAATATAGTAAATATTATAACATTTATGTCATAAATATTTAAATGTGATGTTTGTATTGATAACCTAGATGAAATACATGCTTCCAAGTCATTAAGTATATTGATCCTCTAAGGGAAAGTAAATACAAGTAAAATATTTCAAAAAAAAAAAACTAAAATGTGCCAATGTCACTCTCCAAATTTTTATATGGCATAATAAAATAAGTCCTTGATGATATTTGAATAAAGTAGCCAACACTCTTCTCTGTAAAGTTTAAAGTAGAGTGCACTCTGTCTGTATATTTATAAGAACCACTATTAATGTATATTAAGTAATTATCTGGAACATGCGGTCCGAAATATTGTATTGCCACGTTCGGAGGATTGTCATCACTTTAAAATGTATTTCTCTTTGTATGTTAATCCGGACTGAAGGATTGTAAAAATAAAACAACAGTTTATGTGTTCCCCGTAGTAGTGTTACCATTTATGTTATAAAGGTCTTTCTCATGCTGGGTATGCAAACACCGTAATTACATTAATAGTGACATACAGTGCATGCCAATATATTTGATACTTTAGTCTTTCAATTTCAAAAAAAAACAAACATAATTCAAAGTGAAATAACTTGGCACAATTCTTGAAATTGTATATGCAAGCTTATACTGAATGTATTTTACTGCTGTTTATAGTCGGTATACTCCCAGAAAATGTTACATCAAAAATTGGGTGCCAAAAAACACCCTCTATTTGTCAGAAAAAACAAGTTCACTCATATAACATTTATTTATTTTGATATCCAAAAAAGTTATATGAAACAAGTCAATTTTCGTTGCCAGTTTATTACTGGCAGAAACCTATGAATAACTTAAGGCTTTTTAGCTACACAGATTTCTTATTTACAGCTACTCAAGAACGATTAGTCGACTTAAGGTTTTTGATCTATAAACATTTTGGTAGATTGTTGTTTGTACATTTGTCTCGTTGTCTATGACCACGCTACATGATATTCGAAAAAGTCGATCTCAAAACTGTTTTTTTTAACTTAATGTCTTCTGGCAGTATACTGACGATATGTAAGAAGACCTATCCATATTAAATTCATAATATATAAAAATCAAATTCATACCTAAATAGGCTTGCAAACATTGATAAAGTTGACTGCGGGTTATATTTGAAAAAGAAAACATGATATCCAATTTCAGCAAGCATTATCTTAAACTGTGTCATCTATTTATGTTCAGTAGAAGATAATTTGTAATAATATCTGCACTGTATGTTGGTATTAGAATTGTTTACGTAATATATCTATACTGAGAGTGATCTGTGATTGTGAAAGAACAATTTATTGATAGTAAAACTATGTCTTCTTGTACGCCGAAGCAAGGATAGTATATAATATTATAATTTAGCTCCGATGTCGGGATACGCTTGGAGATATATATTCGCTCGGAGTGCTGTTCTGACCCTGTGATTGACATTGTCTCCGACTCGTCTCGGATAAGATTCATCTAATATTAAGGTGTTAAGAAAATAATTGTTCAGATATTTACAATGTTAAAAGCATTTATTACCAAATTTTGTTTAGTATCCCAAATTTATTCACAATTGTAAGAGTGTCAAAGTATTAAAACTAAGACTGGCTCTAGAGAGCACTACCGACGGCAGATTTGCCATCTGGTCTCAGCTAGGGGCTATACTAGAGTAAACCCATTATAAATGTAAATTTTTTAATTAAATATTCCCTGATATAATATATTTTTGAGAAAGCGACCTTAGATTGAACATTTTCAGATCTATGGGACGATGATACTAGACATTATTTTTATTATCAAAGAATTTCAATTCAACGCGACCGTTTTATTTTACATATAAATATATACAGGATCGTATCTACACACACGTAACGTATCTCTTATACGCCAAAACCATTTTCAAACATATTTTTATTAAACTATGTTTGTAATAAATAATTAATCTCTTAAAATATTGTCATAAAAATTATAAAACTAGACTGGTTCCTTGAAAATCATTTGCTAATATTGTTACCTGTACAGTAGCTTTACTTAATACACTGGGTTTTTAAAGTCCTTTCACTCTACATTAATATTTTACAATCACGCCACTGAAGCGCGTGTGATATACAAATTGTTTTTTACAATTTTTGATACTAAAAACTAGGATAAAATTACTTGATGCGATCCTGTGTATATTTATATTTTCCATTTCTTCTCTCTGATTTTTTAATAGAATTGGTATTCCCCTATTGTGGACTCGTCTGCAATACTCATGCTTAGTCAAAATGTTTATATTTAATGTGTAAATAATAAAATGTGCTATTAGTTGTGTCATGCAATTTCTCTCATGGTTATTGTGAGACTTAAAGTACGGAATTATTTCAAGGCTTTTAAAGTCTCCATTAGATATTGTCTATTGGATATTCAAAAAGATTTGCTTTAAGCAAAAAAAAAAAATATTTAATTGAATTATAGCATAATACATACAAAAATAGTTCACATTTTTACATAATTCTTATATAATTCTTACTGTGAATAGGAAATATTTGTTCTTCATAAAAAAAAAGAATTTCAATGCTAAGGATGTTGAAATTCCTAATGTGTTATTTATTAGTAGAACCTATAAAAATATAAAAAAAAATATTTAACTACATACAATAACAAGTTGAGATTTTTGCATAGAATGATGCGCATTTTTAATTTTTTTAGTAAGTAAGGCTCTATATAGCTGTAATTATTTTGTTGTCAAATTCGCTTTATTTTGTTCCCATTTGGGCCCTTGTAGAGCTGTCGATGTACACAAATAATTTTAATGTTAAGTTTATAAGCTCTTTGATGTTTTCTGCAGTAAAATTATTTACATTGGGTACTTGATGAATAAAAATAAGAATTTAAAAATATGAAATACTACTTAAAAGACTACTAAAATTAAATACTTTTATTTATTCATAAGACCCATTGCTTATGTTTGAAAGGCTTAAAAAAGTGAGAAAATATTTTAGGTTATGAAAATTTGCAATTGAGACGCAGCAGATACAAATTTCAATACACTTGTGATAACTTGTCATATCATCGCCATACAAGAGAAAGTGACCAAGTGCATTTTTCACCAAAATGGACTAAAACATCATGCACTTATTTATGAACTTATTATTTTAATAGGTATGTACATGGAAAAAATGTCCAACATTGCAAACCTATACCTACAAATGTCAAAAAATAAATATGAACAATATCTAAGTGAATTTTAGATTAATTACCAATGTTAAAAATTTCTCTTTAATATTTTACCATTTTACACTTGGTCACTTTCTCCTGTCTTACGAACGTACATTAACGTCAAAAATAACAATTTTTTTGCAACCATTCCTTTGTTTGTCATTTTTTATAAAAAATATGAAAATTTTTCAACAGATTGCATTTGTCATTAAAAATTATAAAATGTAGGTAATATCGTTGTTTATTGAGCCATAAAAACCCGTTTTTTTTATTTATTCATAAAATAAAAAGGACTTTTTTTTCAAACCTAAATCCTTTGATTATTGGGAAAACAAAATTATTTGACAGATCTTAGAATCATGGCATAATGCCGCCATTTTTCCATTCTTTTAAAGTTGTCGTATTTTGGGGGAAAACTGTCAATTTAATGTAAAAGTATGCAATTTATAAACATTGTTTTTGTTGGATTGTTTTGGGTATCGACATGTGTCGAGTTGCTTATTTAAACAAGTTTCATAACATTTCCTTTATGTCGACACCTGAGTATTTAAATCAGCAGTTTCCAAACCAAGCGATGTGTACTAACTCAATCTGTGTAGGAAAAATTTAATCTATAAATTTTTTACTACTTCATATATTAAATTGTCGACAAACTGAAACCATTCCGCTTGAAACTTCAAAAGTGTGTATTATTATATTTAATAACAGACTTTAAAAAAACTGTTTTCTATTTACAATAATTTCTTAAACTCAGTTTATACTGGTTTTTGATGGGTAATTCGAGAAAAATAGCGAAAAAAAGTCTCATTTTTTTTTAACTTAACTATGTCTCGTCAGGAAATAAATTTTACACAAAACATAAACATTTACAAAAATATTTTCAAATAAACTAAAATATATTGTTTTCAATACATCTATTAATGCATACTCACTATTAAATTATCTCTTTTTATTTGAAAACAAGGTGATTTCATGTCAAAAAATTAGGTTTTTAGTTAAATAAAAAACAATTATAATTTAAATATCTGAAACCAAGTTACCAAATTGATAAAAAAAACTGCTTTCGAATGTCGCAAATTTATCTAACAAACCTGACAAGACTTAGTGTGTAGTAAGTAACATAGGTAGTTTGGAAACCACTGATTTAAAAGAAGTTTACATGATATCGTTGCATAACATAAAATAATATCAAATATTTTCTCCGTTTGTCTTTCAAAAGTGTATTTTTGATCTTAACTTCCTTCGCAATTGTACAGGATAGTGGTTCGAAATACTTTTTTCATTAAATTTATCATTCCTTAATACATATATTCCATATTCTATTGTGGAACTGGCATTATCCATTAAGAATATTAATATAGATGTTGCTAATTATTATAATATTATAAATAGTATGTAATATATAATTGTGGAAATGAGTGGGAGCCTATCGCGGGAACATGATGGCATAAGTGATTTTTTGGCAAATTCTGAATATTACTGAGGCACAAAGATGTAATTTATTTGTATGTGTTTACGCCAAAGCTGGTGATCACTTTATACCATTAATTGTATTCTACTCATTTCGAATAAACGTATGTTCCTGTTGAAAAATAAAATCTTTGTTTTCTTTCATAACACAAATACACTTTGGCTCTCTCCAGAGGTGGGTTGGAGGCAACTAAAAGGGGCTCGCGGCAGCCCCTTGCTAAATTAAGAAAAATATAATATTCTCATATCAAATTAGTACAATTAACATTACTGCAATTTCACACTTGTATAAGTGTATAAGTGGGTATTGTAATTCTTCACTCTTGCAATATATATCAAAATACCTCCATTAGGAGAACATATACTCTACACTGGGAACGGACATGGATGTAAAAAATATACATCAAAATGTCTTGAAAACTATTAGCAATTATAAGGGTAAAATAAAAATATAAATATTAGTAATAAATAATATTAAACATATCACGCCAAAATATAAATGAAAAATGACCTGTTGATAAAGAACATCTGGGAAACCGCATACACGTGTGTGCTGTAATTAAACAGGTCACCTTTCGTTGTTAAAGTCGAGTACAAAAATATTTGCTACACGCTATGCGCACCTATACTGCGTGACTGTATGGAGTTGTATGGGAAGACAGGTCATGTGGCTGGGCACAACGCTCACCTTTGCAGATACGGTATACTACCACACAACAAATGTACAATAAATATATTGCTTTATGTTCTAGACATGCGGGCGTATATTCAGGATGTGCGACGCACACCTTGCACACCCTGGATATATGCCCCTGGTGTAATATAATATTTTTAAAGCCAGCCCGAATACTAGTTATAATCTTTTGAATAGTGTAAATAATCCAAGTAAAATATTTAAAAAATAATAGTGATTCTCAAACTGGGCGCGTAGGTTTTCAGATTTTAGGGGGTTATGGCATAAAAAGTTTGGGAAGCACTGGCGAATATAGTAGCCATAGGATGTTTTACACCCTAGTTCTCGTTCAATCACCGAAATAAATGTCACGGGGTCTTGTGAGCAAGTATCAACAATGTCCCAGTTGTGGTGTCAAAAAATCTGGCAGCCCTACCTATAGTATACTTTATTACCCGCGATTTTTGACTGAACAAGATTCCTTTACAAAAAATGAACAGTAAATTATTGGGGGCGAACCTAACAGGAAAATATTATCATAACCTAGAATTTTGTATGCAGCAATTTTATAACCTAGTAAGTGACTTCTAATCACTATGTATCTATCAATTTTGTTTTTGTAATTAGGTTGTAAAGATATTTTCAAGAAATGAATTGTCATTTAACACGATGGCTGCCACAGACGAGATATCTCGTAATATTTAGTACTGCACAGTTTCACCCTGGTAACTTCCATCTAGAATAAAAATAACTTATTAGTCAATTAAACTTCCTCCTCAGCTGTCTCAATTTGCCAATCCAAGAATCGGCAGTTGTCAAGTCACGCAAATTTCTTGACAACCTTGTTTTGATTGGCATGTCATAGGAGGAAAAAACGCAATTGGAGGGAGACAGAGAAACATGGAGGTGCTATGTGGCTGCAATACGCTCCACATAGTCAGAGAAGAAGGTTAAGGATTACTGTGCTGCTTACAATCTCTTAACAAAGATGCATCAGAATGAGGCTTAAAATTATACAAAGACTTATTATACTGGACTACAGAAAATTTGTGAATTAAATGTTAATTGTAGTTTTTTCAATTCAAAAGAAAGGCAACTATGAATGATAAAGGAAATTTTGCTATTCTTAAGAATGACGAGTTTAATGTTCCTGGTAATTTTTTGAGAAACCGTAAACATGAACTGCTTGTTTTTCCAAAGTGAAGAATCAGTCTGCCATTGAGAATACCACTAAGAAGAGTTGTAACAATGTTCAACGGTATTACTCCAGAAGTGGGCGTGTTCAAACAAATAATATTTTCTATGTATTAAAGAAGATTTTGTTGAATCTTATTCAGTTGAAATCTTAGCCAATTTCCAATGCACGACCAGTGCTATACATTTGGCCGCCCATGCAAGATAGTATTTTTCCACTCTAGATGTAAAATTTCTTCCCCCATTGCCATGAAATGTTACGCTCCAAGAAGATTTGTTGAGTGCTGCAAACTTTCATACAAACTGTATTCATTCAAACCAGATTTATTGCTACAGATGGTCGCCTGCTCCGCTAGCATGTACCGCCAGCCCTGTTATAGTGTCTTTTTTTTTTCTTTTTACTATATTTTAATCAGTTTTCGCATTGTAAAAGCAATAAACTTATGATTTGTATTTTTTTAAATACACACAATATATATATAAATAAAATATAACAGTAACGTTAAAATTGTACTGATGATCTAATACTTAAAAGAGTTCAATGATCATATTACTTTTATGAGAAATGGTAATACTATCTTGTATGTATATTGTGTATTTTCACTTCATTGTAAGGAATGAAATTTGATTTTATTTTTAATAACAATAATAATTGTAAATGCTATGTTGGGAAAAAGCGTCTGGAATTTGAGGTGAGGTTGGGAACGTGGCGGGAGGTGTAAAATGACTATGTTAATGCGGCAAATACTTTTAGTCCGTGCCGTGTCTTTGAGGAATACTCATCAGAATCAGTGCAAATTGTGTTATTTTGTTAGGTATGTAGTTGAATTTTTACTATTTTTTTCTTATTGTAAAATTTGAATCAATATAAATGTGAATAATTGTCTATAACAGAGTTTCCCAAACCTTGATTGCAATGGAACACTTCGTAAATCTGTAAAATTTAACATAACACTTATAAGCTTATTTTTTTAGGTTAGGTAATTCATAATAGTAACAATTAAAAAATAGTATGTTATCAAAACACTTATTATTTATTTATGTAGTTATTTTTTAAAATACATCACATAAAAATATGAGTAAATAACGCACTTAATGAATTTGAGTCCTTGAATTACAAATCTTCTTGGTATCAGGTATAATATTGGTGAGTTGAATTCTGGTGTGGTGTCAAGTCTGTTCATCGCACTTTGACTTTTTTGCAGCATAATAATTAAATCCTGATCTCAAAAATAGATTGTAGAAAACGGAACTAAAACAACTTTAGCTCTTTGTGACACATGAACAATGTTTCCTCTAAGCTGTGCGCGCGAGCGGCCGCGCAGTAGTCTATAAACCGCCGCACATTAATTCCGGATTGGCGCGCGCACTCTAATAAAATTATTCAAATCATATTTCTTTAAATTGGAGTAATCCTAATTGATAGAAATAAGTTAGAATTTGAACATTTTGATAATTTAACTACCATAAAATTATGATATATTATTAGAACAAGAAATTGATCTAATGAAGTATATGATATAAGGATTAATTGTAAGGAACAACGTGAAAAAATAGTTTCTTTTTAATAAATTTATACAATATGTTATAAACTTTATAAGTGACTGATTTTTTTTGTTACTTTGTGCTTGATGTAAAAAAATAGAGTGAGTTCTGTTATTTCTTATGTTTTATTTATAAATTATCAAATGATAATTTTTTTTAATGCAAATCAAAACAACAAAAAGAACACTATTTTTATATCACATATGAAAAATTAAGGCGCGCATTTGTTGGATCGGCTCGCGCAGTCTTTGAATTTTTCTGCGCAGCTAACCTCTTGTCTTAGAGAGAACATTGCACATGACTGTCCCGACAAACTCGTCCCAAAATAAATTTTAAGGCTGATTTTCGTTACAAATAAGAATCACTGATAAAATCAAATCGATTTTTAAAATCACTTGCGTCTAAGTCTACTGGTTTAGCTGTCACGGAAAATGGATTCCAAGCATAGAAATCATCTTTACTAAATTTGAATCTTTCAAATTATGTACATTCACACAAGTTTTGTCACTAACGACCCTAGTTTCGCCTTTTGGGATCTTCAGGCGTTCCAGTGCACGGATTAACTTAAACTGACGCTAATTAACAATGGAGTTCAGTCAATCTTGCTGTACTAGCAATATTGATATAATTTAAGATTTCAACTGAAGGTGCTTGGTGGAATTTCAATATTAAATTTGAATCATTCAAATTATGTACATTCACACAAGTTTTGTCACAAACGACCCGGGTTTCGCCTTCAGCATCTTCAGGCGTTCAAGTGCACGGATGAACTTGAAATGATGCTTATTTACTCTAACTTGTGTGAATGTACATAATTTGGGCCACATGGCCCACCGTCGAGAAACTCTGCTCTAGACTATATGGCAAATCAGACGGGCTGCATCGTCTAAGGGACGTCAAACGTATCAGTTCTTCCCGGACGTGCCCTGGAGGCTTGCAATAAAATCACTAACACCATCATATTGGACTTGTCAGTTTCTAATCAGACCATGGCAAGTTCAATGCAAAACTATTTTCGCTGGGCAAGTTGGTTTTAAGGCCGGACTGCTCTTGTGGGTATGCCGAGCAGGACGTTAATCACGTTCTGTGGGACTGCCCTGAGATGCGAGTCCGAACGAGCAGAACTGTTTGCTGTGGTCCGTCATCACACGGGCCCAATAGGCCACACTGACTTGATTGCAACCAAAGCTAACTTTACGGCATTTGAAAAGTTTGCCAATTTATATGGGGACCATCACAACCTTGATTCCTCTCTAGAGTCATTAAGCTCGTCTGCATCGACAAGCTCTCAGTATATGGATTATACACAAGATGCTTAACCCTTTGATGAGTATCAACGTACCTGTACGTTGGAGTAGCTTGTCATCTATTATCTATTGCCATTCTCATATTTTTTTATTGAATTTTTGTTATTTCTTCATATATGGATACTGGACACATCCACCAGTGACCTTTGGCCACCACATTATTTTTTATTTTGTATAGCAAATGAAGAAAATTTTGTTAAAAAAAGATTTGTAAACAAATCGGTAGCCATATAATATTGAACGTAAAATTCTATTTGGGATCGATTCCTTTCTCGAATCGACGTCTGTAGAGCGGCACATGTAGACAGATGAGAGCAAAAAAGATCTTGACGCAAAAGCGAAGTAATAGCTTCTAGAAAAATATTCAAAAGTAATAATGAACTAGTTTACTTTACATTTTTAACTATGAGTCTTATAATTAAAAAAAATATTTACTTCTTGAAATAATAACTAATATTCTTCCCAGATTGGTCTGTATCCAAAAAAAAAAGGTTTTTATATTTTTGTGTGTGGCAATACTAAAAATAATCAAAATATAAGACAAAACCTAATTTAGTAAAATTTAACTCACCACTCAAAGGGTTAAAATATCAACTTGATTTAAGTGGCTGAGCTAGTCACACTGTTTTTATTATTATTATAATTATTTTATTTTTTAAGCACATTAGTGCATGGTTCGAAATCAGTTCCGTGCAGTTCTGCTTGGGTAGACTCCTTTTTTCTGTCGATAGCGTTGTGGAAGGCGGCCATTAAACGTTGGCTGCATATACACAACGGGTGGTGGTGGGAAACCAACTTGAATCTCTCTGACAATAAGTATCCATATACGTTTCGTTCAAAGAGGCGAGTACCGAATTAATTAAGTTTTATTTTGCAGAAACAAAATCTTCACTCTTTCCCGTGCAAGCCTATAAATAAAAGAAGATAGTATCTAGAACAGAAAATACGATGAATACTTCCGGAAAATTGAAGTGCAGTTCTGCACTCATAATCAGAAATGTTAGATGTGAATATTTGGAAAGTATAAATTTTACAAATGATGAAATATTCAACTCCTGGGACTTTTACAAGAATTTTAAAATATATTTCGAAGGAGATGAGATTATGAATCAGTCGATGCGAGAATTGAAGGCGATATTGACCAGATTGACTTACAAAGAGGACTGTAAGGTTGCACTCATGGCACACTACATTCAGCCAGGTTGTCTTTTCCCCTTGTATAACCAAGTCATACTCATCCCCAGTAGGCTGAAAATGTCTACTGTATTAGAGATCAGAAGATATCTTGATTGGTTTATGCTACCAATGACAATTTTGACAAGGAGACTGACCAGGCAAGAGAGAAAAAAGATCGTCGCTGATGTATTGGATATTATGCCCCGAAATATGTGTGCTCTTAGAGTGGTGTTGTACTCGATAAACGATGATTATTATTTAAAAAGCAACACCATGGAAATCAACATAACTATCGAGCTGAGTGACAATGTTCTCATTGGACTCTCTAAATTTGTGGAAGTAGTACGCAAGCAGACAGCTGAACTTGAAATACCAATAACAATATCTTCATCAGAGTGAGAATAAATAGTGCACTTGTATTCACATTAAAATAAATAACTAAATTTGAATGCATCTTATCTTATCTCAATATACCTTAATGGTATATCTCTGTAAATCTTCACGCATGACTGCATATCTCATAACTCCTTAAATGTGGGGTTATAATGTAAAACGTACTATTTCCAAAATGAGCGATATTGAGTTAGGTATGCAGATAGGGTAATTCATGCCTAAGGAATCGACGGATCCTATTAGTTTTAATATAAAATGTCTACAAGACTGTCGTTTTCAAATTGGAAATCGTAATTTTATGCAAATGTTATTTTGTTAGTGTTATTCGATATAGTATTTGACTACTGAAAAGTTTGAGTTTTGGAAATAGTACGTTTTGCATTATAACCTCGCAAATATCAAAATCATTTTTAAATCAATATATTTAGTTTAGATTCATAATTGTAATTGTGACATAACTGTGTTTTTTTTTTCAAATTAAATAAAAATAATTTTACATCCTGAAACTATTATGAACAAAAATTTCAAAATTCTAAGTAGATCAATATTTTACAATTATTTCAAATATCATCATTTTAATATACAACAACCAAAATTTAAAACAATGATTTGTACTTATGAGGGTATTATTTACAAACACG
Source organism: Himalopsyche anomala (assembly GCA_031772345.1). Classification (NCBI taxonomy): domain Eukaryota; kingdom Metazoa; phylum Arthropoda; class Insecta; order Trichoptera; family Rhyacophilidae; genus Himalopsyche; species Himalopsyche anomala. Next base: position 4,746,753 of record CM062844.1, on the reverse strand, counting down.
GCTCATTCTAAAATGGTTAAAAAATGAAAATTGAAATTCATCTTGTAAAACAATATACATTTGACAGTGTCTTCAGTTTTACATTACTTTGGAGTGATAATTTGTATATTATCGAGCCATGTTTATTAACTAAATTACATTCATGGTTGATGTTTCAACAATTTTGGAATAAGTCGGGTGTGCAAATAATAGGCTCATATTGAAGTTATTATTGAAAATTCACATGGCATCTTTGTAAAGATTTGTGGAGTGGTGACCTTAATGTTTTAGATATATATATTTTTTAAGTTGATTTTTAAACTCATAAGTTTGCGATTTACTTGGGCTACATTTTAATTAAGTCTTTTATTCATTATAGTTTTAAAATGGTTTGATTAATAAATTAGATGCTAAAAAGTGGTCTTTTATTTAAGTATTTCACAATTCCTCAATCTGAAAACCATGTAAAATAAACTTCACAAGTATCTGAAATGTCTACAAAAGTTGTTTTACGAGATCTGGCTATTATTCAATATCCTACATTTCTTTTCGGAGGACATGTGCCTAGGATAACGGGGCTGAGAATGGACTCGTAGTTGACTTATTACTCTCACAACATCCAGTTTTTAGAATCAGATAGAAGAAATGGGGATGTATACAGACATGCGTTTGACCGCAAATTCAAAATTCAACTTATTGTATACATCTAGTGGGTATTTTCCTGGACATCACTAGTGTATTTAATAACGCTTCATGGTCACTGTTTTTGTATAAGCCTAGACTTATGGAGATACCAGATGACCTGTACCTGCTCCTTCGGTGATACTTTAACAACCGTGCCATCTTATAAAATATTTTTTTTAAATAAAACTGTTGAAGGCGTTTCCTCCTTTGTATATACAGACAATGTCTTGATCGTAGTAGAGGTGAACAGCCGCACATGCATTGAAAGGACTGCAAACACGGCTTTTTTCTACATAAACAGTTTATAACTCAGTGGCTTAACCTCTGTTTTTCAATTTTACTGATCAGATAAGCATAACCCCAATTAATTGATTATTACAGCTAATCAATTACAAAATGCAGCAGAATCAACCACCAGCATCACACCTGTAATGCCTATGAATGAGAACTAATACTACCACAAAAACAAAACAAAAACCAGAGACCACGCATCCGCCTACGTCCCAGTAAATCCAGGACGTTACGCGGGAAAAGCAGAATCAAAATACACCAGATGAAAGGGAAATTGGAGCACACCTCCATCGGCCTCAGAATTTGATGTATAGATATAAATCTGTTTTTCAAAGAGTAGGGATAGAAAAATGAGCCCAGGACAAGACTAGTGAATAGTTAACCACTTTAGCTATGCTTTGTTTTTAGAATTCTTAATTTCTTGTGGAAGGACATTTTAAACATCACTTTGACAAAAATCCATAAATCGATTGAAGACATGAGTGGAGGGAGGAATTATGTTACAATTTTTTAAGTGTTTTTTTTTTGCTTGGATGAAGGTGTAATGCACTCACCTCACATATATATTTATCAGACATCTTGAAATGTGCATTTTTTATACCATTTTGGTAACATATTATATAAAGGGGCTTTGGTAATTTATTTTTTTATTTGAAAATGGATGAAGGTGTTATGTTTGTGTACATCGGTGGCGGTTGGTGACTTATTCGCATATATTCGTGGGGCTGACATATCAGCCCCGTGGGATTAAAGGGGTTGAACACATCACCAGATAAATTGTTCTGAACAGAAAAAAATTATGACAAAAAGACTTTCACCTCAATTTACTTAAAATATTGGTTTTGTAACATAACTCCTTCATCCACTCACGTCTTCAATTGATAAAACTGTCCATACAGAAATTCGAACCCGTGAGCCAACTGAAGTCCTAACTGAAGTCAACGACATTAGCTACTCATAATGGACATTGACAGGTAAGATGTCATATTACGATTCTTACAAATTCTTGTGCAGATTTGGTCATGTAACATTATGGTAATGTTTTTAAATATTTAAGATAAGTTTGATATTAATATCGCCACTATCTGGCAGAAGTTGGTAAGTAACAAAACTGACAAAAATGAGTTAAGTATACAAAGAGATTCTTTGATATAAATTCTTTGTCTGGAATAACTCAGTTGGTGCATTGATTACAACACTTTGCCAAAAAAGCATTTATTTTTATAGGCAATTATTATTAATGATGATTCAAGGCAGTGGTTCTTAACGGGGGCGGTACCGCCCCCCTGGTGGGAGTTTAGAAGTGTGGGGGGGGGCGTTTTAAATTTTTCAGAATTCGGGGGCGCTGCAGGAATGCGAGTAGAAAATGCACTCAGGGGGGCCGGGCCGCTGAGATATTGCGAGACTTTATTATTTTACTTATTTTATTATTGACGTTTTAGAATTTTTTATTTGTAGTAAGAAATCCATAGCTTGAAATAATAGTACTACATAGAGAATTGTGTAATTTTATAATTTATTTTTTTTTGGATAATTTATTTCTGCTAAAAGGGGCGATTCTTTCAATACGGTTAAGAAACACTGATTTAAGGGTAGGCAATTGTCCCAATTGTATTCATTTTGAGTTCTTATTTTTGTCAGATCAACATTCATGTATCTATATTTTGATATTATAATTATTTATGTAACATAGAATATCGATTCTAGAGGCTTTATCCTAAAAGGTGAAGTTTTCATTTTCTGTATACTCAGAACTATCCATCTGTTACCTACCAACTTCTGCCAGAACAATGACGATATATAAATGTAAATTTAACACTAAGAATTAATTAATATAATTTACTAACGATGCTTTAAAATCAAAACACAATTGGAAGGTAATTTAAGCCTTTTTTATACCAACTGAGTACGAGGCGGTGAGAATGATCTCAGTCGAATATGAATCAAATTGAAAGCGACGCACGGGATTTTTCCGAGCAATCCGACGAGTGATTTTAAGTGAGCGAGGTATGTGAACCGTTTCTATTTCCTCTGTTGAAAGAATACCCCCACCACCTGTACCATGCCATCGCTCACATTTTTGAAGTCTCAGGGTGTAGTTAAGTTGAACAGAATACACGTCAAAATTAACTGAATTGCTAAAAATCTTACATGCGTGTAGATTAGAGGTCTGCACGGGCCCGGGCCTGGCTCACGGGTTTTTACCCGACCCGGCCGTGGGCCGGGCTCTGACGGGTAAGCGCAATTGAGAGTCGGGCTCGGACCGGGCCGGGCTTTGGAATTTGGGATATAATCTGGGAAAAAGTATAGCAAATCGAGTATTTCAAATTTCTCGGTAAGCTAAAAAAAAAAAAAGGACTTTCGGAGATAATCTGGGAAAAAGTATAGCAAATCGAGGATTTCAAATTTCTCGGTGAGCTAAAATAAGGAGTTTCGGGTCGAGTTCGGGTAAGAAGTGCGGTATTAGACTCGGACCTGGGCCGGGTCGGGCGTGAGTTTTTCAGGCTCGGACCGGGTAGTTTTGTAAAATTTTGGCCCGTGCAGACCTCTAGTGTAGATCAACGGCACTCAAACTTTTAGAATTTCTTGCATGGCAGTTCCATTAAGAATTGTTTGATGGCTCGCGGACCCTTTTATTAAAAAATGATTATTATTTAATGGAAATTGAGGGCGCCAAATACTTTGCACAGGGGTGCCACATACCTACGGCATGGCACTGCATATATGTAGATGCTGCTGTGAATAAAACATTTTTTGGTAAAACTATAGTATAGCGTGTCATGGATTGATTGTTTGTTTGGATCACTGTCATGTCATGGCGCCGGTTCGGTGATTCTACCGAACATTACTTTTCCGAACACGAACACTCCGAACAGGTATAGTCCGAACACGAACTCTCCGGCCAAGAATATCCCGAACACCGATTCTTTCGGACTCGGAATCTTCCGCACACAGAACCTTCCGGATATAGAATACTTCGTTACATTATCGAGTATTAATATATAGATGTATTATCTCTTATATCGTGAGTTTCTATTTAAGAATAAACTATTTTTTTTAAAGCACTACTGTCATGAGATTACGACGTTTTTATAACATCAAAACATGTATTAAAACTCTCAACATTAACATTAATTGACTTTAATTCTGAAATAAAAACTTATATTGAATACCAAACCACCAAACTACATAAAACTATTTTTTTTTGATGCTTTATAAAGTTTAAAAAAATTAACACGAAAAATCTATCTTAACGCTATAATACCTACATTTGTCATTGTATAACATTAATACACAAAGAAGTATTGCAAATTAAAAGAAAAAGTCACAGTCCTAAGTATACTAGTCTATGGCCATCAGTTTATCTCAATATAAGTGTTTAAACGAGAACTGCTTGTTACTCAGTTGTCCAATCTCTCTTTTTCCAAAGAGAGTAGGGATAGAAGGATAGGGCTTGGACAGGACTAGTGGTAACCAGATCGCTCTCGATATGCCCCGTTCATAAGATAGGATGGGTGGGAGGGGGGAATATAATATTAATCATCAAAAAACAGAGTAATAAACAGATCTAAGAATAACTTCAACTATACTTTCATTTCTTTCAATAATAACAATTGCTAAAATTATTGCAATAAAAAAATTATAAACACATAATATGTTTAAAATTTGATATACACATTTTGGCATTTGTCAAGTGAATGTAAAATATGTATAATATGTGTATCAATAAGATAATAAAATTATGTTTAAAGTACTGTGTATATCAATTTGCAATTTTAAATGTTTATATGCATGGTATTTCCTTTCAATATAATCAAAAATATCAGCACAATTATAATACAACACAATTTTCAAAATTAATAAGCCAAAATACGAATAAAATTATAAACTGCTTATATACATGAAAATTAAATACGTTTCTTGTTTCAAAATATTGGGCATAATTGCCATAAAACATTCCACATTACAATAAAACAATGATTTTTCTATTAAAAATATTTAAATGTTCGGAGTATTCGGTGTGCGAAGTATTCTATATCCGGAAGTTTCTGTGTGCGGAAGATTCCGAGTCCGAAAGAATCGGTGTTCGGGGTATTCTTGGCCGGAGAGTTCGTGTTCGGCTATTCCTGTTCGGAGTGTTCGTGTTCGGAAAAGTAATGTTCGGTAGAATCCGTTCACCCATGGCGCCGCGCGGCCATAATCCGTAACAGAGGTTTGCCTCTGTACTCAAATATATTTTGTATTTCGCATAATTTATCAGTGTTCTTCGTCATAATGTGTGGTTTTAACGCGATTATCAAGCTCTCAAAAAATAATTTTAAATTGTGGCGTTGTTTTTAGCTTAGTTTGTGAATTTTTTCGCCGTAATAATCCATGACACGCTATACTATAGTTTTACCCATTTTTTGACACACAATTATATATTCCGAAAAATTAAAATTTTATTGAGAAGGATGCATCAGCTTTACCTGAACCAGTTCTTCCATGTTTGGCTTTGTTTTGGCCAGTGCCAACTATCATTTCATTTGTCTCGTATAATTGGAATAAATCTTCATAAATAGGGCGCTTTTGAACATAAGTGGTATAATAAATTGTAAAATACTAAGACGCAGCGCCGTTATTCAGGATCCATTGAAGATGTATGTTGTTTTCGTAGCAATAATTCAGAGTGCACAAATGACAACAACTGATTTACAACCTAATTTATAATTATTATCAATGCAGTTATGACAGCAAGGAGGAAAAATGTACAAACTTAAAGAAAAGTCGAATGTAATACAATAGTTTATCCGCAATGACTACTACAAAGCAGCAAAGCAATGTCAAATAATAAAAAGGCCTACTCCGTTAACTGTCATGTTCAAATTTTGACATTTAAAATAAATAGACAATTATATAGACAGTATAAATAGACAAGAATGGGTCGAAATGAAACTATTACGTTTAATTAAAAAGTATGCCGGCACCGGCTCGCTAAAGCTTATCCGCGATAACTTTTGTGTTTCGAAAAACATTTAATTTTTTTATTTGTTAGGCACATATATATGTTAAGAAAATACCGTACAAAATGAAAGTAATATTTTTTTTAATTAGAACTATCATCGTTTGTACCGCCTCCCTGCGTCCAGTAGAACATAACAAAGAACCGATTTTTATTTTATTATTTATAACTTTAGAATTTAATACATTTTTATTATAGTCGTAAATCTTGCAATGTTATACTATTAGAAAGGATGAACGAAAAATACGAAGGAAATTAGCATAAAAGAAGTGATCACGGGGTAACATTATTTTTAATAATATTTGTCATATATTTAATGGTTTTTTCTGGTACATAATAAAGACAATTTTTCAGACTGTTCTAACGGATGCGCCCCCGATTCATTTTTGAAAAAAACACAGTTTGATTTCGTTACCCTTAAATATTATGAGGTTACTTAAAAATATCTTAATAGCACTGCAAGATATTCGTAATTAATTCGTTATTAGCGGTAAGGTTGCACCATAAGCAATTCACCTAAATTCATCCTTCGTGTCGTCTAGTAGGAAATCTATAAACTTTCATACAAAAGCTTTAACCTTTTGACGCGAACTAGCGCCAAAGAATTCTATAATTTTTGCGATCGTTGTCTATGAATTTTGCATAAAAAATGTATCTGTCAGACTGACGTTTAATCACTCTGATTATTAATTAGAATTAGAATTAACCCCAGAAATTCACTCTGGGCCCTCGCGAGACGCATGAAAACGTCTTCAACGGTTATCAAGCCAATCAGGCCTGACCCAACCAGCGATAAGTTTGTTCATTCCGATCTCGAAAAAGCCAATGCACTCGCCGATGCATTCGTTAAAAAATTTGAAATTCAGTCGGACACGGACATCGCTACGAAAGCGCTTGTTCAAAAATCAATGGAATCACTTGCTGCGCAAAACATCAACCCGAATGATGTAAAAATCGTAGAACCGGTAGAGATCGAAAAACTCATCAAAACACTCGTAGTCAAAAAAGCCCCCGGAAGGGACAACATAAACAATGCCATTTTGAAACGACTCCCTCAAAAGGGAATCATTTTTATAGCCAAAATTTACACCGCATGACTTTTACGTGGCTCGTTGTGACAAACACTCCCTCCCACATTTCAAAGATCATTCAAAATTACCTGAAAGACCGCACTCTCTACCCAGCGGTAAAGAAAGAGAAATCTTCTCTCCGCACAGCCTCCTGGGACCTAGGCTATTTAACCATTTTATCTATGATCTCCCGCACCCTACGAACTGCTCTGTCGCTTTGTACGCAGATGACACAGCAATCACATCTACCCACAAGGATCGAGACGTAGCGTTACGTCGCCTTGAGGCTGGCACAGCCCAGCTGACTGATTTCTTTTGTCGCTGGAGGCTTAACGTAAACGGCGCAAAAACAGACGCGATCCTCTTCACACGAAAGCAAGCCAACAAAAATTTTAAAGGAAAAATCACCATCTGTGGTATTCCTTGGGCATTCAGTCAAGCAGTTAAATACCTCGGGTATACTTGGACTGTTCCCTCACTTGGTCTACTCATATTGCAGAAGCTAGACGCAAAGCACACGTTGCAATTGGTGCGTTGTACCCAATTTTCAACGCCATAAGCTACCTTAGCATGGCAAATAAAGAAGCATTACACAATATGGTCATTAAGCCGACCATGTTATACGCCTCCCCTATCTGGTCTGTTGACATTCCTGACAGCAAATTCCTTCTCCTACAGAGGGTCGAAAATAAATGCCTGCGTATAATCTCAGGCTTGAGGAAAAATGCCAGTATACGATACCTCTGTGCCTGGTACAAAGGCCCAGACATCCAAGATACCCTAAGTCTCCACCGAGCCAGCTTTGAGAAGAGACTGAAGCAGGGGCCTCACCTCGCTCCAACTCTCCGAGCTACAAAAATCGCAAATTTTAAAAACCAACTTCGAACCGAAATTCTTTTACAGCGGAGTCAGACGAGAGAATGGCCGACAGCAATGCCGGCCCTCGTTTAATCGCCCTAAGAGATAATCTTTAATGTTTGATCGAGCGTGTGTACTCTTGAAAGGGAGTACACGCACTCGATAATACGAGCCAGGCTCGCTTATTCAGCTAGGGACTGGGCATGTCTAAAATAAGAACAGTTAACTCTTCAAGTTTACATAAACACTACGAGCAATTCTTGGTAAGAATTGAACTTTTATGATTTAAAGCCAATCATTCTCGTAAGGAGTTTTTTCTTAATCAGAGATACGTTTAATGTCGGTTTGGCAGATGAATGTAACTTCGCAAGCTTAGACATAGGTAAAAGTATATTATAGCGTGTCATGGATTATTACGGCGAAAAACTTCACAGACTAAGCTAATGGATATCCATTATGGATAATAGAGCCCGAAATACTGAAAAATATTTCATATTTCGCATAATTTATCAGTGTTCTTCGTATTAATGTGTGATTTTAACGCGATTATCGAGCCCTCAAAAAATAATTTTAAATTGTAGCGTTGTTTTTAGCTTAGTTTGTGAGGTTTTTCGCCGAAATAATCCATGACACGCTATATTATACTTTTACCATTTTTTGTTGTCATTTGAAATGAAAAAAATGTTCTTAATATTGGATTCAATGCACCTTTGTAGTAAACAAATTTGACTTCTATTTACTTATTCTATGACATTCATTAAATTTACTGTAATATTCAGCCGCCTGTGTGTTCACCGTCGTTGGCTTCGAATCCCAGTACAGACAGTTTTATAAATTTATTTATGAATTTCTGTTTGTAGGCATGGATGTATGTGATGTCTTAAAATCCTCTCCCATCCATACTATCCTATAAACGAAGCGTATCGAAAGCGATTAGCTAACCACTAATCCTGTCCTAGCCCTATCCTTCTATTCCTTCTCTCTTTGGAAAAGGAGAGGTTGAACAACTGAGCAACAAACAGTTCTTGTAGAAACACTTCTATTGAAATAAACTCCATTAGGAGTCCATATGCTCCACATTGGGAGCGGACATGGTAAAGAAAAATCACATAGGGAAAGAATGCTAGTCTTTCATTTTTTTTGTTTTATTCTTCCAGACGTCCTATTTGCAGACAAGTAGCAATTGCCATGGCCAATAAAATATTTTTTATTTTAACAAATTGCATTGCTTACTATCAATTTTATTTAGTAAGATACCTATTGTAAACTGATTTTTGTTTAGAGCAGAAAAGGAATTTGAGAACAATTTTAAGGTCATGGTTTTAATAACCTTGTATGTATCCTCTTAAATGTTTAAAAAACATCAGTGGGTGTAAAAAAATGTTTATTTCCAAAAAATTGGGCATTTTGATCATGTTTATCTAGAAGAATTGCCAAAGAAACTAGAAAACACTAACTAAACAAAAATACTAAGAGTCGCCAATGAATAAAGAGTTCATTAAACAACTTTATAGTATCAAAAAGGTTTTAATGGATAAAGCAATGTTTATTAATCATAAAAGTAAACACCATTACAGGGAAAATTTTTGTTTTGGGGGGCACTTTTTATCTTGCCAATCACTCATGATTGGCAAAGGCAGTTATTCAAAATGGATAACGGATAACAACACAGACATGTTGGTTGTAACAAAGGTATGTAGGAAGTTACAATTTCATCACTTCGCTCAACGTTTAAGGCGACTCAGTAGGAATGCAAAACTTTAATTTGACCTACAGCATAAATATTGCACTGACTTAAATAGGTAACCACCACTATACGTATTTTTACAGTATCAAAACAAGCAAAACATTTTTATATTTCATTACAAAAATAACAATACCACCTAACACAGGAATGCATATTTAGACAGTAATGAGGTATTTTTACATGGTAGCAACAGTAAGCTATCGTATTTCATAAACTAACAGTTTTTGCCAAAGGTAAATTACACGAGAAGCAAAACAAAACATACAATATAAAATTCTCAAACTTTCTCTAATATATTGAAACAATTAATATTTATTTTTAATTTTGTATAATCTATTTGTTATGATATTGATTTGATATGATTTGTTATGATATTGATATTGATAAATACAGTTTTGAAAAATAATTTTGTTGCATAAAAAAGATTAAAATAGAAAAGTATTGAGTAAAAGAATTATAAGTTGCAATTGATAGTTATTTTTGGTTCGCGCTATAGTTTTGACTAATCCGAAAATTATCTTAACTTTGTCTTATATTTCGTGTTATACAAAAAACTTCGACATTTTTAAATTATTGTAAGTTAAGTAATCGTTCTTAGCAAATCGATTGAACATTTCGCACAGTGACTTCTTTACGTTTTTTATTAATAGCGTCTAAAATGTATTGCGGATTCCATATTTCTATTGACCTTGTGAATGTAGGATCCAAAATCTCAGAATGATCCCTTGGTTCCAGATAGTGGCGCGTAAAAAAATAATATTTTCATATAATTTGATAAATCGGTTCCAAATTCGTGTTAAAAAGTACCAAAAATGTATGAAAAAACTTAACAGTGCCATCCAAAAAAATCACGGAAATCGCGTAAAAAAAAGGATTGGGTGTATATTTTACTGAATGCACGGAATAACAATATTTTTTATCAGAAAACTTCATTATTCCACTGATTGCTTAGAATAAAGGTAAACATCATTAACTAATAGCTTGACGATTAATAGTTGGTCTGAAGACGCTTCTCGAAAAAGCCAAATGCGTGTTACAATTTGTAAACGATCAGTGGAATAACAAAGTTTATTTGTAATGAAATGATTTTTTCTTAAGTGACTACCGAAACTATCGAAAATATTCATAATTCATGCTAATAATTCTTTCAAGCCATTAGCAAATTTTATTATGTGCTTATTTTTACTTCAAGTTTATATATAGCCTAACTCAATAAGGAAGAAACTAAATGAATATTATATCTGATCAAAAGAAGTTATTCAAATAATTTATATCGAATGCATAAATATATTCGTATTTTTTTATATTGTTTGAGAACTCTCTTTCGCCAATATATAAGTTCAAAATTCAGAGTTGTGCCAAGAAAACATAATACTAATAATATTAAAAGTAATTCAAACCATGTGATTGATTTGAATATTAATGTATTGTAGGTACAATATTGTTGCGTAATTTGGCAAGTTATCGAAAAAATAAGGTTTTCAATCATTTAATATAATGGTTAAATTAAAGTCGTTAAGTTATATCGGCTGCATCGGACTAACTTTGTTGGGTGGTACAAAACAATGACTTAAATTTATGAATTAATATATTTCACAAGTTTATTATGTATCCATACATATGTATATATATTTTTCATATATCAATTTCGAATATTTTCTAGCATTCTGTTTTGTTCAATTATAAGTTTAAAAAAACACGTTTGACGGTAGAAAAATGTATTCAATTAAAAAAACTCTACGTTGCAAAAAAACATAGATTACCATCTGTATATTATGTAAAAAATATTTACTATTAACATTTTACCTTTTCCAATAATTTTGAAGTTTTTTTCCATTTAGATGACTTTTATTCAACTACTGTTACTATTATATTGAATAGAATCTCTTTTTAAAACCATTGCCGAATAATTATTTCAAAATGCTTATCCATAAACTAAAGTAATACTGGTCTCTACAAGTATTTCGACTGAACAAGACATTATTGTATTATAAATAATTATATGATTTATCAGCGCTTTGGGCAACCCTAACCCCAACCGATATTTAACCGTTTATTATGGTGATGTAAAAAATACATTGCTTTCATTCATACCTCTAATATTCATTGACCATTAAAGTCTTTAAATAAATTTTAAGAAAACATTTGACGCGTGCACTCTAGACTAAGCCTCATCTCAAACTGAACTCGAACTGAAGAATGGTAGGTAAGAAGAAGACATCCCCGAAAAATGGTTACCATTTATTGGTATTATTATTTTTTTTGCTTTTAAATGTAAACAATAAAATGTTTTATTTTATCACTCCAATTTTTTGTAGAAGTATTTATGATCCAATTATGCTTTAAAAATCAGTCAGAAAAAGTGGGAGAAATGGTACATTTCAAATGGATGTGCAATCATTATATTACATAAATTGGAAATTCTGCTCAATTCACTTTCTTAAACAAACCTTTATCTGCATTTCTTTCTAAGACATTAAACTTCGGTATCTTACAATAATCTCTAAAAATGATCTCGACGTAAAGCAGTTTTTCAAATTCCGTGTATTCTTTAAATATGACTCTTTTCATGAAAAAAAAATGCAATAGTGTAAAGAAGCGTTTGGAAAATGTTATTATTGAAAAAAAAATTTTTTGAGTGAACGGTACACGAGATTTAGTCGACGGCAAACGATCGATTTACTCTGTTTTCAGGCGCGAAGGAATTATATCCTCTTAATGCTTTTGTGCTATTCAGTACATTTTTCTTCTCGCAAACTCTTTGGGACTAATATAGATTTTCTTAATCCAGCATTACCGACTTATCATTGAGGATCACTTATCTCTTCAATACGTAGGCATTCACAAGACCTATTCTTAGGAAAGAATTTATTTTTCAGTTCCCCTTCTTCAGAGAGTGAAGCCGGAGGCATCGCCTCGCCCTCACCGGACAATCTAGATGAGAAGGCGGCCGAGCGAAAGCGTAAGATGACCTTAATGAGGAAGAATATAGAGGCCAAACGCGATCTTCTGGCGGACTCGACTAGCGAGGATATTTTATCATCCTCCTGCTTTCCCTCTTCGCCCGATTCTAATCCCACACAGGCTGATCTGGAACAGAAGGCGGCTGAGCGTCAGCAGAAGTTGGCTGAAAAGAAACGTAAGGCGAACTTAATACGATTAGAGGGGAACGTAATAAGGTTAAGAGAAGTGTCGAGGCGCTGTACGATATCAAGCATCGATGCAAACGTTCACCCCTCGATTGTTTCCAATCTCAAATTGGCCGAGCGGGAACAGAAAGTGACCGATCGTGAAAAGAAGGTGGCTGAACGAGAGCAGAAGGTGGCCGAATGGGAGCAGAAGGCCGCAAAACTGAAAGAGAAAGCGGTTAAACTTAAACGTAAGGCAAGTTTAATGATGAGCAGCGCAGCGGCCAAACGCTATCGTCGAGCGATATCAAGTAGCGAAGATCATTCATCATCAGCTTCAATTCCCTCCTCGCCTGTTAACGATCCCTCCCCACTGTCCACCCCTAGAGTTAAATACACTTCCGATGACGACTCTGTAATTTGCCTGGATGAGGAATAGCATTCTGACCCTGATTTCTAACCGATGGATTGATAATCCTCCCTACAATCTTCTAGGATTTCTGTTTCACAATTTATTTTTTTAGTTTTTAAGTAAAATTTATTTACGTGTGTAAGAAAAATAAACTGTATCATTTAATAATAATTATTGTTGTTAACTGCAGGATAAATCTGGTGAGTGATCTTTTCAAAGATTTGCTATTCCATAAACAACCATTTTCTGAAAATTATCATATAGGCGTAAGAGACTTATAAACTAACTTGTCAAAAGTGCAATACACAATGTACTATAAACATATTATTCAATCTACTATTGTCTTTGGTCTTTAAGTAAAATAAATTGAACAATGTTGTACGAAATATAATATGTTCACACTTATTTTTTATTACATTCTCTGTTCAAGAGCAATTGAAATGTTTAATTTCTAATTAACTATTTAGGATAACGTTGTTTGAAAAAAAATACTGTGCTATAATATTATAGAAAATAAAACCATTAATTAAAGCTCAATTAATAGTACAACAATTGTAAAAATATAAATAATAAAGACAGTTCACATTTCTCTGTGAATCACCAAAATTTTATCCCTAACAACCACTTTACCAACCTCTGTTAAAAAAATATTCTAATGAAGTAATTACAGATTTTTTTATATATAAGAAGTTTTATTTCCTCATACCTTGCATCCTGAATCCTGATGATAATTCTTTTTGATTGTTCTCTTACATTGAATTAAAAAAAATTTTAGCAGTGGTATAATGTTTCAATACATATATGACAATTTTGCCATTCCAATTCTCCAGACATTCAGGCAAGTAGTTTTTATCAAACACATAAGGAAAATATAATCAATTCGATTATTAGTTATGAATGGAGATCTGAATTAATTTTATATTAATGATGTTCAATCTCAATTGAGAAAGTAGCTGCATAAGAAATTACAATGTTTGTAGGTCATTGCTATTACAAGTAATAATAAGTTTTGACAATCGTTATTAAAAACTAATTTGAAAGAACGTAAAATAGAATTGTCTACTAATTTTGAAAAGGTAGGTATTAAAAGACAGCGAAAAATTTTAACCACCAGCACGCCATCGACTCACCGATTCGTCTCACGCTTATCTATCTACATTAGGGTATGTGCAAGACATTTCTTTGGCAGCTTGATAGATGTCTGGTTTGGTTTGTATAGTGTCATTGTTTTCTTTTAAAAATATTAAAAAATGGTCAAATTCATCTTCAAAAGTACAAACACTCTTTGTACTCTTTGTAAACATCCATCAACTTTTTTATCGCATTCTTTATTTCTTCCATTGATAGTTACTTTATATGAAAACCATCCTATGAAGAGAAGACTTTATACAAAAACGTATTTTTTTCGAATTTCAGTTTAATGAAATTCTAAGATTAACACCAGACCCGTCCCTGATGACATCATGTATATTACCTTCTAAAAGATCTCATTCAATAAAAATTATTGATGAATTATTAAGGCATTCCTGGATTATTGTGAAACTTAGTAGCTGCTTTATAATAATAAGCTTGGAAAAAGATCATTCACTTGAAGTCACTGATACTGGAACCAATCTATCAAAGTTGCAGTGTCAATGGGACCAATCTATTTATACCGGTCCTTACCAGCGGTGGGCTGCCAATATCTTAACAAGGGGCTCGGTAAATGTTATCCATTTTTTTATCCGTGTCCGCTCCCTATGTCGAGTATATGGCCTCCTAATGAAGGTATCTCAACGAAAGTTATTTTTCTACGAAAACTGCTTGTTACTTAGTCGCTCTACTCTCTTTTCCAAAGAGAGTAGTAGGGATAAAATGATAAGCATAAGACAGGACTAGTGATTAACTAATAGTAGCACTCAGTTTAATTGAAGAATCGGAAGAGTGGAAGGCAATCTTAAGACATCACAAGCACCCATTCCTTCGAACAGAAAATAGATAAATCGATCGAAAAAATGTTTTTTCGTACTGGGACTCACGGACGCCCACAACGCTGAATGAAAAAACGAAACGACAACTAATTTTCAAATTTATCCATCTACAGAAATTGCAGTTATGTGATGATTTGATATAAGACGAATGATTTTCTTATCTTAACAAGGGGCTCGCTGGCCGCACCAAAATTTAACAAGGGGCTTGCGCGAGCCCCCCCCGATCTCCCTCCAGCCCATCCCTGGTCCTTACCCTTAGATGCATACCAAGCCAAAGTAGAAATAAGTAACCCAACTTTTTATTAAATACATTTTCTTAGTGTCACATATGAGGGTATTACTTGCAAATACGGCTTATTCCAAAATGGTTAAAAAATGAAACTTGAATATCATTTTGAAAATCAATGTACTTTTTAAAAGTATTTTTGGAATGGTATTTTGGATGTTGTCAAGGCACGTTTGAGCATTGGCGGATCCAAGGGGGGGGCCATGGCCCCCTCCTTGGGAGAATTTATTTTCCATTTTTATAATTTATTAAAACTTTATTTTGAAATGGGCTCTTTAATTTTTTAGTTTACTGTGTTTTATAGAATACATACTGACTTAATTATATATTGACTATTTTTATATACACCCAATCTTTTTTTACGCGATACATTGGAGGAAGGTGGCGCGTAAAAAAACCTTACTTTCATATGATTTGATAAATCGGTTCCAAAAATCAAAATATCGCGTAAAAAAATATCAAAAATGTATGAAAAAAAAATTGTTCCTCTAATAAGCGCAAAAAATATTTTTTTGCGGTGCCGTCCAAAAAAATCGCGTAATTTCAAAATCGCGCAAAAAAAATCGCATAAAAAAAGGCTTTCATCTATTTTTTTATGTATTATTTATGTATCATGCTTATTTTCAAATTGAATGGCCCCCTCCTGGGACAATTTCTGGATCCGCCACTGCGTTTGAGACTGATTCCTAAAAATACTTTCAAAATTTATTTTTATCTACTAAATTACATTCATGGATTATGTTTTAACAACAATGGAATGAGCCGGGTTTGCAAGTAATATCATCATATCATGTACTTAAGGTAAAGATGTCCACTTAAATAAATATCTTAAACATAACAATATAGCCATATACCATCTATGAAATGTTAATTTTATTAATTTACTAGCCGTTTCCTGGCAAGCGTTGCAATGCCAGTCAAAGAAACAAAGTGCATGTTTTCTTTTTCTGCCTGTTTCACATTTGCTGTCGATTGTCTATGGTACGACACACGCGCCATCTACTGTAACTTGATTGTACTATAACCTTCGCGCAAGTGCAAGCATACGTTGTCAAAATGAACTGTATGGCAGACATACAAACATTGATTTTTATATATAAGACCTACTGTAAGCTAATTTTACTATGCCTATAACCTTCCCGAAAGTACAAGCAAAAAGTACGAACAAACAAACATTCATTTTTATATATTAGATTTATTAATTTAGAAACTTAGCATGTATACATGAAAAAATAAATTGTCAAAATTCATAAATAAATATTAATTTTCTTGATGATTAGGATAATAATGCACATGGACTATTTCACATTTTAAGTTTTTATATATTCATCTTGTCTAAATATTCTGGTTAATCCATTCAATAAACGAGGAAACTTTTGTGAAAACTCCTGGGTACGGAGCTGCAGCGCAAGGCTTTTCACTCCAAGATACTATTCCGATTTGGAAACCTCCTGAAAGTAATGGACCACCAGAGTCACCCTGAAATAATAATAACAGTTGAATCATTGATTATGCATTGTGTAATTTATTCTCACACTTTAAATTACCATAATTTATAATGATTATATTTTAATTATATAAATAAGGGTATTAATTGGGGGTGAGGTGGTTTGATTTTGTTAGGAATTTGGAGATAAGGTAATGTAAATAACAGCACTCTGTCACGTCAGTGGTTATGGAAAGACGTTGGAACTGGCTGGGTCATGTGCTGCGGATGCCTCTTTCGACCGGTGGGATTCCGGCGCCCCGGACGTCCGTCGGGTACTATCCATAAGATGTACTCGGCGAAACTGAGGGATGCTGGCATGACATGGGAGGAAGCAAAGCAATAAGCGGGAGACAGGGAAACATAGAGGTGCCGCGTGGCGGTCATATGCTCCACATCGGGAGTGAATATGGTCAAAGAAGAAGAAGAAATAAAAGTTATCCTAATTTTTACATTTATCATTTAAATAGTTATATTGGAGTGTTTGCTATGGTTCTCAGACTAGTGCACGTCCGTGGGTTAGAAGAAGCATTGGTACTGATCCGATGTTATATGGTAGTGTTGTTTTTGTTGATTTTATACAGAGCTGCAGTTATTTCGTTTCATTATTATTGTTTAACATGTTTCTGTACCGTGTATGATGAGAGCTTCTCTTCAGAAACACTATGTTAACTTTCAATTCTCAGTATTATATATTTTTTTACACTATTATCAGTGAAATTGTGGAAAAGTGTAAATTATTATTATAATAAATTAATAAAATAAATCTGTATTCTACTAACATTACATTGTCCTTTTCCTCCTTCTATTTTTCCAGCGCAGATATTGGATGCGATTATTTTTCCTTCGTAAATTGATCTGCAATAACCTTCTGAGATTATTTCGATGTCGACTTTCTGCAGAGTTGTTTGTACGATGCCATCTGTCTGTCGTTATAATGATAAAAAATAATTTTAATTTATCATAAAAACGACATCTCTTAAAATTATTACCAACTAACAAAGCTAACCAACTAACTTCGTTACACTGTTCATAGATGCCGTAAAACATTTTTACCAAGACTGGAGTTGTGAAGAAAACCGCGGAAATTTGAAAAAAAAATAGATAGTTCGTGCATTTTTTATATCGTCTAACAAAGATAATCTTTTGTATTTTAATTTCTCTTCCTTTTCATATTTTGTATTAACTCATTTGGAATCAATTTTTGCTGATGTGTACAATTTGTTAAAAAGCTGGATCCAAACAGTAAACAATATTGTAAGCAATATTGAATTTTATTTTTTAATATCAATACAAGGAAGCCTGTACACCATTATTTTTTATTATACAGTAAAACTCCCATTTACACTAAAGTCGGGACAGTGTAATTCGGGGTAGTGTAATTAGGGGTGTGAATCTTTTACAAAATTAGGGATTTGGTTTCTTCCGCAAAAAATGCAAAACTAAGATTTACCTTAGTTTTGCAAAAAAAAAAATATTTACGAATTTTTTAGTTACCGAGTGATAAAATGCAAAGTGCGCCAAAATCCCACACATAGACAATCGCCCGCTATACGTGTATAGCCTGATACGTGTTGAAAACATAGACGCTAGCCAACATTTGACTGTATGCGCGGCACAGACGACCGTCTCGTAGTAACGACAATGTAATGCGACCGTGCAATTGGGGGATTTGCAGCGAATATTTCAAGCCAGCGCGTTATTCGGGGTAGTGTAATTAGGGGTTCCACTGTAGTATACTTTTAACACGGTATTGCCTGAAATGTATCCACCGTGTAAGGAGAATAGAGTGTATGAGCAGAACAGGCGGGAAACATCAGCCGGATGTGTCGGACCTATTTACATCCGTTTCCGGTGACAATCTGAGCAACTTAAAGGGTTCATATGAATTGCAAGCAGACGTTAGTTCGTAGAAGCACATCGATTACTCACATCCTATTTTAGGTGATGCGCACTTAAGTACGTTGAATCAATTCTTGAGAAGTTTACCCAGTATATTAAAAACACAAATTAAAGCACAGTTTACCCTGTTACGCTGTAGATTGTACTGTCTTAGATGAATGTTAAGCCACAGAGTGTGGTGGTGGGTATAACGTTGCGTTAAAAAATATTTCGCACTGTGGAAAGTATACTATTGTTACGCATGGCCATTGATGGAATTATTGCAATCTCGCTTTAACTTTGCCGATTAGAACGAGATAGCAACCTGCATGTAATATAACTGCATTCAATTCGCTCTGTTTTGCTCATTCGGATAGCGCTGTCTTGCATAACACTTACATTACTACAAACGCTAAGAAGCGACCATCCAGATAATAATTCGTGACTGACAATTTTAATATCATAATTACACATGATTTGTTTTGTTTTTCAGTTGGACAGTTGGAAAGCTCAAATGGGCAACACAAAATCTTCAATAAGGGCACACGTGTTGCCGAGAGAATACTATTCATTAACCATGCGGGGTGTTAACATAGCTTGTGATAATTAATATTTTTTGTTGACTACTTACCGCGTTGAGCCCCCACCCGAGTAACAAAGTGGACGTTCCTGTCTCGAATTCCATTCCTGGAGGAGGAAGCTGTATTGCAGCAACGTTTCGGTCATTGAGGTTCATGGGAGTGACTACCTGTAAATATTTATCATGCCTACAACTTAACGCTGTGAGAACCAGCTTTGAATGAATAAGTCAAACACAGACAAATTGTGACTTGCACAACCATTTAGTTTAGAGCAGTGTTCTCCACCGGTGGTCCGCAAACAATAAACCAAAATTCAAGAAATTCGCCATGCAAAAATAATAACTAGGATCTTTTTTCGTCTGCACGTTTACTTGTATTTTGACTTATTGTTAAATAATAATAATTGGTAGGATGATGCGACACCAAACCTAACCTAACCCAACGATCTCTGATCTCCACAACTATGACGAGACACTGCCTGAGAATAGTTTTAGACCCAGAGCAGTACTGCTCGACGACCCTCCATAGATCTTATGTCGTCTAAAATTGACAATTTTAGAACGAACTTAGCATCACGAAAATGACTCTCTTTGTTTAAAAACAATTTGTATACTGTATGTGTGTATGTATGTATGCGCATGTGTGTGTACATGTACGGATATAGTATGGAGGAAGCATATGGAATGTGATTTGCAAAATAATGCACATGGAGTTCCCGTGAACTTCTTATCTCTGTAGTGATCGCGCCCTTCCGTCTGCAAACGACGGTAAGGGGATGCAATTTACAATTTTTCAAAATCTTTATCAATGAAGGAGACTGGAAGAACCTTGGTGCTTCCTGGTACTTGAAGCTCCATAAATTTGATGTCCAAAAAAAACCAAGGAACTTAAAAATAATGAGAAGTAAAATACCCAACAAATGTGGTGAAGCCGGCAACCGATCTCGAGTGTGGTATGAATTTAAATACGACTCAAGAAAACGTCATTTCAAATTATATCCTTTTTTCAATGTCTATAAATTATATACCCAACTAATTATGGGTAAAAGTGTAAATTAAATACGCATGCTAGTTTTAAAAACGCTTAGTGCATTTTAAAAATTAGCATGCGCCAATATTAGTAATATTTATGATTGGTATGAAATCTTTCTAGTGAAAAGTAGACATCAATAATGCGGCTCTGCATTAGTGGTCCGCGATTTTTTTTCCTTTTTTTACCGGTCCGCAGGTGTAAAAAGGTTGGGGAACACTGGCTTAGAGAAAAAATTAAATGGTCAGTTTGAATCAATTTTTGGTCAGAACTCAAATAAACTTTTGGTTTGAATAAAATACAATTATTGAATAGGTTAGGTCAGGTTAGGTTTTTTTTAAATTTCATTGAAATTATGACAGTTTTATATAGATTCTGACCATTAATTATTTATTCTGCCCTCTGTACACTGATCTGTATACTATGGTCCTTCAATATACATTCTGACTAATGTAATATAAAATGACTGAAACTGTATTAAAATTCAAACCGGTTAAATACGAACCTTTATCTTAAGAGATATTAAGTATCCTTTTTTAGAAGAGTATAAAAAACAGAGGACTCAAGAATATCCCGTCCCCCATTTGTTGCAAACTTATCGAATACCTCAAATGTTGGCTATGGTTGAGATTAGGTCAGCGTGGTTTATTGACGTTAAGATTAATTATAGATAAAAACTATAAAATATCACAACCATTTTGAAACAAAACAAAATACAAACTAATATAATAAATAAGAAATTAAGCTAGCATAAATCATTTAAGTTTTTTTGTTGCTTTCTTCTACAAAGTTAAAACGCGTGATTTGATTTGATCTTTGCGAAGCGTTATCATTTTATTTAGAAAAAAAAAATGGAACAACTTTAGTAGATTCCGTGGACATATTATTCAGTGCTTTATAGCACAAGATTAGCAAAACTTCTTAGATTAAGTCACATAGTCAAAAAGAAAGAAAAAATATTATAAAATATGAATTTTCGCCCAAAAAATATGCTTCAATAAGATATGTTATGCTTAAGTGCTTGTCAAAACAGCCAATTTGAATATGAAAGTATATACTGTCAAATACATGATCAACGGACATCGATTAAGAAGTAAATATGGTATTTCCGCAGGCGAAGGGCTACGGTTGTTACAAGCAGTCATAGTCGACGCAATACTTGTCAGGAATTATCACGAATAACGCAATCGGAATACAATACGACACCCTAATATGTGCATGTGTGACAGGGCTTGCAATTAACTGTCAAATATCAATTACAGGTATACGGTAAATAGTTAATCCAATTACTGTATTACCGATAATTTACCTATTTTTATTTATTTAATAAAATAGTTATGTGTCTAATTTATACAAAAAAAATTGTGTCCTTGATTGAAACACATCGTCTGTGGAAAGGAAAAAGGACGTAACCCACAGTTTTTTCAAAATATCTTTTTTTCGATAATCACAATTTATTCAACTTGATACACGTTCTATCAAAAGAATATTAGCTGAAAATGCCGAATTAGTATCTAAATTTAGCTTTTATGTTTGAAAAAAGATGAGCTTGTAAAAATTGAAACCAAGAAATATGACTGAAAAAAAGGTTTTTCCTAGACAATTTCTTAAATTAATATTAGATTATGTCAATTAAACGCCAGTTTAGAAGTTTACGTGCACTTCAAGGTTGTGGATATATCATAATTTGCATACGCCCCAAAATCATCAAACCACTTTTTTGTGCCTCCTGTAAAATTTGCTTTGTGTGGGTTACGTCCTTTTTACTTTCCACAGTCGATATGTAATAACAAATATTTATGAGATGAATAATATCATATAAATATGTCTTTATTTTAAGATTTCGACTGAAGGTGCTTGGTGGAATTTCAATATTAAATTGGAATCGTTCAAATTATGTATGTACATTTACACAAGTTTTATCAGTAATGACCCGAGCTTCGCCGTTCGGCATCTTCAGGCGAATCCCGGGTCGTTAGTGACACAACGTGTGTGAATGTACATAATTTGAACGATTCAAATTTAATATGTCTTTATGATACTACTGATAGAAATTAGTGATCATATAATCATTTTCACCACGTCAAGCTGGATTACGATTTATCATATTTTTTAATATGCGTTTTGATGCAATACTATATTAGTATGTTAGTGGGTAAGTCATTTTATTTGTAAGATATTAAAAAAATAAATAACGAAGAATAACAAACAATACATGAAGAATATAATCAAATAATAAAGAATATACATATAATCAAATACTACGTTCCTATAATATCGCTGCTTTTCAGGGCCGGCGCCATCATATAGACACAATAGGTAACCGCCTAGGGCGCAAACCATTAGAGGACGCATAAATGGAGTATTAAAAATATTTTTATATACTCTAATAATAATAAATAATAGTACGTTTTATTTTATTTTGATGTTTGTATTTGTTCTATGTAATAATGTATCGTAATCTATATGATTTGAAAAAAGGATGCTGAGTGACTGAGGAACACAGTTCATGTAGAAAAATTGGTTGTCTGTAAAGTCGGTTTACGGACGATAGTTTAACGTGACAACGTCATAAGAAAACATTGATGAAATGATTGCATACTTTTATAAATAAAATGGAATCATTTTTATTGAATTATCATTATTTTGTATGGATACGAAGAAGGAGTGAAATGAAATCTACAATTTTTGACGTATATTTTTATATATTTTTTATTGTATATATTTATTTTATTTATTAATTTTATTTATTAAATAAATATATACAATAAATTTAAATATTAATCTTTCCAGAATTATAAATATATAAAATAAAAAATCTATTATTGTATATATTATACAAATTTATACAATATATATACAATTAATTTATTGTATAATATATATTTTTATATATTATACAAATTTATTGCATAATATATAGTATAATAAATTTATTGTATAATATATATTTTTTATTTTATATATTTATACTGAATATTTGATTTATAATTTATTGTATATATTATACAAAAATATATACAATAAATTAATTTTATTGTATATATTTATTTTATATATTTTTTATTTATTTATAATATGTATAATAATATATATAAATATGTATATACAATTTATATATATTATAACAATTTATATATAATATATATATACATATTTATATATATTATTCATTTGTATAATATATTTATATATATTTGACAAATGTATTATATATTTGGTATAATGCATATTATACCAAAAACATTCGTCAACTGATAAATAAATAAAAGTCGCTCGCACGCTTGCCGTCGGCGTAACGAGACAAACGGGAAAATGAGTCATGTTTTTTCGTGCATGCAGTGAGCGTTCATCGATTTATAAGACGTTGTCACGTCAAAAATCTGTTGAAATACCTCCATTATGAGGCCACATGTTTAACATTGGGAGCTGACATGGATATATAAACAATATTTCCAATAGTAGCGAATTGTTTTTTTTCATTATTTCGAAAAAATGGGACGATTTGTTAAAAAGGGGGCGCGCCAAATGGCCTCGTGCCGGCACTGGTCGTTTTGGTGATAGATGCCAGATGAAACCAGTTTACAAGATAAGAAAGTAAGACAGATTAGTAAAGATTACAATAATTGTTTCAGTGTTACTAGAGTTGAAAAACAAATCATTACATTACGGATGCATATCTGCAATAATCTTTCTTTATAATATGTCTACATCTCGCGACCCGAGTACTACAAGGTTCTATGTGAAAATTTTTGACGAAACAAAAGTAACAATGCGGCAGTCTTCCAAGTAGCATTATTGGTATACATTGCTATTTTTGTTTCGTCATTTTTTTCACATAGAACCTTGTAGTACTCGGGTCGCGATCTGTCATTAATTCACGATAAAATATTGCTCACAATTATCGGTATTTTTTTCGATTTACCGGTAATTACCGATTGTTAGTACTGCAAGCCATAATTCAGGGGTAGGAAACCTTTTCTTCTCTGAAGGCCGCATTCATTTTTCTGACTCGACATTTTTTTTTTTGGATATCAAATTTATGGAGCTTCAAGTACCAGGACGCGCCAGCGTCAAGGTTTTTCCAGTCTCCTTCATCGATAAAGATTTTGAAAAATTGTAAATTGCATCCCCTTACCATCGTTTGCAGACGGAAGGGCGCGATCACTACAGAGATAAGAAGTTCACGGGAACTCCATGTGCATTATTTTGCAAATCACATTCCATATGCTTCCTCCATACTATATCCGTACATGTACACACACATGAGCATACATACATACACACATACAGTACACAACAAATTTAAACAAAGAGAGTCATTTTCGTGATGCTAAATTCGTTCTTAAATTTACAATTTTAGACGACATAAGATCTATGGAGGGTCGTCGAGCAGAACTGCTCTGGGTCTAAAACGATTCTCAGGCAGTGTCTCGTCATAGTTGTGGAGATTAGAGATCGTTGGGTTAAAATGTTTTCCTACCTCGCTGTGAAACTTTTGAGATATTTCACGAACGAACTCGTGGATGGTAGGTATTTTCAAGTCTCTCATAAGCCCGCAGTAAACATTGACTAGGGAATCTTTGGCCGGAAACAATTTACCATGTCAATTTTTAAAGACCAGAAATTTGTGGATTTCCCAAAATTACCAGTGTGGGACCTTCTTTTTTTAGGTCTTCCAGAAATTTTCAAATCAAAAATCTCACGAATTTACAAAAAAATACAGAATTGGCCAGAAGGTCGCACCAGAGTAATCAACAGGCCGCAGGTTCCTCACGCCTCCCTTAATGCGTAACGCAACATATTAATTGAGTGCAATAACAAGGTGTGCTTTTTTGTGCTTAGGATTTTAAAAATAAACACAATACAAACATTATAGTCCATTATACGCGCAAAAACAGATTGTAGAAAGAATGAGGGAATTATGTAGGCATGTGCATGTGTTTAGCCTTGTCACTTTGTACACACCTTACTGCTACACCATACATACACAAGAAAAAATGCACAAAGCTACTCAGGCAATTTCTCTTGTTACTATATCGAGTTACAAACTACATAAATATTCAGATGAGCATTATTTATTGTTGGTACAAAGAATGTCAGATATGGTAGTGTTTTTCATGAATAATTTTCATCTAAAAAAAGCTTTGCAATTTAATTCTAACTTTATCAAACAATGAAGTCATAAAGTGCTTCAACAATAAGCTATCACGCAATATTCTGAAACATGCAACATGCAACATAAAAGTAAAAATTGGTTTAATAATGTTACTAACAGTGTTGAAGCAATTTAATTTTAATTTTTAATTGAAGTTATGATAAAAAATAAATAAATTAAAAAAAAATGAAAAACTTGCAATATAAGTAACCAAATTTCATATGTTTCAGCCATTCAATAAAAATGAAAAAAATGTACTTACGTGATACATTCGCAATTTTATACAATTCACAGTCAGTATCTAGTTCAGGCGCGGGGAACCTTTGGCCTTCTGGCCAATTCTGTATATTTATGTAAATTCCTGACATATTCTGACGGTAAAGTCCTGTTTTCGGCCAAAGATTCCCTAGTCAATGTTTACTGCGGCCTTATGTCGAATCAGAAAAATGAATGCGGCCTTTAGAGAATAAAAGGTTCCCCACCCCTGATTTAGTTTATTCTTTTGGACTCTTAAATTTATAAAAATATCTCATATATATCATAGAAATATCTCAAAGAATACATATAAAAACTGATCAAAAGGGACAATATTTAACCTTTTTAGTATTATGTAATTAAAACTAATACTCGTATCAAAATTTCAGCAAAGTATTTAGATAAATAATTATCTACTGGGGTGGAAAGTTTTTTACTGGTCGAGTTTGTAAATTGTTACAGAACAAAAATGTGGTATATGAGAACTAATTATTTTGTATATTTGTATAGTAAATATGTACATCATATATTATAATTTTAAAGCGAATATTTTGACGGATAATGAGTATTATAGTATAATTACGCCAGTCAATTAAAAAAATAAATATTAAGCATTAAAAAAAGCGGTCCAAATATATTTTACCAGAGTTACATTAAATTAAGTTTTATTATACTTTATACAAACATCCAAGGCAAAGACAAAAAAAATATGGGCCAATTAAAGTGAGCCGACTGGTATTTTAGAAAAAAATAAGTTAGATGCGTTGTAATATTCTTTTCACATCTTTAAGTATTGTAAAAGTTAAGTAACCTTAGTTAATTAATACACATTACAAAAGTGTTATCTCCGTAAAATAAAAATAAATGTAATCCACCAAAACAATAAGTAAAAATGTGATTGTACCCCAAGAAAAAAGTTTCACCATTTTACTAGTTGGCTCACTTCACCTCTAGAGGGCTGATATGTAAAGATCGTTTAATATTCTTACTTGGCGTTTTTGATATTATTATTAGTGAGATAAGTTACTGACCAAATACTAAATTTAGTGGGTATTCCCATGGGCTAATCCTTTTCGCCAGCAATGGTACATTTATTTCTTGTATAAACAAGACACATTCATTTACTAATCGTCAGTTTAAGTTCACCCGTGCACTTGAACGCCTGAAGATGCCGAAAAGCGAAACCCGGGTCGTTAGTGACAAAATTTGTGTGAATGTACACAATAAGAACGATTCAAATTTTATATGAAAGCATTTTAAATCTAAAGGTTTACCTTCACCAGTGCAATGTCATTATGGGCATAACTATTGGAAAATACAGCATATTCCTCGTGGCATATGATTCTGTCAATTTGAACAATGGTAGGGCCAGCCACAGACGTAGTCTTGATGCCATATTGGATGGTTGGATAGGGCACCTTTAACCTTCAACAAATAACAATACAAGTTAATTAACCCATCAGAGACGGAAACACTTTTTATTTTGCTTTTTTTAACCTCTCAAGTGTTATGTGTAGGTAGTTATTCTTTAAATATCAAAATAAATAAATATAATACGAGTATGCTTGTTTTCAGTAAAATAGAGCGTGTTTAGTTAGATATATCAATCTGCATTCATAGCTCAGAAAATACAATTTTCGACGTAACATTTTCTGGCAGTAAATATACCGTCGTTAATGGTGTAATTAATAATTTGAATCATTATTTTTTAACGTTTGCTTCTCCAATTATTTTTTACACTTTGTTATTAGATAATATATATACATATTTATATATATCGATTTATATTTCATCAGTTGACGATGCTCGAGATGAGAGAAACCGAGCCCGATGTTTATTAAAAAATGATGATGAAATTTTAAAATGATTTTTTTTACCAATAATTGACCGTAAACTCGCTAAAAATATTTATTGTACTTTATATACACCCTAATAAACGTTGAAAAACAGTTTAATTCGTCTCATGAAATTGTGAGCGGAAATAATATTTATTACGTTAAATCTACTGGATCAATCAAACATCTGGAAACATCAATACGTTGTTTATTTTTTTCCGGTTAAAAAGTTTACCGAGTCATAGAGATGCAATATAACATAAGCCTCTTTGATGCAATTTCATTTCATTGATTAATCATGAACACCCGCTGGCAATGGCTGAAGCTTTGCGAACATAAGGTGACCGCATATTACATATTGATGGCTAGTTTTAAAAAAGTAATTCATCTTCTCGAGACAATCAGCTTTTTATCTTTGAAAGTAAAATATGAAATATACGACCTGAAATACTGTTTACTGTAAACATTGATGGCAATAATGAAACAAGTAAAATATGTACATTCAAAAGATTATTTTAATTAGGCAATTGAATAATAAAAAAACTAACAAAAGAAAAATGTAATAAGGAGTGCAATACCAAACGAATATTATATGTATATCAATACCACTATTACAAAAAAAAAAGTTTAAATAAAGCAAAAAAAATATGACCAATTTGGATTCAATACAGGGCAAGAAAATCAAATTTTTTTTTTATAAATTTCAATATATCATAAAAATAGCGTCAAACTAACAAAATAAAAATGTAATAGGGAGTGCAATACCAGACGAATATATCAATAATAATAAAAAATTAAATAAAGCAAAAAAATACGACTAATTTTGATTCAATACAGGGCAAGAAAATGAAACTCGTTTTTCAAAAAAATCAATATATCATAAAAATAACGTCATTAAAAAGTATACATAATCGTTAAAGTATGATTTTCATAAACACTATTAACAAAATAATAATACATCATTAAAAAGGGTCATCAATTCTGGAACATGTGAATATTGATACAACTAAATTTAGTAATTTTAAAATATTTCAATTCATCGCAAATAATTTTAGTAAAATATATGATGCGGCCTCGAGTATCATATTTGACAAATCTGTCAGGAGACAATGAATAGGCTGCAGAGAAACTCATATAACATTGGTCTTAAAGTCAATGCGAGTAAAAAAATTGCTCTGCAGCAGTGTCGGTCCGAACCCAGACTACTTTGACGAGTGCAGGGAAAAACGATCGAGAGAGTCGACGGCTTCAGGTAATTCGAAGAACACATCATGGGAGATGGAAATCCACGCGAAGAGCTTGCGATCCTATCAGGGATAGCTGGAGCAACCTTTAACTCAATGTGGAAAGTCTGGAACTCACGGTTGTACTTGGTTAGAACCAAGTGCTAATGTTCAACGTATGCATCTTGCCAGTGCTACTTTAAGGTTTCGTGTCATGGCACATTTTAAAACAGATGACTACGGCGAATGGTAAGAGTACGCTGGTCTAACTTTGTCAGGAACACAAAGATAAGTCTAACAAGCACTTTATTACGTCAAAAATAATTAAAGCAATGATGGACCTGACTGCCCTAAAAGAGCCTGAACCCCGCCTGTCTCTTCCACCTATCGGATGGATCCCGACGTCGTCGACTATTTATGACCATCAATGAATGAACGGCAAAATAATTACTAGCCGGATAGATTATACTTTGAAATGAAGTGAGTATAACTTTTCGTGATCATTTTTATTATAACGAAAGAAACATTTATTTTCAATTATTAAAATTGGATTGTTGCTCGTCGATTAATTAATTCATTGGATAATATTTAAATAGACATTACCCGCATACACAGTGGCCAGCTGTTATTATTGTATTCTTGTCCAAAATAGTTCCACCGCAATCGTGCATACCCCTTCTACTCCTGATGGAAACCTACAAACAAAGTAATATTATAGTATACAAAGTAATATTTAAAATGAAAATTTCACATAATAATATAGGGTGTTTTTGAATGGTTTGTTTTAAGATTTAGCAAAACCTTTTCCAGCAATGACCAATCTTATACTTAATAGCTGATATGTGCTCAGTTTGGTTTGCCATTTCAAGAATTAAAACCGCATGACCATCGGTGAATGGGCCGAAAACAAGATTTCTATTAATCCTCATTTTCATCACAAAACCACAACACATTTGAGTGACGGTGCCCATATGATATGGATTCTGGTTTATTTTCTATTCCGACTTAATCAATAAAAACTATTTAAGACAGCGCTCAAATGACTAAATTAATTGAAAATGCACTTTTTTCAGTCGCGAGAGAGGAGATTGATTGGGTGTGTAAAAATAAATTTATTTAGGTGGCGGATTTTTTTACTGGGAAAGTGGGCTGTAAAAATACAATCGAATAGAAGAGGGTTTGCCAAAAATTTTCTGTAATGGAATACTTCGCAAATCCGGAATTTTTAACGGAACACTTAGCTTATTTTTACGTCTGGTTATTCATAATAGTATACATACAAAACATGTTCATAAAAGACTTATTGTTTTTAAATGTTTCCTGCACCTTGACTTCGTTGCAGCATAACAAAGAAACCCTGCTTCTCACAAATTGGTTGTATATAACGGAAGTAAAACAATAATAACTTCTTTCAACACATTGGAGGATTTTTCTGACAAACTAGCCAAGAAAGAATTTAATAACATTTATATAAGAATCACTGATAAAATCAGTCAGATATTCATAATAACTTGTGCTGGATTAAGCACGCTATTTTTGCCGTTACGGAAAATGGATTCCAAACCAAAAAATCATAATTGATAGTTTTTAGAAAACATTGAAAAGATTGGTTCTTAAGTTGTGTAGGTGTTTGCGGAACACTTATTCGGGTTATGTGGAACACCAGTGTTTCGTGGAACATAGTTTGAGAAACTCTGGGATAGAATATATTTTTTAAATCTTACCATATACGGAAATTCAAAGTCATCAGCTGGGGTGCCATTGACAATTCGTTGAGGATGCGCTAAAAAATGAATATTTCTAATTAATTGAAATCAATCTAACAACACAATCAAAAATTTATTAATTGAGATGACTTTTCAATTATATGTTTAAATTTCTTTTTCAGAATCTTCCTGGCTGTCGATTTTGTTTAAGTATGTACACTCACCAACTACTTGGAAGCGGGGAAAAATAGGAAACTATCATTAAGCCTATTCACTCTATTAATGTCATTATTAATGTCATTATTTTCATTGTATCACTTTGTCAAAGAATTCCCAAATTTTAATTATGTTTGTAATTACTTTCAATCCCCATTCTAAATTTATTAATCTGAGATGACTTTTTAATTATATGTTAGATGTGTTAAACATTTTAATTTAGTGTTATATTAGAATCACTTTTAATGTAATTAGTATTTCCTTTTCAATGCCAATTGTTGTTTATAACTGTTCATTTTTGTATAAATAGCATTGTTAAATTGTATTTCTTATCAGTTGATGATGCTCGTAATGAGCGAAACCGGTCCTGACATATTAAATAAAGTGGAATGAAGTACAAAGGAATATTGTGTTTTTACTAATATAATGCCTTTCCACCAAGTATTGACAGTGAACACCCTAAAAGTGACACAATTAATCATTTAGTATTGTCACATTCGCTTCGTCAGTAAAGCGTGTGACAACCTCGATGCACCTTTAAATGCAATAAAAGTTAAGGCCAATCTAAAGCAGTGGCTCTGAACAAGCTTACATATCGAAATTATTTTTTTTATCTTTAAAAAAAATATGAATCAATATATTTCACAGGTTTTATAATATTATGAAACTAATGCTTCAATAAAATTGATATTGCACCCGCTGTGGTCTAGTTGGTAAAAGCTTGGCTCTATCGTCCAAACGTGTCTGAGTTCAATTCCAGGTGAGGTCAATGTTAAATTAAGATGTTTAAAATTTTAATTTGATATCTAATACATGGATGAGTTTGATGTAAGTTCTCCTCAAGTTATTCTCAAAATATTTTTGTATAACCTTTAAAATATTTGGCGTATTAACAGTAGCTGTAATGAAAAATATTTGTTTTTTTTTTCAAATAATATAATAAATAATTTGTTAACAGTCGAAAATTTTGAAAATTAAACCAGCTATTCTGGTATATCATAGCAAATATTGTATACTATATATAATTTGTCGATCGTGTCTTTTGTTGAGAGACTTATTATTTCTTTCACAGAAAAGTAATTTGAAAATATTTTTTTATTATGCTTTTGATTTTATAATATTATTTTTTTATGATAGTATGCTCACATTGCTACTGGAGTTATTATCGATTATGGCTAAGTATTCTTTATAATAATAATTATTCAAGTATTTTCTTTTTTTTATATTTTATGTTCGTACGGAAAGAAACTTTTACCATTGTCCCACTATGACTTAAAATTAAGTAAATTTCAAAAAAATCAAATAAAGATAATTCGAATAAGTTAAAATTATTTCTTTACACAATTTAAAACAGAAGAATGAATCCCTTTAAAGTTTTAAGCTTAGTTAAAAAGCTAAGTTAAAATAAACACCCAATAAGATTTTCCAGCGTTTACTACTTTCCGGTCTTGTGACGGACGCTGTTTGGACTTCGTCTAAGTGTACACTACCCACGGTTTTAGATTTCAGTCCCATTTCTAAATTGATTTTGAAAATGAGTTCAAATATATTTAAAAAATTGTCCATACCTGTTGCAAAAATTATCACCGGAAGCCCGAAAAACACAAAAATAGTTAAATAAATCATTTTTGGCGATATCTATTTACCAGGCCGACAAATTATTTTTAAAATCTTACGACTGTTATTCTCTACTACAACTCTACTAATAACTGCTACCTTGAATGATTGAAGAGAAATTTTCATCACTTTAAGCCGACAGGCTTACCGATAACATTAATATATTAATTTTATCTTATCAATCCATTATCAGAAAGAAATATTAATGTTATTATAAAATAAGGATGTCATCATAATATATTTTTAATTAAAAAATATATTTTTTTGTACTAATTCACATTATTAAATGAATCTAAGGACCGGTTTCGCTCATCGCACGCATTGTTAACTGAATATAAATTCAGTAGATAGCGTTCGCTGTGAGCGTTCTGTTCTGATCTTTGATAACGAATGTGGAATTAGTAGATATTTTTATATTATTATGTATTCAGGAATAATTATTTAATTTATATATTTTAACGTTGTATACTCTACAATGTAGATTATAAGCAATATTATTTTGCTTTGAAAACATACGTATTCATGTTTACACAAATATAAAAAATATCTTGACTCATACTGAGAAGGTCTGTGTTAATAATTTCGTCCATACAAAACGAGGTCGTGTCACAACTTTCAATGTAGAAAATCTAAGCAAGTAAGTACTTGTTTTACGAAAATATGATTTAATTCATTTAACTTATCGTTAAGGATTAACTTTGAGGTGCATGGGGCATTTAAAAATATCACTGACAACAGTTTTGACACATCTAAACTGAACTGTAAAAAAAGTGATCATTATTATTTGTTTCATATTTTTAGTAAATCATTTAGTCTTCTATATCAATTACATTCAAATTTATTGAAACACTAACAAAACTGTAAAATAATATTTCGATTTGTATTTATTTGTATGAAACTGTGAGAAGATTACTTATATTATTTCTTTGTTTGCATGCAAACATTTCCCGACAGAGAGACAAATAGTAATATGTTCTAGTTATAATTTTGTGAAGTTATAGAAGAATATAATTGGTTGTATACTAATAATATACATTTTTCCTTGTCGTTCTATGGAAAAAGCCATTAATACGGTTGTGATCATTAAGGGATTCGAACCATTTAACCCACAACCGAAAATCATTCGGTAAACATTGCCAATAATGCAAAACGTGATAACCGGGTTTTTATAAAACATGTTGTCATCGTTCAATACAAATAATAAGATAATATAAATTGATTGTGATACTGTGGAGACACCTCTAAGTTGACACTGGATTAATGTTTACTGTTATGATTTATGATTGTTAATTTTTATATCTTTAATTGCCATCCGATTATTAGTCTAGTTTGCTTATTTCTAACGTTATAAACGATGTGTCATGCTTCCAATTAAAAAAACACCACATTAAGAATCTAATGGTAATAAATTTCTTAATCCATGTCTGAAACACAATATTTCGCAAGACGCAATTAAAAAAAAAAAAAAAAATAATTTTAATCAATTTCATCTAAAATAAAAATAAATTTGTGAATTGGCTTATGTTTTAACCCTCTGCTTGCTAAAATATTTGAAACCCCGAGAGAGTATTTTCGTAAATTCATTTTCAAATATTTATGGATGTGTATGATAGTTTATCTGTCGAGACCGTAGGGCAGTGAAAAACTTGCTCATATAATTTAAAATAATCAATATTTCAGTTGTGTAAATTAATATTTTATTGACAGTTAATTAATTCTAGAACCAAATTCAATAAACTTTTATCCGCTTCAAAAATTTGTTCCTTGTGGAACTTTTTGACTATTTCAGTGAATTTTACAACTAATTAAAGTTTTGTTACAACTAATTTCTTGGTAATGAAAACTTTGATTGTGGTATTTTGTACGATTTTTTCTTTGTGGTGCAGTGGTCAACGTCGTTGGCTTCCATGGCAGATCTTGGATTCAAGTCCCAGTGCGGCTAGCATTTTTTTAATTGATTTCTGTTCGAATGCATGGATTGTTTAAGGTGTCAACTGAAACTCCCACGAATACGAACTTATACTTCTACAAAAAAAAAACTTTTACTATCCCCCCAATAGTATTTTTCCCCTCCCAAAATATAAATCGAAATCTGAAGAACACGCTCCCGTCGATGTCCCGGCGAACCCGGGACAGAACGCATTACCCTATTATAGACGAAAGGGAATTTGAAGCATGGCCTTCACCCAGTGGCGGATTAAGCACAAGGGAGGCCTTAGGCGCAATAAAATTTGGAGGCCCTGTTTTTTGGATAACTTAAAAACTTCAGAAAATTCCAAGTAAAATAGTAAAAATATTTCAAAATTTGAAAAAAAAATTTTGGGGTTATATTATATAAGCTATTTTTGAGGCCTCTTAGATTCGGATGCCCAAAGCGGTCGCCTCATTTGCTTATAGGATAATCCGCCACTGCCTTCGCCTCCCCAAAATACGATGGAAAGACACCAAAAACAACAACAAAATGATGAAAAAAAATATTCGAAACTGTGGGCTCAGTGTTTTATTGATACCAATAGTATATTATAGCATCGGTACAACACCATTCTATGACTAATAACTCTAAATACAATGTTTTTTTCGTCGCATTTGATTCATCCCTTTTCTGTATACATTTGAAATAAAATACAGGAATAACTATTGGTCATTTATATTTGCATCCAGGCATCTAAAAGAGATTTCAAATTAATACAAAACTATTTCTGACGTTTCGTATAAATCAATAAACACACAATACTATTTTCGTTATAAAAGAGCTCCGTTTTAGTTTGCAGACGATAGTATATCGGCTATTTAACCTTTTAGCTGCCGTATAAAAAGGTACGTAATTACTAGGGCATCCCATCCCGGGATTCGGGATCCCGTTCAATTTTCTGATCCCGAAATCCCGGGATTGACATGGTCGCAATCCCGGGATTTCGGGATTGAGAAATTTTTAGCAAATCCCGAAAATCGACACGAAATTGGCAAATTGTGGATTTCAAATTCCTCGGTGAGCTAATCCCAATCCCGGGATTGCATACCTTAGTAATTATCTAGCACGCCAGATATAATTTTCAATTATTAAATTAATTAGTTATTGACGAGTTAACTCGTAACTGGCGTGTTGGGCACGAAAAGTTTTACGAATTATCTCGCCTGTGGCAGTCATCGAGTTAAGAAACTAGTCAAAAAGTATTTTGTGAAATGACGTGTTTGTATTATTGAAATTTAAATAATAATCTGTTCGTAAATTTGTGGAAGTTAATTTATAATATACGATTGAATTTGATAACTTTTTAATTTTACTTGTGTTAACAAATTTGACTCTTTCTTAAATTAGTATAACGTATGAATTTGTTAGCTTGTATCAAAATAGTTTAAGTGCTTTTCATTTTTTTTTAATTAATTTGAATCTGCACTTGGTCCAAATCTGCACTGATATACTAATTATTTGTTCACTTTTAGGATGTTCACTGTCAATACTTGGTGAAAAGGCATTATATTGATAAAAAGTTAATATTTCTTGTACAACTGTTGACAATGCTCGCAACGAGCGGAACAGGTCCTGACCTTTTTACATAAAGTGGAATAAAGTACAAAGGAATATTGTGTTTTTATTAAAATAATTATTTGTTAATTAATAGTTTTTTTATTGCGTCATACTTCTGCCATTACATAAAGAAAAAATGATCATACGACTGAAACAAAATTTAATTAACTCACTAGATACAAATACACTAGAATAAATTGAATCAAGTTTAATAAACTATGTGCTTTATTATAATGTATGTCGTGAAAATGTTTACCCGGAAAAGAACAATATTATTTCATAGAATAAGAGATGCACGAGCTGCGAGAATTAAGGTCATTTATAATTTGTCGATATTTCTAGTTAGCAAGCTCGCTTCATATCGCTTCTAAAGGATTATGTGTCGTGACAATCCGAGAATAAATTCCCGGAAATCGACGGTTTTTTCCAATCTCGGCTCCCGGGATAGTATTAAATAAAACAAGCTGAGACTCGAAACTTAATAAATTTCTAAAAAAATGTGTTTAAAATAGATTTTATACATCCAAAACAAATACAGTTTTAGAACCGTTATACTTATAGAACCATTATTTTAGAACAATGTTTCTGAATCGGAAAGCAATAAAAAAAATAAAGAAACTTTCTTAATCTTCAGTCATGAACTACATAATTCGGATCATTAACCTCTAAATACAATTATTAAAATTATATTATGATTCTAAAGTTAACTCTTTATATTAATTTCAATTATATTACTTATTTATAATGGCTAATTTTTAGCGAACTGATGAATACAAATCAACCTACAGTTTGGAAAAAAGTTTATATTACTATTATGTGTTTATTTTGTTTAAAATAAAATTAAATAGCATTTTAAAAAATGCTAATTTACGTTATTTATCCTTCAGCTACATCAAGGGTGGCCAACCTGCGGCCCACTGGGTATCTACTTGTGGCCCGCGGAGCATATGCACACATTTTTTGTCTTTCAGTGTACATAAAACCACCAAAAGAACATTACATCGTGCGTAGTTCGTATCATATCTCATATATGGAAGTATCTCAGTACATTGATTCAACTATCGTGACAACTTTTTGCTGCATTTGCAACGCCATTCTCTGTAGACGTGAATTTATTGCCAGGAATTTTACAAATGGAACATTGTGAAATGTGTTGTGAGAGTTAAGGAGAAATTCAATCAGGTTGGTTTGGAAGAGTTTTACAAAAAATGTTAAGAAATATCCTGCATTTTACAAACACGCTCTATCGATGATCTCGCTATTTGGAAACAGCTGTTTAGTCGAATGAAGCATATTAAATCTCAAATGAGAACACGAATCACTGATGAGCATTTGGAAAACTGTTTGCGTGTAGTAACAACATCAATCGTTATCAACATTGATGCACTTAGTTCTGACAAACAAAATCAGACGTCTCACTAAAATTTATTATATTTGGTTTATTTTTTATTATTATTTTTTGTATTCCTTTTAGGGTGTTCACTGTCAATACTTGGTGGAAAGGCATTATTTTAGTAAAAACACAATATTCCTTTGTACTTCATTCCACTTTATTTAATATGTCAGGACCGGTTTCGCTCATTACAAGCATCGTCAACTGATAAGAAATATAATTTAACAATGCTATTTATACAAAAATGAACAGTTATAAACAACAATTGGCATTGAAAAGAAAATACCAATAACATTAAAAGTGATTCTAAAATAGCACAAAATTAAAATGTTTAACACATCTAACATATAATTAAAAAGTCATCTCAGATTAATAAATTTAGAATGGGGATTGAAAGTAATTACAAACATAATTAAAATTTGGGAATTCTTTGACAAAGTGATACAATGAAAATAATGACATTAATAATGACATTAATAGAGTGAATAGGCTTAATGATAGTTTCCTATTTTTCCCCGCTTCCAAGTAGTTGGTGAGTGTACATACTTAAACAAAATCGACAGCCAGGAAGATTCTGAAAAAGATTTTTTTCAAAGACCATATCAATTCTACCAAAGAAATATATATATATATATATATATATACATACATACATATATATATATATATTAAATTATATAAAAGAATAATTAACAAGGGTTAATGCAATGGATAAAGTAACGGGGAACTAGCAAATATTATTTGATCGTTCAAAAGATCTGAATCAGGTAAAAATTTCAATCTATTGATTTCTAGGATTTCCAGTTTGTCTAGTTTGACAGACTTGTTATTTAAATGTAGAACTTTAAAATTTCTACTAATATCAAAAGTGTGTTTATTTTGAAACAAATGGTTTCCAAATGAAGACTGTTCATCCCCTTTCTTAGCACAACTCAAATGCTCTTTGAATTAGAATTAGAATCAAATTACAATAATATTTCAATCAATGCAATGCAAATGTTATGAAAATTTGTTTGGTGTCACTTTGTATCCGACCGGTTCTTAATCCTATTTTCGACGATTTGGTATTCGAGTTTTAACGAAGGCATTTTTAAAATTAAATATACTGCATAACTATGGTCTCGGATAGCGAGAATTTCCCGGGAAATGACAATTAGAATCCCTAATTCACTACTAATTTTATGCAGTTGGGAGAAAATTGGAGTAGATCTTGAATAAATAAAAACTTTGATTAATTATAGATATTGTTGGTTTCATTTCCACGGCTAAAAAATGAATTGGTAACTAATTGCAAGCGGAAAAATCTAAGCATTGAAATAAAAGTTAAAATAACAACGCAAGCAACTTTGTTTGTTGATTTGGTTACCAATTGTTCACAAAGGAAAGAAGTCAATAAAATTTTGGGAAAACCAAATCAATATATAATTATTTATATCAAACAGTCCGTAAGCTGTGTATCTTTGTTTACAAAGGTTGATTTGTTACAATAAGAAAATATGTACATACAGAACAAAAACTTTCCTAGAATTATAATGTAAATAACTTAAAAATATATATTTTTTCAATTATTGAATGATCTTTTTTTATACCTTGTCCGTTCCAAATGTGGAGCACATGAATTCCTAATAGAATTTATCTCAAGATAATAGTTTATACGGGAACTGCTTGTTACTCAGTTGCTCAACCTCTCTTTTTTTTCCAAAGAGATTTAAAATATCATTTTTTTTCTGACAGTCATCTGAATTGATTTTCAATTGTCTATCCTTACAATATGTCTAAAGATAGCATGACGTGTGTGTAAATACGTGTTAATAGAGTGTTTTGGGGTTTATTATGTCATTTCAATCTGCAAGTTGATTATCAACAATATCCAATCGATTCTTATTCAAAAGGCAGTTATAGTGTACACTACACGTGTACTGAAATTGCAGCACGTGGAGAGTTTTAGCCGATGTAAACTGTCCTTGAGGCGTGATGTTTGACAGATTTGAGTATTCAATTTGTTTAAGAATCTCCCTTCAATTAAAGCAAAGTTCGGCTTCTGTAAAAAAAAGAGTTTATGGAAGCTTTAACTCGTACGAGATCTTAATATTTTTTTTCTCACGTAAATTACATACTATGGCGCAGCGGTTAACGTTGTGGGCTTCCGTGCCGGATCTCAGTCCCAGTACGAACAGATTTTTTTTCAGACCGATTTATCGATTTTTGTTAGTGTGTTTGTAATATCTAAAAATTTCCTCTCACCTTATCCGATCTTAAATAACTGGGCGTAGCGAGAGCGATTAGTTAACCACTAGTCCTGTCCTAGTCTTGTTCTTCTATCCCTAATACTTACTGACTTTAAAAAAGATAGATTGGGTGACTGAGTAACAAACAGTTCTCGTAGAAAAATTTCTGTTAAGAAACCTCCATTAAGAGGCAATATGTTCCACATTGGGAGTGGACAGGGAATACCAGAAGTTTTTCTACGAGAACTGTTTGTTACTCAGTCGCTCAACCTTTCTTAGTTTAAGAGAGTAAGTTTTAGGGATAGAAGAAAAAGACTAAGACAGGACTAGTGGTTAACCAATCGCTTTCGCTACGACCAGCTATTGAAGGATCGGAAAGGTGGGGGGGAATTTTTTCAAACATAAATCGATATCAAAAAAATGTTGTTCGTCTTGGGATTCGATCCTGTGAGATCCGGCACGGAAGCCCACAACGCTAACCGCTGCGTCATAGGGCACGCTTATAATTATAGACAGTGAGAAAACGATCCAAATGAAACTTAGTACATCGGAACCCCCAATTACACTACCCCGAATTACGCGCTGGCTTGAAATATTCGCCGCAAATTCCCTAATTGCACTGTCGCATTCCATTGTCGTTGCTACGAGACGGTCGTCTGTGCGACGCATACAGTCAAATTTTGGCTAGCGTCTGTGTATTAAACACGTGCCAGGCTATACACGTATAGCCGGGCGACTGTCTATGTTTGCGCTTTGCACTTTATCACTTAGTAACTAAATATTTCGCACCAGTGGCGGATTAAGCACAAGAGAGGCCCCAGGCGCAATAAATTTTAGAGGCCCTGTTTTTTGGATAACATAAGGATGTCAAAAAAATATATAAAAATCTGAAAAAAATATAAATGGGTAATATAATATAAACTATTTTTGAGGCCCCTAAGATTCAGAGGCTCCAAGCGAGCGCCTCATGCGCTTATAAGATAATCCGCTACTGCTTCGTACATATTTTTGTTTGTTGCAAAACTAAGGGAAATCTTAGTTTTGCATTATTTTGCGGAAATAACCAAATCCCTAAATTGTATGAGATCCAATCCCCCAATTACACTACCGCGAATTACACTGTCCCGAATTTAGTGTAAATGGGGGTTTTAATGTACACGTGTAATTAGTTTGAATAGTAGCAATGCTTGTTCAAATAATCCCTTATTTCTGCTGTAAGATCTTCGTTAAATGATTAGATTTGTGGTGATCTGTGGCCTTAAATTACTGTATATAATCAAACAGTCGTTTTGTTAGGCTTATGGGCTTAACTGTTTCCAT
The DNA here is from genome assembly GCA_031772345.1 of Himalopsyche anomala. Lineage (NCBI taxonomy): Eukaryota > Metazoa > Arthropoda > Insecta > Trichoptera > Rhyacophilidae > Himalopsyche > Himalopsyche anomala. Next base: position 4,705,869 of record CM062844.1, on the reverse strand, counting down.
CCACCTCTTATTCAATCCTATAAAACGGGAGAAAACTGTAACAATCTATTCGTCAACAACTCACCCTTAATTTAACATTGGTAGAATTTCAATATTAAATTGAAACTTTGTATATTAGTCGATAAATTACATATGCACCCAAGTGCGTTTTTTTTGTGATATTTATGTCAATGAGTTCTTTGTATTAATGATAACACAATATTCCTTTGTACTTTATTCCACTTTATTGAAAAGGTCACAACCGGTTTCGCTCAGCGGTGGGCTGCCAATATCTTAACAAGAGGCTCGGTAAATCTTTTTTTTTTTTTGTTCTTCCATATACGCTCCCAATGTCGCGGATATGACCTCCTAATGAAGGTATCTCAACAAAAGTTTTTTTTGTCTACAAGAATTGTTTGTTACTTAATGATAAGGCCAAGACAGGACTAGTGATTGACTAATCGCTCACGTAACGTCCAGTTTAATTGAAGTATCGGAAGAGTGGAGGGGAATTTTCAGACATCACAAAAACCCATGCCTTTGAACAGAAAATAAATCTATTGAAAAGATGCTGCTTCGTACTAGGCCTGGAACCCGTGAGGTCCGCCGCCCACAGCGCTGAATGAAAAAACGAAGGGGAAACTAAGTCTTGTTTCATAATAAAATTTAACCGTCAACAGAAATTGCAGCTATGTGCTGATTTGATCTAAGACGAATGATTTTCTTATCTTAACAAGGGGCTCGCCGGCCACGCCGAAATTTAATAAGGGGCTCGCGCGAGCCCCTTGTTAAGGTATTGAATGAACCTTGAAGTTTGAACCGGTGAGATCCGTGACAGAATCCAACGACATTGACCACTGCACCACGGAGCCGGCAAGTAATTATACAGCAATGTATAAATAAATACAACACATATTTGATACAGTTGAAAATATTCGCTATTGTCGAATGCGGTACAAAAAATTGAGGTTTGTACAAAAAATGCCTTTCTTAGATTGACCGTCAACATCGGCAAGGGTAATTAAAAAAAATATTACTCAAAAATGCTCGCAAAATATATATCAGAACCTTGTCTGTTTAAACACTTGAAAAATTTATCAAAAGACACAAGCTTTGTTCTCTTGAATTCGTAGACGGTTTTATTTAGCAAGTAAAATGAATTTACTGCCAACTGAAAGACAGTAATAAGTGAATAAAAAAAACAAAGCTGACTAATCCAGGGATGGGGAACCCTTTCTTCTCTAAAGGCCGCATTCATTTTTTTGATTCGACATTTATTTATTTAATTAACATTGCATAAGGTTGACAAATTATAAATTTAAAACTTTTACAATGAAGAAAAAAAATAGTATAATTTAATATTAAAATCAATAGAAAAAAAAATGGCAAAGAAGTCAACTCTACTTTAATACATAAAAAATAGTATTCGTCGGAACGCACCAACGTCTAGTGGAATATGTCGATATCCGATGCCGACAATTTTCTGCCATATGCAAATTAAAAAATAAACGCAACCTTTAAGTGCACGGATACTTCTAAACTAGTGTTTAATTGACATAAACTATTATCAATTTAAGAAATTGTCCTGGAAAAACCTTTTTTTTAGTCTTTTTTCTTGGTTTCAATTTTCACAAGCCCATCTTTTTTCAATCTTAAAAGCTAAATTTAGATACTAATTCAGCATTCGCAGCTTACATCCTTTTGATAGAACGTGTATCAAGTTAAATACATTGTGATTATCGAAAAAAAGCTGTTTTGAAAAAACTGTGGGTTACGTCCTTTTTCTTTTCCACAGTTGATATGGAACTAAAGAAATATAAACAATCTTCTCTCAGTTCCGTATAAAAAAATCGAAATATCAGTTTATGGTTTTGTGAACGTTTCAACAAATATTAATTGAAATGAGATAAATGACTAAATGATTCATTAAAAACATGAGACAAATAATAATTTTCACTTTTTTACAACTTAGTTTAGATGCGTCAAAACTTTGGTTAGCCATATGTCAAAACTACGAATTTCTAGTTGTAGCTCTATGAAACAAAGCCATTAGTATATACTTACTAAAGTACTTAAACTGTTAATAATTAATTTATAATTATACTATGGCCTAACCTCTTATTTCAGTAATGATTGAAGTCAGAAAAATGGGTCCGGCAAACATTATTTAATATCCAATCAATATTTCTACGGTATCTTTTTAGGTTGGGGTAAGCTAGTAGGAAGGGCGGGGTAATGCTTTTATTGACGTCGTTGATAAAGTTGAAAAATCGAAATGAAAAGTCAATTCTTAAAAAAAAAAAAATAGGATTCAAACTTTTAACCGCAAACGAAATTACAACGGATAGCTTTAAACGCTACCAAACTCGCACATCTATCTAAAATTTTTGAGAAATAAACATTTTTGAAGTTGCTAATATATTGAATATATTTTTTTTATAAGATTTTCGGAAATATTTAAATACTTAATAAAAAATTGAGTTAAAATTATAATAACCAAAATGAAATGTGTTTCTTAATTTATTGAGCTCAATATTTGATTAATCTATTAACCGTAAAAGCTTCCACCGAGTAATGTAAAATATTTTATTTTTACTTTTTACAGTTAAAAAAATGCACAATTACATTTTAAAATTTTAATTAGTATTAATATTCTCAAGAAAAAAAATAAGGTAATATATAAATAACACTGTATTTTTAAGTTGAACTTGACAGGAATCAAACCTGATAATTTATAATCGCTATGCAAAGTCCTTAACCACTTAGCAACATAAACCGTATGGCAAGTTATTAAACAGTGATCACAGAAAAAGAATTTTAAATTTTATTTTATGATTTTTTAACAATAATGATTTTATAAATAACATAAAATGTCATTAAAATGTTCAAATTAACAATAAAGTTCAACAAATACCATTAAATATCTATTTATCCGATGTATTATACGAAACGAAACTATTGGGCCGATTATAAAGTTTCAAACTAAGCAAATAGTCCCGCGTACGCAGCAAAACCCCACTTCCGGTTGGGCGGGAAAAGTTGAAGCTCACTTCAGAGCGATGTTAGAGGAAGTGCGGCGCTGGCGTCGGCGGCAAATCGTGGTACTACGAAATCAAAATTGAATTGCAAAAGCGCGCGCGTTTTCCGAGCGCAGTGACGCACTTGAAAACGGATCAGGGGCAACAATAAAAATTAATTAATATTTGAAAATATGCTTTTAATTTGTCACGTTTTATAAACACTTTTTTACTCTGCATGCTTTTCTCTTCATCAAGTAGTACGTTTAGACAGAAAATACCTTAATTTTCTTAAAAAAATATATTTATAAACGGTTCGTATTTAACCGGTTAGAATTTTAATTCAGTTTTGGTCATAATTTTTAAAACATTGGTCAGAAATTATATTACATTGGTAAAAATTGATATTAAATGGTCATAATGTATCGGTCAGAATTACCGAGAGCAGAATAAATAATTAATGGTCAGAATTGATATTAAATGGTCATAATATATCGGTAAGAATTACAGAGAGCAGAATAAATAATTAATGGTCAGAATTTATATAAAATAGTCATAATTTAAATGAAATAAAATAAAATAAACCTAACCTTACCAAAATAGTTAAAAAAATCTGATCGTATAATATTTTTATTGTGACCAAAAATTGAATTTTATTAAAACCAAAAGTTTATTTGAAATCTGACCAAAAATTGTTTTTAACTCTGACCATTTATTTTTTTCTTTTTTATTAATTCAAATTTAATATTAAGCAGTAACTTTAAATATAAGTTACAAATAAATTAAGTGAAAAAATAGTAAAAGATTTTTATTATCTTCGTTTGATTCCATAACATTTTCTTTTTTAAATTTCCAAAAGGTGATCAAAAAAAACTGTTTACTACATTAACCCATTTTTGCCCAGTGTTCCAGTACTGGAACGTTTAATATTTTTACCCCCACTCCATTATGCATGACGCAATACAATTTAAATTACACCAGTCTACGGCTTACAAGCGAGAGAATCGTTTCGTGAAGTATTTTTTCAGATTTGAACAATGTCGGAGTGAGCAGTGTTTTTTTATTTGCATCAATTACGTTCAACAGAAAATGTCATCTGACAAGTTAGTTTACACTAGCGAGTACCCTGCATGCGTTGCAATGTCACTCAAAGAATGAAAGTTTTTTTGTTTTAATTCTGTTTATTGAAGTGCTTTTGGATATCTTTTGTTTTTCCGTCTGGTGCGTATACAAATAATACATCTGAAGGTTTTCCAACGGGTGAGCAGGCCACATACAGCTGTCCATGTGAGAAGCATAGATTTTCAAAATTTAATCCGCACAATTGTAGCGATTGTCCCTGTGCTTTGTTGATGGTCATTTCAAATGCGAGTCGCACCGGAAACCGCAAACATTTAAATTCGAATGGCGTATCTGTCGGAATCATTGGGATGCTTGGCTGTTGTACATTGTACCCTTTAAATTTTCCATTTAATTTTTTTAGCTTCGATGATATTGTTTATTATCTTGTTCACTGAAAGCCTGGTACCGTTGCAAAGTGGTGGATTTATATTTCGGAGAAGAATGATAGGTACGCCAATTTTCAATGTTAAAACGTGTGACGGAATGACTGCCAAATCAAGTGAATTTAAGAATTCAGTTGGATAATTGAGAATTTTGTCATGATTCATTACAGTATACTAGACTTATACTTTGTCTCTCTGCCTGGTATTTCGTTTTGAATCCTGAAGTTGATGGCATTAACATAGTTGTTTTTGGCTGCTAATATACCACGTTCACTGGACCACTGATGATTTTTGTAATTCTGTGGGAAATTTTTCGGAAAACTTTGTGAATCAATTTGCCTCGCTTATAGTTCTTGTAATTTTACAATGGTCGGTGAGTCTCTTGTTCTTAGATTCTTAGATCAAATGAGTACATAACTGCATTTTCTGACTTATTTATTATCTGCACATATTTTCGGAAATTTACATTGATAAGTTTACAGGTAATTGCATATTGTAAATGTATTCAGTAACAATCGATTGCTTATTTAAGTACTCCATCAGAATGATAAAAAAACTCACTGCTTCCTAGAACACCGAGAATTGCGTTTATATAAAGCGAGCCCCTGGTAAGCGCATTGACAGCCCACTCCTGGCTGTGCTAATTTAGGAAACTTTGCAGGGTTCCACACAACAACTCACCAAAGTTTTATCGCAATCAGATGAATAGCATAGGAACGCATATGAGACAGACAAACAAATTAACATATTGGCAGCCCACCGATGATTTATATACGTTTACGGGCGTCCGCACAACAACTCACCAAAGTTTTATCCCAGTCAGATGAACAGTATAGGAACGAATGCGGAAAAAAACTAACAAATTAACGTATTGGCAGCCCACCGCTGATTTATATACATTTGCGAACCTCCGCACAACAATTCACTAAAGTTTTATCGCAATCAGAAGAACGGTATAGGAACGCATACCGGAAAGACAAAAAATAATAACGTATTGGCAGCCCTCCGCTGATTTGTATACATTTACGAACGTCTGCACAATAACTCACCAAAGTTTTATCGCAATTGAATGAACGGTATAGAAACAGGAACGCATATGGCACAAATTATCAAATTAACGTATTGGCAGCCCACCGCTGATTTATATACATTCACAGGCGTCCGCACAATAACTCACCAAAATTTTATTGCAATCGGATGAACGGTATATGAACGCATACCAGACAAACAAACAAATTAACGCATTGGCAGCCCACCGCTGATTCATAAACCTATTCTGGCGTCCGCACAACACGTCACCAAAATTTCATTGCAATCGGATGAGGGGTATAGGAGCGCATAGGTTACAAACAAACAAACAAACATTCATTATAAGCTTTTTCTTAACTTGCTCTGTTATTCACCAAGACGTGACCATCCTGTCGAGATTTTTGAAATGTCATTTTTATATATATAAATAGATTTATTACATATTGACCATATTTATTATAATCTCTTATTGTTCTAAATTCGTTATGTGAACACTTTTTTATTCACAACTAGCTGGCCCGACGAACTTCGTACCGCCTCAGAATCAATAAATGTTGTTTTGGCTGGATTAAATTTAGTTTAAATGAATACTCAAAATGAATTAAGTTCAATAAATGTGCAAAATTCAAAATGAAAAGTATTTTAATTACATTGAAATTATGTTATTTGCGTGGCACAGTCGATAGATTTATAGGAATGCAGTGGACCAACGATTTGATTTTGAATTGTGAAGTTTAAATGATCCAAATCTTTGTTCTTTGCCGCAAGAATTGCTCGTTCACTCAACCAATTGTGATTTTTGTGATTAGATGTTCGGGAACATTTTGTTTATGAAGCCGTCCTTCGTTGAGACGAAATTGCGTAAATTCAGCGGAAACGAAATCAATCCGTTCGATTCGTCAACAGGAACACGGCCGTTACCGACGATAGTCAGCAATTGCTTGGAAAAATCTTCGGCAGATGGATCGTTTAGTAATTCAACTCTCATGTTTTTCGTCAGCTGAAGTTTTTTCACATAGCGCCAGAGTCAATGATTTGAAGCAAGCGTTTAATTCATCGATAGCGGTCGATCTTGGAATGACTGGTCTTTGGCGGAAATTGCCAGATAGTAGAGTCATTGCGCCTCCAAAACATCTTGAGTTATTGCACAGATCTTTCATAGTTTGATTGAGTGCTTTCAATGCGCATTTGTGCGCCATTCTCCATTCATGCCAGGTGATGATTGTATTTGCTACCAAAAATTTGGAGATTGCTAAGTGTTTCGCAATCTTGCATGTCGGTTTTTCAGTGGTTTGAAGGTTTAACGGCAATTTCAACGCTGAATAAGCCGTTCTGCATCCTTCTATCTACGTGGCCGCTATTCCAGAAGAAGAAATTGCTACAGCGATTTTGGATCTCGCACGAACAGTGGCCATAATCAATGACATGAGAAATGTCTTCCCAGCTCCACCGGGCGCATCGAGTAAAAATAAGCGACCATTTCCATGATCAATTGCCTTCATTAACGTATCATACATTTCCTTCTGTTGAGGGTTCAACAGTGGTACATTCGTTCAAACTGATTGATCTAATGCATCTCGATCAAATTCACGTTCCAATTCTCGAGTGTAACTTTTGTGCGCTTTCTTCTAATTCATGTACGCGCCCTCGGCGAGTTGTGTGCGCGCGCACACGCGCACAGCTTAGAGGGAACACTGCTGTGGAGTTGTGTAAAAAAAGACGACTCCGACTCCGAGGAAATTTTGCAACAATTTCATTTTAACATATATATATATATATATGTAATACCATCAGATCATCTTAAGTCAGCCAAGCATGCAATATCAACACTTTGAACTATTTTGTTTGAATACTCATAATTAAATATCTTTTTCAAAAAAAAATCGAGCCGCTCATTTTTCACGACTCCGACTCCGGCCTAAATAACGCGACTTCTCGACTCCGACTCTACAATCCTGCATCTCAGAATAGGGCAACATTCGTGGAAACGGCAAGCTTCGTTTTTGCCAATAAATCGAATACATCCAGCATCGAGTATCCCCAAAAATGCAATGCTTAACAATGTAGTTCATCACCAATCAGCGACCGGATTTTTTGGTTGAATACACGTGCGGCGATGTCGTGCCGATCACTTGATATTTGTCCAGGTAGCAGCAGTTAAACAATTTCTATCCATTTCGGATTGCACGTAAAGATGATGAATAGATCTTGACGATTGTAATGAAGAACATATGTCATTGCATCTTGCGTATATTCATGCATATGACGCGGGTTGAAAATGTACGTCGCCGGTAGAATAGCCAATCAACCAACATTAGCTGCATCTCATTCGGGCTACATTATAAACCAATCTAAATACACTGTTCCCGCTATTAGACATGAATCTCGTTAGACATGAATCTCGAATTGGATAAATAGATTTTCACACCAGAATGATTTATCGGAATTAAAACTTAATGAAAATTGATGAAAATTCAAAATCGCAGCCTGTGTGGCCTGCCATAGCCCAGCAGTCAACTGTCAAAGTAATCAACGCCACCTAGTGGACTTATTGGAAACAGCATACAACATCATGTTTGTTTCTGCGTTCGATTAGACAAATTCAAAAAAAATATGTATATGGGAACATTTATTTTATTCATAATTTCTTTCCCGTGATATTTTTCCGATGTTTTAATGCTTATTCTGCTATTCTAGGCAAAGAAAAAAATAATAAATCAAAGATCATTGAAATCCGTGCTTTAATTCTTGAGATATACGTGGTGTAAATAACCCCACTTTGTTTTATATATATATAGATATTATGCATGTTCCTAAATTGGAACATGTAAATTTTTTCCCCCCCAGAATTTTAACAACATCAGAGGTGGAAACATTTAAGGCGAAAATTCTCGGAAGGATGTAAAATGCGTAGATGTGGTTTTAACACCTCCCGAAGACGGCGTTAAGACTGAAGAGGACAGCGGTGATGAAAATGGAAATGTTAACATATGAATTTTGTACTGACACCAAAACTGGCATTACCATTACAGCTTGGAATGACAAATATAATATGTTATTCTCACTGTTAGCTTCTGCGATCCAATAGGACATGCTCAAAAAAAGATATCCTCAACAAAATAATAGCTCCCAATCAACCAACCAAATTTCATATTAAAATAAAACAAGTGTATGGGCAGAGTAGATCGAATAGATGAAAATATAGATAACTATCCATCAAATCTGAAAAATGATGGTGGGTACTTTTTACCATTTGTTTGGATACTGCAATTCATAATGCTTGGAAACTTTATAAAAAAAAAATCCAGAAAATAAAAAGTTAGTTTACTTGAAATTTTGAAGAAATATAGTACTTAAAAATTAATGGAAATCCCACGAAGAGGGGAGGAAGGCCAAAATCTTTAAAGGAATTATCTAGTAGGGTGCCTGTCAATATTCAATATGATAGGGTAGATCATTGGATGATTCCAGCTGATAAAAAAAATAGATGTGCACTTTGTAAAAAAAATCCACAAAATATAGTAAAAAATGTCCTCTCAATTTGAGTGAAGGATGTTTCAAAACCTTCCATTTTCGTTAATTCATTTCATGTATATTATATTTACATAACTTTACTTATTTATGTACAATATTTTGTAAAGTTGCTTGTGTTGAAATAAACATTATTTCTTATTTTAGTTTTATAACGTCTACCTCATTGTATTCCCAGTGTTCCATAATTGGAACATCTCAAAAAACTCGTATAAAAACAATACGAATGGAAAAAAAAGAAAAAAAATGTTTTGTGTTATATATCATTATGATTTATTGAAATTATTATAAATTTTGAGAAACAAAAAATTGGGCAAAAATGGTTTAACAATGCCTCTTTTCGTTTTAGTAAAAGCATTTTTTCCGTGAAATGTTTTTCTATTCATTTGAAACGGTTGGTAATGGAAGGTGTAGAGTAGTTGAGGTGTAAAAAATATTAATTAAGACGACCAAAATTCACAAGTTGTACCGTTATGAAGAAAGAAGAAAAAAAATGCACCCAAATTAATTGTTGTTTTATTTTTGTCCTCACAAATGTGCCTTACAATTTTTTGCAATCAATACATCCAATCCAATTCCATTTATCCAATTTTTAGAATAATAAATTATGGAAAATAGCACCACGATATAAAAATAAATAGACTATTTTTAAATTAAAAGGATCTCGACACAAACAAATAATGGATATCTTGTTCATTTCCACATAATCAATCCTTTAATAGTAAAACCCCAATGTTCAACCCATTCTTCTTAATTAAAATTTACAGCTTGAACATAATGTAAGAGATTAAAATCGTAAAAAATGTTTAGAATTACAATCTATATCAGTGTTTCTCAACTTTTTTAGGCCCGTGGCCCCCTTTTGAATGTCTTTATTTGTCTGTGGCCAGTTACAATTGTTTTGCTTTCTTTGAAGCCCAGAAAACCAGCGTGTGACCCTTTTTTAGCCCTTCCGAGGATTTCAAATGCAGATTTGCCTAGAAAACCAGCGTGGGACCCTTTTTTAAGCTCTTCCGATTATTTCGAATCCTGGAACATTAATTTGTTATATTTGATAATAAGAAAAAGTGTTATTATTAGGCTTTGCATGATAAAAATTACAATTATATATTAATTTCTACTCAGATGTGAATTGAAATAAAACATTACAAATAATTGATTTAATTTTTTTTTTTTACATAAAATAACATCAAGTACAAAGTAAGAAAAAACATTAACAGGGTGTAACAAATAATTAGTGGTTTATGAAGTAATTAAAATGTTTTTTTATAGTTTAATTAAAATTTAATTTTAATTTCTTTTTCTGACATATGTAACTTTTAATTCTTATAAGAGTGTATACATTTTCCATTTATAGATTATTTCGGTTAATTAGGGTTGTTAAAATTTTATAAATATATTATTTATATAGTTGTATTGGAATGCGCACCAACTCGAGATGTGTGCGCGGGGTATTTAAAAACGCGTACACAGCTGTAAAGGAACACTGATCATAAGTGATAGAACAAAGAAATTAATATTAAATATACATTTACATATTTACACATTTTCATTTAATGTATAATTTTCAGGATTATTTTTCATGTGAAAATTGCTATGCTTTCTTCTGCCAGTATCCTTAAGCTTAAAGATACATAGTACTAAACGCTTGTTCAAAAACAGGACCCCTCCCCATAGCTATTATTTGTATTAAAATTATCGATATGTAAAAGTATGTAAATATTAAATTATGGTAAATGATCAATCAGTCGCCTGCTGTGGCCCAGTTGGTTAGAGCTTGCTCTACTGATCACGCAGGTCCTGGTTCAATTCCCGGTCAGACCATAGTGAATTTGAGAATTATTCAATTCAAAGTTGTGATCGAAGACTGGGTGTTTGTGATTTCAATTCACATTATTTTCTTCTCTTCCCTTCCTTCTGATCCTTTAATAACTGGGTGTAGAAATAGTGATTAGTGAACCACTAGTCCTGTTCTAGCCTTATCCTTCTTTCCCTACTACTCACTTTGGAAAAAAATGAAGTTGAGCGACTGAGTAACAAACAGTTCTCGTAGATAATCTTCTGCTAAGATACCTCCATTAGGAGGCCATATGCTTCACATTGAGAGCAGAGATGGATAAAAAAACACATTTATTTAATGTATAATTTTTCATGTGAAAATTGCTATGCTTTCTTCAATGACTTGCTAGTATCCTTAAGCTTAAAGATACATTTAATTTAATAACATAAACGCTTGTTCAAAAAACAGGACCACTCCCCATAGCTTATTTTTGTATTTTTTTAAAACCATGTCCGCTTCCAATGTGGAGCATATGGAATCCTTGAGTTTATTTCAACAGAAGTGTTTCTACGAACACTGCCTGTTACTCAGTTGCTCAACCTTTCTTTTTTCAAAGAGAGTAGGGATAGAGGGAGAGAGCTAGGACAGGATTAGTGGTTAGCTAATCGCTCTCGATACGCCCCATTCATAGAATAGGATGGGTGGGAGGAGGGAATTCAAGATATCACATACATCCATTCCTTCGAACAAAAATTCATAAATCGATCGACAAATCAATTTATAAAGCTGTCGACGTTGACCACTCGACCATACAGGCGGTGATGTCTTGTATTAAAATCATCGATATGTTAAAGTATGAAAACATACAATTATCACTTTTAAGGTGTTCACTGTCAATACTTGGTGGAATGGCATTATAATAAAAATAATAAAACATTTTTAGTACTTTTTCCACATAAAATTTATTGGATCAGGACCGGTTTCGCTCATGGTGAGCATTGTCAACTGATAATAAATACAATGAAACAGTGATATTTATACAAAAGTTAAGTAAGAAAAACAATTGATACACCTTGTTTTTCTTACTTAACTTTTGTATAAATATCACTGTTTTATTGTATTTCTTATCAGTTGATAATGCTCACCATGAGCGAAACCGGTCCTGATCCAATAATTTTTTTGTGGAAAAAGTACTAAAAATGTTTTATTATTTTTAACATACAATTATGGTAAGTGATCAATTCCGGAATCCCGGGATTAAGTGATTGTGAATCGTATAATCACGGAATCACAAAAAAGGTTCTGGATTGGAAGCCTTAATGCTGATGATGCCAGCGTAGGAGTATTTGTAAAATTATTCATCGCACCGCACTGGCAAAAAAATGGAGACTTTCGGTGGCGCGTATAGAGACGGGTTTTGGCACGGAGCCGGGCAAGCAGCGCATGTGAGCCCGCGCCGACGCAAAGTACCCTTTGCGTCTATCGACCAGCCGCCGCTGCGCTCGCTTCCTACCCGCGGAAAGTTGCTTCCGAGCGCTACTCACTTCGTTCACTACTCTTCGGGAGCCGAGACTGGCAGCAGCTTCTTTAAAAGTCCGCACAGTTTCAGACTTGTGAAAACTTCCCAACATCGTCCACCATCGCAACAGGTAGGGATCAGCATGGCTTTTTTTCCGCCCCGACAACCAAACCGCCGTAGCATTTCGCACACGAATATAAACAATGGAAACTAAACGATAAACATTTCGCAGTTTTTTTCGGAAAGTTTTAAACTTTGTGTAAAACTTTGTAAAAGTTTATACAGTTGTTTTTAAAGATGGAATAAAATTCAGACATGCATTACAACAATGAAGATAGTCAACTACAACTCTAAAAAATGGAAAATAAACAGAAAAAGTTTATAAAAAGTTTACATTTATTTCCAAAGTATGTAAACAAACTAGTAAAGTTTTTACTAATAAAAATATGTTGAAATCTATTGTTTATTTGACTATAAACAATAGAAATATATATTTTAACAAAAGATTGAGCTATGCACTTTGATACATATTAAATAATATGCATTTATAAAAGTGTAAGCTGTAAAAAAATAAAAAAATCAACCAGCTTAAAATATGAAGCTTTTGGAATATTAGTTAATTGTTACTATAAAACAATATTTAGTTTAATTATACATTTGTTCTACCATAAAGTTAATTAAGCTTCTGTGATTTTATTTCACAGTTACAACAATATTATCATTTAGTTTTGATTGTTTATAATTGAAATCAACATAAGAAAATAGAATTTAAAAAATGCAAACAACAATTATACAAATATCCGGGAATGGTTCGACGTTTTAAAAGAAATACTAAATGTATATATAATGTTGGCGGATAGTAATTTGTAGTCTTGGAATGTGATTTTAAGTGAATAAAGAAACATGGATTGTTAAGACGTGATATTATTTAATGAAGTAATTAATTGAAAATGAAATTACTTGACCGCAAAAAAAACTATTGTGGATTCTTAATTTATTATTAATTTTCTAAAACAACTGACAGCACGTTGTTTTGGATAACTTATATTAAATTCAACAGTAACGTGATAAATAAAATCCATTTGATTATATATTTAAGATTTATATTAAACTAAAGTATATATTTCCAAACGAATATGAAAATAATGTATTATACTCGTAAAACAAATTTATTTAACAGCAATTAGCACAAATTAAGACTGGACAAGAAAATAAAGCTTTTTATGAATACAAATATTGACAGACAAGTCGATTTGTTAATCGTAAGAATATAAAACGTTTTTGAGGCGTCATTTTTTTATTCTTGTTATAAAACTCTAAATATTTGTATCCAATTTACAAAAAAAAATAATTGCAAAGCAAATAAACACAGTTTCTTTAAAAATACAGTAACAATATTATAAAAAAAATATTGATGGCATAAACAAAATATGAGCAACACAAAACGAAGCGATTCTTTTGGTTTGAGAATTTCAGTGGATATTTAAGTTATGCAGTACAATTATACGATTTAAATAGAAATTAACAAAGACTCAATCTCAATTGTAATCGATTGAATAAGCCATTTTTTATTTATATAAAATATGCGTTTCACAGATATTTATTTTTCTTTATCAACGTAATTAATAGCGATAATCTTATTATCATCGAAATGTAATTTAATAAGTAACTTAATCGTATATAAATGATTTATTAGGACATATAAAGAATGTACACAAATATTTATTTTTAAGGGAAAGAATTTATGACGGAGTAGTAGTTAAAAGATAAGATAAATAATTGTTAGAACAATACTTATTAGATATCATCAAACAATTAATAAACGTCTAAAAACTATTTTTTAACGTCTATTGGTAAAGCTTCCCATTGCGTGTTCAAGGGTTTGAATTCCCGAAAACATTCTGCATATCAAAGAAAGTGATTAGTTTATCACTTGTTTTAATCGAGCAATGAATTAGTATACAAACAGTTTTCTTCTAGTGAATTGATTTACGTATTAATGCTCAATATTATTGGACGGTTAAAAAAATATAAAATTATGTTACATCATTTAAGAAAAATATAATAAATCAGTTAATGATAATGTTAAATAACTAGTTTTTCTTGGGAAACGTTTCAATTTCTCAAAAAAAACTTTTTAATTTAATAAATGAGAACAAAGGAAAACTTTTAGTTTTGTGATAACGAAGTATCACAATGTTGATTATTCTGATGAGTTCGAAACAAAAAACTGCGCCTTATCTTAATTAGTTTGACTGCAATAAAAAAGACAGTGCAGAAAATGGTTTCAATTTTTATAAAATAAAAATATATCTTATGAAGTCATTTTTTTGTGGAAATAAGTGTACACTTATTTTTGTTGTTATTAAAAAAAATAGATAGTTAATTTGCTGGCAGAGTAATGACTGCGGTTCAATTTTTGGTAGATTTAATCAAATTGATTTACAGTGAAACCTTGATTCTACGTTTTCCAAGGGACCGTAATAAATCAACGAATAATGCGGGTAACCGATAATGCAAGAAATCTTCAAATAATACCAAAAATTGTTTAATTTTCAAATAACTTCCAGAATATAACTTAAGATAACGTAAATACATACTCAGTTGCCTATTTTTAGTTTGGTGCTTGAATTTTGTACCCTTCAAACTTGTGTTCTTTTCTAGATTAACTTTTTTTGCTATATAAATATGTCGACTAGTTTTTCTTCTAGATTTTTTTCAACGTCTTGAATTGTTTTCGGTTTCTCAGTTAGAGTTCTAGTTTTCTTTATTTAGGCATTTGAGTTTTGACTTTTGAGTTAGAAAAATTCGTGCAACCAGATGCGATGTAAGACTATTTATGTACGAATAAAGAAATATATGTAACAAAAACGGTCAATCGGAATAGTAATTGGGACAGGACGATAATATTTAGATGATAGATCGAAGAAATCGGTGAATGATTAATGTCCAACTACTAAACATTGTTATTACGGGTCTTGGTCGAGTAAAAAAGAAACGATCCATGCAATAAAACGAAGATAACGAGAACGGAAAATCGGGGTTCTACTGAAAAAAACGCGAAACGAGATGCGAGGCAAGACTATTTATGAGAAATATTCGAAACGAAAACGGTCAATCGAGATAATATTTGTGACGGGACCAAAATATTTAAATGATAGATCGAGAAAAACGGTAAATCGGGGAACGATTAATGCGGGATTATTTTACATTGTTTTTATGGATGTTTGGCCGGACTATGAAAAATAAACGAACAATGCGAGAACGGTAGATCGAGGTTCCACTGTATAGTGATTATCAGCAACAGTCTTTTTTAATCAAAATAATTTATAATTATAAAAACTGTGAATTTTCATAGCGTATTAAGGAATTGCCCTTATAAAGTTTACGTTTTATACACATTTTGTAATAATTATGCTTTCAAATTTTAAAAGATATACGAATTTATTAAGATTGTGGAATAAAAATACATGCTACAATGCGTTTGATAATGATATCCTGTATAACCCCCTTGATTTGATACAATTATATTTATTGGTTACTTTAATTGTCGTTATCAATTAATTAATGTAGCGTTTTAAATGAAAACAGTGATAATTAGCGCAATAAACAATATTCCTGATGCAATTGCTGATTAAATTAATTTCGAGACTATCTTGTGATAATTTAATTCGACGTCAATTTATGAATTATAGCCAAAACTTGAAAGTAAATTTTTAATATATGATATCGATTGTGGAAAGGAAAATGAACGTAACCCACACATATCAAATTTTACAGGAGGCGCAAAAAACGTGTTTTGATAATTTTGAGCCATATGCAAATTATGAATTATACACAATCTTGAAGTGCACGGAGACTTATAAACTGGTGTTTAATTGACATAATCTATCAATAATTAAAGAAATTGTCTAGGACAAAGCTTTTTTTCAGTCGTTTTTCTTGGTTTCAATTTTCACAAGCTCATATTTTTTCAAACTTAAAAGCTAATTTTAGATACTAATTCGTCATTTGCAGCTTAAATCCTTTTGATAGAACATGTATCAAGTTTGATACAATGTAATTTTTCCATTCCACAGTCGATATTGATACTAGATACTAGAGGTCTGCGCGGGCCGAAATTTTACAAAATTACCCGGCCCGGGCCCGTGCCTAATACCACACTTGTTACCCGAACCCGACCCGAAGCCCAAATTTATACTCCTCACCCCGAAAAAACCCGTTTTTTACAAATTTAATACAATTTATGATTCTCTATAGAACTGGTAATAATTAAAATCATCATGGCTGACTTATGACACGAACATAGTCTGAAATATTTTTCTGAAGAAATAAATTCCTCATCCGGGCCCGGGCCCGTGCAGACCTCTACTAGATACAATCTGAATTTAACAAAGGTTTACAGATATTAAGTGAAAGTTGAGAAAATATTATAATAACCGCGATATTAATGAGATCCTAAAAATAAAAGATAAGCAAATACATATTTACATGTGTCAAATATGTAAAAATTATCGGCTTATCATTCATATCGAAATGATAGATAATGACCGATAATTTCGTTATTGGAAAAATGTATTTGAACGTCGACTAAAGAAAAAAAACATTTGTTCTTAATAATTTAAATTGTAGAAAAGTATTTTTTGGAACCGTATTTGCTTATACTCTATTGCGTGGGAGTACTTACTTGCACAGTTAAAACGTTTTAAAAATAGTTTGTCTCAAATATCAATGAATGTTTGAAAGACGATGAAAATGTAATTATTTTAATTATACTTTATATTATAAATAAACAAAAAGGTTTAATGCAAAATGATTTTCTTTACTCTGCGTCATTTTACAATGTGGATAAAAAGAACTATTAATGATATATCTTACAAACACTGATTGTTATTTGGTTGATGTAAATATGTATCTTTTTTGGAATGAATAATGATAAAAAAACGGTCTCGTTATACCTCATGTTAAGCATCCGATAATTAAGAATAATAATAAATTTACTGCAAAATTAATGTTTTAAAACATTTATTTATGTATTTGAAACTGTAGATACAAAAAAGAATAAATCAAAAGCCCAAAAATGTTGGTAACATTTTTAAGAAATAGTCTAAAAAATCACTCAAAAGAAATAAATCTCTTTTCTCAATGTATTTGTTCTGGGAATCCTCTCTTGAGGTAATTTATATCTGTTATATTCACATTTTATATTTGTTAAGAAAATATTAAGGCTGAATTATTTATAATATTCTTGTTAAATATGGCAGCCCATTTAAGGCGATTAATTTTCAATGAAAGAATATTTTTTTCATTTTGTTATCCATTTGTTCAGAGACTTGTATCATTTCTTTTTGCTTGTGTGATTTTTTTTTAACGACGAAATGTATCGTTAACATGCCTCTTTTGTATAATATATCGACTGTGGAAAGGAAAAAGGACGCAACCCACACATATCAAATTTTACAGAAGACACAAAAAAAGTCTTTTGACGATTATAGGCTAAAAGCAAACTATGAAATATTCACAACCTTAGAGTGCACGGTGACTGATACACTGGTTTTTTATTGACTTAGCCTAATATTAATTTAATAAATTTTTCAAGAAAAACCTTTTTTTTAATGTCCTTTTTCCCGGTTGTCGTTTTCACAAGCCTTTCTTTTTTCAAACTTAAAAGCTAAATTTAGATACTAATTCGGAATTTTCAGCTTCCATCCTTTTGATAGAACGTGTGCCGAGTTGTATACATTGCGATTATTGAAAAAAAGCTGTTTTGGAAATACCGAGGGTTACGTCCTTTTTTCTTTCCACAGTCGATATTAGCACCATATTAGAAAAATGAGCGAAAGAAGATGTTTTATTGTTGAAAATAAGTTTTAAATTAACGTAGAAAATGTTTGTAAGACCCAACTTCTTTATTGAAAGGAGATTTTCATGGCTTAAAATTAAATGAACTTGCAGTTAGATCATTTTCATTTATAGTGTAGCTCCCCATATAACTCTATTTGGCTACAATATATTAATTTTTTAATTAAAATAAAATATTATATGTGCATATAAATACATCTGTGCATATAAATATATATGCACGGATGGTTGTGATAACAAATTAGAAATATAAAAAAATATGTATTTTATTATATTTTCAATAAATTAAAAAATCAAGTTCACTTTTACCAGTGAAAACAATCCAATCCACAAGCGCAATTATTTTAAAGTCATTTTTTATTATTGTTAGGAAAGTGATTTTTTTTTCTTTTCCCTTCTTCCTGGGTCCAGAACACGTTTGTCCAATTATACGTAGATCAATATGTGCGTTGTATGTTACAATCCGCAAAAAGAAAACATCAAGACTATCTCATGGGTCTATGCGTATTTTGCGCGTAACGTTTAAGAGTTGAAATATGATAAAAATCCAACGTTTTTTAATACACGTTAACTGTTACTCGATGCATAGTATAAAAGAAATTTTATTAATCTTCGAAAAACGTTAAGAATCGTTATTCGTGGATCTGCTTTAATACCCTCAATTTTAGTCACTTGAGACTTACTCACTACCCTAATTTCCATATAAAATTTAAAAAATTAAATTCTATCGATTTTATATTTAATTTTAATAAAATATTTGGCAACCGAAATTTATTATTATAAGTCTTTTATAATCTGATTAATTACGACTTAAAAAAACTGTTTGAATTTGAAAACAACACTATTTTAAGCTCTGTGAGTTTTCAAATAATATTTGTGCTTAACATATTATATTACCTTGTTCACATTATGATAAAACATTGGTGTAGACTCTACGCCGCGTAGCTTAGTCGCCTACGTCGAAACTTCCATCATTCTGGGTAACGACTGGTTGATCCCTACAATACGATATGATTCTATTATATTATTGGTGTTGTATTGTAAAGAAAAACTTACTTTGATCGACAGTGAAATGAAAAACAAGAAACATCTCCAATAAAATATTATCAATCGATGGCATGCGATTGCTTTGTACTTCGGATTAATCGTTTTACAAAACACAATATAAAAATAAAGTAAAAAAGAACTCTTGTTGTGTTATACTTTATTTTTTTCATGTTTTATTTTCCATAGACTTTTGACAACCAAATTGCGGCGCGGCATATTTCACTATTCTGATATTATTACAATCCGATATACACATCTGTCTTGATTTATCTATATATTTGTCTATCCAGAATGCAACATGCAAAAACAATCTGTCTATAAGTCTGATTTGAATGTATTTATACAGATGTGAGTTTTTTTTATCGCATACCATAATTCTGACGGCACTGCACTCGGATCAAGCAATGTATGCAGTAATTTTTAACTTGTGGTACTGCTTGCTACATGGTTATAATTTTTCTAGTTTCATATTCGTAGATAATCAATTTCTACTTGCAACTCTAGTGTTCTCTTTTCTTACTTCTATAATGAGTTAAATTTAGGAGTATAACATTTCTTAGCGATAAATCAGACCAATGTATGCAGGTATGTTTTTAGAGAGAACTGTAATTATTTTGATAACATGGTTTTTTATAAAATTTGTATTTTAGACGAACCAATTGTTTAATTAATTAATTAATCAATAATTAATCGAGAGTTTTTAAAGTTGTTAATGCAAAAATACTTTAAAAATGGAGGACGTAATAGGCCAAAGAAATAAATTAAAGTAGCGGCATTTTTAAGATGTGATTTGAACTTTTTCCGTCAACTTTTTTACTTCGTCAACTGTATTATATTCGTACTTCAACAGCCGTTAATTATACATTTGACTTCCCATTTTCTTAAATAGCAGCTTGTTTCATTGTTTGATTGCAATTCATGCGTAATGAAGAAGTATTTATTTAAACTTATCTATTGTACAAAAACGAACACAACAAATGAGAGATTATTGTTGCCTTTGAAATAATAAGTTCTCATTTGATAAATTAAATACTTTGAACAAATTATTAAGAAAGGTAAACCCTTTTTTTAAACTAGTTTGTTTTAAACCTAGTTTTGGAATATTAATTTCAAGAAAAAATTGAGCTGTAATGTAAAAGAGTTGATATTTTTGGCTTTCAAGAATAAACTTACTGAGAACTAATATGGGACAATGCCATTTAATTATATAAAATATTTATTGAATTAAAAAAGGTGACGGCAAACAAATAATTCAGAACTTATTTGATTAAGCCAATGTCATTTAAATTGATGATGAAATTTTATGTAAAATCGTGTAAATTTTACACGTTTATTTTAACAGGTGTAAAAAAAATACGTCATCACTATTTCAGGTTAAAAGTTTAAGTGCGTTTATTTTATTTAATCATAGACGTTATAAATATTGTTTGGCATAGAAATCTTGTTCGCTGGAAACATTACTTGATTCATCAAAATCAATAATATTTCCCGAGTACTTTTCACCCGTAAAAGGTATTAAAGATCGTACTGTGAAATACTCAGTTTCTCCTTATCTTCAATAACGTTTATGAAAAGATCTGATTTTCGACTTAGCTCTTCTTACCAGCTACCCACCCACCCGCAAATGTATTATATATTTACTGGATATTAGGGATTCTGAAGTCTCGGGGTTTTCAAAGTCCCGGGACTCGAGGCGTGATAAAGTCAAAGTCCCGGGACTTCCCGGGACTCGAGACTTTTATTTTCCCTTCAATAAAGTTATAAATTTATTAAAATTAAATATTTGTATGTATGTATGTATGTATTACATACACTCGGTGCCTTTTAAATGTGCGGCACTAGTAAAAATCATGTTTTTTTAATACAATGTTTAATAATTAATATTTTTCTTATGTAATGGATATATGAAATGCATACGGTTGATTTTTACTAAGAAAGAGTGATAACGGTACAAGTATTGAAAAAATATCAATGAATCCGGCCGCAGTTAGAAGTAAATTTATGACCGTAACTTCACAGTACAGCTTTTAGGCCTTTTTTTGTCATATTGAGACATTGGTACTAAGGCATCCAATCCCGGGATCACGTTCAATTTTCTGATCGAGAAATTTTGTGGAAATCCTGAAAATTGACACGGAATTGGCAAATTGTGGATTTAAAAATTGAAAATTAATCAATCCCGAAATCCCGGGATTAGAAAAAGACTCCGGGATTAGATACCCTAATTGGTACCTTTGTATTATAGTGAAATAACATTTGTTAATAAAACAACATCAGGTATGAACATTTAATATTCATATTTTGTAATTTACTTTTGCTACAGTTATATTTTGTATACAGTTACGTTTTCTTAGGACTCCACTCTTATGCCCGTTTTCATTCAATACACATCAGTCCTTTTGAGGGTTCCTTAACCACAAGATTTAAAAAAAATGTACAACTTATTAGCACATTTTAAGTCAGTTTCTATTCCCGGGACATTTTACAACAAAGTTCCGGGACTTTTCTCTCGGGATGTCTCGATACAGAATCCCTACTACATATGTTGGCGTTTTGTTATATACCCTAAGCGCATCAGGTAGCAGACGTATCTACTGCGTATACATGCGAAGGTAATATAATATAGCATTATATACAATCTCAAACTTGTTGCTTTACGAGCTTTTAATGTTTGTCGTAGATGTTTCATTTTTTACACACACATACATCGGTTATGTTTCAGTTAGTACATGAAAAACGGCTTTAGTCTGAGAATTCCTTAAAACTGAATTGAAGAAATTTAAAAAAGATTTTTGTGAACGTATTAAAATATATTTTCAAATAACTTGAAAATGTAAACCAAAAAAAAATGATTGTTTGATTGTTATATTCTCCATTTCGTGTACCGATTAAAATTTGAATGTCTTGCTATGGACTCGAACTCCGGATCTCGAGAGTATGTCTGCGAGTCAAACGACTGCCTGTATAATAATACGAGCCATCACCATTATAAGTAAAGTGAGTCAACTAGTAAAATGATAAAACGTTTTTATTGTACTTTTAAATACAGTCACGTACGTCTTTACGTTGGTGTTTTGGTGGATTGCAATTTATTTTATATTTTACGGAGATTTTTGATTTGAGATTTTCGATCTGATACCGAAGCAAGTACTCTGATTAGGGTGAGTCAAGAATTCACAAGCTTAAATATCAATACTATGGACCTAGTAGAGGTGATGTGAGCCAACTAGTAAAATGTTAAAACGTTTTTCTTTGACTTTTAAATACAATCACGTCTTTACGTTGTGTTTTGGTGGATTGATTTTTTTTACACTATTGCAATGCATATTAACTGAGGTTACTTCACTTTTACGATACTTTAAGTCGTGTAGAATATTTATTACAAACCATCTTAATTATTTAGAGTGGGCCCAATTTAAAATAGATGATTGATTAAACGACGTTTCATTTTGCCATATGTTTTAAAAGTGTTTATTTAGTTTTAATTTGTTGCTCTAAACACCTATCAGATAAACACCTACAACGAGGTGTAAAATAAACTATTACTACGTGTCAATGTAAAATAAACTATTTAATTTAATTTACGGTTGACTTTATTTTCGTCTGTAAATTAAACTTGTATTTTTATTACGAGATCTTTGCTAAATACATTTATATAAATTGGGGTTTAAGGGGGTATTCTAGTCTAGAGGCACGAATTTCGGGTGTTTTTTCGAGCTCTGTAAAAAATAAACAAAGAAAATTTTACTATCCATTTTTTTGCCATTCGTTTATTTATATTTCAAAATACACAAAAAAATCAAAAAGTAAATAAATTCAAAGCTCAAAAAGTTATCGGCTGGTAAAGGGAGGGGTCCAAAAAAAGGTTGTGTCCTGGCGTACATGATTCCAACTCTGCTGGTCATCTGAAAAAAAAATTAACGGATTCTGAATTAATAAACATGTCGCTATCACCTCTACCTCAGAGAAGTCTTTTTTTTTCACAAAATGGCAGCCGTTTAAAAAAAAAAATCAATTTTCACTTTTTTTAACACTTACAAATTTTTTCAAAATAGTAAAAATTTAAATTTTGACTTAAATCTGCGACGAGCTTTAGAAAAATATAAAGACAAAGTTCGCACAAAATTTGAAATAACTTGAGATATTATGCACGCCAGTTTGAAAAAAGTAGTTTCGAGAAAAACACGTTTCGATTTGTTCCGGTCACACCAGCTTAGTTGCTGCATCACCAAAATCGCTGTAACTCGTTAAATAATTTAAAAAAATGAAAAATCTCTTTGAGGACATACTTTTTAATGACTAAACATTAGAAAAATATAAAAAAGAAAGAATCGATTTTTCAAATTTCTAGACTAGAATACCCTTAAGTGCAATAATACACTTGGAAATAATGGCCAAACATTGCCAATAAAATAAACTGGGAGTTAAATGGTAGTTTGCAATGTCCGCGTCAGACTTTAGTTTTTAATGTACGTTAAAAGCAGGCACCCAATGAAAACTAACGTCAATAAAATTCTTCATTTATTATTTATCCCGGCAAAGGCTGCACTTCTCAATTAAGTAAAAAGTATTATTAACCATTTCCATTAACTAGAAACATTAATTCTATGATAAGAAATTACTAAATATTTATAGACAGTGCTTTTAAAAAAAATTACCCGAGCCGAGTCTACTCTTTCCTGCGTAGAGATTCGTCCTTTGCATTGTATTGCTATCTCTGCGCAGAATTGTGCACAAATATTTTTAATTTTTTTTATATACGTGTCGTAACTCATTTCTTGTCAAGCGTTTTCTAAAAGTTTTTTCCCAATCCATGTCCAGTCTTTAAAGACCTTTTTTACGAGAAATGCTTCTTAATTAGTTAATCAACCTTCCTTTTTTAACAGATTAATAATAGAAAGATAAGGCCAAGACAGGATCAGTGGTTAACTAATCGTTCTCGCTTTGCCACGCTAATTTTTGAAAGGGACAGAGAGAATTCAAATATTAAAAATATTTGCGCCTTCGAATAGAACTTAATCAGAACCTAATTATGAATATGGCCATTTCATTCTTGGAGATTCATTTGACTTTTAAACATATTGAAAGATTGATTTTATTTTTTTATTTATATAATATTATGTTTTATCAAAGATTCAAATTTCGCACACATTTTCAGAAATCAATTATGTTCGAAAGTTGAGGTAAAACTATTAGTGGTGCCGTTATAATAAAAACCACGAAATCATCACCGACAAAAAAGATAATAGAAAGCTTCAAACAATACTTTCATATTTTCTATTCTTATATTAGCGGTGTAAATTTTGAAGGTTGGTACCAGATGCTTACAAAATAATGTTCTCATCGCCAAATGTATATAGAATTAAAATACAATGAAGGAAAATGTTTATTTTTAGCCACAAAAGCCAAAACCGTTCATAATTTAATTAGGGTGAAATATTATATATTTTTAACAATGAGTTTTTATTATTCGGTAATTGGATTCTTTATATTGAATTAATATACACCCGATCCTTTTTTAGCTCAGGGAATATGTTTCAAAGACTACCGTGAAAAAAAAAAGATAAGGTGTCCATCAATAGTCCTTCTAAAACAAGAGGTTAGCTGCGCGGAAAATTTAAAGGCTGCGCGAGTGAATCCAACAAATGCGCGGCATAATTTATCATATTTGATATAAAAAATAGTGTTATTTTTGTCTATTGATTTCCATAATAAATAATATTAACATTTGATTATTTTTAAAAATATTTTTTTAATAATAAATGTCTTAAATAAAAAATAAAAGAACTCATTAAATAAATTAAGAAAATAAACGAAATGAAACAAGTAATTAGTTGCCTATAAATATTTAAAAATATTTTATAGCTTTATTTACAAAATTCTAGCTATTTACATAATTCCGTACAACTTATTCGAGTATTATATACTCTATAAAGATTAATTTATTGTACTTATATACTTAATTTAGTGATTAATTTAATTTTATTCGAATTATCTAAATTTTCAATTTATATTTAGTGTTTTTCCAATTTAAAAACATATTATTTGGATATTTAGTTGTATTGTCTCAAAATACGAAATTCTTGAACTCAAAAATAAATCGAATTTATTTATTATTTATAAATAATAATATTTTTATTAAGCTATACAAGTAATAAATAAACATATATTTTTTTATTTAAATCAAATTAATACGGAGAAATATATTCATTCAATGTAGTAGCTACTTGACAATAAACGTGTCCGTTTACTGCGTTGGCGAAAAATAATTCCCATCGCTGGAAATATTTAATGGAGAGACATCTTTGAGGGAATCTTGAATAATATAAACATCTTGTGTTTGTTTTGTTTCACTGGTCTTGTATACGAGTTCGTTTATCATTCGCTGTGATTTGGTTTTTGTTAGTTCCTTGTATACTTTTTGATAACGTGTCATAAAATTGAATTTCAGCGTGGACGGATTCATTCGGTTTATGGATTTGTGTTGGAAGGAATTGATATCCGTGATATCAAAAAGTGCCTTCTACTCATCCAAGCTATTGCCTCACCTCCTTGGTGAGGCAATAGCTATAAGCTAACCAGTAGTCCTGTTATAGCCTCATTCTTATATAAATACTTTAGTCGAAAAAGTAATGCTTAGTATTGAAGAAGCAAACAGTTCTCGCAGAAAAAAATCGCTTGAAATAAGCAGTGTTAGAAGTTTATATGTTTCATATTGCGATTGGATATAAAAAATATATGATAATTCTTGTGAACTTCTTTGAATAAATTAATTTGTATTATATTATTTGTTCATATCGATAACAAAGTTATAAAATTAATTTTTATTTCAAAGATATTAGTATTTTTAAGCAAAGCTCTCTTTTATAAACATTATTAATTTGTTGAAATACAGACAAATTTTGTCAGACGTAACAATTTTCTATTAATTCAATCAAAAATATGGTTGACTCCCCTAAACTTTCGGGGGTACATTTTCTTACATGCACAACTACCTATAAACCCACATATTAATCCAAATTGCGCTTTAAGCTAGTTAATAAATCAATAATTATTTACACGGCAACATATTCTGTAACAAGATGTTTTGTTACTACATTTTTATCTAGAAAAACAATAGCAACTAGCCTAACTCTTGCACTTTAATTCGAATTCAATAAAATAATTAAAAATCTGTTTTAATAAATTAAGCACTTTGCACTTTACTCGATACCAATAGACTACTCTGAGGACAAGATGTGGATACAGACTGTCCAGATAAAACAGCTAACTTATTTATACTAGTCAAATATTATTAAAAACAACATTAAAGGCAGCTCTCTACTGTAATTTGCATATTTTAAAATTTGATAGCATATTTTAAGCCCGTAAGTGCGCTATTGCGAAACTAAGCCCTGGAAACATTGTCGGGAAATACCAAAAATAAAGCTTCAAAGAGACCTAATACCAATGACGCAATAGTGGCTATTCGAGCTGGCTGTCGGTTGCCCAGATGGCAGCTTGCTGACTGTCGAAGTGCAAGACGTTAAAACTTGTTAAACAAAGCATATCTGATATATATTGTAGATTTAAACCAAGGATGTCCTTTTTTGCCCTGATATCGATCGACTTTCCAATATTAAGTTTTCTTGTGGTCGACTTCTAACATTGTATAAGAAATTTTATTTAGGGTTTTTTACCTTCTTCAAACTTAGAAATGCATATTTTAAATGCGAAATTCATATCATTAGTTGGGTATATGCTTACAAAATAATTAAATTTTAGTATTTTTGTATATTTCACATTCAAATTATATATTTTTTCGAAATTCACTGAAGCTTTCGGGATCGAGCGAATTTTGCTTTGGGATCGACCGGTTGATCGCGATCTACCAGTTAGACACTTATGATTTAAACCATAAGGTTTATTTTGGTGACACATAATTTGATAGTACAAAATATAAAGCAATTCATTTATTTTTACGATATATTTATTGTTGTTTGATTTGTCGAGCTTAAAGTTTTGAACTCTAGATTTACGATTTATAAAGACGATACATTTAAAAGACGTACGCAAAATTTAATAACCTTTTCTGTTCGTTGGCTTAATACGACTGTATCACATATGATTATCGTTTTCTTTCACAATTTTACTTTACGGGAAAACTTAATGAAAGGTTATCATTAAAATATTAATTGTTTCCAAGATTTAATTTACTCTATTGTCAAGCTTTTTAAATTAATCTCCGTCAAAAATATTATGTTTCTTCGTCAAAATATTTATTCTTACAGAGCGCAACAGTGTGTACGTAAGTACTGCGTATATTTGGATACATCCTGTCTCTACTCATTCTAGTAATTGAACCAAGCTATTTTTGGTAAATGTCAAACATCCCCTCTTCAATTGATAAATAAAGCGTGGCACGGATTTACATTCGGGCAGTGGCGAAGTGAGTCTAAAAATATTGGAAGCAAGGAGTCAAATCAAGGGTAAAAATAAATGGGGACGCGTCCCTTATCCCATATACATGGATACCAACTTGTTCTTCCTATTATTTTTATTGCAGTAGTTGTTCCAAATTTGGATAATTTTGAGGTTGGAAACAGATTCAAGCAAATGTTAATAATTATCTACATTTCGACCCTATTGATAAAATACCCAAAGAGCTTATTCTGTATATTTTTATACACGTATATTGAAATAGTAAAAAAGTTATTCGTGACGTTACAAAATAAACGTGGCCGTCTCTCATAACTGGAAATGACCACGTTTGTTTTGTAACGTCATATTTAATTTTACTGATGGTCCATATGATCTAGCACAGGCATGCCCAAACCTTGGTCCGCGGGCTGCATGTAGCTTTATTGAGAATTTCGCGTGGCTCTTTCAAGGTTTTCAAATTTAAATACACTTCGCATTTTGGTATTGGTAAAATAAATAATAGAAAATATATTACAATAATTTTATTAAAAATAAATTTCTGAAATGTGCATTATAGTTGCATTTGGCACCACATATCGCTGCGATCATTTTTACCAATGTTTAAAATCGTAAAATCGAAGTGTCAAAACAGATTGACTGATGAAAGTTTAACTAATTTACTAATAACCGGTCGACTTTAAAAAATATCGTATAATAAAATTAAATAGTAAAAAGATTTCATAAAAGAATAAAATTATTTTAGCTGTGAGGTGTTTGCTTTATCAATAATATAAAAAAAGTATTATTAAGTATTAAATGTTAATTTGTGGTTCATCAGAGACATGGATTATTTTATTTGTTCTACCAAGTGATTTCGGTTGGGCATTCCTGATCTATCATATAGTACGGCCCACTTGCCATCAGGAGACTTTTCAATATGGCCAGTCCACCACTGCATTCAGGTGTGTTTCAAACGACGCAATAAAAAAATATATTTAATTTTAACCGTTGAAATTTAGTACGCTACCATAATGGTTTGTCACAGAAAATTTACGTTTTGACTTTGAAAATATCAAAGCTTTTACTAAAAAACCAACTAAAATACTTATTTTCATTAAATAATTATTTTAACTTGGATGTGTAGTGTATGTGAGCTTTTATAGATAAGACCAGTGATACTCAACCTTTTTTCGTCTGGGCCGCATGTCAGTTTTTGCTACATTACGTGAACTGCACCATATTAATACTAATAATTTAAGATTTCGACTGAAGGTGCTTGATGGTATTTCAATATTAAATTTGAATCGTTCAAGTTATGTACATTCACACAAATTTTGTCACTAACGACCCGGGTTTCGCTTTTCGGCATCTCTAGGCGTTCAAGTGCACAGATGAACTTCAAGTCCAAGTTCAAGTTCAGTTCAAGTTCATACGTGCACTTGAACGCCTGAAGATGCCGAAAGGCGAAACCCGGGTCGTTAGTGACAAAATTTGTGTGAATGTACATAATTTGAACGATTCAAATTGAATACTAATACGTAAATATATAACATACTATACATAATATAGTTACATAACATAAATGGGAGTATATAAAAATACATATTTATCCAAAGTACTCATTCGCTTATATCATGGGTGTCCAACCGGTACTTCGCGATCTACCGGTCGATCCCGAAGCAAAATTTGGTCGATCCCGAAAGCTTCCGTGAATTTCGAAAAAATATATAATTTAAATATAAAATATACAAAAATATTAAAATTGAATTATTTTGTAAGCACATACCTATCTAGTGATATGTATTTCGCATTTAAAATAAACATTTCTAAGTTTGAAGAAGGGAAAAAACCATACTAAATAAAATTTCTTATAAGAACCATGTTAGTCGATCGGGAGAAAACTTAAGATTGGAAAGTCGATCCCAGGGCAAAAAAGGTTGGACACCCTTGGCTTATGTATTTTTTTGCAACCAATACCAGATGTTTGTTTTGGGCCTAAAATAAAATCTGAATGTGCCGCAGGTACAGTATCGCTCGATTAGACACAGACTTTTTGATTGAATCTTAAATTGAGATATTTGCGAAAAAAATTAGCAATATACGCTAGCAAATACTCTCACGATATAAATTGAATTGACTTCTTAGATTTGGTTACTTGGGTAAGGCGAAACTGGTAAAAAAAATATTTAGATTTCATGAGTAAATGAGTAAAATTATTTTCGCTTTACTGTTTAATTTAAATTATTCCTAATGATTACAAATAAACGTAATATTTTCCGGCACTTCACATGTAAACTAAACAATAAAAATATTTATTATTCAGTTATTTAATGTTAAATAAACTTGTATAGTATTATTTGTCAGGCAGCAGCATATTCATAATATATTTTCTATGTGAATTAATTTGGTTTGTCACAATCATCAATATCACTGATTGGTTTATCTTTTTAAGATTGATTGACTGCTTCTCGAGGAGTTAAGCTTCAAACACATACAATACCATACTTTTTTCAATTTATTGTGTCCATTTAATATTCAATTTTAGAGTTTTCACTGTCAATACTTGGTGGAAAGGCATGATATTGCTCAACATGAGCGAAGCCAGTCCCGATCTTGGTAAATAAAAGTGGAAAGAAATCAATTTAGTATTGTCTACAATTGTTGATGTTTTTTTATTTCCTAGGGTACTCAATATTGTACCCACCACCACTCGATACGGCTTTACATTCTTCTTACAGGTTTATTCTGTAGTGTAACAACGTTAGTTATGCTCAAAATTTTGCCAAAGGATGTCTTGTTAAGTAAACTCAAGACTTGGTTGCATGCACTACAGTATGCAGAATAATAAATACAATAATGAACTCGATTGAAAACAAAATATATCTGGTGCATAACTCAGAGTTACCTAAACTGTGCGCCGCGGCGCCCCAGGACGCCGCGGTTGTTCTATTGGAGCGCCGTGAAAATTTACCTTTACAAAATATTATTAATATTGTTACTTTATAAAAAGTTAATACAAAGGCTCAGGACTTGTTCGAGAAATTGAAAAACCCCAACCCGAGAATTTAAGACCAAACGATTTGAGTTGGGACATCGCAAAAAAGTTTGATATTTTAAGGGCGCCGAAACCGAAAGTTTGAGAAACCCTGGTTTAACTAATACGTTGCAATTTCAAATATTTTTCAAGTTTTTTTAAGAATATTGAGAAGACAAATAGAAGAATTAAATTTACAAAGCGATCCTTTTTTTATGTAAATAAAAAACCGTTAAAATTTTATTTTTTTCTTGTGTCTGGGTAAAAATCAAAAATGTTTACATCTGATACAGAATTCATTTGTTGCCCACTCTCTTTCCGGCCCACATTTTGGCGAAGCGGTGACCTTGTCGGTTGCCATGCAAATTTAACGAGGGCCAAAATTCTTTACTTAACTAACTACCTATCACAAAAACGAAAAAGACGCGAATCCAGTATTTATGGATGGTTGAAATTGTTACGGGACATTGTTGTAATAACTTTGAAATTACAGAAGTGTATAACATTGTTATACCCCTTTAAATAATTTATCAATTAATTCTAATATGTCGTTTTTCAAAAAAATATTTCATTTTGTTTTATTTTATTATTGTATTTATTTTTTACGTTTACATTTTATTGTCTGGCAATTCATTATCCCCAATATTATAATCTGCCCACTTAACTCACAACAATAATTCTTATCGTAAATTCTCGCTATCAATTAGGTTAACAATACGTTTAGAGCGAATATACTTGTGTGTTTGTATATAGACAATACAAAACTTCCGCTACCTGTCAGTTCAAGTACATTCGCGCACTGGATAGCACCGGAAGATACCGAGAGGCGAAACCCGGGTCGTGTTCGGCCAAAATTATAATGGAAACGTACATTATGAAAATAGTTCTAATCGATGTATATAAGCAACTTGCTGTTGATTTATAAATTAAATTTATATACGAATTCGAAATTTTCAGCATACATCCTTTTGATAGAACGTGTATCAAGTTTGATTCATTGTGATTATCGAAAAAAGCTGTTTTGAAAAAAATGTGGGTTACGTCCTTTTCCTTTCCACAGTCGATATATATAAGCAACTTGCTGCTGATTTTTTTTTACTATTTTAAAAAATACCTATATATAATATCGTCAGTATTCTATTTGTTCAAAAAAGCGAATTGAATTATAGTGAGACGGTTGAAAACAAGACAGGTAAACAAACAGCAATTGAATAAAACTTTTACACCTTGACAATGTTTATCCGTCTTTGAGTAGCTGTAGAAATAATACGTGTCGACTGTGTAAAGGAAAAAGGACGTAGCCTACAGTTTTTTCAAATAGCTTTTGTTCGACAGTCACAATGTATACACGTACACGTTCTATCAAAAGGATGTAAGCTTTAAATACCGAATTAATATGTAAATTTAGCTTTTAAGTTTGAAAAAAGATGAGCTTGTGAAAATTGAAAGCAAGAAAAAAGACTAAAAAAAAGGTTTTTCCTAGACAATTTCTTTAATTAATATTAGAATATGTCGATTAAACACCAGCTTAGAAGTCTCCGCGCACTTCGAGTTCGTGTATATTTCACAATTTGAATATGGCCCAAAATCATCACAACCAGTTTTTTGTGCCTCCTGTAAAATTTTCTATGTTCGGGTTACGTCCTTTTTCTTTTCCACAGTCGATATGTACAACTAAAAAGCGTTAAGTTATTTATAGGTTTCGTCCAGTAATAACTAACTGCCAACGAAATATACCTAAATCGTATTACTTCTTAAAATTTCGAAACAAATAGATATAATATGACTCAGTTTGTTTTTTTGAGACTATACAGCGTGTTTAAATCTATCGATCTGTATTCATTACTCTCATCTACTAATATTACTAGTAATATCATGTGATATTGAAAATAAAGATTATATTGCGTGACGGCTTGTTAATAGTAAACCAAATCAGTCATACGTGTTTTATATTAATTTTCATAACAAAGTACACACTATACACTACGCTAATCACAAGTAATAAGCTATATTTTTAACCCTTCGGTCACTGTATTACTGCGTATGTGCGTCATATGTTGTGCAGTCTAATATCACCATTAAGTTATTCACTTTAGTAATGAGTTTCATTTTGTTTATAAATTTCCCAAATTTTAATTGTGTTTATAATTGACATCATTTGCTACTTATATTTATTGATGATTTTTTAATTGTATGTTTAATTTGGTGTAATTATAATGTAATTTGTAAATCCTTTTAATTGTTAGTAATTACTTACACCTTTTTATTTCAATGTATCTTGTATAAATAGCACAGTTTAATTTATTTTCCTTATCAGCTGATAATGCTCGTGAGGAGCGAAACCGGTCTTGATCAAATAAATTTTAAGTAGAAAAAGTACTAGCAATCTTTTATTATTTTTGTTATAATGCCATTCTACCAAGTAATGACAGTAAACACCTTAAAAGTGATAATATCAATAGTTACTCTCGTGTTTTTTTTTATTCAGTTGTCATTATTTATTCCCATATGGATAAAAAACACATATATCTATCATTTTTGGCACTCAAATTATGTTTATTATATGTTTGCAATCAATAAAAGATTTTTTTAAAAAGCTGAATATCTGTGAACAAATCAATAGTCTTATATTATAATATTGAGCGTAAATTCCATTTCGAGTCGATCTCCTTCCTGGAGTCAATGTCAGTAGAGCGTCAAAAAAAGATTCGAAGCAATAGCTTCTAGAAAATTATTTTAAAGTAATAAAAAACAAGTTTACCTAACTCTTATAACTATACGTTTTGAATAAAAATAAAATACTTCTAAAATTAATACATTTTTTCCAGATTAATCTGTATTAAAAAAAGTGTTTTATTTAATTGTAGTGTAGGGAAATAGTATAAATCAGTGGTTACCAACCTTTTTGGACCCTAGAGTGCATTCTAAAATATCGGTAAGACGGCGGGCACCAAATTTTTTCAAGGTTTATTTATAGCCCAGGAATTTACCGATTTACCCAAATTATTGGCGTGACTCGTTTTTTTTAGTTCTTCCAAGAATTTTGAAATCCAAAATCTCAGGAATTTAACGATTTTCCCAAATTAGTTGGCGGGTGCACCGAAATCAGTCAGTGGGTGCCACGGCGCAGGCAAAGCACAGGGTTGGTAACCTCTGGGGTATAAATAATCAAAATATAAAAAAAACGAATTGAATAAAAAATAAATTACTTCTTAATGGTTAATAACTAAATTTTAGTAAACAAAATTTTCTTGACACATCTAAGTTATCATCACGGCACGCTGATTAAAAAAACAGTTGTAGGCAATAAAAGAACCATCTTGAATACACATATTAGAAACAAACATTTAATATCTGATTAAAAATTCGTATTCAGGGAACCCTGTGGTTAACCCTTCTGATCCCAAGCTTTCGAATGCCGTTAAGCCTGCTTACATTTCGAGGAAACCACCCTCTTGTATATTAGGCCAGTATAAGAACGGACCGCTTAAAAAGTAATTGATCATCTTAGAAAAGATTTTTTATATGATTGGATATATTCCGATGTATTGTTTTATTATAGTGGCATTACCTGACAAAAAGTGAAAGGCGAAATAAGATATCAGTCAATGTTTTTTTTTCGTTATTTGAAAATATTCTATTGATGTGTTGCGAAAAGAAGCAATTGGATACATCTTCGAAGAGACCTTATTTATACATATTTGCCTGATTATAGTTTGCCTTCAGGCACGACTGTGATGTTGGACATTGGTTTTCAACCTTTTTGCTACGACAACACCGTTTTTTACGGTCGTCTAAATAATTAAGCTTTGTGGCTACGCCTTATAAATTATTCTTTGACGTTTCGTTGTTTGACACACGTTTTTCGTAAAGTAATTTTACCATGTTAAGCATATATTTTAATTTCAATGTTGGAAATATCTTTTTTTCGATTTGTGAAAAACAAAGTGTGTTCTAAAACCAATATGTTTATTATACCTAATTAAAAAAAAGCTTGTCCAATTAGAAACATATTGTCTTATTAGAGTTGAAGAAAGCCAAGTGATATTTTAGAAAAAAAATACGTTATAATATTCTACGCGTCTTTAAGTATCGCAAAGGTGAAGTAACCTTAGTTAAAACACATTATAATAGTTCTATTACCGATAAATAAAAATATGCAATTCATCAAAACAGCAAGTAAAGACGTGATTCTAGTCATGATATTTTACTGCTCACTTCAGCTCTCTAGGGCTCTTTATTGTTATGTTCATCATTTTTTGAACCAATATAGATCAGGTCCGCGGTGCAGTGGTCAACGCCGTTAACTTTCGTGACGGATCTCAATGGTTCAAGTGCAAAAAGATTTTATTTTCAACCTCAAATTTTATTTATCGATTTCTGTTCGAAGGCATGGGTGTTTGTGATTCGTGTCTTAAAAATCATTCCTCCCACCCATAAAATACTAAAATAACATCAGTTAATCACTAATCCTGAGCACTCTTTCTTTTCTATCGAAATGTTTCAATAAAATTAGTAACAAGCAGTTATTGTAGAAAAAAATAATTGGTAAAATACCTCCATTAGGAAGTGAACTTAAAACTTAAAACAAAGAAAAAGACTTACAAATAAAATTATTAACCAAGTCACCTCGCAAGTTGTATGACTACCTTAAACTCGTTTTTCAATTTGAAAAAATTGTTCTCTAAAATTAAGCAAAACTACCGCCGAATCCATCGAAAATATAAATGAACGACTCATTATGTTATAATGGCTTTTCTCGAAATGCTCAAAAATAAAAATTAAATTGATTAATCAACTAATTTATATCTGAAGTAATTGATTCATCTGTTTGATTTCCCAGTCTGCCTTATTTATAATATTACATAAATATTTGAACTACGCTGGTTTAACTAAAATAAATTAACTATATATTTTTTATATAAAAAATGTGGCTGTAGTCACAAGTAGGGATTCTGAAGTCTCGGGGTTTTCAAAGTCCCGGGACTCGAGACTTTTATTTCCCCTTCAATAAAATTATATTTTATTAAAATTAAATATTTGCATGTATGTATATACGCTTACGGTTAATTTTTATTAAGAAGGGATGATAACGGTACATGTAAAAAATATCAATGAAGCCGCCGTCAGGAATAAATTTATAACCATAATTTCACAAAACAGCCTTAAGACCTTTTTTTTCCCTGTTGAGACATTTGTATATAAAACATCATCAGGTATGAACATTTAATTTTAATATTTTGTAATTTGCTTTTGCTGTAGTTATATTACAATATATAAACACATGGTATTTGAAACTTCTACGAAATTATAAATCCCAAGCATCTCTTTTATTATCAGATCACTTCTTTATATTTACACTTAATTTTGTTGAAACCCCGGGTAAGTGTCATGTCGAGTCCGTTTTTCTTGGAGCTTCTCTCTTATATCTGCTTTCATTTAATACACATCAGTTCTTTTGCGGGTTTCTTAACCACAAGAATTGTTTTTTTCAAAATTAAAATGTACATGTTATTAGCAAATTATTAATCACAGCCACAATTCCCGGGACATTTTCCGAAGAAGTCCCGGGACGCCTCGACACAGAATCCCTAGTCACAAGTAATTGTTATTTTGATCTAAAAAAATTAAAGTCCCTGCCGTGTTTTGTCTTCTGACATTAAACATAAGAAAGAAAAAGTAAATATATTTTTATAATTCACACAATAAAATAGTGAGAAGCTTTTAATCATTTTAGATCGACGGAACATTTTCAGATCATATAAACACGAGCCTAGCTAGAGTGATAACTAACCACTAGTCCTAATCATAATCTTCTACCCTTACCTAAAAAAGAGATGTTAAGCTACTCTTTTTTTTCAAATAATATCTACTAGTTACATGATTATACAATTAATGAAAATTGGGCAGCTGACATAGCTTAGCAATACTATTGATATACATACATTGCGCTGTAGGGTATCCAATCCCGGAACCTTTTTGTAATCCCGGGATTGGGCGCTCAACGTGAAATCGTGTATAATTTGAAAGTTGTTTTTACCTCACCGAAGAATTTACTCAATTTGCTATACTTTTTCCCCAGATTGTCTCAGAAACACGTTTTTTTTTTTAGCTCACCGAGGAATTTGAAATTCTGAATTCGCTATACTATTCCACCAGACTTTTATTAGCTCTTCTTATTCCAAAATCGTATCAATTTTCGGGATTTGCTCAAAATTTCTCAATCCCGAAATCGCGACCATGTTAATCCCGGGACTGGATGCCCTAATTGCGAGTTCATACGGTAATTTTTGTCTTTGACAGTGTTAAATTGTATACAATTTTCATAATTTACGTTACATTTTGCAAAAAAATATGTCATGCAAAAAAAGGTTGTTTAGCACCGTTAGAAATGTTTTATACAACAATATACGAAACAGAGATAGTGTCCGACCGTTAAGACCAAACCGTAGAGCTTTGACCCCGTTGGGACACTGCTTTGTAGAAACTCCGTGAAAGAAATCTTTTGTTTCATGTGAAGGTAGTTGAGTAAGTGAGAAAGATGTACTAAGCTTCACATTATCAACTAAAAGGCTTAAAGACTTTTTTTCTCTGGTGTAAGTGTATGTAATAGATACAGTGCTACTAAAGAGAAAAAGATTTCCCTTTAGCTAGTTGTATACGGTTAAAAATTTCCGTTAATAGATAATGGTGAATTATTTATGACAAAAAATGTCATTGATTCATAGACTGATTGAAATGAAGAAAATAACTGCAAAACCTATTTTTATTGAAAATGAAAAAAAAGCTTGATTATAGAATTTAGGACCTCAATTTCAAAACCTACTTAAAGACTCTTTTTTTTTTTTAATTTTGATGCCAACTTATTCTCTATTTCAGTATCTAAGCAATCAATAAATTTAGAGAAAACGCATTTTACAAAAACGTGTTTAGTCTCAAAACCTACTCAGCAGTTTTTTGCACTTTGCCAATAATTTTGGTTTTTGGAGTTAAGTAGGTTTTGAATCTAAGGCGCTTATATTGCAATCTCGGTATTACCAAAACATAATTAAATCCTAAAATAATGAGACTCATCGAGAGCGATTAATTAACTGCTAATCCTATCTTATCCCCTATCCCTACTCTTATAAACCAAGAAGAG
The DNA here is from genome assembly GCA_031772345.1 of Himalopsyche anomala. Taxonomy (NCBI): domain Eukaryota; kingdom Metazoa; phylum Arthropoda; class Insecta; order Trichoptera; family Rhyacophilidae; genus Himalopsyche; species Himalopsyche anomala. Next base: position 4,668,025 of record CM062844.1, on the reverse strand, counting down.
TTGAGCAACTGAGTAAAAAGCAGTTTTCATAGAAAACTTCTACTGAGATACTTCCATTAGGAGACCATATGCTCTACACTGGGAGCGAACATCTTAAAAATGAGTAACACACATTTTTTTAAATAATTATTCGTTACAACTTGAACTGGTCTTTTTTTAACATGAACCTGTGTCGTTTATCATTAACCCTCCAAGGACGAGCGTGACCATATGGTCACAGTAAACACCGTTGTCTATTGATCCCACTATTCATCCTTTTTCTACCTGAATATCGTTGCTTTTGCTCATATTTGGTTAAGAAGGGTACAGACTTCAGTAAATCATCAGCCGTGGGGACAAAAACGGCCACCAAAAGCACATGTGATTTTTTGAATTTCAGTTTTTTTAAATTTACTTTTTGAAACTGTTAGTTATTTTTTTTATCAAAACATCCAATTATTTACAGTTATTTTGGTTATATATTTGTATTAAAATTATGTTGATCTAAAGAGGTCAAATTGTAAATATTTAAAAAAAAATCACGTTTGGCTATATTTCAACACCGACTGTTTGCGTGCCCATACGGTCACGCTCGTCCGTACTGCTGTCCGTTCACAATATTACACGGTAATAAAAGGAAGAGCATGGCCATATAATCATGCGGGGTTTCTATACAACGACTTGGCGTTTTTTTTTTAAATTTTAGTTTGGAATAAAAGTTATCCGTGACATTAATATGGCTTAAGATTTTTTTTTTTCGGAAAACAACTCTCGTCTCTGGAGGGTTAATTGATGAGCAAAACAAGTTATGATAATTATTAATTATTGTGGTATATAACAAGTGTTTGATTTTTAATGCCATTAGCAGTATGAGAACTAATTCCACTATAAAAAACAAAGACCACGCACCCCCCTACGCTCAGGTAAATCTAGAACACTACGCGGGAAAAGCAGCATAAAAATACGCCAGATGAAAGGGAAAGTAGAGCTCGGGTCCACCATTCCCAGAATTTGATGTATATATATCAATCAAATCGAATCATTCAACTTCCTTGGCAATTCTACAAACCATTTCCTAGTGATGTAGATTTATTTCTTTTAATCAGTGTAGTAAATAGAATATTCTTTTTCATAAAACAACATAATAAACGGTAAAATATATTTGAGATTCAGTGGATGGTAATTATGTATGAACTTAATTGAATTGTTGAATAAGGGTGGGGTTTTTAAGAATTGGCCATTGTGAGCTGTTTGAAAATTTTCCTGGCTTTTTAAGCGAGATGAAGATTCGATTGGGGCTTTTATTATTTGGCCGGGACTCGGGGTAATTTTAACTTGGGAATCTGATATAACCACAACGAAGGAGAATCTAATTAACCGATGGGAAATATTCAGTAAAAGAGAGAACTTTTTCTCTCAAGAAGAAAGAGATTTTCAAGTACGATATCAGTACATGAATAAGGCGTATTTCGTTTGAGAATACTTTGAAGCATTTTTTTGCATTTAATAATAACATATTGAAAACTTTAATTTATTTTCCATACAAATTTTATAGGCGGACGGTACACATTCAACTTGGTTATGATAAAAATTTACAAGATCAATTCCCATCTGGTCCATTTTTAAAGTTTTTAAAAAATGAAGATAAACATATATTTTATATATTTATTTTGAGAGTAAGAAAAAAATATTTGGCATTACAGCTAATGCCAATGGGTCAAATATGTTAAAGTTGAAAGATCATGCGAGAAAAACTCGATGAGAATTTTTTCATTCGAGATCGTTATATTGACATCAAACCCAATCTAAATCTAAATTTGACATTGACCTTACCGGGAATCGTACCCAAACCCTCTTGGTCGGTAGAGTAAGCTCTAACCAACTATACCACAGCGGCCGACAATAAATTACCGTTGCTATGACACAAAATATGACACCTATTTTGCCACTCTGAGAAACATCATTAGACAAAACATCGTACGGTTTACGAATAAAATAAAATTTTATTATAAATTCTTAACCCTCCAAAGACGAGCGTGACCACATGGTCACAGTTAACACCGTTGTCTATTGATCCCACTATTCATCCTTTTTCTACCTGAATATCGTTGTTTTCACTCATATTTGGTTAAGAAGGGTATAGACTTCAGTAAGTCATCAGCCACGGGAAGGAAATGGCCACCAAAAGTACATGCGATTTTTTGAATTTCCGTTTCTTTTAATGGATTTTTTGAAACTGTTATAGTTTTAAAAAAATTTTACAGTTCTTTTACTAATATATTTGAATTGAAATAATGTTGATCTAAAGAGGTCAGATTGTAAATATTTTTAAAAATTTCACGCTTAGCTATATTTCAACACCGACTGTTTGCGTGCCCATACGGTCACGCTCGTCCTCACTACTGTCCGTACACAATATTACACGGTAATAAAAGGATGAGCATGACCATATAGTCATGCGGGGTTTCTATACAACGATTTTGCGTTTGTTTTTTTTTGTTTTAATTTTTGTTAGGAATAAAAGTTATCCGTGACTTCAATATGGCTCAAATTTTTTTTTTTTATCGAAAAAAGCTCTCGTCTCTGGAGGGTTAATTATAATGATTAATTCTACTGGATGCAGTTTAGTACTAATTATAAATTGATTACTTACATTACGCACGGTAAATTAACAAGTGGAATAATAGTAATAAAAAATAAATATGTTAAAAATAAACTTCTACATATAATAGTTACCGCTGAACCCATCAAAGAAAATATCAAGATAAACTTTGCAATATTTTCATAATTGACATTCCTCCAACAGAAGTAGTTTAACAACCGACAGGGTGGGAGAGAGTTTTGTAACATCAAAACCACTCATGATTTTGAACAAAAAATCGATTCAGAAAATGCTGTTCGTTCCGGGACTTGAGCCCGTGATATCCATCATGAAAGAAAGCAGCGTTGACCGCTGCGCCTTTGACACTTAAGTGTCGGATATTGTTTAATTACTTTTTTAAATAATCCCAAATATTAGCCGACTGTGTTGTCAAGTGGTTAAAGTTGTTGGCTTCGGCTACGGAGGTCACGGGCTCGAATCCCAGTACGGACAGTTTTATAAATTGATTTTTCAATAGATTTATGAATTTCTGTTTGAAGGCATGGATGTATGTGATGTCTTGAATTCCCCCCTCCCACCCGTCTTATCCTATGAACGGGGCGTATCGAAAGTGATTAGCTAACTACTAATCCTGTCCTAGGCCTATCTTTCAATTCCTACTCTCTTCGGAAAAAGAGAGGTTGAGTAACTGAGTAACAAGCAGTTCTCGTAGAAACACTTATGTTGATATAAAATCCATTAGGAGTTCATATGCTCCACATTGGGAGCGGACATGGTAAAAAATAATAATTCATACGTTGGTTGAAAATTTGGTTGATTTTTACACTTTCTCTTCGTATTAATTTACTTCATTCCCTTTGGAATAAAGATAGATTGAGCAACTGAGTAACAATCCGTTCTCTTAAAAACACTTCTGTTGAGATAAACGCCATTAAGAATTCGTATCATCGGTAATTTTCTATAACCTCGTATCTCACAAAGTTTTTAGGTGACACATAAGTTTATTTTATTCGATCGCTATAAAGCATCACTGGAATGGTTTTGTTGTCAATATCTTTAAAGAAGTTAATAAGTAAGGACGTTTCCATCCATGCCAGTCTCATCTTCATGCCAAACTTGGCACATTACCATATTGTTTGTCAAATTATTTGTATTAGTTTAAATAAAACATGAAATATATTTTTTTGGAAAACAAGTTAAAAGAATATGTGTGTATTAAAATTCTGAACTCAAAACTGACACAAATTTTGATACGTGTTTGAAAAAAAAATAACGACTGAGCAAATATTGTAAAAAAAATAATAACTGCTTCATTGCGACATGGAAATTTATGTCATATAAACGTCACAAAACACTTCCATTTTAAAAACATTGTTGATTTTCATTTTTACAAAATAAAATTTCAATATATAAAACTGGTAAAGTTTTTTAAAAAATATTATACTCATTATTTCCACTTTTACTAACAGCTAAATGAAATTCGAATTTCAAAAATGATATTTTTTGGGTACTTTACAGAGCAGGAGAAGCTTTAAATTTCTTTTATAAGACTGAAGGTGGTGGGGAAAGAAGTCATATCAAAGCAAGTACAGGGTGGTTTTGAATTTCACGTGGTTCGTAATATATTTATTTTACAGAGAGCCTGGCGGTATCGTATAATTGATTCAAAAACTTTTTAATGACACTGCGTACTGTTTTGTAGCACAATAAGTCCAAATAACGTAATTCAAAGCTTATCTTCCGGAGTTTAAATGATTTTTTAGAAAGTTTTTCTGAAATTTACTTTTTACAAAACAAGCGTACCACCTTACAATTGTTATATTTTAAGAAAACCAAAAAGAGCAGTTATATAAAACTTATCTGTTTCATGCCAAAAAAATTTACAAAAAAAAAAATAGTTAATTTTTCAACTTTATTTATTATTAGTCTTAAATAAATTTTAAATCTTTCAAGTGTTCGTAACTTTTTTTTGTAATCATGTTACCATTACAGTCAAAAGTAAATAAATATTTGTTTTTATTTTATTAACGGTATGTTGTAATTTTTATAATTGGTTCTATTCCCTACTCATTCGACATCATTATGTGTACACATAACAAAAAATAATAATATAAAAAAAAACAAACATTTATTGGATCATATATATATATATTGTAATCAAAATGTATATATGGTCTTACGAGCTCCTCAATGAAATTAGGCTTTTTTTTATTTTCATTGTAAATATACAATATACTCAGAGAAATCTTTTTTGGGACGGCTTTCAGTAATTATTGAATACAAAAAAAATGTTTGAAAAGTAAAACTAAAAACAGATGAACATAAAACTACATCATTTCGAGAGCTTACGGTGACGAGTGCGAAACTAAAAAAACTATTAACTTTCAATTTTATCATATACAATTTATTTTATTTAGTATTATGTTTTTTTAAAACAAAATTATTATAAAAGTTAACGTTTGATCTCTTAACTGTAATTTTTCCAATTTCTTAAATATAAAATTACTACAAAAACTGTATCTGCGTTTTTATTAAAAACTTTGTACTGCAGTTTCTCATTTGTCACCATAATTTTGGGGTTATAATGCAAAACATACTATTTACAAAACTCGAACTTTTTATTAAAGTCAAATATTATAACGAATAACACAAACGAAATAACATTTGCAAAAAAATATGATTTCAAATTTGAAAACGACAGTCTTTTAGACATTTTATATTAAAACTAATTGAGCTAATCGATTCCTTGGGCTTATATTACCCTATCTGCACACCTAACTCAATATCGCTCATTTTGGAAATAGTAAGTCTTGCATTATAACCCCACAATTTTAATAATAAATTTAAATTTATTACATAGGTGACTATTAGTAAAAAATATTAGTAAAAAATATATATAATTATCCTTTAAAAAAAAACGGCATTTAAAGGATTCAAATTTTCTGATTATTTGCACTCCACCTTTACTTAAAAAAAGGCAACAAACTATAATACAGAATATTTAACTAAAGAATAACAGTTTAATAGTTCTTTTTTATTAATAACATTAAAAAACAGATAGGAAATATATGAGTGGTTATCAATAAATTATTGTCCATTATACCTCATATACTTTATATTGCGTACAAATGTGCCCAAAATAATAATTATTTAACGGTTTAAAGACATTTTATTATTAAAAAATAATATTAAACATTCGCAAGCAAGTGTTGGATATTTTTCACGCATTTTTTTTTATACAGAAGTGTTGAAATATATTATAACGCTATCCTGAAATTTTATGACGAAGGAAAGTTTTTCCTTTATCCGGAATACATAAAAAAGCTCGGAAAAATAAAGAGCTGTCATCACTTTAATTCTAAACTTTTTTATTATATAATTTGTTAACCATCACAAAAAAATGTATCCAAAAAACACGTCGATTGTCAGGGCTAATATTAACTTAGTTAAAAATAGTTTTTTTTTGTAGTGAAAATTGTTTTGAATATTATAACGACCAACTATTTTTCATTCACTGGAAATAAGACTTTAAGACTACTTACAGACTGGTGTACAGCCCTTACTGCTAATGATCTATGATACAGCAACGTTAAGCACGTTCAAATGGTTTCCAGAAGTGTGTTTGTTGCTTTTCATTTTATACGTTAAATCTTCAGATCAAAGTGTGGTAAATTATTTTGCTTTGAGAAGGTTTTCAGTTTCTGTAAATTGTAAAGTATCCAATGTCAATACTCAGTGAAAAAGCATTATCTATATAAATAAAAATGAATGTTTGTTTATTTGTCCCTTATGCGTACCTATACCGCTCATCCGATTGCGATGAAATTTTGATGAGTTGTTGTGCAAATGCCCGTAAAGGTTTCTAAAATAATACAGCTAGCGGTGGGTTGCCAATACGTTAACAATGAGGCTCGCTTTATATAAAAGCAATTCTTTGTGTTCTGGGGATACAGTGAGTTTTTTTGATCACTCCTATGAATTTACATGTAATACTATATTGTGTATCCAAAAGCATTATAATAGATACAATTGAAACATAAATATTTTTCTCTTTTTGAGTGGAATTGCAACGTATGCCGGGTATTCGCTAGTATTAAAATAAAACTCTGAAATGCTTAACACAATCACGTTTTGAGTATACGGGCCATCCAACACAATAACGTGTTGAGTATATCAGACCGTCCAAAATAAGTGTTATGAACGCGGGAATAGTACTACTCGATGAAAAATCTTTCCAAAAAAGTTTTCAAATTGCTTTACTATTTACTGACTTATTCTTAAATTTGGATTTTAAAATATATTAACTTAAATAAAATAGAAAATATAAAAAATAAAAAAATATTTAACATAAAGTATAAATCACTTTTAAGGTGTTCACTGTCAATACTTGGTGGAAAGGCATTATATTAATAAAAACACAATATTCCTTTGTTCTTCATTCCACTTTATTTAATATGTCAGGACCGGTTTCGCTCATTGCGAGCATTGTCAACTGTCCTGACTGTCAACAATTGTCAACGGTCCTGACATATTAAATAAAGTGGAATGAAGTACAAAGGAATATTGTGTTTTTATTAATAGAGTATACATATTGAATTAAAAAGTACTTCCTTAACCCCTTTAATGCATACTGTACTATGAAAAATACAAACTATTGTTTTTTTTTTCGCAAAACTAATGTCAATTTTAACATATATTTTTATACTCAATTGTAAATAAAATACAAATAATTCTTCCATTAAAAAAAAAAGATAATGTAGTGGCAAGAGGTGGTTAATTAAAGCCTGCAATCAAAAAAAGGGTGTCGGAGATTTTGTAAATCTTGATTTTAAACAATATTATAAATTCACTTTCGACCTTTAAAAAAAAATGATTTTCACCGGGATTGTTTATTTGTTATTAATTATTTACGGTAAAATAAATGTCAAATTAATTTTAATCTAGCAAATAATGTGTGTAATATGCATTTTTATAAAAAGTAGAAAATCATGCATTTAAGGAATAGCCCACACACAAAATTCTGAACATCAAAAAATTCAATTAGATATGACTAGAAATACCTTTAAAATAACATTTTTATTTGTAAAGGAACGAGTGGAAAAGATGCTTCAGAGATTTCGTCCTTCATTAAATTGATTTTTTGAGATCACAAAAAGGACCTTTTTGTAGAGGACTTGCTCTGCGCTTTATGTGAAGCCACGGAGCTTTTCAACCTTTTAATCCTCATCACATATCTGTCAAAATGTATTATACATCTAGTCAAAATGTATTATACATCATAAGGAAGAGATATAATATAATAAGTAAAGGCTGCATATATTGTTAATATTGGGGAAATAAATTTCGGATGAAAGACTCACTTCAAAATGGCTGTGTACTGTAATACATTTGAACTGACGTGAAAACATACTATGAGTCGGCGCATATTACAAAATTTAAAATATCTGTCGAAAGAAATTAGTAATCGTCACCATTCATATCGTTACAGGAAAGGGGGTTAATCATTAGTTAGCTCAGTATGTTGGGTTTGTAGCTCAGAGATCAAGGTTGTTGGCTTCCGTGATGGATGTTACGGGTTCGAATCCCAGTATGGCATTTTTTAAAAAAAATATTTGTGATTTCTTAAAATTTCCGTCCACCCTTCCAATTCTAAAATAACGGGCGTAGCAAGAGCGATCAGTTTACTCTAGGCATGACATTGTATCCATCAACTCTCTTGAAAAAAAGAATGATTGATCAACTGAGTGAAAAACAGTTTTCGCAGAAAAGCTTCTGTTGAGAAACTTCCATTGATATATCATATGCTTCAGATCGGGAGCAGAAATGATTTTCTATGCAAATAAAATCGCTTTTAAATATTAGTATTGCAGTCTATTCGATAACGTAATCAACAATTCGAAGACCCAAATGAACACCAAACTTTTTTTTTAATAAACACTCGGCTTAGATCAAATGTTAAATGTTCAAAGAATAAAATAACTCTTATAATTCAAGAAGGTTTTTTTAGGAAATTTGAAAAAAATAATTTAGTTTTTTTATACCATGCCCGCTCTTAATGTGGAGTGTATGGCCTCCTGATAGAGGTGTCTCAATATAAGTTTTTCAACGTTACTCAGTTGTTCAAACTCTATTTTGTTTCTTAGAGTGTAGCGATAGAAAGGATAGCTAGGACAAGATTAGTGGTAAACTAATCGCTGATAAGAAAAAGTTAAGAGTGACAGTAAATTTTTAGAATCAGATTCATATATTGAAAAGCGTTATTTATAGTTTTTTTTTTGCCAAAAATAGCTTTTATCGGAATTGAATTGCATATTATCATAAAATATAGTTGAACTTAAAAAAATATATTCATTTGAATTAATCTCACTTTTATTTGAACGATGAAGACCAGTTTCGCTCATGACAAGCATTATCAACTGATAAGAGATGATAATGATTTGATGCAGTTGATAATGCTTGCAATGTGCGATTCTGGTTCTTATCATTTAAATAAAAGTGGAATTAGTAACAATAAATATATATATTTTTTAATATGCCTAATGTATTCCCACCAAGTATTGGCAGTGAACACTTAAAAAGTGATAGCTGAACTTGTTTTTACAGAAGATATAGACAGCGTGTTCAAATCTACCTATCTGAACTCGTAACTCAAAATATCCTATTTTTATGTGACATCCCGTGGAATGTATCTACAGTATAAAAAACAATCTTTTGTTTTTTTCACTACTTACAAAACGTATACTACTTTCGATGGTTTCGGCGGTAACTTTGTGGAAGTTCATTCTAATATAAAATTTAAAATAACTTTGATTATTCCACGTATTGTGTAACTAACTGTGACACGTGTTTCGCCTCTTTCAGAGGCATCTTCAGACTTACTATCGCAAATTTTGCTTAAGTAATGAAACAAGATTGATTCTAAAATTTTTAAATTATGAAATTACAAAATGGAGTTTGGGTTTTTTTCCTTTTAAGAAAGAAAAACGGGGGGTGATTGCATCGAAATAAACAAAATTTGCGATAGTAAGTCTGAAGATGCCTCTGAAAGAGGCGAAACACGTGTCACAGTTAGTTACACAATACGTGGAATAATCAAAGTTACTTTAAGTTTTATATTCGTATACTACTTAATCAATCTTAAAACAGGGTTTGTAGAACGGAACGTATTAAATAATAAATTACACTTGCAACTTTTATGATATTTTAGTCCTTATGCTCTACGAAGGAAGCCGATATGTTTTGTTTTTAAATAACGACAATATAGCGCCTACTTTCGGTATATATATAAAAAAAACAAAAGATTTCCGGATATAAAAATCACTGATACTTCCTCCGAAAAAACCTTTTGCATATAAAACTGATAAAAATAAACATTGGTACACACCTTTAGCTCGCCCGATTCTGTCCATCGATAAAATAATATATAAGTATTTATCATTTTTAAAGGTCGTGTGCTTTTGTTGTGCGAGTGTTTTGAATAAACTTCTAAATCGGAACGACGTAACCTTTATCCAAGGCTTATATATTATTTTGACCCTAGAAAAGAATTAATTTCAATTGGAATGTGCATTTTTTTTTCAGTCAATAGATACCACCGTTCTATTGTTCAGATTTTAAAATCAGAGTCAATCTTTCTTTTCACAATGCATAGAAATAAATCACCCACGATTTCTCCTGAAACTTCCAGCAATTAATTTATAGCGGCGATGTGATGGTAAAATGCACAGTGATACAGGTGTTAGGGAATACAATTGTGGTACAAAATCATTAAAAAATATTTTAAGGTCTGTGGAGTCGGAGTCGGAGTCGTGAAAAATATATTTAATGATGTGTATTCAAACAAAATAGTCCAAAGTGTTGACATTTCATGCTTGGCTGACTAAAGATTATCTGACGGTATACATACATATCGACTGCGACATTTATTCAAAACAGCATTTTTTCCATAATCACAATGTATCAAACTTGATACACTTTCTATCAAACGGATGTAAGCTACAAATGCCAAAATATTATCTAAATTTAGCTTTTAAGCTTGAAAAAAGATGAGCTTGTGAAATTTTAAACCATGAAGAAAGACTGGAAAAAAGATTTTTCCTACGCAATTTCTTTAATAAATATTAGATTATGTCAATTAAACGCCAGCTTAGAAGTCTCCGTGCACTTCAAGGTTGTGTATGTTTCATAATTTGCATATGACTCAAAATTATTCAAACACGTTTATTATGCCTCCGGTAAAATTTGCTATGTGTGGGCTACGTCCTTTCCACAGTCGATATATATAAGTTAAAATAAAATTGTTGAAAATTTTTCTCGGAATCGGAGTCGTCTTTTTTTTACACGACTATATATATTGAATTTTTTTGATTTTTAATAAATTAATATGGTATGAAACTTTATTTAAAATATTCACTTTGAGTATGCTTAATTTTCTTTTTTTTTATGTGAAACATTCAAGAAACCCCCGAGAGATGTTTCTTTTCAAAAAAAAAATCAGTTAAGAGTAGACAGTAGAAGGCTCCATTGTGAAAAGTTCTGAGAAGTCAGTCTGTGTCTCCCGTTCGGAAATATCACGAAATTTCTCAACTACCAAGACCCGCGAATATGGAGCTTTGGGTAGTCGTTCTGAGCAAGTAAATAAACATTCCCAAAGCAATTACTGGGAGGATTTTTTTCCATTGTCAAAAAAATAACTCGGGGTAAAAAGCGATTTGGAAAAAGTAATAAAGTTTTTTTCGCACCAAGCGTTTTTGTATTTGTTTTAAACGAGTGATAATCGATATTTTCGTTCAATAAATGTTTTTTTTAATAATTGTCAATTTAAATTTATAATAGTGACGAATTTTGGCTTATTGTTATGACTGAGTGGTAACGCTTCGTGATTGCGTTGTTTGAATATATTGACATGTCTCGTATTTTTTTCAAGCGTATTTTATTTATTGTGAGTTGTGTCCGGTTCACGTCCCAAAAAGTTAGGAACAAAAAAATACACACACACAGAACATAAATTTTGTTAACTTCAATTACTGTAGGGTGGGAGAGATTTTTTAGATATCACAAACACCCAAGCCTACGAACAGAAATCGAAAAAAATACTGTTAGTACCGGGACTCGTACCCGTGAGATCCGGCACGGAAGCCAACAACGCTACCCGCTGCGCCATAGGACACGAATAAATAAATATGGTGCAGAAATAAAGATGTTAAGATTTCATGGTTATTAAAAATATAGGTTATCTCGAAACAAGGTTTTTTCCTTATTGTTTTTTGCCAGTATATCAAAGGTATTATAAATATAAGCAAATTGGAATTTATTTACAAAGATGTTTAATCACTTTGAGATCAAAGCATAGGTAAAGCAATTAGCTAGCGACCTGTTGCTTCACATTATTTATCTATCTTTACATTATAGTAGATTGAAACATTGTCTTTCAAGTAAGATCAAACAATGTTTGAAAAACAGTATAGCTAAATATGAAAGATTGAATGTAGTTAAAATTGATGAAGTTATTCTCAAATTCTCCATAAAGACTTAATATACTGCATATTAGTGGAAAAGTTTGACAAAAAAAACTATTTGCTTAAATTAAAATTAATATATACCGACAGGTGTTGTAACTAGGGTACCAATCCCGGAGCCTTTTTGTGATCCCGGGATTCCGGGATTGAACACTCAACATGAAATCGTGTATACATTGGGATTTGGAATTGACAAAACTTTTGGTCTGCGATTAGGAAATAATTGCATTTACAATTTCAATAACCCACGAATTTACCGATTTGCCCAAATCTACATGCGTGACACCTTTTTTTTAGCTCTTGATTTTACGAATTTGCTAAAAAGTTCTCAATCCCGAAATCCTGGGATTGGTACGGTCGTGACCCCGGAATTTCGTGATCACAAAATTGGACGGGATCCCGGGATTGGAAACCCTAGTTGTAACGTATAACGTATCTCTGTATTTGACGGAGTTACATAGATTATTATAATATTGAATTTGTTATTCCACTGATAGTACTACAGACTGTGACACGAGTTGTGCCTCTTTGTCAAACATATTTAGACACACTATTGTAAGGTTATTTATTAATAAAGTAAAAATTGATTCCAATTCTTAACTTATAAATTTAAAATAAAATGGGTTTTTTTCTTTATACTGGACGCAGGAAGAGAGTTAGATCTAATCGTATTTAGATTTTTTTGACGTGAATTTATATTAGTATTGAAAAAATAACATAAAATCATGTATACATTAAAAATTCAGAAAATATTTCGTCGGCGATTTATAAATCATGCAATTTTTCAAAAAATTTCATGAATTCATTGTTTTAACTCTTCCAAGAATTTGCAAATGCAAAATTCCAAGAATTTACGGATTTTTCCAAATGAACAGTGCGACATTTTTTTTTCGCACTTCTGTGTTTCATTTTCTATATTCCGAAATCCCGGGATTAGTACTGTCGCAATCCTGGGATTTCAGGATTACAAAATTGGATTCCAGGATTGAATACCCTATCTTTAACACAATCAGTGGAATAAAAACTAAAATAATAAGGTTAAAATACTATCTACTGTCTTTCGAATACTATCTACTCTCTTTCAAAACAAGACATAATCATGTACAGTATTATTTATATATTTTTTAAATCCCTTCCTTGATTAATGAAATCTTTGATTTTATTTCAGTAAGGTAATAATATCTTTTCAAATGGATAATAGATCGTTTTAAGTCCGTGCCCGTTCTAAGTGTGGAGCATAATACCGTCTAATATAGGAAACTCAATCGAAGTTTTTTACTGTTTGTTACTTAGTTTCTAAGCCTCTCTTTTTTAAAAAAAAAAAGATAAAAAAAATAAGAGGGTAGTTCAAGACTTTTGGTAAGCTAATCGCTCTTGCTACCTCTCGTTTTTTTAGGATTGGAGTTTTGGGAGAGAATTTTTGTAACGTTATAAAATATAAATAGCTTCGTTCATAAATTTATTGAAAATTCTGTTTGTACTATGATGCTAACCCGTGAGATCTATGGTGAGACTGCACCATGGACCTGGTACAGCGATGGGCTGAGAATACGTTAACAAGAGGCTTGCTTAATCTTAAAGCAATTTTCGATATTTTGGAAAAGGGGTGAATTTTTTTATCACTCCTATGCTGTTATATTCAATACTTAAACAAGCGATCAAGTTTTACTTAATACACTTATAAAACGTAACAATATGCAATTTACCTTAAACTTCATCAATCTAAATGGCCAAAAATTTACTATTGTGTATACTGAAGCTGTCGTAGATAATATATAAGTCAGAAATTGCAGTTGTATACTAATTTGATCTGAGAACATTTTTTCTCTTAAATTAACAAGGGCCTAGCCAGCCTTAGTCAAATTTAACAAGGGGCTCGCGCTCTCCAGCCCATCTCTGACCTGATATTATCTATATAAAGTATTTTTTTCTTTATATAAACCGTACCCTTAAATGTAAGAATTGGTGAATTTTGTGTGCCGAAGAAGCCGGTGACATAGATTCGCAAACGCTTGATGTATTCGAGGAAGAATCAAATAGAAATGGCAAACAAGCATACGAGGGTAACGCAATTACGTAATCCCATTTAAAGGAAGACGTGAGAAATTTATAACACAGGAAGGATCCACTGCTATTTTATAATATAACAGGGGTAATTTATAAAACAATTGTTTAACGTTATCTCCCTTACCAAAGAAAAGAAACACAATTAATTGAGAACTTACGAGGAATAATCTTATATTATCCTGTAAGAACATTGTATAATATGTTTATTTATTCTAAAATAGTGCATGTTTTGAGTTAATTGGTGTGACTTTTAAGCTGTTACAAACAGGGCTGTGAAGTCGGAGTCAGAGTCGTGAAAAAAGAACGGCTCGATTTTTTTTGAAAAATATATGATGTATATTTAAACAAAATAGTCAAAAGTGTTAACATTTCATGCTTGGCTGACTAAAGATGATCTGATGGTATACATATATATAAGTTAAAATGAAATTAGTTCCTCGGAGTCAGAGTCGGAGTCGTTAATTATTTTAAAGCTGGAGTCGCAGTCGTCTTTTTTTCACGCGACTCCACACTCCTGGTAAGAAACGTAACTTTTAAAGACGTCACGGCATCTATCGATGAAAAAATAAATGTTAACATTTTTAAACATAATTTCAAAACATAACAGTTAAACTATATTTTATTATATTATTGCGATAAACGTAACTATAATAGTATTGGATTGCAGGGCAATAAAAAAAGGTATTTTTTTTAGTAAATTAGCTTATACATTTTTTTTGGAAACAATATTTACCAAAACAAAAAATAAAATGCCTTACAATAACAATCTATTTTTTGATGTCACAGGACTTTCAGAGCTATGTATGTTATGTAATATAATGATTATTATCCCACTACTATCTGTTATGTTTATGAAACCGCTGTATCACGGCCGCCTTCCATAACGCAATACGATAAAGGAAAAAAAAAAAACGAATTTACTCCTCATATTATTGGCTCGATACAAAGCTGCACGGGATATATCTTTTAACCATGCATTGTTGTGCTTAAAAATAGATTGATGACAAAGTTTTTGTCTCTGTTCGCTAATTGAAAAAAAATGAAGTTTCGGTAGAAATAAACTTAAGGAGAGATCGATAATTAGATAGGCCACGGTTTGACAATAGACAGTAAGTGTAATATGAATAATATTAATTTATCAAGTAAATCAGTTTAAAAACTGAACGTAGATTTTATCAACTCCGCGAATTGTGAATTTGTGAAACAATCAGTATTGTCAGTTTTTCTCATTTACAGATAGATATCTAAATAAACGTTTTCGCTTACCATGATATGATAAAATAAAATATTATGTCTGGCTTTATTACGAGAGAATTTTGATAATAATTAATTCAGTTGACTGAATTTACATGACAACAAATTGATTCAGCGCAGCGACCTTTTTGACCGTACAAAATTCAAAGAAATCTTTGAAGTAGAAACGATTTCATCGACTTTTATTTCTTTTCTTTACATTATATCGGACATCAAACCCTTAACAACTATTTTCACAGGTGCCATTGTTTAAAGTTACATAATAAAATTTGCCACGAAAGGCAGCAAATCGTTAGCCTTAAACTGTCAATTATTTGAATAAATACACAGCATACTTTTAAATATTTTCATATTTAAATATATATTTTTAAACCATGTCCGCTCCCAATTTGGAGCATATGTACTCCAAATGGAGTTTATCTCAACAGAAGTGTTTCTACGAGAACTGTTTGTTACTCAGTTGCTCAACCTCTCTTTTTCCACAGAGAGTAAGGATAGAAGAATAGGGCTAGGACAGGACTAGTGGGAAGCTAATCGCTCTCAATACGCCCCGTTCATAGGATAGGAAGGGTGAGTAGGGGGGAATTCGAGACATAACATACATCCATGCCTTTGAACAGAAATTCATAAATCGATTAAAAAATCAATTTATAAAACTGTCCGTAACGGGATTTGGACCCGTGCCCTCCGTAACCGAAGCCAACAACGTCGACCACTCGGCCACACAGGCGGCAATATTACATGCAAAATAATAATAATACATATTTTTAATACTTTCGATGGATTCGGCGGTAACTTTGTGGAAGTTCATTTTAATAAAAAAATAACTTCGATTGTTCAACGTATTGTGCTACAAACTGTGACACGTGTTTTGCCTCTTTCAGAGGCATCCTCAGACAGACTTACTTTCATAAATGTTTGCTTAAGTTCGAATGATTTTAATTTTACTATTCTGATATATTATAATAAAAATGGGAGGCAAGGAGGGGATGATAAAAAAACAAACAAGCAATAATGGTAATACAAATAACATTTACATTAAGAAATGACTAACTAATGAGTTGCATCAATTAGGACGGGTTGGAAAATAAATTTAGTTGTGGCAAAGCACCAGTTTTATTAAAGATGTTATTTAATAATATTTCTTTATTTCTAAAAATTCTAAACTATTCATTTTTAAACCTTTTTTATTTACACGAGTAAATAAAAAAGGTATTTATTATTTTTATTTATGCAAACATCAGTGCTTGAATAATAACGTTTTTTTGCGCATTTTAATGAAAAATGTTTGCAAGAATATTTTACGTTTATTTATGATACAATTTTAAACAACCTTTAAAATCTTTTGATGTTGATTCTAGATTTATGAGACGCCATAAAATAATAATTTTCTAGTGTTTTTATAAGTTTGAAATACTTATAACAATATAACGTGTCAAACTCTTGCAAACTCAGTGCTAGTAAACTCAAATTATTACTTTATAAAAAGATAGTTGTAAGTTTCCGTTGTAACTTACACTAATCCAATATATATATGCAAATATAAGTGAATATACAAGATGAAAACTTTGGAGCCCATTATTTCTCCCTCAGTGTTTATAATATGGCTTGTGATAGTATATTTATTTACTGTATTTGTTTCCCATGTCTTTAATTTAGCATGAAATATCTCAGAGAATTATGTACACGTATTTTTCATTTTTAATATGTTCGCTAGCAATTCTTGTCAGAAAAGTTTTATATTATCAAATAATAACAATTCAAATCGATACAGAGCTAATTATATTAATATAATTATGAGATCAAGTGAATGATTAGTTCCTAATTAGCAGGCTTTTTGTAAGACGTGTTATATATTTTATTTATATAAACATCCAATTCTTTATTTATGCAATACCGGTTCCAGAAATTGACGCGAAAAATAATCTTGAAATTCTCATGACTATAAACTTACTAGCAATTTATTTCTATGTGGCCGAAAATATAACCAATTTGTCTTTTGGCCATCTTCGGGCGTTCAAGTGCACGGATGAACTCGAACTGAAGTTTGGTAAATAAAAGTACCGTGTATCCATAAAAGATAAAATTTTCGATACACTTATTTACCAAGCGTCAGTTTTAGTTCATCTGTGCATTTGAACGCCCGAAGTTGGCCAAAAGACGAAACCCGGGTCGATAGTGACAAAACATGTGGGAGTGTACAAAATTTGAACGATTATAATTGAATATTTCCGGGTATTAATATTTTTATGTAAATATAAATGAAAATCAATGTTAATTGTTTCAAATCAAGAGTACAGTACATGGCATTACAGCTGACGCCAATTCACTGTATTAAACCCTTGAAAAATATAATTAAAAAAAAAACATTACATAATTCATCAATATATAAAAATATTTTGGACACACAAAATAAAAAACTAATAGTTCACAAATATTGCTACTGAAAATGTCCACTTTTATAGGCAATAAATTGATCAGTCGAACAGCCCTTGAAACTGGCAACTCATTTTTTGAAAGATGATATTTTTGGTTATAGTTTCGGCCACATAGAAATAAATTGCTAGTAAGTTTATAGTCATGAGAATTTCTAGATTGTAAACTCAACCCCGAAGAAGAAGAGAAGAATGCTTTAAACTTGAAAACGATATTCGAGATTCAAGAAAGTGAAATGATAGCATTCCTTCCATGAAATTTGGTAGGGTAGTATTCCTTTTATTAAGTAAATATTTTATCTTTTTATATAATAGTATTTTATGATAGTTATTTTGTAATAATAATAAAGAATGCATAAAGAATCTTTTTATTCAATAGTAAAGAAAGTTTTGTGACGGAAACTTTCTCTTTGAAAAAAGATTTGTAATTTCGCTACACAAGATAAATTTCTCTTCTCACTCACTTTTACTGAACAAATTTTATATTGTATTACTGCACTTGACCTCTAGGGTTGACATTGCATCTTAGAGTTATAAATGATATTGCGGGAAAAACTCATTAAAACAGGAAATAAGCATACTTTGAAAGAAGTCGTAATATTTAATCAACTCTAGAGAAGTTTTAAATAATCTAAAGGTAAAGTTATGATTTGTTTTACGTGATATTTTCTGATATAATTTTCTTAATCAACTTGTTTACAACTTAACAGTAAAATTAAAGAAAACAGAATGTATTATTTATTTTAAAACAGCTTTCATGGAATTTACTCTTTTCGACTTGATACTTAATTAATACTTAAATTAAATGTAACTTATATATTAATATAATGAGGACATCATGCTGTCCAACTTTATTTAAAAATAATAACGGTTTTTTTCGGAAATATGTTGCTTTGAAAAATAACTAGGTCAGGTAGAGATAAGTTCCTTTATAATATAATAAGAATAATGCCGCCTGTGTGGTCGAGTGGTCAACGTCATTGGCTTCGGTCACGGATTCGAATCCCAGTACAGACAGTTTTATAAATTGATTTTGCAATCGATTTATGAATTTCTGTTTGAAGGTATGGATGTATGTGATGTCTTAAATAACCCACTCACACCCATCCTAACCTATGAACGGGGCGTATTGAAAGCGATTAGTCAACCACTAGTCCTGTCCTAGCCCTATCTTTCTATTCCTACTCTCTTTGGAAAAAGAGAGGTTGAGCAACTGAGTAACAAGCAGTTCTCGTAGAAACACTTCTGTTGAGATAAACTCCATTAGGAGTTCATATGCTCCACATTGGGAGCGGACATGGTAAAAAAAAAAATACTTTTAATATATGTGTGTATATAATAATATTTTCAAAACAAATAACTTACGTTGCTATATTTGTACAAGTATTTTAATAGCAACCAAATCTTTCTTTTATCCTTCTATTATATTATTATAAGCAGGGCTTCGATCCGCTATTTTTTTCGTTCCGGTTTTCGTTCCGACAATAGTAACGGTTTTTGCTCGAATCCAAAAGCATTTACCGATATGCCCAAAATATTTCCGTGGCTCGTTTTTTTAGCTCACCTAGAAATTTGACAATCTCAAAACCCTATACTAGCGTGAACCGAAAAAAAACCCGATATTTTTTTCGGTTCCTTTCCGGTTCGAAGCCCTGATTATAAGTTTACCCTCTCCAAGATAGAGAAGTAAGCGGTTAAGTAGCACCGAGTTTTCGTAAAGAAATATTCTTAGTTAGGATTATTCAATCCAATATACTCTACATTGTCTCCATAGTTTGTTATTTGTTAAAAATAAATGGATGCGATATTTTTTTTAAACCGGATTAAAGCTAAAATATGTGTCAAAAACCGTCTGCATTTTTTGACCATGTAAATAAATCATGCAAAAATAGAAGCAAAGAAATGCTAACCGCATAAAACTTCAGTACTTTTTTTTACACTGTTTTAAGATTACTGAATGGACTTGAAATCAACAATTGATAGCAAAATTCACAAAAACTGTTACACAACACAGAATGTATTTATTTTAATAATTGTACATTAAAAATCGTTTAGTTTTGCTTTGACTTAAACCTGCTATTTGTAAGTTAAAATAACTCCGATAATTTCATCAATACGCCTAGGAGTTTTCAAATCATATTCTGAAGCTATTTTTGGTTTGATCGGATTTCTTCGGCTTCAAGCGACCAATACGCTATCGTTCAATTAAAAATATTTGAATATCAAATTTACGCTGCCTGTATAGCGCCAATGTTTAACCTTCTCACCGCGTATGACCGCTATGCATGTCCTAGCGAATATGCCCTCAGCGCGTGTGACACGTATAGCTGTCATGGAAATTTTAAACCCTTTATAAGAGCTATCTATTGTTTTAAAATTGTATAACTTGGTTGAAAATATTACTTAATGTATATTTTACCAAATTCAATAGATGGTATTAGTCAAAAAAGATTCAATATAGGCTAAAATAATTTATTTATGGAACACGCCGTGAACATACGTCAGCAATGCAAGATTTTGGATAATGTAAATAAGCGATCGAGTGCGGGTGAAATTGAAATTGTTTCGAAAATTTAATATTATAAGCATGGTATGGTGGTGGCGCAGTGTTTTCGGTCGCGCGTGGCAGTATTTTGCAATATGGCGACGTCACGCCACAATTGTATGAAGAATGATTATTGTTGAATTAAACCGAAAATACAAGAAATATATTGTATTTTATTATTGAAAAAGTTACTTTGGGTTGCAATTAACATATTTGATTAGTTGAAAAAATATTACAACCAATATTTATAGTCGAAAACGCGATAACAAAGTCCGCAAAAAAGCAGCCGAGTACAGGGCATGCTCGCTAAATTTAGTGACGCGGGCAAAGGGTTAAGAGTAGAGCTTGTTAGTAGGATTGGTTCAGAGTAAAAAATAGTATTTGATAATATGTTTATTTCTCTTTCAGGTAATAGTAGAACTTAAAGAATAAAATTATGCTTTTTTGACAGCAAGTATTGAATAAAAAGCATATATTGTATCCTTTCAACAGCAGGCAAATATAAAGACGAGCTGGTTTTGTCGAATATTATAACGTAAAATTAAATTCAATTGAAATGGATACTCTTTTATCTATTGTTGCTATGCGCAGAAAATAATAATTATAAATTAAACGAGTAAAAAGAAATATTATATGTATTATTTTATTTTTAATAATATTACTTGCTACAGCACATTACATTGACTATATTTGTTTTGATTTATCTACCAATCTTTGTCAACAGAGTTGTGCAAAAGACAATAAATCATCACTGTGCTCATCGTGCGTATTGAATGAATATTGACAGGTAGAAATGGTACACGGTATTTATAAAGCTAGATTCTAATATAAATATTAAGGAAACATCATGTCGAAATATTCCATGTGTATTCAGTTAAGAAAAATACATTTTCATGCATTAATGTAGACTTTAACGGATTTTACTCAGTTGACTTCCTTGTCGATTTCAAATGCTTTAATTGTTTTGAAATATTATGTTATGTATTGTTTAACTTGTAACATCCAGTTTCTTATAACAACTTTATACACTTTACATATGGAGTGGAAATGGTTTATTTAAAAGAACAGCTTTTTCATATATGCCTAGTTTCATATTACAAATTTTAATGACAGTAAATTTATCATATTTTTACCCTGCACTCTTCAAAATAAAAGAAAGATTAAGCAACTGACTAACAAATAGTTCTCGTAGAAAAACAACTACTGTTGAGATACCTCCATTAAAATGTCATATTCTCAACATTGGAAACGGATATGGATAAAAGACAACAACATATGTTATCTTTTTAATTATTTTTGTATTTCTTTTATAATAAACTAGCAGGTTCCCGGCAAGCGTTGCAATGCCACTCAGAGAAAGAAAGTTGTTGTGTTTCAATTGTATTTATTGAAATGCATGTTTTCTTTTTCTGTCTGTTTGAAGTTTGCTGGTGATTATCTATGGTACGACATACGCGCCACCAACTGTAAGTTAATTGTACTATAACCTCCGCGCATACGTTGTCAAATTGAACTGAATGGCATACATACAAACATTGATTTTTATATATAAAACCTATTGTAAGTTAATTTTACTATGCCTATAACCTTTCCGAAAGTGCAAGCAAAAAGTTTGTCAAAGTTTTATTGCCATCGGATGAGCAGTGTGGCAACGCATAAAGTACGAACAAAAACAAAGATTCATTTTTATATATTAGAAGATTGTCAATTTTAAGTTGTTTTTCACGTAACGAATTTTTTCGAAAAAATTTCACTGATCTAATCTGTCAGTTTTTTTTCAAATAAGCAGCACCGGGTCTCGAGTAAAATTAGTATAAGAGCATATTGCCAGCGTGGTCTATGCCGTATGCGATATAAAATTGACATGATTTCAGTTAGGGCATCCAATCCCGGGATCCGGGATCCCGTAATCCCGGGATCCCGTTCAATTTTCTGATCCCGAAATCCCGGGATTGACATGGCCGCGATCCCGGGATTTCGGGATTGAGAAATTAGGAGGAAATCTCGAAAAGTGAGATGAAATTGGCAAATTGTCGCTTGAAATTCCTCGGTGAGCTAAAAAAAAAAAAAAAACGAGGTTTCGGGAGAATTCGGGGAAAAAGTATACCAAATTGAGGATTTCAAATTCTTCGGTGAGCTAAAAAAAAAAAAAACGAGGTTTCGTGAGAATACGGGGAAAAAGTATACCAAATCGGAGATTTCAAATTCCTCGGTAAATTTATCTCAATCCCGGGATCCCGGGATCCCGGGATTGAGAATTTATCAATCCCGAAATCCCGGGATTGGAAAAAGGCTCCGGGATTGGATACCCTAATTTCAGTCATATAAATGTCATATTTAATTGAGTGTATGAAGATAAAAGCCAACGATTCGCCAGTTGAATAAGATTGGTGCAAGTAATGTATTAAGAATATTTACACAGTGCACCAAGTAGTGACAACTAGTTAAGAAATGCTTTTATGCTACGTGAAGTTATAAACTGTGCTCAAGTGTAGACTACTCTGCCCCAGGGCAGAGCAGCGCTTTTCTGCTCCGATGAGCTGTGCATCGTTCGGCTTCATCTTCCGAATATACTCCTTAAGATGATAATATGATAAAGTCGCGCTACAAAGTTCCCTAAATATACTTTTTTGCACCCTTACTATTTAGTGATAAAATGATGGTGTAAAAAATAAAACACTATTTTGTAAAAAATCCACATTTATTTATTTGGATCGAAACCGGTTTCGTTTATCGCGAGAATTTTAACTGATATACCGGTAATTATTCTAATAAACAAATGTGAAAATAGTACAAAACAGTGCTTTATTCCTTTTTATAAAATGCTAATTGACAAGAATTGACAACACATTAAAAGTGATACAATAACGTTTGAGTATGGAAATTAATTAGTTTCAGTAAATTATAAAATTAACCACTCTAAAGCTAACGACCCACCGGTGTGTCGCATACCTACTAACCACACACGCTACCCACCAGTGTGTTGTCATTATTACGACGTCAATAAATATTTTTTTGAGTTTGCATCATTGAAAAAGGGTCCGACATCTCTTAAGGACTTACAAAATGAATATTAAGTTTCCCTTTATTAGTTTTTATAAAATAGCTAGCTTACAGGAAAAAAACGTTATTTTTTTCTAGCTGTTAACGGGTATCCACTTCTCCACAGTTTTATCAACGAGGACTGCTTGTTAGTCAAGCGTTAAATCTATCTTTTTTTTTCGAGATTGGTAAGGATATAAGTGTAGGTCAGGACAGGACTAATTGTTAACTTATAGCTTTCGCTTCACTTAGTTAATTAAGTTATTAAAAATTGGAAAGGTGGCACGAAATTTTTTAACATCGCAAAAATCTATGCCTTTGAATAAAAATTGATAAAAAAAACTATGTTCGTACGGAAATCGAAAAAATAAAATCTGTTACAGAAGCCAACGGTGTTGACCGCTGCGCCACGAAAACTCAAAAATAATTACGAAACATGATTGCTAGCAAAATAAAATCATTGTCTACGAATAAAAATAATTGAATCCTTCCAGAATTTATTGACTTGTGTTGTAATCAAGTGATTCAATCGGGTGACCACACAAGTTAATACGCATGACTAGACAAAGATCCTTATCACCAATTAGTGAATAGGCTATTTGATCGACAAAATAAATAAAATATACGAAACGCTCAATGACTTAGAAGAAAGACAATGAAAATTATACAATTTAAAGTAGAAAAATTCAATATGTTTTTCTTATAAAATATAATATATATCGACTGTGGAAAGGAAACATGACGTAACCCACACATAAAAAAAAATACAAGAGGCTCAAAAAACGTTTTTTGATGATTTTGGGTTAAAGGCAAATTATGAAATATACAAAACATTGAAGTGCACAGAGACCGATAAACTGGGTATTAATTGACTTTATCTAATATATATTTAAATAATATATTTATAAAATACTTTTTTTAAGTCTTTTTTCATTGTCGCAGTTTTTTCAAACTTAAAAGCTGAATTAAGTTACTAATTTGGCATTTCCAGTAAACATCCTTTTGATAGAACGTGTATCAAGTTGTATACATTGTGATTATTGAAAAAAACTGTGGGCTACGTCCTTTTTCTTTTCCACAGTCGATATAAAAAAGTCTACTATTGTCATGCATAAACTGAAACGCCTCGTTAAAAAAGTGACAAACGAACATTTTGTTTAAAGCGAGAAAAAATATGTGCTTATTGATCGCACAATTTTATATTTAGTCTGAAAATATATATTTTTTACTTCAAATATAAAAATATTTCAGCACTATCGAAATGTTCACATATCGTTAGTAGTTTTTGTATGTGATTTTTTATCTTTATACACTACCACCTTCTGTGTCATCAAGGATATAATTGATTTACTAAGAAGGTTTTCCACAATTTTATACGAACTATCTTCCGAGTAGTTGAAGCCCTATAAGCCGTTTTCATACATCTGGAAATTGTCGCATTTCTGGCAGCAATATTGTTAGATGTCAGAATCCATAATGATAAAAAGTATATGTTCTATAATAAAAGAAATGCTTTATGGCAAACACAATGAGTGAAGATAATATAGATGATAGAGTTTTTATACTACAGATCGGACATTTTACAAAACCAAATTGGACATTTATATAAACTGCTGGAATTAATAGAGATTTAGTTGATTTTTGTATTTATATTTATAATTATTTGAAATTATTCATCATCGTCTTCATTATGGTTTTGTATTGCAACCGTCACTTCTGCAAATTGCTATAATTATTAAATGAATATCGACTTTGAAAAGGAAAAAGGACGTAACCCGCAGTTTTTTTCAAAAAAGCTTTTACTCGATAATAACAATCTATTCAACATGATACACGTTCTATCAAAAGGATATAAGCTGCAAATGCCGAATTAGTATCTAAATTTAGCTTTTAAGTTTGAAAAAGATGACCTTGTAAAAATTAATTAATATTAGATTATGTCAATCAAACACCACTTTAGAAGTCTCCGTGCTGTTCAAGGTTGTGTTTATTTCATAATTTGCATACGGCCGAAAATGCGCCTTTTGTAACATTTGCTATGTGTAGGTTACGTCCTTTTTCCTTTCCACAGTTGATATGTATACGAAACTACCTGCATCTGCCGTGCAGGAACATTTATAAATTAAATTTACTGATTTATAACTGTATTTCGTGAGAATGTGCGTAAATATACTTAATTAATAAATTATTTAATTTTTTAAAAATTGTTTCAATTGTTTTTTTGTAAAATGTCCAATTTGGAGTGTAAAAAGTGTATTTAAAAACTCTATTTTCAATCCGAAACAAAACTTGACACTTAATTAAACTAAAATTGACTAATAATTAAATAAGTGTATTTCGGTATAATTTCTGATGGAGACACGTTGTCCCGGAACACTTAGGCTCGGCAGTTGATGTGGAAAACGTCGATTATTTACCAAGTGACACTCCACAAGGGTAGTGTTGAATTTAGTAGGAATCTACTCAGAGTGTACACATTGACGGGGCGGGCACTTACGTTAGTACTTCCAAGGCAAGGCAAGTCCGAGCGGTGAGTACACACTGCTTGTTGGAATTGATAGACTTCGGTTTTAAGTATTTACTTTTTGTGAAATCTATATTTGATCTGTAATTACTAGGGCTTGTCGGTTTTCAAAAACCGGTTTTTTGCTAAATTTGTGACATTCGAAAACCGGTTTTTCAACTTCGTAACCGGTTGTGCCGAATTTTCCATATACGATTCTATAAACAAAATGACAGAACATTTGGATTTTTTATTTGATGGCTTAAAGACCATATGCCCCACATCATTACCCAGCGAAAGGGTATTTTCGATATCAAGAAATTTTGTTACAAAACGATCTGTGGACGCTTTATGTTTTTTTAATAATATCTTCTAAAGAGTGACACCAAATAATGTATTGTATAGTTTTATAATGTATATAAATAAACAACATAACAAATATACCTTTTTCTCGCTATTTCAATTGAATTATCAATTTTTTGTAAAACTTCGAAAATTGGATAAAACCGAATTTTCAAATATATTGACATTCGAAAACCGGCTTTTTCAAAAGTCGGTTTTTGTATAAACCCTAGTAATTACTACTGTTGATAAGATGAGCTCTTTTGTAAATAACCGTTATACCAAAAAAAGATTATTCAAAAATTAAGCAAACGATAATTGTAATAGAACAGTAAACAAATATTTTAATTAACGTTTTTTTGATAATTTACACATAGCAACAGTTAATTATTTATTTTTTGCTAGACAGCGAGATACACTTTTAACACGGTTAAATTTCATGAAATAATATTAAAATATGTATGTATATCAATCCATCCAGTGCTTTATATTTCATAGAATTTTAATTTTGGATAAATTGTACATATTACGAAAAATATATATTTAATATGAAGAAATCAAATATAATATATTGAAATTAAAACGAGCGAGTAACAGTTAAAAATTACTCGGTTTTTTTAAGCGTGCGGGTACCGGTTCCGGTTCTATCCAAGTCGACAGCCCTTTTTTAATTATTATTCCATGTCCGCTCCCAATGTGGAGCATATGATTTCCTAATGGAGGTATCTTAACAAAAGTTTTTCTAGGAGAACTGTTTTTTACTCAGTCGCTCAACCTCACTTTTTACAAAGTAGAGAAAGAAGGATAAGGCTAGAACAGGACTAGTGGTTGGCTAATCACTATTACTACACGTAGTTATTAAAGGATCAGAAGGATGGGAGGAGAGGAAATGATGTGAATTGACATCACAAACACCCAACCTTCGATCACAACTTTGAATTGAATAATTCTCAAATTCACTGTGATCTGACCGGGAATCGAATCCAGACCTGCGTGATCTGTAGAGCAAGCTCTAACCAACTGGGCCACAGCAGGCGACAGTCCTAGTTGTGAGTAATGCTACGAACAAAAACTTAGTCTGAAAGTCTTGAGTCTTAGACTGAAAAAAGAGAATCTTACAAATGTCAGTATAATAAATAAACACTGAGCAAAAGAACTGAATATTTCATATGGTTTATTATAAAGTGTTTTTCTTTTCATTTTCAGAGAGCGGTGCATTCCGTTGACTGTAGAAAATTTCGAATATCAGCCATCTGGTAAGTGTAATAAAATAACAATATATTGTATTTTTTAGCGGTCATGGATACAAAAAAAAAAAAAAACCTATTTTTGATGCTGTACAGTTTTTACACTCCAAATTGGAAATTTTACAAACCAAATTGAACATTTCACAAATCAAATTTGACATGTGTATATACAAACCAGGGCTGTGGAGTTGGAGTTGCGGAGTCATGAAAAATGAGCGATTCGATTTTTTTTGAATGTATTTAAACAAAATAGTCAAAAGTGTTAACATTTTATGCTTGGCTGACCAAAGATGATCTGATGGTATACATATATGTATGTTAAAATTAAATTATTGAAAAATTTCCTCGGCGTCGGACTCGTTAATTATTTTAAAGCTGGAGTCGGAGTCTTTTTTTTTTCACGCGACTCCACAGCCCTGATGTGATGAAATTAATAAAAAAATAGTTGATTTTTGTATTTATATTTATAAATCTTTGAAATTCTTCATTATCATCTTCATAAGTCTCGTACAGTTTTTTTCGATAATCACAATGTATTCAACATGATACACGTTCTATCAAAATGATGTATGCTGCAAATGCTGAATAAGCATCTAAATTTAGCTTTTAAGTTTGAAAAAGATGACATTGTAAAAAATTAAAACCAAGAAAAAAGACTGAAATAAAGGTTTTTCCTAGACAACTTATTTAATTAATATTAGATTATGTCAATTAAACACCAGTTCAGAAGTCTCTGTGCTTTTCAAGGTTGTGTATAATTCATAATTTGCATATGGCCCAAAATCATCAAAATACGTTTTTTGCGCCTCCTGTAAAATTTGATACGTGTTGGATACGTCTTTTTTCCTTTCCACAGTCGATATGTATATGAAACTACCTGCAGCCACCGCTCAAGAAAATTTATAAATTTAATTCACTGATTTATAACTGATTTCATGAAAATGTGCGTAAATATACCTAATTTATAAATTATTCAATTGCTTAAAAATTGTTCCAATTGTTTTTTATTTGTTAAATGTCCATTTTTGTTTGTAAAATGTCCAATTTGGTTTTTAAAATGTCCACTTTGGAGTGTAAAAACTTTAGCTGCAGCTGCCGCTCAAGAAAATTTATAAATTATATTTACTGAATTATAACTGTATTACATGGAAAAGTGCATAAATATACCTATTTTATAAATTAATCCATTTGTTTAAAAATTGTTTCAATTGTTTTTTTTCTAAAATGTCCAATTTGCAGTGTAAAAACTGTATAAGTAGAATCGCCCTTATAAATACATTTACGTTTGCTTCCTGGCCTGCTAAGTCTAATTTTTTTATGATCTAGCCCCTAACATAAAAGATTAAAAAAAAATCAATTTATAAAATCATAGTGTGAAGCTCTTACCAAACGAACTGACATATTTATATTATATACGGATCGATAAGACGCGATAAAACGTAGAGTAATTTACGACAAATTGAATATTTTTATAAAAGAAAATTTGTCAAAGGAACCAATGCAAAAAATACATAGCATGTCATTAAACTTTGTTGTCATACGGCCATTGTTGGTAGCTTTGAAATAAAAAGTTGTACATGTCAAAATTGTGAGTTTATTATTTGAATTATCAAACAAAAATATTAATGTTGACTTTTTAATTATTTTGTATGATTGGATATTTTTTTATGCATCACTTGATACCTATATCGTCACCGTACTGGCAAAAAATAGTTAGTAACAAACGGGACACAAATATTTTAAATACGCATCAAGATTTTTGGATATCAATTCTTTTTCTAGAACAGGGGTTACCAACCCCGTGCCCGCCGACCGATTTTGATGCGCCCGCCAACTAATTTGGGCAAATCGTAAAATTCCCGGCTAAAAAAAAAACGAGTCACGTTGGTATTTTGGACAAATCGGTAAATTTCTGGGTTTTTGGATTTGAAAATTCGCTGAAGAGCTAAAAAAAATAAAATGAGTCACTTTGATCGTTTGGGCAAATCGGACAAATGTCCCGGTTTGACTTGCAAGAAATCTGTGGTGCCCGCCGCCCTTCCAATATTTTAGAATGCGCTCTAGGTTCCAAAAAGGTTGGTAGCCACATGTCTAGACCAATTCAGTTGTTGCATTTATTGTTTCAGTTTGGGAAAAAAAACAGCGGTATTTATTAATTATGTAGATATAAAGGCAAGCAATTGTTCTTATCTTTTAATTTCTATTTTGTTTTCTAGTCAGATAAGCATATTTTGACTATGTTATATAAAATATCAATACATAAGCTTTGTTATAAAAACCTCAAAGGTTTTCATTTTCTGTATACTATCAATTTTTTTTCACCTTCTTCTAGTACGGTTACGATATCAATTAGGTATATATAATATTTTTCGATCGATTTCTGTTCGATGGCATAGGTGTTTGTGATTTTTAAAAAATTCCTTCCTACTCTTTTCAATCCTTTAATAACTGGGTGTAGTCATACTACTCTCTTTGAATAAGAGAGGTTGAGCGACTGAGCAACAAACATTTCTCGTAAAAAAAAATCTGTTGAGATACCTCCATTAGGAGACCACATGCTTCACAATGGAAGCGGACATAGATAATAATTGCTAATTGAAAATAGTTTTTCTTTAATTCTACACGATTGGTTATTTTTTAAAATAAAAGAACCGTTAATATTCGATTTTTTTTATTTGAAATCAACCTGGTAGAATTCTACTAAAGGAACATAAAAATAACTATGTATTTTTTCATTTATCTAATCAAGGTGGGATTCTGTCGTTAGTTTATTTCAACTCGGATAAAAAAAACATGTATCTGTGAAATGAAAATAAAAAATACATTATTGATCACGTATAAAAATTCAATTGTTTGAGCTAAACCAGCGTATACAACGAATTATATGTTGAAATGAAATTAATGGAGTTAAATACTTTTTTACTAATTTATTATTTAATAGGGAGGTGTGATATGAAAAAGTATAAAAAGCATTGATTTGACAAAAAAACTAAAGGTAGCAGCAAAAATACTGTAAACAATTATTTCAATGTTAAGGCTTATACAAAAACATTATACGACTTAAATAGTATCATCAACTTATTTTATTTGATGTTATTGTATAGGCTGGTTTGATTATTTTATTACATCTTGATTAAAACTCAGATTGCATAACTGTGACTTAAAACGTTAACCCAAGGACTATAAAACAACACACTGTAAACAAAATCGTTAAGCACTGTACACTTTCATACATACTTTATATGAAAGTTTCCAGCGCCTGTCGAATTTACTTACAGTGTGACGTTTCGTGGCCCACGGGTAAAACTAATTCACTTTGATTTTCGCTTACGATATCATATCGTATATTATATTAGTATAATAATATTTAGCAGAAATTTAAACCTTTTAAGTGATTCGTCTGTTTTTGATTTCTTAAGTTTTCAAGAATTTCTTTGATATTTATTTAGTTTTCTTTCAATGTTACCAGAACGAAGAGTGTTATTGACATGTTGCAAATAAGGTGAGTTTTCGATGTAAAAAATCATTGAATTTACCTCAAACGTTTTGCGTATAAAGCAAGTGTATATTCAATTTAAAATACGCTGTGAAATGTATTTCAATAATTAAGTAAAATTCGTAGAATATGACTAGTAGAGCATTAACATACGTTGTCTTAACGATTATTGACTGTAAGTAACTGAGCCTATTTTTGCAAAAAGAAGCAACTGTAAAATGGGATTGAAAACGAAATAGCAGTTACTTTTTATTAATAGCAATCAATAACCAAAACTTGATATGTTCGTTGAATTATTCATATTTGATAACGTTGTTACTCCACTTATTGTGACAAGTGTTTCGCTTCCTTTAGAAGCATCACCAGACAAAAAATTACTTGGTTTACAAATAAAATCAAAATATATTTTAATTCTATAAATAATTTATAAATTATAAAATTAAAGGTTTTTTTCCGTTTCTACTAGACGTAGAGAGAAGGTAATATACAAAAAATAATTTTATTAGTTACTTATATTAGTTATGGTAAAGGTACTTAAAATCCCAATGGATATATATTCAACAATCTTGAGCCGCCTGTCTTATTTCAGATTATATTAACTAATGTTTCATTTTTATTAATAACTGTCGATTGCCAAAAACGTAGTGTAATCCGTAATTTCGAGTGAAGTCGTAGAGCATCTATCTTTCTTGTGACTTTAAATATGACCCGAAATCATTGACGCACAAAGTTGTTTTTAAGGAATAAAAAATGAATATACAATCAAAATAGCAAAGTTCGAATCTAACTTCCTTTGAGCGTCAGTATTATACTAATTAAAAGGAAACCAAACTTGATTTTCCGCTATAATAAATACAAAATATAAGCGAAATATTGTTAGTATAAATGTTTCGACTATTACGGAATAATTATATTCGAAAACGATCCGTGCTTTTGCAAAAAT
The DNA here is from genome assembly GCA_031772345.1 of Himalopsyche anomala. Classification (NCBI taxonomy): domain Eukaryota; kingdom Metazoa; phylum Arthropoda; class Insecta; order Trichoptera; family Rhyacophilidae; genus Himalopsyche; species Himalopsyche anomala. The sequence goes on along the minus strand of CM062844.1, from coordinate 4,636,052 downwards.
ATTTAAACGTTTATTTTATTCATGAAGCGCCGCAATAAATATAAAAGAAAACCGATGTGAAGCGAAGAAATTGAAAATAAACGTAGAATTTTCCTATGCCAATAATTTGGCACAGACGAATGATATCTGTTTTCCTTTTTAAGGGTGTGCAAACAAATGAAAATATGGCGGGTGGGTTTGTAGGAGATGTGCGCCTCTGTTGCCCCAATCGAACCGGAGCACGGAATCTTTCAATCGATTTCCCTAACAAGCTTTTTCCTTTTGCAGTAAGCCTGATCGAGCCCTTAATACTTATGGATACAAAATGCTATCAACTCTCTAACAGTTCAATATACGACTTTTGGGCTACTAATTGTAAATTGAAAGGCCATATGTATAGTTTTTAATACAGATTTATTTTTCATCAAAATATTAGTATCATAACTAATGCAAGCACACGCACCGTTTTCACACGGTTGTCCTAGTGTAACACAACTCCGATACGCCAAAATGTCACGTTTTCGAAAAAAGAAAAACTTGCAGTAACACTTAAAATAAAATGCGCAAAATTAAAATCCTGGCGGTAGAATCTAGACTAGTAGATAAAAGCTTGGGCTTGCGCGCAAAGTAAATAATAATAAAATATATCTTGTAATATGACATTACTATCTAGTAGATCTAGTATTTTATAAAAGTGTGAGGCGCCTAAAAGTATCATTTTTTAGGTGTCCCGGCTTGGAGGAAAAATAAATGGTCACTTTAGTAATAACTGCTGTTCATTTAGTATTGCGTTAGTGATCTAACCGAATAACTGCCATAAACATTTTAACGCGATTTATGATTCCGTACTCGCAGGGCCGGTCATTTACGCTTACATTCATTATACTAGGCCAAGATCGAGTATTAAAAAAAAAACAAATATTTTGTCACACGGTGACGTCTCTTAGAATGATAGTAAAATATTTTTTAAATAAATTTTACGAAAATGACACTCATTTCAAAAAAAGCTTCGTCAGACCATCAAAACGCGCTACCATGTAGAGTTGCTTACGACAGTATAACTGGTTCTAGACAACAACATATTTTGGGATACGTTGGAATCTACCTTCAGTTAAATCTTGTTTTTTTTTTAAAATTCGTTGTGATTTTATAAACCTAAAAATAAATATGTAATTAATTTCTATACGTAATAAAGTTCGTTTTTTATACGGGCTGTGCATTTATTTGGTATTTATAACATACTTAAAATATATTTACGAAAAAAATAAATATTTATTAGGTTTATTTTTTGAAGAAATTTGCGGTCAGCTGGGTACTGCAATACCTCGCAGCACTTAAAGTTTTAAAGAATCGCTGATCAATTAAAAAAAAACTTACATAAAGCAATCTAACCATAAAAAAGGTGGACTACGATAATTTATCATAAAGATAAAAAAAAATCCTACATTAGACATGTTTTTTAAAATATAATTTAAAATTTCTACGAAAGGTGCTTGGTGGAATATTAAAATTGAATTGATCAAATTTGTTCACTCCCACACGTTCTGTCATTATCGCTAGTTTTTTCACTATCAAAAGCTTTTAATTTAGTTAGTAAAAAAAACAATAATCCTTTGTACTTCATTCCACTTTATTTAATATGTCAGGACCGGTTTCGCTCATTACGAGCGATTTCAGTTGACGTTGCTCGTAATGAGCGAAACCAGTCCTGACATATTAAATAAAGTGGAATGAAGTACAAAGAAATATTGTGTTTTTACAAATATTAGATTATGTCAATTGAACACCAGTTTAGAAGTATCCGTGCACTTTGAGATTGTGTATACTATATAATCTGCATGTGTCCCAAAATCATCAAAACACGTTTTTTGTGACTGCTGTAAAATTTGATATGTGTGTGTTACGTTCTTTTTTCTTTCCACAGTCGATCAATTTGATTGTTATATATTTTTTTAGTGAAAATAATTTAAAAAATACTAAAACCATTATTTCTAACGTTTTGGTATTTGGTTATTGATGTTTAGTAGGCGCGCTATTTATTCATCTAGAAAAATTGTATAAAATTACTAATGAAAAATTTCTTCATTAATTTGCTTCATTGCAAAATATAGTAAAATTAATAATATGAATTTATTGCCTGCCACCACTTTTACAGTGCCAACAACAGTTGTGAATATTTAAATGATAATGGAATGGAATTTAAATTATGCATATTAAAAAATAAAATTGATAGCTTTGTTTTTCCACGTGCTGTTTATTTCAGTGTTTCGTATTTTGCCCTTAATATTTATAATAACTTGATTTGATCATTTGAATTGTTAACATGATATAAAAAATATTAAATATTGAAGAGCGGGCTTTTTTCTCTCCAGTAATCAACTTAACAATTTATCAACATATTTTTGCTAATTTATTTTAAAATAATGTTTTTTTCTAATATTAGCGACATCGTCAACTATAAAATATTTGTACATTTTTTTTATTCTAGGAACTTAAAAAAATAATATTAACAACGTAAAGAAACTCTTATTATGTGAGAAACCAACTCTCAAAGTAAGTGTTACGTTTAAGGCAGAGCGCAATTGAGCGGCTTAGTTTCAAAACCTACTTGTTGGACTAACAAAAACTGACTAAAATTGGTGGCAAAGTGCAAACAATTCTGTGGGGTTTTTGGATTTGAGATGGTTTTGAGACTAAACACGTTTTTCAAAATACGTTTTCTCTGTGTTTAGAGAGGTTTTAAAATTGGATATTTATTGATTGTGTAGATCAAGGGTCGGCAACCTTTTGTTGTAAAAGTGCCAAATATTTTACTTAAGGATTAGTGCGGGCCGCATGTAATTACATGTGTAGAAAAATATTTAAGTTTTAAAATTCTCGCGGGCCGCATAACAATGCCTCATAGGTCGCAGGTTGCCGACGCCTGGTGTAGATATTAAAATAGAGAAACTAGTTGGCATCAAAATTTGAAAAAAATCAAAAATGGTTTTTAGGTAGGTTTTGAAATTGAGATCCTCAACTGGGTTGTTTTGTTTGTGGCACACGACTAGAAGGAAAACTAAAAAAATGTTGTTAAGTATTTAAAAAATAAACAATTTTTATTAGTCAAAATAATAATAAAAAAACAAATACAATACAAACAAACAATTTATTTATGCTAGGATAAGTGTACAATATGAAGCCTCAGCATTCATTAAAAAACTTTCTAAATCCTCAACTGGGTTGTTTTGTTTGTGGCTCACGACTATAAGTAAAACTGAAAAAATGTTGTTTAGTATTTAAAAAATAAACAATTTTTATTAGTCATAATAAAAAAAAACAAATACAATACAAAAAAACAATTTATTTATGTTAGGGTAAGTGTACAAAGCCACAGCTTTCATTAAAAAACGTTCTAATAATGTTATTATGCTATTTATAATATTTCTGTTAACGAAAATATGAAGAATTAAAGAAAAAGTAAAATAATAAACGTATATTATAAAAAAATATGTTTCGAATTTTATCAAAATAAATGTAAGTATATCATAACAAATTTTCAGTAGACATATTAAATATCGAACAAATTCGTTTAGTAAGTAATTCCTTTGTGTCTTTAAAAAGACTTGTTTTGGATAAAACGCTTTTAGCAATTCTCGAAATATTTCTCAACAACACAAGCTTTTTTTTACCAATATATATATAATATACCCGTCTCTCAATTCAACATCTTTCCCATTCCCTCTTTTATGTTTATTTAAAATCCAATACATTGATTTAAATAAAAAAATATCTATTATATACACACAAAGACTATCGCTTGCGGTGGCCCAGTTGATTAAAGCTTGCTCTTCCGATCACGCAGGTTTGGGTTCAATTCCCGGTAAGATCACAGTGAATTTGTCAATTATTTAATTTAAAGTTGTGATCGAAGACTAGGTGTTTGTGATGTCAATTCACATAATTTCCTCTCCTCCCATCTTTCTGATCCTTTAATAACTGAGTGTAGCAATAGCGATTACTTAACCACTAGTCCTGTTCTTGCCTTATCATTCTTTCCCCACTACACACTTTGAATAAAAAAGTGAGGCTGAGCGACTGAGTAACAAACAGTTCTCGTAGGAAAAACTTCTGTTGAGATACCTCTATTAGGGGGCCGTATGCTTCACATTGGGAGCGGACATGGATAAAAAAAGATTAAAAAATATTAATGTTTATTGACCTTTACGGGTGGTAAAAAAAATGTATTTTCGCAAAGCTGGCGCCGATTCAAGCGAAAATATTTAGTTATAAGTTGGTTGTTATGATGTTTGGATAGAAATCAAATGAAATCTAAAATAACTGTTCTTAAACCATGTTTAAGATAAATACATAGGGTAAAGAAAATATAATATATATTTATATATCTATATATTAATACTCGATAATGTCCGTATGATTGCATGATTGCATGATAATCCGCGATTTCCCCTCGACGTCATGATGACGTCAAGAAAGACGGTCCTAATTAAGTAATTTACAAGGACTATTTTTTCTACTATGAAAAATGGTTGTTAGCAAACTTAAACATTATTCCAAAAATTAAATAATTTACGAGGTCTATTTCTGCTAATAGGAAAAATAATTGTTAGCAAACTTAAAAATTATACCAAAAATAAAATAATTTACGAAATTTCTGCTTCTAAGAAAAATGGTTGTTAGCAAACATAAACATTATTCCAAAAATTAAATAATTTACAAAATTTCTGCTTCTAGGAAAAATGGTTGTTAGCAAACTTAAACATTATTCCAAAAATTCAATAACTTACGAAATTTCTACTATTACGAAAAATAGTTGTTAGCAAACTAGAACATTATTCCAAAAATAAATAATTTACAATTTAAATACTGCAGGGCAGGGCTGTCGATATACGCCCCGAGATATTTCTTTTACTATCAGAATTTCTGGATTATTCAATAAATAGGTTAGTAATTTATTTTTCACGCCAGTAACTTTTCCGACTACTTAAAAATGCAACAAAAATCCCTTCGTTGAGGTCAACGGGCTTACAGCTAGTATATATTTAATAACAGATATTCAAGTGATAACAACTTCGCTTATCACTATAGTACATTTCCGACTGAATTACAAAGAAGTTAAAACAATGTAGAAATTGCATCTATTATGATAACAAGTTAACTATTGCTTGTCATTTTGTGTAGTCTAACCATATCTAAGGCTTTTAGAACCATCTGCCGCAAATAATTTGTGACCAATACAAAAAATATTTATGATTATTCTGAGTCATTCAAAAAATAAAAAAAATTTTTGAACCCATTGCACATTTATTTAATCAGGACCGGTCTCGCTCAGCTTGGTCCTAATCATAAATACACATAGAATTAGGACAAAAGGGTGTATTTTAAAAAAAATATAATGAATGCCTGCCCACCCACCATTACCAGTGAAAACCTTAAATGGGATCGGAAAGTCATGATTAATAATACGAAAACAATACTTTTACAATAGCCACTTGTGTGGTCGAGTGGTCAACGTCGTTGATTTCGTTTACGGAGGTCACGGGTTCGAATCCCAGCACGGAGAGTGTTATAAATGGATTTTTCAGTCGATTTATGAATTTCTGTTTGAAGGCATGGATGTATGTGATGTGTTAAATTCCCCCCTCCCACCCATCCTATCCCACGAAGGGGCGTATTAAGAGCGATAAGCTAGCCAATAGTCCTGCTCTAACCCTATCCTTCTATACTTAGTCTCTTTGGAAAAAGAGAGATTGAGCAACTGAGAAACAAGCTGTTATGGTAGAAACACTTCTGTTGATTAATAAAAACACAATAATCCTTTGTACTTCATTCCACTTTATTTAATATGTCAGGACCGGTTTCGCTCATTACGAGCATCGTCAACTGACATCGTCAGTTGACGATGCTCGTAATGAGCGAAACCGGTCCTGACATATTAAATAAAGTGGAATGAAGTACAAAGGATTATTGTGTTTTTATTAATATAATGCCTTTCCACCAAGTATTGACAGTGAACACCCTAAAAGTGAACTTCTGTTGATATAAACTCTAATAAGAGTCCATGTGCTCCACATTGAGAGCGGACATGGTAAAAAAAATAATAATATAATACCTGTCCATCATTGACAGTGTAAACCTTAAATGGTATCGGAGAGTCATGCTTAATGGTTCGAAAACAATACTTTTAGTCCGTCCCTAGAATAAAGGTAATCGACAAAAAATGTTTTATTCATGGTGCGGAAACGCTTTTCTTTGCTCTTTTCCAATTTTACGTGTTGCTTATGGATATTTTATTTCAAGATTATTACAAATTTACATATATATTTTTTTGTTCAATTGAAGAACATCGGACGAGAAAAATGATCTCGTCGATTCATATTATTAACACAACGAGCCCGAGAATTTTTTTTGTGTATTATTTGTAACCACACCCACTCCAAATGTGGTGGACATAGAATTCGAGCGTTGCTTATGCCAACTTTAATTCTTCTACCGGAACTTATTACAATTCAGTCACTCAAATATAAATATAGAAGGATATAAGTAAGACAGAACTATTGGTAAACCGAACGATCTTCCTTCACCTCGCATTTTATTAATTAAGTAAATCAGCAGCGGTGGGCTGCCAATACGTTAACAAGAAGCTCGCTTAATCTCAAAGCAATTTATTACTCATATGCAATACTTAAAGCAAACGATTGTTACTTAGTACACTTATAATATACAAAAATATGCAGTCTACCATACACTAATCAAATGGCTAAAAATGTACTACTGTGTATACTGGAAGCTGTCGTAGATAAGATATATAAGTCAGAAATTGCAGTTATGTACTAATTTGATCCGACGAAGCCAACCACGTCAACCACTCGGCCACAGGCCTGGAATAATATTTTAATTTGATATAGTATGATGAATTTCTTCCGTAAAAATATCTAAGCCGGATTTTTTTCAAATGAGATTTTTTTATTGATTGGACGTATGTATTTACATATATGTGCAAGTGTATGTATAAAAAACTTCTTTTTAAATTGTTTTTAGAAAGTTTTGAAGTTTTTGTATTGTAAAAATTTAAATTCTCCTTACAGTCCTTACTGTCTCTTTTATAATAAACAGTCATTTCAAAAGTTGATAAACGTCGCCTAAATTGAGATTATTTACTTTTTTTTTTATTATTTCTATATATTTTTTATCGGTACTGAAAGGGTTGAAATTGAATGAGATTCTTGATAAAACTGTCTTGTAAGTGAAAGGTAAATTTTCTCATTTTATTATTACAAGAATAAAAGAATTAAATAAGATGTTCTATTGAAATATTTATTATTCAATAAATTTTCTGAAGCTATCAAGAACAAAAGCAGTGTATTTTTTTTTTGGTGACCTTTCCTTCTTTTTTTTGTATTCGTTCTTGAAGACAAAAGATCGTTGTGAAAATATTATGTTTCATTATATAAACCAGAGCTTCTAAAACTTTTTTAACATTTGTAAAACACTGCGATTCGTATATTTTTTAACATATTCGGGTAATAAATGAAGGAAGCTGAAATGGTACACTAAAAATTGTAGAAAAATGCGAATGTTGTAGGAGTTATAACAGGAATTTATTGGATATAAAAATAAAACATACATTTTTATTCTTATCTTACATATTTTAATTAACACAAGACATGATAGTCTAATCATCTTTATTAAAATATGTGGAATTATTATAGTACTAAAAAAGTGTGCTTTATTTTTGAATGTATAAACATTTTTAGTCAGCTATTAAAACAAGTCTACAAAAACAGTTTAATTATGATTGAAAACTAAAAAATGTCTAAATCTAATTTACGAGATATTTTGGTATGATACAAATAAAACGAATCATTTCTGGAAACAGATTTAGATTTAGAATTTCTGATAAATGTATCGAAACGTTATATTGAATGTACGATGTATTATATTTGTTACAATACATTATTTATTTTTGATAAAGCTTAAAATAGATTTATTTTATATGAGATATAAACACTTTTCAATCATTTTCATATGAGAAACTTTAACATGTGCCATTTTAATAACACAATATTTTAAATTACTGAATTTCATTCATTTGATGCTTGGTTGTTATTAATAAGGCTGTGCATTATCAAAAAGTGTCAGCAAAACCTCAGAACAATGGTTAAAGTCAGTGGAGGAGAAACTGTGTTCTCTTGGCTTCTTTGATGCGGCCTTTTGACTTGATCAAAATATTCACTTTGATTAAAAAATTATACGCAAACGTTTGGAAAAAGAGTGTAATCAACCCATTATATGTTCGACAGTCGAAAAAAAGGGGGGTGTCAACGTTTTCTTTACTGCGGTCTTATGTTGAACCAGATAAATGAATGTGGTTTTTAAAATTGAAAAGGTTCCCCACCCTTGGTTTAAGTCATTTGGGATATGTGTAAAAAGATAAATTAATTTCCAATATTTATATATTTTTTTAGTTATGCTAATTAGTGAACAGTAAAAATAACTCGTTTGCGTACTAGAAAAGTGCTTTTCAACCTTTTAACGACCACGGCACAGTGTAAATAGAAAAAAAATCGACGGTCTGGCATCAGCCAATGTTATATTTGTTTTACGCCAATTGCATATCGAATTAAAATACACCTTATGCCTTATGGCATTGAGAGTTTTTCATTTGACTGATTACTCATAACTGACTATCCTCTTTCGCAATAGTTTCACCCCATTCCCAGATGTAACAGTATATATTAATTAAAAACAGGTTGAATGCACAACAGCGAATGAAAAAAATATGAAAAATATTTATAAAGACTGTATTTGAACGAAATAAAATTATTAATGTTTGTACAACTCCCACGCAAATCTTCGCTCGAGTGGTAAATCAAATATTTACTTTTAATTAAAAAAATAGTAGAGGATGGTTAAAAATAAAAATGATAAATGATAAATTGTTTTCGTATATTTTATTATATTTTCATTATTTCGTTTTTTGACCGCTCTTAAAGTGAAACGTATAAGCTTTTAATGGAATTTCACTCGACAAACATTTTTATATCAGAATTGATTGTAATTCATTTGCTTGACGTTTATGTTTCTAATAGAGTACGGATAAACGGATAGGACTAAAGCAGTACATGTGGTTAGTTAATCGTTCTCGCTAGGATCGGTTGGAATAAAAAAGGAAAGAGTTACACCCTATCCCATTTAACGATTTCTGTTCGGTGATTGTGTTGTCTAAAAATTCTCTCCCACCCTTCTAATTCTTTGGTTAACCATTCGTTATGTTTTAGCCTTATTCTTCTATCCCTACTATTCGCTTTGAAAAAGAGAGGTTCAGCGACTGACTCACTAACAGTTCTTGTAGAAAATGCTCCACATTAGGAGCGTACATGAATAAAAAAAATGTTATTTTTACATTAATTTTATGAAATTGATAGCCGGAAACACAAAACTAAAAGAATATTTCAATGTGAATGTCTGTTTCAATATATTTTTTATTGTGTTTGCTTGTCATAGAAAGCAAAAATAATGTGGGTAGCAAAATATTATTCCCAGGAAAGATATTTATTTCAAACTTTATTCATTTTTTTATTACAAAGCTATCCACTGAACGTATCGTGATACCAATGCAACACAAGGACAATCGAAAAAACTTACATTTGAGATGATAGTTTAGTGCAGGAGGTTCCCAAACCGGCGGAGATTAAAGACTCCAGAGGATGAATTATTGAATTGCTAGATTCTTGTTTTTATTATTGTAAAATTCCTTAAAACTATTTTTTTTTCATGAAATAACTTTATATGCACATGGACAATATTTTGGATGTAACCTAACTCTTCATCACATGAAATACACTTGAATACCTTGTTATTCTACTGATTTTCTTTTATTGAAATATGTTTACTTTTAATATAAAACAAACTAACTTATATTATTCCACCTATTGTGCTACAAATTGTGACACGTGTTTCGCCTCTTTCAGAGGCATCCTCAGACAACTACTTTCGCAAATACTTGCTTAAATACGAATGATTTTAATATATTATTCTATTCTGATATATTATAATAAAATCAAATAAAAATGGGAGGCAAGGAGGGGATGATAGAAAAACAAACAAACGATACTAGTATACAAATAACATTTACATTAAGAAATGATTATCTAATGAGTTTCATTAACTGGGACGGGCTAAACCGTTAGAAAATATATTTAACAGTGGCGAACCACCTGTTTTATTCAAGATATTATTTAATAATATTTCTTTATTGTTAATACTTTTATTTATATCTATTTGTTTGTTTTTCTATCATCCCCACTTGTGTCTGTTTTTCTATTATCCACGTATCGTTGAATTAGATTCATCATTATATTTTTATAGCCTTCTAGCCGGTTCCCAGCAAGCGTTGCAATGTTTCTTTTGCGGATTCGAAATATTCCACTTTAAAATGTTTAATACAAACAATCGAACGTCAAATTTGAATTGTCAGAATGCTGTTTGATCGTCAGTCGATGGTTGACAGTTGAATTGCACGAACGTATAAGACCTACTGTAAGTTAATTTTAATATGCCTATAACATTCCCGGAAGTGCAAGCAAAAAGTTTGTCAAAGTTTTATTGCAATCAGTGGTTTGGCAGTCCGTAGAGTACGAACAAACAAACTTTCATTTTTATATATTAGGTATTGAAATTCATAGTTCAAATTTTTTTTTGTCGATTGTTTGTTTCATTGACGCTATTGGGTCAAAAATATAACAAATTATTTGTAAAAAAATAAATGATTCGCATTACGTTTTGTTCTTGGCTATGAGTAAGAGACGCTTGCGGTATGAATAAATAGTGCACACTATACGTCTGTCTACACGTAAACAAAAGTTATTTCGAAGTTAATAAGCTCACAGAAATTCTCGTTAGAGTTGAAGTAAATTGCTTGAAATGTAATATGAAAGTAGAGCAATTTTGTTTGAAAATTTTAGCTCGCAGAGAAAACCCAGCGGAATATCTTGACTGTTATTCGTAAATATACTACACTTAGTGCATAAAGCGCAGTGGATGCTTAGTGAAATTGGTCAGTTAAGCCAGCGCTTCCTAAACTTTTTCATACTACGGCCTTTTTAATCTGAAAAACTAATCCATGAACCCCCATTTTATTATTTTATTTTGGTCGTCAAAACCTTAACCCTCCAAGGACGAACGTGACCATATGGTCACATTAAACACCGTTGTCTATTGATCCCACTATTAATTCCTTTTCTTCCTGAATATCGTTGCTTTCACTCATATTTGGTTAAAAAGGGCACAGACTTGAGTAAGTCGTCAGACGCGGGGACAGAAACGGCACCCAAAAGCACATGCGATTTTTTGAATTTCCGTTTTTTTTGATAGAGTTTTGTTAGTTATATTTTTTTATCAAAACATCAAAATTATTTACAGTTCTTTTGCTAATATATTTGTATTGAAATTATGTTGATCTAAAGAAGACAAATTGTGAATATTTTTAAAAAATTCACGTTTAGCTATATTTCAAACCCGAACGTTTGCGTGCCCATACGGTCACGATCGTCCTTACTATTGTCCGTACACAACATTACACGGTAATAAAAGGATGAGCATGACCATATAGTCATGCGGGGTTTCTATACAACGACTTGGCGTTTTTTTTTAAATTTTTGTTAGGAATGAAAGTTATCCGTGACTTCAATACGGCTTAAAAAAATTTTTTTTTCGATAAAAAGGTCTCGTCTCTGGAGGGTTAATATTAAAGTTATCTTTTAATACATGAATGATTATTTATTTATAATTCATTCATAGATACGCGATAATTATAATCTACCCATTTGATTAATTAAAACTAATTAAAGTTATAAATTCTCGCAAAGTCATATCAATTAGGTTAACAATAATTAATTATACTGTGCGATTCACTTTTATGTTAACGATACAAACCGTTTACTGCTCGTTAATTAACGTGCATTCGTGTACTTGATAAAACCTGAATATGCAAGAAGGTGAAACCCGGGTCGTTATCGACAAAACTTATGGAAGAGTACAGAATCAAAATAATTCAAATGCATGATTATATTTTATCAGAAAAATTGGAACTAACTTATAAAGAATATTTTTTAGTAAAATTTAAAATTTACATATAATATTTACATAAAGCTTACAAAAACAATTTAATTAGATGAATGCGGTTGCATGTTTTAATATAATAAATAATTATCAAATGTTTACCCGCGGGAATCTTCCAAAGTCCCTGTGAAAAGTTAAGATCTGTTATTCTTTCTTATTAAAAGTAATGACGAAATGCTGTTTCACACACATATTTAGTCGCAAAAGGAATACGAATTACAAAGGCTTCTTTTGAAATATGGCATATATTCTCGATATCGCATTTTCCAAAATTATGACATATTTTTTTCATTAAATTCCGTTTGAAGAATAAATTAACTTTTCCGGTTCTAAGCTCAAGAAATGCGACCCCAATACCCACATTTTCTTAAATATCTATTTTAATATGGGTGATACAATGTTTATAATTATGGTATTTTTACATCTTAGTTTTTTGGACCTTTTGTACTTTATATAAATACGATAAGATAAGAGATAAGCGCCCGCTTATTAGCGATCGTTCGTAAGATAACTAGGCTGAACGCACGCGTGAGAAGCAAATTAATATTTGCACTGAAATGACTTCTTTTTTACGCGCAACTTAAAATATGATTATTTATTAAAAAACCACGGATTTTTATAAAAAAAATGTATGAGGAATGATGCAAAGAGATATTTTAAAGCCCTTAGACTATTTTTTTTTTTGAAATTCATAAGAATAAGGCCAATAATGAGGAAACCACTGGGGTCCCTAAACGACCCCCATCGGCAGAGAAGTATTTTTCTAGTCTCCGAGCCGCGAGAGTTAACAAAAAAAATTGCAAACCCCCGCAGAAAACCTGCGATCCTCCAGAGGCACACGGCCCCTAGTTTCAGAAGAACTCATTGAAAAGATCTTGGGCTAACGTAATGGAATGTAACGTTTTTTTTTCATATGTTTATTACTAATCATTTGTTATGTATCCGATTGGTTAACGCTTTTGAGAATTTGTATAAATTCACTTTTGGAATGCCATTAGCAAATTTTCCAATAAACGAAAGCACTTGTGTTTAGGGGTGGTGAAATAGTCTAAAGTGACACCATTAAAGATTGTAAAGTGACTTCCGTATAATTAGTAAAATCAAGCTAACCAAGATTTAAAAAACATCTCAGATGAGTAAAGAAAGCATTCTTTATAATTATATTTTACTAACATTTAATATATACAATTAACAAAGAGCCAGTGGCTTGCTTAAGCAGTGACATATTTATTTGTTTCAATAAATAAATAAATTTCAAACAAAACATAATATTATTTTTTTAGTAATGACGATAATTAATATTAATAAAAACAAAAAATTACTTTGTACTTTATTCCACTTTATTTAAAAAGTCAGAACCGGTTTCGCTCATTGCGAGCATTGTCAACTGATGAACGGTCCTGACCTTTTAAATAAAGTGGAATAAAGTAAAAAGGAATATTGTGTTTTTTTAATATAATGTTTTCCGTCAATTATTGACAGTGAACACCCTAAAAGTGATAAGTAATATAATAATATTATTTGACATTAAACAATTTTCTATTTCATAGTAACTATTTCAAAAGTAAATTAGCTATGAATGTCTTAAGAAAGCTGAAAAATAAAATATAAAGCTAGTGCTGCTATTAATATATTTAATTTTGTTAATGTTTGATACAATTTAAAAATAAATAAATTAAGTGTTTATTATATAAGAAATGAATTCATTTATAATAAAAAATCAGAAGTTGCTGCTTAAGAACGCCATTGGAACCTTGTTCATTGTATTCAATAAAATATTAGTGAAATAATATATTAAGGAATACTTTTATCAACTGGAATGTTTTTTAAAATCTATTCAACCAGATTCAAACAAGTCACTTGACATTTTTTTCTTATTGATAGATCTCTCTGTAAACTTTTTTACTCATTCTTAATCCGAATAAAAATAAGAAATAGCGAGGCGAAAAGCAAACTAGAAGTGCCATCATGATCGTTTGGTTCTATATTTACCCTTTCAGATAAAAGCAAGTTGCCGGACTAAAACATTACCGTTTTTTTAAACAACGTATATTTTGAGATACTTGCTTTAGATCAGTGATTCCCAAACTTATTATGCTCACGGACCCCTTCATGGAGAAAAATTTGACCACGGACCCCCAAGTGAAATAACTCCCAAAGGAAATAACACCCCCAAATTAATTTTGACTGGCCACGGACCCCCTGAGCGGTCTCAGGGACCCCTGGGGGTCTGTAGGAACCACTGCTTTAGATCCTATAATCTATATGATCTACACCGGTGCTTTCCAACCTTGGGTCCGCAAGTTTTTCGTGGGGGTCCCCGAAAATTTTCATTCTTTCAACATTCTTTGTGATAAAATATAAACATGTGAAATATTTTTTATTCGGGGGTCCGCAGATTATTGTTTTCAGATTTAGGAGTCCGTGGCATGAAAAAGGTTGGGAAGCACTGATCTACACTATACGCGGACACGATTAAATACAATTTTGAAAATTAAAAAAAATAAAATTAAAAAACGAAAACTTAAATCAAAATAAACATATAAAGCTTTTAGAAAATTACTGTCATGCTAATAGAGTAAGAAAATGAATTTAACTCAATTGTTTAATATATTTAAAACGATATCATTTATCTTTCAACCGACTGAAGGCAAATAATCTCATTTAAAATTTGAGGTAGCGGGTCTATGTACCCTGATAACCTTACACCATCCCGATATCTGGAAGCCTAAAAGCTAAACGCTTCCTACATGACCACATAAACTCTGGAATAACAAACAAGGAACATAATACACAGCTACTTCCTGTGATTCAGGCTTATATTATATTTGTGTTAAATAGCTTTATATACTAACCGTGAAATAGGTATCAAATTTGAAAGATATTGATATTTGAGTGTACGGAGAAAGGTTATATTTCTGTGACAGTTACAGTGTTAAAGTAAATAAATATCTACATCACTTATTATTCCGATATTAAGCAACGCTTTTACATTAAACAGTTTCTGTCTTCGGAAATAACTGTCTCATAAAAAGATAAACTATAAAAAACAAGGTTGAGGACAATCACTTTTAAGGTGTTCACTGTCAACTTGGTGGAATGGCATTATAATAAAAATAATAAAAGATTTTTAGTACTTTTTCCACTTAAAATTTTATTTGATCAGGACCGGTTTCGCTCCTCGCGAGCATTATCAACTGATCAGAAAAATAAATTCAACAGTGCTATTTAAGCAAGTTAAATTGAAATAAAAAGGTGTAAGCAACTACTAACAATAAAAAGGATTTACAAATAACATTATAATTACACAACATTTTAATTTTTGTGTAATCATGCAAAAATATTATTTATTGTATATAAATATACATATTATTTTCTAAAAGTCTCTCAAAAAGTTTCCGACCATTGGATTAAGCCAGTGGTCGGCGAACTTATTCGCCAAAGAGCCAAATATGAACATTAGAAACAATTTAAAAAAATATTGCGAGCCATTGGGAGCCAAATCTATCTTTTAATGTCCGCACTTAAGGGGGCAAAGAGTCGCACTTTGCCGACCAATGATTTAAGCAATAGTGATTGATTGATACTTGTTTGGTCAATATTCAAAAGAACATATAACGCCACTTAAAAAAATTAAAACAACGGACTCTCAATTTGCAAACCATCTCATAAAAGAATCGTTTAGCATAAATTTTAATTCAACACCAATCTGTTAACATATTTGTAGAAAAGGCCACAAGTTAAGTGCATTAGAACTACTGGAAATGTTCCTATCCTTCTACAGTAATTCAAAATCAACTTCGAAAAGAAAAAAAACGTTACAAATTTTCTTACCTATATGGTAAAAGCTCATACCACTAGACAACAGATGCCGACGATAAAAAAAAATCTGTCATTTTCTTTAGATTATAAGTTATATCTGTCTTAGGAGTGAAACAGTGAAAATAGTAATACTATAACTTCACATGTTATTTTCGGCAGATGGTTGGTGCCTAATTATAATGAAACATAATTATAGTCGGTAATTCACAACACAAATTTGGAGGAGAATTCTGTGTTTCACATTTATTATGTATGTAACGCGAAGATATTTAGGAGGTTGTCAGTTCGTTACACACCGTTCATTGTTTGCCAAACTGTGTGCCGCAAGAAGTGTCAGGGTGTGCCACAAAGAGCAAACGATTTTCCGTCACTTGATTATCAAATGTTACATTGGGTTATCAATCCATTCGCAAAATGTATATAATACACACCTGACACTAACAAAAAATAAAATTTTAATATACATATTTATAAAACGACTCAGAGCTTTGGAATATCAACTAAATCTCCGTTGCTCAATTTAGTTTTTCAGCGATCGTGGAAATGAAATTAAAAAAATCGTGAATGGTTAACTAATGGTAGATAACAAACTACGTGTTTGTTAATCTAATTTAAAGCCACATTTTAAGAGAATTCTTTTTAAAAATCAATTGGATCTTTCTCACTAATAATAAAAAAAAACTATGTACATATATGTTGATAAAATATTTTAAAAATGTTACCTACACGTTTTCCCTTTACTCATATAAATAAAGTACATTTCCTTTTTTAAAACATTTTTGTTTGGTGTGTCGCGGGAAAAAATCTATTCACCAGTGTGCCGTGAAGTAAAAAAGTTTGACAGACACTGTACTATAAGAATGTAAACATTTGTGTACGGTATCTATAACTTTCTTAGTGGTGCCACTGTTTTAATGTGTTTAAGTTAAATTACTGTAGATTTAGTTATACAGGTGAAAAAGCTGTGTGTGAAATATTAACCTCTTCTTCTTTTTATACGAGTTAAGCATAAAACCCGTACTGATTACGATAAAAAATAATCTACAGACGATGCAACGTTCTGTACTGTCCCTCAATGTTGAACGCAACATAGTGTGGCATTTTTACGTGAGGTAAAATGTTTCATGTTGCCACTCTAGTAGCGAACATATTGGCAACAGTGTAATCGGATACACTTAACTCTTTTTTTCACGGTAGATTCATACATTTCACAAATAAAGTCGTGTAAAAAAAGTGATTTATAGAGAAAATGAAGATTAATTTCCTGAATTTAAATGTTTGTGTTATTTGAAAAAATAACAACATCGTGGAATATAAAATCGTGTAAAAAAGATCATAATAAATATCCAATAAGTAAATAACGCAAAATATTATTCAAAATATTTATTTTAATTAATAAAAATAATACTCTTGATCGCTACTTGAATATAAACTGGGGATTTTATGAGGGACTTGACATAAGACGCTTTCATCGCAAGAAATATCTGAGACGTCTGATATGTTCGGATCCAATGGAGCCTTTAGTTTGTTATTACTGTCTTGTGTTTTTAAATTTCTTGTTATTCGGATTCTGTTTTTTATGTTTCAAGGAATCATTAAAAAATAGTATTCATTCTTTTTAGTTGATCGTGCTATTACAAAATCGTGTAAAAACACCGTGTAAAAAAAGATTTGAGTGTAAATATTATTTTTAAACCATAATTTTAATACACATACATACGTGATATTGTTCTTGTGAATGAACCTGTCAATATTGGTACAACTATTAACAGATTCAAAATATTTAAATTCTCATAAAAAATATTCAATGGCTCATGTACATCCAAAATCTGATTTTGGCTAATTACCAAAATACCATAATTATTGTATTTTTACAACGGTACTACGGTATCGAAGAAAAAAATGAATTCCGAGATCCCGGTTTTGGTAGTACTAAAATTGTAATTCTATAGTCTAATTTGAGCCATACTGTCCTGCCCTTTAGACGACATTATATTACAGGATAGTCTGCCTGAAGGAAGGGTTTTAATTGCACTTCTTTTACCCCAACAGTATAAATATATCAGTCTTGATCAGTTAAATCTTATTTTACTGCCAGAAAGTGTTTCAGTAACTTTTTTGAATGTGCACCTTTTCAATTATATGAAAAAAAAGTCTAATTTAGTGTCTACGGCAGTGTTTCCCAACGTGAGGCGTACGCCATGCCGGGGGGCAATGCGCAAATCACTAATATTTTTTTTACATTTTTTATAAACAAAATACCTAATTATGATAAATTTTGCTCGAAAATTACTGTTGCCATTCTCATCATCATATAAAGTTATATGTGGCGTTAACGCTGTAAATGATTTGTTATTGAAAAAAAATGAATCATCTGAATATCACAAACTGTGGAGATTTACAATTAAATTGATCTAATTAGTACCTCAACTAAAAACTCTTTAAGCTAAACTCTTCTCACATTAAGCATACGGTTTGTACTAATTTTAATGTTATTCCGAGTTGTATGTGTCACATATTATGTATTTACTTATAAAAGTTTAATTAGAAATAGTATTGACTATGCGCCTTTTTTATTTGAAACAATTATTTTTTTCCGAATT
This sequence comes from Himalopsyche anomala, assembly GCA_031772345.1. Taxonomy (NCBI): domain Eukaryota; kingdom Metazoa; phylum Arthropoda; class Insecta; order Trichoptera; family Rhyacophilidae; genus Himalopsyche; species Himalopsyche anomala. Next base: position 4,617,525 of record CM062844.1, on the reverse strand, counting down.
GGTTTGGTACCCCAACTATAAGATTTTGATTGGAAAGGGGACATAGAGATTTTTGAAGCGTCGAAGGGGGGAATGGCACAAGGTTGGGAAACACCGACCTACGGGTTCGAGTATGGAAAATTTCATACATTGTTTTTTTTCCATCGTTTTCGTTTGAAATTAAATACGTGGGTAAAGTTTTACTTTGTATTATGGTTGTATAAAATAAACATATTTATTTCTAAAATGAAAACATGTTGTGTGTGTTATCGTATGAAAATGTTTAATTTGTTTGTAATTAAATTCCTTGAATTTAATAGAATATGTAAAAGTAGCGTATCAAAAATAGTAATGCGAGACGAAAAAAAAACCCTGGTTTTTTGCCGGTTCGATTCGGGGAAATTTGGTGGGAATAAGCAAATTGGGAAAATTTAATAAAAAGAAAATCAAACTAATAATTTCAAGTTAAACTTATTTAAAAAAGCGCGACATGTATAACATATTCTATCCACAAACAAGAGGTTAGTAAGAATTTTATTGTAAAGCATATTATTAGTCTATGGCTAAAACTTGTCTATGAATTTGAATAGTGACGTCTAGGTATATTTAAATCCGAAACAAAATAATTGGAAACGGTTCGGTTTTTATGATACTCGGTAAAACACAAACATTTATGTGGGAACATAGACTTAAATACATATGTATGTTTTAAAAAACGACGACAGATTACATTTAAACAAATTATTCTCAATTTTCTGCGTATTTTCGCGATTTTTTCTTCCAATTCAAAATTCCCAGATTTTTTGCATTTCTTATCCCAAATACAACAGCTTATAAATATAATTAATATTTAGGTAGAATTCCATGAATAATCGCGACTAAATATCATACAATACATCGTGTTTATGGTATCCAATCCCGGGATCCCGTCCAATTCTGTGATCCCGAAATTCCGGAATTGAAACAGTACCAACCCCGGGATTTCGGGATTGAGAAAATGAAACACGGAAGAGCATAATGGTGGAAAGTGCGCTGGTAATTTTAGAAATCCGCAAATTTCTGGGTTTCTGAAATTGAAATGAATTTTTTTTTAAATTCAAAATTGTAGACCAAAAATTAATCTCGAGTTCCAATTTATACAAGATTTTATGCTGAGTGCTCAATCCCGGGATCCCGCAATTGAAAAATTGTCAATTCTATAATCCTGAATCACAAAAGAATCCGGGACTGGATACCCTAATCGTGTTTATATCAAGTTACTACAATGCAAATTATTGACTCTCTGTATACCAAGAAGGTGAAATTGTATGGTACACGTTAAATCATGTAAGCACAGTGTATCAAAGATCCACTCATATATTATCCCTGAAAACTGACTTTAGATTGAAAAATAAAGATGATTTCAGAATACCCAATTTATTTTTGAGGCAGCAGCAATCTAGTTGTAAAAATATACAGATTATTTAAACATATATTTAAACACTGAAGCTATGTCAATCCTCTAAGAAAGTTTGAGTTTCCATTTCTTTTTATATATCTGGAGTGGGACATGTGAAGTCATGTTATCTTACTGTCTTGTGAGAACTATCAAAAGGCAAATAGATATGAAGTTCTAATTGATTTTTTCTTCGACGTTCTTCAAGCAGTAAAATTGAATCAAATAATAATCTAATGTTTTTTTGTTCTGTAAAGGCAATGTATGGCATAAATGCTATTAAATATTATTATTATTATTTTTATACATGTCCGCTCCCAATGTAGAGCATATGACCTCTTAATGGAGGTATCTCAACATAAGTTGTTTTCTACGAGAACTGTTTGTTACTCAGTCGCCCAACCTCACTTTTTTTAAAAAGTGAGTAGTAGTGAAAGAAGGATATTACTTTCGATGGTTTCGGCGGTAACTTTGTAAAAGTTCATTTTAATACAAAATTTAAAATAACTTTGATTAAATTTGAATCATTCAAATTATGTACACTCCCACAGATTTTGTCACTAACGACCCGGGTTTCGCCTTTCGGCATCTTCAGGCGTTCAAGCGCACGGATGAACTTGAACTGACAGTTCAAGTTCAGAACAGAACTCGTCAGTTCAAGTTCATCCGTGCGCTTGAACGCCTGAAGATGCCGAAAGGCGAAACCCGGGTCGTTAGTGACAAAATCTGTGGGAGTGTACATAATTTGAATGATTCAAATTTAATATTGAAATTCCACCAAGCACCTTCAGTCGAAATCTTAAATTATAACATTGATTATTGAAACACGCGTCACAGTTAGTTACACAACACGTGGAATAATCAAAGTTATTTTAAATTTTATATTAAAGAAGGATAGGGCTAGAACAGCACTAGTGGTTGACTAATCACTATTTCTACATCCAGTTATTAAATGATCAGAAATATGGGAGGAGAGGAAATGATGTAAATTTATCACAAACATCCAGTTTTCGATAACAACTTTGAATTTTTAATTCTAAAATTCACTGTGATCTTACCGGGAATCAAACCCAGACCTGCGTGATCGGTAGAACATGCTCTAACCAACTAGGCCACAGCAGGGGACAAATTGTACTGATATAGATACCATACATAAAACAAAAGATAGATTAAAAATAATATAAAAACACTGAATATTTTCCCATTTTTTGCCGTTCATTTCAATATTTGCTCGATGAAGATGAAATTTACTCTCAATTTTGCTGAAAAAGTTTTAATATTGTTCTATTTCACTTGATCTCGGTGATCTATATATTGCATCTTTAATTTTCTGACGAGAAAAGTTAATTTCTACAGAAAATTATGATATTCCGTAAGAGATATATTCAATTTGCTTTAAATAATCTGTTGGCAATGTTTCGATTTAATGCATTTTTTATTAAGTCATGTAATTTATCTACTACTTTAAAACTTAAGCAATAAATTATAAAGAAAATAAAAATCGTTGGTGGTAATATAAAATGGTATTTATTAGAGATTTTTCTTTCGAATTAGCTACACTTTTTCTAGCGATAGCCGAATACATCGAAAATATTCAAGTTACTCAGTTAATCTATCTTTATTCGAAGAGAGAAGGGAAAGAAAGATTGGGCTCAAACAGGACTTGTGGTCAGTGAATATTTTAGAAATTTAGAAAAGAAAAAAAAATACAATAAATACGTGAAGAATTTAAAATGAGTGAATGGTATAAATGTTATGTTTGAATATTATTTCATGAAATATAACTTCCCCTGCATAAACAAGGGGTGCGTTGATCCAATGCCACATTGACCAGCCGCCACTGCTTGTGGTTAATCAGGATTGAAAAAAGTTATGTTTGTACCAGGACATGAGATCCTTCACGAAAGCCAACGACGTTGTTCACTGCAACACGGACTCGACGTTAGTAAATTACATTCCTGTTCAAATTAGTAGACTACATTTAATAGTTCAATTAACACCGACGTTTCAGGACGTAGAGATTGCTTAAGTATTGGCTGTGAAGTCGAGCGGTCAACGTTGTTGGTTTCGTTTACGGATGTCACGGATTCAAATCCGAGTTTGAACAGTTTTTATAAATTGATTTCCAATTGATTTACAGATTTCTGTCCAATGACATGAACGTATGTGATGGCTTGAATTATACTTCATCCATCTTATATTATTCTAAAAACGGGTGTAGAGAAAGTGATTAGCTAACCACTTCTCCAATCCTTCTATTCTTACGGTTTTTGATTAATATAAGTTGAGAAATTGAATAACAAACAGTTCTCATATAAACTAAACTTTTGTTAAGATAGCTACATAAGGACGCCATATGCTCAAAATCAGCAGAAGATATGGATAAAAAATGTTTACCTTTTTATTTTTGGTAGGAACTACAATTTTCATTTAAATTGTTATTTGATTTTAAAATTATTAAATATTAATGAAAAAGTGCTCAAGTAAAACTATGGACGGAATTTATTGCTATAGAAATTTAAATATAAATGTTCTGAACTAGCGTTGTAAAATTCCTAATTCATTTTATACATATTATAATTTTAATACGGTGACAAAATTTACGAACATTTAAACATGCCTATTAAATTGTGGTTTTGAACTCTGTGCGAAAAATCTATTCGCCACATTGAATATGGTTTCAACTATGTAAATAAATTCTTGCTAGTTAATACTCAATATCGATTTTATATAGAAAGTAAACAATATCATTTTACATTTTTCGCGTAATGTAAAAACAGTTATATTGGGAGAAAAAAAGAGATTTATCTGTAAAGCATTATTTGTCTTTCTTTTTAATAATTTAAATATTCTTATTAGCCGAGCGCAACTTATCATAAACATTCAAATTCCTAAACTGCTGCCAAATATTAGTAAGTTAAATTTTTCATAAAACATATTTTCGATTGATTCGACAGTAACTTTGTCGAAGTTAAATTTGATTATATAATTAAATTTGATAACTTTGTTACTCCACTCGCCGTGCTACAAATCGTGACGTTTTTCGCCTCTTTTTAGCATCATCAAACAGAACGACGAAGATTTACAAATAAACTAAAAATTAATTCTGGTTCTTAAGTTATAAATTACAACAAAAAATCAGAGTTTTTTTTTCTACTGGACACAGGAAAGAGTTATGATACAAACATTAATAGAACTAATTAAATTAATTACTTGCATAAAAAAATCAACAATGATACCTGTTTGTTTAATTTTAGATGTCATTTAATAATCTTTAATTACTATTAATGATTAATTTTCAAAAACTGCAAGATATTCATTTTAAAGCCTTTATTATCCCGCACGCCTGTGTGGTCGAGTGGCCAACGTCGTTGACTACCGCTACGGAGGGCACGGGTTCGAATCCCAGTACGGGCAGTTTTATAAATTGATTTTTCAATCGATTAACGAATTTCTGTTCAAAGGCACGTATGTGATGTCTTGAATTCCCCCCTCCCACCCAACCTATCCCTTTGAACGGGGCGTATTGAGAGCGATTAGCTAACCATTAGTCCTGTCCTAGCCCTTTCCTTCTATTCCTACTCTTTTTGGACAAAGAGAGGTTGAGCAACTGAGTAACAAGCAGTTCTCGTAGAAACGCTTATGTTGTGATAAACTCCATTAGGAGTCCATATGCTCCATATTAGGAGCGGACATGGTTAAAAAAAATATATTTACGAGATAAGGATAATATTTCAATTTTTTGTATTCTTAATAAAATTGAGAAAATTTTATATCAATCTGATGATGATTCTTAGCCTTTAAGCTGCCGTAGAAAAAAATAAGTAATTACTAGCACACCGGCTATAATTTGCAATTATTAATTGAATTAGTTATTGACGAGTTAACTCGTAACTGGCGTGTAAAGTACGAAAATTTTTACGAGATATCTCGTCTGTGGCAGCCATCGAGTTAAATAGGTGAAATAGTGTAATAATCTGTACCACTATTAAAGTAACAAAGTAATCAAATTTAATTTTATGTATAATATTTATCAAATTTCTGATAAATTTTCTTTTGTGCCAATTAATTATTTAAACGTTTCACAAGATAGAGCTAATAAACGTATTAAGAAAAGCATCAAAAACCGATTTCAAAGATATTCAACACACAATTAAAATCATCAGAGTTGAAAATAGTCACCTGGAATTATTTATCACTGTTTTTATACCACACAGGATTGATATTATCATCGATTAAAATAAATATTTGGAATTAATTTCAGTTCCAATCATGTTTACATTGTGAAATGTATACGGTAATTCCTAGACTCCCGAAAATGTAAGACAACAAACACTAACTAATCCAGGATTAATAATAAGCAGGATTTCATTTGTTTAATATTGTATTAACACGATGAAATTTACCAAGAATTATTTTGTGAGGTATATGATATAACCAGGAATGCAATCGCGGGATCCTGTTTGTTTTTCGGGGTATTGACTTAATTGATTTTTTCATTTTTTTTTACATGAAAACGCTTCTTTAAAACGTATTATAATTTATTTTATTATCAATAAATTAGATATGTTGGTTACTCCATTTTTAGTGTTACCCATTCTGACAATTAGTATTTCTCTTTATCAAGGTTTACGAATAAACTAAAATGTAAATTTGAATCCGAAAGGCGAAACCCGGGTCGTTAGTGACAAAATCTGTGTGAATGTACATAATTTGAACGATTTAAATTTAATATTGAAATTCAACTGAGCACCTTCAGTCGAAATCTTGAACTAAAATGTAATTTACAAAAAAAAACATATAGCGTTTATTCTTTTTCTCATGGACATAAGAGGGGGTAAAATACAAGTATTGATGATACTAATTACAAGTCAATTAGTTATATTAAATACGGTGAATCAATTATACAATGGTCAGCCGCCTATCTTATTTAAAATTTTATTTACTAATTTTGCATTTATATTAATGACTTTTGACGATTTTAATATAAATAATTAGACGGTTTCCGACAAGCATTGCAATGCCACTCAAAGAAAGAAAGTGTTTGTGGTTATTGAAGTGCATGTTTTATTTTTCTATCTGTTTGACGTTTGCTGCCGATTGTCTATGGTACGACACACGCGCCACCTACTGTAATTTAATTGTACTACGCATATAACTTTCGGGCAAGTTGCATGAACAGTATGGCAGACATACAAACATTGATTTTTTTATATATAAGACCTTCAGTGAGTTAATTTTACTATGCCTATAACCTTCCCGGAAGTGCAAGCAAAACGTTTGTCAAAGTTATACTTTAGTGAATTTAAAACTATGTTTTTGAATTACTCCTGCTATCCCAAGCCCCCGAATGAACGCTATACTAATTTATGTTAAGGTAAATTATGAAAATATGTTTGATGTGCTTTTTAACTCACATAGACTTCTCAATTGGGATGCAGATTTTATTTGTTTAGCGCCGAATAAAAATTGCAATAGGGTTTTGGTATTTTTTTTTGTCACAGTGCTTTTAATAAATAAATAAATTTTGACATAAAAAGTACTAAACAACCAAAAAAAAATCATAACCTCAAATTAATATTTTCACAAAACATTTGTATTGTTTATTACTATACATATATACTTTAAATATTACACGAAACACTGAAAGACTTTTAATGTGATCTCGTTCGTTTGAGAAACGTCAGATGATTATGGAAATACACAAAATGAATACCTAAATACGTGAATATAAATATAGGTCATTTATAATGACGGTGGTTGTTGAATGGTTTAAATAGAGCAAAGTTGTCAATTGACCCAAATATACATTAAATTCTGGAAATTTTACTGTTTGATTCATTTGTTTACATGCACAAATGATATGTAAATTGTAAAACAACCAATTAAAAATAATCTGAAAGTATGTCGTGTCAATGTTAGGTCATTGACGATTCTAATTTTATCTTTTTTAAACATATAAAGGTTGAAAAAATACTGTTGCTACCAAATCTGGCTTAGCACATTTTCTTAAAGTGCTCTACCAAACTTTTCTTACGTACAAAAGTAAACAGATTAAAAAAAAAATGTTTACCAATAAAAGTGTATTCACTTTCCGGTCTCAAAATAATATATCGTAAAGATTTTTATTTTTAAAACAATATGCGAATTGGTTTTACTTTTCTGATAGGAAAATGCAATGTACTAGAAATAAGCATATCACTCTCTTTGCTTCTTTTACAGGATCAGGATAAGGATTAGAGAAAAAAGTCATTAGTTAATTATGTCAGATCCATATCACAGTGGTCAACGTCATTGACTTCCATGCCGGGCCTCACGGGCTTAAATCCCACGGGATGGGATGTTTGTGATGTCTGAAAGATTAACTCCCTCTCTCTTGCCATTCAAATCTTAAATAACGGGTTATAGTTAGAGTGATTAGTCAATTACTAGTCATGTCCTAGTCCCATCATTTCTATCTCTACTCTCTCCGAAAAAAAGAAAGGTTGAGCAACTATTAGTAAAATAACTTCTGTTGAGATACCTCCATTAAGAGGCCATATGCTCCATATTAGGACCGGACATTGATAATAATAGTAAAACAAGATACTTAAAGTTAAGTTTCACAAACCAATTTATAAGAAAATCTGTTTGGTAATTCGGTTAGACTTATGATTTTTTTTGTAATATACAATGTAAATGTTCATATTTTGGATTTAAGTAGTATTAGAGAAAAATCACCTTATTTATTTGATTGTATTTTTAAAAATGCAGAAATTGATTTCTTAAAAATTTCTTTAAACAACGTACATACTTTTTTATTAATATGATTTATTTAAGACATTTTCAAATAATAACTCTACGGAAATAGGACTGTATTTTACCGGGATCACGATTCATTCTCGGAACTTGCTACTTATTAGCTACAAAAATAAATATCGATTTTGAATGCGTTTTATTTAAAATAATAAAAGTGATTGTTTCACCCTATTTTTATTCTTTTAAAATTTGAACTTGATTATTTATTATGCCAGCAATTTTCTTGATTTAATACATACATATCTATAACATATGTAAGTCTAATTTAGAACTTCGAATGAAGGTGCTTGATGGAACTTCAATAAAAAAAAATGGATTATTTTGATTCTGTACTCTTCCATAAGTGTTGTCGATAACGCCCCGGGTTTCATCTTTCGGCATCTTCAGGTTTTTTCAAGTGCTTTTTCATGTAATTGAACTGACGAGCAGCAAACAGTTTGTATCGTTTAGTAATTAATAATTATTGTTAAACTAATTGATATGACTTTGAGAGAATTTTTAACATTTATTAGTTTAAAGGCAAAACCCGGGTCGTTATCGAAAAAACTTATGGAAGAATACCGAATCAAAATATTTAAAAATGGATATGTAAGTCCGTTGTCAAAATGAAATTCTTAAAATATTGACAACTTTTTACGCCGTCCGCTGTGTCATAGTTTTTATTTATAATTAGTGTATGTCCAGCATATTTATTCCATTTTTTTTTCTAGCCCTATTGTAATGCTGCATGTGATTGAATCTCAGGATTACAATTCCTAGCGTCCAGTCATCGGTAGTTCACGTGAATACCACTATGATTTCCCTTAGTGTTTTAGTGCTCGAGAATATTTTCACAAGGGTATTATGCTGTAGGGTTATGTGAAAAAAAAGTCAAAAAAGCTTCTAGCGCCTGGCTAGACAGTTGATACCTGGCTTGTTCTAATATAAATCGCAATATACCATGTCATACCAGGACAATTTAATTATACAGTAAACCCTCATCTAGAGCTCCACACTTTAGAATGGTTTTATATGTTGTAGCTCGCGTCGTAGTCTCTTGTGTAGCGCCCTCTACTGCTCCCTACTAGAGTGTTGGTTTTAACAATACGATACACGTCACAATATTTAATATTATTTATTAATTGTTTAAAAATTAAAAGTATAGTACATGACATTACAGCTGACGCCAATTCGACATGCACTTGACATACATAATACATCAAAATCAACATACAAAATCAAGAAATAAATAAGTAAAACCTAACGAACAGTTCAAAAATACTGTCACTAAAAACTTCCACTTCTCCTGGCCAGGGTTTCCCAAAAAAAATTCTGGAATGAAACACTTCGCAAGTCCGGAAAATATAACGGAACACATAGCTGAATTTTTGACATTTTTTTAAAACTGTGTTCCAGCGTATAAAACCATTCCAATTTTTTTCGGAACACTTACTCTGGCTCTACTACACCAGTGTTCCGCGGAACATAGTTTGGAAAACACTGCTCTAGGCAATGAGTTGATCAGTCGAACGGCCCATGGAACTGGCGACTCACACGTTCTACGCAAGGAACAAGTTTTTAGAAACAAAAGATAGATCGATAGATAAATATTATAGATAGATATCGTAACCCACACATAACAAATTTTACAGGAGGCACAAAAAACATGTTTTTATTGATTTTCGACCATATGCAAATTATGAAATAAACACAACCTTAAAGTGCAAGGAAATTAATTTAAGAAATTGTCCAGGAAAAACTTTTTTTTCAGTCTTTTTTCTTGGTTTCAATTTTCACAAACCCATCTTTTTTCAAACTTAAAAGCTAAATTTAGATAGTAATTCGTCATTTGCAGCTTGCATCCTTTTGATAGAACGTGTATCAAGTTAGACATATTGTGATTATCGAAAAAAAGGTGTTTTGAAAAAACTGTGGGTTACGTCCTTTTTTCATTCCACAGTCGATATTAATGAGAGAATGTGTTTCATCTTTTATTTGAACCATTTATGTTTTCCCCGAATACAAACTTCTAATGGAAGATATTAATAAAAGCTCAGACGTCACTTTTAAGGTCGGTGCAATGTTATCATATTAAAAAATAAAACATTCTTTCACACTGAAATTCAAATAAAAGAAAAACACATTCTCTCATTTATATCGACTGTGGAAAGGAAAAAGGACGTAACCCACAGTTTTTTCAAAATAACTTTTATCAATAATCACAATGTATCCAACTTGATCCACGTTCTATCAAAATTATGTAAGCTGCAAATACTGAATTAGTATCTTAATTTAGGCTTTTAAGTTTGAAAAAAGATGGGCTTGTGAAAATTGAAACCAAGAAAAAAGGCTGAAAAATAAGTTTTTCTTAGATAATTTATGTAATAAATATTAGGTTATGACAATTAAAAACCAGTTTAGAAGTCTCCGTGCACTTCAAGATTGTGTTTATTTCATAATTTGCATATGGCCGAAAATTATCAAAACCCTTTTTTTGTGCCTTCTATAAAATTTGCTATGTGTGGGTTACGTCCTTTTTCCTTTCCACAGTTGATATTAATTTGAACGTAGAAACTTAAAAATGAGACGTAGAAATACAAAATTAATTACAAGCAGTAGGTATATTGTTATATTTTTATGTTTCGTGAGAAAATTCACACCTTGCGAATCTAATTAAAAATAAAAGTTAAAATACCTTTCCAACCGCAATGCTGACTTTCAAAAAGTTTTTTTCTTTTTTTTTTCACGGAAAGATAATAATTAACTGTTGAGTATTTTATAATTATTACAATGGTACGATCTTACGCATTTAATAATTTTAATAATAATGTAACATTTATTTTATTGAACAAAGCTAATTTAATTTGTTTTTTAATCAACGCGAATTCTCTCGAGCATATTTTGGTAGTTACTAAATTAAAGATTAAACATACAGAAAATATTAGCCAGACAGGGCTTGCAATTTACAGTCCAATTTCAATTACCAGTAAAAAATTCTACCCATTACGGACATGTATTTCGCCTCTATCACGTGTCACATTTTACTACACCACAATTGGAATAATAAAGTTATCAATTATTTTTTTTATTAAAAATAAACTTCTACAAAGTTACCACCGAATCAAAGATAATCATATATTTTTTTAATAATTACTGTATTTAATATCATGACATTTATTTTAATATGATATGTTTTTAGTTTCGTAGGATTCGATTTCGCTGACTAAATATTTAGAATTTTGTATGGAATGTAACCACTTACTAAGCCGACGTTTAGTGTCTGAGGTTTCCGCGATTCTTTATGTTCACATTAAAATTTCTTTACCAAGTAACTAAATTAACTCTCGAGTCTCGACTGTTATGAAATATAATTGGCTGTGTTTGATACTGAACGCCTCATTAATACATTTATTTTATTTCCGTAGTTGAAAATTGCAAAAATGTTTTACAATTTGAAAATGAATTATTACTAGTTTCATATTATCTTAATTCTGTCATTATCTTAGATGGTTATTTAGAATTAAACCAGTTATCGTAATAAATATGAGAATTTTTAATGTTACACATAGGGCGTAGACGAGGTAAAAAAAACCCTCTCAATTATTAAATGTACCATAGGTATGTAACATTGTCAAAATTCAGTTAAGAACTTCACCATGTTATGCAAATTTTCCAGTTAGGGATAATGTGTACATATTATAATAAAGCCTTTGTGAAAACGTCCGCGACAAATATTATTTGGTGTTGATACTTTGTTAAGAATTTAATGCTTTAGATTAGTCTCGGAGACAACAGCAAAAGAGATGTCAAATTAAGTCTTGTAGCCAAAATAATACATTAAAGTACGATCAAGACAATTTATACTTCGGTACATAAACATGTTATAAGAAGGGTAATTTATCTACTCGTTTAGATTTATTTTTCTTGGGTGCTCTAACCAAACAGAATTATTTGTAAACTGTTAAAGAATGTATGTAGGTGTCATTAACTTAAAGAATATTGTTTAAATTCAACGATTTTAAATTAAGCGAACTATTTTGAACAAGGTATTGAGCACGTGATTTTTCAGAACACTTTCTTAACTATTTCTACTAGCAATATAGAAATTTGTAGTGTTCAACCGATTTGTCAACGCCATGCAATTTTGTTTCAGTGTTTACCGGATTGTATCCCAGTAAGGGAACTTTATAAATTGACTTTAAAACAAATGTATGTTACTGTTAAGCTTGTGAATCAATTAAGTGTTAGATTCCCCAAATATAATTGTTAAAATATTATTTTTTGATGCTTTCAATTTCCGGGTTTTTGTTACAGAAGTGTTAGCACGTCTTGGCAGCTGTATTTAAATTAACTTATAATAACACGTTATGAAAATATTCGCGAATTAGGAGTTTAATTTTTTAAATAAACAAATATGAGAGGTTCTAGAATTGATGACCTTTTTTAATACTGTATTAATATTTCACGAAAAAGTAAGAAGTTTAAGAAAACCGCTCGGTTATGGTAATGATATATTTTTTTAAAGCGGTATTTTTTATGAAATGTCGATTTTGATTTACTCGCCCGGTACTCAGATCTCACATACTCGTATTTTTTTTATCATACCGAAGATGAAATCTCTTCAATGAGACATAAATTGGTAAAAGTAAATTGGAATAACGTAAGTAATAAAGTAATTGTGGGTTATAATGCAAAACGTACTATTTCCAAAACTCGAACTTTTCAGTAGCGCTATAACGAAAAACACAAAAAAATAACATTTACATACAAATATGATTTCCAATTTGAAAACGACAGTCATTTAGACATTTTATATGGTAAAACTAATAAGACCAGTCGATTCCTTAGGCTTGAATTACCTTATCTGCATACCTAACTCAATATCGCTCATTTTTTAAATGGTACGACTTGCATTATAACCCCACAATTAGTTAATAATAAGCAATAATCAATGGCAAGTAATAAAATAATTTTTGATTTTGAAACATATGTGATTAAGAATTAAATAGCTAGTGGGGGGATAGATAAACTTTTTCTCCAGAAGAAGAAGCAATTTTTTCGAAGAGACATAACTTTTCTGGATACGAAATTAGATATAGATGTCCGATAGAACCATCATAGTTATTTCTAAATAGTGAAACAAAATACCTTTTTCTATGTACATAATCGGACAATCCCAGAGAATATGCTTTGAATCTTGATAACTGTCACCACAAGGAAAGTGTGAGTGTGGTTTAATTTTAAATTTATGTAACTTGGTATCAATCGCACTGTGTCCGGTGGGGAATTGTGAGGTCCAGTGATCTGGAGAGAGCCAGGTTGCTCTCTGACAAAAAACAATATCTGGGAAGAATAAATAGGTATATATTTATTTTTATGTTTCAAGCAAAAGTTGTTTAATAAAAACAAAATAGAAACTTAAAAATAAGCCGATAAACTGTACAATTAAAGTATCATAAACGAAATAGAATTATGCATACCAGATACCAGAATTGAAATATAACTATACTTAAATATTTTTTTTTTTCATTGTCTTATATGGTGTTTTGGAACATGTATTTCTTTTCATTTAGTGTAAAATTGCGTGTAGAAAGAATACTTACATATTTTTTCTCGTTTTCGACAAAATGTGTATATATCACTTTTTAACGCCCAATATACTCAAAATTGGAAGCGGATATGGTTGTTTAATTTTAAATTTTCTTTGCTGAAAATAATTATTTTTTCTTTGCTATTTAGAAATTCTTCGTTCGCACTTTGAGGGAGTGAGAAAAAACCCTTTTTTTATTAATTTAATTGCTAAATCGAAAACGCGTTATGAACAATCGTAAGCGGAATAGTTTCTGTCAAAGTGTCATTTTGGAAATCCATACCTTCAAAGTTCACAAGCTAGCGCTTCAATATCACAAAAGAAAATCGACGACTTAAAAATGCGAGGATTATTCTAACTGTCATCGCTTTACGAATCAAACATTTTTTGAAGTCTATAAAAAGCTGTATGTCTTCACGACCACAAGAAACTTAACAAGTTGAAAAATAATATTTATTTCTTTTTTTTAATTCACAGATACCTTGATTTGCGGTGTAGATATTTTTAAATTAAAACGGCCTACTTATAGAGGTATCTCAACGGAAATATTCTACGAGAACTGTTTATTACTCAGTCGCTCAACCTCTCTTTTTTTACAAAGATAATAGTAGGAATATAAGTATAATGCTAGGTCTAGTAGTTAAATAATCTCTCTCTCTCTCTTTACGCCTAGTTATTGAAGGATCGAAAAAGTGGGAAGAAATTTTTCGACATCACAAACACCCATGCCTTCGAACAGAAATCAACAAATCGATCGAAATAAATTCTGCTCGTACTGAGACGCGAGTCCGTGAGATCTGACACGGAAGCCAACAACGCTAACGGCTGCGCCATAGTATCCGAGAATAGTGCGTTCGATATGTTGGTTCCACATAATTTTGCGTAAAGTTAAATCGATACATAACAGATGGAAGATAGGTTCCAAAAAATAAAAATTCATTAAACCATTACAAAAAATGTCACATGTTAAATTTTATTTCTTATCAGTTGATAATCTCGTCAAAAGTGAAACCGGTCCTGGTCTTGCTAAATAAAATTAGTATAAAGGAATATTGTGTCTTTTTTAATATAATGCCTTTCCACCAAGTATTGACAGTGAACGCTCTAAATGTGAACTACAATAACACTAATCTTGAAATTGTTATTTATTTTATTAATACTTTACAGTAGCAATGAATGTTTTTCAATGTGGTAAAAGTATTATATGTAAAATATTCATATTTATTAACCCATTCCTGCGTTGAGTTTGTGGAAAAATGTTAACTTTAAGGCTTTTTCCAGTAGCATTAACGTTTGAAAACTCATTGTATAACTCTTAAAAATAAATAGTTTAAATCCACAATTGAGTCGTTTGGTAAGAATTCCGTCAAATAGTACCCAACGATACTTTTAGTTTTTATGTATTGTATTAATTTGTTTCCAACCCTCTAGAGCAGTGCTTCTCAAACTGGAGACCGCGGACCCCTGTGAGTCTGCAGGTTTTCTGCGTGAGCCCACGAAAATTTGCTTGAAACGTTATTTTGTAAAAATATCTTTTCCAAAAGAAGTTATCTTAACTTATTCTTTTTTGCAACTACATTCCTGTGTGAAACAGTATTTTCGTTATTAGTTCTACATACTAAAAAAATAAGCACAAATTGTGCCTTATCACAAAGGTTATCAAAGATTTCTTGAGAGTAAGCTTTCTCCCATTAAACCAGATATTGATTTGTTATGTAAAAAAGCATTCAACCCCATACATCTTATTAAATTGTTTTTATTAGCATAAAATATGTGTAGTTTTTAAAATTTTATTTTAAAAAATGTTTATGAAAAATTATGTGTTAATTGTTCTGTCGCCTGCTATGGCCCAGTTGGTTAGAGCTTGCTCTACCGATCACGCAGGTCTGGATCTGATTCCCGGTAAGATCACAGTGAATTTGAGAATTATTCAATTCAAAGTTGTGATCGAAGACTGGGTGTCTGTGATGTCAATTCACAACATTATCCTCTACTCTCATCGTTTTGATCCATTAATAACTAGGTGTAACAATAGCGATTAGTTAACCACTAGTCTTGTTCTAGCCTTATCCTTCTTTCCCTACTTCTCACTTTGAAAAAAAGTATATACGTGTATAGCCTGGCACGTGTTGAAAACATAGACGCTAGCCAACATTTGACTGTATGCACGGCACGGACGATTGTCTCGTAGCAACGACAATGGAATGCGACCGTGCAATTGGGGGATTTGCGGCGAATATTTCAATCCAGCGCTTGATTCGGGGTAGTGTATTTGGGGGTTCCACTGTACCTCGAAGCAAGTATTTTTGATTTTTCTCACTATTGCTTTCAGGTAATGATAAAATATGTTTAAATATTTATATGACGAATAATATCCATTTTTTTCTTTTGTTTCAGATTGTCGACATCCAGGTTGAAAAAATTTACAGGATTAATTTTCGTGCGCACATAAAACATCATTTTATATATATAATTAT
Source organism: Himalopsyche anomala (assembly GCA_031772345.1). Lineage (NCBI taxonomy): Eukaryota > Metazoa > Arthropoda > Insecta > Trichoptera > Rhyacophilidae > Himalopsyche > Himalopsyche anomala. Next base: position 4,601,267 of record CM062844.1, on the reverse strand, counting down.
TATGAAATATGAATAATCTCCGTTCATCTTTCATTGGTTTCTTTCTTCTGACTTATTACATGAATAACAAACAGTCGTTTTGTAAACAATCACAGTTAAAGAAAACTTAAATATCGTCCTTGTCATGGGTGATACGTGAATATTTCAACTAAAAAAAAATATCGGCAACATATAGCGTATTATAAGCCAAATGCGTGGTCCAGTGGTCATCGTCGCTAGCTTCAGTAACGGAGGTCACGAGTTCGAATCCCAGTACGGACAGTTTTTATATTGATTAAAATTTTGAATATGAAAAATAAGCCTCAGTAATCTTGATAATAAAAATAAAGGAAACACTTCTGTTGAGATAAACTTAATTAGTTATCCATATGATATACTTTAGGAGCGGACTTGATTTTAAAAAATATACATTTCTGTTGAAAAGCATTGGTGTGATTTTCTTGAATTCTTTCTGGGAACTCGTCCTATCTGAAAAACAGGGCGTACCGATAGCGATTAGCTAATCACTAGTCCTGTCATAATATCCCTACTCTATTTGAAAAAAAACAGAGGTTAGGAAAATAAGTAACAAGCAGTTCTCGTAAAAAAATATTTAAATAAACATCATTAAAAGTTCATATATACCACATTGGTAGCGAACATTGTTAAATATATATATATATCGACTGTGGAAAGGAAAAAGGTCTTAACCCACAGTTTTTACAAAACAGCTTTTTTTCGATAATCACAAGTTATACAACCTAGTACACTTTATATCAAAAGGGTGTACGCTGCAGATGCTGAATAAGTATCTAAAGTTAGCTTTTAAGTTTGAAAAAAGATTAGCTTGCGAAAATTAAAACCAAAAACAAAGACTGAAAGAAAGGTTTTTCCTAGACAAATTTCTTTAATTAATATTAGATTTTGTCAATTTAGAAGTCTCCGTGCTCTTCAAGGATGTGTATATTTCATAATTTGTATATGGCCCAAAATCATCAAAACACGTTTTTTGTGCCTCCTGTAAAGTTGGCTATGTGTCGGTTACGTCTTTTTTTCTTTTCACAGTCCATATATAAATATATATGTAATTTTCCCACGTATTAAATTAGTTTTCTAGTTAAGACACGACGTGTCTGACGAATTTGGGTTAGCACTTGTTTTATTGTAGTTATTTGAATGTATCTATAATATTTATGCACTTTTTACTAAAAAAAAAGAGTGACATATTTACATTAAAAATAACACGTCGATCACGTAGAAAAAAATAATATCAACTGATAGTTAAGTCAAATTTAAAAGCTACGATAACTTCAAAGTGGTAGTAACCAGAGACACTAAAACATCTGTAACGTATATCGACAACAAACTCCCGTCCGTTGGGAATTATTATTTAAATGTCAATGCCATTTGTATATTATATTATTTTTCCTATTAAAACGTTCGAGCTATTTTTGTGTTTTTACATTGGTAACATTCCGAATTTTTCGTACAAACAAACTTAAAAAAGGTCGGCCGTCAGACAGCATCATATTTCAATTTATTCAATTAAAAAACATGATCTCAATATTGTCAGTACTGCAACCTTCAAATAAAACATTCCAAATAACAATGCTATCAAATATTGTAATTTAATGGAATTTTGAAATGTAAAATATTGTGCGCAGAAATAATAATGTTCGCTCTGGTTTGCGGAAACATTTTATTTAGATGTCAAATTATTAATTACAATTTAAAATCAATACATCGTTGTTTTATTTATCGCTAGAATACAGCAAAGACTTCGCGCATTCGTAGAAAAACAATTATGAAGAAACCGATGACTTTATGGTAGCGATTTTCCTATGGCAAACTACTGAATTTAATGAAAAAAAAAAAAAACAAATAACTGAAGATATCCATGAAAACTGCATTGAAAAAAAAAACAGTTTTAATCTTAATTTAAGATTTCGACTGAAGGTGTTTAGTGGAATTTCAATATTAAATTTGAATTTCTCAAATTATGTACATTCACACAGATTTTGTCACTAACGACCCGGGTTTCGCCTTTCGGCATCTTCAGGCGTTCAAGTGCACGGATGAACTTGAACTGACTTTATCCGTGCACTTGAACGCCTGAAGATGCCGAAAGGCAAAACCCGGGTCGTTAGTGACAAAATCTGTGAGAATGTACATAATTTGAACGATTCAAATTTGATATTGAAATTTCACCAGGCAGCTTCAGTCAAAATCTTAAATTATGTACATAATTTTAACGATTTAAATTTAGTTTTAATCTTAACCACCGTATGTTTAGAATGAAACTTCTTATCGTTCCTAAATATAATAATTTAAATATATCGAACCGTAATAGGCAGAAAATCGCAGCCGACAATTTGTAATTAAGTTTTTTTTAAATTATGTTCAAAAAAAGAATTCGTACAGTGCGGTTAGTAAATGGTAATATACAGTCAAATGTTATCCTGATATTATAATATTTTTTTTCAACTACTTTCACTTCTCTAGATTAGCGTTTTTTTAACCGGGGTCCACGTCGAACAAACGGTAACAAATCAAAATACTAAAATTCACAGGCCCTAAAAAAGATCAGGCGAATGAGATAATGCTGTAATTTTTTTTGTCACTGACGCCTTAACTCGACGGCTGCCACAGACGAGATATCTCGTATTTTTTTTCGTGCTCAACGCACCAGAGACGAGTTATCTCGTCGATAAATAATTAAATTAATAGTTGCAAATTATAGCCGGCATGCTAGGTTAATTATCTACGGCAGCTAAAAGAATTGAACAGCAACATCCATTAGACACCCAACTTTCAGCACCTATCCACCCGGAGTACGGCATTAGAATAAACAAAATTCGAAAACTCTACTGAATTATTTGGCATCTCATACTAAGCTATGTAATTTTGAAATTGTTTAAAAACTACAGTAACTATCTTACACTCTATGACCTAATCAAAATTGACCCCTCCTTTTCGCTTGCGGGAAATTAGTACAAGCGACTTATGTTGTAAAATTAATAGGGCTCGGCAACTTTTTAAAAATATCCCAAGAGTATTTTACAATTAATTATAACGTTTAATATTACAGTGTGTTGGAAATGATCAATTAAAAATAAGAAAATGGGACTTAATTAAAATTATACTGTACAATATTTCATACAGTTAAATTATAATGCCTTAGTGTAATTACGAAAAAGTATTTTTTAGAATATTTTGTCAGCATACAAGATAAAGCGATGAAAATTGACTAAATAATTGTAAAAGATCTTTGCTACACAAGAGTCTTGAAAAAGTTCTGTATAATATATTTAACCACCGAAAATGTTTAAGAAAAATTACATCAAAACTGTGAATGAAGAATTGACGTGTTGAAAAATATCTTTTTAAAATAGCTTTAATGGAACAAATATACCATTTTTACACATGGTCAATTTTCCTTATACGAAGATGATACAAATAGAGATCTAAGATGAATATATATAATATAATTACTATCTATTATATTATAAGTTCTGATTGCAAATAAAAACATTTTTTTTGTGGAGCATATATATCGTTACAGAAGTTTTTATTACAATAAATGTTTGTTACTCAGTTGCTCAATCTCTCTTTTTCGAAGAAAGTAGTACCGATAGAAGAATTTGGCTAAGATATGATATGCTACGCCCCGTTATTTTTAGGATTGGAAGAGAGTCAGGGAATTTTAGACATCACAAACACTCGTGCTTTCAAACAGAAATCGATTGAAAAAATGCTATTTTTACCAAGGCTCATGATATGATTTAAAGATTTAAAAACACGTTGCATTTGGAGAATTAATCAAGTTTATTCATTCTGATTTATTTATAGTGAGTATGCATTTGATTGATCATGTCGGTAAATTTATGACTTTTTTATAATGCGAAACAACCTTCCCGTTAGGGGCAACGGGTTTACAGTTCATTAATGTTAATAGCTGAAAAATGTATTCAACGCAGCGTCACGTAAACAACGTGAAAACGAAAACATTAAGGATTAAAAAAAAAACTAAATTACATAAAAACTACGAGTTTTATAAAATAAACTGTAGGAGATAAATATAAAAAAAATGTTTGTTTATAAGACTATAAACATAAACATATTTTCCGACTGTGAAATAAAACTGATAACTGAATAATGTGTAACTGTGATTGTTTATGAAATGTAACGTTAACATCCAAGTGTCGTAAAAAATAATCTTTTACTATACATTCTTCAAGACAGTTTGAACCTACTGTTTATGATGCATAATATATGACTTAAAGCTATAGTACGAACCCGCAAGCTTCCGAATATATCACTTTTGCCGGAAGTGTGTTGAAATAACTACGTTGAAAGTTTTCATGCGAGCTTTTTAAGTTAATAAATACCGTTGTTTATTACTATTTTATCTGTACATGAAAGATAACTTTATAAAGTCTTACAAGCGAGAGTAAATCCTCTTCTTATTTTATTATATGATGAATGCTCGCGATTTATCTTTCAGAAAAAACCTTTTTTTACGCCGCATGCATAGTTATAAATATATATTTCTTTGTTCACGCATGCTTCCTTCCTTGGATCCTCTGTCACTCATCAAAAATTATTATTATACCCAAGTCATGAGAGGATCTTATAATTCAGTTGAATACAGTTTAATGATTCAATCAGCATTTCAGCATTTCAAAACATTCAAAACTCAGTCTGGAAATAATGCAAGTTAAGTCTAGAAGTTTCTGAAAAATCGATGTTACAAAATAGAACATGTTTATTACTGTCTTTTTTTAATAACTGACATAGAAGCGTTTGTGCAATATTTATTTTAATTGATTCTTTTTTATGTGTTAACTGTCAATTCTTGTTAAAAAAACAAATTATATATTTTTTTAAATAAATCACATTCGATCATTGCAAGCATTTTGATTTCTTGTTTGATAAGTGGTTATCAGTTTAAATATGATTTGTAAAGATCACAGAGAAGCACAGCAAAACAAATACGACCAGATTACAATAAAAAGCGAGCACATGGAAATCGGCATTAAAAGAATATATAAAAATACCTTCATTAAAATATATAATATATCATAATCATAAACAGTTTTTTTTCATAAATAGGTTACTGTTTTTTTTAAATAATAATATGTACATCGTTTAAAGGCTCATTAATTAACGTAGAGATAGCGATAAACTAACTGCTAATTATTTTGCAGCCCAATTTGTTCATACTTACCATCCTTATAAAAAGGAGACTGAAAATATTAAACTCATGCTAAAATAAAACAAATGATTGATTATTATATGCTTTGAGTACAATAATGCAATAATATATCATACGTGTGTTTTCAAATTGAATTATATTAAAACAATTATTATCATATCGATGACATATTGTATAATATATAAAATGATGTTTTATTTATTTCAATTCCAAATCTGTGCGAAAATTTCTTTTATTTCGAAATAACGTGTGCTCATTCGAAATACGGCCTTCTTAAAATTTGTATCACACTGAGCACAATTCTGTAAAAAACAACATTTTGAAACAACCGATGAATGTTTTGTGCACAAAATAATAAAAACAATAATGCTGTGTGATACCGTGCGTATATGTTTCCAAAAAATAAGTAAAATCTGTGATTCGAAATTATACAATATTTAAATTTTATTGTAAATAATGAACGTGTTTTGACATTTGGTGGAATTTGTATTGCTTGTTTTTTTTTAAATTTATTTTGAGCTTTTTTTTTGTTTTCCCAGGATTAAGATTGTAAAAAGACAAAAGCGCCTCAACGGCGCAGCCGAAAAAACCGGTTCCCGAACGCGAATTTATTAAAATCTGTTTAAATGAATAAGTGCGCGAATAAGAAGATTTCGTTCGGTGGCCTGGGGGTCAACCAGCGCACGATGCTCTCCTCCGGCATGTTCTCCAAGTTCAAGAGCACACCCGTGGTGGTGCACAACTCGTGGGATGCGAACCCGATCGTGGAGTTCTTCGAGATCGGAAAGCAGGTGGCCAGCTGCGGGCCGGAGCACGTCTGGAAGATTTACGAAGGCTACAGAAAGAATGACGCAAAGGTAGGAATCATTTTTGTCTCGCTTTTATCGCGTTTTAAATGGCTAAAATAATCCTTCAAGTATTGATTTACTGTGGACAAAATACATAATACAATTATCAATTATAACTTTCTAAATACATCATGAACACATTAACACCCTTTTTTTACACTGAAATGACAATATTAATAAAATTTTCGAAACAAAAGTAAAGTTTCTGTATAAAAATCTATTATTGTCGTGTATAAACTATACTCTATTAATAGTGAAGTCTATTGATCACAACCTATTGAGTTTTTGAACTATAATCAAAAAATCAATAATCACGCTTTCTTCGATACATTTTTAAGACGGTTAACTATCATGCTTATAAGTTTTATACATCACTATCAAAAATTATTCTGATTTTTTTCATTTAAACTGTTTTTTTTTCAAAAATGCTTCGGGTGGAAGTTTTTGGACCTCATTCGTTCATTACACACATTACGTACATGAGTAATCCTGTTTATAACCAAGGCTAGGAAATAAGACGACTCCGACTTTAGCTTAAAACACGACTGTATCTATGTTTTTAGGCTCAGTAACACTCACTTTTGACCATATTGATTTAAAGACATATTTTTACTAAAAAGACTCGAAGTTATTTGTAAGTCTTAATCCATAAATTCAGCCCTTCTAAATAATAAATTCAGATTAAAAGGTATTTTTTGGAAAAAAAAAGATAACATCAAAAAAATAGCCGATAATGTACGCTTCAAAAATAAATTTCAGGCTTTTATTTTATAACTTTAAAAAAGTGTTGTTACGTTCTAACTTATACTGTTTTCTTAGGTTAGGATAGCCACTATAGCAGTGTTTCCCAACTTTATTTGTGCCATGCACTACTTCGACGCATCAAAAATCTCCATGTCCCCCCTTCCAATTAAAATCTTATTCAACAAAATAATTTCTTCAAATAAAAAATGCACAAAGTCAAAACTATTTTTAATTTAACTTTCGTAAGTAAATACATATGTACCTATATTATGTGACACGTACAACTCTGAAAAAAACATTAATCTTAGTAGGCGCTTTGAGCTTGATGTGAGTTGCAAAGAGTTTTTAGGGGAGAAACTTATTTGGTCAATTTAATTGTATATTTAATCTTCACGATATGTGATATCCAGACAATTCATTTTTTTCTATGATAAATCATTTTCAGCGCTAAAGCCGCTTTCAACTAAATATAATGCTAACTAACATGCTCCCAATTTATTCTTACGTAGGCGAAACTATGACCAAAAACTTGTTTCTAAAAACTTATACCTCGCTTAGGCGGTATGAGTCATCAGTTCCAAGGGCCGTTCGATTGATCAACACATTGCATAGAGAAGTGGAAATTTTTAGTGACAGTATTTGTGAACTGTTTGTTAAATTTTACTATTTTATTTCTTGATTTTGTGTGTTGATTTTAATGTATTATGTATTTTATATTTTGTCTCATTATATTTGCCAAGTGCATGGTGAATTGGCGTCAGCTGTTATGTCATGTACTGTGTTTTTAATTTTTAAACAATAAATAAATAATTATGGGAATGGCGACAGAGTTAAATCTGTCATAATTGGGTATTTTGATTGTAAAAAAAGTAACAAATATCAACGATTTGTTGATTGATTGACTTGTTATTTACTTAATAGAAATCCATTATAATAGCGTAAAATAGCAACGAATTCAGTTCTACAGTTTTTAAGTAAGTCAAAATGTAAGTTTTATCATAGTTCTGATGATGTCGAAAGCCGAAATAGCTATCAACTAATAAATATTTATAAAAAAACTGTAGAACTAAAAACGTTGCTATTTTACCCTATTTGCTCATTCAAATAAAATCAAAACCCCAAAACATTGAAATTGCCTCCCGGTGAGGCGTACACTCTACGCGACACTATAGTGTTTGTATGTATAGTGTTACAATTGTATTTAAACCCGTGTAAAAAAGAGTTAGGTGTATTTAAGATTTTATCGAAATATATTTGATTCAGTCCCAAAATTGCCGTCCCAGAAAAAATTTAGCGCATTTTGGCGTAAATATAGTTGTGAATCAAAACGAGACGTCACTGCAAGCAGAGTAGTAATTCTTTGTACGAAATTCATTTTTACGAAACGGCGTAAAAAATTTCTCTCACGTGAATGATTTCGAAACGCCTTGAATGACTCAACAGAGAGATTCGAACCCGACATATCTGTGCTGGAATGTTAAGCTCTTACAACCGAACGTGACATTTGAAAGACTCGAGCAAAGGCTACACGATACACAAAGAAATATTTTATCATATTTTGATAGATATTTCAATGCTATGTAGAAAAGTCGTCCAGCCATTGTGTTGTATTGTATTTTCTTGAGTCACTGCTTCCGTATTTTATTAAATAACTTATACAAGATAAAATGAAAAAAATATTTAACATATTTCACTTTTAATTTATAAGTCAGCGCGAGCATATTTAAAGAGAATACCTAAACTCATATTTTTTATACAATTAAAAAGACTTTGTCGCAGTTGTAATTTTAATCAAATCTGCTCCAACTTTAAAGAATATGGATGCCTGAGCATATTAATAGAGCTTACTTAGCGAGAACTAGTAAAAATTGTTCTGATCCTTTTGAAAATACACTGAACTTCCTTATTACATGATTTCGAAATAACACGGTGCAAAAAAAGAGACAAAAAAATCTGACATTCATTTAACAATGCGTGAAAATATTTTTTTGATTTTGTCGATTGCTGTGGCTCAGTTGGTTAGGGCTTTCTTCACCGGTCACGCAGGTCTGGGTTCGATTCCCGGTAAGATCACAGTGAATTTGAGAATTATTAAATTTAAAGTTGTGATCGAAGACTGGGTGTTTGTGATGTCAATTCAAATTACTTCCTTTCCTCCAATCCTTCTGATTCTTTAATTACTGGGTGTAGCAATAGCGATTAGTTAGCCACTAGTCTTGTTCTAGCCTTATCCTTCTTTCCATACTACTCACTCTAAAAAGTGAGGTTGAGCGACTGACTAACAAACAGTTCTCGTAAAACAACTTTTGTTGAGATACCTCTATTAGAAGACAAATATATCGCAATGTTTAAAAATATTTCTTTAAAAAATTAAAACTAAGGTTAATACTTTACTGTAAGTTATTTTTGACGACACTTTTTAACAAACAAACAAGCTGCAGAAAATTCTTTTTTTACTTAAACGGATGTGTAAACCATAGTTGTTCAAACTTTTTAGGCCCGTAGCTCCCTTTGAGTCTTCATATTTTTTGTGGCTCCCATACCCTTAGTTTTTAAAGAGAGTAAAAGTATTGATTCATTTTTTTTTTGTTCAAATCAGTTTCTGTGTTTTTGACAATATTTAACGAAACATTCGTATTATATAATTAAATTCTTTCTTGAATTGATAAATCAAGACAAAATTCCATTTTATTTATCATCTCATCACCATTCGTTTCTTCACTGATGAAATTAGTTCATCAAAATTAGTAACCTAACTAAATTCATGAAATTATATTTATTTTATATAAAAATGAATAACTCACGTACAAGGCTCGATAAAAAAATAGCTTTAACATCATGTTATATAAATATTGTTAAAAACATTTATGTTTTTATTAAAAATATAAAAAGCGAATAGCTTAACTCGCTCCTTTTTAGAACTGACGTGAAAGCTAAGTAGAAGCCACTTATGTGCAGCTTTCATGTCAAAGAAATGTTATTTATCGTGAATGTGTTTTCTTGAAAAAAGCCTGGAAATCTCTTTCTTGGATGTTAAGTTATCTCCATTTTTCTTTCGAACAATAAAAATAAAATATGTAATACTTGGATTTTTTATTATTATTGACAAAACTTTTTGTTTCGCGATTTCAACAGCTTAAGCACTCAATTGTGTTACGTTACTGTGTTAAAAAACAAAAAGAAATAAATGCTAAAGACTGTATTGTAACAGGAAGAATAAAATCACAAAGACACTTCGCTAATGAGGTATATTTACAGTAGGCACGTTTTAATTAACACGTTTTTAAGGAATCATGCAGAGATTTGCACTTTTTTTAAACAAATAAAATTGCATTCCGTAGAATTGCACAACAGATTAAGTAATATCATAAAAGTGATTTTAGTATTAACAACATTATTTTTTAATTTTTTAACGCCTATGAATATGTATGTTTTTAGCATAAACAATTTTATTTATATGGAATACTATATTAAAGTATTGAACTCACAGAAATCGTTTTAGAACTATATACTAAATTTGTCACAGCAGATTTAATTCTCAAGGTAGCGGAGGACTGCCAAATTCAATGTTCTCTTCCCTCTAAGGCAAGAGGTTAGCTGCGCGGAAACCTGGCTTTCAATGGCTGCGCAGTCAATTACCGATCAAATAATAATTGACCAACTGTCTTGTAGAGCGCGCTAACCCGGAATGAGTGCGCGAGGGCTTCCCAACTGCTGCGTGGCCGCGCACGCGCGCAGCTTAGAGGGAACGTTGCTGCCAATACGTTGTTAATATTAAAGCTATTCAAGGGTATAGTGGAGGTATTTCAACAGAAGTTTTTCTATAAAAACTGCTCGTTTGTCAGCTACTTAACCTCTCTTTTTTTCGAAGATATAGTAAATATAGTGTTAGGACAAAAATAGTAGTTAGATAATCGCACGTAGGAAACTTATACCAAGCAGTTATTGATTGAAGAAAGTGTGTGGATATGTATATCACATAAGATTTCGTCCCAAGTACTTAGTGAAAATTTCCACACATTTTGTCATAACGTCTAGGGTTTCGCCTTTTTGGCATTTTCAGGTGTTCAAGTGCACGGATACACCTGAACTGATGCTTTGTTAATAAGTTTATTGTATATATAAAGGAAAAAAATATTTATAACTAAGTTAAAAGCTATTGATGGCGATAGCTTTTATTTTATTGATTGTTTGATTTTTATGAAGTTTAATTAGTTGTGTAATTAATCACATAAACTAATACGATCACTGTAGGTTTTTAAAACTACATATTGTGATTATCGTTAAATGGTTATAACATGGGAACGTAAACCGATTTAAAAGATTGGTATTTTTAAGAATTATATTATTTTAATTATAATTAATTTACGGAAGTTTGTTTTACTTACAAACATATAAAGGATATAACAATGGTGAATTAAGATGGTTCACCTGTTCATTTAAAGTTGGCAAACCATTTAGCTGTGCCATATTAACCTGTATTGTACTTTTACCATACATGTACGGTTGGTACTTACCATATCAAAAGCACTATGACAGTACATCTACGTTGTCGTCTTTTTTTGACAGTGTATTGAGTTCTTATAATTGAATTGAAAAATATGATCTACAAAGAGTCAGCAATTCAGGAGGTAGACGGATATTAGACTATACACTATGCCTTACCGGAAGACACTTTCCAAAGCTAGTTCCTCAAACAGCAGCTCAAAGAAGTAAGACACAAAGACAGTGTCACTCTATCTACATATTTTATTCCAGCACCAGACAGGTTAATTTCAAAAATTTCTTGGTAAAACAATTTATGCTCACCCACGTATTGATATACAATTTTAAACTCATTGTTCTCGTAAAACGAGTGGTTTTCTGATATTTTATTGTTGGTAATTTGATTTAGATGTTTCTTTACACGATCATGTTTGAAAAAATCGACTATCTTTATGTATTCTTTGTATTAAGTGAAGTATTAAAAAGATTAAATTAATACTTTCAAATAAGTCAAATAATAGAAACCATTTTATCAAATCAAATTTGTTCTACGTGGATAATAATGTAAACTTTTGCAATAATAGCAGCGAAATTTCATACAAATATATCTAATGACTACGTATTATTTAACATTTTGCATTTATATTTTAACATTTTGCGGCAATAGTCAACATCATAAATCTGTCAGATTTGGTAAGCCACAGAAACCGAATTGGAATTAACAAATACTAAAAATTAATAAAGCTTTGTGTTGCCGTTGTTTCATAAACAGAGTTTTTTGTTTAATTAAGCTGTGACATTCATTTAATTCCACTTCAAAAATGAAGCATTTATTTTAAATAAAATCAGCAGTTTTTTATAATTAAAATAAAATCGCAAAAAAAATATTTTGTGATTGGTTTTGCTTTTCATTATTTTAATGAATCAATTGATCTTGTAATGATTGTATTTTTTAAAAACTATACAATTTATATACTTAATATACGTATAAAAAAAGTATTATTAAGCAATCTTTTAAATAGTGTTATACTATAATTCATTTGCGATAAGAAGGAATAGGCAATTGCTTCAACCAAAGAAAAATTTAATACAAATTAAATTTGATAACTTTGTTATTCAGTGGCACAGTTACTAACACAATCAGTGGAATAAATAAGTTATCAAAATAACTTTAAAAAAAGTATTGATTAGAACTAGCTGTAAGCCCGTTGACCTCAACGGGGTGATTTTTGTTACATTTTTAAGTAGTCAGAAAATTTACTGGCGTGAAAAATAAATTACAAACCTATTTGTTGAATAAGCCAGAAATTCTAAAAGTAAAAGAAATATATCTCGGGGCATATACCGACAGCTCTGCAGTATTTAAATTGTAAATTATTTAATTTTTGGAATAATGTTTAAGTTTGCTAACAATTATTTTTCGTAGTAGCAGAAATATACCTCTATTATACATATCAGAAATAGACCTCTAAGGACGCTAACAAATATATTTCGTAGAAGAAGAAAAAGACCCGAGGACATTAGTACGAACATATTTGTGATTTGTGATTATTGGTGATTATATTTTCAACTATTAATATAAAGATATTTGAATTAACACCTAACTAAACCAGAAACACAAAGGTTATTTATTTGAAAAAATGCAGTTATTTAACTTTGAGTTTTAGTGGAGTTTTACTCAACAGATTTTTTTCTACGATAACTGATTAATACTCAGTTAACTTCTCAACTTCTCCACTTAGAAGAGAGTATGCGATTAAACAATAGGACTATTATTACATTAATTATTTTTGTTTTATCCCGTTTCTTAGAACCAGATGTTTGAGAGGAAGTTTCAGACACCCATGCTTTTTAACGAAAATCCATAAAGCTATTGAAAATTAAATTTATAAATGTGTCCGTAATGGGGTTCAAATCCACGACTGTAATCAACGTTGTTCACTCGACCACAGATCATATTCAGCCAAATAATATAATAAATAAATACAGGCAGTCAACAATAAATCATTGTTTACAAAATGGTTCATTTTTATCCTTCAAAATATTCTAATAACTCTCAATCAATTTCTAGCAATAATAAATCTTTCTCGTTTTGAATTGCAGAACAATTGCACCGGATTCAATGATATTTGAGATAATGTCCAATAAATCATTTACCTTTTTTCCACTAGTGATTTGTTTGATATCGGCGTAAAAGATACGATTGACTTTCAATTTCAAAAATTGAATAAATTTCACAGTTAAAAAAAAAATGTGCCATTTTTGTCGATTGTTATTTATTGTAGATACAATCGAATCGACGTTATATGTCTGTAAAGAGAAGAAATTTTATCGAAATACATTCAATTCAATTAATCAATCATATGATTTTTTTCATATTGTTATTGGTATACTGCCAAAAAACGTTAAGTCAAAATTGGGTGTTTTGAGTTATAAATGTAGATTGTTAGATGTAAGTTCTTTTTAATAGTCTCAAAAAACAACATCTCCCTGACATTTTGACATTATATAAAATGTAACATTTTACAGCCAACTGCGTTCTTAACTAATTTTTGACATTTTGGTAGTTACCACATATTGACACTAAGCCATCGATATATAAGGCTATTGTTTGCGAACCCGACTCATTCCAAAATGGTTGAAAAATGAATCTTGAATTGAACAGTAAACATTTAAAAGTATTTTTAGTTTGACACTAATTTGGAATGATATTTTGTATGTTATCAAGCAAAGTTTGAGACTACTTTGTAAATGTATTTTAATTTACTAAATTACTTCTGTGGTTCATCTTTCGCCAATTTTGGAATGAGCTAAGTTTGCAAATAATAGCCTAATTTATAACTTAACGTTTTTTAGCTGTATAGATTTCTTATTTCTACAAATACCCAAAGATGATTAAACGACTAAACGATTTTGAGTTGTAAAGATTTTGGTAAATTGTTGTTTATTTATTTGTCTTATTGTCTACCGCCTAGCTACATTTTAGTTCGCTTCATGATATCTAAAAAAGTCGATTATCTAATAACATGGTTTTTTTATCTTAACGTTTTCTGGCAGAGTAACAATGATATAATTCTATGGATTCAGCGAAAAATTGTAAAAGTTATTGTTGACATAAAATAAATATTGATTACTTATTTATTTCACAAAATGTGACACATTTCAAATTGGACAGTTGGCTCAGCATTGTTGAACTGTTTTACTTTGGAATTTACCCTACCTCATACAAGTCTAATATTAGTACTATTATTGTTTGTGCTTACCCACTCTTCTTGCGTCCAGTTAAAAGAAAAAAACTTCAACCTTCATTTTGTAATTTGCATGTTAGGAATTAGAATTAAAGCTAATTTGACACAGAAACGCATTTCTCAATTTGTTACGGAACCTTTAAAATAACTAAATTATAAATTTGATATCAACTTATATTTCTGCTGCATACATACATTCTACAGGTTAGTTATTTTTGTTATAAAATATTTTTTTTATCTTTGTTACTAAACTGTGACACATATTTCACCTGGTTAATAACCATCATCAGAAAAAAAAACATCGTAAGATTAACGACTAAACCAAAGTTAAGTTATAAATTACAAAATAAATGTCGTGGTTTTTATTTTAAAATACAAACATTGATAGTACTAATTATAATAAATGAACTAGCTGTCTGATAATGCTTCTTAAAAAAGCGGAACACGTGTCAAAACTTGCAACACAACATGTGGAGTAACAAAGTTATTAAATTAAATTTTATATTGAAAATGTATTTACAAAAAATTACCGCTGAATCCATCGAAAGTATTTGAATTTCGTAATAATATTCACTCCAAATTTGAAGCGTTTGAGTTTATTATCGAGACTATTAAAATAGAAATCTAGGACATACACTGCATGTAACGTAGTCGGTAAGCCTCCCTTTGTCTGGCAAATTAGAGATACATAGAATGATGGACGCGGTTAGTGGCTATCTGGTTTCCATTCACCATCAATACGTCAACGTTTTAATCGGGTGTTTTAGAGGCACTTTAAACATCCATTAACGATGGAAATCTATAGTTTAGCATCTATTATTGTCAAATTTAACGTTTTAAAACATTTAAAAAGTTTCATTTTATATGTTTGATATTTTTTATCCATATCCGTTCTCAATGTGGAGCATATGGCCTCCTAATGGAGGTATCTCAACAGAAGTTTTTTTTAGAGAATTATTTGTTACTAGAGTCGCTCAACCTAAATTCTTATCGTTCTTCAATATAATTAAAACATATCAGCTCATAATAGGCAGAAAATCGTAGCCGACAATTTTTGATCAAGTTTTTTAAAAAATCAATTTCGAAAAAAGAATTCCTTCAGTGCGGTTAGTAAATGGTAATATATATATATATCCATGTCCACTCCCAATGTGGAACATATGGCCTCCTAATACAGGTATCTGACAGAAGTTTTTTTTAACTATGATTTCTATAAGAACTGTGAACTATAAAGAAGGATAAGGCTAGAACAAGACTAGTGGTTAACTAATCGCTATTACTACACCCAGTTATTAAAGGATCAAAAGGATGGGAGGAGATGAAATTATGTGAATTGACATCACAAACACCCAGCCTTCGATCACAACTTGACTAACAGTCTTGTTAGACTTGGTAAAATAATTAAAAACATCAAATTGTTGAGTTATCGTTGTATAGAACTAAGTCATCGATATGGCCTTTTAATAAAGGTTTATAAACATAATATTTTCTATGAGGGCTGCTTGTAACTCCGTTTCTACGTTTTTCTTGTATACGAAGATAATAAGGATAAAAAGAGCATTGCTAGGACGGGACTATACAATTCCCTTCATCATGGCTGTCTCCAATAGACGTTAACGGTGCTTACACTTTAAACAATTACCCTTTATAAAAAAATGTTTTGAGGTACTGTACATGTCTAATCTTTCTTCGTATGACGTCGCAAATGTAGTAAATGCCGAATAGTTTGACCTAGTAGCTACCAAGTCTGCGTGGCCTATGGTTCCGACAGCTGATCGGACCGACTTGATTAATTGTTTCCGTTAATTATTCACGAGATAACAATCCCAAAGGGTGTGATCAGCATCTTGCATCACGTCACATGCGTATGTTCTTGTGTCTATTCGACCAAGCTAAGAACCTGGTAGCGAAACTGCCATGTCCTTAAATGAATTGGCTGTTACAATAGTTGGTGATAAGCTCTTTTTTTACCTCCATTCGCCGTTTGATAGAAATGAAGAATTTATAAGTGTGACAGAAATTTTGGGAAGGGATTAGTGGTTGACTAATTGCTCTCGCTACGCAAGGATTGTCAAGGGTGGTGTGTGGTAATGTTAAGGCATCATAAACACCCATCTCTACGAAGAGAAATCGATAAATCTACAAAAACAAATGCTGTTCGTACTGGGACTTAAACTCGTGAGATCTGTTGCGGAAACTAACAACATTTACCAAAGCGCCATGGACCCAGCAATTTTTTTTCTTTCAAATAAACATATACAATTCTTTCTCTAAAATGTATATTACACATAAGTAAGTTGTGCCAAAAAAAGCTCATGAAAAAGCTTCTCAACGCTCGCAAGTTGAGTTACATGGCAAATAAGTATGTTTGTACATTTAAAATTATTTATCGAGTATAAGCACACTTCTAAAAGCTGGCAGGCTTTCAGCTGCAAATGAAAACCTCAGACGATAGCTGGTATTTTCATCTGCTGACAGATTAAAATGCGTTCTCCATTGTGTGCGGGAGGAAGTATTTTTGGCTACCCGAAATTGAATTTTCAATATAGCGTCTGCTAAAAATAGATATTTTTATCCATTTTTTTTGCAATATAATTCGTTGGTATATTGCCGAAAAACGTTCGGTCAAAAATTGGGTATTTTGTGTTATGAATGCAGATATTGCAAAACTTCATACATACACATAATGGTAATAATTCATTTTATTAGACGCAAAGAAGATTTTAAATGATCTCTATTGCTTTTTGAAATGTACAGATGTTTTGAGAGTATAAAAACTCTCAAATTAACTTGATACAATTAAAAAATGTACTAATATATTTTATTAAAAAGATAGCAAGTCTAAAGTCTCGGGTTATTTTATTCAAATTTCGCAGAAACCGAGACTGGTAAAAAGCGTTGGTTTCTCGGGTTGTCTCGACAAGGGTATCCAATTCTGGAATCCCGTCCAATTCTGTGATCCCAAAATCTCGGGATTTCGGGACTGAGAAAATGAAACACGGAAGAGCAAAAAAAAAGCTCTCGCTTGACATGAAATTGTTTGAAAAATATCAGGATTTTAAAATCGTCGACAAAAAAAATCTTAATCCCGAATCCCAGCTTATACACAAATTTCCAGAATAACAAAAAGGGTCCGGGATTGGATACCCTAGTCTCAACACAGAATCCCTAGTTCGCATCGAATTCATTCACGCAAGACGTAGAGTAAATCGGTTAGCGTTGGTGTCTCCCTTCTTCTACTCATTGTTGTTAAATTCAAATTTAATTTGCCCAACATTTTTAAGTAAGAATATTAATTATAAATATTTTATTTCTAAAAAGAATAAGTATCCGTAAACCGTGCCCCTAATGTCTGGTAAACGGAATACTACTAAATTTCAGGAATACATCTCGGTCGTAAGTCGAAGTATAGCTAGTATAGCCTGTTCACAACTCCCACCCCAGAAATAAAAATAAACAGGAAATCGCGAGCTCGCTTCGGTGCTTTCACATTGTTTCAGTATGTAAATATTGGTAGAAAAATACTGTTTTGAACATGAAATACTACAAAGGTATCGACAAATTGACTGATAATAGAAACTTGAAGTATTCATACGCATTGTAAATAGTCTTTTGTGTTATATTGCATCATTATTTTATCAGCTCCTGCAGACCGCTCTAGATAGAGAATGAATTTTAGACATAAGCTCATTTTACCTGGAAATCAATAGAAGCTCTGCTCCGCGTGCAATGTATTCAATGACTACCTACCGCTACCTGTCCAACACATTTATTTTCACATGCACGTATATAATATATTATATGGCATATAACAGTGGTCAACAACAACATGGCACGGATAAGAAAATAATTTTGTGCTATGTAGCGCAGTGAACAATACCGTTGGCTTCCGTGACAGTATTTCAACCAATTTATCGATTTCCATTTAAAGGCAAGGAAACATCCTAAAATCATTTTATATCTAAAAAAATCCTCCTAAAATGACGAAGCATTGCGAGGGCGATTAGTTAACCATTCGTTGTCTAAGTCAAATCCTGTATATATTTACTCACTTAAAAAAAGAGAGGTCGAGCAACTGAGGTACAAGCAATTTTCGTTGAATAAACCTTTATTAGAAAAACATATGCTTCACATTAAGAGCGGATATGGATTAACAAAAATATGGTAAAAAAATCACAAATACTTATCACAATAACATGACCAAAAACTGGTAATATAAGTTTGAAAAATTCTTTTTTTTATGTTTATTAATTTTGTCAGGATTTGTAATCCAATGCTTCTGAATACTATCAATAAAAAAAATTAAAACTAGACTACAAAAGACGACATTTTATGAAATAAATTTTATGCAGAAACAGAGAGATATAAAGTTAATATTGTTTTAGCAAAATATGGGACGTGTCTATAAGATACTTTTTGTTGCTATATTTGTGTTGACTATCGAATTTTTAATCCATGCCCGCTCCCAATGTGGGGCATATAGGTTCCTAATGGAAGTATCTCAACAGAAGTTTTTTCTACTGTCAGTAGTAGAGAAATAATTTTAAGAGGCTTACTAGAACAGGGCTAATGCTTGACTAATCGCTATTGCTATACCCAGTTATTAAAGGATCAGAAGGATTGGAGGAGAGGAAATAATGTTAATTAACATCACAAACACCCAGTCTCCGATCACAAATTTGAATTTAATAATTCTCAAATTCACTGTGGTCTTACCGGGAATCGAACCTTGACCTGCGTGATCGGTAGAGAAAGCTCTAACCAACTGAGCCACAGCAGGCGATCAATTCATGGTAACATCAAATTAAATATAGAAATCAAACTGTTTGTTTTGTATATTTATTCGACATATTTTAATAAAAATCAGAAACGATTTCGCTTATCACGAGATTTATCAACTGGCGAGTTGATAATCAGATCAGATCAGATTGAATCTATTTATACTTATTTAGCACGCAGAAACTTTTTTGTACTCACACACTTTAATAAAGAGCTCGACCTTTTTCGCGGACATTGTTTTTTTATATTTTTTATTTATCACTTTCGAAATGTTAACTGTCAATCCTTGGTGAAAAGGTTTTTATTATATTTAGAACACAAAACTTTTTGTACAAACATGACATATTTAAATAAAAATCAGAACCGATTTCGACAGACCTGATTTCTTTTGCTAGTTTAATATTTATAACATGAATAGTTAATAGCAAAAATTTCATCAATCTTTGTTTAACCTTTTCAGTACCGTGATGTTTTAAGCTAAAAAAACATTCACTCACAAACCTACCGCATGTTTTTAATAATTATTGAATAGTTTTAAATAATAGGACTGAATTTATGAATATTAAAAGTTTACTTTTAAATATATATATATAAAGTTTAAAATTTTCAAGTTACATTCGTGGTCTTCAGTGGCCTTACGGTATTCACGACGTTCGTATGTAGCTGTCACCAGTGGCCTTACGGTACTGAAGCGCTTAATATAGGTGGTCAATCACTGGCCTATGGTATACTTTACTCAGGCATTGTATACGACCTGGCTGATAACACATTTAAACGTTATATAGGATATTTAAAGAAGTAAATAATAAAAGAATACTTATGCTTTTATGTGACTGAGAAAATATATATTATTAAATCGAAATTATTACCTATGAGAGATTTTTATTTACAATAATTATATATTATGTTAACTCAAAAGAAACAATTCAAGGAAGGGTAGAGTACTGTAAATATAACATTTAATATCGTTTTTTGGGTCCGTGGTCGAGAGATCGACATCGTTGTTTGCAGTCGCTGTACTCACGGGTTCGAATCCTGAATTTTACGATCGATCAACGGATTTCAGTTTGAAGAAGTACAACGAAAGCGTGTCGAGAGTAGGGATTCTGAAGTCCCGGGACATCTCGGGAGTCGATACTTTTATTTCCCCTTCAATAAAATTATAATTTTACTAAAATTAAATATTTGCATGTATTTATGTATTAAATACACTCGGCGCCTTTTGAAAGTACGCATCAGTAAAAATCGCGTTTTATTAATACGATGTTTAATAATTATTATTTTTATTATGTAATGGGTGTGTGCAATGTTGACGGTTAATTTTTACTAAGAAGGGATGATAACGGTACATTTTATGAAAAAAATATCAACGAAGCCACCGTCAGAAGTAAATTTATGACAGTAACTTCACAATACAGCTTTTAAACCTTTTTGTCCTATTGAGACATTGATACCTTTGTGAAATAGTGAAAAAACATTTGTACATAAAACAACATCAGGTATGAACCTTTAATTTTAATATTTTGTAATTTTCTAGTCCTGTCTTAGGCGTATCATTCTATCCCTACTACTTTTTTTAGTAACAAACAGTTCTCGGAGAAAAAAATAGTTTTTTTGAGATACTTTCATTGGGAGCGAAAATGGATACAAATAATGGATAAGATTTACCGAGCCTTTTGTTAAGATATTGGCAGCCCACCGCTGCATTATAGCCAAGGTATTAAAAATGTATATTGAGCAACCAAGCAACAAGCTATTCTCGCAGAAAAATTTGTTGAAATAATAATGATATGTCCATATGCTTTGAAGCAAGCTAGCTATGAAAAATGGTTAAAGGCTCATAGCTACATATATAAAATATTACTTAACAAAACAAAAGATTTACTTCACAGTAGTTTACTTTAAAGCTCGCCATTGTCTTTTTGTTAAACTGTTAGTGGGATAGTTAAATAAGAAATACCTTTATCAACTAGGATTTTTTTAAATTTCTGTTTAACTTGTTTCAATAAATAACACGAATGTTTACAAATAGGTCACTAAACAATTTTTCACTCGCCCTTAAAATTAAATTTTATCAAGTGATTTTCATAAAAACATGAAAAAATGTTTTAAGCTATTTTATATTCAGTTGTTTTAAATGATGGTTAAAAGATAGGGAATTATCCCTGTTTATTAATTTGTAACTCTTATTTGTACCAGACTGAGATTAATTCATCTTTGTTTTGATATTGTAAATAATAATTATAATTTATAATTATCTTTGTTAGATAAAATATCGATGCTAGAGGCTTTATCCTAAAAGATGAACAATCTTTATTTGTTGTTTACTCAGAACTACCCACTTCTGTTAGAAATTAATTATTTCTTATTGGCCACAGTAAATGTGATATTAAATAAATACAGACTTTTATAAGAAGACGATTTATATCAAAGCATGTTTTACTGAGAAGATTTATGAAGACTGATTTACTGAGCTCACAATACTTTAAGACAGGCATGCAAAACCTTTTTCTTCTAGTGCAGGGTTTCCCAAACTTACTATGCAATGGAACACTTCGAAAATCTGGAAATGTTACCGGAACACATCTTTGTTAGGTCGGGTAATTCATACTTTATATGTTGTGAAATCACTTATTATTTAGGTATCAATTAATTATTTTTAAAACATTTTACATAAAAACATAAGTAAACAAAGCTCTTTGTTACTTGAAATCTACGCCTGTACCTACATATGTAGATATTTAACGTCAGTGGAGATTTTACCATTACTCGATTTTTAATATGATGTAGAAGATGTTTAAATGTGCTGCATAGTATATTACCATTCCAAATTTTTGCGAAACACCTTTTTAGGTCCCTTGGAATGCTAGTTATTATTATGATTTCGGGACGCAGAGAAAAAATAGATTTAAACTATGCTCAATCCTCTTTTTACACGAAAGAAACGTTCCACGTAAAACAGCCGTGCAAAATATTATAACAAGTTGCAATTAGTAAGGATAAATAGAAGATAGGTTATATTACATTGTCAATTCGAAACCGTGAAAAATAAGATTACGTGTATGTACTTATTTAGAACAAATAAGAATTTTGTTGTTGTGTTAATACCATATTTTTCTTTGTTAATTTCCAACTAATTCCTATGACTTTATATCATAATCGAATCAAAGTTGGCCTATTTATATGAATCGATTTATTATGCTTCATCAACTGAAAAGCTTGCTCACATTTGTTGAATTCAATGTTTTATTTACAAAAAATATGTGCTGCATTTTAATTTTAAGATATAACATTCGTGTACCAAAAGATGCGGGTTGCGCATTTCTGCTTTAAGACATGTAGGATAGTAAAACAAATATGACACATTTTTTCCTAAACCACCACTGGTCTCACGTCACCTCTTAGGGGCTCATATATTTTTATTAAAACTGTAAGAGGTATTTTGTGTGTTTTTTTTAATTTAAATTTAAGTGAAATGTAATTTTTCGCTACTTTCTTATTTGTGACATTGTTTGCGCTGTAAAGATTACTTTACAGATGTCATTTAAAGTAATTTTACGGTACATCCACTGAAATAAGGCAACAGTTTATATAAGTGGTTCCCCTCGTAAACAGGGATTATCAAGTATGTTTCGAAAGACGACAGTTTCTAATTTTACTGTGATTAGCAAATAAATATAAACAGCTGTCACTGGCATATTAAGCTCTTGGAACGCGCAACGTTTACAAAAAAATCTAGGTTATTTTTTTTGAATAATATAAAAGCGTCGCGAAACTTCATGTAATTGAGAAATAAATATTGAATCACAATTTAAAATAATTAGCTCATTTATAATATGTATAAGCTATTTTGATGCTCATAAGTTTCGGAATTTCCAAGCGCGCACCTTATTTGCTTGAGAGTTAATCCGCCAAAGACAGCTGTGTAAAGTGGTACTCCACAATGCTATTGAAAAAAAAAGAACCTGGAAAATTGTAATCAAATATTATATTTTTTGTTGCCGTTGGATTGTTTTCATAAATAATGTCCGGCTTGAAGTTTTTTTATACGTGTATAGTTTTTAATTATAAATTATTACATACTAGCCGGTACCCGGCAAGCGTTGCAATGCCACTCAAAGAAAGGAAGTGTGTTTTAATTGTGTTTATTGAAGTGCATGTCTTCTTTTTCTGTCTGTTTGACGTTTGCTGCCGATTATCTATTGTACGAAACATGCGCCACCTACTGTAAGTTAATTTTAATATGCCTATAACCTTCCCAGAAGTGCAAGCAAAAAGTTTGTCGAAATTTTATTGCAATCGGATCAGCGGCTTGGCAGCCCATAGAGTACGAACAAACAAACATTCATTTTTATATATTAGATTAGTTTACTGAAAATTAAAACAATTTTGAAAAAAAAATGTTGAAATACTCCATATATAAAACAATAAATGGTTCAGAATGAACAGCTTAGAGTTTTTGGAAATAAATATAAAATGGAGGAAGCATATGGAATGTGATTTGCAAAATAATGCATATGGAGTTCCCGTGAACTTCTTATCTCTGTAGTGATCGCGCCCTTCCGTCTGCGAACGACGGTAAGGGGATGCAATATACAATTTTTCAAAATCTTTATCGATGAAGGAGACTGGAAGAACCTTGACACTGGCGCGTCCTGGTACTTGAAGCTCCATAAATTTGATATCCAAAAAAAATAAAGGTAACATTAGTACATAAATAACTTTTTTAAATAAGTTAGGCAGGTCACCATTGCAGAGTTTATTTCTATTTGGATTTACCGTACCTTATATAAGTAATTATTTAATTTGTAATTAGTTATATGAATATTCGTTTCTTATCCCTTCCTTGCTTCCAGTAGAAAAGGACAAAATCTCGATGTTTATTTTGTAAGTTAAGCATTCGAATATTTTTTAAATTTATTCTTAAACCTTGTCATGTTCTGTCTTATGGTGCTTTCCAAAGGGGGCACATTTTGTAACGCTACAAGTGGAATAACCTTGTTATCATTTTTTATTATTATTATGAAAAATGAACTTCTAAAAAGTTATCACCGAATCCATCAAAAAAAAAAAAATTATATATATGCGTATGTACGCAAATTTTTTCTAAGAAAGACTATTCCATTTCTTTTGAGAAAATGTTAAATTATGTATACATATATTTTTGGAGTGGATTTAACATTTCGCGAAATAATTTCGTCAGAGGCCGTTCAACTTAAGTGTAAGAAAATGCAAATTTTTAAATGTGTTTCTTAGCAATTTGATTTGCATAATAAAAAAGAAGTTCTTTTGAAAATGAAAAATATCGAATCGTTCACGACTAAATAAAAAAAATCAATTTACCCTAACGACTCTGTTGCCTTTCTTGTCGATTGGCTGCTTTTACCTTCCGTTATCAGTCGATGGTATGTTGGACTGAACTGTAAATCCTTAGTCGACAGTGGAATGTATTACTTAAGTCCCATTTAAATCAACTGAATACGCGGCGGAGAGAGTGATCTCAGCCGAATACAAATCAATCAAATTTGAATTATTTTGATTTTGTACTCTTCCATTAGTTTTGTCATTAACGACCCGGATTTCACTTTTCGGCATCTTCAGCTTTTCTCAAGTGCACGAATGCACTTGAACTAATGTGCAGCAAACGGTTTGTATCGTTTATATACAAACATAAAAGTGAAATGCACAGTATAGTTATTGATAACCTAATTGATATGACTGTGTGAGAATTTATGACATTAATAAATTTTAATGAATTAAGTGGGTAGATTGTAATAAGTCCCTAGTGGTAGACACTTCCCGACCCGAGTACTGCAAGGTTCTATATGAAAAAAGTTGACGGAACATAAGTAAAAATGCGGCTGTCTTCCGAGTACCATTATTGATATAAAATGCTATTTTTGTTTCGTCAAAATTTTTCACATAGAACCTTGTAATACTCTCGTCGCGCCTTGTTCGCGTCAATAATTGTTAGGTCGTGTTCTCAGTTAGAGTTAAAAAGTTTAGATTAAGTGTGATATGATACAATTATAAATGAATTCCAGCTCTCTGATTAACAGACCGTAAACAGATTTCCGAACAAAATACAAAGGTGCCTTCATTTTGTTCAAAAATGATCATACTGATAAGTCTTCGCTAATAAATTGTTCTCAAGCATATCGTATTAAATTTATACTGGTTATAATTGTAAATAGTAATTATATCGTATTTAAATTCAACTTCGGGTGATGTATATATAGAAAATAAAACAAAACGAATAATTGAGTTCGGAAAATCTTTGAAGACGATTTTGGTTTTAAAAAAAATGAAGTAATTTGTGTTCAATCTTATAATATAACAAGGACAGATTTTATGTTTTGAAATTTTTGCAACTTTGAATTTTAGTAGAATGAGTTACTAATACAATTCAAGATCAAAAACTTTGCATATTACTGCTGGAGTTATCTATATTTTGGTGCTGTATATCAGATCCGGCGCTAGACATTTGGCTGCCCCAGACAAGTTTTATTTTTCCGCTTTAGTTGTAAAATTAGATAAAACAGGAAAGAGAAAAACCTTTTTGAAAAATGGACCACATTAAAGGTTTTAAAATGAACGACGGCGACAAATAAAATACTATTTATAATAACGAAAAACAAGCTTAAGTAATAAATTCTATAATATTGTCGAAATCAAAAAATAGTTTGTTGCTTATTGCAATTATGGGAGCAATAAGAAAATTTGTTTCTATATATTCATTCTATTCATTTTGCTGTCCCATTTATCAGTTTTTTCTTTTTGGCTTACGAAGTTAAATAAGCATCATATTAGTTTTTCTTAGCAGTAAAATGTCTTCTAATAATTAACTCTTTTAACTCTGATATATTTTTAAAGCCGTTTACCTAAGAAAAAACGGAATCTTTTTCAGAAATACGAATATTGCTTGCAAGCAACAAAGAAATACGCGTCAGGCCGGATGTCGCTCACGGGCCGCGGTTCATCCGTGCCTGTGCTAGACATTTGGCCGCCTCTTCAGATTTACCGCTATAGGCGGTTGCATGTTCCGCGTGCACGTAGCACTGGCACTGGTTGTGATTGCGTTATCATAGTAAAACTTTGCTGTTAATTTTTAAATCATAAAAATTCAGGTTTCGAGGGATAAAACAGTACAAACATTCTAAAATACTTGAAGAAGAATCAACCGTTTTACTTCAAGTGGTTATTTGAATCTGTCGTTTCTTATTCACAAAACAGTAAAACAGAGGACGGAAACTTATATGTACGATCTTTATTTAGCTCAGAGTTGTGTGACCCAAAGTAAAATATATTGTTCATTGTCAATCGTTGGTGAACTGTCTTTACCAGATTTTACTAGAGGAAATGTATAAGACAACTGTTTCAGTGTATTTTACTGATAAGTTTGCTTCAGCAATGTGATTGTGCACATTTTATCAATTGTGCTGGAAAATACCAAAAAACTGTTTACGGTGTTAATGTTAAATATTTTTTTTAAATTTCTGTTGCAAATTGTACTTAAAGCCAAAAAGCTATTTTTAATTGAATTGAAGCCATTATAAATGCACCTTTTACATCGGTTGATTTGTAATTTGTTTTTTTTTTAACTAGCACAATTTTTAAAATTGATTTTTCTACTGCCTTGTATACTTTGAGATTCTTGTATATAAAACATACTATTATTAAATTGTTTATCTTTATTTTTTATTGTAAACACCTCCCTCTTCTCATTTATTAAATAACGTTTTTCTTAAATTAAAAATACCGTTGTTAGATTTGTTTCATCGTCATCTATTGATATTTAACTTCATAAATTAAGGTATTCTCTGTCAATGAATTTGACGGAAAATATATACATTTAACACTCTTTTGTACTTTTTACATAGTTATTTATTAGGATTGGGACCGGTTTTGCTTAATCTTATTAAAATTGCCACGATAAGCGTCACCGGTCCTGGTTCTAAAAAATAATTGCGAACAAATTTCAAATTTTTTTTTTCATGACTAACTTGGAAGAAGTAAAACACTATATTGTAAAGATGGATATTATTTTAATATTTGCGTTTTTTTTAATGTCTTCATCATTGCTTACTTACACCTCTTATAAAATGCCAATTCACTTCCGCGTAAATTTTGAAATGCAATGAAATATTCATGAAAATTTTCCTTAAGAGATTTTTAAATTTATTTGTATTATTATTCAGTATGTATTTCTGTATTAATTGAATGACTACAGAATTTGACATAGATTAATTGAGTGTATTAATATTGTTTATATCAATTCATTGAATAATTATTTGTGAAAAATAAACAAAGCATGAGAGCAAATCTGGTCTATATTAACATTTTGTCAACCGGAAACCCGTTCGCGCCTTCTCTATGCCTTGTATGGGTTGTTTTGGAAAGACTTTATTATTTGATGTGAGCAACAGGCAGGCGTAACCCAGAAGCGTCCTTTCTGGGTCAAGGTGGCAGTAGGAGGGGCAGAGTTGGGAGCCGTGGAGACGCTGACGTCACAATTATACAGTAGGCCCACCGTTTTGAAAAGCGAGAGGGAAAAACTACCCATGTAGCAATATACGGAAACGTGCTGTATGACATACAAGGATTATAATTTTAGTATTAAAAATATAAAACAATTTTTGTATTTATCCTGCGTTATTTATTATAGATCAGAGCGGTTTTACTCATCGGCTAGATTATCAAATGATTCGATTCGAAGTAATCAAAAGCGATTCTGATCTATAATAAATAGTTTGGAATTGGTGCAAACAGTGTATATTTGTTTAGTATAATGCCCAACTGCCGAGAATTGAAAGTCAAATTTAAGCCATCCAAGGACGAGCGTGACCACATGATAACAAAAAACATCGTTGCCTACTGATCTCACTATTCATCCTTTTTATAACTTAATATCGATGCCTTTACTCAACTTCAGCTAGTCATTAGCCGCGGGGACGGAAACAACTACAAAAAGCATATGTGATTTTTTGAATTTCCGTTTATTTTTAATGGCCTTTTTGAAACTGTTTGTTATTATTCTATAAAAAAAAAAAATTACTAACACTTTTTTTACTAATATATTTGTGTTGAAATTATCTTGATCTTAGGAGGTCAAATTGTAATTATTTATAAAAAAATTACTTTAGCTATATTTTAACTTCGTCACGCTCTCCATACTACTATCATTAAACAATATTACACGGACAATATTATAAGAATGAGCATGACACTATGAGGGTATTACTTTAAAACCCACTTATTCCATTTTCGTTAAAACATGAATCATGAATGTAATTTAGTAGATAAAAATAAATTTTGAAAGTATTTTTAGAAATCAGTCTCAAACAATGGCTTGACAACATCCAAAATATCATTCCAAAGTAATTTTAGACTAAAAATACTTTTAAAACTCATATAGTCACGCGGGGTTTATAAACAACGACTTTTTTTTAATTGCTAGAAAAAAAAAGTTATCTGTACTTCAATATAGCTTAAAATTCTTTCCGAATGGGTTTAAAACGACATTTAAACAATGAAAATAAGAAAACATGGCTAAAAACTATCACAAATCATGCGGCATAGTGAGATATGCAAGCTTTCTCGATTCGAGCTTGGTTTGTCACAATTCCAACAATGTTTGACAATGGCTTTCCGGAAAAGCAAACAAACTTTCACTGTTTCGCTTCTCTACCCGGTAATAAAATACTCAACCCACTTTGTATTAAGCCCCCACTTATTTCCATTTGACTGTGCAATTGAAATATCAAATGTATTTTATTTTATACAGCACGTCAACATAGTTTAAACTTGTTTATCATATGAAATCATTTCAAAATACGGGGAATAACATTATTACTCGTGATCGAATATTGATATAAGAATACATTTTTTCTTTACTTAATTGCATTTATATACTTTTAGAATACTAAACCAATCTTTAAGCTAAATAGTAGTCAGTTTTAGGCTTTTGTTAGATTTCATTACGTGATGATTTGTTCGAATTTTTTAAATAACATTTTCATAGTTTTTTAATAAATATTTTTTTAGTTAACATTTGGATATTTGATTCTATTATGAAAAACGGGTGTCGGGTATAAAAAGGACTTTAAATTAATGTGTTTTTCAATTACTTCCGTTTAACATAAATACATATATGTATTAATAAAAACACAATATACCTTTTTACTTTATTTCACTTTAATTAAAAGGTCGGGACTGGTTTCGCTCATTGCGAGCATTGTCAACTGATATATTTATACAAAAATAAATTGAAATTAAAAGGTGTAAACAACAATTGACATTGAAAAGAAATTACAAATTACAGTGTAAGTGATTCTATAATTACACAAAATTGAAATGCTTTACACCTCCAACATATAATTAAAAAATCATCTATGTATAAAATTTATATCATATCTATGTAAAATACATATATGTATACCACCAGTTCATTCTAGTGACTAGAATAATTGTAATACACAATCATCATTGCACCAATCAGTATGATGCATAGACTAATATATATATTTTAAATGTCGTTAGATTTCTCTGGTTCCTCGATTCCCGCTTCTGACTCCATAGTCCTGGTGAAAAGATAACTACTGGCATTTTTGTAATTTCACTGTAACGTAAATGGTTTAACAACAAATATGAAGTTAATTTTTGAATGGTGTTGCCATCACTAACTCCATAAAGAAAAAAGGTGCTTTTAATTATATTATATCATGTAAAAACGATACAGATTTGAAAAATAAAGAATGATATACAAGACAAACCCCTCTACAGTAACAAGAAATGCTATAGAGTTGAAAACAAGGGTCTATTTTTAGGTGAGTAGGCCGAAGTCAAAAAGTTTATCAAATCAATATGAAGCAATTTATTTCTGTTATTTTATAAGATCTAAGGTTTGATTGCTTATTTTTTGTCCAGTCATAATAATTGGGATTGCGACAGCCATAAAATTTTGTTAGTTGAGCTGAGATTCAACAGACTACTCTAGGTTTGCTGAGTTTCCGATAGTAGTGCTTAGAATTTACGGCTGCTTTGTATTGGGTTATTCAATTTGCCTCATTAATATTAAACATTTTATGGTTTTAAAGATATAACTCTTTACGGAACATATTTTTAAAAAGCCCTATTAAAAATTTGTTGGAAAAAAGGATTCGTATTATTGAAATAAAATTCAACCTAGTTTATTTCATAACCATAATGGAGTTTAAGGGTTGTAGTGTATTTTAGTCGATAATTAATTCAAAGAAAACGATTGATAGGGGTTTTCGTCTGAAAAACAGTTTCTATTGAATCCTTGGAATTTTGAATTCAGGTATAATATCAAAAGAAAGTGGCAAAGACGCCGAACAAAACAATCACTTAACGGTCACCTTGGCATATAAAAACATTGGAATTAAAAACATTTTAATTGAATCATAAAAATAGACAAAGAATAAATTGCGGAGACGTTAACACTTGAATACCTTAAAAAAGTGGTAACCTTTATAATTGTAATTAATAAGCTCATGCCTGCTCCTTATGTGGAGCATATGGCCTCCTAATGGATGTATCTCAACGGTACGTTTTTCTAAAATAACTATTTATTACTCAGTTTCTCAACCTGTCTTTTCCGAAGAGATCAGTAAGGAAAGTAGGATACGTCTAGGACAGGACTAGTGGTTAACTAATCACTCTCGCCGCGCCCAGGTATTAAAGGATAGGATGGGAGAGAAACATGACATATCGTCGGTAATTTTCTACAACTTCGTATCTCAAAAAGTACAAGTTTTCGGGAGACACATAAATGTACTTTATTCTACCGCTATCGCTTTAAAACGCTGGAATGGATATTTCTTTAATTTATTTAGTTAGGAAGTTAATAAGGAATGAAACAAAGACGATTTCATTCATCCTATCCTCTCCTTGATAAATAAACATAGTAAATGGCCGTACTATTTGCCAATGTTTTTGTATAAGGTTTAATAAAGCATGAATTTTTTTTAAATATTTTATTATTTTAAATAAATAAATACTTTGTTTCTAGTTTTAAATTTTTATTTGACTGTTTTGGCAGTACCACTATTAAAACTGTGCTTCGTTTGTTCATATACTTACTTAAAATAAATCGATAACATACCAAATTACTCATTCTGTCGAATTTCGTTTGATTTGAATGTAATTTATTTAATGATAGAGACAACTCAAACTAAATTACCACATTAAATAAATTACATCCGTATCAATTTAAATATATATTTCGATGTAATTACATCATATGTTATATAAAGGCGAAGGTATATCTGTTTAATTATCGTTCTGACAGAAGATTAATTTCTAAATACATATTAAAATTATTTGACTGTAATATTTTTTGCTTAATATAGCAAAATACAGTTAGTTCTCGAGTAGCTATGGTATGTTCGGTGAAAAAAAAATGAACGAATTATTATAATGTGAAATCAAGCGACGAGGTAGTAGATAAGGCATTCAATACCGGACGCTTTTTGTCACCCCAGAATTTCGGTATTCACATTTTCCAAACCCGGGATTGATCATTCACCATAAAATTGTAGAGGAATTCAGGATTGAGAGATATTAGGTCGCTGACAGATTTCAAAAATTTTTGCTCACCAATTTTGAAATCCTGGGAATTTACGGATTTTCTAAAATGAAAAAATGTGAAACCGTAGGTCCTTCGCTGACTTAGTTTTTTTTGTCAGTGCTCGATTTCAAAGAGTCAGGAGTTTGCGGAATTACCAAAATGAAAAATTGCGGGACTTTTATTCTGCGAAAGATCGCAGATTTTAAAAAGTCAGAAATTTGCGAGATTTATTCTCAATCCCGAAATCCCTAGATTGGAGGCTCTAGTAGTAGGTCTCGATTAGTAGGCTGCCAAGATTTTATTAAAGCTTATAATAGGTTAAGTAAGAAAGAATAATTTGTAATAGATTTTTTTTCTTTGTTTACTCTATTGGAAAAAATATCTCCCTGTACTTACATACCTTTATAGGAAAGCAAAAATTAAACATTAAACGATCGTATTACATATTTGCTGACAATATTTCTGGATAAACAGAAATCATTAATGATCCATTTCTCGATACTCCTAAGAATTTTGAAAGTAATCAATACTAATATTATATAAACAATACATTACCGGCTATCGCCTACATAAAAAAAGGTAAGATTTATTGTTGAGGACGTAAAATAATATTGTTATGAGTAAAGAATTCTATTAAGGATAAACTTATTTTTTATATATAACTCGAATTATCACGTTTGATTTATATCTTATAATATCATTTGAAAAATATATTTGTTTTTCAAACGGAGTGGGTGCTGTAATTGGATATCTTACAGTAACGAATAAAAACAGCTTTTATTCCATCTTGGTTTATGCTGAAATAATGTTCTGTGGAAACAATTACATCAACACTTTTCCCGGGGCAATCTTTCAAATACTGTGGTAGAGTAAGTAGTCCAATATTAATTTACATGGAATATTTTCGTTTGATACAAATAAAATTAGTTTTTTTAAATAAATTCAGTAATATTTCATGTATTTTTAAAAATCCCTCCCATCAACGGAGATAAAGCTATGTTGGCTTATTTAGGGTACTTGTTTATTTGGTGCAGCCTCGTTTTGACGATAGTAGCAAGTAAAATAAGATCTTTTTGTATTGCTTCAAATATATCAAAATCAAAATACGTCTCATTAAATAAAATCTTTTAAGCCAAAATTCCAATGTTCTAAAAAGTATTGCTAATGATATTGCATTTTAAATTTGTCTTTATATGTTTGAGTGTGTTTTAAACTGTTTAAACTTATAATATATCGAATATGGCTTTAAAGCAGTGTTTGCGAAAAATTTTTACTTCACGGCACACTGGTGAATGGAATTTGTACCACGGCACACCAAATAAAAATGCTTTAAAAAAGGAAATGTACCTTTGAAAAAGAAAATGTGTTGCGTTGACCACTATCTATGAACGTGACAAATATTTGATTGAACGTGTAGATGTTAAATTTATTTAAATGAAGAATATTTAAACGAAAAGGCATTATAATTTAAAAAAATAAGGTTTATTCCACCGTGGCACACCTGAGACTTTTTGCGGCACACAGTTTGGCAGACACTGCTTTAAAGGATAAAAGACGTAACCCAAATCTTTTTCCAAGCAATTTTTTTTCGATAATCACAATGTACACAGCTTGATACACGTTGTATCAAGAGAAAAGAAGAGTCTGTGAAAATTGGGACCAGGAAAAAGGACTTTTTTTAAAAGAATTTATTAAATTAAATCAATTAGACACCACTTTATAAGTCTCTGTGCACTTCAAGCTTGTGTATATTTAATATTTTTCATTTGATACAAAATTCTCAAAAAACGTTTTTTGTACCTCCTGTAAAATTTATTATGTGTAAAGGCTATGTCCATTTTCCTTTTCACAGTCGATATGTTCAATTGTTTTAAGATATTGTTTTTTAATACATTTAATAAATTTTCAATACAATAGTTTTTTATGATTTCTTTTTCATTTTTATTTATATTTTGATATAAAGCAATAAATTGCACACTTACTAATACGTACTACTGTTCTCGAGCTTAAATATCGCGCGCTGGCGTCGTGGTGCCAGTTAATCTTATACCCCTGCAAAATAATACAGAGCGATCGATAGAAATAATGTATTATATTTTCTAGTTTTGTTGCTAAGAAGAAAGATTTTTCTATGCCATTAGATGATATTTCCCTCGCCAATGAATTCCTAGAAATCTGATAAGCTTTAGATAAACTTTCAGCTCGTTAAAAAAATGTACAATGTGTCAATTAAATCAAAACATGTGACAACACTGCTTGCCATATTGTTTAAAAACTTTTCCGCGTTTGCTATAAACTTTTTTTTATCACTGAAATTTTCGGTGGAATGTTATTATTTATTAGGCAAGGTAATGTTACTTATATAAAACTATATCAAGACCGATTTTAATTTTTAAAAAAACATTTTATATCTAATGAAAAAATAGAGTAGGCAGCTGTGAAGAGCATTTTTATAATGCAACTGAATAATTTATTTATTCAAAACTTTTTTATGAAAATTGATTTTTTTTTGTTGAAATAGAGCATATGGTCTCCTAGTGGATGTATCTCAACAGAAGTTTTTTTCTATGTAAACTGTTTTTTACTCAGATACTCAACCTCTTATTTTTTAATAAAGTAGTGGGGATAAAAGGAAAGGACTAGCTAAGGCATTCTTAATCCGTATAATAATCATTTTATAGTAATTTGGACCAAATAATAAGTAATGCCAATTTTTTTTTTAAATAAATTTTAAAAAATACTATTATATTTATTATTTAATAATCAGAGCTGATTTTCGAGAGAAAAACGCGAATAACGTTGTTACGCTGTATAATTCATTATACTAGTAAGGTGTGAAGCTTAAGCGGGTGGAAGTGAGATACAACCAGTTTTCTGCAAGAAAATGCTAGAATACAAACTACTGTTATGGTGTGTACTAAGGCATCCAATCCCGGATCCTTTTCGTGGTCGCGAGATTACAGGATTGACAACTTTTCCAATCCCAGGCCAGAACATTCACCATAAAATCGTGTATAAATTCTGGATTCGGGACTAAGAAATTAGAAATCCTGGGGTTTGTTTATATTGTCGATTTAAAAAACCCAAAATGAAGCTCTTTCAAGATTTTCAATTTCAAAAACCCAGAAATTTGCAGAATCGCAATTTCTCTAATTTTCTCAATCCCAAAATTCCGGGATTAGTACTATTACAATACCGGTATTTCTGGATCACAAATTGGAGGAGATCCTAGGATTGTGTGCCCTAGTGTGTACTGTTTATTTTAAATATACATTAATAAAAACACAATATTCTATTGTACTTTATTTCCACTCGATTCAAAAAGTCAGGACCGGTTTCACTGATTGCGAGCACTATCAACTGAACAGTCCTGACCTTTTTAGTGGAAATAAGGTACAAAGGAATATTGTGTTTTTATTAATATAATGCCTTTCCACCAAGTATTGACGGTGAACACCCCAAAAGTGATTAAATATTCAATCAATATATGTAAAAATATAAGATTTTTTTGTTCTTGTTTCTCCCATTTCGATTTTTTTAAACGTGAGACAATAAATACAAAAGAAATTATAAAAAAGCAGGATAAAAAAAATCTACAAAGAAAATGTTTGTTGCTTTTATTTATCACGTATCACACGATTCATAGGCCAGCGAGCAAAACTAAATAAATATATTAAATTGCCTTACAAAAATAAGTAGTAATCCATCAAATTATTTCAGTGGCTCTCAGAGATAAGAAAACCTCATTTGTTTAAAAATAAGCTACGAAAAGATGAATTATCAACGTCTGAGAAATACATTGCGGCGAAGGAAAAAAGGATAACTACATACGTGCATTTCAATATTTTAAGATTACAAATTTTTTATGTATTATTTTTAAATGTTTTTACCACCCACGCTATAAGAATCCTGAAAATATGTAGCTAAAAAACATTAAGCTTATAAAACTGATATATAAAAATATATTTCTTTATGTTAATGAAAAAGCGGAAATGTAAATATTGAAGAAAAACATGTTTTTATTGAATTTTTCGTAACTTGTTGAAATTCAAAGCATTACGTTTCACGTATTCATACATACATATCGACAGTGGAAAGGAAAAAGGACGTAACTCACACATAACAAATTTTACAGGAAACACGAAAGATGTTTTTTGATGATTTTGGGTCAAAGGCAAATTATTAAATATACACAACCTGGAAGTGCGCGGAGACTTCTGAAATAGGGTGTTTAATTGACATTATCTAATATTTATCAATGAAATTTTCTAGGAAAAACTTGTTCATCAGTATTTTTTCTTGATTTCAATTTTCACAGGCTCATCTTTTTTTAAACTTAAAAGCTAAATTTAGATATTAATTCGACATTTGTAGCATACATTCTTTTGATAGAACGTGTATCAAGCTGTATACATTGTGATTATCGAAGAAAAGCTGTTTGGAAAAACTGTGGGCTACGTTTTTTTTCCTTTCCACAGTCGAATTATATACCAAAGTGGATTCATAACAATAATATATAATGCAAATTTATTTTTTATACCGTATTAATTAGAACTGTTTAAATAACCCTGCGTTACATCTATTGCCGGTAACATACAATTCAAATGAATTTTCATTAGAGGAGAACACGAAAAATAGAACAGAAGGGTTTTCCGATTTTTCCGCGCACTCATCCGCGAAAGCCTTTCATTTTTACTTCTTTTTGTTTTACGTGGGCGGAAAAGTGATTCGGAAAGAAGAATTATTAGGTAGGCTTCTTTCATCCATTTCACTCCCCGTGGCACAGTGACGAATTGTTTGAATCAGACCCGACATCGGAAAACTAACTTTGTTCTTTTCGTGTTCGTTCTTTAGTCATCGACTTGTTTTTTTATAATTACATTAAATGTAACCAATATTGGCTTGGCCAACTTCGATTTAACCTTCACTGTCTTCTTTCATCGTAAATTCAAATAATATTATAAATTTGGTATTTAATAAAAATCTCGTAGAAAGCACGATTTCTATACAAAAATTCAGTGAAGAAAGTATACTAATTCATGAAGTGAAGTTACAATTTTCATGCAAAATGTGTTTTGTCACACATCTAATATGGCGGCTTCTAAGCTGTGATAGGTTGAGGAACAAAACAACTTTTGATTGAATTTAAGTGATGGAAAAATCACGTTTTGCTTGAATGTGTCAACTTTATGATTTATTTTTTTAGGAAAAAACCTTTTTTGAATGTTAAATATTGTGATTTCTATTCATAGATTTTATTATGGACTATCAGAACTGATATTAAACGCCATTTTTTCAAATCATTTTTTTAATGTCAGCTCCTCATTTTTGTGTTTGACCGTCTAGAAATTCTAAGTTAATCATTATTTTTAAGCTTATTGTCAAATGGAAGTGCGGCTGCCAATATCTAACTACGTTTGGTTTTCTTTCTCATTTTTTACATTCTTATATATGTGATTTATATACTTTATACACCGATTAATATTTGTGTAAAAATTTTATTAAATTTGTGTATTTAATACTACGCGAGAACGTGACTATGGTGTGTCTTTTTATATGAAAATCCAGTATGTGGCTTTCGTTGACCTCATGTATACCCATTCCCGATATAGTATCAGTATATTAAACATTTGTGCTAATGAAATTAAATGTTTAATTAAGCCATTAGCAAGTTTAAGTGAATTACAAAACTATACATTGTGTTCAAGGATCACAATTTAGGACACATACTAGTATTATATTTGTTATTATTAAATACTGGTATTGCAAATATATAAATATATCAGTTTTTCCCATATACATTTTTTAAATATTTATAGGATTCCTGTAATAAAATGTATTTTATATTGTATTTGAAAACAAACATTTTCAAATAAATTCATTTTACAAAAAACAAATTAAAATTGACGTTTGCACATTAAGTTCAAGCTGAGTACTACAAAGTTCTAAGTGTCGACTTTAGGCCAAACTAAAAAAATAATGAGGCAGTCTTAAACGTAGCATTATCTAAATGCTGTATTAATATGAATATGAAAATTTGCTTAAATTTCCAATAAGCCGTAGTTTTATGTGCGCGTCGCAAGATATCTGTGGTTTCAACTTGATCGCCTGAAGATGCCGAAAAGCGAAACCCGGGTCGTTAGTGACAAAACTTTTGTGAATGTACATAGGTTTAATAATAACTTTTTTATTTTGATAATTTTATTACTGTATTTTTTTTCAAATTATCTGATTTTGATCAATTATTTTTATTCTTCAGCACAATGGTGTTATTTTTTACCATTATAATGTTTTGTATTCTTGCAGAATACACAGTATTATTACATTTTACAATATTAACTTAGTACTTAATGATATCAAACGACGAAAATTACGAAAAAAAACGTATTTCAAACTTTTCTTTTATACACTTTTTTCTAGCAGTTTTTTTCGTCGATTCCAACAAATAAAGAAATATGACTGA
Organism: Himalopsyche anomala; assembly: GCA_031772345.1. NCBI lineage: Eukaryota > Metazoa > Arthropoda > Insecta > Trichoptera > Rhyacophilidae > Himalopsyche > Himalopsyche anomala. The sequence goes on along the minus strand of CM062844.1, from coordinate 4,562,917 downwards.
AACATCTTATTAAAATTCTATAAATCATTAATTTATAGGCATCGTAAAGAAGCTAATATGATAAATCTTTTGATGTTATAATTTGTAAGCAAAAAAAAACCAATGTGCTTTTTTTCTAAAATTTTACAAGGAATAGCGAATGATAAAAGTGTCATATTTATTATTCATAATATGATATTTATTCATAATATTAGCTTTTCGCAGTGAAATATCCTTACTTAAATTTAATAAAAGTAATGCTATGTTAGCATTTTCCTCCGTCTATGCTATACTAAAAGAAAAAAAAAAAAGATGCCGGGGGATATTCGTTTTTTTTTGTCAAGTAAAAACAACAATTTTCTTCTACTTGATACTTGATTATTTTCGTTTTTTTTTAAATATTGTGTTTCATTTATTTTTTATGAATATAGATAACAAAAAATATTTTTAATTGAAATTGAAACCTTTTACAAATATTCATATTACGAAGATAGTGAGTAATGTGTATAATCAGATTTTTTTAAATATTATATATTGACAACTAAGACGCTACATTATATCATTTTAAAAACGAAAAGAGAGCTCAATTATGCCGAATATTTTCAAATTTCTATATTGCATTAAAAAAATAACTTTTTTTATTATTTTTTAATAAATATTACTTTATCCGAATCTGTGGTCGAGTGGTCAACACCGTTGGATTCGGTTACTGAGTTCACAGCTTCGAATACTAGTACGGACGACTTTTAAAATTGATTTTTGTTTGGAGTACATATTTATTGATTTCACCTGTTCAATCCTAAAAATCAGGCGCTTAAAATTTTATCCCTAATACCTTCGAAAAAGGTATATTAAGATAGGTATATTAACTCTATGAGTAAATTTGCTTCCCAATGGGAGTGGACAATCTTTAAAAAATCACTGTCTGCGAATGTATTGCTTTTTAATTTTGTTTAATTTATCTAGATTCTAAACTAAATGTTACACAAAATAAAAGTTGTTTATTCTTACATATCAAAATACAATTATATTATGTATAACAGTGTTTCCCAAACTTATTATGCTCATGGACCTCTTTCAATGCAAAAAGCAGACCATGGACCCCCAAGTGAAATAATAAATTTAGTTTTAATGCCTTGAAGGGTGATTTTTTTATTCATGTCCGTTTCCAATTTGCAGCATATGTGCATGGCGAATAGGCGACAGCTGTAATGTCTAGTACTGTACTTTTAATTTTTAAACAATAAACAACCATATTATACACACAAATCACAGTACATAGTGCTCGTTATACTTAATCGGACATACTATATGTATATCTGTAAATTACTTATGTAAATTTACACATTCTAGTATTAATTTAAGGGAACAAATTGAATTAATAAAAACACAATATTCCTTTGTACTTCATTCCACTCTATTTAATAGATCAGGACCGGTTTCGCTCATTGCGAGCATTGTCAACTGATAAGAAATATAATTTAGCAATGCTATTTATATACAAATGAAAAGTTGTAAACAACAATTGGCATTGAAATGACATTACCAATTACATTATAAGTGATTCTAAAATAACACTAAATTAAAATGTTTAACACATCTAACATATAATTAAAAATTCATACAAGATCAATAAATTTAGAGTGGTTGGTATTTACAACTTTTCATTTTTGTATAAATAGCATTGTTAAATTAAATTTCTTATCAGTCGACAATGCTCGCAATGAGCAAAACCGGTTCTGACGTATTTAATAAAGTGGAATGAAGTACAAAGGAATATTGTGTTTTTATTAATATAACGCCTTTCTACCAAGTATTGACAGTGAACACACAGTGAACAAAATTAAATGGTCAGAATTTAAATCAATTTTTGGTCAGAATAAAAATAGGAACAGTGAGAATATTTTATAACCATTTTAGTTAGGTTAGGTTGGGTAAGGTTTTTTTAAAATTTCATTTAAATTATTGCTATATACGTACACACACTGACCGATATATTATGGCCATTTAATATTATTTCTGACCAATTTAATATAAATTCTGACCGGAAAAATACGAGCCATAGTTTAATGTATACGTGTGATTCTAGCAAAAAAAGGAACGGTTTTTATTTAAACATCCGATAAAAACTAAATAACAAAACATACATATTCAGAAGCTTTTGAAATTAATAAGTAATGAATTTCTTTCATTTTTCTTAGAATCCGATCGTGAGTACGCTTTCAGCTCACTGATTTTCAATACCAAATAATATTACATGCTACCATATGAGGGTGGATTGCTGTATAAAAGAACAACTTTGATATATTTAGAATTGAGCATAAGTTTGTGAATCAAAATGATTCCTACGACTTAAATAATAATATTTTGAAAACATTTTTAAACAACTTTGTATTATTTAGTAGCCAATATCACCAATACTTTCTATGGATTCAGCGGTAACTTTGTGGAACTTCATTTTGATATAAAATAACTCAGGTTATTCCACGTATTTTGCTACAAACTGTGACACGTGTTTTGCATCTTGTTATTTGAGAATATCACTACATTTTAGTATATAAAATCGTTTAAAATAAGGTAAAAATTAAAACCCAAAATATTATTCATACTTAAGAATTTAATTTAAAAAAATAATACTATTCGTGTAGGCAGTTTTATGAGGGACTGGACGTAAATCGCTTTCATCGATGGAAATGTTGGCAAGTCTAATATGTTCTAATATAATGAAGAATTGTATTTGTTATTATCGACCTGTGTTGCTGAATTTCTCGATATTGGTAAATTGCATATTGTTACATATAATATTATAAGCATATCAGGTAACAATCGATTGCTTATTTAAGTATAGCATGAAATTCCACCGGGGGATTAAAAAAAACTCACTGTTTCCCCAAAACACCAAGAATTGCTTTGATATAAAGCCAGCCCCTTGTTAGCGTATTGGCAGCCCACCGTTGGTTGGGTGCATTTAAACAGTATTTTTTTTTAATTTCTTGGCATGTAATTTTTGTGAATAAACGTTTTTAAACGGCTACGAAAATGGCCGTAAAATGATATCAAGTTGTGATAGATGTATGAATTAGATCACGCTGTATATCTCAATTGTGGGGTTATAATGCAAAACGTACTATTTCTAAAACTCGATCTTTTTAGTAGAGTCAAATACTATAACAAACAAAATAACATTTGCATAAAAATATGACTTCCAATTTGAAATCGGCAGTTTTGTAGACATTTTATATTAAAACTAATGTATCAGTCGATTCTTTGCTTGCCTCAAGATGACTGACAAAGCGTTGGAAGGGGTTACTAAGAGAACCCTCACTTCAGCTTGGAAGAAGTTTTGCTAAGGAGCGTTGTCGAATGTGATTTTGAGGGGCTTGAAACGGTACCGGTTAAGTCTGCAGTCAACGAGATTGTATCTTTGGCCAATACCATGGGACTGGAGGTGGATAACAAAAATATTGATTAGCTTGTGAAAGAGTACAGTCAAGAGCTGACCACCGAAAAGTTTATAGAGTAGCATTGTTTTTAACAGCAAGAAGTTATGGAGGAGAGTTCGTTAGTGGAGGAGGAGGAAGTAGCCGCGCAACAATCTTCTGGCGCAATAAGACAAAAGGCTAAAAGCATCATCCTAATAAGGAGGTGGCTATGCGTTTTACAAATTTATTCAATGATAATGCTGTCACATTTTCATCAAATTTTGAAGCGTCGGCAAAAACAAATGTCTGCTAGTAAAAAATAATTAATTAGTTGTCATAAATAATAAACTAGCCGATTTTTTATCGTTTTTTGCAAATCGAAATCGTATTCCATGTTGTTACGCTCCTTAACCATTTATAAGTATGTAATTTTACTTTAATACACGTTAAAAATATAAAAATAGATTTTTTTTCCGGCAGGCATGGAACGCATTATTGTAGTAAGATTCTGGAACGAATTAAACTCGTTATGAGAGGTTCCACTGTATAACGAATTCAGAGAGAATTGTTTACGCTGAACTTTCGGATCGACTAACACCTGTTGGATGGGACTCCGGCGTCGACGCGTATTACGAAATGAAATGAAACGGGGAGACTGCCGAGCGTCGAAATGTTTTCGGGTCACGATCAGCGCTACTGCAATTGGGTCAGGGTCCGGGATCTTGGCGTGCTTATCCTGTAAACGGCGGTCGATCGCCCCTACCCCGTCGTCACATGCCGCGGAACGCGCTCCGCCCTTCCGCAGGCCTGTTGCTCGCGTCAAACGCACTTTTGTGACTCAATGAGCTATACCAGAGTTACTCAAACTGTGCGCCGCGGGTGTTGTATTGTGGGGCCGTGAAAATTTTTCTTTACAAAATATTATTAATATTACAGTTTTACACTCCAAATTGGACATTTTACAAATCAAATTGGACATATATATAAACTGCTGGAATTAATAAACATTTAGTTGATTTTTGTATTTGTATTTATAATTCTTTGAAATTCTTCATTATCGTCTTCATTATAGTCTCGTATTGCAACCGTCACTACTGCAAATTACAATAATTATCATATGAATATGTATATGAAATTACCTGCAGCGGCCGCGCAGGAACATTTATAAATTAAATTTACTGATTTATAACTGTATATCATAAAAATGTGCGTGAACATATCTAATTAATAAATCATCCAATTGTTTAAAAATTGTTCCAATTGTTTTTTTGTAAAATGTCCAATTTGGTTTGTAAAATAAACGATTCAAATCCAATTTTGAGTGTAAAAACTGTATTAATTTATAATAAAGTACAAAGGCTCAGGACTTTAAGATTCTGAATATATTTATGTTTGAAAATAATATAGAATGGACAAAGTAGGCAAATCGGGTAATGTTCCTGGATTTTGAGATTGGTGAATTCTTTTAGCCAGCAATGGCTTTAATTGAGTGATACATTTATTTTTTGATATAAACACGATACATTCATTTACTAAGCGTCCGTTTTAGTTCATCCGTGCGCTTGAACGCCTGAAGATGCCGAAAGGCGGAACCCGGGTCGTTAGTGAAAAAACTTGTGTGAATGTACATAATTTAAGATTTCGACTGAAGGTGCTTGGTGGAATTTCAATATTAAATTTGAATCATTCAAATTATGTACACTCCCACAGATTTTGTCACTAACGACCCGTCAGTTCAAGTTCATCCGTGCGCTTGAACGCCTGAAGATGCCGAAAGGCGAAACCCGGGTCGTTAGTGACAAAATCTGTGGGAGTGTACATAATTTGAATGATTCAAATTTGAATGTACATAGTTTAAACGATTCAAATTTACTATTGTTTGTGATTAAATTTTGTTATTATTTACTAAAAGTAACTCCATCAATTGCATTAGACTTATGCCATACGTTATATAAAATAACGTTAATATTAATTTTATAAAAAATAATACTACTGGGTCTTTGTTTGGGTTTACGGACAACTCATTTGCAGATTTTTAAACTTGAATCTAGGAGAAGAAATTTTTAAAAACTATTTTTAATAGGTTTTTAATGGGTACCATCCTCTCTTCTAGCCCATATCTTATCGTAAAAATAAGCCGTAGAAATAACAATTATATGACGTCTTTCATCTTCGTACTTCTACCCTAACCTGCTCTCGCCAAAACCAGCGCTAAATCTAATCAAGTCTGAAAATTGAGAGAAGCCTTGCTCCAAAAAAGTATTTATACGAACAAAATTCAGGAGTACAGCTTACCGACCAGAAAACTTCATCATTGAAATATTGGAAAAGGTCTCTGTGATAGAGTAATGTTATCAGATTTCCTCATTCATTCTTTATCTGATATGAGATGCCACAATATGAATTGGAGTGCTTTCTCTATTTTGGAAGCAGACTTAACTAGAAAAAAAATATTCCTATCGAATGTGAGATAATAACTAGATTTAACTATTTTTCTATACGGTAAGTAATTTTCAAAAAAAACCGTGTAAAACTATTTGTTCTATTTACTCAGTTTTAAGTTCAAAAAACTGTAACTTAACTTTCCATTCATTCCACTAAAGTACTAGAAATGATCATTTAACACCTAAATACTATCAAAAGCCATTCTTTGAAATACCTAGTTCAATCAGCTTTATTTTTTTTTTCAATAATATTAATATTTAAAATAAATATTATACATTGTCTTTTTTTATACACGGTGGATACGTCCCACAAATAAGGGTTAAAAAAGTAGTTATTGAATTCTTAGAAAAAAATTAAGATCGGTCCCTTTTATTTATTAATATAAAAACACAATGAGAAACAGATACGTATGTTAAAATATTGTGTTAATCTATCTAGGAGTTATTCGCTGCTGTCACAACGAATGTATTGAATTGTGCTTGAATTTTGTCCTGATCTGTTTGATGAAATACTATTTTTCCTAAATTCTTGATTTGAGTCAATTATTATTATGACATTGGATTTGTTTTTTTTTTGATCCAGCGAAAAATTATTCCTCTTTACAATAAAATCCGTTATAAGTTTTTGAATTTATTTTTGTATTTTTTCGTGGTAGTAATTTTTTCTAACGTTTTCGAAGAAAAAAATCGCGAAACAGAGAGTAAGTCGTGTTAAAGAAATAAATGGTGCAATCAACAACAAAAAATGCGTAAAAAGAACCGAGTTTATTTCGTTAAGGATGGATTTCAGTCAGTGCGCAAACTAGTTACATCTGCAGCTCAATTTACGACACGAATTTATTTTTGATACAAGGTGATAACTGTAGGAGGATTATATTCAGCATATAATTGTTGTCATCGGGCAGTTTATAAATAGAGGGTATTTTATTATGAGTTCAAATAAGGGTGGATTTGTAATCAAATTAGTTAAAACAAGGTCGGGTAATCATAAACAATACGCCGCGATCAGGCGTGCCTATCTGACCGCATTAAAATTTTAATCTCGCACGTGCCAGATGATTTACTAATGCATACTAACACGTGTATCGTTAAAATGATCTTAACATTAACACGTCGTTACTGACATTTTTTTAACCGTTTCGTTAAAACCAAAACAAAATCAGTTAAAAAAGTAAGATTAAAAAAATAAACAAGTATTTTGGCATAAAAAAATATTTGATTACAGAGTAAAGCACTTTCCATAAGATTAAAGTTAGGTTCGTATTTTTCCGGTCACAATTTATATTACATTGGTCAGAATTTATATTAAATGGTGATAATATATCGGTCAGTGTAAAGTCATAATTTAAATGAAATGAAAAAAAAACCTTACCTAACCTAACCAAAATGGTTATAAAATATTCTGACAGTATAATAAATAGTTTTATTCTGACCGTTCATATTTTTATTCTGACCAACAATTGATTTAAATTCTGACCATTGAATTATAGTTATATCTAATTATCAGACGATACGAGTAGGGTATCCAATCCCGGACCTTTTTTGTGATTCCGGGATTTAGGGAATGAACACATCACATAAAATTGTGTATAAATTGGGATTCAGGATTAAAAAAAAAATTTGGTCAACTATTTAAAAATCATGGGATTTTACAAACAATTTCAGATGCCCATAACTTTTTTAACTCTTCCAAAAAACACCACGACATAACTGATTGATTAGTACTGTCGCAATTCCGGGCTTTCGGAATTACAGAATTGGACAAGATCCCGGGATTGGACACCCTAGATACGAGGTGTAATTCTTGTAGGCCACGTCGGCTCCTAATGTGGGGGATATCATCACCCTTCTCACAAAAATGAGTAAGTAAAAATGAACATCTTCAACATCAGTCACATTATCGCCCTCGGAATCGTCAATCATATTTCCTCACAAAATATCTTCAGTACCGTCTAGTTTATTGGATATGCAACATTTTTCAAATCCATTGATTTGATTGATTTCGATGGTTTCACTAATCGCGAGTAATAAAGTATTGTTACCCACAATGTTTGTGTCTCGAATATGAGACGATTATATTTAAGTGTCGCTTTTTTAAATAAAAACTACGCCTTATAGTCCAAATCATAGTTTCTCAACCTTTTTGGACCCATGCCACCTTTTGAGTCTCATATTTTTCCGTGGCTCCCATTTCCAACCCGCTGGCAGATTTAAAAAAAATACCTAAGCATTTAAGAATTTTTCAAAACGGAAAGACGCGAGATCTATTTTTTTAGCTCTTTCCAAAAGGCCAATTTCAAAAACTTAGGAATTAACGGATTTCTCAAAATAAACCGGAGTTTGAAAATATTTTGTCGCTGCCCGATTTTCAAAACCTGGAAGTTTATGGATATTTGCCCGTGGTCTTCCGAAACTGTGCTGTGGCTCCACTTAATATTTTTTTTCTCTGTGGCCCTCTTTTTACATGCTGTGGGCCCCGGTTGAGAAAGCATGGTCAAAAAATGTAATACAGTACAAATTACATTTTAAATATAATATAAGTTTTCTAAATAATATTTATTTTTCGATCAAATAGCTGGTTGAACATGTGTATTCAATATTTATATTTTTGTCCGTTTATCAAAACTTCATTGTAACGGAAGATAAAAGCAAATATTCCGAAATGAATTTATTTACAAGTAAAAAAAAAACAGATGTGTCAACCAAATGATAGGCCACATACACGATTGCCCCGCGGTAAAATTACACGTTTCAAAATTTTTCATCGGAATTATGAAAATAAAATCAAATGACTTTCAGTTTATTATTTAACAATCTGTAGTGAACAAATTGTTAACAAATAAAAGTCACACTGTAAATAAATTTTTCATTTGAGTTATTTCAATTTGAATTTCTACCGTTGTTTTAATGTAAAAAAAATACAAATATTGTTGTAATAAGTTTTTTTTGATAGTTATAGTATTGTAAATTTAATATTTAGCCGCCTGTGTGGTCGAGTGGTCAACGTCGTTGGCTTCGGTTACGGAGGTCCCGAGCTCGAATCCCGGACAGTTTTATAAATTGATTTTTCAATCGATATATGAATTTCTGTTCGAAGGCATGAATCTATGTGATCGATGTATCTTGAATTCCCCCCTCCCACCCATCCTATCCTATGAACGGGGCGTATCGAGAGTGATTACTTAACCGCTAGTCCTGTCCTAGCTCTATCCTTATATTCCTACTCTCTTTGGAAAAAGAGTAACAAGCAGTTCTCGTAGAAACACATCTGTTGAGATAAACTCCATTAGGAGTCCATATGCTCCACATTGGAAGCGGACATGGTAAAAATAATAATAAATAATTAACTTTAGAAATAAAGCCTGTCTACACATTTTAATATTTTGATAAAATTCACAATACAATTAACTACAAAAGAACTTTTGTAGAGAAAAAAAGTTTAATTATTGTAGTACAACACATGATTTAAATGGCATTTACTTGGTAGAACTCCATTGTAAAAAGGTGAAAGATAACACAGTATTTAGTTCTACAATTAGTTTTTTTTTGATATACAGTCGAACTCGGTTATTATGATAACGGACATGGCAAGATCTCGGATTTAATGAGGAAACATTCTCCATAAATTTATTCACTTTTATAACGAGCGTACCGATATTATCAAAACTCGATTTTTTTATTGTTTTTTTTGTCATTCGTACTTGATAATATGTTTATTTCTAAAAACATTTTCCACGGTTAAACACTAGAGTTTTCCTTCCCACGTCGATATTTCTTGACCTTCTTTAAAAATAGATATTATAAAGCTAAACTACCCCTTGTCCTGGTTAAATATTTAATGTTTACCTTGTTTGTGAGCATAACTAAAACTAAAAAGATAAAATCCACATAACACTTATATTTTGTAGCTTAACACATAAATTATATTATGAATTATGGGATTTGTATAACTACAGTAGTCTCATTATTTATGAATCTTTTTGTATTATTATGAAACAACTTTGTTTGATTTAAACTGAAACTAAACTAGATTATATTATATCGATTCAATTTTTATCATTAGCGAGCCGTACACGTGGACGCTTTCACATGCGATTAGATTGTTGCTTAATGCGTATGCTTTAAAAACAAAATTAAAAAAGTGTGTAAGAGAGTTCTATCTGATTTTACACAACAAACACAACTCATTATGCTCTAAAACGAGAGAAAACTTTTATCACGCTTCGTTTACACATTTTCCATTTCATTTTAAAACACGGGTCGGCAAACAACGGCATTCGGACCCAATAATAACAATTTTAATATTAATAAGTACATATTTATTGATTTGGCATTTATTTAGTAGAACTCCATTTCAATAGAATTAGTTCGTCAGAACTAGTTCTGACTCTGACGATGGCGAAAGCCGAAATAGCTACCAACGTATAACATATATAAAAAAACTGTAGAACTGAAATACCTTGATATTTTTACCCTATTGAAGAAGTACATACTTAGCAAAAAAAAACAATTGCATTCGTCGCATAGCAACGAAATTATTTTTTTTATTTTTAATAAGTTTATTGATATTTTTGTATTGCTTAATTGTATGAATATTATGTAAAAATATCACTACTTTATAAAAGTATGTATGTTGAACCTATTTTTAATGGAATTGCTCATGTGCATAAATATCTTCCAGCTTAGTACCTTGCTCGCCGAGCGCAAAGTTTTTACAATCTGGCTATTTCCAAAAAAAATTGCTGAACCCTGTTTTAAGGCATAAATTTTACTCAGGCGCAAGCGAAAACACCTGTGTAAAAAGCCGGTTATTAGATAACTTAAAATTTATTCGGTCCTGAAAATAAGGTGTGACAAATTGTACTTACCATAATCCTTTAAGATTTCTACTAAAGGTTCTTGGTGACTTTCAATATTAAGTTTGAATTGTTCAGATCTTACACATTCACACATTATTTGTCACTAAAGACCCGTGTTTTGCTTTTTGGCATAATTGAACGTCATTTAAATCATTTTTTTAGTAAAACTAATCCATGTCAATATCAATTAATTTTAATTTAGTAATAAATTTATTTGTTATATTATATATACACACGATACACTTATTTACCAAGTCCATCCGTGTATTTGAACGCCTGAATATGCCAAAATGCGAAACTCGGGTCGTTAATAACAACACTTGTCTGAATTTAGAAAATGTAAACTCTTCATATTCATATCTTTATACAGGGTGAAGAAATAAGATGACTATGAATCCGACCATGGCTTTAAGTACGACTTATATTATTTTTTTAGGATAAGTAGCATGCGATGGCGCCACTTTTGACCCTAGAAATTTGAATACACATTTTTTTTGTTTTTCGAACGCGACTCCAGTTAAAACTGTCCGACTCCACGACACCGGCTTCACAGCCCTGTTTTTTTACTTGCTTTTCCCGGAAAGACAGTAAACGCCAATAACTTACAGTCAGTTAAACAATTACAATTAAAACGTTTATTTAAAATAAACACAATATTCCTTTGTGCCAATCCCACTTTTATTTAGAAAGATAAGAACCGGTTTCTCTCATGATGAAAATAAAATTTTACAATGCTATTTATACAAAACAAAATGAAATAAAAAAGGGTATAATAAACAATTGGTATTAAAAAAGAAATATGCTAAATAAAAGTGGATGTAGTACAAAATAATATTGTGTTTTATTTAAAATATAACGCTTTTCCATCAAGTATTAACAGTTGACACCCTAAAAGTATTTTTTTTAAATATTTATCGTACTGCATGTCACTGTATTTGTAAAATCATTATGACGCTTATATCTTTCTAGCATTTATCTTTATAGGGCCCATGAAGAGATGATGCTGTGATGAAAAACATATTTTAAGAGTATTTATAAAACTGTTATTCTTTTTCAAATCACTAGATACTCTTTTTTACTCGGTTTTGAAATAACACGGTCCACTAATAAGATTATTTGCTCTGATACGATTAACAGAAACAAAAAAACACACGAATTTCCTAATTACGAGAAATGTAACAATACAAGACAGTACTAGCAAACAAAAACATTTGTTGGATTCTAACACATTAGATGTATCAAGACATTTCTAGCGATGACAGCGATTTATGTCCAGTCCCTCATAAATGTCGTGGTATATAATCAAGTAGCGACGAAAAGTATTAATATAAAATAAAAATAACTTTGATTATTCCACGTATTGTGTATCAAAATGTGACACGTGTTTCGCCTCTTTCAGAGGCAAAACACGTGTCACCTCAGACAACTACTTTCGCAAATGTTTGCTTAAGTACGAATGATACACAATACGTGGAATAATCAAAGTTATTTTTATTTTATATTAAAATGAACTTCCACAAAGTTACCGCCGAATCCATCGAAAGTATTACGACAAGTATTATTTTTTCTTAATGAAAACGAATAATATTTTGTTTATTTTACTTATTAAGTCTTCATTTTTACATTTTTTCATGGAAACACCCTTTAATTTTTCTATTAATTGTATATTTTTTTTACTCAATTTTGTGTGAAACGTATCTACCGTCTAATAAAAGTGTTGAATGCATAAATAAAAAAATAAATTTAAACGTATAAATCATACACATGGATTAAGGAAAAAAAAAATCTTTGTTAAGCAAAATAAAGTAAATCTTTAAACAAGATATGGTTTTTTTTTTTAAGTTAAATGTCTGTCTAAGACGTCCATTAATTTTAATTATCTTTCTCTACGTACCTTTTTTAACTTGATGGCTGCCATAGACGAGATATCTTGTCAAATTATTCGTGCTCGACACGTCAGAGACGACTTACCTCGTCAATAACTAATTTAATTAATAAATGCAATTATTTCAAATTATAGCCGGCGTGCGAGGTACAAACGTACTTTTTTCTCTACGGCAGCCGAAAGGCTAAGAATGATTCGTAGATTGATAACACGATACTGGGACAATAGGATTACAAACGGGCAGAGAGAAAGCTCAACATCACCGACTACTCGTCTATCGGATCAATGAATGGTTTTTAATTTCATCAGAAAGACTGTAAAATATTTATTTTTAAAATTTATTCTTGCAATATAAATATATCTATGCCATATTACGAGTGAAATTTTTTGAGAGAAACATTTAATACTTAATTGTTTTATTGCTGATGATAAAACAAAGAAAATGAACAAAGTTTACATAGACAACGGACACATTTTCAATTTGTTTTTGATTGAATTAGTTGAACCTCAAAACTTCGTCGGAAATTCAATTCTGAAATTTGTATTGCACGGAATTATACAACGACTTAAATATTCGATGTTTCTTTTGTAAATTTAAATACACGGAAAATCAAAATAACGATTCTTTATAGTGCTTGGTATATTTAATTATTATTATGGGTACCTATAATTTAACACACAAAAGAAAAAAAATGTATTTATCTCTAATTGGTATAATATTATATATCATTTCAAATATTTTTGATAGTTATTTCGACTTATTTACTCATCAGAACTATGCTTAAACTTATATTAACTTAACTATCTATACATGTATACTGAAAAACGGCCGCCTGCGTGGTCGAGTGGTTAACGCCATCGGCTTCAGAAAGCGAGATCACGGGTTCGATTCCCAGTAAGGACAGTTTTATAAATTATTTTTTAAAATCCATTTTTGAAATTCTGTTCGAAGGCATGGAAGTCCTGTCAACTCATAATGCAAAAAAAAAATAGAAGGTAGCTGAGTCGTAAATAAAATGGGAACTAAAGCAACATATAGTAAAACAATCTTGGGTGTTCCTTAATTCTCCAGCAGGTGAAGACTTTATGACAATGTTTAAAATCGATGTACTAGGTATCTTATGTTAACATATATTGTGTTTTCTTTTTTTCTTAGTTTAACACTATAACACTCAATATAAAATATCATTGAATAATATGAATACAACAGAGCCAAAGGATTCAACGTATAGTTGAGTCTTTATGAACAATTATTATCATTCGTTATATTCATTTATCAGAAGATAGCTGGCACAAGCTTATAGCTGGGTAAATTTTGTCCCTTCTTAAGTGTTATTATTAAGAAGAGTCAATCTAGAAACTGACATTACTATTAATTAAACCTGATCGCACGAGAGGCATCGTCAACATTACTAACAGTAGTGTTTTACTTAGGGCATCCAATACCGGACAATTGACAATTTTTTCAATCCCGGGATTGAAAGTTCACAATAAAATCGTGTATAAATTCGGGATTGAGAATTTTTTTCTCGGCGATTTTGAAATCCTAGGCTTTTGAGCTCTCATAGGGATTTTTCAAAAAAAAAAAATGATTTCAATAATTTGGGAATTTACGGAAATGCCAAAATGAAAAAAAAATGAGAACACTTTTTTTAGCCCTCGTGCAACTTTTCAACAAATTTTCTCGATACCAAAATCCCGGAATTATTACTATCACAATTTACAATACCGGGATTTCAGGATTTTGAATCTCGGGAAACAAAACTTTTACTGTCAATCAAAAACAAGATTATCATATATTTTGGTTAAACATTAAAACCGTTGTTAAAAAAACATGCGCTGCAGCGAAACATGGTTAGTATTAAGTTCATCCGTGCACTTGAACGCCTGAAGATGCCGAAAGGCGAAACCCGGGTCGTTAGTGACAAAATCTGTGAGAATGTACATAGTTTGAACGTTTCAAATTTAATATTGAAATTCCACTAAGCACCTTCAGTCGAAATCTTAAATTATGGTTAGTATTGTTTTTTTTCTATTTAGGGCCTTTTGACGGCTTCTAAAATTGTAAGCAAATGTTAATTCGACTTAGTTTAGTCAGATATATGTACAAACGGAAATATAATATAACGGCTTATGCCAATTAGCAGGTTTCGTTACGTTGTTCCGTGGAGTGAAACACGGAGCATTGCTTTTCATAGAAGAAAATGAAATAAAAAAATTGCATGCTTATGCATCGGATAGAAAAGAGTGAAATAAAAACAGGCAATTCTTCATTCCATCTTTTCAATATTGTTTCATTACAATTATTTATTTTTAGTGTGAGTATAAATACTTCGGCATAAAACTTATTACTAATTGTAGTTTGTATTCATTTCTTTTGTTGGTGTATGCATTAGTACTAAAAATTAAAGACCAGATGTTAAAATTCATCTCTTGCTTCGCTTTTTAGTATCTAAATTAAGATAATACAAATTGATTGAAAAAATCTTAATTCAATAGGATTACTAGATATTTTTTTATTTACACTGTATTTAAACTAAAATTATTTAAAGCTTAATCTCTGCGATTTTTTTTATCGAACGCGTAAATTCGTCGGAAAAATATTACCGTGAAAAATTAAATGCACTGATTTAATTAAGAAAAACACAATATTCCTGTGTACTTATTTCCATTTTTTTTTGCTAAGATAACGACCGATGACAATCGTGTTTTCACGTTATTCTATATCCTCTCCTAATGTAGAGCATACGTTATAAGCAGTCGCTCAAGCTCCTTATTTGGTTCGAGGGAATAGTTAATGATAAGCGAAAGCTAAACTTTAAAAATAAAAAGAGTTCGTTTCTTGTTTTTCATTAGGATTTTTTATGGATTATTAATCGTTTGACTAATTAATCCATTAACAAAATAATCCACATCGTCATCAATAGCTTTTAGCTTAGTGATAAATACATTTATTTATTATTTAACGCCTGAAGATGCCGAAAGCAAAACTCGGGTAGCTAGTGATAAAATATGTGGGAGTGTAAAAAAATTGAACAATATAAATAAATATTGGAATTCCACTTAGAAAATTGAGTCGAAATTTTAAATTAAAAGCAAATTTAAGCAGCCATTATTAAAATGACAAAGACGCAAATTTACTGTCGTTTTTTTATTTATTTTCGATTACCATTTGATTATGTTGACATATTTGAAAAATAACCCTGTCCAAATATACTTATCCTCCAAGGACGATCGTGACCATATGGTCACAGTTAACAACGCTGTCTATCGATGCCACGATTCATCATTTTTCTACCTAAATATCGTTGTTTTTACTTAAATTTGGTAAAAAAAGATACAGACTTCAGTAAGTCATCAGCCGCGAGGATGAAAACGACCACCAAAAGCACATGCTTTTTTTTGAATTTACGTTAATTTTTAATGGAATTTTTGAAACTATTATAGTTCTAAAAATTATTTACAGTTCTTTTACTAATATATTTGTGTTGATCTTTTAAAGAGTTCAAATTGTAAATATTTAAAAAAAAAAAAACACGTTTAGCTATATTTCAATCACGAATTTTTGTGTCCATACGGTCACGCTCGTCCTTACTACTGTCCGTACAGAATATTAAACTGTAATATAAGAATGAGCATGACCATATAGTCACGCAGGGTTTCTATACAACGACTTTGTGTTTTTTTTTTTAAATATTTTTAATCGAAAAAAGCTCTAGTCTTTGGAGGGTTTTAACGTATTATTCAATGAAAAATGAAACATACCAACCACCCCACATCGCGCCGCATTTTTTTGTTAACAATTCTCCCACACAATATTTGATGTAATTTAAAAGCACGATCGTATGTATATGTGTTATATTCCATCACTGGCTCACCGCCTTTCGCTATGGTAGCAAACATAAATCGTGGGCGGGTTGAGACAGCTACCGCGACCTCGTATTATGACCACCTACATCATCCCCTGTCTATTTATATTACAGATATAAAACCGTTTGGATTGCGCGCCATCACTTCAGTTAAATTGTGTTCACCTGACATGTTGTGACATATACTGCATTAGGACTTACAGCAATAAAAAACCTTTATATTTTATTACGCTGTCATGCTGGATTAACTATTAAAAAGTGATTTTTCAACACTTAATCATTTATCAATATCATTCAACAACAAAAAAATCACAAAAACAAAAAAAGTGAAGACATTTTGTCATTAACGGCTATTTACATGTTGAAATTTTAAGCACTGTTAAATACAGTAATGGATGGCATCTCAAAATTTAAAGCAGAAGCTCTCAATAGGTGTTAAAAAAATCATGTGTGAAATACAACTGGATATTTTAGATTGTGCTCGTTTAGAATTTCAATAAATGAGAATAAAGAGAAATTAAGAGTAAAAAAAAAAAATCTAGTCGCCTTGAGCAATACATTTTGGCTTGTATTTTTCCGGTCACAATTTATATGACATTGGTCAGAATTTATATTAAATGGTCATAATATATCGGTCATAATAAATAGTTATAATTTAAATGAAATTTTAAAAACACCTCACCTAACCTTGCCTTACTTCCTTCACTTTGGATCCGCTACCAGACTACTTTATCCCAATCAATGAATCGAAATAAATAATTGCGAACCAAATTATAAAAATTGTTAATTTTTGGAGGGGCGGATAAAAGTCTTTTGCGGGCCGCATTTGGTACACGGGCCGTAGTTTGATGACCGCTGCTCTAGAAGAAGAAGTGGTATTATATCCTCCCCTAGCTACATTTTTCGTCATATATCGCTTCCATAAAGCTTGATTTTTGAGTCTTACTGTGATCATTTTTTTGCTAAATATGTGTCTGCTAAAACGCGTAAAAAATAATTAATCCATATTAAGCCTATAGTTAAAAAAAAAACGTGTAGGTAATATGATATTTGCATTTTTTCCCTCCGTTCAGTGGCTGATTACCCTATAAGCAAATAAGGAGCGTCCTTGGGGCCTACAAAATAGGTCATATGATAAATTATCCATATATTTGAAATTCAGTGTTCTATATTAATCATAACTTCTTTACATTTTATTGTGCCTGGGGCCTCCTAAGGTCTTAATCCACCACTGCTTCCGACCCATCAAATAACAAACCCTTTGAGAAAATCTATTAAGATGTCTAAATGTGATGCTCTCGGTCAAATTTCAATCAGCTAGATCAAACGAGAGGGATGAATAATCAAGCCCTCTTCTAGGAACGGGCTTAAGCGGCTGATAACAATCCAAGAATAATCTTTAACTGAGCTAAGCTGAGACAACGATAAATCTTTTTATAACCTGTGGCTTATAAAAAGATTTAAAATATCTCTGAGAAAAAATAAATATTGCAATTATGGCAAGCCTTCTTTCGCAACTGGATTAAAATTTAATTCAAAACTGTTTTTTTCCGAATCACAAGACAAATTTAAATTACTATTCAAGATTTATATTCTGAAAGTATCTCGAATTTAATTTTAGGCAATTTTAAAACTATATATATTTTTTTAATGTTTTGAATACCGATCATAAAATTTGTTTAAGTCTCTCTGTGGTGTTTTGATTAAGGCCTCCAATCCCGGAATTTCGGAAATGAGAAAAACTGACAAAGTTGCGCAAGAGCTAAAAAAAAAAGCTGCAATTTTTTTTTTATTTTGGCAATTCCGTAATTGAAAATCATGGAAGAGTTTTCTTGGGATCGACAAAAAAATGTTTAAAAACTCACAGAATTTCATAAAATCCGACATAAAAAAAAACATTTTTTTTCAGTGTTCCGATTCGATGGTAGAATAAATAATTAATTAAATTATACCCATATCTCACTCGAGAACTGTATCCGAGTCAAAAGGCACTCTAAATATATTTTTAAACAAACCAAAAAATTGCTATTTTATTCTGTCTAGATTCTAGATATTTCATTTCGTTTAAATAATAACCAAAGCATTTTAAAGTCAAAATATCATGTAACGTATTCAATTGAATAATATTACAAACATGAATACTAATTCAAATATTTGAAACCGAGTTATCAAGTTGGAAATACCGTCGTTTGAATGTCGGAAATTTAGCTTAAAAGTCGGGCTTAAAAACCGATTTCTGAAAACCGATGTGTCCTACTTTACATTCGGCTTTCATACTACCCAGGTTACTAGTGGCTGATATATAAAAGCACTTATGACGCGTTTAATAATTCATGTGCCAGGATGCGTTGAATATAACCAACGGGAAAGTGCCATAAGAAGTTATTAACACAATAAAATTTACCCTTGACACAATATTTATCTATAACGTGGGTCCAAAATGAATTACATACATACTTTACAATACGATTTTTACTCAGCATACACAAATAAACGATTGCTTATTCAAAGTTATTTTGCTTAATTTACTAAATTGGTTTGATTTGTTTCGTGTTCAGGATTAAAACCCGAATAGAACAAAATGTTACTTCTGAATAACTGATATAATAACGAGTTTAAATTGTATCGAAAAATTGTGATAGTGTTTTATAGAAAGCATTTAATTTTTTGTGCCATTCGTGCAAAACATAACATAATTATTCTGAAACTAAATACTCTAATTGGCCTTTACTTTATAGAACTCTATTATAATAAAAACAAATATAACAACATATGCACTTCTACAATCATTACTTTTTTATATATAGTTGATAGCTATTTCGGCTTTAAGCTCTCGTCAGAACTATGTCATATATTATATACAAATTTAGAAGATATACGCAATACATATTTTAAAACAATTCTAGCATCCTAAATTAAATTAAATAATACAGTTTTCAAGTATTAAGTTTAATTTATTTTTTTCCCGAAACTGTAACAAATATGGGGTTTTTAAGTAGTTGTCACAGTCCTGGAAAAAAAACATAAATTCAATATATTAGTTTGAAACTGTATTTTTCAATATATTTATATTATGATGTTAGAGTTGTTGAAAATATTTTTTTGTATCACTTCTAAGCAAGTATAATTAATGTATGCCTAAACATAGTTCTGATGAAGGCGTAAAGACGAAATAACTATCCACTATATGTATATATAAAAAATCTATAACTAAAATACATTCACATTTTTGACCGTATTAAATTCTTTTTAATTTTTTTTGTTGATATTTTTGTTTTTTTCGGTGTTTATATTGTTCCTATATGAAGCTGAAATGGCTTAAATTCAAAAGTAGAGTCGAATAAATTCAATTTAACACTTCCCCTACGGTGCTAAAAAATACTTCCGATATGCTGATGACCCTTAAAGAATGAAGTAAAAAACAATGTACGTGGTTTTTACCGTCCATCAAAGGACGGGTAAGTGAAAACATGTTTAACATTTGGTTCTTGAAGGGCCAGTTACATATCGAAAGTATTTTTTAGCATCGTAGAGAAAGTTTTAAATAAGCATGTTTTCCAAACTCCTATCAAACAATTTCTTTATTTTTCTACATGTAAAAAGCTAAATATTTATTAAAGATGTTTGGTTTACTCTCTCTTTAAAATTTGAAGCTTTTGAGAGATCTATCGACCATCCAATCATACACAAAACCAAAGCCGCAAAGTCATTTATTAAACAACATAGAAACGACCCAACAGCACATCGCGATCCGAGTATTACAAGGTTCAATGTGAATTTTTTTCCAGTCTGTAGTGTAAAACAGAAAATTGAGTGTATATTCCTCACAGGTAGAGAGTTTGTGTAGATCAATGGTCTCCAAACTCAATGAGGATGTGAGCTACTTTCAGAAATTGAAATTGTCTGGTGAGCTACCTATACACACTTCTTCTTTATAGTTTTTTTTTTATTATCGGGAATTGTCGTACGATACGTAATATTATTATATTACTTAAAATAATAAAAAAACAAGTCACGCCTAAGCGATGTTAGAAAATATCTTTCACACGTTGAATGGGATACTTTTTATTAAATTAGTTTTTTTCGTATATTTTAAAAAACTTTACGCACAAAAATATGACTACGATTTATTTTGGAAAAAATATTATTAATTATTTCAAGAAGATTTTAATTTTAAACGTATAGTTATAAGCAACGTTTCCTTTAAGCTGCGCGCGTGCGCGGCCGCGCAGCAGTTGAGAAGACCCCGCGCACTCATTCCGGGTTGGCGCGCACTGCAAGACAGTTGTTCAATTAATATTTGATCGGTCTGCGCAGCCTTTGAAATTCCCGCGCAGCTAACCTCTTGCCTTAGAGGGAACGTTGGTTATAAGTATAAATAAATTAATTCATTTTTATTTTACTCATATTTACTCTGTATCCGAACTGTTTTTTTCAAAAATTCCCGTTTAACTTACATATCGACTGTGGAAAGCAAAATGGACGTAACCCACAGTTTTTTCAAAACAGCTTTTTTCGATAATCACAATGTATCCAACATGATACACGTTCTATCAAAAAGATGTAAGCTGCAAATGCCGAATTAGTATCTAAATTTAGCTTTTAAGTTTGAAAAAAAATGTGCTTGCGAAAATTGAAACCAAGAAAAAATCTGAAAAAAAAGTTTTTCATAGAAAATTTCTTTAATTAATATTAGATTATGTCAATTAAACACCAGTTTAAAAGTCTCCGTGCACTTTAAGGTTGTGTTTATTTCATAACTTGCATATGGCCGCAAATCATCAAAACACGTTTTTTGTACCTTCTGTAAAATTTGCTGTGTGGGTTACGTCATTTTTCCTTTCCATAGTTGAATGTATATATTTATCGTTCGATCGTTCTAGTTACTAGAATAATTCTAGCATACATTTAATTAATTAATATGATGAAAAGACTTCTACTATTTATTTTTCCGCTTCGGATCCACAGTCCTGATTCAAACACGCCGATAACGTGATTGAGTACTGAGCTACAGGCGGTGGGAGTACCCTTTCCGCCAAGGTTATAAAAACGGTTTATATTCACTCGCTCGCTTATCTCATTCGTTGACTTACTGGACCGAATACTGTATTTCACGGTCGGATTGTTTAGTTTTCGGCCGAGTTCACTCTCTCGGCAACGTACTCGAGACGGAGGCATTATATCACATAAGAACTTTGGGTTTGGGTAATTTTGAATTTATTTTTGTAAAACATAATTTCTAATTCAAAATTTCTGATCAGGAAAGATCCAATCATGGTAGTTATAAATGTTATATTCGCATGTTTATTTAACATCTGAAGTTACCTCTAACAAATTTACTTTGATATAAACTTTGTTGACTTCGAGTTAGGGATTGCAGTACCGTATTGCGGTATTACATTTTAAATACCGGTTTTGCAAATACTAACAACGGTTATACAAAAAATGTTAAAATAAAGTGGGCTAGTTAATCAAAATCGTTACCTATTTTGATATTTTATAAAATACTGCAATTAAAAAAATATATTATAATCATAAACGGGTCATTTTCACCAATAAATTTTCTTAATTAAAACTTATTTTATATCATTAAAAGGCATTCAATTCAGAAAGCTGGATATAGATTTATGCTATTGTAAACATATCTTATCAGATTCAAAATAGTTGAATTCATCGCGAACAATTTTATTAAGATATGTGTTAATTTCCATACATTTAAAATTCGATGTCGAATGATTTTCTATACAATAATAACGGTAATAATCCTGGAGCCTTTTTGTGATCTTGTGATTAAACACAGCATAAAATCGTGTATAAATTGAGATTCGTGATTGAGAAAATTTTTGGTCGGTGATTTTGTAATCATGGGATTTCATGTTACACAATTTCATGTCAACCCAGAAATTTGCGGATTTCTCAAAATTACAAGCGTGGAAACATTTTTTTTAGCTCTTCCAAAAAAAAAATTTTGAAACTCGCAGGAATTTATGGGTTTACAAAAAATAATAGTACTACATATTTTTTTTAGCTCTTCCGTGCTTCATTTTTTGAATCCCGATATCCCGGGATTGGATACCCTAATCGCAACCCCTACTTCGCATGAGCCAAATCACTCATCCATATCATCCGCTCTGATTCTAATTACTATTAAACCATCGTTAAAACTAGGGATGTTAAATTTGAATATGATTAAAATGTAGTTGATCGTATTACAATATTTAGAAGCTAAGGTCTGGTAAACAGTTGATGAATTATCATTTTAAGCGGATTTATAATTAAATGAACGATTTTATTATTGGAGATTGATTATTGAAAACTCTCGCTTGTTCATGGGGTCGTTTCAATTTTAATTAACGTTTCAAATCAGTTTAAAAATGTTTGAATGCCCAATAATAATTTTTGATTAAATAGTCATTTCTTTTATCATTTTAAGTATGTTATAGACATTTTTCTCAAGTCTAAGTTATTGAGTAGCAAGTAAGCGGCTGAACTCTGAATAGAGCAATATAATCGTATGATAAATTGTTAAAAAAGGTAATAAGTTAAATTGTAAAAAATATTATTTATAATATGTACTTTAATTAGAAAAAAATACTATCCATCGCTAAAGTGAACGCATACAGTTATATATTTAACATTTGATATATGAGCCCATAAGAGTTGAAGTGAGCTATGTGGTATTTTCGAAAAAAAAAAGTTAAATGCTTTGTAATTATTCCACACGTCTTAAACATGTCCAAAACACTAAGTTAAGACGTGATTGTAAATGAAATTAATTAAATGTCTATTATTACTTTGCCATAGCAATTTATATTCCGTTATAATAATTTAACCATTTTAATATTCCTCTTCTTTGCTGCTGTATTCTGATTTAACCAGTAGCTTTCTTAGAATTGGTTCAAAATTATTAATATCAGTGTCATATCTAGTAACAGATTCTTTGTTTTTGTTAAAAAGCCTGTAATTTTTTGAATACTGATCACAAATATTTTTATATTTCGCTGAAATTTAACAGCACGTTTGATTTTTGGATCAATCTTTAAAATTATATTTTATAATTTACTGATTAATATTTTTCGAAGTGAACTTATTTGGTTTGTCAGAATAATCAATATCACTGATATCAACTTCAAGATTAATTGACTGCTTATCGGGCGATTAAACGTCAAATACATACGTTTTCAATATTTCAAATTTTGAACAATGAGAAAATAATTAAGAAAATGTCTGCATCATATAAGCAATATCAGAAAGACAAAAGGAAGATTCCCGAGAGGAAGAATATAAGTCCTATACATTCTGAAAGTTTTCAATGCTATGAAATTGTTTTGCTGTCAGGAAGAATGAAGGAAGAAACAATTTTACAATATTAAACTATATAAAAAAATATATTGACTTTTTACCCCTGTAACAATTAAATATTTTTTTCAATTATCTGAAAAACAATTATCCCCAATAAGTCTGGTTAGTAGAGTTCTACTGTATTTTTATTTGTATTATAATTTATGTTTATTGTGTATCAAATAGTAATAACTACTAAAAAGTATTAGATTATTGTTGAGAATGTTTCTCATATTTTTCGAATTCTCAGTTTCCGATAATTGGCTTTCAGTTATTATCTATCAGATTTTGAAATCTATTCATTAAAAAATTTTTCTTGGAGTTGCTTTTACTTTATTATTTTTTTAGAATAACAAACAATGATTGTATCAGATTCGTTCAAGCTTCAAGAAACTCTTTTATTATCTTCCCTGATTCATTAGACTCATAATAAGGTAAATGTAGCAAAGTTTTTGTTGTACAAGAATTATAAAATATATGATTTCGAATACTGGAATTTTACACATGTGTAAATAAACGTAGATTTTTTTCGTTATGTAGGTAACTGTATTTGTTGATTCGAATCGTATACTTATATATTTTACCGTTCTAATAAAGTAAATATAACTGAAAACAGTCTACAGAGAGCAGTTATTTATACTCATAGACGTGACATTTGATGTTAAACCGTGTATGAATGATTTAAATAGCAAGTACATTTCAACGCTTTACTCTTCATTTGATCAAGTTTCCATAATAACAACATACTATTAATTTATTGGCATAACATCACATCTATATTTGCGTACATATTACTTTGATCAGACCATGTGAAATATCATCTGAAATCATATCTGTTTACTATACAACATGTATGCTTGAATACATTTACGGTTACGTGTAATCCATAATAGTATTCAATGAAACAAATCTATTTGTATTTTATGAGGGATATAATACGGAAATCAAAACGGTAACCAAACAAAACAACCGAACGGATATATTTCAAAGACTTAGTCATAAACAAACAAAATTACGGAATAATTAAAACAAAAGATTGAATGGCATTAAGTTGATGATTGAAGTTAGGCAATGTTTAATATAGTAATAAAAAAACAATATTCCTTTGTACTTTATTCCACTTTATTCAATATGTCAGGACCGGTTTGAATGATCCGGTTTAAATGAAATGAAATGATAATTTGTAAATTCTTTTCAATGCCAATTGTTATTTTCACCTTTTCATTTCAGTTTATTTTTGTATAAATAGCACTGTTTATATATATTTCTTGTCTGCTGACAATGCTAGCAATGAGCGAAACCGATCCTGACCTTTTAAATAAAGTGTAATAAAGTACAAAGAAATATTGTGTTTTTATTAATATAATGCCTTTCCACCAAAAGTATCGACAGTGAACACCCTGAAATTGATATAATATAGTGATACAGGCAAAAAGATGATAGTTTGTATTTTAATGTGTATTCAAATACATAGCTTGTTTTGAAAGGGTTTTTAATAATAAACCATATATTGGTGACCTAGTTCCATATAACGAGATATCAAAAATGTATTTAATAAAAATAATAAAAGATTTTTAGTACTTTATTTGATCAGGACCGGTTTTGCCATTCCACCAAGTATTGACAGTGAACACCTTAAAAGCGAAAAATGTATGTTTTGAGAATTATTTCCCATTGTATTCGAATACCTATTGTATTTTATAATTCCACAAATGTAAATGATTACTAGTTTTCTCTCGATAATCAGGTGTTTGCAAATGAAAATTCTTCAAAGATCTCTCAGTTGCATAAAAATACAACTTGAAATATCGTATTACGATTTTGTAAACGTTGCAATCAATTTAAATTGAATTCAGATAAATTTCTAAATGATTCACTAAAAATATGAGACAAATAATAATTATTAATGAATAATAATACGTTAAAATAGCAACGTATTTAGTTATATAGTTTTTATTTTTATTAGTTGATAGATATTTCGGCTTTCGCCATCGTCAGAAGTATGATTAAACATACATTTTTCTCAGCCATATATACTGGCTCCGAAGAGATACACAATGCATCATTTTATTCACTCCAACACCCTAATTCAAATTACATGTAATAAATTACAGTGTAATACTATATATGTATCTCTCTACGTTGCTATTTTTACCCTATTATAATGAGGTTCTATCAAGTAAATGCCTAGTCAATCAATAATAATGATCACTTTTCACAACTCAGTTTAGATGCGTCAAAACTTTGGTCAGTCATATCTCAAAACTACTAAATATTAAATAGAGTCAATAAATCAAAAGTTTATTAATCTTAGAAATCTAAAATGTTTTCTGGCTGTTGACTGAAGCGATCTTAATTTATATTGGATGGCGCATGTAAGCATGGTAATGAAAAATGTTCCAACACCGGGAAAAAATGGGTCAAACAAGTCGTACAGAAATCGACTAGGTAACTGCTTATCCTATCCTTATCCCATCCATCTATCCTTTATGTATCTAAATGCATAAGCTGAGCAACTATCTTATCATTTTTAAAGCATCCTTTGTGTTGAAACTTCACCAAGGGTAAAAATGGATAAGAACATATAATACAAAATCTATAACAGTGTAATAAGCAAGAAATCAGAATCAATTCAATTGAACAATAAACATGGATAATACACATCAAACGAAAAATAAAACTTTGTAGTTCCACGGGTTGTATTTAATAATATGCATCCTTGAATTTATTTTCAAATCTGCGCGCCTGGAAAAATCCCATGTTTTTTTAAATAACAAATGAAATTTTATAATAAAGGCTGCATTTGAAATGAATTTATTTCACGGTCGTTTTCCGCTGCATATTACGATTGTATGTTTTTATTTGAATTCATATCCTAAGTTCTTAGAAATAGTACGGCAAAGAATTAATTTTGTCTATATCATTTTATTTTTAAATAATACAGTCGATCAGCATACAGATATCACTTATAAAAATGAATTATGTAGAAGAGAGATGAGATTGATATTTTTCTTACATTTGTGAATAAAATTATTAGTACATTGTATCCTACTATTGCATTGGATTAATTATTATATATTAATGCCTTCTTTCGTAACCCACGGTTGCGCTTTGCCGCTGTATAAATTAGTAGCATTTCAAGTACATACATTAAAAACACAAAAGTTTCCAACATTTATTTATAATTTAAAGATTAAAATTGATTAACAATTAGGATCAATTTCTACGTTATAAATGTAACGAAATAGTTATTCTAAAGAAGTTGTAACGCCTGAGAAAACACCCACTAAAGTTGCCATGTTATTAACATAAATTTTAAATTACACGAAGTTACTTTGATACTTTTGTTGTTATCAATAAGTGAACTTACTATGAGAAATTTCCAGTTTCATTTCTTGTTTGTTGTAAAATCAATTTGGTTGAAAATTTAATGATAAAAATCGGTTCCTGCTATTTACCAATTCTGTTCCAGAAACTTTGGTCAGTTCAATTCATTTCAAAACTATTAGTTTTTAGTTGTAGTAATATGGAATTAAGCCATCGATATTATGTACTATACAAATGTGGAAATAATACAAAAGAGTTTTTTATTTTTTGAATATTATATTATTAGTCTCATATCCCTCCCTCTAGAAAAAACATTTTTCTTGAACGTCTAAATACAATCAGGTCTTTATTTGATATTTTGGTGGATTGCATATTTTTTATTTTACGGTGATAACACTATTGCAATGTTTACTAACTGGGGGTATTTCACTTTAACGATACTTTAAGACGTGTAGAATATTAAAACGCATCTAACTTTTTTTCTATAATACCACTTGGCTCACTTCCCCTTTAACGGGCTCACATATACAGAAGTATATCGAATAAATAATGTAAATTAATAATTTTGCTTTTGTATTTGTCACCACTAACACACAATTTGCCACCTGTGTGGTCGAGTGGTGAGCGTTGTTGGCTTCGGCTACGGAGGGCACGGATTCAAATCCCGATACGGACAGTTCTATAAATTGATTTTTCAATCGATTTATGAATTTCTGTTCAAAGGCATGGATGTATGTGATGTGTTGAATTCCCCCCTTCAACCCATCCTATCCTATGAACGGGGCGTATCGAGAGCGATTAGCTAACCACTAGTCCTTTTCTAGCCTTTTCCTTCAAATCCTACTCTCTTTGGAAAAAGAGAGGTTGAGCAGCTGAATAACAAGCAGTTCTCGTAGAAACACTTCTGTTGAAATAAACTCCATTAAGAGTCCATATGCTCCACATTGGGAGCGGACATGGTTTAAAAAAACACACACAATTTAAAAAGTTCAGTTCATTTTTCCAAATAAAAACAGCTTTTCATAATGATAAACTTTAATAAAACATAAAGAAAAAATGCTCTGTTGTGCTTTTCAACAAAGTATGAACAAACAAACACTTCTCGGAACTAGGTGTTAGTCATTTTGCTTTCTTCCTGTCACCCCTCAGCCTCTTTAGATCTCTGTGTTGCTGCACTCTTAGTGCTCTCTTTACATAACAGCCACTCGTTTTTCCCTCTGAGCCCACAGCAGTACTTGAAAACCCGTGGCCCGCGGACATGAATAAATACACATACCATTTCACGCGTAGTGGGTGAAAAATTTATAGAGATAAAAATAAACGAAGCCTCGCATAGGGTTGGCAATAACAGACCAATATTATCGAAAACAACAATTCCGGTATTTGTATCTTTGAAATATTTGAAGTATTACCCTACCTACACTTTACGCAATGACTGTTCGTCTTTTTTTTGTCCCGACCGTTATTGATTGGCTAAAGAAAAAATGAATAAACCTTTAAAAGTGAGTAATTTAATTAAAAGAAAAAAAAATTTAAGATATTTCTGAAAAACAGCAATATAATATGTTTATGGTAGTTTTAGCTATTTTATTTTTTATTTTTTACAATACCTTCACACAAAATATGTTCACACACAACACGGTGTTATCATAGGATAACGTTTATTGTACAAAAAATATAAAGCCATTATTAGATTTTCCGAAAATAATCAGAGAGTGTGGATCAAATTCAGATAGAGAGAAAAAGGTCAAATTTAAAATAGATTTATTATATTTTCACACTGCTGCCTATGTTTTCAGCTATATTTTGTTCATGAATAATATTTCAAATTGGACCGCGGTCCTAAAATAACAAACGTATGATTAAAAAACTAGCGCAAACATTTTCAACTTTGCAAAATGCAGTCTTGTTAAGTTGACATCCTTTTTGAACACGACTTAACATTATTTTATAGTTGTATTTTTTTAATTCAATTCTATAAAACAACCTTCAAATGTGTTCCTATTATTATAAGATGGCGAAAGAATGTTTCACCTTGTTGGAATGAAAAAATATGGTATTATATTTTTTATTAAAGTGTATTATCATCATTATATCTATATATTATTACCCGATAATGTCCATCCATGCGTAGTTATGCCCCGAGGTCTTCTTCTTCTCTAGAAATATATTGGTTTGCATACTTGAACATTTGAATTTGGCTTCGTTTTTATTTCAAATTAAAAAAATACATGCCGTAGTAAGAATTGAACGCGGAACATTCGATTATCAGGCGAACGCCTTACCACTGAGGTACGTCAGGTTTTTCCGAGATGATAAAAATAGATCATTTATATTAAACATTCGAAAATGGAACTATATTCGGCTATAATGGCTTGCAGCTAGTAGTCTATTATTTTAATTTAAAGGGAAGTTTATTTTGGAGACTTGTTAAGAAGTTGATGCGTTTTTTTTAATTACAATAAAAAACTATTTTTAACCAAATTATCAATAAACTCTTGTGAAATTCAACAAAATGACTAAACACGGTAAAATACTTTATGAATATGTTTAGCCGACATGTCTGACCGTAATGAATGTGTCATTTGCAAACTCCCTGGTAAAAGCAATCAATTTGATATCCTTTCATGCAGGGCTCGCGACTCGGATAAACCAAATCCGGGTGCCTTGGTACCTGCACGTTTTTAAAATAACAAAAAAACCGGGTTAACTTTAACGAATATTTGGTCATTTTTATTTCAATATTATAATTGATTTCTCTGTATTGAATATATATTTTATTTATTTAAAAATAACGAATCTTTAATTCAACAAATAACACATAAAATTGCTCAAAATACTATTTGAAACATTATTAACTTAGCCAGACATGCCCAAACTTATGTGGCCCTACTGAAAATTTTGTGTGGCTCTTTTGAAGTCTTCAAATATCTATAGTATAGAATGTATAGATTCTTTACATTTTGTTATTGATAAAATACATTTTTTAAAATGTATTACTAAATTTGTGATATTTTTTTGGAATTCTTGCCTAGGTTTCGCATACCGCCAGACATTCATTAGTAGTAATTTTAAAGACTCTAAAATAAGGTAGAACCATAAATGTATAGAATCAAATACTTTGTTGATTACTAAGTAAGTATTTGGGATCGAGTCTCAGTACGTACAGCATTTTTTCGATCGATTTCTGTACAAAAGCATGGGTGTTTGTGATGTCCAAAAATTTTATTCCATCTTTCCGATCCTTCAATAACTGGACGTAGCGAGAACGATTAGTTAACCACTAGTCTTGCCCTAGCCTTATCCATCTATCCTTACTAATCTCTTAGGGAAAAAAGGTTAGGCGACTGTTTGTTGTGTGTTGTGTAATGTATTTGTTATTAATATAAAAAGTCATACTATTATCAACGTTTAAAATATTTATGTGTGGCCCATCAGAGACATGCATTATTTTATTTGGCCCACGAAGTAATTTCAGTTGAGTATTCCTGCCTTTAACAGTAAAATAAAGCAAATGTAGGTTATCTTTATTACGAGGAATTCTAGTATTTCAACTAAAATGGCTGATTGAATTCAGGAGTGATGCCTACATGCAGTAGCGGCCGGTCAATGTGGCATTTGATAAATGCACCCCTTGTATGAGCAAGGGCGGCTATATTTCATCAATTAATATTCAAAAATAACATTTATACCATTCCCTCATTTTAAATTCAATGAAATAAAATTTTAAATAAAATAAAATATTTTTTTTCTAAAATATTTATTTTAGACAATAAATGAATGAAGAATTTAAATGAGTGAATTGTATAAATGTTGTGTTTGAATATTATTTCATGAAATATAGCCGCCCCTGCATATACAAGGGGTGCATTGATCGAATGCCACATTGACCAGCCGCCACTGCCAACATGGATGAGAAAATCGAGCCAAGATTCGCAAAATAACTTTATTTATGATCAAGTTTGTATTCTTGTTCTTAATTGCTTTATCTCGGTATCGACGCCTTCACTCGCCCGACACTGTGAACCCTGATAGAAAACCTTTTCAAAAGTTGCAATATATTTTTTTTATCTTTGAACTCCCAAGATTGAACACCTTGGCTCCTTTGTTATCCATGTCCGCTCCCAAGAGAGAAGTAGAGATAGAAATATGAGGCTAGGACAGGACTAGTAGTTGACACCTTGACTCTTTGCAAAGCAACAAATAAGACAATTTATAAGAAGTAGTAAGTCTTTTGTTTTACTACCCTTTTCAAAAATATAAAATTATTTATATTTTGATATTGATTTCTTGTGATATGTACATACATACTACATCGTATAATATGTCTTCTATTCCAATGGATAGTCGAATACAATTGTACTTACAACGCCTAATTCAACTAACAAACTTTATAAAAATGCTGTGTTTTTATTTAAAAAGTCTAGCTGATTTTTAGTACAAACAGTAAGTATTATACATTTGATCTTTTTAAACAGAAAATATAAGTATTTTTTTAAGCGCATTATTAAAAAACTTTCACTTTTTCACACTGTATATTTAACTTAATTTTGTCATTTTTTGTAATCATTGTGTTTTTAATTATAGGGCAGAATATATGCCACAGAAAGTGAAGATTTAAAAAAATATAAATGTATTCAAATAATCTATCGTTCTTTGTCACGTATTCCGAATCATATTAATTATCATCTACCGATTGAAAAGTGTAGAATTTCTTATACACGATAATCGTAGTTAGACAGTTTTTCTTGCATTCCGAAGTAATTATCTTACCTTGTCATTTTAACTCGTGTCAATATTTTTTTGTTATTCAAGACATGGTTAACGATGGTTTGCAAGAACCGTATCCAAACGCATTGTCTGATGCAATTATTTTAGCACTCTTGTTCTATAGTGTGTATATATATATTTACCTTATACTTCGAATTATTTTGCGCAGATGTTCACCCAACGTAGCGTTTCTCAATATTTTTTGGTCGCGGAACCTTTTATACGGTCTACATCGATACTTAATTTCCAGCTTATATTGTGTTTATTCATAAAACCATTGAGGAGTCAATCTTGACATTTAAATGAAATTAGTTAAGTCGGTTATTGATTGTTTCACGTTATGTGTGTACAGTCGCTGTTTCACGGTTGCCTTTCATACTTTTCATATGTTTGGCTTGATACGGAGCTATACGGAACCTATATTTTGACCATGCACTAATGTGTTTCAAAAAGAAAAACTTAGAAAGAAAACAAGAAAAGATGACTTGCTCAGCCATTTACTTTAAGTGATATTAAGTATTCTGTGTAAATGTATACTGAGAATGTTTAATCTTCTCCATGTTAAATCTAAAGAGAAATTCATTTCTTTAAATTTATCGAATGTCTCAATGTTGGCTTTGGTTGAGATCAGGTCAGCGTGGCCTGCAGCAAACAGCTCTGCTCGTTCAGCATTCATCTAAATGTTAACTTTCTTCTTTAAAACCTTTGTAAAAGTCGGATATTATGTCTCATTTAACATAGAACAATAGAACACGCGGCCGAGGGAGTAACTCGGCCAAATACAAAACAATCTGAACTGTCTTGACTAAGCGACCCGACGAGTGATTGGAGTGAGCAAGTGAATAGAAACCACTTTTATTTTCTCGATCAAAATAATATCTCTACCACTTGTTCTTGCTCTCGCTCACATTTTCGAGTGTCTGTACTAGCGATTAACGAGTGTTTTTGAATCAAGCGAAACGTACGTAAAACTGAATTGAATCGCTAAAAAAATCTATATGCGTGTAGACACTTACTTTGTCAATAGTGTTGCTCGGCCACGTAGTTGGCTAGTCTTAATGAGGTTTTAATCTAGCCTTTATATAACGGCATCAATCACAATATTTTTCAGTTTGAGTGAATACTTTTTTTTGCATCTAACCAATTTAGCAGAACCCCATTTGGGAAACGCTGACCGTAAAGGTATATTGAAGAGTACATTAGAAGTTGTTGCGAGGGTTAATATCATTCTCGAGAGAAAATTGAGATATACGGTGCCTTTGGGGATAAAATCAAAACAGTATTCTACGAAATCATATTTCCATTAAAAAATATAAAAAGTCATATGATATCAATTCAAAAATTATTCGTGTACTTCTCAAAAAATAAAATACTCATTTGTATTTTAAATTATCAGGGTACTTGTTTCGCTCATGACGAGCATCATTTGATAATGAAAAGGCAATTAGTACACATAAGTATTTTATTTTTTAAATATAATGCCTTTTCGCAGAGTTTTGACAGTGAACACCTTATAAGTGATCAATAGTAGTAAAAAATAAAGATTTCTCTTCGTCAAAAGCTTTCAGTCAAATCAACTAATTGTTTCGATTGAAATGGCTTGTAGTTTGTAGAATTACATTATTATAAAGTAAGTATAAAATACGCCGCCTGTGTGGTCGAGTGGTCAACATAGTTGGCTACCGCTACGGAGGGCACGGGTTCGAATCCCGGTACGGGCAGTTTTATAAATTGATTTTTCAATTGATTTATGAATTTCTGTTCAAAGGCATGGATGTATGTGATGTCTTGAATTCCCCCCTCCTACCCATCCTATCCTATGAACGGGGCGTATAGAGAGCGATTAGCTAACCACTAGTCCTGTCCTTGCCCTTTCCTTCTATTCCTACTCTCTTTGGAAAAAGAGAGGTTGAGCAACTGAGTAACAAGCAGTTCTCGTAGAAAAAATTCTGTTGAGATAAACTCCATTAGGAGTCCATATGCTCCATATTGGGAGCGGACATGGAATAATAAAAGTATAAAATATTAATTTACACAATCATTCTAAAATAAAGCTGATAGCTTCTTTGACATAGTGCTGACGCAAGAACTCTTGATAGATGGAACAGTTTATAGTTTTAATAACATTGTAGTAATGAATAAGCTATCAAAAGCAATATTACTACTTTTTTTTAAATCTTAATACTTAAGCTATTTTCACTGTGATTTTAATTATCGTTTTTCTGGAGTGAAAGTAAATGATTGCCCTCCTTCATGTTTATGTTTTTAATTTACGAAATTGCCAAAAAATACCTAAATTTGGAAACATTTAAAAAAAAATTTGGACCTCGCTCAATTTCCTGTAATTTTCTGAATTACAGAATTGGATGCGATCCCAGGATCCCAAAACCCTAGTCGAGATGTATCATTCATTCTTTGTAATCATTGTTTTTAATCATGTTCAAATATTCAATTAAGAAATGCTAGAAAAGTGTTTCGATAGATTAAATAAATATTGAATATAAGCCACAATGCATACTATTAATAAACATGTGTTATGCCGAGCTGTCAATATTTTTACCCCATTCACTTAAATAGTCCGATACAATTTTCATTCATTACGATGATTGATAGCAAGTGTTAAATCCAGGCAAATGCTGTAAAAAATATTTTGATACCAATCACGTTGTGATGTGATGACATGATCGGGATTGTAATGAACGAGGATAACTGTATTTAATTAATTATGTCAGATTTTTTAAAAAAGTATGCTTTTTTGTTTACCATTTTTTTATTTTATTTATTATTATTATACTTAACAGATATCACTTTCAATTTTTTTTTTAATGCTGTCAACGCGTAATGAATGACAGCGCTTTCTTCATAATTTTGTTCTACTTGAATTGTGTTAATATTTAACTTTTGTGAAAGTATCCGGTGAAGTAAATCTTGACATTTAAGGAAATTCTCATTACCTACGGTCGGGTTAGTTCATTTTAAAACTTTATTCTTTCTAGGGGTGGACAGAATTTAATTTTTCTAAGAATTGTTTCACGAAGAAATAAAAACTTTCCAAAATATAAATCCATGAATGAACATGATAAATCTTAAAAGTTTATATTTTTACTTTAAAAGAAAAGCCAAAGTTCCAAGACGTTTAATTGATAATTATTTCGATATGCTTCAACAAAAAAATGTTTTTCTCATAGTTATAATCTGTTGAGTATAACTAACAAATTTTAAAATCTTACAATTTCCTTTGTATTCCAATCAGATTAGACATATTTTTGCATGAATAATTTTGAAAAAATACGATAACTTACATCTTAAAAAAAAAATAGATTTAGTCTGAAGGTGCTTGGTATTAAATTTGAACCGTTCAAAATATGTTCATTCACATTGTCAGTTAAATTTCATCCTTGCACTTGAACGCCTAAAGATGCCGAAAGGCGAAACCCGGATCGTTAGTGACAAAACTTGTGTGAATGTACATAATTTTAACGATTCAAATTTAACTTATAACTTATTTGATGAACAGTGTTTTCTTGACCATTTCAGGGAAAATCCGATAAAAAATTCATCGCACGTTTCCTGCATCCACCATTTTTGCAGACTGTATGAAAAGAAAATCTGAGAGCTCCAGCTTCTCAATAAAATATCTGAATATATCATGAAATCTTGCTAGGATGGAAAAAAAAATAAGGAAAGTAAATGCTTTTACCGCAAGAAAAATAAACCACTACGAAGATTGCATAGAAGCTCGGTACAAAATCTTGTAAAATTGAGACGTATACAACAGTGGTTAACGAACTTTCCTAGTTAAATTCCAACTCACAGACTGGTGCTGTATCATCGCTATATGGCCACACTAAAAAGCTCCGACTATAGAATCGAATATATATTTTTTCACTATTTTATATATCATTTGGGAGCTTCGTAAAAAAAAATCTTTTCAAATTTCAAAATTCTACTACCTTCTGAAATTTTAAATAGAAGCAGAGCATGTTTTTGATGTGCTTTGCATAATATCCAGGCGTAAATGGATTCCTTAAAGAACATCTTAACAAAATTTATTGTAGTAAGGATTGAATTTTAAGTCAGTTATCCGCTGTCACACAACTACTACTCTGTTATGTTTATGATTTCAAATAATGGTATATAAATACAAACAATAAGACACTAGCTGTAAAACAGATCTTTCTAATGGAATGATCTATTTTTGTATATATGAACAATCAAATGCGAATTTACTTATTGAATAAGCCACAAGGTCTAAACTCAATTATTTTTTTAAAAGTGTTTTTTTTTAGAATAAATATAACGCTTAGAATTAAATGGACTTTCGATTAGATGATTTGCACTTCTAGTGTATCTCCTAATAGAGCTCTGTTTGGCTACAGTATTTTATTTTTGAATTAAAATAAAATATTATATGCACGGATGGTTGTGATAACAAATTTAAAATATAAACAAATTACATTAAATATGTATTTTGATATATTTTCAACAAAATCAAATACCGTTACCCGACATATCTAACAAATTGTTTTACGCTATTAATATCGACTGTGGAAAGGAAAAAGGACGTAACCCACAGTTTTTTCGATAATCACAATGTATCAAACTTGATACACGTTCTATCAAAAAGATTTAAGCTGCAAATGCCGAATTAGTATCTAAATTTAGCTTTTAAGTTTGAAAAAAGAAATTGAAACCATGAAAAAATACTGAAAAAAAAGGTTATTCCTAGACAGTTTCTTTAATTAATATTAGATTATCTCAATTAAACACCACCCTCCCACCCATCCTATCCTATGAACGGGACGTATCGAGAGCGATTAGCTAACCACTAGTCCTGTCCTAGCCCTTTCCTTCTATTCCTACTCTCTTTGGAAAAAGAGAGGTTGAGCAACTGAGTAACAAGCAGTTCTCGTATAAACATTTCTGTTGAGATAAACTACATTAGGAGTCCATATGCTCCATATTGGGAGCGGACATGGTAAAAAAAAAAAACACCAACTTAGAAGTCTCCGTGCACTTGCAGGTTGTGTATATTTCATAATTTCCATATCGCCCAAAATCATCAAAAGACGTTTTTTATGCCTCCTGTATGATCTGATATGTGTAGGTAACGTCCTTTCGATATAATGATATCGATATGCAAGATAAAAACAGTAATTCAATTTTAAAAAGTACAAAAAAAATGTATTTATGTAAAAAAT
Organism: Himalopsyche anomala; assembly: GCA_031772345.1. Taxonomy (NCBI): domain Eukaryota; kingdom Metazoa; phylum Arthropoda; class Insecta; order Trichoptera; family Rhyacophilidae; genus Himalopsyche; species Himalopsyche anomala. The sequence continues at coordinate 4,525,820 of CM062844.1, read as the reverse complement.
GTTTGCAACCTTTTTTATTATTATTAAAGCTCCTACTGCAGAGGTGGCATCCTTACGTCCATATTTATTATTTACATGTTTTTCGTTATATTAAATGCTGGAATTAAATATTTTTTTAAGAAAATAAGAAAATAACTGTTTTTGCAACACCGTATCGTGGGTGTGTAAGCAAAAACAGTTGTTTACATTTTAAACTATCTTATAACGATATTCTACATAGACCACGCTGAGATATTCTGCTTTCACAATTATACTTGTATATATATTTATGGTTTTTAGTTGTTTTTTTTTTTATTGGATTACGTCCACGCTCTTGTCATGAAAAATAATACGTTTTCTATGATCTTCCGGCAGACAATAATCTCACAGCATTATTAATACTGAATTATTATTGTTCCGCCTATGTAGTCGAGTGTTCAACGTTGTTGGCTTCGGTTACGGGGGTCACGGATTTAAATCCCGGTACGGTTTTATAAATTGATTTTTCAATCGATTTATGATTTTTTTTCAAGTTCATCCGTGCACTTGAACGCCTGAAGATGCCGAAAGGCGAAACCCAGGTGACAAAATATTTACGAATGTACATAATTCGAACGATTCAAAATTAATATTGAAATTCCACCAAGCACCTTCAGTCGAAATCTTAAATTATGAATTTCTGTTCGAAGGCATGGATGTATGTGATGTGTTGAATTCCCCTCTCGAACCATCCAATCCTACGAACGGGCTGTATCGAGAGCGATTAGCTTACCGCTAGTCTTGTCCTAGCCCTATCTTTCCATCCATACTCTCTTTGGAAAAAGAGAGGTTGAGCAACTGAGCAACAAGCAGTTATCGTAGAAACACTTATGTTGAGATAAACTCCATTAGGAGTACATATGCTCCACATTGGAAGCGGACATGGTTAAAAAAAAAATTAAGAAGACGTTGAACAGAATCTACTAACATAATATTGAGAAAATTTATCAAATTGATACATTGACGTGTTTATTTTGAAGATTAATCTGTTTACACTAACAATAGTTATATGAATGCTAATCCCAGAAATGGATGTGTAGATATATGTAGTTGTTAACGTCAAGTCGAAGTGAAATGTAATGTTTCAATTGTAAGTGTGTTGCCTTCATTTCATTGAATCGAATGTGAGCTTATAAAAGGTTAATACCCAGTGATCGTTTAAGACAGCGTTATCCTTTTCAAACAGCAAAAGCGAAATCAAAGGATATTAATTATTAGCCAAGAATAATAATTAACAAATCGCAGAGCATGAGGCATTAACCATAATCATTTGTTTGTAAAGATTATATTTCCCAGTTGGAACATTTCTGCGTATAACAAATAATATTAATTAGTCTGGGGTGGAAAGGGTAGAAGGAATAGGGTTGGGAGGCAATTCTGACCGATCGCGTCTGAATGCCGCTTGTTTGATTAGCGCTCAAAATTTAATTGATAAACATTTCTCAGAACAATTTCTCTCTCCCAAATTAAATAAAATTTCCTTTCTTTACTGCGGTATCGTTGATTAGCACGGTCGCAAAAAATCTTGGTATTAAGCAACACGATTTGAGAAACGCAAATAAATGCATTCAAAAATTGTGGGGGTTAATCAATTTATCATTCTAATTAAGTTATAAAATATATCTTAATTTACCTTCTACCCTTTCCATTATTCGATAACTAGGCGTAGCGAAAGCGATCAATTAACCACTAGTCCTGTCGCAGCCTTATCCATCTATCCCTACTACTCTCCTTGAAAAAGAGAGGTTGATCGACTGACTAGAAAACAGTCGTCGTAGAAAAAAATCTGTTGAGATACATCCATTAAGAGGCATTGGGTGCAGACATTGATAATATATACAATGGAACCCTTAATTACACTACCCCGAATTACGCGTTGGCTTGAAATATTCGCCGCAAATACCCCAATTGCAATGTTGCATTCCATTGTCGTTGCCACGAGACGGTTGTCTGTGCGGCGCTTACAGTTAAATCTTGGCTAGCGTCTCTGTGTATTCAACACGTGCCAGGCTATACACGTATAGCCGGGCGACTGTCTATGTGTTGGATTTTGGCGCGCTTTGCATTTTATCACTTAGCAACTAAATATTTCGTCAATATTTTTTTATCTCAGTTTTGCATTTTTTGCGGAAGAATATAAATCCCTAATTTTGTATGAGATTCACTCTCCCAATTACACTACCCTGAATTACACTGTCCCGACTTAAGTGTAAATGGGGGTTTTACCGTATATGTATATACTATTTAACTATCTCGCAATATTAAAAAAATGCGATAGACAACTACAATGTTCGTAATATGTGTAGAACTAAATACGTTGCTATTTTTACCTTATTGTAATGGAGTTCTATCAAGTAAATTCCAAGTCAATCAATACAATGTTCGAATCAGGGCTTTTTTACCAAAATTTACGGGATTTGGAAGCTGTTTTTTTTTTAAATTGGTAACCCGGTTTTTAATAATGAATATATAATAATGTATTGATTAAAAAACGTTTATATTCTTGAATCGTGAAATCCGCTATTTACAAAGATGGAACAATACTTGAAGATTCGTTAAAAATTTGTATAGTTAAGATTTAAGAATAAAATGATAAACTTTTTTACTGCATAGCTGAAGATCTTCTTGAATTATATTTAAATTTCCATAAAATAAAAACTGCATAACTTTAAAATCGCATACAAAGTCAAAGTGCACATTAATTTGTGTATGTGTTTGACCAACTGTTGTGTTGACAGTTGACAGTTAATATTGCTGTAGTTTCATTTCTGTAGAAAGCAGTCGACAAATATTATCCCCTAGTCTGTGGTTAGCAGTTAATGTCTGTCTGCTCAAACGTTATCGATCGACCACAAACTACCTTGATAAATACCATATTAATTGTTCTAAGTGCAGTTGAACGCTTATGTTCACTTCTAAACCTCGGTTATTCAGTTGTCGGCAAATTTCTGGAAATTATTAACCAGATATGTTAGACACGCAAATAGTTTGAAGCATTTCTCTAAATAATTGCTTTCCGTAATACCATCGCATCCTTTATAATAATCGAAATTATATTTGTCTTTTAGATCCTTGATTATAATTTATCTAGCTCAAAATCAAATTATGTGGTTATCCGTGCAATTCTTTACAGCTTAGTGGTCTATATTAAAAATTAAAACACTTTTTCCGTACCTATTCCACATTTTTAAATAATGATCAATGTATGTATTTTCTCATTATATTTGGCATTTTCGTAAAATTTGGTAGTCTTTATCATGAAGGCGTATATTCAACATGTATTTTTTTTTAAATAAGTGCTTGTATATTAACTAAAATACGTAATCACATCAAGAATGATTGCAATAATTTCAATCATTAAAATGTGACATATAAGGATTTGATAGCAACATTACTGAAATAAGTAAGAATGTTATTTAACAGTTATAGATATATAAAAAAAATATTCCTTGCAATTAATGGTAACCGATGACAGCTCCGATAAAAAAATATGCTATTGTGTTTTTGCGCGTATAACTTTTTTCATGTTCTTTACTGATATCACATTGTCATTTGTCATTGAGTGAGAAAAGCCACAAAGCAGTTTTTTCCGATGTACATTTAAATATATCAAAGATTTTTTTTATAAAATACATTATTTAAGTAAAATCAATTTAACTAACTTCCACGTGGAATATGAGATACAGGTAAGTATCTTAAAACACATACTATTTTCAATTTAGAATTTAGAATTTAGAAAAAAAAGCTAAAAAAATCTTTATTCAGTTATACAATATTTTTAATTGGTTTTAACTTTGAACTAAACTATGTTTCTACCTTAATTTCCACTCCTCCTCCCTCCCCATGCTTTTCCAATAAATAAAATTAGCTATCCATGAGTCCTGTCTTAGCCCTGTCTTTCTATCCCTACTCTTTTTTTAAAAAAGAAAAGTTGAGCAACTGATAAAAATGTAGTTCTCGAAGAACATCTCGGTTGAGATAAACTATTGGAGTGAAACAAACAATTGATATTAAAAGTAATTTACGAATTTATTGGTTTTTACAAAAAATAAAAGTGGAATAAGTATAAATGAGTATTATATGTTTTGAATATAATGTCTTTCTACCAAGTATTGACAGTGAACACCCTAAGTCATCAAAAAAATGTGTTTTATTTTAAAAATTGCAATACTGTTCTGCAAAGGTTGTTCAATAAAATAACTTACTGAAAGTACCTTTTTTAATTTCAATAAAAATATATTCAATGTTTTGTTTACTTTTGATGCTAATATTGTAAATATTAAAAAAACTATAAAATTATTATAATGGTAACTAAAAAAAATCTAATCTGTTCGTTGTACGTAAATTTAATTTAAAATGTTGGGTATATGTTCAATATTGCAACGTCATTTTCATCGGAATTGAATTAACAATGGCACAATATGTTGTACGAAAACAAACAAACAACATTGATACAATTCTATTGCGTTTCACCCCTAACCTATTCGATATACTACTAAGGGCTTGTAATTTACAGTTGAATTTATATTACCGGTAAACGGTAAATAATTTCTCCCATCACCATTTAATAATGAACAAAAGATTATTATGTATGTGACAAGTTTTTCTAAGAACTGGGGCCAAGATTGAAACGAAAATAAATAAAAATATTTCTGAGATGGGTAATGTCATACAAATATATATTTTATGTTTCTTTTTCTGACACATGAAAATGCGTGAAATTATTTATACGACACGTGAATCTTGGTTTATTTGGTGAGAAGTAAATAATATTAACTTTGTAGTTAATATATTGACTTATTGTTATAACTTCTTGATAAGAATTTTATGAAAAAACATAACAATTAAATATTTTCATTAAATTCATTTAAAAAATGTTGCTTTTGTCAGATATATCAACAATATGAATAAAAATATACTCTTATTTTATTTATTTATGTTATACCATGTCCGCTTCCAATGTGGAGCATATGTACTCATAATCTCTTAGACTGCGTTTATCTCAACAGAAGTGTTTCTACAAGAACTGCATGTTATTTAGTTGCTCAACCTCAGAATTTTAAAACAAAACTTTATATTAAGGAAGCATATATGCAATAATCTTTTGTTTTTATATGCCTGTTTCTGTCCTTATTCGGGATAAAATAACTTTCGGTAATTGCTGATATAACCGGTTGATTGTCAGGTCCTATGGCACAGCGGTTGGCGTTGTTGGCTTCCGTGCAGGATAACACGGGTTCGAGTCGCAATATGAACAGCGTTTTCGATCGATTTTTGTTCGAAGACATAGGTGTTTGTGATGTCTTAAAACTTCCTCCCACTCTTTCTGATCCTTAAATAACCGAGTGTAGCAAGAGCGATTAGTTAACCACTATTCTTGCCGTAGTTTTATCTTTCTATCGATACTACTCTCTTTAGAAAAGAAAAGTTGAACGACGTTTTGTTATGTTAAGATTTGATTGATATCTATATATAAAATTCTGGGGCCGGTGGAGCAGTGCTCCAATTTCCCTTTCATCTGGTGTATTATGATGCTGCTTTTCCCGCATATATTTACTTGGGCGTAGGCGGGTGCGTGGTCTTTGGTTTTTGTTGTGTTTTTGTGGTGATATTAGTTCTCATTCGTAGCCATTATAGGTGTGACACTGGTGGTTGATTCAGTAACCTCAAGCTGCAATTAATTAATTTGGATTTGTATCGTTCAAATTATGTACATTCACACAGATTTTGTCACTAATGACCCGGGTTTCGCCTTTCGGCAAATTATGTAAATTATATTAAAAAAAAAGGAAACTGAATACCAGATAATCAGAATATATGTCAGCCTTTAGATTAAAAAAGACACGTCTACTTTTGCTAATCACTTAATTTCAGAGAGACACGTATTCAATTTGGGAACAAGGGATAACAATGTTGCACCCAAATACGGACCCTCATAAACTCTTTTTCCAGGAAATTTTAGAAATAATCAGAGCGCAATTGAACAGTCTTCCGATTATAAACGATCAACTCCGCGTGCCTGGATTGCCCCTCTTATACCTTATATAAATATAATCATAAAACCTTTCCGACAAACAAAAAAAATATATAATTCTTAAAACTACTCACCATTCAAATCTGTGGTCATTCCCATGGGCTAATCTGTTTCGCCAGCAATGGCTTTAAACTCAATGATACATTTATTTATTATATAAACACGAAACATTCATTCGTCATTTCAAGTTCATCCGTGCACTTGAACGCCTGAAGATGGTGAAACCCGGGTCGTTAGTGACAAAATCTGTGTGAGTGTACATAATTTGAACGATACAAATTTAATATTGAAATTCCACCTAGCACCTAGAGTTGAAATCTTAAATTAATTTATTTGGGTTATGCTTATCTGATCAGTTATTTTTTTTTTGATCTCTTTATTGTTTTTTTTTTTTGAAAATAAGCTATATGCTCCAAATTGGGAGTAGATATAGAATTTTTAAAAAATACCGGGTAACTACAGTTGATTAATTTTGGTCGATTTTCCGGCTAACCGGTAATGCAAGCCCTAGCCCTCCTAGCGTTTATTACATGCATTTTCTGTGAGCCGTGCAATAAAGCTCCATACAGCGATAATTACGACACCAATAACATGACTCGATATCCGAGTAGTCTAGCCAAGGTTACACGGGTAATAACGTGTTATAATGATGAATGCATCGACGATACACAACAAAGGGTTTATGTAATACAAAAGCACATCTGCGAAGCGTTAAAACAACATAAAATAATAATTTACTTTGTTTGCTTATAAATAATGATCATATAGACTGTCGAAAGGAAAAAAATACTTAACCCACACATAACAAATTTTACAGGAGACACAAAAAACGTTTTTTGATAATTTTGGGCCAAAGGCAAATTATAAAATATATACATCGTTTAGGTGCACGGAGATTTACAAAATGGTGTTGAATTGACTTCAACTAATTTTAATTTTATTATACATTGTTGAAGAAAGTCCTTTTTCCAGGTTGCAATTTTTACAGGCCCTTCTTTTTTCAAGCTTAAAAGCTAAATTTAGATACTAATTAAATTTGAATCATTCAAATTATGTACACTCCCACAGATTTTGTCACTAACGACCCGGGTTTCGCCTTTCGGCATCTTCAGGCGTTCAAGCGCACGGATGAACTTGAACTGACATAATTTGAATGATTCAAATTTAATATTGAAATTCCACCAAGCACCTTCAGTCGAAATCTTAAATTATAGATACTAATTAATCATTTTTAGCTTACATCCTTTTGATAGAACGGTTATCATGCTGTATACATTGTGATTATTGCTGTTTTAAAAAAAACCTGTGGGTTACGACCTTTTTTCTTTCCACAGTCGATATATAAACATTAATTGGATTTTTTACAAAATTCACGAAAACGCCAGCTTTTATCTCCAGTAGGGTGTGATTTAATTGTTGTAAACATAGAAAAAACACAAAGTTTTCGAAGACTTTACATTGAATACAATTGATGTCACATTTTAATTGTCATGTGTTAAATTGAATTGTAAAAATGTAGTTGAGCTTACCGGGAATCGAACCCAGACCTGCCTGAACGGTAGAGACAAACTCTTACCAACTAGACCAGTGCTTCCCAACCGGGGGTCTTCAGATTTTTCGCGGGGGTCGGCGAAAATTTTCATTCTTTCAACATTCTTTGTGATAAAATATAAAGATGTGAAATATTTTTTTTTTTTTTGGGGTCGTGAAGGTTGTGAAGCAGTGAACTAGACCACAGCTGGCGACTGGCCAGCGAGAAGTTTAGTACTATTTATTTCTATATTAACTCCGATTTGTAGTTTTTTTAATACATTGCCGCACCTAATGTGGAGCATACATCCTTTTATTAGAGGTATCTCATGAGAAGATTTTCTACGGAAGAGAACTGCATGTTACTCAATTGCTCAACCTTTTTTAAGAGAGTATGGATAGCACTCGCTACGCCTCTTTATTTTAGGATTGTAAGGGTAGGAAATATTTTTTAACACCTCCATGCCCATGATGCAATCGTAAATAGTTGAGCCATTAAGTCATTCAATATTTCTCTTAATATTGTCAATAAGTATTTATCATTTTAGATATTCTAGCATATATACATTTTTTAAATTATTTTTTAGCTGCTAACTTAGGTTTAAATACTGTCAATAAACAGTGAAACTGAGATGCGTGATTTTTTAGGATGGTATGTTACGGGTTAAACATCGCAAACATCCATTCTTTCAGACAGAAATCGATAAATCGATTAAAAAAATATCTTGATCTCATGAGATCCGTCACGGAAGTCAACAACGTTGACCACTGGACTACAGATTCGATTATAGTCTTAACGAAACAGATCGAAAACGAAAAGGTGTAATGGCAAATAATGGCAGTTATACATTTCGTTAGTTTATAGTCATAAACTCAACCATAATAAAAGTTTTAAAGTAATTTAATAAACGAACGAACTGTAAAATTTTTGGTACGACCCGCGTATTTGATATATGTTTTTTTTTAAAATGCGGATTCCAGGTTAGCTGAGGTTGGACAACTCTAATATAAAAAAATACTTTGGACGAAAAATAGAAAAATATATTAAAATTACTTTTTCACCAGAAAACCTTCCAACATGTGGAATAAACTTTAAATGGATTAAAAAAAAACAAAGAATTCCTTTGGGAAGTGGTTTTTTTATTATAAATATCAAACAAAATATAATATTGAGGAAAATAAATAGTTTTCTCTTATATTCTATTTTTATACGCACGTTATACAGACGATGGTTTTGCACCTTCCTGTGATGAAAAAACCTTATTTGTAAATCTTTACCGACAGCAATAAAATGGATGAGCGATTTATTTAAAATATCTTCATGTTATAAAAAAAACTTAGTCCTTCTCATTGTTAAAGAATGAGAAAAATATATTTTTTAAAATCATATTTACTCCTGTAAATTTATTTAATGTTGGAATGAAAAAAAATAACGATCATCATTATTTTATTTACATTCGTTGACTGGTGCATAAATAATAATCACTTTTTGTTTTGTATATGCACTATTTTAGCACATTGTTTTTGGAAATATTAATCTATTCGTTTTTCTGCGAAGGGAATTTTATTGCATTAACAGTTACCGAGAAATAAATTAAATAGCGAATTTCCGACAAATAAACTTTATCATTAATATTTCAGCTGAATTGAATTGAATAATAGTCATGCTTTCTGTTAATTATTTTAATTTAATAATCGTTTTTAAGTAACGTGGTATACCCATAAAATTAAATAAAATATTAATTCAACTCACTTTTACGTAATCAACTGTCAATTTTAAATGGAAACACATTATATTTGTTAAAATTGAATTCTATTGGAAGTATACCACTTATGCACGTGTACAAATTATTTTTCATATTAGTTAGTTGGTTTTATCTGACAAATTAGAATATGAATAATTAAATTAATTTATTTTCCTTCTTCTTTCTGATAATGAAATAAATATATCTATAAACTATTAATAAAAACACAGTATTCCTTTGTACTTCATTCCACTTTATTAATTAGGTCAGGACCGGTTTCACTCATTGCGAGCATTGTCAACTGATGATTGCGATGATTGTCAGTTGACAATGTTCGCAATGAGCGAAACCGGTCCTGACCTAATTAATAAAGTGTAATAAAGTACAAAGGAATATTGTGTTTTTATTAATATAATGCCTTTCTACCAAGTATTGACTGTGAACACCCTAAAAGTGATATCTATAAACCAATTGTTGTATATAAATAAAAAATGGTTGGACTTAATTATATTGGTTGAGAATACTTAGTTACTAAATAAAAAAAAGTTCAGGAGGTATTAAAAAAAATATATAACGATAACATGATAAACTTTCAACTCGGGAAGCATGTTCGTTACGTACTAATTTTTGTGGATTGTGAATGTTCGACGTAAGAAAGAAGAAAACTTATACTAATAATGTAATAGTTTTAAAAAATAATAAAAAACTCTTTTGTACTTTGCTCACAATTATTATGATAAGAATCAATATCGGTGTCGCTCATCATAAGCATTTTCAACTGATTAATATGACTGCGTGGTCAAGTGCTCAAAATCGCTGGCTTTCGGATTACGGTTTCGAATCCTAGTATGAATAGTTTTTCAATTGGTTTTCAGATTTCTATCCAAAGGTATGAATGTATGTTATGTATTGAACTCCCTTATATCAATTCTATCTTTAAAATGGGCATAGCGAGAATGATTAGTTAACTAACAGTCTTGTCCTAGTCTTGTGTTTCGATTCTTACTTTCATTCTGAAAAAAGAGGTACTGAGAAACTGTGTAACAAGTAGTTCATGCAGAACCACTTCTCTTGAAATAAAATTCATCAGAAGCCCATATGCTTTATATTGAGAGCGGAAATGGTTATAAATATTTAATGATACAGAGCTATTTATACATATCCAAATAAAACGTATAAGGGAGTAACAAACAATTTGGTAAGTATATAAATGTAAAAGGATTTAATATATAATAATCCAAAATATGAAATTGGATATAAGTCCTCTGACAAATAAAAGTTTCCTTATCTCCGAATTCCTCACAAAATCAAGGGAAACGTACAAGACAGCGCCCCGTCACGTAAGTGGTTATGGAGAGACGTTGGAACTGACTGGGTCACGTGCTGCGGATGCCTCCGGAAAGCCTCAATCCTGCCTGCCTCTTCTTTCAACCGGCGGGATTCCAGCGCCCCGGACCTCCGTTGGGTACCATCCACAGGATATACTCGACGGAACTGAGGGATGCTGGCATGTCATGGGAAGAAGCAAAGCGATTGGCGGGAGACAGTGAAACATGGAGGTGCCGTGCGGTGGCCATATGCTCCACATAGGTAGTGAATATGGTCAAAGAAGAAGAAGACAAATAAAAATGACTAATCACGTTAAAACACAATTAAGTACACAAAAAAAAACACTAGCAATAATGTTCGCATGTTTATCCGAAATTGTCCATTAAATATGCTAACAATATTATTTATAATATAACAAACAATTTGTAAATATCAGCAACATAAACGATTCTAAAATGATCGTGGGATAAGTGAGGTTGAATCCTTTTTCCAATAACTACAACGGCAATGAGATTTATAAAAAAAGAATTCATCGAAACCATATCAATTCTTCTCGGAAAATTCAAATAAAATATTTGCAAAATAAAACGAGCAAGATTTAATATTCAATAAAGTTTTCTTGACATATAATTTTACTCTATAATATATTAACTATATGTTTTTTTACTATAGTAAACATCAGTTACAACAATACTGTAATATTGAAAATGGTATTTTAAGCTTTAAATATATATAAAACAGATTATAAGTATTATTCAAGAAAATATTTTATATTTCGACATTATTTCAAACGCAAAAACTTTCGTAACATAAACTATTCTTATGTTGTCTCTTTTGATATGGTAATTTTTTTAAGTTGTTTTATAAAACACATTATTAACACTCGATGCATAATATATTAACCGCTTCTTATAGTTAATATTGAATTTTGAATTTTACTGTACAGTGCTTCTCAATATATAACTATAATATCATAATATTGTCTTTGATATTTTATTTTACTAAAAGAACGTGTAATAATTTTTTTTTTTTTACCTTTAGTACAGAAACTTCAGGAGTCGTCGAAGAGGTCATTTTATTTAGTAGTCGGAATTTTTTGTTATTTTTCCTAATCAATCAGCTTTCGTCGCAATTAAATTCATAAAATATAGATGCTTTTTTCTTCGGATAACATAAAAGCGTCAAAAATTTTAATCTAAAATAACAAAAATATATGGATTATAATGGTGTCGTCAACCTTTTTATGTCTACCGCCCAGTTTTGCTTGTTTTTCTGATAAAATTTTCTTACCGCCCACCAACATCGCTATATTTCAATTCAGTATATTTGTGAAAAAAAAATCAGAAGGAATTTAGGAGAAATAAAAAACCCCACCGCTCACCACGAAAGCCTTTACCGCCCACTAGTGGGCGGTACGGACCATATCGACGACCCGTGGGTTATATAAAATAAGCCATTTTAAGCGATTCGGAGGCCCCAAGCGCGGACCTCATTTGCTTTTAGGGTAATCCGTCACGAAATAAACGGATTCTAAAGAAGAGCTTTTCAACACTAGTTTTTATTTGAGAAGACTGGTTGTTGTTAAGACACATTTATTGAATATGGCGACAATAGAATATGTATCTAAGAAATGATTAGAAAATAGCTAATCACTTTTTCTGCACTTCATTATTGACATCGTATAAAAGATAGGTGAGAAGGATTAAAAACATAATTTACGTGAACGTAACTTGCACACGCAATCAATTAACAAAAATCTTAATTCGGAGATATGTTAGCCATTTGACAACGACCACATGGTAACAGGTGGCGGTGGGTGCAAAATTAAGTATCGTGAAAAAAATCGGATAAAGTTAGGTAGTCTGAAACCATTAAGTTTAAGCATTAAGTCTCTTAATGAAGGCATTTTGACAGAAGTTTTTCTACGAGAACTGTTTGTTATTCAAACTCAAACTCTCTTTTTTAGAGATTATGGATTAGAATTAGAGAATGGCTAAGACAGGAGTAAAGTGACTAACGATTCGCTCGTTATTTTACTATCGTAAGGTTGGGAGGAATTTTTTAGACATCACAAACACTCACGTGTCTTCGAGCACAATTTGATATGGTAGTAAAAAAAAAACAACGTCCTTCGAAACACTAGAGTCATATTTAATAAGTGTAATACTATAATTGTAATTTAAATTAGGATGTTAGAGTGAATAACATGATGCATTGTGTATCTCTTCGGAATCAGTATCTCCGGATAACTGATAAAAACGTAAGTTTAGTCATAGTTCTGACGATGACGAAAGCCGAAATAGCTATCAACTAATAAAATAAAAAAAACTTTTGAATTATTTTGATTCTGTACTTTTCCATAAGTTTTGTGGATAACGACCCGGGTTTCACCTTTCGGCATCTTCAGGTTTTATCAAGTGTACGAATGCACTTGAACTGACGATATTGAAGTTCCATCGAGCACATTCGGTCGAAGTTCTAAAATATAAAAACTGTAGAACTAAATACGTTGCTGTTTTTACCCTATTATAATGGAGTTCTACCAAGTAAATGCAAAGTCAATCGACAACAAAAAATACTGTCCTCACTTCAATCTGTGAATTTTTTTACGGAAGCCAACAACGTTGACCACTGCGCCACGAATCAGACAGTGTGTACCATAAATACCAGCAGTATATTTTTAAATATATATTATTGAAAAAAAAAGAATAATATATTGGCTTGTTCTTTCTTTGGCGGAATCAAAAAAAAAAATTAATAAGCTCACATTAAAAAGTTTAGTAATTACAACTAATATTTAAACAAAAGTTTAATTACGATACATATGGTCTGATAAGTTTGAGAGCACGTGTCACAAAAACTTATATAATTGTGAGCTCAATCGTTATTCAAATTTTGATACTAAGTTACGTAACCTTTTATTTTTTTTTATTGTAGGTACATTAAATATAAATATTTACACCTACTGTGGAAATGAAAAAGAATGTAGCCCACAGTTTTTTCAAAACAGCTTTTATTCGATAATCACAATGCATCAAACTTGATACACGTTTTATCAAAAGGATGTAAGCTGCAAATGATGAATTAGTATCTTAATTTAGCTTTTAAGTTTAAAAAAAAAAATAGCTTGTTAAAATTGAAACCAAGAAAAAAGACTGAAAAAAAGGTTTTTCCTGGAAAATTTCTTTAATTAATAATAGATTATGTCAAATAAGCACCAGCTTAGAAATCTCCGTGCACTTCAAGGTTGTGTATATTTCATAATTTGCATATGGCTTATAAACCATCAAAACACGTTTTTGTGCCTCCTGTAAAATTTTCTATGTGTGGGTTGCGTTCTTTTTCCTTTCCACAGTTGATATTCAATTTATCTTTGATTCAGTTCAAGAGACAACTTTGAAGAAGTTCTGGTCGTCAAAGTATACATTTTTTTTCCATTTCACTTGCATCCTCATCCAATAATATAATTTCCGTTTTGAAAGTTTTATACGAGAGAAAAAATATTTTTACAGCAAAGACGGGACATAATTATATACAGCAATAAAAAAAATATTTTAATACCCATTTATTTTAATAATAGTGATTCTCAAACGGATTTTTTCGCAAAAACTGATTTTTAATATGTATGTACGTCAAACTCTCTCTCTCTCTCTCTCTCTAGTAACTCAATGGCTGCCACATATAAGATATCTCGTACAATTTTCCTTGCTCAATTGCGCAGTTAACTCTACAATAACTAATTAAATTAATAATAGCAATTATAGCCAGCGTTCTGGGTAATTACGTACTATTTTCTACGGCTGTTTAAATGTTAAAGACAGGTTAGTGGGAAGTATATTTAAACATCGCAGACAATTATCTAGACTTAAATCTAGATATCGGCTAAAGCCTTACTTGAGTATGAAATATTCGTTCTGTGATTTAAAATTGTGTATATGCCGAATTGACTCTTGCTAATATCCATGACAGTTGATCAACCAATTACTGGCCAGGAAACTCTTATACTTTGGTAAAAGTATGCATTTTTTTTCCTTAAAATATTCGGGTCCTATGGCGCAGCCTATTCCATTCCAGACATCACGGATTCGAGTCCCAGTACGGACAGCATTTTTTGATCGATTTATCGATTCCTGTTCGAAGGCATGGGTGTTTGTGATGTCTACAAACTTCTCTCCCACCCTTTCCAATCCTTCAATAATTGGATGTACAGAGAGCGATTAGCTTACCACTAGTCCTGTCCTAGCATTATCTTTACTACTCTCTTTGGATAAAAGGTGTTAAGCGGCTGAGTAACAAACAGTTCTCGTAGAAAAAATCTGGTGAAATACCTCCATTAAGAGGCCTTATGCGCCACACTGGGAGCGGACATGGATTAAAATATATAAATACAGGATAAAGCACGTTGGGTATTTAATTAATGTAAGATAAGATTATCCATAATATATTTGGAACTTCCGAAATAAATAAATAGGAAAAAGCATTTTTTCTATCCGTGTATATAAGATAGAGACCACCTCCCTAAAATACCCCGATTTATTTTTCCTTTAGGTGGACCTCTTTTGACTTCTGGCAACCAAATTTTCAGACCCAGTCTACCACTGTTATCAACCCGTCATCGTATTGCCGATTGCTAATATTTTTTCAAAATCTATGATAATATTTTACATTACGATACTAAAATTTGCCACTTTGGCTATATTTAGCCATTATTTTAAACAGCTATATACACTTCACGAAACTCGTCTTAACACAGTACCAAATTATTTGATAAGTTGTTTTAATAGAAATCAGTTGTATAATAATGTCACCTTTTATTCCTTGATAAAATAAAAAGGTGACAACCCTATTAAAGCTGTGGGTTGAAAACGTTCTGATGCCACTACGAAGGATCGTGATTATATTGAAAATTTAACCGTTTTTACATCTCCAATAACTTTATCAAAAGTTAAGTATTTTAGCCTCTTCCAATAATAGCATTTTGAGGCTTTTTTTAATATCAAAAAGCTGTATTGACTCGTAGCTATTGACTCACTTATTTTGTATTCATATTGTTTTGCCAAAGTTTCTCCGGATTGCCAGCTTCCAAACTTCTATACTGATACCGCAGAATTACTTTCCAAATAATTTGAAATGAATATTTCATAAACCCCTTACTCAATATTTTTGACAAATATTTCATTTACAAACATATTTTTGAAGAAATTTTAGATGTTTTTTTTCATCACAATTTTTGTTTTTATCGAAACCACTCGACAAAATAAACATAATATTGTTGTTTAAACTCTTAGAGTTGACATTCCGCACAATAATGAATTGTTATTGTTTTCTGGAATAAATAAGAGTAAAAGTTAATATTATTCAAGTTTAATCGTAACATAAAAAAACACAGAAAACGTTAGCACGTATATTACGCAAATCTATAGACTTTTATTTAGCATTTAGTGAAACTTCAATAAACACATGAATAGAGTCATATAAATAAAGAAAAAAATAAGTTCTCAAGTTAATTAGTCTATATACTTCACACTTTTAATAAAGTTTATCTCAACAGATTTAAAAAAAAAATACTTGTTACTCATTTTCAAAAACAGTAGTAGCTTAGGGAAAGAAGGTAATGTTTGGACAGGACTTTGCTAATAATTCTCGCCATGACCAATATTAAATTAACCATTGAGTTGCAAAAACCATTATAAAAGTTTTTTAAGAAAATTACTTGTGAACGCTATAGTTTTCTTTAGCTTACATCTTATCTAGTAACGCGGCTAAGTGATTCAAATTTCATCAAATTTGTTTAAGGTCATCAAAACTTTGGATCATTTGCGGAAAACCACATTTGCTAATGTTTACACAGACAATATTATTTTTTATTCTTTAAATATGTTTACGTACACTTTATATTGCATTATATTTTGCGTTTATTTTATTATTATTATATGTATTTATAACTGGTTTTATTGCTATTAATAAATGATAAATATTAAAATAAAAAAATATGTTATAATTTAATATAAATCAAAAAAAAATCGAGGAGGATGTCCCCGGTTTGATATCTGACAACCATAGTATATTGTGAAGTTTGACAAATATACATATTTAAATGTCATAAAATCGCACAAAGCAAAATGTGCTTCCATAAAATCAAACAAAAGATACAATTTTAAAGTTAACAACTGTTTTGCTATTTGACGTGTCGCTTAATTTAATAAATAAGTTGATTATTTAAACACGTATCAAATTTAAATACACAGCCGTCTCAACAACAAAGCTTTCGTTATTAATTTTAAATTACTGATGAATTTCTGGTAAATAGCTGCCAAATTCATAGAAAATAGAAAACTTGGGAGTATAAATTGAATACGAGTCCTACAAAGTGCTACGGTATGGTTTATTGTCACCCGCTCCCACTACCACTTTTGTGATGAAAACTGGCAGAATTTTAAAATGTGTAGCTAAATTAATTGTGTTTAAATTTTGTTATCATGTAACCCGTAATATCAATTGTTTTAGTGTATATGGCCTTATGGCAACATTGTTTTCCGATACCGATGTGATTTTTTTTTTCTTTCTTGCTTTTTGGGACACGAACCGTACACAACGTGTGTGGGGGACACTTTCCGGTCCTGGGACGTGGTTCCAGAGATCTTTAATTGTAAATTCACTTGCAGTTCTTTTTCTTTTGTGTTTTTTTTTTGTCCGAGATGAAAGAACTGATATTTTTCTAATTCGACGAAAATTAAATTCCATTTTGTTCTCTGCGCAGAGTTTAACATCAATTTTCTTAACATTTATAAAATCGTGTGAGCACGCTAGGTTGTATAATAGTTATTGTGTATTGTGTTAATTCAAAATTTTGTCTGTTAATTCGGTGATTGCAAATTCTTAAATAAACGTTTTCATAATACTAGAGCAATATGCTTTATTTTTTCTACCTACCTGCATTACGTCGAGTTCCTACCAACTGTATTGGTCTTAATGACTTTTATTCGTGGGGATTTATTCTTGGGGCTTAACATCGTGAACAATAATAGACATTTCTCACAATAAATGAAACTCGCTCTAAAATAAATTACGAGTTTTGTCAAAAGATATGTATTCATGGCAAGTTACCGTGCGCGTGTAAACAATTTCGACTAACAAACTTTGACTCGTTTATAATTGTTTACGGTCTTCAAACCAAACCCCAAAAGCATTCAGATTCAACTCAAGGCAGTAATATACGTCAGTCAGGATTAAATCAAGAAACATAATGAATCTGTGTTGGAATATTATTCAGCTTTAACTGAAGTCAAAATTTATTACTCTCAATATTATAAAGGAGAAATAATATTTAATTAAAGAATACATTAAAACGTCATGATCATTATGTTATAATGAATGTTTAGATGAAACATTTTTTTTTAATTTTATTTTACAGAAAAAATATAAACGAGTTTAAAGTGTTCACTGTCGGTACTTATTGAAAAGACATTTTATTAAAAAAAAAAAAAAACGCTCGCTTATACTTATACCAAAATTAATTTATTATGATCGGGACGGGTTACCCTCATTGAAAATTAGCGTAACCGGCCAAATCTTAACAAGTAACTGTAGAATAAACTCAAAAGAGTGTATAGTGTTATTATTTTAATAAATTTTATGCCGACGACATAGGTATATATATATATTATTAATATATCGTTAAGAAAAAATAGATCATTCCTTTATTTCCTACTTTATTTATAAAGGTCATAACCGGTTTATAGAGAGCATTGTCAACCGATAAGAAATATAATTTAACAGTGCTATTTATACAAAAAAAAAAATGAAATGAAAAGGTGTAAAGAACAATTGTGAGGTTATAATGCAAAACGTACTATTTCCAAAACTCGAACATTTTAGTAGTCAAATACTATAACGAATAACACAAACAAAATAAATTAAATTTGCATAAAAATATGATTTCCAATTTGAAAACGACAGTGTTGTAGACATTTTATATTACTAATATAATCAGTCGATTCCTTAAGCTTGAATTATCCTATCTGCATAAATAAATAAACATAGTATTTTGGAAAAAGTATGTTTGGAATTATAACCCTTCATATTGGCATAAAAAGAATTTACAAATTACAGTAAAAATGATTCTATAATTTAAAAAAAATTAACATGTTTAACACCTCCAACATATAATTGAAAAATCATCAAAATAAATAAAGTTAAATAAGTGACTGGTGGTAATTACAAACATATTTATAATTTCAGATTTTTTTATCAAAGTGATCTAAAATGCTACATTACTAAAGTTATCACTTTAATTTAACAGTTTCAAAAATCAAGTATTGGTAGTGAACACCGTCAAAGTGATCAATCATTCTGTTAATTTCAAACTGCTGCCAGAATAGTGATGTTATGCGTTCAGGAAAATGAAAAATTAAGTTCGTAGTAATTTTAGTTACAACGGATTTTCACAGAACAAACTCCGCAGCTGTGATACATGTTTGTAAGGGTAGCCAGTAGGGCTTGCATTACCAGTTTATCGGTTTACCGGTAATTACCGGAAACTATTTTACCGCGAGTTAAGGTTAAATACAGGCATATTGTAACGAAAGTTGATTGTGGACATCCATGCGATATTAGGAGTTTTAATTTTTCAACTTTGGCAACATTAAAAAGAGATTGTTACTGGTCATACTGGTATCAACTGTCATCACCATCGCAGTGACCGCTCGAACTCTGCAGCTGATCCTACATACTTGTTTTAGGACTGAGGTTAAAGTATATTTTAAAAACATACGTATTTTGGTACATATGTTTGAATTCTTGTTTATTTGCAACACCAAAAAAAATTGTAAATCTTGATTTTATTTAAACATTTTTTTCATAAAATATTTTATTATTTAATTTTAATTACGAACTTATATTAGGTGTATACAAAGTATATACACCAATAAGTTAATAGTACTAACTACTCACAGTCAGATAAACCAAACACTATACAGTCGTAATTCATTAACCAAGCTAGATGGGGCATATACATAAGTGATTATCTGATCTCCCATTACCATATCTCAATAAAAACAAAAATTACGTCATAAAAAATATATGACATTATTCACCTGAAACGTATTCGAAGTTGTTTAGGTTTCAATCTAGGATACCGTTTTTAGTTAAGGTAGCCACATACATTATACTTTAATCATCCGATCTACATAAGTTTTTTTTCAATTACCGGTAAATAGCCGGTAATAGCAAATTGACGGTAAATTGCAAGCCTTAGTGGCCAGTTATAGTATAAGTTTCACGTGCGGCCAGCTTAATGTATCGGTTTGCGCGCAAGTAATTTAATTGCCATTGATAACGTAGCATAATGTTATTACCATTTGAACCAAGAGTGCATGTAAAATGCAGCTGAAAACGGTGTTCATGCAACCGTTTCTATATATACTACAGAAGTTTTCAACTGTTCTGTGGTATTATTATCAACATTTTAATGTATGTTTTTTTATCCAATGTGGATCATATGACCTCTTAATGAAGGTATCTTAACAGAATTCTTCCTACGAGGAACTAATCAGTCGCTCAAAGAGAGAAGTAGGGATAGAAAAATAAGGCTAGGGCAGGATTAGTGGTTAACCAATCGCTCTCGCTACGCCCAGTTATTGATGAATGGGAAAGGTGGGAGGGAAATTAAGACATCACAAACACACATGCCTTCGAACAGAAATCGATAAATCGAAATACGTATAGATTGCTTTTTGTAACTAGATGTTTCATATGTGTGCTACAAAAATTTTCGATGAAAACGGCTTGTTGTTCAAACTCTCGGGAAGATATTATGTTTTTTAAAATGTGTACTTATTCCAAGTTATTATTAAGAATAATGAACGATTTATCAGATGTTTCCATAAATGAAACCTGTTTAAAAAAAATCTTTAAAAAAAGTGTGGAAGTGGTAAAATAATGTTTTATTATAAGAACACGTCGAAGACAACGATCCCTCTAAACTGCGCGCGCGCGCGGCCGCGCAGCTGTTTGAAAGCCCTTGCGCACTCATTTCGATGTGGCGCGCACTCCATGACAGCTATTCAATTGATATTTGATTGGCCCGAGCAGCCTTTGAAATTTTCTCACAGCTAACTTTTATCTTAACATTGGACTCGTAGAGTATTCAATTCGAATCGTTCAAACTATCTACATTCTCACAGATTTTGTCACTAACGACCCGGGTTTCGCCTTTCGGCATCTTCAGGCGTTCAAGTGCACGGATGAACTTGAACTGAAATCTGTGAGAAAGATTCAAATTTAATATTGAAATTCCACTAAGCACCTTCAGTCGAAATCTTAAATTATATCGTAATTGTTTAAAACTGTTAAATAAGTAATAAACATATTTTTATTGTAATTTTTTACACGTTATATTGAAATGCACTCGAGTTTCGTATAACCCGAATATAAACGAGGCATTGTTAGTATTATGCAAATACTTGTTATACGTTCGTCGAAGTTCATGCATAAATAGATTTTTTTTCAATATACAATATCTACTCAAAATACGAGAACACGTACTAAATAAAAAATGCAAATATGCTTCACAACATGGTACTCTTTTTTCCCCGAAAACTCACTAAGCCCAGCTACAAATAATTCAATTCGCTGAGAAGCTTAATTGCGGATACGAAAATATGAAAAAACCTAACGTTGAAATGAAAAAAAAACCTACAATTTATGCGAATAGGGAAATATTTTTACGAAAATTTGTCGCCACTCTCTCTATGGTTTGTTCTAAAAAGTTTCATTTCATATAATGTGTTGATTTTTTCATACTGACATTGTATTTTTATTTCGCGTAAATTATTAGTTTTCCCAACTTCCACGAACATCAATTTGGTATTATCTTATTTGTAATTAATGTCGGGTCCTGTGGCGCAGCGGCTTAGCGTTGTTAGCCTACCTCACCAACATTTTTTCGATCGATTTATCAATTTCTGCTCGTAGGCATGGGTGTTTGTGATGTCTAAAAAAATATCCCTCCCACCCTTCCGATCCGTCAACAGTTGGGCGCACCGAGGGCGATCAGTTAATCACTTGTAATTGGGTATAAAAATATCAACGTATTTAGTTCTACAATTTTTTAATTGAATTGGCATTCACTTGGTAGAACTCTATTGTAATTAAGTTTAAAAAATATATAACTAAATACGTTATTATTTTTTACCAAATTACAATACTTTTCTTCCAAGTAAATGCCAATTCAATCACTTGTCATATCATAGCCTTTTTCTTCTATCTCTACTAATCTCTCTGAAAAAGAAAGGTTATGCTTAACATTAGAAGCGGACATGGATAAAAAAAAATCAATCATTTTTCATGTTCTTATTTCCAATCCTTATTTTTTGTCTCCGTTTCAAGATCGATTGTATGTTTTCATCACCGCAAGACTCTTCAATATTTTGGAACTTAACCTTTAAAAACTGCTTAATAAGTGATTGCTTGCTTTTAGCGTGTAAATCTATATATATTTAATGGTAAAAGGTCAAGCTCTTGTATTTTGCTCTTAAATTTTAAACTCCTATCCATTTTAACACATTATAGGCGGGACACGTAAAAATACGTTTATCGCGTACTGTCAAGAAACTGTAGAAATTCATAAATTCATTGGAAAATCAATTTATAAAACTGTCAGTACTGGGATTCGAACCCGTGACCTCTGTAACCGAAGCCAACGATGTTGACCACTCGACCACACAGGCAGCAAATACAATATATGTATGTTATATCAAAACCGAGTTGTAAGAGTCACGCGTTATACGCGGTCTGATTGTAATACAAATTCGAATCTAAAATTTCAACAAAACTTACATTCCAACTCATAAAAAAAAGAATTTTAATCGTAATAATATTATCACTAAACATAAACTTTATTGATGGCGATCTGAATTGAGATGAAATCCGGGTCGTGAAAAATCATATGAAAATGTACCAAAATTTCAACTGAGTAACGAGCAGTTCTCGTACAAACACCTTAGTTGAGATAAACTCCATTAGGATTCATATGCTCCAGATGGTAGCGGACATGGTAAAAAAATTGCGTATGGCATTTTAAATCAAGCCAAAAAAATATTTTAAGGATAATGGATTGTAGAGTAATCGGTCAACTAGTCGCATCTGATTTTTTCCTATCCTTTTCAATATACCCTTCATGTCTCTAAAAATAAGTGTAAAGTGGCTATATAAAAGCAGTTTGTTGCTTGCTGATTTGTTCTCGTAGAAACACTTCTGTTGAGATAAACTCCATTAGGAGTCCATACGCTCCACATTGGGAGCGGACATGGTTTAAAAAAATAATAAATAAAAATATTTTTAAAATTTAACACATTCCATGAATTTACATTTATAAAACGAACAATCAATTTAGTTTAACTTAGAAAATCCAGCTTCGCTCTTATTTTATATAAAAAGATAAAATCATAAATGTTTTTATGAATAAGTAATCGTTTTCCATTTGTTTTAACGCCTCGTTCATTTGAATCAGTGAATAGATCCGTTTGCACGAATACCAAGAATTGCAATACAATTAAACGGGTTAATGAAGGTGGAAAATTCATCATAATTTTACCGGCAATTGGTTCTAAAAGAGCTTGATAAAATATTTTGATTGTTGTGTATATTTGAAAAATAAATATTATTTTTCAGAATCGTTTAAGCACTTTTGAATAACGTAATCCATTTTCATTTATTTTTCAGTGAAACTGCACACACACAATTAAAACTGGAATCTCTGAAAATAAATGCATATGGGATAGCACCAGCAAATATTTAACTGTGCATTTAATCGCTTATATGAATATGTGAATATATTTTTTTTATTATTTTTATTCAAGGAAATATTTCCATCATTTTTTTAGTATACTTTTTATGCAATATTGTGTGGGACGTATCCACTAGGGTCGCCAATCCTGGGATCCTGTTCAATTTCGCGATCCCGAAATGCCGGGATTGGTATGGTCGCGATCCCGGGATATCGGAATTGAGACATTTTTAGCAAATCCCGAAAATTTATAGTATTTTGGATTTGAAAGAGCTAAAAAAACGTCACGTTGATATTTTGGGCAAAAACTATAGGGATTTGAGAATTTAAAATTCCTCGATGAGCAAAAGAAAAAACGAGTCACGGAGATATTTTGGACAAAAACTATATGGTATGAAATTTGAAATTCCTCAGTGACCTGAAAACATTTCTCAAATTATACACGATTTCACGTTGAGCACCCAATCCCGGGATCACAAAAAGGCTCCGGGATTGGATACCCTAGTATCCACCGCCTAAAAAGAGAGTCCAATGTTTATGGATATAAAATTGTATTTAAAATATATGAACTACCGTTAAACATAAAACATACACAGATGACGCAAAATTTAAATAAGACTACACCGAGTATAAACCAAATTTTATTTTATTTTTACAACGAAATAAGAAGCGGCGTATTTTTAGAAGTTATAAACTTTTACGTGGGTGGGTTCCAAAACATGTTTTTTCGCCTCTATACATTTATAATAGGTTTTTCAATATTTTAAATGATATTTAGATTTTTCCTATATTTCATATGATTATTTTTTATAGATTTATACGACGGTTAAAATAAAATCTATGACAAAAAAATAATTCAAAAAGTGTTTTTTTTGCGAAATCGCATTATATACACAATTTCTTTACTTCAAAATAAAATAGTACTTTGTGATGAAACATCCAAATACGATTAATGCGTATTTCATTGCTGTTAGTTTGTGCCAGCGATATAAATCGTAGCATATTGATGGTTCTGAGTAAATATCAAATGAAAAAAATAGCTTTTATGTTAAAGTTTCTGGCATCGATATTTTATGTTCCATATATTAATTATTATTATCAAATTTGTATTATTTTGATTCTGTACTCTTCCATATGTCGATGACGACCCGGGTTTTGCCTTTCGGCATCTTCAGGTTTTATCAAGTCCACGAATATACATACTTGAACTGACGTGCAGCAAACGGTTTGTATTGTTTATATACAAGATGCCGAAAGGCGAAACCCGAGTCGTTATCGACAAAACTTATGGAAGAGTACAGAATAAAAATAATTCAAATTTGACATTGAATTTCCATCAAGGATCTTCATTCGAAGTTCTAAATTATAATTATTATATTTAAAATATAGATACACAAATATTTTTTTTTGAATTAATTAATATACAGAGACAGCATCAATAATAACTGTCTAAAACAATTAATGCTTTTTTGGCAAACTGGTCTAATAAATCACTAATTGAATTATTCAAGAAAAAATATATATCCAAGAATTTCTTTGTATACGTAACTCATTTTTGTCAGTTTGTTTATAACCAACTTCTGTTAGAACAGTAACGAAATTACAATCTGTATTAGTCTAATTATGATTATTTTTTTGAAACCTTAATTATACATGTTTGCTGCGGTAGGCTGCCAATACATAACAAGGGGCTCGCTTAATCTCCAAGCAATGCTCGGTGTTCCTGGGAAGTAGTGATTTTGTTAATACTCCTATACAATTATATGCAATATTTAAATAAGCAATCGATTGTTACTTAATACACTTATAAAATATAATAATATGAATTTTACCGTAAACTGATCAATGTAAATGGCTAAAAATGTACTCCTGTTTATACTGAAGCTGTCATAGATAATATATATGGGCTCGCCGGCCTTAGTCAAATTTAACAAGGGGCTTGCGCGATCCCCTCCGAGCCCCCTCCAGCCTACCCCTGCATTTTTTATTAAAATATACTAAAATCTTTTTTCACATGAATCAAAAATAACACGGTCCGCTACAAACACAAAAGTATATAAGTGGATACATAATATATTTCTAAACGAATTTTTCTTCTAAGACGATTCCCAGACACGAAATAACGAACAAAGGCTTCATTAGATATTAACACATCAGTTATTTCTAGTTATCTCTCATAATAGTCCCCGTATATAATCAAGCAGCGATGATTAATTAAAATACATATCGACTGTGGAAAGGAAAAAGGACGTAGCCCACACATAGCAAATTTTACAGGAGGAACAAATACATGTTTTGATGATTTTCAACCATATGCAAATTATGAAATAAACACAACCTTGAACCATACGGAGACTTCTGAACTGGTGTTTAATTGACATAATCTAATATTAATTTAAGAAATTGTTTAGGAAAAATCTTTTTTTTTTGTATTTTGCCTTGGTTTCAATTTTCACGGGTCCATCTTTTTTAAAACTTAAAAGCTAAATTTAGACACTAATTCTGCTTTTGCAGCTTAAATATTTTTGATAGAACGTGTATCAAGTTGGATACATTGTGATTATCGAAAAAAAGGTGTTTTGAAAAAACTGGGGGTTACGTCTTTTTCCTTTCCACAGTCGATATTATAAATAATATATTGTGTAACTAACTTATTCATTATTTTATTACCTTTTTTAGACGGCTTGTTTTGTTCATAATGTTGTTCTTTTTATCGAATATACGGTTTATTTTTAATTCAAGGAAGAATTTTTTTATGATTTTTCGTGACACGTGAAAAAATAATAGTTGAGAGTATTTCAACAGATTTTGATGTTTGAGTTATTAGAAAAGTTTATTAGAATGATATATGGTTAAAACTTCTGAAAAATAACTCCAAACCACTTTCTTGAGCTTTCATGCGGCTTCTAGTAAGTTTTCCAACCCACTTTTCAGTGATTTATTTGTGTCGGTAAACCAGGTCATGGAACGGCAAAGTTTAATATATTTTTTGTTCTTTTACACTAATTAATACCACCTGTATAATTTATAGTAGTGTTTAATTCTCCCCGAGAAATACTTGCTAAGTTTATGTTTCTTTTTTTTTATTAAAAAATTAAAAACGGACGGACGAAAAAAAGTTATGATTGTATTAAAACATAAAATTTATGTTATGCAGCTTGGATAGACTAACGAGAAAAAAACTACCTTAAATAGGGCATCTAATTAACCGTAAAAATCAAGTAACCGGTTATCGGGTTTTTTTTTTTTAAATAAAAAAAATTCTAACCGTCTTAAACCGGATTTTTATTCACAATACAAATTTTAGTACTACACAAACCAATGTTCTATGAAATGAAAAAAAATATATAGAGCATTTTGCTTACTAAAATAATAATTACTAGATACGTAGATTACCTTTTTTCAACTATGTCCACTTTGTCTAAATAATGGTTTTTTCTACGAGAACTGGTTGTTACTCAGTTGCTCAATCTAGAGATATATGGATATGGCTTATTATTTGTGGATTGGACGGGTAGAATGGAGTTTTAGACATCACATGCCTTTGAATGAAAAAAATCTGTTTGTACAGAGACTTCAACAATTAAATCCGTCACGTAAGTTAATGACGTTGACCACTGCGCCACAGGGCCGAAATATGAATAGTTGTATAAATTGAAGGTGGAAAGATAATTTTCAATAAGTCCCAGTTAACCATGCAAAAAAAAACCTTGTTTCGATTTCTTTTTAAGCTGGCAATTAACCAGTTAACCGGTTTCGGTTTAAACCGGGTTTTAAGCCCTAGTCATAAAAATATAAGAAAGAATATTATAATATTTGCATATTTACGAAATAATTGATTAATAAAAACTGTTAGGAAAAATAAAAAAAGACATTTATATAAATTTGTACGTGGGATGAAAACTACACTAAAATGTTGTCATATTATTAGATCTTTGCAAGGTAAACGAGTAAAACACCATTTTGTTACACACGTGTCGGCAAAAACAAATGTCTGCTAGTATAAAAGAATTAATTATTTGTCATAAATAATAAAATAGCCGATTTTTATATTGTTTTTTGCAAATCTAAAAAGCATTCCAGGTTGTTACGCTCCTTAACAATTTATAAGTATGTAATTTTATTTGAATAAACATACGTTAAAAATATTAAAAATGTTTTTTTTTCGGCATGGAACGTATTATTTCATTTTACATTGTTTTATATGGGAAAAATTGTTTCGCTTAACGAGTAAGATTCTTGAACGAATTAAACTCGTTATGAGAGGTTCCACTGTATATCTAAATAATATATGTACATATATATATATCAGGTTAATTTGTTAGTGTGCGAAATTAAGCCGCTAAGTAATAATAATAGTGTTGTTCATTTTATTTTAATAAATGTCACTAACAAAACTTAGCCCTGAATTTGTTGTACATGTCAGGTTTAGGATTAACCAACTTATAAAGGTTAAAAAATCTTTCACAATCTGTTGAAACGAGACAAAATAATCTACAAATTAATATATTTCTCTGAAAGGTGAATTTATTTATTCGAGAACATTCCACTTCTGTCAAGCAATTTAAAAAATATATACCGTTGTCAACTTTACTATTCAAAAAATAAAATAGAATATAGATAAACTACTTTCTGTCTTTACTTTCAAAGCCTAGTGCCGACCACTTACCTTTCGTATTTTAATATAATAATAATATGATACTACATAAGATAAACCGCTTCTCTCTAGACAGTCTGAGTACAAGTGCGGTTACTCTTTTTGAAATCTAAGCTACTAAATCAGGCAAGCTTTTTATTCGTATAATATCGTCGGTATACAGCCAGAAAACGTAAAGTCAAATAACTTTATTTTAATATGATCGACTCTTTAGAATATCATGGAATGAACTGTCAATGTGGCCGTTAATAATAAGACAAATCAATTAATCGAAATGTGTATTGCACAAAAATTTAATTCGTCTTATTGTCTTTGGATAGCTGTAAAAAATTAAATTGTCTGTCAGTTATAACTGCCAAAGAAAAATAGTTAGATTGTATTACTTTTTTAATATCGAAATAAACATATTTAATACGAGTGTGCTTGTTTTTCCAGACAATATAGTATGTTTATATAATTGTAAACCGGTTCCCGGCAAGTGTTGCAATGCTACTCAAAGAAAGAGATGTTTCTGTGTTTATTGTGTTTATTGAAGTGCATGTCTTCTTTTTCTGTCTGTTTGACATTTGACGTTCGCTGCCGATTGTTTATGGTACGATACGCGCGCCACCTACTGTAATTTAATTGTACTATGCCTAAACCTTTCGCGCAAGATGCATGAACGGTATGGCAGACATAAAAACATTGATTTTAATATATAAGACCAACTGTAAGTTAATTTTAATATGTCTATAAACTTCTCGCAAGTGCAAGGAAAAGTTTGTCAATGTTTTATTGCAATCGGACGAGCGGTGTGGCATCGCATAAAATACGATAAAACAATCACACCTAATGCACGGAACACATTTGAACGGAATGTCAAAATATATACCATACGATTTGACAGATTTGAAATATTCCATTTTTAATTTTTTAATAAAAACAATCGAACGTCAAATTTAAATTGTCTGAATGCTGTTTGATCATCAGTTGACGATTAACAGTTGAATTGCAAGAACGGTAGACATACAAAGATTGATTTTTATATATATGACGTACTGTAAGTTAATTTAATATGCCTTTAACCTTCCCGGATGTGCAAGCAAAAAGTTTGTCAGATTTTTATTGCAATTTGATCAGTGGTTTGGCAGTCCATAGGGTACGAACAAACAAACATTCATTTTTATACAATATATTAGAAGATATCGATCTGCATGCATAGCTCAAAACATTTATTTTTTTAACTCAACGTTTTCTGGCAGTATACCGACGAATACTCTTTTATACACCAATAAAGTAAGGAATATATTTTTAGACACTTTATTCAATTATAAACATACTTTTTTATTTAAATATTTTAGTTAATGTTCTCACACAAAAAAAAACTGAAATAAATACCGAACGACCGTTTTGTAACCGCTGTGCTTAGCGGTACAAAAAGCTTTTGTCCGAACGTAAAATGCTTTTATAAATATCCGAACAAATAGACAATAACGTATTCGTGTGCTAATAGCGCTGTTTTACTTTTTGACTCCTCGATTTGTTTGTTTTTTCATGAAATTAATTTGAATATAAATATCATAAAAAACTTTTTATGATATTTATATTCAAATAAACTTTTTGCAAATACCGTGATTATTTTCTAATAAAATGTTTGCTTTGTTATTATTATACAGTCGACTCTCTCTATAGTGTAGAGATTGGGACTATGCTATAGGAATATTACGTTATAGAGAACTAGGCACCTATACAAAATTTGAGATTAGGTTATTTTGTAAATTGAACGAAATCAAAAAATCAAACATTTTTCCTGTCACGTTTACCTTTTTGATTCACCTGTCACAGAATATGTTTAACGAATTCAAGGGAAAACCGCTACTGAATATTTTTCAACGTTATGTATAAATAAGAATTTTATTTTTAATATTATTAATATTTTAAAAAATTCTAATTTGATCGTGAAAATTTAGAGTTATTAAAAAATACATGCTATCCGATATACGGCGGATCGTTATATAAAGATATTTTTAAAAAAGAAAGAATCAGAAATACTGCAGAAATTTTTTCATTGGCAATTACTCGTAAAATACATTTACTTCAGGTACATTATACAAAATATTTACGTCTTACAATGAATAAAAACACTGATTTTTTAATATACATATATATTACTTCCAAATGTTCTAATACAGCGGTTTTCAATCTTTATGCTACTGCGCCTCCTCAAAATAAAAAATATATTTTGCCGTGCCTCCTCTACATTTATTTTGTTTTAGTAAATATAGTAATTTAGACACGTTTTGTGCATTACTGAAACAGAGCGTTTGCAAAGACGCCAATTTTAAATCTTCTGATATGAATTTTTATTTATTTGTAGATATTATGGTGTGAAAATTATTTTTTATAAAGAAGTTTTAGCGGTACTCCGCGCTTCCCCTAAGAGTCACGCCTTCCAGATCGGAAGCCGCAGCTCTAAGACGTTCTACGCAACGTGCTTCTGTGAATGATGCTTTGAACGTTACCTACATAATATACGTACACATTTTACCCCCATTAATTGAGAAAGGCTGTATACAGTTATTTATATGTATTTTTTTGAACGATAATTTATTCAACTAACTGTAAATTTTCTGACGGACAAAGATATTATTTACGATGGCTTTTTTAATGAATTTTATTAGAGTGAAAAAAATCCCCGAAACACAGCTAGTAGCTCCGAGTTTTATCGAACCCTTTGTAAACGTGTTGGCAGCTCACTGTTAATTGTAGACTTTATACCTGGATTGATAATAACAAAAGACTGATTGTATATTAAATGATAATCACATTTACCTTACGCCGGGAACAATGGTGAGATTGTCACCTAATGAAAGCTGATATACAATAAACAATTTTACAATGGCAACAGATAGCAACCATCTTAGTGGTGTAACTATTCTAATTGTGGGAATTTCAGCCTTTATAACAGCTAACTAAGACAGTAATCGAACGTTGCATTGAAAAGGCGTCATGTTGTTTATGACAACTTTCATAATACCAATCTAAGTGCAAAAGGTTAAAATAACAATTTTTCAGATTTAAATATGAAACAGACTGCAAAGGTCATAATCTTAATACAAATAAAGCAAGTGCAAACTCAATATTTTTCACAAGAAAATACCGACAAATTTATCGAAAAATATGTATATTGATTTTCTTTTCTTTCGCAAGAGGTGCGGGCGTAACCCTATTCACACGAGACTCACCTACAATATAGACATAGATAAAGCCCTGGCAGACCACAATCACTCTTGACCCCGACTAGGGTGTCCAATCCCAGGATCCCGTCCAATTTTATGATCCTGAAATGCCGGGATCGTGTCAGTACTAATCCCGGGATTTCGGTCAACGTCATTGGCTTCCGTGACGGATTTAAAGCGTTGAAGTCTTCTATAAAAACCATTGTTATATAGACAAAGCGAACATGGTTGAAAAAAGTTAACCTAACTTATACATATATTAATTATTGTTTCAGTAAGCAAAATGCTCTTTATTTTTTTTCATGTCTTGGAACATTAGTTTGTGTGGTACTAAAATTTGTATTTTGTATAAAAGTCCAGTTTAAACTGGTAAGTCGGTTTTTTTTTATTTGAAAAAAAAACGAAACCGGTTAGTTGATTTTTACGGTTAATTGGATGCCCGAGTCATAACGCTATCGTAAAGATATCCATCCATGAAATAGAGTAAATAAAAATCTTTACGTTACAACAATTCATTTTTTTTTTTTAAATATTTACCTTTGTCTTAAATTGAGATAAAATTCTCGCAAAATACCGTAACGTTATATCTTTGTAGCAATCCATCCAACTAATGTCTTGTCAAGATTTCCTTCAACAAAATTTTGAACGCTATAATAAGTGAAGTGTGATCTTACGAAATCAGCGAAGCGAAATTTTTATTTAAATTCATTGTAATAATGATATTTATAAAACGTAAAAGATTTAAAATATGTCAGTGGTTTCCTGGGGATACTAAATTTCTTGAACATATTGTATGTTAATCTTAAGATACAGAAATAACAACTTCTTGGTAAAAGAAAATTATAAATTTTACTTTCTTGATAAATATTAATATTCAATTCTGAAAGCAAAGTAAACTTTCATAAAAGGCAAACCTTTTAATAATATATGAAGAATAATTACTTTTTTAATTAGAGACTTTGAAAGGCGCTGTAAAGATATAAAACAAAAAGAAATGATCATGATTTTTTTCACTTGTTCTTATTTTATTTTTTAACCATGTCCGCTCCCTATCTGCTCCACGCATATGGGCTCCTAATAGAGTTTATCTCAACAGATAGATGTGTTTCTACAAGAACTGCTTGTTACTCAGTTGTTCAACCTCTCTTTTTCCAAAGAGAGTAGGGATAGAAGGATAGGGCTAGGACAGGACTAGTGATTAGCTAATCGCTCTCGAATAGGATGGGTAGGAGGGCGGAATTCAAGACATCACATACATCCATGCCTTCGAACAAAAATTCATAAATCGATTGAAAAATCAATTTATTAAACTGTCCGTACCGGGACTCGAACCCGGGACCTCCGTAACTGAAGCCAACGACGTTGACCACTCGACCACACAGGCGGCTATATATACTCATATACTCAAAATAAACTAAATGGAAGTACCACTTATCAAAATATTAAAATTGATTTAACAATAACATAAGCAATACACTTATTTAAATATATTTGTTTCAGTCATGATGTTTTCAATGCGTTTTTTTAATGGTATACATATATACCATTAGTAAACTATCCAAAAACTGTTACAATGTTTTAAATATAATATTGTTGATAATCCTATTTGATTTATCTTATATATAAAAATGAATGTTTGCTTGTTCGTACTTTATACGTTGCCACACCGTTCATCTGATTGCAATAAATCTTTGACAAACTTTTTGCTTGCACGTCCAGAAAGATTATAGGCATAGTAAAATTTGCTTACAGTAGGTCTTATATATAAAAAATATTTTTTGTATGTCTGCCGTACAGTTCATTTTGACAACGTATGCTTGCACTTGCGCGAAGGTTGTAGTACAATAAACTTACAGTAGGTGGCGTGTGTCACGTACCATAGACAATCGACAGCAAACGTCAAACGTCAAATAGACAGAAAAATAATAGTAATATATAATATTTTCTTTGGACCTCACACTTTTCTAAGAAATATAAAACCGAATAAGTAAACGAACGGAAAATTAATTTATTTATTGATTTGGCATTTACTTGGTAGAACTCTATTATAAAAGGGTAAAAATATCAACGTATTTTAGTTATACAGTTTAGTTTAGTTTAAAACTGTAGAACTAAAATACGTTGATATTTTTACCCTATTATTTGAACGGATAATTGTAACAATATTTATATAAAAAAACAAACTTTACGTTTTATACTAAAAATATTTTATAAAACCGTTACAGATAAAGAGATATTAGATCAGTAGACATTGTAAATAAAAAAAAATATATTAAAAATCTTCTCAGAATGTTTGATTCTTCAGTTAAATTATTTTAACGTTTTCGTTGTCATTTTTTAGTGGAAAAGCATTGTATTAAAAACAAAATAATTTTACATTTTTATGAAAGATCAAGACTGATTTTTTTTTATTGCGAGCATTATCACAGGGTGGCATTAGTTTATAATGCTTGTTAAATCCCAAATTGTGGAATTATTAAAAAAAGTGTTTCATTTTTAATATTTTTTTTAACGGAACATCCTAACAACACTTACCCTGATTATTCAGTCACTCATGATTTTTTTATATAAAATATTGAAAGTAGAAGTTTTCGGGTCTGGACACATTTAGATTCTATGCGTTTTAAGTCGATTGATTTTTTTAAAAGTTGGCTCCCGTGGACATCGCGAATAGGACGAACAACATAGGCGTTTATCAGTCGGTCAAAAGAGTTTTTTTTTACTGTATTTTTAAACAGTTTTCCTCAACTGAGGGCCACAGAGAAAAAATAATTTTAGGGGGCCACGGGCACAGTCCCAGGCTTTTAAAATCGGGCAGCGACAAAATATTTATAAATTTGAGAAACTATGTTTTAAATATGAAAAATATTTTCACAAAACAATTAATTTTTAAATTTTTAATTGTAGAAAATATTTGACATACAGCTTACGCCAAATGCGTCAAATATTTGAAAGTTCTAAATTGAAAGATCATACAAGAATCGTATGAGAATTTTTGAAAGTCACATGAGATTAACTAAATGAGAATTGACATCACAAGCACCCATGTCTTAGTTCTCAATTGAAAATTTGAAAAAATCATTTTTTAATGACAATGCAGTAATTCCCAGTGGCAATTATTATGCGACGTAGTCAAAACACTATAATCATCAAATTTGAATTATTTTGACTCTGTACTCTTCCATACATTTTGTCGATAACGATCAGTTCAAGTGCATTCGTGCACGTGCACTTGATAAAACCTGAAGATGCCGAAAGGCAAAACCCGGGTCGTTATCGACAAAACTTGTGGAAGAGTACAGAATCAAAATAATTCAAATTTGATATCGAAGTTCCATCAAGCACCTTCAGTCGAAGTTCTAAACTATTATCATCATTATCAGACAGCGTGTTAAAGTTTAAAGCATAAATGGGCAACCACCGGCCCGCCGAGCTATTTTGTCCGGCCCTGATTCATCTCGGCGAAGTAATAGATAAAGAAATTAATAGTTCCAGGGAGCCAATATTGCTAGTATCGTAATTCAAGTTCAAGGCCAATCTTCACACTAAATTTTGTAATCAGTATATAATATTAATATTATGTCGTTCATTATATAAATTAAAAATATTTATAATAAGTAGCAACGTGTTTCATTTAATTTAATATTACTTTATTATGTTAAATAATTTGGTCCGGACCTTGACTCGGAGACAGAATGATAATTTGGCCCCAGACCTAGGAAAGGTTGCAAATGTTTGGTTTAAAGTATCTTAAAAAGTATATTTGCCAAGCCTTTGGCGTAGTAATAATTTCACTATTATGCTGTGTAAATGCTTTCTCCATAGGCGAAAGGCGCCGCGGAAAATAACTAATTATAAAATTTTTGTAAATAAATCTACATGAAAAGGCTTCATCGTATTACATAAATATTTATTGAACATGGTTTTAAAGTGAAGAATATTTTAACGTGGTATTTCATTTTAACTCCTCATAACAGATTAATCAGGCAGCACCTTTGAGAAATGATTGCTTTGAAAACAGTCATAAAAAGTATGCTGCCTGCATTAAAAACGGAAACCCGTTATATATTATATCATAAAATTTATAATTAATGGGTGGTTGGTGTTATGAACACGTGTGGCGTTCGTTCGGGAAACATCTACATACAAGTAGGGTATCCAATCCCGGAGCCTTTATGTAATACCGGGATTATGGGATTGATTCATTTTCAATCCCGGGATCCTAGGATTAGGCACTCTGCGTGAAGTCGTCTTGGTGACTCGTTTTTTTTTAGAGGAATTTGAAAATCTCAAACCCTATATTTTTTGTTCAAAATATCAACGTGACCTTTTTTTTAGCTCTTCCAAATCCAAATTCCTATAAACTTTCGGGATTTGCTTAATATGTCTCAATCCCAAAATTGGACGGAATTCCGGGATTGGAGACCCTACATATAAGCTGTCCAAGCCGTAAAAAGTACTGATCCAAATTAGTTAAAGCATACATTGCTCGTCGGGTCCCATAGTGGTCAACGTTGTTGAAGTCGATTACGGTACCCACGGGCTCAAATCTCAGTTTGGGCGGTTTTATTTTACAATCTATCAATGTATTTTTGTTAGTAGGCATGGATGTCTAAAATTGAATGCCACTCATTCCATCCCCAAAACAGGGTGTAGTGATTAACTAACCACTACAGTGGAACCCCCAATTACACTGCCCCGAATTACGCGCTGGCTTGAAATATT
This sequence comes from Himalopsyche anomala, assembly GCA_031772345.1. NCBI lineage: Eukaryota > Metazoa > Arthropoda > Insecta > Trichoptera > Rhyacophilidae > Himalopsyche > Himalopsyche anomala. Next base: position 4,489,777 of record CM062844.1, on the reverse strand, counting down.
CACCGCAAATCCGAGACAGTCGGCTGTGCGGTGCATACAGTGAAATGTTCGCTAGCGTCTGTGTATTCAACACGTACCAGGCTATACACGCATAGCCGGGCAACTGTCTATATGCTGGATTTTGGCGCGCTTTGCATTTTATCACTTAGTAATTAAATACATCGTCCATATTTTATTTGTTTGCAAAACTAAGGGAAATCTCAAGTAGTCTCTTTCTCGCTACGTCCCGTTGTTTTAGGTTTGGAAGAGTGGGAGGGATTTTATTCAGACATCACAAGATCCGTCACGGAAGCTAACGACGTTGACCACTGCATTATAGAGCCGAAATTATTACATGATTTAAAATAAGGAAAATAAATTCATGGATTCAAGGTAAAACCAAGAAAAAGCATTAGCTACGCCAAAATATGACTTTATTGGAAAAATTCTCTAAATTCCGCTTGAGAAATTATTTACCTTTAAAAAATTGTAGAATCCACTAAAAGTATTTTATCATAGTTTATTTTTGTAAAGCATTTTTTTTCAATATGAAATTTGATTTGACATGTACGACATGTTTGCTTCTTATATTTGCAGATAATTTTTGTACTCAAGTTTATTTGAAGTGATTAATATTTTTGAAAAATTACACATTATAAATGTTGTCAATTATTGCTGATTATTTATCCATTCTGTTTCTAGTTCTAGTACGTTTACATATTATATAAATATTTTCTTCTTTTGTCGTGAATTAAAAGAACATCAAGAACAGATCACGTCGTTTCAAATTTTCAAAATATGTATAAATTCACTAAATGCTGAAGATGACGGGGTCTATCTTTTGTTATACTTCTCACATAAAATCATTGATCATAAACTTCGTCTCCTTTGCATACTTATGCTCTACATACTTGAGCTATCTCCACTAAATATAATATGTAAATGTCAGTTCAAGTGTGAAATCGTTGAATTCGTCAATATAGACATAAACTATTAGTTTTAGTTGAAGCTTAAATCATTTCAATTCACATTTACTTTGATCACTCAATGAACTGTATAAACTCAACGAAGAGTAGAAATGACATTCCGACTTTGATCAAGTTAGGTAAGTATACAAAAAAATACGAGAATGGTAACAAGAAGTTGACATTTTTGAGGTTATGTTAAACTTCAGATGACAGTAAAACAAAATAGCTGCGTGATTGTGAGTTTGAAAGTCACAAAAAGTCAGGCATGTACTCCGTCAGACTACGTCTCCGACTTTAAATTAAAAACCGACTCCGGTTCCGAAATGATTTTTTCTATCATTCACATTTAACTTACAACGTACATACAATATGTATACCATCAGATCAACTAAAGTAAACTTAGCATGCAGTGGCAACAATATGGAATCTTGTGCTTTGAATGCAGATCATTAGAAATATTTTTTAAGTGGGTTGTAATCGTAATATTTTTCCGACTTCACGACTCTTAACTCCGCTTCTGACTTAACAGCTCTGCAAATAATAAACAACCATTAAAAATATGTATCATAATACACTTTTTTGTTATAACCTCAGAGTCACACATTAAAAAAAAACACAATTTACTGTTTATTATTTTTATGTAATATTAAGTAAATGCGATATGAACATAGGTAACATTTCGTATGAATAGCTATACTAAAAGTTTTTGGTATTTGCCGGAGGGGCTTAGTCGACGGATGCCAAGAGGCAAAAGCGTCGCCTGGATATCCTTCGATAATGGGTACCAAAAAGCACTCGTTTGTTACTCATATTCGAAAATGGGTTCCTAAACACTTCAAAAGAGCTTTTCGATACGATTGAATTTCTCAGTCAATTTTTTTAAAATGACTCTTCTTGTACATTCATTCCAGACGATAAATTTTCAATCTAACATAAAGCAAGTATGCTTTAAGCACTGTTCGGCTTTTGTGAAATTGGTTGCAGGATCACGAGTTGAATTCCGGAAATTAAACTTGCAAACACACATTTTTAAAATCGGATTTCCATTTGAACGCATTGATAGAGCTTACGTAAAAAAAACTGTTTTTGAATTACAATATTTCTTAAAACCAGAGATAAGCCGGTTTTCGAAGTTTCATAAAAAATGGATTATTTAATAAAAATAACAAAAAAAATGCTTAGTTTTTTTTATTATTTATTATATAATCACTAGTTCTGGTGACCCAGTTGGTTAGACCTTGCTCTACCGATCACGCAGGTCTGGGTTCGATTCCTGGTAAGATCACAGTGAATTTGAGAATTACTCAATTCAAAGTTGTGATCGAAGACTGGGGGTTTGTGATGTTAATTTACAACAGTTTCCTCTCCTCCCATCCTTCTGATACTTTAATAAGTAGGTATAGCAATAGCAATTAGTAGTTAACCACCAGTCTTGTCCTAGCCCTTTCCTTCTATTCCCACTCTCTTTGGGAAAAGAGAGGTTGAGCAACTGAGTAACAAGCAGTTCTCGTAAAAACACATCTGTTGAGATAAACTCCATTAGGAGTCTATATGCTCCACACTGGGAGCGGACATGGTAAAAAAAAATAAAAAATATAATGAAATATTTTATTTTACCATCGTAATCATATTTACCATGTCGGGTCATATGGAGCAGCGATTAGCGTGTTGGGCTTCCGTGTTTGAGTCTCAGTACGATCAGCATTTTTTTGGTTGATTTATCGATTTATGTTCGAAGGCATGGGTGTTTGTGATGTCTAAAAATTCTAAAAAGGTAAACATTACATTATAATAGAAAATATTTTACTTTAAAATAAGTTTAACGCAAACCTTGATTATTTTATTTTTCAATTTAAAATGTAACGTAACATAACATCTTACGAGTCCCCAGGTAAAGTCACATAAAATACCCTGTATACATTTTCGTTCGGGAGGGAGACCATAACTCTAAAGCAAACTGAATTATTAAGAGGTTCAAGTTAAGTCCTCGTCTCCTTCCATGTGTCTACAGTTTCGCCTTCCCAAGCTTTATGATAGCGCATTGAGCCTTTGGCCAAAGCTCGTTCACTGATAGTAATATAAAAGTCTGATACTCTATGTATTTCACATGTTTCTTTCCATTAATTATTCACTGGTAGAAAATAAATGTGATACACCGTAGTAAAAAGTAACCAGGAATCAGAAATCAATAAGGAATTAGGAAAGGTTTTTCAAGTTACTGTTTAAACAAACAATATGTTAAAGAAGAAATATATTAATTTGAACCAATCGACTAGGGCTTGTCGGTTTTTAATTAACGGTTTTTAGCTAAATTTGTGACATTCGAAAACTGGTTTTTCACTTTCGCGGCCGGTTGTGCCGAATTTTCCATTAACGAGTCTTTAAACAAAAAGACAGAAAAGTAAAAGTAACTCCACAAGTGGTATAGCAAATTTATCAAAGTTAATTTTATATTAAAACACTTCTTAGTCGGGCGTTTCAAAAATAGACTCAAGCCTGTAGCGGACGTTTTTTAGTGATTAGCGCACAAATATATTACATTCTTAAAATCAACACAACTTCTAAACCAAACAATATTTTCAATTGAAATTTAAAAAAAAATCATACGTGACATTTAATCATTAAAAATAAAATTATCGGAAATTTCGATAACATCATAATTTCACTATGTTTCTAAGCTGAATATAAAACTTGTTATCAATTTAGTAGGTAGCACTCCGCATGTTATAAACATTAAATATTCAAAACATTCTATATAACAAAATAGCATATTTATCAATATCATATTTTATTATTATATCATATTTATTAATAGCATATTTATATAATCGCCATTCCTACAACTTTACTACCACTGGAAGTGTAAAATCTAATGCCGTAAAAATTACAGCGTAAATATTCGAGACACATGTGTCACCCTTTCTAGCAAAGAATTAGGACTAATGTTAATTAGTTGCGGCATTTTATTTAACGGCGACAAACAAACCCGTGATATATTGTGTCCCGCAAAGAAGCGACGATATAAAAAAAAACGTATTATGCCGTGACCGCATTTTACCGACAGTACGCTAAAAACAACTTTTGTCGTTTCCCGCATATTAAGTGTTAAGCATTGCAATAACTGGTCATATTGGTGTCATTTGCCATCTATCACCAAATCGATTACACTCTGAATCTATATTATAAGTACTTACGTGTTTGGTTATTTATATCAGGGTTTCTCAACCTGGAGCCCTGTGGCCTCTTATGGGGCCACAACGTGTCCCAATGGGGTCACAGCGATTTTGTTTTGATTTGGGGAGCCACAGCACAGCTTAGAGGGGGGCCACGGGCAAATTTTCCGAAATCCCAAAATTTCTGCAAATCCGCAAGTTTTCAGGATTTTAAATTTTAAATCCTCGGAAGAGCTAAGAAAAGGTTCACGCTGGTTATTTGGGCAAATCAGTAAATTCCTGGGAATTCTTCGAATTTTTATCGGAAGACAAAACAAAAACACTCAAAAGTGGACACGGGCCCAAAAAAAATGAGAGACACTGATTTATAGTATTCATTGTTTGTGAATTTTTCTTGTTTATTGCAAAAAAAACTTTATATATGCTACAAATAAAACAACCTGCGGGCTAACTATAAAATTACTGAATCAGAACGGTCGTTTTCATCTGATGATTATAAACACGGGTGATTCTACGGTGTAACAATGCAGATTTAAAATATTTCAATTCATCGCGAACAATTTTATTAAAATATGTGACAACTTCTACACACTCAAAATACAATACCGATATTTTTTGTATTGTTTGTTTGGTACTGAAAAAACGCAATGAATACTTGGATATCGGTTTTGGAAATACTCGTTTTGGATTCCCTAGTGTCGGTGATATAGCAGTTTTGTGAAATATAGACCCAGTATTACCGCAAAATTAAAAATCAATCAAGTCTTAAAATTTACAATATGTTTCAGTGATAAAAAGTACTTTGAATGTAATCATTTTGTATTTATTCATTTTGGTTAATTTGACTGTAAAATCTGATTCAATTTTGGTGATATCTTCTCTTATTTCTTTCACGTAGTTTATATTCAGTGTTTTCGTGATATTGTTAAACTTTAACGTCTCTCAGGGGTCCAATGTTTTTAGTGCGATGACATTCAGGCAGGTGTCTAGGTAGCTGCTTTTCGTAACCTTTATGCGTAGCGCTTCGTAAACCGTCTCAGGTTATCGTAGACCGTCGTTTCTCGTAGACCTTCGACAAAGCGATTCACTACGTGTGCTCTTAACAAATTAAATTTAATGAAATTGATACATACAAACAGATTTTCATTTACAATCCACATTACTTTCTCAATGTGAATGGATATAAAGTATTAATGGAGCGTATCAACTGAAAATATTTTCTAGTAAGAGCCGATAGGTTCCAGCCTTAAATGAAGTAATATAATCAAACAATCATTTTTATTTACCAATATAATCACCGTTATTTCGATATATTTTTTAGAACTGTTTAACACTTCCCTACGGTGGTAAAAATACTTCCGATATATCGCTGGCTATTAAAGAATCAAGTGAAAAAACATGTTTTAACACTTGGTTCCTAAAGGGCCAGCAACATATCGGAAGTATTTTTAGCACTGTAAGCGTAAAAAAACTTTTCTATACCACTAAGAAATCATCAGTATTTAGAGTTTTCTTACTTCTTCTTACGTGTTTGGGCCGCGAAAATTCGGATTACCACGTAACTAACTTTGAGCGAAATTGACCTTTAGTATCGCCACCAAAATAAAAACTAATTTTAAAATATTCAAAAATGATTTAATATGAATTCGTACTTGTGAAACTATTTTATTTTTTTCTTTTTTCGCTATCACGATTTACTCTAAACTTAAACAACGGCTATTATTAAAATTTCATTCAAATCAAGCGACAGGCTACAGATTCTTTTAATTACACCTTATTTAAAAAACATATTGGAATATTGATTTTAAAAATAAAAAAATAGTTCCCACAAGCACAATTTTTTTGAAAAAATATTTATTTTTTTATTTTGCAGTGAGTAATAACGACTTATTATAACATGGGATAATTTTCGATGCTTTAATTTATTTAACATGAAAAAATAAACTTTTTTGCTATTCATAAATATATAGACACTAAATATCTCATAACAAACTTTTGAGGGTTAAGTGGTTTTTCCATCCAACTCCATTATTGAAATATATTATCCATTAATCAAAAAATCTATTGGAAAACCCGAGCCCATCACCCCGTAGTCAAGTGAAATAAATCTCGGCTTCATAACTGGAGTATTATTTTAATATATTTTTGATGGTGCTTAAGTATAAAATTTCACAACCTATTTAATATAAAAGATTAAGTATTCAATATTTTTTTATTGAAAGCTGATAGAAATATTTGATGTCAAAGACATGATAAGCTTTTTATGTGACTCTTAACTATATTCGCTTAAATGCACGTGGAAAGCATCCTTAAAAAAAAGCAAAAAAATGAATAACTGGTATATATTATACCTGTACAACTTGTAAACGGTCTTTTCCATGAACTGCAATACACTTTGATCTCTCTTTGAGAGAACATAAAAATAACTAATAGAAACATTTTGAAAATATGTTATAGCAAATGTTTAAAATATTATTATTAATAATATTTTACGTCAATCTTTTATAGACTGTCATATTTACTTTTTTTATATTAAAAGAGCTCATTTTCTGTTGATGTGTATTTTTTTTGTTAAAGAAAAATAATACATAAAAACAAATCATTTTTGACCAAATTTGTAATAATTAATAAAGTGAAAATATATCAAAGTATTTTAGTTCTATAATTATTGTTTTATAAATGGTTGATAGCTATTTCAGTTTATGCCTTCGTCAGAACTATAGTTCTACTATATCACGATAGTCTGTCGTATATAGTCGTTTTTGTAATGGATGGCAGATGATCAGTAACTGTCACAATGAGTGTTAATTCTATATTCCGAATATACCATATCTGTCGATAATTCGAGATAAATTAACTACCGATAAATTTACCGTTAATTATTGATGGTCAATTTGCGTCGATTTACCTTTCAAGCAACCCCAAATTAACATTTTGTTTTGATGCAATTAACGTTTTGGAATATTCACCTGTCTGGACATTGATTGGTTTTCAATTTAGATTCGTAGATAATACATGTTAGTTTGTTAAATGTAGACACATTGCAATATCTACTGTGAATCATTTAATTTAATTTACAATTTCATTACGCTTTCACAATATATTAATACTGTTTACTAAACAGTGGTATTAAAAGGGAAAGCTTAATCCTTGCCAAGATAAAAAATAATCACCAAATAACCTAACCTCCATTTTAAACAATTCATTTCTATGGTGGCCAAACTTTTTCTTCTATAACCGACTTTTTTTTAAATCCATGTCTGCTCAGTATAAATAATTTATTTAAAGGTTTGATCGCGTTTTAAATGCCTTTAGTTAACTTAAAAATGTACATAATTTTGAATATTTCAGACGAAAATTGCAGAAAATTAAACTTGAAATAGGGTAGCATATATTTTTAAAATTCATGTGCGTTCCCAATGTGGCTCAAATACCTTTATACGGGAGGTGACTCAACGGAAGTGTTGTACGAGAACTGCATGTTACTCAGTTGCTCAACCTCTCTTTTGAGGAGGGTACGAATAGAAGGATAAGGGGTAACACATGACTAGTGTTTAACTAAGGGGAGCTAATAAAACTAATAATAGTGATCGACTGATATTGCCTGCAATTAAATCACGAGAAAACAATGAAAGTCCCTTTTATAGGTCCGCGAATGACTGAAAATACCTTTTTTTCAAATATCGACTTACTTTCCATCTCTGAACATGTATTATAATTATTGTCAAAAATAAAAATAAATTTCATTGAACTGAATTTGTCGCTTGAAAATAAATTGGAAGAAACTATAGTATAATATAAGATTAACGAAGTTTTAATTGTGATAATTTTCAACAAAAAATAACTCTATTGATTTAGTTGGCATTTACTTGGTAATAATAAGGTGAAAAAGTATTTCATTTCCACAAATATTATTTTATATATGGTTGATAGCCATTTTAGCTTATGCCTACATTAGAACTATCTAGAATATTGATATTTTTCCCTTATAATGATAATACTAAATTTGTATTATTAATTAATTAATATTGAAAGCGCAAGTTAGCTTAGATTAACTTATATTTGAGGCTCTGTATTTTATATTTGATATATTAAAATAACACACTCTCGAATAAATATATTAATTATTAATCAAGTTTAAAAGGTTTTCTCTATACAGTTTTTATAGCAATATGTTTATTTCGGAATCAGGTCATTGTTAAATCTAATATTATAAAATTAGCACAAACTATCAAATACAAGAAAAAACACATTTTAACTTGATTGATTGAATTGACACTTGTCATTGTATAAGGTAAAAAATTGTAAAATATTTAGTTCTACAAATTTGTAAAACTAAAAACTTTGCTATTTTTTAACCTTATCACATTTTTAGCGTTGACGGTTGCGTTAAAAAAACAAACCTGCAATTTACCATAGATAAACGTCGAGGGATAAGTGTATTGAACTAATTAAGGTAGGCCCACACAATAAAGTGAATGGCAGACTTCGTTTTTTCTTTCATTCTATTCTTCAAACAACGACACGAGAAGGAAATCTTTCACACAAAAGAACAAATAAAAACCACCTTCTTAGCGACTGAGTTCTTTCTTTCATTCATTCGTTCTTTTTTCGGCAAAAAAAATGTAGCGTTATTTTGTTGTGAATACGTTGAAATATATTTTGAATGTAAAACCACGTTTAATAAAATTACAAATAAATTAAAAATTATTTGATATTCTGAAAACAAAACTATCTAATTGTCACTTTACTACATACACATATTTCCCAAATAATAAAGCGGTACTAGCCACAGATTAACAATTTGTTTCATTTTTTTTCCCCCACGTAACGTGGTGGAATGGCGTTTTGGCACTTTTTATCTTGACATTTTTAATATTTCAAACCAATATTCGCATTTTTTAAAACCTGAACTCTTTTCCTTGGAAACCATTGGATGTTTGTTCCTATCTTAGGTCACTTTTGAATTTCATATATCGTAACACTTATATGTATTTTTTTTGTTATAATATCAAACAATACCAGATCCATAGACTTAATTTGCGAGCAGAACCGGGGCTCACTTTGATTTATCAAACTCGTTGGAGCAACTTTGACACTTTGAACGTTGATCGGTGGTCACTCAAAGGAAGACAAGGCTTTCGTGACGGATCTCAGAGATTCAAGTCCTAGTACGAACAGTATTATCTGCAATCGATTTATCAATTTCTATTCGAAGGCATGGGTAATTTTGATATGTAAAATATTACCTCCCATCCTTTCGATTTTAAAATAACAGGAAAAAGCGATTAACCAACCACTAGTCCTGTTCTAGCTCTATCGTTTTATTCTTACTCTCTTTGAAATAAGAGTGGTTTAGTAACAAAAAATTCTCTTAAAAAAACTTCTGTTGAAATACCTCCATTAGAAAGTCATATTTTTCACATTGGCAACACACATGGATTATAAAAAAAAACAAAATGTTGGTATATTCTGAATCATTACTCGAATGTTTCCTAAAATTTTACTATTAAACCCAACTTAAGTACCTTATCTGTAATCACATGCTAGTGTTATGTATATTCAACATCTACCTCTATCCTATGTTAAATTATCTATGACAACTTGTAACAATAAACGTTTCAACTAAACCGATATCCTTCCCTCCAAATCTCACACAGTTAAAATCGAGAGTTTAAATCGAAAGGTCAACGGCTCAGTAGAAACTCCTCGATACTCACATCGTTATTATTTTGATTAATAAGATTAAGTGATTTATTTATAAAGTGTAAATTATATAAATGGAATAAAGTTGAAACAACATTGAAACTTAAATTAAGTGTTTTAGTAAAAATATATCCATAACACTAGTAAAATGTATAAATCTAAGGCACATATGAATATTACTTGATTTATAGTGAACACTTTTATTTATTTTAAATACTTCGGTGACAATTTAAATATTGCTTTTTTCCATTATCTCGAAACGAGTTATTTGGAGCTGTTTGAATTATGACCAGGGCGGTTGACATATGAGATTTATATTATCATCCACGTAAAGAATGACTATTTTTTAAAAAATAACACCCGACCCAGAGTTTATATGAATAATGCTAGAAAAGGTTGTAAATGTAATATATAACCTTACACACGATGTTTTAGCATATGATTTATTTAAATTCCTTACCTCGATGTCTAGCTTATTTTTGTACCTTTCACTTGCTTATACCACTCGCCCACTTTCTCCAGCCTTGGGCGGATGGGGTGTTAGTGATATAAAGTGTGCGGTACTTATTGCTCGGAAATGGGAGTGAATTTATATCGCATAAAATATCTTATGACAGTGAATATTCTTCTCGTATTTTCCATTCTTATATCTACATTAAAAAGTCGACAGCCTTAAACTTTACCTGGAATAAAATTCCTCTTTGTAAATCTTTACCAACGGCGATAAAATTGACAAGTCATTTAAAATTATATTCAATACATTTATTTTTTTATGTTTCGTAACTATTATCAAATATATTAGAAGAAAATACGTAACATATTAAAATGATCAGATGGGAAAACTCTGTGTATTTTTGTTAAATTGTTTATAGTGCCTCCAATTCCTGAATCCCGTCCAATTTTGTGATCTCAAATCCCAGGATTGTGCCATCGCTAATTCCAGGATTAATAAAATTAAGGAATATTGTGCGAGGGCTGGAAAAAAAATCTAACGTCGCTTCATTTTGGGATATCAGTAAATTCCTGATTTTTAAAATCGACAAAAAAAATATTGACAAATTACCGAGCAAAAATTTCTCAATCCCGAATTTATACACGATTTCATGCTGAGTGTTCAATATTGGAAAAAAAATGTTGATCCCGAATTCCCGGGATCACTAATTGTGTAGCAGAGCTGTTTTTTTATTAATAACTTGTTTGAAACCTTGAAATGTATTTAAAACATATATATCTTCAACGATGAGGTAAGTTGATACACAGAAAGATTCTTTGATGTAAATTGTTTGTGTGGAATTATTCAGTAATCCATAAGATAAAAATAGCAATATATTATATAATATTATTATGACTGTAAATTAAACGGTAGGCAATTTTCACTGTCTATCAACTTCTAACTATATTTATGTCAGATCAGCATAAAATTAACTTTAGTAATTATATAATAATTTACTATGTGACATAAAATATAGAGGTTTTAGCATAAAATCTCAAGTGTGCTGTCTAATCAACATTATCATTAATTACTAATTTATTTCTGACGGTAAGGTCACGGTATACATACATGTATGTTTGCGAATTTATTCGAACTAAATTTAATTTTTATAAATTTAAGAATGATATGGTATTTTTATTTTATGGAAATATCAGGATACCTATTTGTTTTTAGTACGATTTTGATAGCTGATTTAACAAATTATTATTCAGTTTTATCGAGAAAATGACGTTACAATTATTAACCATAGTCTCTTTTTCGTGCAGAAATATATAAAGCATATGTGCTTGTACATTTTTAAAAATCTATCTCCGCTGCCAATGTGGAGCATATGGCCTCCTAATGGAAGTGTCACAATAGAAGTTTTTTTCTAAGAAAACTGTTTGTTACTCAGACGCTCAACCTCACTTTTTTTCAAAGTGAGTAGTAGAGAAAGAAGTAAAAGGCTAGAACAGGACTAGTGGTTGACTAATCGCTATTACAACACCCAGTTATTAAAGAATCAGAAGGATGCGAGGAGAGGAAGTGATGTGAATTGACATCACAAACACCCAGTCTTCAATCACACCTTTGAATTTAATAATTCTCAAATTCACTGTGATCTTACCGGGAATCGAAGCCAGACCATGGTCGCGATCCCGGGATTTTGGGATTGAGAAATTTTTAGAAAATCCCGAAAATTGATACGATTTTGGAATTTCAAGAGCTAAAAAAAAATCTGGTGAAATAGTATAGCAAATTGAGGATTTCTTCGGTGAGCTAATCCCAATCCCGGGATTGAAAATTAATCAGTCCCGAATTCCCGGGTTTGGAAAAAGGCTCCGAGATTGGATACCCTAATAGAGACATCATACATGTGTTAGAATTTATTATTTTATCCTGACATAATTTTGCATAAAATTGTATTCTCTTTATTTTTAGTAAAAAAAATAATTTGGTTTTGATTTATTTTTTAATTTGTCGCTTCAATCAATTTTCGATGTTAAACTTCAGTAGCTCGTCTGATTTATAATCTGCAATCAGTTTTCCATGAACAATTTCCTGGGTACAGTTTCAGTTACTTCGTTTCACAATCTTCCAAGATAAGCAAAGTTGAATTGCCGCACACACAGCTGGTGGTGTATTCTCTAGAAATATCGATGTAATATTCAAGAAATCGTGACCAGGCGTCGAATATACTATATTCTCGCTCCGTGTTACTACAGAGCAGAAGTACAGTGAACTCTTCGTGCTCCTGGAAAGTTACGTTGAATGAGAAGAGTCACACAGTAAAAAAGAAATTTACACATTGTCAATTCTTCTACAATAATTTCTCAGAATAATTATACACAGTTAATGTCAGGAAATTCTCTTGCAATTCTGTTTATTTATTTTACACATACATATAATTGTCGAAGTCGTAATACAGTGGTCAACGTTGCTGGATTCTGTAACGAATATTGCGGGTTAGTATCCCAGTATGAAAAGCATTTTTTATCGATTTATAATTTTCCGTTCAAAGCCATGGATGATTGTGATGTCTAAACATTCCTAACAACCTTTATAATCAAAAAAACAAGGCGCAGAAATAGTGATATTATAACCACTACTTCTACCCTAGCGGCCAGCTGGTGGTCTCGAAGGGGCTCGGAGGGGATCGCGCAAGCCCCTTGTTGAAATTTACTAAGGCCGGCAAGCCACTTGTTAATTTAAGAGAAAACAATAATCGCAGGTCAAATTAGTATATAACTGCAATTTCTGACTTTTTTGAAAACATTTTTACTGAACAAGGCACAGTAAAGATCCATGATTGTTTAAAAAAATACGAAAATATGTTACATCTTTCCATTATTATATAGTTTGTATTAATTAATAAATATATGTATACTAAATAATGTTATGTTTGTACCGTTCTCTTTGATAGACATTTATGGCTTATTAATGTTAAACACATTCAAATAATAATCTCATTAATTTGCTTAGCAAAATTTCAGAGGATGGTGTATTCAATAATACATGTTAAATTTCTCAACAAATGATCTCAAAGCAATTACTGTACATTCAAACCTGTTTCACTATGCTAGATGTTTATATTAGAATACTATACTATATACATTGCAATACTTAAACATCTTTCCAAGAAATAAACATTTATAATTTGTCAGAGTTGAACTATAAATATGTGTATAACAACTGTATATTTAAATAATCACCGTGGCCGAGTGCTAACGCTACAGGTCTGGAATTTCAGTCGGTTTTACGGAGAAGAGGTCCGATAAAGAAACATATATTTTTAAGCAAATATTCTTAAATTAAATTATTGTATGATGGAGTGAGTGAAAAAAACACTCGCGCGAGCCCTTTGTTAATTTAAGAGAAAACAATAATCTCAGTTCAAATTAGTATATAACTGCAATTTCTGACTTATGTATTATTTACGACAGCTTCAGTATACATAGTAGTACATTTTTAGCTATTTATATTGATAAGTTTACGGTAAATTGCATATTGTTAGATATTATACGTGTATTAAGTAACAATCGATTGCTTATTAAAGTATTGCATATAATTGCATAGAAGTGATAAAAAAATTCACTCCTTCCCCAGAACAGCGAGAACTGCTTTGGGATAAAGCGAGCACCTTAACGTATTGACACCCTACCGCTGCCCAAGTCCTATCCTTTTTACACCTACTGTCTTAGATAATAAAAACTTAATGTCAAACAATTTTCGTGGTAAATTTCCGGTTGAGATACCGCCACCAGGAAGCCATATACTACACATTGGGAACGGACGTAGATTAAACAAAACATTAAATTTGAATCGTTCAAATTATGTACATTTTCACAGATTTTGTCACTAACGACCCGGGTTTCGCCTTTCGGCATCTTCAGGCGTTCAAGTGCATGGATTAACTTGAACTGACGCTCACTAAATAAATGATTCGTGCTTATATAATAAATAAATGTATCATTGAGTTTAAAGCCATTGCTGGCAAAAAGGATAAGCTTATGGGAATGCCTAAAGATTTGAGTAGTGAGTGGTATTAAGAATTATATTTATTTTTTTGTCGGAAAAGGTTTTATGACTATATTTATATAGAGTACAGCAGTGGAGATCCCGGCATATTCAATATTTCATTTAAAATTGGAAGGCGATGCAGTTGTGCTCCGTTCATTTCCAAAATTTCCTGATAAAAAAGCTTATGACCGTCCGTATTTGGGTGTAACATTTAAATTTGAACAATTCAAATTTAATATTGGTATTTCACCAAGCACCTTCAGTTGAAATCTTAAATTAAACAAAACATACAACTAGTTCAAATATGAAATATGATATTTTTGGGAAAAGACATGTCAATCTAGTTGCATATTATTACGTGGTATATTCTAAGTTTATTGACATCTAAAATTAATAACTTCAAAATTACACCTGAATCCGTTGAAATTCACATCGTTCTCAGCTTTCTCAAGAAGTTCTATAAGAATGAATTTTATGTAAACAACTGTGTTTGGATTTTTTGTTTATCTTTTATAGTGCTCACGCTCTGACTAGTCTTTTTTGTGTAATTAATGTTGTATTTGTGAAAGGAAAACACAAACAAAAAAAAAACGATTTCCTTCAACCAATGTAAAACGGTAAACAATAATCACTTAACAAATTAATCCAGGAGAATAAACGGCTTCTTTTGTTGTAAAAAATGTAGAAACAAAGATAATAATAATGATAATAATTTTCCGTTCCGTTTCATTGTGCTCAATCGAACGGAACTAGGTATGCCGAGCCTCTTCCGTAGCGTGACACCGTAGCGCCGTAGAGCGTCGTAGCGTGGCGTAGATCAGGGCTTACGGAGGCAATGTTCTATTTAAAGAACAAAAGTCTTAAAAATACTCTGCTTGTTATTCAGATATTTTGATTTATCCAAATTTCAAAGCACGGATATATTCAGCATTAACATCACGAAATAAATTATGTTTATTTTGCATAAATTAATCGTTTTCACACAGGTCATTCTGAGCACTGTTTTTACATTGTTTAACAATGTTGAATAAAAAAAACTATAAACTTATCGAATTCTTAACTTTTCAGCTGCCGTAGATAATTAATAGTAATTACCTAGTACGCCGGCCATAATTGTGCAACTATTAAATTGATTAGTTATTGATGAGATAACTCGTCTCTTCATATATTTAATGAGCCACGCGATAGTTATGACCTCTTTAAGTATTAAATTCAAATTTAATTACATTTCCACACAAATATTAATTGCAGTAATATTTATTTTCTATAATATAATATTTAATTTTTAATTATTATTAATATAATATCTAATTTTCTATATAATATTTTTATTTTCAATAATAAATATTTTAGAACACTTTATTTTATTTTAGACAATAAATACATGAAGAATTTAAAATGAGTGAATGGTATAAATGTTATGTTTGAATATTATTTCATGAAATATAACCGCCCCTGTATATACGAGGGGTGTATTGATCCAATGCTACATTGACCGACCGGCACTGATACACATTGGGATCGTACATGGATTAAAAAATATGTATTTTAAGTTCAGATACACTATAATTGAATGCAATATACAATATATTACAGACGCGAGAAAATTGGACTTTTCATTGGATTAAGTGAGGCTTCTAATATGTCTTTTTAAAAATATTACTGCAATTATTATTTGTGTAGAAATTTAATTAAATTTGAATTTAATACTTAATGAGGTCATAACTATGGTGTGGCTCATTAATTATATAAAAATACAGAATGTGGCTCTCGTTGACCTTATTTTTGTCCATCCCTGGTGTAGTATAAAAAATATAATTTACTAACATTAATATTCCACAATGGGTTGCTATGCCATCGACCGACAACATTGCGACCTCAAAAGATATTTTAGTTGCTATGGCAATATTATAGTTCTATTTTTTTGTTCGGTTATCGGTCATATAAATCAGTGCTTCTCAACCTTTTTCATGCCACGGACCCCTAAATCTGAAAACAATAATCTGCGGACCCCCGATTTTTATTTTATTTCACATGTTCATATTTTATCACAATGAATGACAATTTTCACTGACCCCAGGTTGGGAAGCACTGGTATAAATGATGCATTTGATGGTTTCAGCCTCCAGCCAACTGAAAGCGATCTCCATTTCGACATGTGTAAATGTATTGTTTATTACAGTTTAACTACAGTTAACTAACTTCCGAATTATACGAATTAGTTGATAGCCAGCTTTACGCCATCGCCAAAACTTTTGTTCTGTTATAATTCTGACGAAGGCATAAAGCCAAAATATCTATCAACTAGCTAATAAAACTGTTGTAAAGCACTTTGTTATATTAACATTATTATAATGAAGTTTTATCGAATAAACGCAAAATAAATAAATGTTTGTATTTTTTATTCCTAAATGATTTTTTGATTCCTGATTTCTCATGATGTGAGTAAAATAGTTATGGATAGATCTCATGTGTTTTATAGTGTATTAAATATTAGTTTCCATAAAAAACATGTCAGTTTTTGTAACTGTACGCCCCATCAAAATACTTTCAAGTCAAATCCCTTTACACCCTGTCAAAAATACAAACATTAACACTAGGCTTAAGTGTGAAAACGAGAAGAATCTAAGCTTAGAAAAGCTTTTGTTTTGTATTTCTTTGAAATATAAAATTCCTCGTAAAACGGTTCAGCAAAAGACTATAATTCCACGAAAAGTTTCTCAAATGTCTCTTGAAATCTCAACACAAGGGTGAACACATATTTCGTAAAAACGTGTGGGCATTTTAACTTATTTTACTTAATAACAATACATCATCGCATCATTGTCGCCCGCTGTGGTCTAGTTGGTTAGAGCTTGCTCTACCGATCAGGGGGGTCCGGGTTCGATTCCCGGTAAGGTCACATTGTCAAATTGGATTTTTTCAATTTTTCAATTGAGATCTAAGGCATGGGTGTTTGTGACGTCAATCCCTTTTGAGTTAATCTCATGTGACTTACAAAAATTCTCATCGAGGTATATCTCGTATGATCTTTCAACTTTAAAACTTTAAAAATATTTGACGCATTGGCGTAAGCTGTAATGTCAAATATTTTTTTCAATTATTTAAAAAAAAAAAAAAATCATTGCACAACTTATCTTGTTTCAGCAATGCATACTATATTTTTTTAAAGGCTTAGAATTTTAATTATTTTTAACTTTTCCGGTTCTAAGCTCAAGAAATGCGACCCCAATACCCACATTTTCTTAAATATCTATTTTAATATGGGTGATACAATGTTTGTAATTAAGGTATTCTTTTATCATAGTTTTTTGGACATTTTGTAGTTTATATAAATACGCGATAACGCGATGCGATAACGAGATAAGCGCCCGCTTATCAGCGATCGTTCGTAAGATAACTACGCTGAACGCGTCAGTTGCAAATAGATATTTGTACTGAAATGACGTCTTTTTTACGCGCAACTTAAAATATGATTATTTATTTAAAAAAACACGCAGAGAAATATTTTAAAGCCCTTAGGCTATTTTTTTTTTTTAAATTCATAAGAATAAGGCCAATAATGAGGAAACCACTGGGATCCCTAAGCGACCCCCATCGGCAGAGAAGTATTTTTCTAGTCTCCGAGCCGCGAGAGTTAATTAAAAACAATGGCTTATCAAATAAATTTTAATCACACGATTTTACTCAAACTTAAACGTTTATATAAGTGTTATTATTGAAATCGTATTTTTATAAATCGCCGTTACTGTTATTTAATTATGATGAGTATCAGTGTCTTAAGATTCAATTCACAAAACTTTTTTGAAAATATTTCTACGTTCGATATACAGATACATACATATAAAACAGTGTGGGCCAAAGTTTGCACCCCATATCAGGTAACATTACCCCACGCCACAAATATTAACAATAATTACTGTAATCTCAAGAATTATAAGGTCTGCAACTATTCTTCACCGATTGTTAGACCGATGGCCAAAGTTACCCGTATTGACTGTAAAATATATGTAATAATTCAAATAAATACAGGGTGTTTTTTGAAACTGTTTACTTCTTTATTTCTGTATAACTTTATTTAATATGAAAACAAAATGGTTTAATGCCGATGAATGTTTTACTAAATGTTGGGAATACAATTTCAGCTAAATTTTTGCCTCTGTTAGCTTAACAAATGCGGGCTTTTTAAAAAAACATTTTTTATCACATTTTATTTCAATTTTACGGGTAATTTCATTAGTTTCGTCAAGAATGTTTTGTTTTAGTTGCTCAAATGTTTTTGGTTTTCAAATATACCTATATAAAAAAAAAGTCCGGGTCTTTTTATCCGGCGACCGTGGAGGCCAATTTACATAAAAAGTTCTTGCGATAATTTATTGTCGAAATAGATCTCTCATCTATTTTAACATTGGCTTTATGTGCAGTAGCACCATTTTGTTGGAAATACATGTTAATCAAGAATTACGATTACCTTCTCAATTAACATTTACCGTAACGCCACGATCATCTTCAAAAATGTATGAGTCAATGATCCCTCAAGACCACAAAGCGCACTATTCTGTCACTTTTAATGGATGCAAATGTGACTAATAAATAATTTTAAGATCGCCCAGAAACGATTACACCATAACTTTTACATTAAAATTATGATTGTCATAAGCAAGCTGTAACATCATATCGACATTTTTTTTATCCATGTTTGCTCCCAATGTGGAGCATATGGCCTCCTAATGGAGATATCTCAACAAAAGTTTTCAACTGTTTGTTACTCAGTCGCTCAACTTCACTTTTTTCAAAGTGAGTAGTAGGGAAAGAAGGATAAGGCTAGAACAGGACTAGTGGTTGACTAACCGCTATTACAACACCCAGTTATTAAAGGAGCAGAAGGATGACAGGAGAGGAAATAGTGTGAATTGACATCACAATTACCCAGTCTTCGATCACAGCTTTGAATTGAATGGTT
This sequence comes from Himalopsyche anomala, assembly GCA_031772345.1. Lineage (NCBI taxonomy): Eukaryota > Metazoa > Arthropoda > Insecta > Trichoptera > Rhyacophilidae > Himalopsyche > Himalopsyche anomala. Next base: position 4,470,496 of record CM062844.1, on the reverse strand, counting down.
CTCAAATTCACTGTGATCTTACCGGGAATCGAACCCAGACCTGCGTGATCGGTAGAGCAAGCTCTAACCAACTGAGCCACAGCAGGCGACAACTGTTCATTTTGAATTCCTGAATGTGGCTCTTTATAGAAAAAGTTTCCCCCCAACGCAATAGCTTCAGAACTGTCAAAAATGTATCTGTCTGCTTAAGAAAATGGGCGATCAGTCTATATTGAAACAAAATTTGAATACGTAAATATTTTTTTTGGTTCTCTTGTGGGTTTTAGACTCCACGATATTTTTCTTTCGTAAACAAAATTAGTGTCATCTATTTACTGAACATAATTCTTGTAGGCGTAGATATTGTTATTTCGTACCGTATATAATAAATAAATAATCACTTATTCTTTTAATAATAAGCTAACGTAATGATAAGAAGTATTCGCCATTGGTATGTAATCTCCAAGGCCCGGCTGTGAGAGAATTTAGCTATCTCTGGCTTAAGGATTGTGGCGTCTCGCAGCCACGCGAATAAAACTTAAAGACGTGACGCTATGCTTGGAATGCTATGAAGTCAAAAGCGGCACCTGCAAAGTCACAATAGATTTTTCTCGGGGACTGCCGACGTGGCAGATATTTAAAGAGTATTGCGTAAAATAAACGCAAGCGGGTTTCAAAGCGTTTTCACTAAAAGAAAATAGTGCTTTTGACCGTATCAACCAAATACCAAATCTATTGTGGAATTATTGAGATAAAAAATTCTGTGCTTTCCAATAGAAAACAAATTACTTACTATAATTTATTTTGTAATTTATTCAAGAATATTAGCATATTACACAAATATTACTTAATAAATTTTCACTGTCAATAATTGTTAGAAAGGGTTTTATTGAAATATGAAACATTTCAAAAATTACCAGCTGATAATCTCCACGATGAGTTAGAAAACAAAAGACTTTCGATTGCTTAACATAGTTATAATAGCTTTTCTAACATATTAAATTGCTTAAGATTTCTATGTCTGGCAAATATAAATTTAAATTTTGATATTATAAATGTTTGTTTTGGTATTTTTTTTTCTCTACTAGTTAGTCTCGAATAACTGTTCAAATCAAATGGGTGTTCACTGTCAACACTTGAAGCAGAGAAATTATATCATGAATAAAACTACTTTTTTATTAATTACTCATTATTTAGTATATTAATAATCCAAGGAATAAACAAAAAAGTTTATTAACAAAAAATAAATACTGATAACTTAAATTGAAACTTCATTTGATTTGTATAAATCGAATCTATATAATTTTTTTAAACACAAATTATCGATAGTGTCTTGTTTCATTGATGAAAATGTTAAATCTTATTCAATATCTATCCAACTAAAAAGCATTAAAATTCAGGTTATATTTCCAACATAGTATTGAAGTGACAATATGTTTAATTAATAATTTCTAAATTCGTATATTGTTTTTAAAAATAAACACACTATAGCAGGGTTTTACAACGGGGGGTCACAGAGTTTTTTATGGGAGCCAAAGTACAGTTCTGGGGGGGGCACGGGTAAATTTTATGAAATCCGTTAATTTTTGTTTAAGAAATTGCAACGTCTGAGAAGAGCTAAAAGAAAAATGGTCTCACGGTGTTCATTTTCGAAAATTTGTAAATTTCAGGTATTTTGGATTCGAAATTCTCGGAAGAGATAAAATTCCTTATAAAAAAAAATACCCGTGTCCGCTCCCAGTGTGGACCATATGACTTTTTAATGGAGGTATCTCAACAAAAAAAAAATATACGAGAACTGTTATTTACTCAGTAGCTCACACTATCTTTTACCAAAAAGAGGTAGGGATAGAAAGATAAGGCTAGGACTAGTGGTTAATTAATCGCTCTCACTACACCCAGTTAATGAATAATATGAAGGGTGGGAAGAAAGATATTATTAAATTATATTACTGTAATGATACTTAAATATTACAAAACAGAAATGGGGGGCACTGAAAAATATGACAATCAAAAGGGGCCACGGCCCAAAAAGGTTAGGCCTCCTTACACGGCTGCGGATTATTCAGGTAAGAATTCAGTATTTTTTCAGGGTCCATAAATGCACGTTTGTTTTGATATAAAAACCAAACGGCGAAAATGTGTGGAGGATAACGGTCTGGAATGGTGTAATAAACGTTCGGGTAGCCGATTTTATTGTACTAGAAAATTTTTGAAAAAGAAAATACCGTGGAATGCTTAGAACGCAGAATACATATGCGGATTTTTAAAATATAATTAACTGCCTATGTCACAGTCTGGAAAGAACTGGAAAAGAGAGGTTGAGCAACTGAGTAACAAGCAGTTCTCGTAGAAACACTTCCGTTAAGATAAACTCTATTAGGAGTCCATATGCTCCAGATTGGGAGCGGACATGGTTAAAAAAAATGTCACAGTCAAAGTAAACACTATACCAGGGGTGGAGAACCTTTTCATTTCTAAAAGCCACATTCATTAATATGATTCAACATAAGGCCGCAGTAAAGAAAACTTTGACACACCCCCCCGTTTTTTTTCGACTGTCGAACATATAATGGGTTGATTACGCTTTTTTTTCCAAACGCTTGCGTATAATTTTTTGACCAAAGTGAATATTTTGATAAAATCGAAGAGCCGCATCAGAGTAGCCAACAGACCACAGGTTCCCCTACACTGCACAACGCTGAGCAGATTTTGATTTCAGAAAAAAATTTCAAAATCAGAGAAATTGATTTTCTCTACGCCACCAAGTCTTGGGCAGTTGCTCTTAAGACACTCACAGTTAGGGAAAAAAAACTCTACATACGCTTAACGTTTGTTATGCCTCTGAATAACATGACTTATATAACCTATTCGACAGCCATGTTCTTATAAAGTACTGAAACCATTTAACAACATTATTTTTAATATTGATTCAGTTAATTGATGGACATTTAAAATACATTATTAACTAGTTAATTAAATTTAATTGCATTCAAATTTAAATCTTTACTTTGGATTTGACTTCTTGTCATAGAGCAATTTGTTTAATGTTTTGCTCTGTGTATTGTCGTCTCGAATTGACAAATAAATACGAAACATTTTTTTTTGTTGTTTCATTTTATAACATTTTAATTATGATAATTCATTAATTGGTACAAAGTATAGCAACTTTTTATGCTTACTTAAAATAAATTATTTGAGCCGGTTTTATTTTAAAATAAATGTAAAAGAAAAAGCTTAAATTTAATTTATTAACATTAGAACAAACATCGACCTTTGACATAAGATTTATATTTTTTTCTACTCAGTATCTTGTCGTTGGTAAAGATTTTGTGAAGTTAATAATAATAATGACCTTATAAATGTTTAAATATTCTATATTAGCCTGTTTTAGGATAATTTTAAATAATTGTTATTTATATTTTCACTTACTTATTTAATTCTAATGCAGATGCATAAAAGTATACGTTTACACCTTTTTATTTTCAATTTATTTTTGTATAAATAGCACTAAATTTGAGTGGTTCAAATTTAATATTGAAACTCCACCAAGCACCTTCAGTCGAAATCTTAAATAAATAGCACTGTTTATATATTTTTCTTATCAGTTGACAATGCTCGAAATGAGCGAAACCGGTCCTGACCTTTTAAATAAAGTGGAATAAAGTACAAAGAAATATTGTGTTGTTATTAATATAATGCCTTTCCACCGTGAACATCCTAAAAGTGATACATCAAATAAACTCTTTTTAATATTTAACAGAAACAAACATCATTCTCATTCTTCTAAAGCAGTGATTGCCAAACGGTCGCTCGCTCGCCACTGGTACTTTTTCTGTAGCTCGCGTAGGATATTTTATCATATTTATAAATTTACGTGTACAATTTTATTATTGAACTCCGAAAATAAATAAAAAAAAATCGAATGAAAGCATTGTTTTGTACTATCTACTTATGTGAATAAACGTTTTCTATTATGAGGGTGGTTAAGAGTAAATATAGAAACAGACTCACAGATGCACATCTTGATGATTGCATTCGGATGGGAGTGATAAGGTACTGGGATGGGAGTGAATGCCATTCTTATCACTAATTATTTTTACTCGTTATTTTTATATTTTATTTTTACTCAAACTTATTTTTCAATTATTATTTTGTTTATAAATAAATAATTAACGTTTTATTAGATAATCTGATGTTCTTATTTATTTTAAGTAATACAATAATATCATGTATGGTACGATAAGGGCCGATGATAAAAAACTATAAAGAAGGAATTTGTATAGGTAGCTCACCAGACAATTTCAATTTCTGAAAGTAACTAACATCCTTATTGAGTTTGGAGACCTCCATTTGCGATTAGAATTTAAATATAAAATTTATAGTTGCTATCGACCATAAATGTTCGGAAAAATGTTACATATCAAGTAATTCAATCTGACTAGTAATTAAGCGAAATGGTGTAGGTAAACATGTCTCTGTGTATCTGACTAACGAATCGATCTGACAATTGTACCCTCGACCATACGTGCAATTACGTTGACCTCTAGATAAGTAGTTAGCTCACTAAATGACATCACTTTGTCATTCAATAATATCGAATTATATCATATAATGGTAGGGCGTTTAATAGCAATGTAGTCATTATCCTAATTAAATTTAAGTACACTTTGATTAGTTAATGCTATACCGGTATTACATTAACAAGGATCCTGGTAGTCATGGTCTTTTTTCAATACCGAAATAACGGTTTTTTAAAATGCAAAACTTCCATATTGAAAATTAGCCAAAATCAAATTTTGAATATATGTACAGAAACAGAATATATGTATATAAAATTTTAAGTTAAATAACTTTTTTTTTAATAAATAAATAATTAATTAAATAAGTTTTGATATGATCGAATTTTTAGAATATCATGATGCGAACTGTCAATTTGGCGGTAAACAATACGACAAATCAATCGACCAAAATTTGTATTGCACAAAAAAATCAAGTTGTCTTATTGTTTTTGGATAGATGTAAAAAATCAAATCTTTAGAGTTAAAAAGCGTTATTTTTATGTGCCTGCCAGTATAACTGCCAAAAAATGTATTTAGATTGTACTACTTTATTTGAAATCGAAATAAATATATCGACTGTGGAAAGGAAAAGGACGTTACCCACACATAGAAAATTTTACAGGAGGCACAAAAAACGTGTTTTGATGATTTTGAGCCATATACAAATTATGAAATATACACAACCTCGAAGTGCACCGAGACTTCTAAATTGGTGTTTTATTGACATAATATAATATTAAATAAATAAATTGTCTAGGAACCACCTTTTTTTTAGTCTTTTTTCTTGCTTTCAATTTTTCACAAGCTCATATTTTTTCAAACTTAAAAGCTAAATTTAGAAACTAATTTGGCATTTTCAGCTTACATCATTTTTATATAACGTGTATCAAGTTTGATAAATTGTGATTAATGTAAAAAAAAATGTTTTGAAAAAACTGTGGGCTACGTCCTTTATGTTAGTAAAAATAGTCGCGATGAATTGAAATATAAAGAGATATTAATAGGGTATTATAATATTGGTGAATGAAAAGATATTTCAATACGCTTCTCTGAAAAAAAAAATATATCACATTATAACGAAGTAAACAATTTATAAAAAAAACTTTTACAAAATTCACAAACAAATTAGGACGGTAAAGTATCACACTTTTTAAAATAGGTAACAGTATACAAGGGAAACCTTTTATTTAATACAGTGCCTTTCCACTTAGTAATGACAGTAAACAAATTAAAAGTAACTAAATATTTGATTATAAATAAACGTAGGTTAATGAAACGTATAAATAATGTTAAAGAAGAAAAAATAGTTTGCTCATTTAAAATTTTTTGAGTGAACCAAGAATTTTTATATTCGTTTTTTCAATATTAAAATTAATACTTTTTGCCACAGGTATAATCAATTATTATTAATTTGCTTTTTTTTTATCATTTTAGCTTTATATAATTTTAAAATCATCCCAGTTGAGTTAAGCATTATTTATTATTATATTTTAATAAAATTTATATGTATAAAATGGGCAGGAAGCCAGTGGCGTGCTTAAGCAGATACCTCCTATTTTTTTCAATAAAAAATCGCATGTCGACTAAAACACACTTTTTGAAAATTTAGTTCCATTATTTCTTTCAGCTTTTATTGGACATTCATACCTAAGTAAATGTTGAAATAGTATCTGTCAAATTGAGAATTTAAAAAAAGTAATTATTGACGTATGTCATTTTGTTAACGTTTAATTTATTTTGTTTATAATAAATAATTAATTAACTAAAACGATTTTTCTATACCACGGTGTTGTTCACTTTTCAAATAACATTTTCGAACAAGTAATCTTCAAATTTTTTATTCATACACTTTTTTACGCGGTTTTTTGTGGAACGTATCTACAGAGTAGAAAAAAAGTTGAGTATACACATTTTCCATTCCATTATTATTGAAAAATTAAAATTCAATCTACATATAAACTAATATTGTAATCGATAGCAAATAAATATCGTTGCTGGGGCTCGGCCGGGATGAGATTATGTATTTTGCAAATTTGATTCTAACCGCTAGCGAGTTAGTTCGACGAGTTGTCTGAAAGTTACAAGTAGTTAGGGTAAGTGGCTAAACTTTGGCATCTCTGAAACATGATGAAAATTTCAGAGATACATCATTATGTTAATATATAACATATATTATTCCATGACTATATGGGACAAGTTTTGGTATTCAATATTACGCTACGGAATGCAGTATTGAGTATATGTAATGTGACCAGACGTCTGGTTTTCATCGGGAAAGTCCCGTTTTCAGGCGACGTGTCTCGGTGTCCACGAACACTGCTTTTCCGGTTTTCAAAAAAAAGAGAAAAACTCGCAGTAACAATTTTAAAAAAATGCGTAAAATCAAAAAACCGGCGGTAGAATTAGGGCAAGTATATGGAGACGTGAGCGTGTGCGCGCAGTAAATAATACATATTACTGTATTATTTAAATAGTTTCATATAATATGACATGAAAAAATATTATTGTCTCGTCCGGGGTTTCTCAAGCGTGGCCCCATTTTCAACAGCATGTTACAAGAGGGTCAAAGAACATATTATTTTAGAGGAGCAAGAGCACAGTTTTTTGGGGGGGCACAGGTGCCATAAATACAAATAACAGAAATTGGGTATTTTGTATTCAAACAAGGCATTCACCATAGGTAAAAGAACCAAAAAAAATGTCCCTCACAGTTCGGAAAAATATGAGACTCAAAAGAGGCCACGGGCTCAAAAGAGTATAAAAACTATAGTCTAACTCAGGGATGCCCAACCAGTAGATCGCGATCGACCCAAGCAAAATTTGGTCGATTCCGAAAGTTTCCGCGAATTTCGAAAAAATGTATAATTTAAATATAAAATATACAAAAATACTAAAATCGAATTATTTTGTAAACACATACCTATCTAATGATATGTATTTCGCATTCGAAATAAACATTTCTAAGTTTGAAGAAGGGAAAAAACCCTAAATAAAATTTCTTATAGGAATCATGTTAGAAGTCGATCGCGAGAAAACTTACGTTTGAAAAGTCGATCCCGGGGCCAAAAAGATTAGGCACTCTTGATCTAACTAGTCAATTGTATTGTGTGAAAGTGTGAGAAGCCTAAAATGGCGCCTAAAAGTACTATTTTTTAGGTGTCCCGGCTTGGGGGGAAAATAAAATGGTCACGTTAAGCATACCACAATATATTATGTACATACAAATAAAGTTGGACAGCAATCTATCTATCTTGTTAAAGCGGCATCTGCGAGAAAACGATGGATATTGCCGAGAATATTCGTCTGTCACATTTTTTTACATTCACTATTGTGGTACAAGTAAATAGATGTAGTGATCGAAAATTCTTGTCTCTTTTTGTGTGGGATAATTTTGAGTCATGTTATTTCATTGATTGAATCAACATTTACTTGGTAAAACTCCATTAATATAAGGTTAAAAATATCAATGTATTAAGTTCTACATTTTTTAATAAAACGAGTTTATTGCTATTTCGGCGTGCGCCATCGTTAGAACTATGTTTAAAGTTACATATAATCAGCTATATATACTGCCTTAGAAGAGATACAAAATACATTTTGTTATTTGTTCCAACCTCCTAATTTAAAATACAATTATTACATTTATTAAACTTGACTTCAGTGTTTCTAATAAAGATAACAAATATGGGGCTATTCAAGGTAAATTAGTTTAAATTAAACGGGTATTTATTATTACTTACATTATGGGCAGTGGCGGCCGGTCAATGTGGCATCCGATCAATGCACCCCTTGTATATGCAGGGGCGGTTATATTTCATGAAATAATATTCAAACATAATATTTATACCATTCATTCATTTTAAATTCTTCATGTATTTATTGTCTATAATAAATATTTTAGAAAAAAATATTTTATTTCATTTAAAATTTTATTTTATTTTATTTTATTGAATTTAAAATGAGGGAATGGTATAAATTTTATTATTGAATATTATTTCATGAAATATAGCCGCCCTTGCATATACAAGGGGTGCATTGATCAAATGCCACATTGACCGGCCGCTATTGATTATGGGTTATTTTATGTTATTTTGAGTTTCTTTAAAAGGTTTTGGTAAATTAGTTTACAGCGACACGTATAATGGAAGCAAAATTAGTAACAATTGACAAGTGACTGCGGTTCTTGTCAAATTGACTGTCGCTAGAAAAAAAAATACACTTACTCGTTTAGAAAAAACTTTGTTTTTTAAAGTCAATTTCATTTTATCATTTTACACTCTTGTAACCTTTACTTGTATTTTTTTTTAATTTTTGTACTTTGTACAGGAATAAAAATGTAAACGCTGTGAAACAAAGAGAAAATATGGAGTGGTTTAATTGTAAAAACATATTTTTCATCACATAATGTTAGCTTTGTTGTAAATTCTCTTGGGTTATCATTTTTTTCGACTTACCGCAAGTCACGCAAATTTGTGCTCTCCAGAATGAAAATATCCGAAAACATTTCTAACTTATACCACCTTTTGGAATTAACCGGGTATTTCCTTAATGAAGTGCGTAATTTAATCGATGCATTTATAGTAGAATTCTTTAAAGCATATATTGTATAAGCATTCTGTTCCATAATTGTTTATGTGCTGATGTTACAGTTCATTGAGGTTTGTTTATGCTTGAGTCGATAACCGCCTAGTACTTAGTATTCTGTAATTTAAGATTTCGACTGAATGTGGAATTTCAATATTAAATTTTAATCGTTCAAATTATGTACAATGTTTCGTGTTTATATATTTGTATATTGTATATATTGTATATCGTGTTGTATATTGACATGACTCGTAATTTTTCTCTGAGTGCACTTAACTAATTTGTGTGAAATAAGTAAATGAAACACACTGCCGTACTCACCGAAAGGCAAGCCGGCGATGGTAGAAATTAGAAAAGAAACTCAGCTTTACGAAATTATGCGTTTATTTAGGGATTCACAAACATTTTATTTAAAATCATACAAAAAATTTACAAATGGGATTTAAATTACAACAATCAACATCGCCGAAATTAATAAAGAATGACATTACAAAAAAAAAAAAAACAATTTTAACAAAATTATGTTGCCCGCGCAGGCTTGGTATTTAATTACTACATCGAAATACGTCTTTTCAAATCGACGGCTCACAAAAGAAGGAAGATCCTTGTCAATTTACAACTACTCCCTACCTCGGCTGGCTGTTGAGCGTCAAAAAAAATACATCGTTGCCTTTAGACAACGTTGCCAAAATAGTGTTGTCGCAAGCAAATCGCAATATCTGGAAATTATTACATATTATTTTTTTAAGTCATTAATGAAACTAAACTTTTTACTGTCGACGGCCTGTTGTCATTGCAAATGAGATAGTCAGAGTTTTTGCATATACAACTGGTACCATTTCAATATAAACACGAAACATTAATTTACTAAGCGTCAGTTCAAGTTCAACCGTGCACTTGAAGCCCGAAGATGATGAAAGGCGAAACCCGGGTCGTTAGTGACAAAATTTGTGTGAATGTACATAATTTGAACGATTCAAATTTTACAAGTATGTTTTGGTTTGATTTAAGTTAAATTTATATATTAATTTGTCTAATGTAACTTTAAAGAGGTAAAAATACAAAAGGTTTGCCAACATTCTTAAATGCATGTGAACCGTTGTTAGACGCATATTATCTAGTCTTTGGAAAAAACTTTAGAACCGTTAATCTTGGATCTGATTTGATAATAGCACTAATGTTGTCACTTTTACTCACTTGAAGCTTACTACTCTAATTTCTAGATCATTCTTTTAAAATAAATTTGACACTTTACTGCATCATTGCATTCATTGTCTATTGTGTAAGATAAGCTTTCAAACGCTTCCGTTATGTTATGAAGTTTTAATTTATAAAATAAAATGTACTGAAACTGGTTTTTTTCATCTCACTTTCCATTATTTGTACAGGGTTAAAAAAATAAAAAAAACTTATTATTATTCCACTGAAAAGCAAACCAAAACAATTTTTGTCTGAAAATAGCTTAAATTTTAAAAGAAAAAATATATTTTACGCGTGTATTGAAAATATGGAAATACTTACGAGACAACCTTTTATACAGTGTGTTAAATATAATTCAATTTTATTGAAATAAAATACGTTTATCCATCGCTATTTATAATTGGTATCGTCATTTTGCTTTCATCATTTCTATCAAATTAATTCTCGTTTTGTTCTGCCTATGTATGAAAAAAATATAAGACAAGGAATATTACATTATTTATTATTATTATGTTGTCTTTATCTTTATAAATTGAAATATCGAGTTACTATTATCAACATGTTTTTGATGGAGATACTCGACTCATCTTTTATTAAATTTACTACTTATTTTTTGCGTAAGAAAATACTTGTCCGTATACGGGCTTTAATTCATTTACATTATTTGGCTTTGCGGATTCCTAGGAATTTAGTTGCTAAAATGTACTTGTGTCATTTTGCATTTCAAATTTTTCTTTTGTTTTCTGTATACATAATATTATCATCGATTAAAAAACGCACCCCGAATTCATAGACACCAAAATTAAGAAGGAAACTTGTGTCTTATGATCGATGATAATATATAGATAAAAATCATAATAAAAACAGTGAATTTCAGGGCTGTGGAGTCGTATAAAAAAAAGACGACTCCAACTCTGACTCCAGCTTTAAAATAAAAAACGACTCCGACTCCGAGGATTTTTTTCAATGTTTTCATTCTAACTTATATATATATATATATATTCCATCAGATCATCTTTAGTCAGCCAAGTATGCAATGTCAACACTATGGACTTTTTTGTTTGAATACACATCATTAAATATTTTTTTCAAAAAAAATTCGAGCCGCTCATTTTTCACGACTTCGGTTCCGACTCCAACTCCGACTCCACAGCCCTGGTAATATTATATGGCTTAACTTTTCAAAATATTAATTCTTTAATTTAAACTGTATACGTCGATCGTCTATTTGTAAACACCCTATAATTACACTAGCTTGTTAGTATGTGTTTCAATAATTACTCAGGTAAAAGCAGGTGTGTACTTGTTATTAATTATATTGGGGAGCGATCGCAAAGTCTTTGTGCTAAAACACAACCGATCCTTTAGAGATCAATAGATTAACGGGTTGTTAATTAAAATACCTTTACACGTCTGCCCTTCTGTCGTCTAGCTTCCACACGTATTTAGATGAATATGCTTTAAAATAATAATAAATTACTGCTACATCACTGAAGTATTAATTTCCCAATAAATAAACTTTTCATGTTAAAGGGACGTGTCACTTGATATTAAATACAATACTTATTTGTTGACAATATCAACTCACAATTTGAACCATATTGATGGTTCTGTTTCATAGTGCTATGCTATTAAAACCCCCAAGAACGAGCGTGACCATATGGTCACAGTAAACACCGTTGACTATTGATCCCACTTAGGGAATCCAATCCCGAGCCAAAATGCTGATCCCGGAACTTTGGGATTAAAATTTTTCGATCCCGGGATCCCGGGACTGATCCCGAAATAAGTCTCATTAAAATACGTTTTTTCAAGAAATAAAAGTTGATGATATTGGCCAAAAATAAATTTAAAGAATTATATAAATCATATAACAGACTGTGGGCTGCCGATGCGTTACCAAGCAGCTCTCTTAATCTCAGCTATTTGCTATGAACAGGTGAAGGAGTGGATTTTTTAATTACTGGTAAAAAGCGTCATAATTATTAAACGAACTTAAAATGCATACATATGTAAAAATATGAAATATAACTTAAAATGATTTATGTCAATAGCTGAAAAAAGCAATTACCTACTTCAGACTGCAAGAGTTCTAAAATTTATGTACATTCTTAAAAAAATTATGGGAGTAAATAGAAGTAATTTAAATATTATTTTAAAATATTCCCAGAGTACCAGAGTATCGATTGTTTCGCCATTTAGTCAAAGGTTTCGGTTTGTGGTACAAAATTAATATTTATGAACAATAAATTACGCAAAACAAACACTACCATTGATATCTGGTAACATTCGTTGATGTAGAGAACAAAGCGAAAAATAATTTTCAAAACATATTGAAATGTGAAGCTTAATAATAACAAACAATAAATATTGTCGACAAATACATTCAATATGCAAATTTAATATGCTTGGCATCAAATTACCTTTTCGAATACGACTCTCTCTTATCTTAAACTGGTATCGCAAAGATAAAGTTTTAATGATACAATTGGGCATACGTTTATTGCATATGAACTTGAACTGCTGACTTGAAAACCAACACGTTTCTGTTTTAAAATCAATCCCGAAAGTTTCGGTATCATGTCTTCTAATCCCGGGATCGAAATGTATCGAAAATTGTACGGGATCCCGCGATTGGATTCCCTAATCTCACTATTAACCTTTTTTTCTACCTGAATATCGTTGCTTTCACTCAAATTTAGTTAAAACGGATACAGACTTCAGTAAGCCGTCAGCCGCGGGGACGGAAACGACTACCAAAAGTACATAAAATTGAATTACCGTTTATTTTTAATGGCCTTTTTGAAACTGTTAGTCATTATTTTATCATAACATTAAATTATTAACAAGACTTTTACTTATTTATTTGTGTTGAAATAATGTTGATCTAAGAAGGTCAAATTGCAAATATTAAAAAAAAAACACGTCACAGTGTATTTCTATCCCAAATGTTTTTGTGCCCATACGGTCACGCTCATCCTTACTACTGTCCGTACACAATATTACACGGTAATATAAGGATGAACACGTAGCACAAATATTCAAGCAGGGTTTCTATACAACGACATTGTGCTTTTTTTTTAATTTTGTTAGAAATAAAAGTTATCCGTGACTTCAATACGGCTTAAAAAATATTTCTTTTATAAAAAAAATACTCTCGCCTCTGGAATAATGAAAAAATTTTGACACGTCTAAACTGAGTTGTAAAAAAGTGACAGTTATTATTTATCTCATCTTTTTTATTTTTAGTCAGTCGTTTAGTCATTTATCTCAATTCAATTAAAATTTATTGTTACGTTGACAGAACCATAACACGATATTTTGGGTTGTATTTATTTTTAATTATTTCCGAGAAAAAAATAGTATTTTTTTTCTTGTCGTACTTTTGTGGAGCTGTTAAAGGGTGGTATTTAAATATAATGGCTAATATAGCTGAAAAATCATATTTTTGAAATATCGTTCCAATAACTTTTTTTGGCAAGTTGTTTTTTTATTTTGTTATGATTATAAAATAGTTATAAAAAAACTGTTTTTTTTTTACATTTTAAAATTAATTGCCTCAATATTACCGCCGACTCCACCGAAAATATTAATAATAATGTATATATTTTTGCCAAGTCCGCTCCTAATGTGGAGCATATAAATTTCTTACGAAGCTTACATCATATTTGTACAAGAACTGATTCTTAGCTTCTTAAATCTTCCTTTACTATGCAAAAAAAGCAAAAGCTCCTGAGCTGTGTATCCGTTACACATCAGGCAAACTGGAGTGAATCATGACAATTATAATACACTAATACAGCAGTACTACATATAATGGTCATGATACACTCCTGTTTGCCTGATGTGTAACGGATACACAGCTCAGGAGCTTGTGCTTTTTTTGCATAGTAAGGGAAGGGTTAACGTCGCCCGCTGTGGTCTAGTTGGTTAGAGCTTTCTCTACCGATCCGGTGGGTCTGGGTTCGATTCCCGGTAACGTCAATGTCAAATTGGATTTTTCTATTTAAATTTGAGATCTAAGACACGGGTGTTTGTGACGTCAATTCTCTTTGAGATAATCTCATATAACTTACAAATATTCTCATCGAGTATATCTCGAGTATGATTTTTCAACTTCAAAATATTTGACGCATTGGCATAAGCTGTGATGTCATATTTTTTGAATAAAGTATGCATAAACGTATAGGGATAGGACAGGACTAGTAGTTAACTAATTACTCTAACTACGTTCCATTTATGTGGAGTTAAAAACATTTCAGACATCCATGAATTGCGAACCCCGCAACTGAAGCCAACAACGTTTTCTATTTGACCACGTATTCCAACAAGCTTGAAAATGTATCACATTCAATTAAAAATCCGCGAATGTCAGCGGAAAGGTAGAGAAATTGAACTAAAAAGGTTTTCATTTTTTTAAACAAAATATTGTCCAGAACAATTCATCACCATCTCGTTGCGGTCCTATCACACGGTCGTTGATTATTACACACATGCTTCTGTCGCTTTGTGTTCGGTTTTGTGGTGCAAACTAATTCTCTAATCCCTGAATATATATTTCGGGAACATTGTGTATGTGCGGTACTCTATCGACGAATGTTCGTGCCATATTCAATGCCATCAAATAGAGATTACATAACCGGTATTAATGAAAACGGAATCCCGATATACATGGTGTTTTTTCAATATAAAACACCCGTTTTGATATAATTTAAGATTTCGACTGCCGTTATATTATATTTCCGTTTGTACATATATCTGACTAAATTAAGTCGAATTAACATTTGCTTTCAATTTTAGAAGCCGTTAAAAGCCCCTAAATAGAAAAAAAACAATACTAACTATAATTTAAGATTTCGACTGAAGGTGCTTGGTGGAATTTCAATATTAAATTTGAATCGTTCAAATTATGTACACTCCCACAGATTTTGTCACTAACGACCCGGGTTTCGCTTTTCGGCATTTTCAGGCGTTCAAGCGCACGGATGAACTTGAACTGACGATGAATGAAACCAGTCCTGTAGAATTTAAGCAAAAAATATTTTATTTCTAAATATAATGCCTTTCCGCCAATATTTGACAGTGTACACATTAAAAGTTATTTCTATAATTTTAACAGTTAATCGATACTCTCTATCCTTATATCATTTCTCTCTTCGAAAACAAAGTATTAGCGGCTAAAAACATCCAGTTCTCGTAAAACAACTCTTTGATCGCCTTATACCATGCTATACAAAGTCGTGAGTATTTATTATTGTGGTACCGAATTGTTGATGGACGTATAAAGTCCAGGTAACAAGGATCTCGTTAGTACACAGTTCATATTTACGTTTTCTCCAAGACACGTGAGAAAATTTATCATAATGTTAAATGAAGCAACTTCAAACAAATTGTTGTTGAAGTACTTGTTTGAAGGTTTTTTTCGAATTTTACTGAAGCGAAATTCGGAAGTAATATTTTTTGCATGTAGATTTTTTTCAGGAAATTTTACTATATAATTCGTAATAAAACCATTTTCTCCTAATTGATATATGTATATTGTAAATTATAAACCTATTTATTAAAAACAACATCAGTCCCTTATGTTCATCATTATAGTATTCATTGAGGACGGTAGATAAACTTATCAATAAAAAGACATTGACGTTAACTCTGAAAATGTTTAAATAAAATGATTTGCCTAGTAAAAGAGTGGTTGCTCTTTTTTTCCATTTTCACTCCGTGTTATGGGCGTAAGGTAACCTTTCCACAGAGTGCTTTCAAGGCGAAGGTACTCTGACTTCCGTCAATCTTGATGCTTCCTCTCAAGTCATATCAGTGTTTTTTTTAACCTTCAAGCATTTCCTATGGATGATCATAGGATGAATGTAAATCGTAATCTCTTATTTTTTTTCTCACTCTGTACTCCTTCTGATTCAAAAATAAATATACATTACACTTGACTCTTCTTTTACACGGTGGATACGTCCCACACAATACCGTGTAAAAAGTATACATAAATAAAAATAGTAGTTAATAAGCTTCAGAATATTGAGATCAGATATTTTATTTAACCGGCTGTGCGGTCGAGTGTCAACGTCGTGACTTAAAACACGTAGTTTACGGGTTTGAATCCCAGTACGGACAGTTTTTTTTAGACCAGCTGTCGGACCCACAGACCACGACGACTTGGTAGCTACTAAAGCAAACTACTTTTAATTCACTATTTTTTTTGCGGCGTATGAAGAAAGAGTAGATTTACACTCATGATACCTCGGGACATTTTTATAAGGATTTTTTTCCACACTTAAGTACAAGCTACCAAGTCTTGGTCAATTGTTCCCGGGACAATCTAAGCACAAAACTGAAAAACGCATAACGTTTGTTACGCGACGGAAAACGTCTGTTGCACACAGATGTATGGCCGTGGCGGATGGTGGAGAAGATTGTGTAGTTTTTATAGATTGATTTATGAATTTCATTCCTAAGGAATGGGTCTATGTGATGTCTTGAATTTTCTCCCACCCGTCTTATCCTAAAACAGTGTAGCGAGAGCGATTAGCTAACCACTAGTCAAGTCTTTATCCTATCTTTCTATCCTTACTCTCTTTGAAAAAAGAAAGTTTGAGCAAGCAACTGAGTAAGAAACAGTTCTCGTAGAAAAAAGTTTAGGTTGAACATATTATGTAGTTAATAATTTAGAATTTCGACTGAAGGTGCTTGATGGAAGTTGAATTTGATATTATATAATTTTGTTATTTTAACTTTGACAATATTCCTTTGTACTTTATTTCCACTTTATTTAGAAAGGTCAAAACCGGTTTCGCTCATCGCGAGCATTATTATATTTCTTATCAGTTAAAAATGCTCGCCTCAAGCGAAACCGGTCCTGACCTTTTAAAATAAAATGAAAATAAAGTGCAGAGGAATATTGTGTTTTTATTTATTAATTGATTTATTTTTATTTTTTTAATATAATGCCAATACCTTCAAATTGATTTTAAAGGCTTGTTGGAATGAGAAATTATTATATTAGGTGATGCTTGCAAATAATGATAGCTTACGTTATGCTAAACTTAATTGATAAGACTAAGAAAGGCTTGGTTGGCAACCATGGTTTGACATCTTCGAATACACATATGGCTAAATCTCAGCAATATTATACTAATCGAATTTTCTCTGCAGACAGAGTAAAGTTTCAAAAGGTGGTACAAGTCGGGGGAAATTATTTTGCTTGTCACGCGCAAAACTCTTGCTCTGAAACTATAACCATTTTGTAAAAACATATTACGTGAAGAACGTTTTGAGGTAATCGAGTATATATTACATAGTCTACAATATTTTAGTTATACATGGATACTTGTTGAACGAAAACTTATTTTGTATTCATTGATTGAATTACCATATAGTTGGTAGAACTCAATTGTAATACTTTAAAAATAGCAAAATATTCAGTTCTACAAAAGTTTTAATTTCAGTCGATTATGTAAATAGGTAAAGAAACATTGGCCTAGTCCGTTAGAGCTTTCTTTATCGACCAGGCGGGTCTGGGTTCTATTCCCGGTAAGGTCAATGTCAAATTTAGATTTGAGATTGAAGGCATGGGTGTTTGTAATGTCAATTTACCTCGAATTGATATCGAGTGACTTACAATAAATTTTTCGAGTTAATCGTTAAATAGAGTTTTTCTCGTATGATATTTCAACTTTAAAATATTTGGCGCATTGGCATTAGCTGTAAAGCCAAAATATCTTTTTAAAAATTCAAAAATAAAAATGAAAAAATATGTATGAACTGTTTTTTTTTTGTAGAACTAAATACTTAGCTATAATTTTTTTAAATTTATTTTGGGATACGAGTTAAGTGAATATGTGTGTATTAAAATTTTGAATTCATTATATAATAAAAATCTATACTGAAAAGAGATACGTGCTTGTAGAAAACTATGTACGATATGCTCCACATTTGGGAAAGGACGTGGTTTAAAATCATGGAATTACACAGAATTCCAATATTACAAATACCCACGAGTAATATCTTTAATTTAAATATGATAAAAAAACATTTTTATATTAACCTTAGTGAGACTAAAACCCAAACCGGCCTGATTACGAAGGCAAAGCTCTTACCAAATATACAGTAAGCGACAAAAAAAGTATACATCCATCATCATTATAGTTTTACTGAGATGTACCCGTTATATTTTGATCAAAACTAGAAATATGTTTTATTCTATTATAATCGTCAAATAGCTGTTGAAAACGAGTCAATTTTTGTTGAACTAAACTCACCGTGACTTGACGTGGATTTCAGTCCTACTTAATTGAATAAAACGTTTTTTAACAAATAAATGACACGTTTGCGTTTGTGACTACAACACGGCTAGGGTTTACAATCCCGGAATCCCGTTCAATTCTGTGATCCCGAAATTGTGACAGTACTAATCCGGGGATTTCGGTATAAAGAAAATTATAGAAAATAAAATTTGGTAGAGCTAAAAAATAAAAAAAGGTCTTGCACTCTTCATTTTGAGAAATCCGTAAGTTCCTGTTATTTTGGAATTGAAAGCTCTCGCGCTGGTATTTTTGGGATGTCCGCAAATTTCTGGGTTTTTGAAATCGACATGAAATTGTTTGGAAAACCCAGGATCGCCGAGCAAAAATTTTCTCAGTCCCGAATCCCAATTTATACATGATTTTATGTTGAATGTTCAATCCTTAAATTCCGGGATAACAAAAAGGATCCGGGATTGGACCCCTAATCACGGCCCATCAATCATTGTATTCAAACAATAAAAAACTATTTTGAATATTCCATTTGACGTTGTTTTGCGAAATTTTGTCGCTCGTGATTTGCACATGCAGGTGATTCAGGTACAATATATTATTTGATTATCTCGATATTTATGATTGACACTTCTCAATCCGCTTAATTTTTAACCGCCAAAAAAGACTAAATGTTATAAATAACTGATTTAACGGGTTTGAATTTGACACTTCAAATGTCCGGTAAAATGTTGAAATTGTTAAAAGCATTCTGTCACGAATCCAAGAGCTTTTAATAATGGTGACTATTTTAAGAAACAGTAAGCTATTTATGAAAAAAAAAAACCCGCCAACCCATGTTCAAGTGTTGAACGCCGTTGGCTTTGGTTACGAATGTCATGAGTTTGAATCTCAGTACGGGTAATTTTCTTAACTATGCACAAATCAAAAACGGATACTTTATTGAATATCACCTCGTCTATATTATTCCATTATATTGAAAAATTAATAATTTGCTATATACAAATTTAAAATATTTTATTATAAGAAGTGTTATTGAATTAAAAGAATAAATAAAACCAAAATTTGTCAAAATCAAATAATAAATACGTGTGCTATCTACATAAAATTTATTTATATTATATTACAAAATTCAATATAAGCCAACAAAAAATATTTTAAATTTAATTAACTACATATTCATGAAACAGAATATTTCAATTTCGGTGGATTCTCGTCTCTGGTGGAAAAAATACAATTTTATTTTTCTTAATATTTATCAAGTTTAATGTTTTATCAGATAATAAACGCTGTTATTTTGTTTTTATTTAAATATGGAATACCATAGAAAAAATCGTATTTTAACACAAACAATTTTGATTTAGAACAGATGTTTCATATTTAAGTCACCGGTTGATTATTAAAAGTAAAAACAGAGTTTGAAAAGTTAGTTGTATTAAACTAAAAAAAGCCTATACATATTATCGTATACGCCCTTAGGTCTATACAAATGCTATTATCTTATGAAGTTTAACGATTCCATTACGTCATATGACAGGACTATGGGAATATGGTGAGGATAATGGGAGTAATGCTTTAGCAAGAAAGATGAGTTATGACTTTTTTCAGTTATTATAAATTGTCTATATATATCCTAATTTTGAGCATAATTGACCAAAATCTTTTCATTAAATTGATGCTTAAATGAACTCGGAAGTTTTTTTTTTAAATTCAGTTTAACCTGAAAACTTATATAAATAAAGAAATAAAAATTACACACATATTACATTTTTCTGTCAATAAATTTTTCTTATTTATTTTTTAATTGATGCTTGTTTCATTGTATGCACTCTAATTGTTCTTAAATTTCCGTCAAAAGTCGAAAATGTTAATTTTAAACGATCGACACATTAATCCTTTTCCGGTCCTATGTCGAATCTCATTCGACACAATTTTATTCTGGCGGGTCCTATGTCGAATGTCATTCGACATTTTTTTTCCATTATTAGTAATGAATTAAAATTAGTTGAAATGTATAGAATATTTTCTCTCACTCTATAATACTCACTCTTATCTATTAGCAGAGCAGAGAATTAAATGGTAAGCCAATGAGTATCGTAGCCGAAGAAAATGACATTCACCACTCTACCAGAGTTCCGGTTAAATTTCTTACTTCACTAACACCTGACAAAAAAAAATTTGGAGCTCGATTTTCACAGATTAAACAAAAGGTAAAGAAACCACGCGCATAAGGAATAATCTATGTGCTTAACATACAAAGCACGTTCAAGTTTGTCGTTGTGAAAGAACTTAATCAAGGTTGAGCTTCGGTGAAATCTTTTACTCTTTTTTGTTTCCCAAACGGCTCCGAACGGTTACCAAAGTTCGCCCATCAGTTGACTAATCCAACTGATTATATACGAAATCCAATCGAAGGTTAATTATCGTAAAAATATCGATTAATTGTTTTACCCTGCATTATTACATACAGAGTATTTCAATGAAATCTGTATGTAATCAGAAGTACTGCTTAATAAAAACACAATATTATTTAAAAGGTCAGGACCGGTTTCGCTAATTGCGAGCATTGTCAACTGATTAGAAATATATATAAACAGTGCTACGTATACAAAAATAAATTGAAATGAAAAGGTATAAAAAAAAAAATTTACATTGAAAAGAATTTAAAAATTATAGTATAAGTAATTCTATAGTTAAAATGTTTAACACCTCTAACATATAATTAAAAAATCATCAAAGATTAATAAATTTTAAATGGTTTATGGTGGTTATTACTAACATAGTTAAAATTTGGGAAATTTTCAACTTTCCGCCAAGTATTGACAGCGAACACCCTAAAATTAAGAAGTACTGCTATTGAAATTATATTCTAATAGAGTTTCAAGGTATGACTTTCATTAAGGTGTTGGTACAAATCACAGATTTAAGATAATAATTAGCCAGTTTTTGAATACGTTAAAAATAATAATATTATTGTTAAGTAGACAAGAAAGAAATAAACTAAGATATCTATATCGACTGTGGAAAGGAAAAAGGACGTAACCCACAGTTTTATCAAAACAGTTTTCTTTCAATAATCACAATGTATCAAACTGGATACACGTTCTATCAAAAGGATGTAAGCTGCAAATGCCGAATTAGAATCTAAATTTAGCTTTGAAGTTTGAAAAAAAATGAGCTTGTGAATATTGAAATCAAGAAAAAAGACTGAAAACAAAGTTTTTCCTGGACAATTTCTCTGATTGATATTAGATTATGTCAATTAAACGCCAGTTTAGAAGTCTCCGTGCACTTCAAGGTTGTGTATATTTCATAATTTGCATATGGCCCAAAATCTACAAAACACGTTTTTTGTGCCTCTTGTAAAATTTTCTATGTGTGGGTTTCGTTCTTTTTCCATTTCACAGTCGATATAGAAAAATGCTTTCATCAATTTCGAAAAATTATTTTTATAGTCACTTTTCCATGGCCGTAACCTTTATTTATGTACAAGTCAACAAAATTAGATCGTGTGCGATGTATAAACTTTTGTCTATACATATATTTATTCTGTGTAACTAAGTATGCTGACAGGCAGGCCCTGGGAGAAATGAAGTCGATTGACGGGAGACAGGGGATTCTGAAGGCGATGCGTGATGGGAACTTAAATGGCGAAGTACGAGTGCATTGATTCCAGAAACATTTCAATACCAGATATTAAAAAAATACAGAAATATCAAAACTCTCTTTTTTAGATCGACGTTATTTTTATATACAATTTTATTTGGATTTTTTGTTGTTTTTAGAAGCGCTTGTGACAGCTGATAGTTTTCACTCGTAAAGGGAGTTCGACGCTGTTGAGCTTTCGGCCCAAATTTCATTTCACTTAATATTTATCCGAAGTTAACAAAAGTTGGTACAAAAATCTACTATACAACTACTAATTATTCATTTACGTTTTACATTAACCTTTTTCTATCTCTCCAAATAGATAGATTATATTAATTCTAAAAAAAATTGACATTAAAAAAACACTCTGAAGTCGCAATCTTTTTAACTAGTTATGAATTATTTTTTACAAAATTATAGTTATTTGTATGAATCAATTGACTCAAAGTAACCGTCGATTCATTTGATAAAACTATTAGCATATTATATTACCATCATCTACGTTGCGCACGTAATTTTAACATGGCGATAAATTTAATGAAAACACTGTTTTGGTGATAGGATAAAAGAGGATGTTTTCAAATAAGCTGGTATTCAAAGAAAACTATTCTATTACTCACCAATGTTTCCAGTTGTTTTTTCTAAAAACTATTTTAGACTCAGTATAAATAAAATACAAAGAGTATTTTTCAATCAGCGCCGTTGGCTTCCGAGATGCATTTCTCGGACTCGAATTACAGCATGGTCAGAAGTTTTCCAATCGAATTCTGTTTGAAAGTATGAATGTTTGTAGTATCTAAAAGTTTCTTTCCACCCTTCCAATCCTAAAATAATCCTGACCTATCCCTATTTTTTATATCCCCCCTCTCTGAACACAAAAAAGGTTGACCAACTGAGTGACAAACAACGTAGAAATTCTTCTGTTCAGATATATAATTAATATAATACATATAATTCTCATTGAAGGCAGATGTGGATTTAAAAAAAGTATAGCTTGCCTTAAGTAGGAGTAAAAATTGAGATTTTCTGTTTTTACATTCTGCAATATGTTTACGTATAGTTCGTTCAATATTTCGGTAGTATTTTTAATCGTTTTGCTTAAATAATCTACAGTTTTTTAAAATCACCCATTTTAATATTTGTAGAGAATTTTCAGAAAAAAAATATTGCCAAATAAATACAAGTATAATTTTTTTATGCAGTGAGATTATTTTATACATTTTTTGTTTTAATTTTCATTTTAACCGATTTTCACTGTACATTTAACACATTCCATACTGCTTATAATAATTTTACACGGTCGTTTCAGGCAACTGCTCATTCATAGCATCAACCTTTTTAATAACAGAGAGAAGTCAACACATCTCATGAAAACTGCGTATGTCTTGTTTATAGGAGCACTTTAAGCGACGTTCAGGCGTTGCCAACTACTACTGCCCACTTTTAAACGTTTCATGATAAAGTTCACTTAATACTACTTACACTATATAACCATGTCTGTTCCCAATGTTTGTTACCAGTTGCTCAATCTCTCTTTTTCGAAGAGAGTAGTAGAGATAAAATACTAGGACAGGATTAGTGGTTAACTAATCTCTCTCTTTACGCCACATTATTTATGGATGGGAAGGATGGGAGGGATTATTTAGACATCAAAAATACCCATGCTTTCGACTGAAATCGATTGAAAAAATGCTGTTTGTACTGGGACTCAAACCCGTGAGGTCCGGCACGGAAGCCCACAACGCTAACCGCTGCGCCATAGGACCCGACAAACAATATATACAAAAATCTGTTTCCGTTTTAAAATTGTACTACAAATCTATGAAAATCTACTTTAAATAATGATTTTACTATCAAAAGAAACCAAGTCAAAGACATTTTGTTATCATACTAGTCATTGAGAACCAATCAGATCGCAAAATTTGAATCAGTATTTTTTGTGGACAGTAAACTTTTAACGTTTAATAAGATGAATTTTAGTGTATATTTATTTCTTAGTTGTTAGCAAATATTTGGCCATCCTGAAAAATAAAATGATACTAACTTGGTCGTGTTTGATATTCAGCGTTGGGCTGTCAATACGTTAGCAGGGGGCTCACTTTATTTCAAAGCAGTTCTCGCTGTTCTGGAAGTGAATTTTTTTATTACTACTATGCAATTATATTTAATACTTTAATAAACAATCAATTTTTACTTAATACACATATGATATCTAAAAGTATGTTATTTACCGTAAACTTATCAATATAAATAGCTAAAAATGTATTTATGTGTATACTGAAGCTGTCGTAGATAATATGTCAGTCAGAAATTGCAGTTATCTCTCTTCTTCTGCGTACTTTTGACGGTTTGCAAACAGAGCTATAGTAATTAGACCTGAGATTATTGTTTTCTCTTAAATTAACTAGGATTTCGCCGGCCTTAGTAAATTTAAATAAGGGGCTCGCGTGAGTATTTTTTGCATTCACTCCATCATACAATAATTTAATTTAAGAATATTTACTTTAAAATAAATGTTTCTGTATCGGACCTCTTCACCGCAACACCGACTTAAATTCCAGATCTGTAGCGTTAGCACTCAGCCACGGTGATTATTTAAATAAACAGTTATTATATACATATTCATAATTCAAATCCGACAAACTCCAAATTTTTATTTCTTAAAAAGATGTTTAAGTATTGCAATATATATATTATAGTATTCTAATATAAACATCTAGCACAGTTAAACAGGTATGTACAGCAATTGCTTTGAGATCATTTGCTGAGAAATTTACATGTATTATTGAATACACCATCCTCTGAAGTAATGCTAAGCAAATTAATGAGATTATTATTTGAATGAGTTTAACATTAATAAGCCATAAATGTCTATCAAAGAGAACGGTACAAACATAACATTATTTTGTATACCTATATTTATTATTTAATACTAACGATATAATAATGGAAAGATGTAACATCTTTTCGTATTTTTTTAAACAATCATTGATCATTATTGTGCCTTGTTCAGTAAAAATGTTTTTTTTTCTGAAAATGTTTTAAATTATTATAAATGTAAATAATCACATAAAATATTTATCTTTCAAAGCAAAACGTAAAATTACATAATTCTATGATAATTTCAAAGCTTAAAGCTTGATTGTCAAAGCAGTAGATGACTTGCGTTGTCAATAACTGTTTAAATTTAATTTAAATGGTTTCTTTTAAACGAAAACATTTTTTCAAAATCTTTCTTATTGCGATAGGTAATTCCGACAATATATTTTTTCTTGTAAAAACTTTTCTATAACGCTACGTAATATTTTACCTCTATCTCATTAATGTGATACTGGTATACATTTTACTTAATAAAATAGCTTCGCGCAACTAAGTCAGTTTTGTTTTTCTTACGTTGTTTTTAATACTTTTATTACCAAGCATATTTTATTATTCCCTTTTTGCAGCAACCGGTAAAAATGCAAATAAGAATTCACTTTGTGGAGCGTAAAAGAAATCTCCTAGAGAGTAATGGGCGGTTATAATGGGGGTTAAGGATTTAATTATCTATCCCATTAGCTGGGCCGTTTTTTTACGCAAAGTTCACTTTAAAGATTTTAATTGAACAATTATTCACTCTTCGTTCGACGGCCACAGCAGTTTCAATATCAAAAAAACAATTAAAAAGTCTATTTTATGAAAGCATACAGAAAAGTATAGTTATTCTTTTTTAATAATAATAACAGTAGATAGCTTTTTTTCTACTCGAATTTACCAACTGAAACTACGTGGAACATAATATTTGTAACCAATTCCAATTATCGAGGTTGATTATTTTTATAAATATGATCAAATGACAAAATCCTAATATTTTTTGTTTTCTATTTTAGCTTAGTACTGCGTAGGGCTTTCAACCTCGGAATCCCGTCCAATTTTGTGATTTCAAAATCCCAGGATTATAATAGTAGGAGATAGTACTAATCTCAAAATTGAGAAAATTTTAAAAAGTTGCGCGAGGGCTAAAAAAGGGTTCGCTTCGTTTCATTTTGAGAATCACGGGACCGAATGCCCTAATCGATATTCCACATGCATTGATCCTTCAATTTATTAATGGTTTTTTATCCAAATGCATTTTTGTCTGTGATTTTTTCATCTTTTCCATTCAAATTCGGTTTGAATACACATCATTAAATACTTTTTAAAAAATGGGTCGGAGCCGTAAGATTTTTCCGACTCCGAACAAAACACTCGGACCCATAACTCCCGACTCAGACTCCACAGCTCAGATAAATAGTTGTGTTTTAAATATAAAATAATGTTTGTTTTTTTTTTAACAAAATACCTATCCACCAAAAATTGGCACAAGAACAACTTAAAATATTTTACGATTTTCTATTATTTATCTTAAACTTTCTATTGAGTAGGCTTTTAATTTCGATCGAAATATTTTGTGAAAAGATTTATCATTATTATTTTGGTTTATCTTTCAGATTTTTTTCGCAGATAATACGGAGTTATTAAATAAAAATTAGCTTTACAACATTCATCTTTCATAAATCATTTGCGGTAACTTCGATTTGTAAAAATAATATTGCCTTGCATATGCAAAGATTTTTCTCGACCATTTTTTTGTAAACAAAATAAAATACCATTTGAATCCCTTCAGACGTTGAGATTTTTCAGTTTTCTTGGATTTACCTTAACCCCAGGTCATTGACTTCTCTAAGCATACTCGTTATTGTAAAAAGAACTCTAAGAAAGAATTTTCTCGGTAGTAGTAATTTAAACAGGTATAAAAGCTTCGAGCACAACATTTTTTATTTCTTTTAAAATTGATATTTTAAATTTGGAATGGATACGGTTTTATGTCATTCGATACGAAATTGAATTCCATTTTAAAACTGGAATGATTTCATTTATACACGATTTCATATATTATATGAACTGATGATGTTCATTTTGAATTCGAAGTGACTATTATTTAACGTCATTTGATTTTGAATCAATGCGCATAATAAATTTCGAACCACTTCATTCAAATTTCAATGGAATTTCGGATTTGATTGAAGTTTGTTCTGAAACAATTTACAATATTTACTTTCTTTTGAAGATTGCGTTTTTAAGCTAACAGAAGCGCAATTTTTTTATTTCATAAAACTAATTATGTTCTCGGTAAAACAGTTTTTTTTTTACATAATATAAAAACGAGTTCACTCGTGAAATATTATTTTAAAAACATTGAATTAAATTATGTACATTTTAAATTTAATGGTATAATAAATTAAAATTTTAATGTAACTTAATAAGTTTTTGAAATATTTTTTCTACTATATCTGTTCTCAACGTGAAGAATAAAAAAGTCTTATGGAGTTTATCTCTACAGAAATAGTGATACAATAACTGCTTGTCAAACAAATACCGTTTTTAATGATTTTAGGTAAAACTCACAAGTTATATTTGTGATTTTTGTTTTTAGCAAATATGATAATGATTGAATAATTAATCAAATAAAATCGTTTAAATTGAGAATTTATGCTTTTTTCATTGGCAGAAGATCTCAACACTACTTTTTTTTTTTAATTGAAAGTTAGTTATGTCTTATGACAATTCGGTATTCGCGTCTTAATCGTTTTTGACAGGACGTGTATTTATTTAGTCGCGCACAATATTATCTTGAAATGAAAATTCAGTCAACTGCCTTCGCGCACATCCATGCCTTCGCGCACAATTCTTTTAATCAATTTACGAAAGAGTTTTTACTGGGACCAAAGAGGACGACACTGACCAATCGAGTACAGATCTGGTATAATTGTATAAAAATTTAACATAAAACGAGTTTTTTAAAAATAAATATTTTAATGTAAAACTTCTCCCACGCTTAGAACTATAATTACCTAATAAGCAGCTGTCATTTTGGTCATTTAAATAAAACAAATAAACTTGTCAGAGTTTTACTTTATCTCTCTCGAAATTTTTCAGTTATGACATCTGAATAAATGACTAGCGACAAAATCCCAGTAAACAGGAAAAGTTGAATAACTAACTAACGAACCAACTTACAAACCAAGTTGTTTATAAAAGCATCTAACTTTCTGCGTTGCTTAAAACACTTTATTTGTAGTATTAATTATACCACAGCTGTACTTGTTTTTGGTATTTATTTTACCCATACACTTGTGTATTGTTTGTGAAATAACGTAACTGAAATGATTGATTGAATCATAATTATACGTGGAATGTTTCGCAATGGAATTGCATTTAATTATGAAATAAGTTACCGTGTATATAGAATATGTAAATAACAGGGTTGCTGAGTTGTCATTTCAAAAATCTACCGATAATCACTTTACTTTCTATACCGTTTCCAAACTTTAAAAGCTAAACAAATTTGTTTCTGTTTATTTTACCTCACTGCCACGTACAAGCAGTTATGATTGGCAGGTCGTTTGCTCATATGTGTATTTTTCTAGTGTTTTGTTTGACTCAATCCTAAAATAAATAAGGCTTCTTTCAAGATTCTTAAATCATAAATCCACGATAAAATTGATCGTAAAAAAACATATTTACTAATAGTACAGTTTAAGTCATCAAAATTTCATCATTCATTCAACAATACATCCGTTACTAAAACCCCTTATGTGACTAATAAAAAATACCCATTTAATTTAAACTTATTTACCTTGAATAACCCCATACTTGTAATCGTTCTTAGAAACACTAAAGTCATGTTTAATAAATGTAATAATTGTAATATAAATTAGAAGGTTAGAGCAAATAACGAAGTGTTTTGTTTATGTCTTCTAAGGCAATATTCAATATATATAGCTGAGTATATGCAAGTTTAAACATAGTTCTGACAATGGCGCATGCCAAAAAAGCAAAAAACTCATCTTGTTCCATTGGCATAAAACATAATATTTAATTATAAAATAAAAAATATTTTATACAATGAAGAATCTGAGAACTGTATAAAAAATTGTTTTGCATTGCTTTAAAGCATTTGTAGGTATTAAAAACATGATCCAGAAATAATGAAGAATTTCAAAACAATGACGTAATATAAAAGGGAAATAGAAAATTCAATTCAATTTATTTCTTCAATTAAAATTATTATCGTTCTTGGCAAGTTATTTACAGAAAAGTGTATTGTATATCGTATTGACATTTTATGCAATGGGTGTAAGTGAATTGTATGCTTCAGTACAAGATGGATAAAGTAGATTTTTAAAAAAGAGATTGTTGAGTTTCTCAGTCCCTTTTTTTTCAGAAAGGCCAAGGGTTAAGGATTTTAAAACTGAACGATTAAGTCGATACTGATACTTCATTTAAAAAAACTTATTTATAAA
This sequence comes from Himalopsyche anomala, assembly GCA_031772345.1. Classification (NCBI taxonomy): domain Eukaryota; kingdom Metazoa; phylum Arthropoda; class Insecta; order Trichoptera; family Rhyacophilidae; genus Himalopsyche; species Himalopsyche anomala. The sequence goes on along the minus strand of CM062844.1, from coordinate 4,440,934 downwards.
ACTATTTTAGTATCACAAATGTAGATTGCAATTAACAAAAAAATATTTTAGTGACCAATTGTAATCACAACACAAATTGAACACATAATCAAACAAATTACTCAATATAATATGGGGAATTAAAATCAAATGTTTAAGCAGTGATATTACAACTGTGTTTGCGAATTGGATAATAGTTAAAAATAATGCAAATCTGTACGCATAATTTCCAATCTAAAATTCAATTCACACAAGAGCTTTTCTTACAAGGCTATTACGACGCCGCACATATGCCAATAAGATGTCACAGCTTGCTCATGATAATCTTTATTTTCATGAGAAAATCATTATGAATAATGTGGAGCATTTTTATTTAAATGGATACGTTAATAAACAATATAGTCGGTTCTTGACAGCAACGTTCTCTCTAAGTTTTGTATTGTATGTGCGGACATTCAACTTATGTGCGCACTAAATTTTTAGCAAAATAAAAAATGTGCGCACATATGTAGGTATGTACTCACTGACCTACTCACTGATGCTAGACGTGGAAGAAAAATGTAGAAGATTTGATGAGTATAGTATAAGTATTTAATGAAAAATAAAATTTCGTGAAATAAACTTATTTTTACAATATTTCCGTGTGCGGAAATGGAAAAACGTGTGCGGCCACATTTTGGTAGACGTGCGCGCCCACACCTTAGCGGGAAAATTGCTTGACAGTAAAAACATCGATCGATTGGTGGAACTCTATTGTAATACTTAAAAAAATCAAAGTATTTAGTTTATAACTATTTCGTCAGAAATATGTTTAAACCTGCATTTACTCAGCTATATACACCTGCATGTGATACACAATAGATCTTATTATTTACTCTAACGTCTTAATTTATATTACAATTATAGTACCATAGTATAGTACATTTATAAATTATTAATATAAATAAAATTGTGGAATTATTCAAGGTAAATTAGTTTAAATTAAACTGGTATTTATTATTAGTTCAAATTCTGGAGTAGATCACTTTTTGCGTTCATCTGTGGGCTTGTGACGCTCTACTGATGTCGATATCAGGTCGACCCGAAATGGAATTTCGGGATGGAATGGAATTGACCTGAAATGGAATTTTACGTTCAATATTATACGACTACTGATTTGCTTACAAATATTTTTTTACTTTTTAAAAAAATCTTTTGTGAATTTGTAACAATTGATAAAAATAATGTGACTACAAAAGAAAAAACACTAATAGATGTGTGTAGTATCTATATCTGACAATATAACAGTTATTTAATCAAAAACATGAGAATGGCATTTGATGAAAGATGACAAAATACTTCGCCGTACGGGTACGGCGATACTCCTCAAAGGGTTAATAAGACGGCGGTTTGTAAGTGAATTGTGGGGTTATAATGCAAAACGTACTATTTCCAAAATGAGCGATATTGAGTTAGGTATGCAGATGCAATTTATGCCTAAGGAAGCGACTAGTCCCATTAGTTTTTTTAATTAGTAAGGAGTTCGGAATTTGTAATTTCTGTCGGGAAAATGAAACACGATACATTCATTTACTTAACGTCAGTTTAAGTTCATCCGTGCACTTCAACGCCTGAAGATGCCGAAAGGCGAAACCCGAGTTGTTAGTATCAAAACTTGTGTGAATGTACATACATAATTTGAACGACTTAAATTGTGGGACTATAATGCAAAACGTACTATTTCCAAAATTAGTGATAGGGTAATTCAATCCTAATGAATCGACTGGTTCTACTATTTTTAGTATACATTTTCTAAAAGACTGTCGTTTTCAAATTGGAAATCATATTTTTATGCAATGTTATTTTGTTTGTGTAATTCGTTGTAGTATTTGAATCTACTGAAAAGTTCGAGTTTTGGAAATAGTACGTTTTGCATTATAACCCCACAATTATCTATATGTGCACTGTGTGTGTTTGTGTGTTTGTGTGTGTGCGGTGAGCAGCTGCATTGTTCGGCAGAAGACTTAATTTCAATATGCATCTTACAGATGTGATCAAATCACTTTGAATTGTTTTGCAGTCGGGGTAATAGTATTATCTGGCAGGCATTCCAAACTCGAATAATATTGAAATATTGTCATCCCAGTAAATGCAAGCGTACGGACTATTAGATCAACCGCAGACATATTATGCAGCCCGCAACAAATTGCACGCGCCCCATCATATTAAAATATTTGCAATTCCCTGATCGGCTCAGTCTCCGGTAGGGAGCGCAATACCGGTTATACCGAAACCGATATCTCGGTATTTATGATGTTTTTTTCAAAACCGAAAAACCGGTTTTGAAAATGAACCAAAACCAAATATCGTTAAAAGTCGCCTGTGTGGTCGAGGTATGGATGTATGTGATGTCTTGAATTACCCGCTCCCACCTTTCCTATCCTATGAACGGGGCGTATCGAGAATGATTATCCAATCACTAGTCCTGTCCTAGCCCTATCATTCTAGTCCTTATCTCTTCGAAAAAAGAGAGTTTGAGCAACTGAGTAACAAGCAGTTCTCATAGAAACACTTTTGTTGAGATAAACCCCATTAGGAGTCCATATACTCCACATTGGGAGCGGACATGGTAAAAATACAAATAAATATATATATATATGAATGAATATACACCATCGGATATCTTAATAAAACGGTTCGCGACGATTTTAAATATTTTAAATCTGGCAAGAGGTCCAGAGGTCCAGAATTGATGACTCTTTTTAATGGTGTATTATTTTTGTAAAAAACCGTAAGTTATTTAAGAAAATCACCCGTTTATGATTATAATATATATTTGTGAATGACAATATTTTACATCAAATATCGAACGATAGATTTTGATTTACTCGCTTACTACTGATTAAACAATTATATGTAATGATCGTAATATGACACTTCTCTCGATTAGCGAAAACGGTATAATTATTGCAAAAAAAATGTACTATACGTATATGTACTATACTAAAATGTGTCTTATTTTTACAAATATGTATGATGATATAGCAACTTGAATTGATAGATATCACATTAAAGGTTAAATTTATTATTGTTATTAAATAGTATAAATAATAATTTGTATCACCTTTATTCATTGTGTTTTGATATAAAACCATTAATTTGCTCAACCACCCTCCTTTTTTTCCAACCCTCTCAACTTTGAGAGAGTAATAATTAAGGGAATAATTAGTAGGTGACTAATCGCAGCTCACTACAACCCGTCACAAAGGTCAACTAATACTATTATAACATCAATACATCCATGTTTACAACATAACTGTATGAAATGTATTGATATTAATTGAAAAGCTTTTATCTTTGCGACATAGAGCAATTTCTACAAACTATATTAATAAAAATGAATAAGCTTTTTATTTACAGTTTGTTTTATCCAAACCAGTAAACATATTTGAGGAACAAACATTCAAAAGGTGATTCGTTTAATATCAGTTCTGTAAATCACAATAATATAAAAATTAAATCATAAAATTGACACATTCAAGCAAACAGGGATTTCTCCAACACTCAAATCATTATTTCCCAAGCTCTGCATTAGTGTGACAAACCACTTTTTGAATGTTCGCTCCTCATTTGTTTGACATTAAAATACCAGTGTTTGGAGTATTGTACGTGTCACAAAAATATTGTCAATAAACAATATATAAAATTGCATTTTTTTTTAAATGAAAACTCTGTCCACGAACATCGTAACATTATTTTTTCTTTTAGTATAAATAATAATTCAGTACTAAAGATAATACTGGGAAAAGGTCATGTTTTGCAACAGTGCAGTTTAAAATGGTGAATAAAAAATTTCATTTATATTGAAGCATCGTATTTGCCTTGTACAACAAATTGAATAAAAATACAATCGACTTGTTTTCTCGTCAATAAAAACCGTTATTTTTTGCGAGACATTCTTTTATATTATACAATTTCAAACACCGACAGCTTTTAATTTTGTTTGAACGTTTTCTATTCTGTGTTGTGGTCAAAACATTTTTGAAATAAAAGCTTTCAAAATTGTATTACATTTTCATAAAAAAAATATACAAACCGGTGGTATTTTTGTGAAAGTTTGTGATCGATCAACTCCAAACAATAAATTATTATATAATATAATATAAATGTAGAGTTCTCGAACATTACTTTTTGGAATGTTTCACAAGTTTTTGGTCGATTGCATATTTTTTTTTAGGGAGATAACACTACTGCAGTGTGTATTTACTAAGCTCAATTTACTTTATAGATACTTTCGGACATGTATAATATCATAATGCATAATACTATTTTTTTTCTTAAAATACCACTTGGCTCACTTCTAATCTTATGGGCTCATTTTATATACACATGTAAATACCATGGTATGTAAGGTTTTTCGGTTTTTAAAAACCGGTGTTTTAACAAAATTTATAAAATTCAGAAGCCGGATTTTTCAACTTTATAACCCACATTCAATTATTAGAAATAATATTCATTTTTTTTTACTATTATTCAATTAAAAACATTATAATTTTGTCATGAAACTGTCTTGGCTATAATTTAAACGAGAATAAATACTTAATTGAATTGTCTGTTGAATGTTAGCACGTATAGTTTCTCCGCCGTCTAATCATTACACTTAATATTTTTTTTGTGAAATTAAGTATGTTTTCATAACATTTTTTCAGTATTTTCATAAAAATAACCTTTTTATAAAACTTCAAAAACCGCCATAAACCGACTTTTATAATATACTAACCGGTTCCCGGCAAGCATTGCAATGCCACTCAAAGAAAGACAGTCTTTGTGTTTTAATTGTGTTTATTAAAGTTCAAGTCTTCTTTTTCTGTCTGTTTGACATTTGACGTTTGCTGCCGATTGTCTATGGTACAACACACTCGCCACCTACTGTAATTTAATTGTTTAATTTAATTTAACCTTCGCGCAAGTTGCATGAACGGTATGGCAGACATACAAACATTGATTTGTATATATAAGAACTACTGTAAGTTAATTTTAATGTGCCTATAATCTTCCCGGAAGTTCAATCAAAACGTTTGTCAAAGTTGTATTGCAATTGAATCAGTGACTTGGCAGCCCATAGAGGACGAACAAACAAACATTTATTTTTATGTATTAGATTAGAATTCGTAGACATGTTTTTTCAAATATCGGCTTATGTATAAGATTTAATTTACGGTACATATTTTTGAGTTATTACCCCAGAATTAAGAAGCTGTAAATTTATTATTTATCTGTCTCCATGGGATTTAATTAATAAACAATTTGGATTTGGGCTTAGTGAATTGTCTACATATTATACAAATATACGTTATATTGTTAACTAGACTTTATCTTCAAAGTAAAGGATTAAATTATATTGTATTACATTTAGATTACTAATTTTATTTCGACGTATGTCATTTTGTTTTGAATGATTGTTTATTAATATATTCGTCTGTCTCTTATATACACGGTTTTATTACTTGAATCAGAATAATTGATGCCCCACATTTAATTACAGTTTTTAATTAATGCTAAAGCATTGCACAGACCGTAATCGATTGAAATTATGCACCTTGAATGAGTTTTACAACGGACAATAATTGCACTGAGCACATTTCACAATGACAGATTTATATCTTCAGATTAAACTGGAATACACAGTTTGTTTAATTAAACATTAATGACAATGAGAACTCAAAAGTATTTACATTTAAAATAATTTCGAATAACATTAAGTAAAATTAACGTTTTTACTAATTCCACATTTACTTAATATGATCAGGACTGGTTTCGCTCATGGAAAGCATTTTCAACTAATGATAATATAGATTAATACAGTGTGTCTATACTGGATCAAGTAAAATAATTAAGGAGCATTACTATATTAATTTATAATCGTATCAGTTGAAAATACTTAGTCATATGCAAAACCGATTCTGATCTTAAGAAATAAAAGTGGAATTTGTTCAAAAGAGTTTTTTATTCTTTACATATATTTATTTATGTTTATCCATGTCCGCTCTCAATGTGGAGCATATGGCCTCCGAGGCTCCTAGAATGTTTTCTACAAGAACTGTTTGTTACTCAGTCGCTCAACCTCTCTTATTCGAATAGAGTGGTAGGGGTAGAAGGATAAGGTTAGGGCAGAACAGGAATAGTGATTAGCAAAGCGCTCACGCTACACCCAATTATTAAAGGATCGGAAAGGTCGGGAGGGAATTTTTAGACATCACATGCCACCCATGCCTTTGAACAGAAATCGATAAATCGGTCGAAAAAATCCTGTTAATACTGGGAATCGAGCACGTGAGGTCCGGCACGGAAGCCCACAACGCTAGCCGCAGCATCATATGACCCGACATGTATTATTGTGTATAAATGTCATTGTAACAAAAATTGAACGTTTTCACTTACTCATAAATAAATATTTTGTTAAAATAAACTTACCAAATAGAAATCAATGTTGAATTTAGTAGCTATTGCAAACTCGGAAGATCTTTTAATCCACCGATTTTTTAAGAGACGAAAATTTGTGAGAAAAAATCCCTTTTTAACTCAAGCAAAAAATTATCAAACTTTATCTTTCGAGAGGAAAGTGTAATCTATACGTAGCCACTATTTAAACAATGCCGTCACTATGAAAGCGATATTCCTGAGAAGAGCCAATTTAATGTTTCAAATAGTTGATATTCAGTTCTCTACGTAATTTGACTCAGTAGTGCAGATATTATATTTATTTTCTCTGACAATTTAAAAACGTAAATAAAGTTTTAAAATTATTATTTTTTACACGTTAGAAACGATTCACAAAAAATCGTGTAAAGATCAACTTAAAGATTGGCTCTCTGATGTTATTTGAAAAAATCACAACATTGTTGTATAGAAAATCGTGCAAAAAAGGTAATAATGAAGACCTAATAAATAAATTTCAGAATATCTATTTTTTTTTAAATACGTGGAGTTTATTGAAGGTTGAAATCAAATTGCTTACATCTCTAGAAATTTCTGACACATCTAATATATTATACTAAGATTTAACATTTTTTTTTGTTTTTTATCACTGTCTTATGTTATTGAATTTCTTGCTTGAAGCTTTTTTTATAATTTTCTGGAATTCATGTTAGGACAAAGATGTCGTGTAAAAATATATAAAAATACCTACTCTTTTTTAGTGGGGCGTATTATTTTGCAAATTTTAAAAAAATAGTTGAATGTATATTATTATCAGTATTTTTTACATACATTTCCGCTCCCAATGAGGAGCATATGGCCTCCTAATGGAGGTATCTCAACAGAAGTTTTTTTTCTACGAGGACCTCCCTTTTTTTCAAAGTGAGTAGTAGGGAAAGAAGGATAAGGCTAAAACAGGACTAGAGGTTAACTAATCGCTCAACCTCTAGTCACCAAGTTATTAAAGGATCAGAATGTTGGGAGGAGAGGAAATTATGTGAATTGATATCACAAACGCCCAGTCACAACTTTGAATTGAATAATTCTCAAATTCACTGTGATCTTACTGGCAATCGAACGCAGAACTGCGTGATCAGTAGAGCAAACTCTAACCAACTGGGCTACAGCAAGCGACTAAGTATAAGCAATACATAACATAATATAAAAATTGTTAAGAATGAAATGGTTTTTTTGCATTTTCAAAAACGGTATTTTGGTATTGAAAAAACACCATGATTACCGGGATTTCGGTTTCGATTATACCGGTATTGCAATCTCTTATTAAGACTTTACCATGCTTCACATAAAATTCATTTCAATCAAGCTCTAAAAGATTTTCTCAAATGAACAAAAGGCTATTCGCAAATGTATATAAATAAATACACACGTGATTTCAAATGTGGAATATTATATTGTACTCATGCGTGGGTGGCATATTGAAGAAACAATCACTTTATTAGCATTATTTCGAAAACACTCTACTGTATATAATTTCTATACCAAGTACAACATTCCGTTTGATGACAAAGCTGTATTAAGTTTGGTCTAAACATTTTGTATCACAAGCCATGCAACATATTCGAGTCATACAACGATTTCTTAGAAATAAAATATTGTATGAACATATATATATCCACGAAATAGTCTACATTTTAATGTAAAAAAAAATGTTCTAAATTTACTGTTCCAAAAATTATACACATATCGACTGTAAAAAGGCAAATAGACGTAGCCCACAGTTTTTTCAGCGCAGTTTTTTTCAAAAATCAAAATGTATACAACTTAATACATGTTTTATCAAAAGTTGTGGCCAACACGGCTCCCGGTTGAGAAACCCTGGTATAATCCATCGAAATTATCGTAATATGTTATTTTAAAAAATTCACTCCAAAAAGATCACAAAAATCTAATTTATAAAAATGAATGTTTGTTCGTAGTTTATTCGCTGCAATGAAATTGCAATAAAACTTTGACAAACTTTTTGCTTGCACTTGCGCGAAGTTTATAGAAATATTAAAATTTACTTACAGTAGGTCCTTTATATAAAAATAAATGTTTGTTTGTCTGCCATACCGTTCATGCAACTTGCGCGAAGGTTATGGGCGTAGTAGAATTAAATTACAGTAGGTGGCGCGTGTTTCGTACTATAGATAATCGGCAGCAAACGTCAAACAAACGACGTGCACTTCGATAAACACAATTATAACACTTTCTTTATTTGAGTGGCATTGCAACGCTTGCTGGGAACCGGCTAGTAATTAAATAAAAAGAAAAAAATATTTTAATACATATTAAAATAGAACGATATATTTCATGTTTCATATTTAAATTATGTCATTATCAAATTTAATTGTTAAGCTGTTAGAAGTATAGTGTGGAAAAAAAATATGAGAATCTTTTTTCTTCTGAAAGCCACTCAAATAATATCTAATTGAAAGTTTTCCGTGAGAAAATATTTTTTTAAATATGCTTCTTTATTAAATCTGTCCAATATTGTAACGTATCCGTAAATATTATGTCTAAATTAACTCATATGTTCTCAGAATTTTTAAGCCAGATTGCACACATAGAGTGAAATCTGCAACAATGCGATGTCGCCTTTCATGGAAACGTGTATCTTTTTGTGCTGCTAAAGTGCTGCATATGTAACATTTAGAGATCTGCACAAATTTCATAAAATTACCCGGTCCGAGCCCGAAAGACTCATGCCCGACTCAGCCGGAGCCCGAATCTAATACCACGCTTGTTACCCAAACAAACTCGGCCCGAAGTCCAGATTTATACAACTCATCCCGAAAAAAACCCGTTTTTTACAAATTTACATCAATTTACGATTCTCAGGGTTTCTCAACGGTGGGCCATGTGGCCCCCCAGGGGGCCACAGAGATTTATTTTTGTTTTGGGGAGCCACAACACAGCTTAGGGGGGGCACGGGCATTTATAAAACGATACAGGGAAGAGCATAATGGCGTAAATAAAATAAATTACTGGCATTCTAGATTCGAAAATCTCGGAAGAGCTATAAAAAAGGTGGGTTTTTGAAATTATAATTTTCATGGGAAGACAAAACAATGGTATGGGGGGCACGGAAAAATAAAGAGACTCAAAGGGGGCCACGCTCCCAAAAAAGTTGAGGAACACTGCTCTATAGAACTGGTAATAATTAAAATCATCATGGCCGATTTATGACACGAACATAGTCTGAAATATTTTTTCTGAAGAAATAAATGCCTTACCCGGGCCCGACCCGAGCTCGAATCTCAATTGCGCTTACCCGACCGCCCGGACCCGTGCAGACCTCTAGTTACAGTACACGCATTCGTAAAACACTTTAATATCGTCTGATGTTTATTTAACCTGTTGTATGCGAGCCAGCTTACGAGACTATTGCCAATATTTATTTTTGCATGGAGCCGGTCAACCTTTGGAATATTTCACATCACTGTACTCGTCTTGTGCACGATTACTGAAAATAACTATATTTGAACGAGCCTTTTTTTACAGTGTGTGAAACTATTTTGCTCGCTTTTGTGTTTTAAATATGAGTTTTAAAATTTAAAAAAAAAACTTAATTAATGTTCGATGCCAACTGGTGATAGTGGAGTGGTCTCTACGGCTTGTCGGTTTTGAAAGACCGGTTTTTTTTTAAACTTGATAACACGGTATCAAATATTAAAATTAAAATTTATTTTGTTTACTATTATTCAATTAAAAACTTAAGTATTTCAAATTGAAACAGCCTTGGTTATAATTAAAAGGAGGGAAATGTGTATTTTAATGGTCACTAAAAATTAATGAATGCGTTAAAAGTATTATATGTTGGTTTCAGTGGTGGCCGGTCAATGTGGCATTGGATCAATGCACCCCTTATATATGCAGGGGCGGTTATATTTCATGAAATAATATTCAAACACAAAATTTATACAATGCACATAATTTAATTATTTAATTAAGAATTTTAAGAATTTACAATAAATACATGAAGAATTTAAAAGGATTTAATGGTATTAATGTTATGTTTGAATATTATTTCATGAAATATATCTGCCCCTGTATATACAAAGGGTGCATTGATCCAATGCCACATTGACCGGCTACCACTGGTTAGTTTATTTTGAAACTACTCCACCACATAGGTACACTGAATAAAAATCAGTATTTTGCTAATTGTCAGACAATACACACTTATTAATTTTATTTCATTATACACGCTTATACTCTCTAACTCTTTTTTGCGTCAACATCATGCGTCTCAATCGATTACTCACTCTAAACCAGTGATCGCCAAACGGTAGCTCGCCGAAACATTTTCGGTAGCTCGCGTAGGATATTTTATCATGTTTATAAATTTGCCTATAAAAAAATATTATTGAACTCGGAAAATAATAAAAAAATTGAGCTAAATTTCAACGAAATGCTTAAAAGGTTGCCGTTGTAATATTATTTTTTCAGCTGCATCGTCGAAAATTTTCAAGAAGATGGTCCTTCATCAGAAATGGAATTGATAGAATTTCAACGTGATTTGTTTCTTAATAGTGTTGCCTCAACTATATAATCTTTATGGCTTTTCGTCCCAAAAGAAAAGTATCCAATTTTAGGTCAAATTGCGCTCAAACTTTAAGCATTGTTTTATTCCACCTACTTATGTGAATGAATTTTTTTCACTATGAAGGTGGTTAAGAGTAAATATAAAAACAGACTCACAGATGTACATCTTGATGCATTCGGATGGGAGTGACAATGTTCTCACCGAGAATTAAAAAAATTGTGGAGGAAAGTGAATTCCATTCTTTTCACTTATTATTTTTACTTGTTATTTTTACTTTTATTTTTATATATTTATTTTTACACACACTTATTTTTCAACTATTATTTTGTTTGTAAATAAATAATCAAAGTACGCATTTCATGTTTTATTATAAAATCCGATGTTCTAATTTATTTTAAGTAATATAATAATATTATATATGGTACAATAAGGGCCGATGAAAACAATTAAGAAGGAACATGTATAGGTAGCTCACCAGTCCATTTCAATTTCTGAAAGTAACTCACATCCTTATTGAGTTTGGAGACTACTGCTCTAAACATTCAACCAATCACCGAGTTTCCCTCTTCATTGATTCCGTCTCGGATAAACAATGCACACGTTAGAAGAGATTGAGAAATGGATAATTTATTCAGAACTAAAACAAATCATTAGCCATTTTGTTGTTGTTGCTTTGAGTTTATAAAACACCCACATTCCCGGGAGCTGTTCATCGAGTACCCCACTTTTGCTTCATGTATGTTTAATGTCAGAACTGTTAGCAAGGGGCCAATATTTTCAATGAAAACATCCAAGGCTATCACTATTCTACTTTATTCACACATTCTTTTTTACACAGTAAATGAAGGGTTATAATTTAATACAAACACTTGTTTTTTCAGCAACTCAAAAACAAAAGTCATCACGCTGGAGTAGTATACATTAAAAAAATGAATACATTGGTAAGTCAATTGTTCTGTTCAAATTAAGTAGATTAATTGTGGGGTTATAATGCAAAACGTACTATTTTCAAGATGAGCGATGCTGAGTTAGGTATGCAAATAAGGTAATTCAAGCCTAAAGAATCGACGGGAGCCGGTAAATTGCTCGAATGTAGAATTCCTCGAATTTCAAATTGCTCGAAATGCAAATTGCTCGAAATGCAAGTTGCTCGACATGCAATTGCTCGAATATCAGTTGCTTGAATTGCTTGGTTATTTAAACGGTTTTAATACAGTTAAGTGTTTATTACATAGTAGGTGATCACTTGGCATTTTATTACACCGTATGTACTATTAGTTTATATGCCGAACTTTGTATCAAATTGTATATTATTGCTGTACTATTAATAATTGCCTCTAGAATTATTATTTTTTAGATAGACATTTAGGAAATACTACCTATGTAAGTTGATCTTTATTCAGTAATAAAGAAAATCAGTATTGTTTACTTTTACAAGGAGAGCCCGAAATCACTCATAATAAAAATGATTGTAGATATGGGGTTTTTAGCAAGAATGAGAGGTGTATAGTAGATTCATTACAACAATCTATTATGGTTGGCTTTTTTTAGGTAAACTATAAAGAAATAATTTCATATATACATTACATACGTACATGGGATATCACAGTTTTTGTTAGCACGAAAATTATCGTATTTCTAGAAAATTTTAAGAAGATTTTTTCTAGAAAAAAAACATAGTTTTTCGACCGATTTTCGAATTTGATTTATTTATTTACATGAGCATTGAAAAATAATTAAGTATTATTCATTGCAGTGTAGAAAAAACAGGATTACATAATTGAATATTTAAAAATAGTAGAAAAAAATACTTTTTCAAAATAGGCTAAAAAGTCAACTGGCTAAGCTCCGATAAATTCTACTTATGTAAATACATAAAAATAATATTCTTCGCAACTCGCTGAGGTCCACGTGGAATATGACAATATCCACATAAAAGTTCAGTTAGGTGTTGTTTGGCAATATGTGTCTATATATATTTGTGTGAAAAAATATTTTCATTTATTTTAAGTGTTAGATTAGTTGACCAACATTTAACTGCAGCTCAACAAAATATATATTTTAATCAAAATATATATTTTAATTAAGTGAAAATAATACTATTCATTGTTTCTTGATTGTATGTATATACGGACAACACATAAATAGCTTTTATTCGAATTTTTGACACATATGTGTTAAAATCTAATGAAGCCCTTTGTTTGTTATGACTGTTTTTTTTTTTAATTTCATATTTTTATGAAATCTTTTATCCGCTTTTGTAATTATTGTTTCGTCTTAGAATAAATAATTCGTGTAAAAATATAGTACTCGTTCTTATAAGTGTACTGTGTTATTTCGTGTAAAAAAGTGTCGAGTCTGCATATTTGAAATGTCCCAAAAACACATCTGGAAAAATTAAAGGAAGTTTTTCTTCGATAACTGCTTGATTTTTACTTGACTAGGCTTTCTTTCCGGTTGGGTCCATGGCACGTTGGTCTCCATGCCGGATTTCACGGGTTCGAATCCCGGTACGAACAGGATTTTTGAAACGACTTTCGCATGAAGACATGAATGCTTGTGATGTTTAAAATAAATTTAATATATCTTTAATTTCGTCTTAACATTTATGTCTACCATTATTATATGTAGGAATTTGTGTTTCCAATCCCGGGATTTCGGGATTGAGATTTTTTTAGCGAATCCGTAATTTTATAGGATTTTGGATTTGGAAGAAAAATTTTAAAAAAGTCATTTTTGGCAAATTCCTGGGATTTTGAAATTGGAATTCTAGGATTTTCTAATCGCAGAAGTTTTGTCAATTCCAAATCCCAATTTATAAACGATTTCATGTTGAGTGTTCAATTCCGCAATCAAGGGATCGCAAAAAGACTACGGGATTGGATACCCTAGTACAGGCGTGGGGACCCTGTGGCTTTTTTGCTACTTTGGTGCACCCTTCTGGCCAATTCTCTAATTTTGTAAATTTTTGTAATTTCGTAAATTCTTGGGATTTTCGATGTCAAAATCCTTGAAAGAACTAAAAACAGGGTCTCATGCTGGTAATTTTGGTAAATCCGCAAATTTCTGGGCTTTAAAAATTGGCATGAAATTGTTTCCGGCCGAAAATTCGCTAGTCAATGTATAAACATTTATACGGCCGGCCGTCAGGTCGAATCAGAGAAATGAATGCGGCCTTTAGAGAAGAAAAGGTTCCCCACCTCTGCCCTAGTAGGAACAGAACATTTACCGGTTTATCTATCTACCTTTGACCCATTGCAAATCAAACGACCGACAGAAAATAAAAATGATATAGACAAAATAAATCGCTTAGCTTTATAAATTACAGGGTGGAAGTATTATTTTGAGTAAATGTTCCCAAACGTATTTAAAGTTTTTGCGGAACGTTCAAACGTAACAAACGATAAACTTCCGTTATATCCAAGAACCACTGTTTTATATAGAACGCTTGAAGTTAAAATTTTCTGACAAGAAACAACTCTTGTCTTGTAAATATTTTTTTAGTACAACACTTGAAAGTCAAAAAGTCGTTTGAAAAGCAATTGATTTAACATGTGTATCGTAGGTTGAAAATACCTACCATCCGCGAGTTCGTTAGTGAAATATCTCAAAAGTTTCACAGCGAGGTAGGAAAACATTTTAACCCAACGATCTCTAATCTCCACAACTGTGACGAGACACTGCCTGAGAATCGTTTTAGACCCAGAGCAGTTCTGCTCGACGACCCTCCATAGATCTTATGTCGTCTAAAATTGTCAATTTAAGAACGAATTTAGCATCACGAAAATGACTCTTTTTGTTTAATTTTTTGTGTACTGTATGTGTGTATGTATGTATGCGCATGTGTGTGTACATGTACGGATATAGTATGGAGGAAGCATATGGAATGTGATTTGCAAAATAATGCATATGAAGTTCCCGTGAACTTCTTATCTCTGTAGTGATCGCGCCCTTCCGTCTGCAAACGATGGTAAGAGGATGCAATTTACAATTTTTCAAAAATTGTATCGATGAAGGAGACTGGAAGAGCCTTGACGCTGGCGCGTCCTGGTACTTGAAGCTCCATAAATTTGATATCAAAAAAAAAAAAACATGTATATCGTAGGTAATCTGCCAGAAAACGTTAAGACAAAAAATCTTGTTTTGATATAATTGACTTTTCAGCGAACTGAAATATAGATAGGCGGTAGACAATAAAACAAAAAAACAAACAACAATTAACCAAAAAGTGTTACAGCTCAAAAACGTTTAGTCGCTTAATCGTCTTTGGGAGCTGTAAAAATAATAATTCTGCAAACGAAATATGCTTTTTTCGTATTACTTCTTTATACATCAAAACAAATAAATACAAAGTGAGTCAGATTGTTTTTTGAAACTATAAAACGTGTTTGAATCTATCGATCTGCATTCGTAACTCAAAACACTTATTTTTTGACTTGACGTTTTCTGACATATATTGATGATATATATAATATTTTCGATAGGCAACCGAAAGGATTTTGGGTGGCAAGCCTCGAAAATAACGATTTATTAAAATTTTGAAATGAGATTTTAGCTTTTAAAGTTGAACCTCAAAGGAGTCATTAATGTTAAAATATTGTATTTTTTATGTAGCGTGTATTATTGTTATCACTAAAGTTGTGTTAATGTACGATAGATTTACTTGTTTTATTTTAGTGTTACGCTAAAGGTCCAGTACTATGAATTATCTGTTTTGTGGCACGCCATTGTATTTGGCTTGCCACCCGCTGATATATATTATCTACAAGTGCTGCTTTGCGGTAGCATAAAAGTCGCGCAAAACGCTATCAAATAACGTCTGTTACGCTGTTTTGGCTCGACTTGATAAAACGGCAACAAGTCAAAACGCTAAAATCCAGCCCGTAAAAATGGTCAGACGAATACCATAATGATCTAATATTATATTTTTGTTACTGACACTTCACATTGAACAGTTATTACCAAATTGTGTCGCTTACACTTTTAAGCTATTATATATATATATAGTCGATATTAATAAAAACACAATATTCCTTTGTACTTCATTCCACTTTTATTTAATAGGTCAGAACCGGTTTCGCTCATGGAGGGCATTGTAAACTGATAAGAAATATAATTTAACAATGCTATTTATACAAAAATGAAAAGTTGTAAACAACAATTGGCATTGAAAAGAAATTACCAATTACATTATAAGTGATTCTATTCTTATAATGTAACTTATAAATGAAGATTTATTTACTTATTTAATATATTATATATATATACATATAAATAATGTTTAACCGTTGCGTTTAACTGAGTCTAGCGCGTGAATTTTACTATCAGATATTGTATGTTTTTAAATTTATTTGCCCAGTTTTGCTATTGACTATACTATGCGAGAATTTATTTTGTTACTTTTGCTTTGGTTCCTGCTGACTTATCTTATCAATTACAAGTTTATGGTGGCGAGAGTGTTAATTATTAAATTAAATAAGCTTATTTATTTATTTATCATCTATTTATATGCACAACTTTGAATTAATAATATATAGTTTGGTACATCTGAAACTACTCGAGTATTTTTAAATTTTACTACTCAATACCGAGTAGTTGAGATGTCGAGTAATTGGAGTCTCTACTTTACAGAGAAAGTCTCTATTTTACATGAGAAAATTATTCGATTATGCAAAACATAAAACTGTCATTTCTAAACTACGATTTTTTGACTGTCCTACTGTTGCATTGACGTAGCGATATGGAAAATGTTGATAGCGTTTATGGTTGAAAAATATATAAGTGAAAATTGCGCCTCAGTGATACTGTTTGTTCTCGGAAAATGATTGGTAAAACAGGCTCTCAGCGCATTTATTAAATTTCTATAATGTTTCACTCTTACAGCTTCCGCTAAGTAATCGAAATTCGTGGAATTTATGTGATGAGAGTAGTGCTTCCCGGAAGTCAATCATTATACCAATAGCAATCAATGCTCCGTCAATAATTAGAACGAGGTAATTTCATTTATTAACTAATAATTTTGATTAGTGATCATTCTTAACACACAAAGTTGTATGGGTTGTTGATCACAATAAAAATATATAAAACTGGAAAGTAACAGACATAATAATAATCAGTATACATAAGTAGTTCATATAAAACACCGATATTGCAAAAATAGAAGATAAAAAGGATTCGAATTAAAACTGCATTTTTTTTTTAAACTAAGCCTCCTGCCAATTCGGAGCATATGGGCTTCTGGTGGAGTTTATGCAATAAGGGTTTTTTTTTACAATTATTACTCAGTTGCTCAACGTTTCTTTTTCGACAACAGATGGGATGAAAAGAAGGGACTATTGGTTAACTAACTGTTTTCGCAACGCGTGACTTTTAGGATCAGGTAGTTGGTGGGGGAAAAAGCGTTTTAGACATCACAAACATCCATGTCTTCGAGTGCAAAAGAGCGTTTTGTGTTTTTAACACGTTGGGTCCCGGAGCTGTGTTTTTACGTGATAAGCTAGCCGAGCGTTGAGTATTTTTGTAACAACATTTTTATTTTATAACAACATTTTGTATAACTCAGTATAATCATTATAACAGATACTCAAATTATTGTAAATCAGTCTTTTGATTATTACTTTTATTCAAAATAGTAACTGATTTTAGCAACCAAAATTTAATATCATAACGCGTTTGATGCGTCCATTTGTCCTTCTGAAGATTACATGATGGTGCAGTCACTGAGTTCATTTTCAATTTTAGCTTTAAATATTCTATAAAACAGTGTGTCAAAAAGCATTTCTAAAAATATTTTTTTACTAATAGCAGCAAGAAAAAATAAATACGCTCAATTGAACCTGCAAGGTGGGCGCCAAGCAAAACATGGAGTGACTCGGTACATGTGCAAACATTGTAATATGGCTTTGACAATTTGAGACAATTTTACTTTATTTGGGCCGGGGCCTTCCAGACCGAGACCATTTTTTCGATCGACTTATCGATTTCTGTTTGTAAGCATGGATGCTTGTGATCTCTAAAAATTCCCTTCCGCCCTTCCCGATGCTTAAGCTGTCCTAGCATTATCCTTCTATTCTTACCACTCTCTTTGAAAAAGAAAAGAGGTTGAGTGGCCGAGTAACAAAACTTTGAAATACTTATGTTGAGATACCTCCAAAGAGAGCCATATGCTCCACATTGGGAGTGGACATGGGATACAAATATATATCGTAATGAATAAACATAATTGTGGCAACACTGTCTTTGGGCGTCAATTTGCACTAATTAATGATTTCATCAAAGAATTCTTCTCAATTAATGAATTGTTCTTAAATCAAATTAAATCAAATAAATGTAAATTCAAAATATTTCAGTCGATCTTTGTAGGCTGAGCCAATCACTTATTTATCGAACAAAAGCAATTTGACATTTCTTATGAAACGATTAATTAAAACTGTGTAAATTCAACAACCAATTAAAATTAACTAGGTTTCTCGTTTGATTGATAATATATTAGTTTCAATAAAGGGCTTGTTTTATAAACAATTCTGAATAGGAACTCTTTAAGGCCGGATTATTTTACATATATGTACGTACGACAGAAACAGTCAGTTCCAACTCACACTATTATTAGATTTATTTATTTTATATAGCTCTTCATTAGTTAAAGCCATATTTTAATGGTAAATAAAACGGTTTACATCGACATCTATATTTAAGAAAAATTGTTTAGTGACTTATTTACAAATATTCTTGTGATTGATTTTTTTTTTAATATTCATTATATCAATCATTTCTTATTATTATATTCCACTAACAGCTTGCTGTATAAAATGAACAAGTAATCAGTGACGTGCTAAAACAGTAATCTAATATTTTTCAAATAAACTAATTCATTCACACCAAAACACACTATTTTTTAAAAAAATATGTACAGTTAGCACCAAGTCATTATTCTTTTTTTTCTATTTAACAATTACTATTTCCACATTAAATCAACTATGAATGTCTAATGAAAACTGAAAAAAGTGCTGATCACTTTTAAAGTATCAATACTTGGTGGAAAAACATCATAATAAAAAAAATAAAACACTTATTAAATGATGAAGACCGGTTTTGCTCATGACAAGCATTATCAACTGATGAAAGTATGATGATGTACAGTTGATAATACTCGTCGTGTTCGAAATCGAAATCGGTTCTGACCATTTAAAATTAATGTGGAATTAGTACAAATTATTTTTTTATTTTTTAAGCTGTTTAGTGATATTAACATATTTCATTTTGTTAATGTTTATAAAATAAGTACGGTCTTTTGACTAAAATGAATTATTTTATTAAATGAAAATAAAAGCTTGCTGTTTCAGCACGTCACTGGCTTCCTGTTCAGGTTTAAATATACACAGTAAACTGTTAGTAGAATGGTATAATAAAGAATCCTTTTATTAACTCTGATTTTATCAATTACACGAATATCTTCAAATAAGTTAATCTTGTTAACACATCGTAGACTGTTTTACTCACTTTTTAAGGATAATCCATTGTTGTTAACATTATTGATCAATACAAAAGATGGTGTGACAAATATGTTTTGAAACATGTCCAAATTTAAATTATTCTTCATGACGAATTTTTCTTATCTATTTAAAAATATTATTTATTGAACATAAAATTTTAAAAGCAAAGTGTTTTTAATAATAAAAAAAAGTAAAAGGTAATTGAGAAGCTATATATATCTCTGTACAAATAAAAATACAGTTAATGTTTGCAACAATGTATAGCAACAGATGGAATTAAAGACAAAAAAATCACGCGGGTAAAATAAGCTCGTTGTAAAAATTTTACATTATACATAATTAAGTCATAAAAAGCGAGGGTATTTTTTATTTAAAAGTTTGAGAGATTTTTTAATGTACGTGATTATGAATTTAGACAACCGAAGGGATGTAATAACAAAAAAGGTACTGGTAAAATAATATTATAAATTGTTTGAAATATGTGTTGCCATATGCTTTTTCTAGAGATACAAATCAATTGTTGTATTTATTATAACTATAGATTCGAAATAATAAACTGTCATTTTTTTGTTTGTGTATTATATTGCTTTTACATGACACTGAATGTCAAACAAAGTATTCAAATTGCATAAATAATACTGTACGTATGCGACGTGGTTGAGTGGTCAATGTCGACTTGAAGGTCACTGGTTCGAATCCCAGTACGGACAGTATTTATTGATTAATTTTTAATCGATTTGTGGACTTTTGAAGGTATGGATTTATGTTATGTCTTGATTTTTTCTCCTACAGATAATATTTTTAAAAAACTGGGCATAGCGAGGGTGATTAATTAGACATTAGTCATGTTCTAGCCATATTCTTCTATTCCTACTGTCTTTAAAAAAAAGAGATTGAGCAACTAATTAACAATCAGTTTTCTTAAAAACCTTCTTTTGAGATAAACTCTATCAGGAGTCTATATCGACCGTGGAAAGGAAAAAGGACGTAACCCACACATAGAAAATTTTACAGGAGGCACAAAAAACGTGTTTTTATGATTTTGGGCCATATGCAAATTACGAAATATACACAACCTTGAAGTGCACGGAGACTTCTAACCTGGTGTTTAATTGTCATAATCTAATATTAATTAAAGATATTGTTCAGGAAAAACTTTTTTTCAGTCTTTTTCTTGGTTTAAATATTTCACAAGCTCATCTTTTTTAAACCTAAAAGCTAAATTTAGATACCAATTCGGCATTTGCAGCTTACGTCCTTTTGATAGAACGTGTATCAAATTTGATACATTGTGATAATCGAAGAAAAGCTGTTTTGAAAAAACTGTGGTTTACGTCCTTTTTCCTTTCCACAGACGATATGGGAGTGGAAAAGATGGAAAAAAATAAGTTTATTTTCATGAAATCTGTGATATTGTTTTTATCGAAGGTTTAAATATAAAATAGTTTTTAATTCATTCAAACAGTTAAATTTCTGAAACAATTTTATTTCAAATCCATACGCATTCAAAATAAATCAATTTCGTTATAGTTATTGATAAGTTTTTTTAAAAATATGTTTTTAATTTAGTTAAAATCTATGCATATATTTAGATATAATTTAACATACATTACAGTATATTATCAGTTTAACAGTGATGGCGAGCCTATAACACGTGTGCCAGAGTTATAATGTACGAACAAATTTCTGGCGTGTGAACAATTTACAGAATCAGATTCAAATTCACATTTAAAAAAAAAAAAACGTCTGCAGTAATACAAAAAATAAATGATAGGCTATCTTCAATATTCAAAAATATAAAGAAGTTCCAGTATTATACGTATGTAAAAAAGTTTGTCGATCTGACAAATTATTTAGAAATAATTGATAACATAAAAAACTTTTCCACGAAACTTCTAAGTAGATAAAAAAAAAACTTACAATGGCTTCAATTAATTATTCATCATTTAATTATTCTTGTGAGTCATTATTTTGTTGAAAATCCTATAAAAAATATCTTTCACGATTTTATACAAAAACTTTGGAAAGTTGATAATAACTAGTCGGTATTCTTGAAAAGCGCATGCCAAAAGAATCTCACCCATTGTTCATAACATAAAAAAAACTATTTCAAAAATTTGTAAATGCATACAAAAAGTCACGACAGCTACATTCTCAATATTCTCTTACACGTAATTATTCCTGTGCATCCATTACTTTTAATTTCTATAAAATATCTTCCAAGACTTTATACAAAGTTAATAAATACTTAGTGGAAATTTCCAGAAAGCGCATACCAAAAGAATCTTACCTACTTGTTCATAAACTATTCCAGAATTTTTTAAGTGAAAAATAATTTGTTTTATTATTTCCCATGGGATATAATAATGTATTATACAGTCATACCACTCCGCTCTTATGTATAGGTACTTATCAGTAGGGCATCCAATCCCGGACCCTTTTTGTGATCCCGGGATTTCGGTATTCGCAATTGTTCGATCCCGGGATTGATTGCTGGAAAAAAAGTCATAAATTGAGAGATAGTAAAAAAAATTCAACTCGACCACAAAATGTTGGGAATTAGTAGATTTCACAATTATTGAAAAATGTGATATTTTTTTTTTGTTCCATCCTTTAAAAAAGTTACGACTGAAAATATATTTTTTAGCGAATCAAACGGATTTTTTTACTTTATATAGTATAATGCCGGGTCTTATGGTGCAGCGGTTACCATTGTGCGCATTTGTGCCGGATCTCGCGGGTGCGAGCTCCTGTACGAACGGCATTTTTTCGATCGATTTACCGAATTCTGTTTGAAGGCGTAGGTGTTTGTGATGTATAAAAATTCCCTGCCACCCTTTCCAATCCTATAATAACTAATCATAGCGTGAGCGATTAGTTAACCACTAGTCCTATCCTTATACATATATTCCTACTACTCTCTTTGACATATGCAACTGAGTGACAAACAGTTCTCGTAGAAAAGCTTCTGTCGAGACACCTTCATTAGGAAGCCATAAACTCCACGTTGGGAGCGGGCATGGATAAAAAATAGTATAGTGAATCCCGGGATTAATACTAAGACGATCCCGGAATTACGGGATTGCAAAATTGGTTAAGATCTCGGGATTTCGGAAACCGGGATTTCAGGTTTGGAGGCCTTTGTACTGAGGTAGTGTTCAGTTTTAGTTGTAAGCGCTCACAGTGCTAAATTATTGGCTTATTATAACTGGTCCCTGAAACTCTGTTTCCTGTATTGAATTAATTATACTGTTACGTATTTTATACGCCAAACTTGTAACTTCGAAGTAACTTCTTGGTATCTAGAATAGAAGGTTGAACAAAAACAACTTTGAAGTTAATAGAGGTTAACGAAGGAACAAAGTTCACGGAGAGTTCATTGATACAATAAAATCAATTTATTTGTTAACTGTGTCGACATAAATTATATCTGAAAAAAAACTACAGACAGTATCCTACTATCCTCTCCTTTTTGTGATACTCACCACGAAATCGTGTATAAATTCGGCATTCAGGATTGAGTAATTTTTGCTCGGTGATTTAGAAATCCTGGAAATTTACGGATTTGCCAAAATGAAAAAAACTTCAAACTATATACATCCACACAAGTTTTGTCACAACGACCTGGGCTTCAAACTTGAACATGAACTGAAGTCAGTCCAAGATTATCCGTGCACTTGAATGCCTAAATATGCCGAAAGACGAATCCTGGGTAGTTTGTGAATGTACATAATTTGAAAGATTCAAATTTAATATTGAAATTCTACCAAGCGCCTTCAGTCGAAATCTTAAATTATGAAAAAATTCTCTTTCATTTCTTCAATCTTGAAATCCCGGGATTTCGGGGTTACAAAATTAGACGGGATCCCAGAATTGGAAGCTCTGGAAACAACGGCTGTGACCAGTCGCTAAATATCCTGCTAGTTACAAGCCGTTAACGGATGTAGTTAGGGAAAAATATTTATTATACACCAAATTCTCATTTTGCACGGGAGATACATTCAATGCGAAAAAGCCATGCAAAAAAACGTGTATAAAGAATTGAAGTGTTCATAGAGAAATTAAATATATTGACTTTGGAAAGGAAAAAAGACGTAATCCACACATAGAAAAATTTACAGGAGGCACAAAAAACGTGTTTTGATGATTTTCAACCATATGCAAATTATGAAATAAATACATCCTTGAAGGGCACAGAGGCTTCTAAACTGGTGTTTAATTGACATAATATAGTATTAATTTTAGAAATTATCTAGGAAAAACTTCTTTTTCAGTATTTTTTCTTGGCTTCAATTTTCACGGGTTCATCTTTTTTCAAACTTAAAAGCTAAATTTAGATACTAATTCGGCATTTGCAGCTTACATACTTTTGATAGAACGTGTATAATGTTTGATACATTGTGGTTATCGAAAAAGGCTGTTTTGAAAAAACTGTGGGTGACATCCTTTTTCCTTTCCTCAGTCGATATGCTATATTCTCAGGTGAAATATTGAGTTGAACCAATCTGTATTTTCTTGTGAGGTAGTTCAGGTCAACTGTGGGTTACGTCTTTCTTCCTTTCCACAGTCGATATGTTCCATTACATTGGACCGTGCAATTTCGAAACCGTCTAAAAAAAAACTGGAGCAAAAAGAGAATTAGGTGTACAATATAATATAAAACGCGGTGTGTTCGAGCTCAGGCGCTTATATTGATGCCACTAACGATCGCTGATATTGTGATAGCAGTTGAAAATGATTATTTTTATTTTATCTTCTTCCGAACTCCGAATTGCAAAGTATCTTAATTAATCCGATTTGGGATAAAGTCGATAAAGCCGATAACGGAGAATTGGCAGTCTAGTCTAATTAAATTTCACCTGTTGCGACGAGGGGGTCGAACGCCCTGCTCGAAGCACGCCACTTTACTTAAACGTTTATCCAAGTGACAAATAGGTCGGTAAACATTGTTTATAAACTTTGCTCATCAGGTAAAATTCATTTAAATTTAATATCGATCCAAGCTTTTTCCAACTTTCAAAGTGTTCTGCAAACTAAACTCAAACATTTTGAATGTTTCAAAGTCAGAGATATGATTACTTAGCCCGGATGACGTCTTTGACGAAATTTTGGAATTAATTAAACACCTATTATTTTTAGCTAAATATAAATGTGACGTCACAAAATTGCTGTAATATTTAGCGTGTTCACTGTCAATACTTGGTGGAAAGGCATTATATTAATAAAAACATAATATTTTTTTCAACATTGTCAACTGATGCTCGCAATGAACGACACCGATCCTGACCTTTTAAATAAAGTGGAATAAAGTACAAAGGAATGTTGTGTTTTTATTAGTATAATTGCCGTAAAACTTTCTTCGGAAATAATTTATTCTTTTTTACGAATAAACAGTTTCACGTGTCACATTTTGTAACACAACACGTGGAATAACAAAGTTATTAAATTAAATTTTATAATCAAAATGAACTTCCAAAAAATTAACGCCGAATCCATCAAAAAAGAATACATAATGTTCGAAGAAAATATTACATTGTTTGGCGAACTCTTAATAATGTACTATTGTTTTTAGAAACCGTATTTTTTTTTCGTATACGAGTCATCCGTAGCCAATGTGTTAAAATGCAGGAGACACTTTTTTAATTTAAGATTTAAGAGTCCCATAATTTCCGATTAATATTCAAATATTTTTATTATTAAGATATCGAGTACGCTTAGCGGACGTGTCACTAATAAATAAAAATATGCAATGAGGTTTTTTTGTGAATTTTCACGGAAAAAAATATAATACTAAAAAAAATATTATACTATAAAATTCAATGTTTTAATAACGTTTCGTAAAATTTAGAATTTCGACTGAAGGTGCTTGATGGAATTTCTATTTCAAATTCAGTTACTCTGCAAAGCCTGACGATGCTGAAAGGCGAAACCCGAGTCGTCAGCGAAAAGATTAATGGTAGAGTACAACATTCAACAATTCAAATTTTTCATTTCGTATGTTCATTTTATCGGTCGAATATCTAAAACAGGAGTGGGGAACCATTTCTTCATTCATTTTTCAGATTCGACATGAAGGCCGCAGTAAACATTGACTAGGGAATTTTGGCCGGAAACGATTTCATACCAATTTCTAAAGTTCAGAAATTTGCGAATTTCCTAAAATTACCAGCGTGGGACCTTTTTGTTTTAGGTCTTTTAAGGATTTTGACATCAAAAATTCCAAGAATTTACAAAATTAAAAAAATATACAGAATTAGAGAATTGGCCAGAAGGCCAAAAGGCCGCAGGTTCACCACACCCGATCTAAATAAAAAGAGACATTTTTTTGTTATTATTGGAATACTCGCTCACTTACACGAGGCAGTTGATCACCTTCACTCGCTGGCCGGTCGAGTGTCATGTACAGTAGTTTGCAGTGCGTGACGGCTAGTAACCTCCAAAGGTGGGAACATCAATCGTCCATTATTCGATTTAGAAATCGAGACGCTAATGATCCGCGGCAGGGAGATGATCGCCATTGACGCGGCAAACGGAGCCGAGAGAGGCCGATCGATTCGTCCGCTGCCGGCTCTAAAAATAAACCCCCCTTCATAGCCAGTGTTGCTATATGGGTGGAAAATTTAGATTTACTATACGCTTGAGTGTGTATACATGAGTCAGGGCGGATCAAACGTGGATATCTCCATCAGATGTAAAACTCCAGAAAAATATTTTTTATCGGAGGCGTAAAAACTATCTAATCGTATAATATATCGGTCAGTTAGACTAAGCTGTTAGGCAAAACTGATTCCATGTATTATTTATTACACGTGGAAAATATTTTTAAAAAATCAGTATAGAAAATAAAAATAAAAACCCGTCTTGCATCTTATAATAACATATAAAAAAATAAACACCGCTTTGTCTTAAAAAAAAAACATAAAAATTGTATTACTACTTGTACAGTGGAACCTCTCATAACGAGTTTAATTCGTTCCAGAATCTTTCTCGTTATGTGAAACACTCGAAACATATAAAATACAATGATGCGTTCCATGCCGGAAAAAAAACATTTTTTTTTTATATTTTTAACGTGTATTAAAGTAAAATTGCATACTTATAAATTGTTAAGGAGCGTAACAACCTAGAATGCGAAAAACAATGCAACTCCATAAGCTTTTCGGTGGTCAGCTCTTGACTGAACTCTTTCACAAGCTCATCAATTTTGTTGTTATCCACCTCCAGTCCCATGGTATTGGCCAAAGATACAATCTCGTTGACTGTAGACTTCACAGGTACTGTTTTAAGCCCCTCACATTCGACAACGCTCCTTGGCAAAGCTTCTTCCAAGCTGTAGTGAGGGTTCTCTTGGTAACCCCTTCCCACGCCTTGTCAATCATCTTGAGGCAAGCAACGATGTGAAAGAGATCTTTCCAAAACTCTACTCTACTCTACTCATTATGCGAAATGTCGCTCGTTAAGGGAGCATTTTTCACAATCTATTTTTCTCGTTATGCGAATTACTCGTTATGAGAGGTTCCACTGTACTTTAAAACATCAGTACCGGTTTCGCTCATTAAGAGCACTATCAAATAATAATAAAATACAATTTTACAGTGTTATTTACACAGTTGATAATGCTCGTCATAAGCAAAACAGGTCTTGATATTTTTTAAATAAACGTAGAAGTGGTAAAATGAATATTTTTTTTTTTAATATAATGCTTTTCCACCAAGTATTTATTGACACTGAACACCCTAAAAGTGACAATTTTGTATAAATTATATAAACTATGTATTAACGTATATTTTGGAATAACTCTATATTCCTTGAACAGCTGAAATCCCAGTGAATTTTATATTTTGATCAGTCATTTAATTCTTGTGAGCTGGGCGCGATAGTGTATCCGAGTGCTTCTGCATTAAAATAAGTTAAATGAATTTTGCTCTCATTTTAAAGTAGTCTATTACATGAAATACAAATAAACATTAGTGTTAAACAATAAAACGCTCTTTTGTTATAATTCTACATTTATTCATTATGATCAGTGCTGGTTTCGCTCGTCAACTGGTCCTGATCTTAGTAAATAAATGTGGAACTAGCACAGAAGAGTGTTATGCTTTTTAATATAAAGTCTTTCTGCCAATAATTGACAGTTGACACCAACTGGTGTCATTTTAACATTTTGATTTTACTTATGGGCATATTTACGTTGGTGTTTCAATAAGAATAAAAAACACTGCTTTTAATTATTGCGAAAAAACATTTATTACCAATCAATAAGTGACAATCATACCCCGGCGCTTTACCATTTATCAAATTTTGATCGACTTATTACGAAGTGTTATATTTAAAAAAAAATCATTCTTAAAATAATTTATGTTAATAAAAACACAATATTCCTTTGTGCACTTTATTTAAAAGGTCTGGACCGGTTTCGCTCATTGCGACCATTGAGAACTGATAATAAATATAATTTAACAGTGCCATTTATACAAAAATAAATTTAAATGAAAATGTGTAAACAACAATTGATATTGAAAATTATAAAATAATTTGTGTTTGGAAATAAAAAGAGCTTACATCTTATAAAAATGAGTTGATATGCAATAGTAACTAAAAAACATATACGCGTTTGGGGACTAGTCAAATCAGCGTTGTCGAATTAGTACATTTCACGTTGAAACATCAATTTAAATCTAAGTTAATATAAATAAAAATCTTGTTCTAACTTCCCTGAAAAGTACCGATTAAGAAGATATAAAAAGATCAAGAGGGTATAAAAAGTTTTGCGTACTTAATGGATGTGTAAAAACGGCATTCTTAGCCAAATCATCTGAAAAAGAAAGATTTTGAAATTTAATAGCAAGAGTGTTGGTGACGGAAAATTGAAATGTCACTCGCTTTTATTCAAAAGCTCTCAACTTACTATCTCACACAATATATAAATTCAATTAGAAGCAAACGAAGTCACCCAAAATCAACCGAAAATATGACATAGCCAGATAAAAAAAATATATTTTATTTTATGAATTGTTAAATATCAATGCTTGATTTTTTGTTGTTGCCATTATAAAATGAATGAAAGATTGTTTTAATTCTAATTTTATAATTACAATATTAAATGTATTCATTTTAATAATAGGGTAAAAATATCAACGTATTTTAGTTTTACAGTTTTCTGATTTTACCATATTATAATGGAGTTCTACCAAGTAAATGCCAAATCAATAAATAAAATCTGTTAATTTCAGTTCAGTTTTACTTTAAACAAGCAAGATTTTCTTTTACATGATATTTTTTTATACGCAGAAACAGTCATGATAAACGGTATTTAATAAAATCTCATATTTCGTATAACTACATAAATTGAATGTATAGTCTACTTCTTGTGTGCCTATATTCACTCCCAATGTATAAAACATGACCACAACACGTAGCCATCCATCACCATATACATGTATGTAATCATAAATATTCTGAATTCTCTCGTCAGTAATTATCAAAACATATTGATTTATAAAATATTAAGCCGGTCAAAATTCCAAAATACATGGCAACACTGCCCTCGTAAACGACCCTGACCCCCGAACTCACCCTTCGACACCTACCCCCTCCCTTAAACATCCCGGAAAACTCCCATCTTTCCTTTATCTCCTCATTTCTACAACGGGAATAACTTGGCCGAGACGCAATACCCGCTCAAAATATTAGATCTCAATTTAAAAATTCACGAAGAATCGTTTTCGGAAACACTTCTGCCGCCAAAATGAAAACATTCGATGTAAATGTTTTTTTTTTTTAATAAAATGTTTTTAATTTGCTTTCATTGACATGGTATTAACTGATTTTATTCTGACTCTTCCAACAAAATTGATAAGTCATAAATAACTGCCAAGGTATTTTCGGTTGTCGAGAGCCGTTACAATTTTTATATATTGCTTAGCATTAAAAAATATTTTTACAGTACCTAATTTTTGTATATATTTCAAATTTATATATAAAAAAAACACTTTTAGGGCATATATTCCCATTTTTTTTCATATATTCTACAATGTGCTTCCATGGAAAGATCAAAGAATGATATTTTTTTTGACTTGGCATTTACGTGGTAGAACTCCATTATAATAGGTTAAAAATAGCAACGTATTTAGTTCTACAGTTTTTATATTCATTTGTTGATAGCTATTTCGGCTTTAGATAGTTCTCACGATGGCGAAAGTCGAAATAGCTATCAACTAATAAATATAAAAACCGTATAACTAAATACATTGCTATTTTTACCTTAATATCAACGAGTTATATGCACTACTGTACACTAATAGAAGACAGATTTAAAATAATTACGTAAACAAAGTCACATTAATTGATCAAGTCGTGGAACTGAGTTAACAATGAACAATGTCGTTGTATTCGCTTAAATCGTTCGATTCAACAACTTTTCGTAATGAATCTCGCTATGAATGGAAACACGCTGAAGTGAAATTTTAACAATAATAATTACTCAACCGCTCAGATGCCAAAGAGTCGAATCAGTTCGATTCACTCAGAGCACTCGACTGTGGAGTATTCGAGCTGACTTAATAATAATTATTTGGCATGCCACAGTCAGAATTTGTTGATAGAAGTGTTAAAGTTACACGAAACAATTACAATTTTAACAACTAACACAATGTAATCAATTCTCGTTACTGTCTCGTCACGTCGCATCAGAAACTATGAAGTATACATTACATCAGGGCTGTTTACCCTCAGACAACCCAAGGGCTGCATTTCAAAGAAATACAGTTATTTTATTAATATACTTTAAAAGTCACATATTGGTTTAAAAATTATATATAAAAATTTCTTCTTCTTTGACCATATTCGCTCCCTATGTGAAGCATATGGTCGCCACTTGACACCTCCATGTTTCCTCGTCTCCCGCCAATTGCTTTGCTTCCTCCCATGACATGTCAGCATCCTTCAGTTCCGCCGAGTACATCCTATTGACAGTACCCCACGGCGTCCGGGGCGCCGAAATCCCACCGGTCGAAAGAAGAGGCAGGATTGAGGCTTTCCGGAGACATCTTACAGCACGTGACCCAGCCAGTTCCAACTTCTCTCCATAACCACTGACGTGACGGGGCGCTGTCTTGTACGTTCCCTTATCTCCGAATTTCTCACAAAATCATACCACTTTACCCTCAATATCCTAAAATATACAAATACTACAAAAAAGTCCTTGGGTTCTTTTATTTTAATTTAAGCATTATATTATACAAGGTAAACAATTTAATTAAAATTAATAAGAATTTTAGGTTAGCTCTGAATTCCTTACTAAAGTAATTGTATTAACTTTCATTTTTATTGGTGACAAACGCAGTAAATTTAATATCGATTTAGCTGTCAACGAACATCTGTATTTCGATTGAATGAATTTGAATGAATGAAGTTGAAAAGGTAATTTCACAAAAATATGTATTTCCAAGCATTAAGTCCGTTTTGAGACCAAAGTTATTCAATTAAAGGTACCTCCTTTCTCGTTATAATTTAAAACAACATTCTCTGCTTAAAATATATTAAAAAATAAAGGGTTTGGTTTCAAATCCCACAACTCCAGCCGAAGATGGGATCTTACATTTGTGTAATGCTGAGAGTCGAAGATTAATTAAAAAGTTATAAGTATACCTTGCTCAATATTTTCAAAATCCGTGATTTTTCATATGTTCTTTATAATAGCTGCAAATGATATTTTCTCAAAATTCTTCATTTCTAAAAAATGTCCCATGGGCCGCACCAGACCACGTCGCAGACCTCAGTTTAGACAACCACGCATTAAACTAATAATATTTAATGTTGTATTATTTCGGAGAATTTTTCTTTTATGTCTATTTTGCTAGTTTCTAAGGTAACAAATTAATGATTTTTTGGTATTCTAATATAATTTAACAAACACTTTTTGAAATATCACAGATGTTCAAGCGATATTGAGTTTATAATTTATCTCCTAAATTCTCGTTAAATTATTTTTTATCCTTAATACTGCTGTGTATGTAGGATAGAGTTTTATAAATTCTCAGAATAACCCTTTGATATTGGTAAACACGTATAAACAAATAAACATTAATTTATTCAAAGAATAAAAAATATTTACCTCATATTTTAAATATTCCAATACTGACGAGATAACGGTTTTATACAAACAAAATTTGTTAAAATAATACCTCGTTTTTTGCTATTTGAATCATCAAGTTGCAAAAATTACTCAGAAAAAACTGTTGTGCACACAAACCTAAGATTAAATTTATTATTTTTTTTTGCATTGTCTTACCGACTGTGGAAAGGAAAAAGAACGTAACCAACAGTTTATTAAAAACAGCTTTTTTCAACTTTTTTTCAACAAGCTTGTATTCAACTTGATGCACGTTCTATCAAAAGGATGCAAGCTGCAAATACCGAATTAGTATCTAAATTTAGGTTTTAAGTTTGAAAAAGATGACCTTTTAAAATATTAAAACCAAGAAAAAAGACTGAAATAACGGTTTATTCCAGACAATTTCTTTGATTAATATTATATTACGACAATTTAACACCAGTTTAGAAGTATCCGTGTACAAGGTTGTGTATTATTCATAATTTCATCAAAACACGTTTTTTGCGCCTCCTGTAAAATTTCATGTGTGGGTTACGTCCTTCCAAGGTCGATATGATTTATAAAATTTAATATAACCATTTGAATTGTATACAGATAACGTGTTTTATTAATTTCATATTTTTTGAAACTCAGTTCTCAGAAGGTGTTGTTTACGCAAATAATTTTCTCACCACATATGATAGAATTTTAAGCCCACCTTACTAAATAGAATTCAAGCTTAATAAAAAGATGATACTGACATGTTTCATAACAAAAATCTTTCAGAATGGTTGTTGCTACTCGATGTTATTTAATTTTCTCTGATTTTATTTAATATCTCCTCTCACTCTTTAGTGACGAACATTTTTTTTCCAATACATTATTCGGTCGTGAAGTATTTGACGTTTAAATCGAAATTGGCCAACACAGAAATAAAATAAAAAAACAGAAATCGTCCGTGATTTATTTTTTTGAATTAATTGTACAAATCTAATAAACGTAATTATCTCTGATTACTGTCAGAATAAATTAAAAAAACAAATGAATATTCAATCCTATTTTTACTAAGATGTATAAGTAGTTACACATAGCTTCCAATATTTTTATTTTTAATATAATCAATTTTCAATATTTAAAAAAAATATCTACAAATAACCCAATTCAAAAAAAAAAATCGTCACGCTGCCAGTATACATTAAAAACATCAATATATCGGTAATTCAATTGTCCTGTTCAATTTAAGAAGATTAATTGCCTAATTTTTAATTGACAAAACTCTATTTCATATATACATACATAGACCGCATTTAAAAAACGTTAACACTAACGATTTTTTTTTACTTTGCAAAATTCAAATCAATGTTGAAAATGAACAATAATACTCTGATGTAGATATAATTCTTGTATAAACAAGCTTATTTGAAAAGCTTCGTGAGTGAAAATGTAAAATACAATAATTAAAACACGCTATCTGAGCTTTTAAAAAATATTTTTTAATATATTCTACAGATTACTGATGCAAAAGCGCCAGTAGAGTTTTTGTTTGTAATCTGAAAAGAACTAGAGGGTTTATGAGATTTTTTGGTTTTCAGTTGCATTTTTTTTTTTAGTCCACTCTCTCTAGGGATATTATTATTGTATGTACTTAATAACGTATTTTTTCCACCTATTTGTTATCATCTTTTTCATATAAATGAAACAAATTTGTTTTGTTTTAAATCGTATGAATTAAGATTAGTTAATTCCACAATTTTATAAATTTGATTTATTACATATTTCGGAATGAAATAATGCGATAAAATAACTTTAAAAAAAGGTATTTTGTATACCATTTTACCAGACAAAAATAAAATACAGTATTGCTTTAAGTGCTTTTTTCCCCATGTAAAACGGTGCAACGGCGTTCCGGCGTCATTTTTCTCGGCATTTTTAATGTTTCAAATCAATAATCCCAAAAAAATAATTGTTATTTTGCTTTGAAATATTTTTAAGCCGAAAAAGAGACAATTGAAAATTTATTTTTTCAAATCATTATCTCGCGAAAAAGTTATAAAAGCAAAAAATAAACTGAACTCCATTTAAATTAGCAAATAAACATCAATCGTTCAATAGGTTTGAACGAAAATTACATATTTTGGCTGCAAAATTCGAAAAAAGAGAGATTGAGAAACTAAATAACAAGTTGTTTTCGTAAAAAACTTCTGTTAAAATACCTCCAATAGTTATCTATATGTTCCAAATTGGGAACGGACATGGATTAGAAAAAAATCTTTATTAAAATTCTTGACAAGAAGTGAGCTCCGGCACCTTTTTCCAAAAAAAAAGCACTGTGTAAACTTAATTATTTCTTTTGAATAAAATCTCATAATGACGACTAATGCTTTCATGGCGTGGTCTAGTTTTGTTTTACGGGTTTACGTATGAAAAATTTCTTTAATCTGGAAAGATTGAAAATATAAATCAATCAATATTTTCAGCAAACATTACACGGATTTCTACTATAAAAAAAGGTCAAAGTTTAAATTAATTTTTGCTCAGAATACAAATAAATTTTTAGTCAGAACAAAAATATGAACGGTCAGAATAAAAATATTATACGGTCAGATTTTTATAACCATTTCGGTTAGGTTAGGTTTTTTTATTATTTAATTTCATTTAAATTATGACTATTTTGTATAAATTCTGACCATTAATTATATTTATTCTGCCCGATACATTATGACAATTTAATATAAATTCAGACCTATGTAATATAAATTCTGGCAATGTATTTAAAAGAATGACCGAAAATACGGTTAAATACAAGCCTAAAAAAATGATTAAAATTGATTAAAGAAATACGTGAAATAGTTTCATATAAACAATATAATGTATTTTAAATGATTAATTTAAAAATAAAATACAATATTTTTCAAAATTTTGTTAGTGTCCTCGACTTTTCGTTCAGCTGAGCAATTTTTGAAGCACTTAAAAGCAATAATAACGAGTCATTTGTAAGTGGGTAGGCTGTAAAAGTGAAGGGTGTTTGGGGCTGAGCGTTGGAGGGAAGGGGATGGTGGACCAACAGGTTGTTGTGTCGGGGTGAATTGTCCACTTGTTGAAAACATACTCTGGCAATCTGTCCCTTCGTAAATATCGACCGACCTCTGCCGGCGTTAGCGGAAACCGAATTTTGAGTTATGAGCACGGTCGCGGGTGTTGTAAATATTTACGACGGTGAAGTTACGTTTTTTATTCAAACATTGTATTTTTTCCCAGGGAATGGATACATCTTAATTTATTATTTTGAAACTGTGTATTAATTTTTCTCGTCTGTTGTATAAAAATACAGTTTTTTTTATCGATAGATTTAGTCTGAAGATGGTTATCAAATACATGAATTACTTTTCACATATAAAATTACAAAAACAGTGACAATCTAAGTTATCAATAATTATTTTATGTTAATTTCAAACTATTGCTAAATTGATCATGATATCATATCGACTGTTAAGGACCCAACCCACACTTTTTTCAAAACTGTTTTTTTTTTTCGATAATCACAATGAATACAACTTGATACACTTTCTATCAAAATTGTGTTCGCTGAAAATGTCGAATATGCATTATAATTAAGCTTTTAAAAGAATAATATTTAAATTGAATAAATTGATATTACACAAAGTCAATTAAGAATCAGTTCCCGTGCACTTAAAGGCTGTGTATATTTCATAATTAACCCAGATAGACATACTGATCCTTTAAAGTATCATTATTTATTTGCTTTATTTCGATTCTATCACCCCCTCCTTGCTGTCCTTAAAAGGGAAAAAAACCCAAACTCCATTTTGTAATTTCATAATTTAAAAATGTTTGAATCAATCTTGCTTCATTACTTAAGCAAACTTTGCGATAGTAAGTCTGAGGATGCCTCTGAAAGAGGCGAAACACATGTCACGGTTAGTAACACAATACGTGGAATAATCAAAGTTTTTAAAAAAATTATATTAAAATGAACTTCCACAAAGTTACCGCCGAAACCATCGAAAGTATTAGTCATCATCACGTTACAAATTTCAATATTTTGTCATATAAGAACGTTATTTTTTGATTTATGCTAACATTATGGCAATGACGATGCATATTTTTTGTTAGTTGTCGTTGGGCTTTTGTGGTGACCACACGATTGAAAGTTTGTCCACATCTTTTCTACAACAATAATAAAATTATGGATAGTTCAAGGTATTTTAAAAAAAAATATTAGTGATCATTATGATTTTTTTATATATACTTTTATCATGAGATATATAAACTTCTTAAGACATAATTTTGAACATATATATTGTGAGCTTTGTATTGAAGTAGATATCAACTGTTCCGTATAAAGAGCAGTAAGACTATGAGCTGTGTGCGTTACATAGTTATTGTATGTTTTTAGTATTGGAAAAGGGGTCTCCAAATTATTTAAGAAGAATTGGAGACAAATTATCAGCTTGAGGTGTCTGATGAAATTTTTCATATAACCACCAAAGAACGCCGATTACTGTGTTACCGATGAAGATTCTGGGGAAAAAGATGATGTTTTTTTTGGACGATTTTCATGGCAATCAACTTCGAGTTGATGTAGATGTTTTGGTGAAAGATTCAGAAAGTGATGACGACTTACCTATGAGGCTATGGTTTCATATTACGGACGCCTTGGTAGAAAGTAGTTTATTGGACATTATAAATGTACCATTTATCTTTCAGACGGAATGTTACTCAAGGCCTAATCGAAAGTTTAAAAAAGGATACAAAACGAGGACCTATAAAATTACATAGTCATTCCAGATATGACAATAAAGGGCATATAGTTGTCCATAAGAATACACAAACAAGGTGTAAAATATGCCACAAAAATGAAAATTTTCAGTGTAGGAAATGCAAACACAGTTTCGAAAATTATCACATAACCATGTAGTTTTCTTTTTATTATTTTATCATTATTATTTTATTTACATTACTGAATGAAAATAAAATTGTTAATTTAAAATTTAAAATGTGTTGTGAAAATAATTATTTTTTGGCAGTCCATAATCCTACTATTCCTTTAAAAGAACACTCATTTTCTCAAAATATATAATATATATTTTTTATTATTATTATTTTCCCCGCATTCCTATTAATATATAACCTAAGAATTTGTAAGAATAATAACAAAATAACAAAAAAAAAGTTTCAGATACATCTGGGTTAACTTTTAGTCAAAATCATTAAAAAATGATTTTTGTGTTTACTGTTAAATTTGTTGTGTGTTACATCCCTTTTCCTTTCTACCGTCAATATTATAATTCTATATAATATTTCCAAAACGAACTTATTCTGTTCCTTGGTGAAAATGAGTTGTGAAGGCCAAATTTCAAAGGAGAAAATTGTACACAAGTATATTTTGTATACAAAAAGTTCAAAGCATGCAATCCAGTAAAAAAAAAAAAAAAAAATCCAAATCGACCAATACAAAAAATGCTTTTATTGGCTTTTAATATAATTTTCAAAACAAAATCATATTTAACATCAACGATGTCAACAGTTTTTTGGCATTTGCTAACAATTCGTTAAATTGGAACAAGTTCACTTCGAGAATACGTCCCATTAGAAATGGGCTGAAGGCGGCTTGCAGGGGCTCACGCGATCCCCTTGTTAAATTAATAAAACAATATTCTCAGATCTATGCGTTATATAATGTATAAATATACATTATAATTCAATTTAAAAACACATTTGGTGTTTCTGAAATATATGTATGTACACTACGACGGTTTAAGTGCAAAGCTTGAAATATGAAATTGGAGCGAAAGAAATAGAATAAGTTCTGTGTCAATCTTGGAACTCTTCACTCTTCCAATCTAATGTAGGTAAATATATTTTTCAACTATTGTATTGCAGTTGATTTGCTTTTTGTCATCTTATTTTATATATTATATCTTATTCTTATCTTATCGTATATCTACTGCACATTTTTTACACTGCAGTATAACAAAACAAAAATGGCCGGCGTTTGAAATCATTTTGAACGGCGGCCATTTTGTTTTGAAATATTGACAATTCAAATTTGACGTTCCATCGTTTGTATTAAAAATGGAATCCAATGTGAGTGTAATTTGAATAACTTTAAACATCGTCATATTAATTATATTATATCTTCTTCTTCTTAATATATATAAAAATGAATGTTTGTGTATTTGTACTCTATGGCAGCGGTCGGCAAAGTGTGGTCCGCGTGAAATTTTGGTGGTCAGCAGAGAATTCTGACATTATTTAAATTTCCTAATCCTACCACCAGAAAAAAGTCTTAGACATGGTAATATGTATATTTTAGATTCGTTTTGAGCGACCGAACATTGAAGATACTAATTTACGTATGAAGCTGAAAGAAAGCCTCATCAATCTTTCATCCGACGACACTCTCAAGTTAAATTTCATTTATCCTCAGCAAGACCTCAGTTTTGGTGTTCTATAAAAAGTAAATTCCCTTTGCGTGAAGAGGCGATGAAAATTCTAATTCAATTCTCTACAACATATTTATGCGAAAAAGCCTTTTTATTTGTCACAGCGATCAAAACACTTTATCGATCTCGGCTTGAAATACATTTAGTTAGTGTATTTCAAATCTGTCAAATCGTGTGGTCTACATTATGATATTACATTTAAATGTGTTTCGTGCATTAGGTGTGATTGTTTGATTGTATTTTATGCGTTGCCACACCGTTCATCTGATTGCAATAAAACTTTATCAAACTTTTTGCTTACACTTGAGCAAAGGTTAAAGACATATTAAAATTAGGTTACAGTAAGTATTGTATATAAAAATCAATGTTTTTATGTCTGCCATACTGTTCATGCACGAATGTTATAGGTGTATTACAATTAAATTACAGTAGGTGGCGCGTGTGTCGTACCATAGACAATCGGCAGCAAACGTCAAACGGACAGAAAATAAAGCATGCACTTCAATAAACACAATTAAAACATAAAAACCTTTTTTCTTCGAGTGGCATTGCAACGCTTGCCGGGTACCGGCTAGTATAATATAATTATACACATATACGCATATATAAAGTCACATTCGATAACTTTCATAATTAAAAAATCATCCCATTTCCGAATCATCGCGAATAACCTTAAGATTAAGCGAGCCCTGTATTGACAGCACACTGCTGCATTCCATATAGAGATAGAGAAATTTTCCTCTGTGATTTTGATGTCTTGGGAATTTGCGGGTTTCCTAAAATCAAAAAAATCTGTGACCTTTTTTTAGCTCTCGCGATGATTTTTTAAAAATATTTTACTCTCAGCCCAAATTGAAAAACCCAGAAATTTACGGAATTCCCAAAATGAAAACCTTTTTTTAGCTCTCACTCAATATTTTGTTGCACTTTTTATTATAGCAGTACTTTTTGTGGCGGCAAAGATTTTTTAAGTTTTCGAGCTACTGTTTGAAGCTCACTTCATATTTAATATTATTAAAGTATAAAAGAGAAATTCGGGATGCGGAATTGAGAAATTCTTGCTCGGATATTTTGTAATCCTGGGAATTTTCGGATTACCTAAAATGAAATAACTTCAAGTTCTTTCAAGAATTTTCAAAACCAAAAACCTTAACATTTGGGACCTTTTTTTAAGCTCTCGCGCGCATTTCTAAAATTTCTTCTGGTTGTCTATTTTTGAGAATTTCCCAGTTCTTGTCTTCAATCCCGAAATCCCGGGATTATTACTATCACAATCCCAGGATTCTGGGATTGGAGGCCCTAGTTAGTACAACGTTAGAATGCCAATCTCAAATGCAAACTAATGAACGTTACAAATTTATGTAAATTTCTACTCACGCAAGCTATTCATAGAATCATTCATTTATACGAGTTAAATTCAATCTGTTTCGACGATCATGTACGTATGTTATCGCAATTTACGTGAAGTATAAATACATTTTTTAATTTGATTGAACTTGATTTTTTTTATATCTTTGTCTTAAATTAATCGTAAACACTCAAACACTCAAAATACAAAATTGCCGATTTCGTTAAATTCACAAAATACAATTTAAAGAACCTAAACTTATTTTTATATGAGTGTCTAGTCTCCTTTAACGTAGTATTCCTATAGTGAAGTCTCAATCTCTACGCTATATAGGGATCGATTGTAGTCAGGGCCGGCGCTACCATACAGGCGAAATAGGCAATCGCCTAGGGCGCAAATCATTAAGGGGCGTATAAATTGAGTAATCAAAATTATTTTTTACATTCTAAAAACAAATAATAGTTTCAACTTGTATCTGTTCGTTATAATTATGTATCGTATTCTATATACTTCGAAAAAGGTAGGTTGAGCGACTGACTAACAAACAGTTCTCGTAAAAAACTTCTTTTGAGATACCTCCATTAGGAGGCCATATGATTCACATTGAGAGCCGATATGCATGTAAAAAAAATATTCCACAGTTTGTTAAAAAGGGGGCGCGTCAATAACCGTTGCCTAGGGCGTCAAATAACCTCGCGCCGGTACTGTATATTTGGCTCCTGCAAAAAAGAGATTTAATATCTTCGATAGATTTGTAAAAGTTAATTTTTAATAGTAAAATAAATTTATTAACTTTGTTATTCCACCTGTTGTGTTACGAAACGTGACACATGTTTTGCTTCTCTGAGATGCATCATCAGACCTTCGCAAGATTTACGAATAAACCTCAGTTACATTTTTTAACACCAGTGGAATAACAAAGTTATGAAATTAAATCATATATCAGATAAAAGCTTCACGTTAGCCAATGAGACAGTTTCAAATTTGATTACTTCCATATATCTTTTGAATGTAACTGTTTTATCCGTCGAGGAAAATCTGATAAATTATTAACCGAGTTAAACTAAACAAAAGTGAGCTCACTGAAGTATTTTGAGGTTATAGGAAGTAGTCCAAAATATTGTAATTCGATCAAGGGATCAAACTAAAATTTTGCCATGTTTCTGTTTAATTTGCAGTATCTCCTTTTTTCTTAGCGGAAAAACTCTCTAAAAGTCATATTTTTTGTTATAAAAAAAGGAAACAAGTACATAGTATCCGTTATTCTTAATTATCAAGTGGTGTAAGAATGGATAACATTTTAACAGAACTGTACAATTACATCATACATAAAGTATCCAAAAACATGCCCAAATTTTAAATTTCAATATCTCATATTTAAAGTTCGAAAACACAAACTTAACCTCACATTACTGGGAATTTTCTTATGTCAACAACACTGTCCAATTAATAAGGAGAAAAAAAAGTTTCGTAAATTTGTCATGTTGATTTTTATAATGTTCAAAAATTTATTAATTTACAAGGGTTTACCACTTTTCTTCAAAAATGTATAGTTTGTCAAAAGGAAACTTCATATTTAAGGCTGGCGAAGTTTTTTTTTAATGAAATAATTCGAATGAAAAAATAAACAAATCATTTTATGGTCACTGATTGGTTTATTGAGAACACGTCAAACTCATTTAATATTTTATTTTGTGTAGAATATATCTTGGAAGAGGTACAAAAAAAGTCTCCCGTCGTTTCATTTTGGGAATCTCACAAATTCCTGGGTTTTGCATTCGACCAATTTTTTTTTGAAAAATTTCAGGTATTCAAACTATCCGAGGAAAAATTTCTCAATTTCGAACCCCGAATTTATAAACGATTTTATGGTGAACGTTCAATCCATGGATCACGTGATACCGGGATTGAAAAAATTGTCAATCCCAGGATCACAAAAAGGGTCCAAGGTTGGATGCCCTAGCCGCAACCAACTGGTAATGGTCTTTCGCTGATATTGTGATTCTGCTACTAAGGTTTGTTGGTTTTCGAACACCGGGCTTAACCGGGAAATAACAGTTCAATATAATATATTAATAAATTTTCTATTAAACCAATGTCATCTAAACTATTATAACTAAAATATGAAAAATCTATATGACGAGAAATATGGACCATGCAAATATAAATAGTCGATTTTTCGCAATAAACTTCACGCCCACCCAATATTCATAAGAAAAATCGACGACATGAATGTTTTACATCTTTTTGTATATACCTACTTCGTCAATCTAGTGAAAAATAATATGGTAATATAGCTACTTTTGTTACATCGGTATATGCGGAAGTTATTTCATACATATGTATAGACCGCATTTTTTTATTTTGTTGTTTGTAAAATGTTAAAAGACACATATATGTGTATTTATTTACCTGGGGCTGTTCATGTTTTACATATTAGATATTCCTATGATGTTTTTTTAGAAAAGTTCACCGTCGGCGCAGACCCAATATATCGCAAGCACTAAAACATTTTTAGAAAATATTTAGTTAAATATATAGGCTGTGCAAAGGGAAAAGGACGTAACCCACGAATTTTTCGAGTTAGTACAAAAAATACAAAGCCAGACATTATCAATTAATTCGGAAAATTTCACAGTTTTATTCATTTAAAAAAATAAAATAACATCATATGGATTTCTGTCCAAAGGTATGGATGTGTGTTATATTTTTAATTTCTTTCTTTCTATCCTAAAAACTAATCCTGTGTTAACCCTTTGGTAAAAAGGAGAGGTACTGAGGAAAAACAGTTTTTGTAGAAACACACTTCTGTTGAGATAAACTCCATTAAGTGATGATTCCATATGCTTCACATTAAGAGCAGACATGGCTTTAATCATATAAAATTTGCAAACCCGACAAAAGCACATAAAAAAATCTCACATAAAAACAGATGTATCCAATTTTATTTTGCGTATATTTATTGTAATATGCGATTGACTTTCTTATAAAAGTAAGCACAATGTTCACTAATATAAATACAATATTAAGTGGAAAAAACTAATAACATAAGCTTACGTAAATACACAAAAACTATTTTTAATCCTCATTTTGGAATGTATTGACATTTTTCTCTTCTCTTTTGCTCCCAATGTATTCTCACGTGCGCAAAACTTTGAGCAAAAACTTTTATTTCTAAAAACGTATACCTCGCTTAGGAGGTATGACTCACCAGTTCCTAGGGCCGTTCGATTGATCAACTCATTGCCTAGAGAAGTGGATATTTTTAGTGATAGTATTTGTGAACTGTTTGTTAAATTTTACTATTTTATTTCTTGATTTTGTGTGTTGATTTTGATGTATTATGTAGTTTTATTTTATATGTTGTCTCTTTATATTTGTCAAATGCATGGCAAATTGGCGTCAGCTGTTATGTCATGTTCTATAATTTTAATTTTTAACAATAAATAAATAAATACATAAATAAATAATGGTTTTTCACTTTTAGGGTGTTCACTGTCAATGCTCGGTGGAAAGGTATTACATTAATAAAAAACATAATATTCCTTTGTACATTATTCCACTTTATTTAAAAGGTCAGAACCGGTTTTGCTCATTGCGAGCCTCATCAGTTGACAATGCTATAAATAAAGTGAAATAAAGTACAAAGGAATATTGTGTTTTTATAAATATAATGGTTTTTGCTTTTAGACGTTTCATATATTATATAATATAATGATAAAACATGCATTATATTTGATGCGAAACTTGGCAATTTAAACCTTCGTCAACTTGACGATGTGAAATAGGGTATAGCGTCCTTTTGCCCATCTCAAACAAAAACAGTATGTTCGTTGTATGATGTAAGGAGCAGCATCCTTAATAAATTAAAAACAGTGTATTAGCACATTTCATCAACATTATTATCTTGAAGTTTATACCTAAGGGTTTTCATTGCTAGACGTCTCATAAGAGTGATAAAATAAACGTAGAGAATAAATTTCAATTAATTTTGTCTTCTACAACACATTGTTTATGGTTTCTTATTAACAGAGCTTTTTGCTCTGTTAAACGCAAGTTAAATTTACAGTTGCAACGTTTTCCATTGTATTTTTAAAAATTGCAGGTTTAATCGAAATTAAAGTCCAAAAGTTCATTTCAATTATTTATTTTTTATTTACTGTAATCTGTTTTAAATGTACATATATTTTATTTAAATATAAGTTTGTTCTATTTGTTAATAAGTTGCTCAACCTTGTTTTACCCTAGAGGCATATAATGATTAGGCTAGTACTAGGGAGCTACAATCCCGACGCCTTTTTGTGATTCTGAGATTATGGGATTGAAAACTCAACATAAAATTGTGTATAAATTGGGATCGACAAAATTTTTGGTCAGTGATTATGAAATCATGCGATTTTTCAAACAATTTCATGTAAATTTCATTTTCAAAATGAACGATAGTGAGTTAGGTATGCAGATATGGTAATTCAAGCTTAAGGAATCCACTGATCATATTAGTTTTAATATAAAATATATACAAGACTGTCGTTTTCAAATTGGAAATCATATTTTTATGCTAATGTTATTTTGTTTGTCTTATTTTTGATAGTATTTGATTCTACTGAAAAGTTTGAGTTTTGGAAATAGTACGTTTTGCATTATAACCCCACAATTATCTATATGTGCACTGTGTGTGTGTGTGTGTGTGTGTGTGCGGTGAGCAGCTTCATTTTTCAGCAGAAGACTTAATTTCAATATGCATCTTACACATGTGAATTTTTAAAAATCACAAACACCCATCGATTTACAAATCGATAAATCAATTGAAAAAATGCTGTTTGTGCTGGGACTTGAACCCGTGGAATCCGTCATGGAAGACAACGACGTCAACCATTCAGGCATGGACCCAACATTAATAATGACGTGATGGTTATTCCAATGTAATGACATATTGTACAATTATAATCATAAAAAAAAAACTGTTCGCACACTGAGATGTAAATAACGTAATAAAAAATATTATTGTGTTTTGTACCTCCGTGAAATTTCGCATGAAAATAAATCTCAGTTGATTTCCTACAAAGCTTTGTGTACCCTCAATTTGGTGTGTTGGAAATTCTGAGTAGCGATTTTTACTTTATGGGATATCAGAGTTTCCCTCCGGGCTCGTCGGGTGAACTGTCAATTTCAGCTGGGCAGTAGACTAACAACTTATAACGAAGGTGAATCGATATTCGACGATGGATTTGGGGATTCTGATATTCTGCGGTAATAATACAACTTTAT
The DNA here is from genome assembly GCA_031772345.1 of Himalopsyche anomala. Classification (NCBI taxonomy): domain Eukaryota; kingdom Metazoa; phylum Arthropoda; class Insecta; order Trichoptera; family Rhyacophilidae; genus Himalopsyche; species Himalopsyche anomala. The sequence continues at coordinate 4,396,281 of CM062844.1, read as the reverse complement.
ATTATTGTGCCAGGCTTTCGATTTTACTCCAAATCGAAACTGTTTTTTTTCTATATCATTAGTGATCATTATGATCCTTTAAATCGGTTAAAGACTTCTGCGAAAATCAAGTCAAACCTCTAAATATACAATCGATCGGAAAGCTCGATCAATTTTTGATTAATTTTGCATGATATGTTTTTTGCAACAATTATTTACTGCAATTTTGAGGGAGATTTTATCTTGTAATGCTATGTCGTGTTACTCTACGAATTTGTATGTGCTTTATGTGATGGGGCTGTAAATCGATGTTTTTTTTAATATACACTATTGACATTTAACTGATTTAACCTAACCGTTTTTCGATTTAACCTAAAAAAATCACCTTGATAATTAATGAATTATATTATATATTTCAATACAAAAGTGTTTCATTATTACAATAAACCCTTCATAGATCTTATGTCGTCTAAAATTGACAATTTAAAAACGAACTTAGTTAGCATCACGAAAATGACTCTCTTTGTTTGAATTTTTTGTGTACTCTATGTGTTTATGTATGTATGCGCATGTGTGTGTACATGTACTGATATAGTATGGGGGAAGCATATGGAATGTGATTTGCAAAATAATCCATATGGAGTTCCCGTGAACTTCTTATCTCTGAAGTGATCACGCCCTTCCGTCTGCAAACGATGGTAAGGGAATACAATTTACATTTTTTCAAAAACTTTATCGATGAAGGAGACTAAAAGAACCTTGACACTAGCGCGTCTTGGTACTTAAAGCTCCATAAATTTGATATAAAAAAAAAAAAAAAAAGACAATTAAATGTGAATAATATATTGTATTTATTTATAGTATCTTGTTCGTTAAGGAACTATCGTTCAATTTATGTTTGATAGTTTATAAAGAGAACAAAATAAATGGTCAGAATTTAAACCAATTTTTAATAAGAATTCAAATAAACTTTTGGTCTGAATAAAATTCAATTTTTGGTCAGAATAAAAATATTATACGGTCAGATTTTATAACCATTTTGGTTAGGTAATGTTAGGTTAGGTTTTTTTAAAAATTTCATTTAAATTATGACTATTTTATATAAAATTTGACCATTAATTATTTGTTCTGCCCTCAATACACTGACCGATATATTATGACCATTTAATATAAATTCTGACCAATGTGATAAAAATTATGACCGAGACTGTATTAAAATACAGACCGGTTAAATACGAACCGTTATAAATACCATAATTATATTTGTACTGTTTTGCTCTTTCGAAAAGCGTCTTCACACAAATAGGGAATAAAGCTTTCGTAGATAATTCTTAAAAACTAGTTTAAAATAAAAAAAAAACACACACTATCGACATTAAGAACAAGTTCCAAAAAATAAAGTGTCGGAAATAATTCAATGAGAGAGCTTAAGTACGAAGTAAGACAAACCTCATAATAATTTAGAGAAAAATATTTTCAATCTATATAACTAACAAAAACACCCTACATGGATTTAAATCATTTGTTCTTTTCGAAAAATTAGATTTATACATTTCTTTGGCATACATACGTTGTTTATCTGTCAGCTGGAACAACTTATGGTATTCCAATAACAGGCCTGGCTTTTCTGGTTCATCTGGTTAACTCGCATTTCATATCAAATTAATTATTCCAAGGTGTAAAAAAATCTAGATACTACGACAAAGTCAATCTGAAGATGCTTGTCAAAGGAGTGAAACAAGTGTTAATTATAGGAACAAACACTTGTGGTGAAAAAATCAAATTAATGTAATTTTCTTGTTTTATTTATAGCAAGCAAGAAATAATTTCATGCTTTCTGATGATCTTAATTCCACCCCAGTTGAGCTGCAGGTATGTCAAGATTGAGAAAATAATGAATTTAATTTGTATGCAATTTTAAATTTTAAAAAATATTGCGATTTTCATAAGAATGAAACGCGATTAATGACATTATGCGTACAGAAAGGTAGAATGGTATCAAAATTTTCGAAAAAATATGCTGACATCAAATCAAAGAATCATTACATACGGTTGGTTCTTTTTTTAATACTCGTTTACGGAAAAAAAAATATCGAGCACAAAATATGTCAAAACAATTGGGTATAATGAAAAATGCATTCTATACGCTGTTATGTTTTGAAAGAAATATATATTATTAATATATTTGTTTATTACCAAACATTATAGCCAGGTATTAACGAATTCTCTTTTGTTTTTTTTTACCATTTCAGGAGTGCTCAATCTTCATTTTTGAAAAAAAAATTGCCGAAAAACTACATAAACCGAAACGTAAAGAAACAGTCACCGAGATGTTGAGGAACTCTGTACGCCAGTTGGAGAGGCTTCATCAGCCGAAGCTGCTTCTAATTCTTCACACTGTTGAGGAGTGTGTGGAAACTCTTGCATTTGCCACTGAACCCATTATGGCTAGCCTTGCCAATATTCTTGCGTTCCAGGTAAACTTTTAAGGATATGTATTTAAATATTTTTTTCAAACTTTACTCGTTTCAAGCTATGACACTACTACAGCAGCTACTACGACAGCTCACGGCAAACGTTTAATTCTAAGCAATTAAACGTGAAAGTTTTTTAAATCTTTGTTCTTTTTAATCTGATAAATTGCTTGTGATTTCAAATTATGATATGTAAATAAAATATAAATATTTTATGTTTATAAATGCCTTTTGGCGTCAGTTAATTTTTAAATAGATTTATAGTTATTTGTTAATCTATTGTACATGAGTTTGACATAGTAAAATATGTTTTTATATCCCACTAGTATATTCAAATATAATTAATATCAAACATTTTCTTAAAATATATAACAATAGACAACTAATTATAATACGTTAAAATTCAAATACAATACATTTTTATAATTCGTATCATTATTTTTTAGTAGTATTATTATAGAGAATAATTTCACATGTTTTATTAAAATTCTTATCTCGAAACGATAATTGGATATTTTTGACGCTTCTCTGTAACAAAATCAAAGTTCAGTTACTAAGTCGCAATGCGAAAACTACAAGGTTCTAAGTGTAGGTCTTTGACGAAACAAAAATGTAAAACAACGAAAAACAAAGAAACAATGAGGTTTCTTCCAAATATTAGCAATGATGTTAGTTATTATTTTTATTTCGCCAAAAACTTACAATTAAAACATTGTAGTTCTCAGGTTGCGAAGTTTCAATATTAAGACAAATTTGAATATATTTTACAACTGAGTTACAAGTTTTGCTGATTTTGTTTATCACTAAAAATTGTCTTATATTATACACTCATTTAATATATTTTTAATAATGGCAGGAAGCAGGAGGCGGTCCTTGCGTCGGACCACCTATGACAGGAGCAAGTGGTCCTGTAGGTCCTCCTCCCCCTCGCCCTCAGTACGCCAAGGAGTACCATTTCGTCGACACGGAGATACGTTATGGCCTGATGCAGGTAAGTCAAGATTATCGTTTTAATTTACTTCAACTAAAGATTTTTTTTAAATATTTCACCATGTCCACTTCCAATCTCGAAAGAAGTTGTCTAATCACTCGAACTATTTTTTCGGAGGGAAAATAAGAATCGAAAAATAGAGCCAGCACAGTATAAATGGTTAGCTAATCTCACTGTCTGCTTTTCGTTCTTAGGGATGGATCAGAAATAGAGAATTTAGATATCCCAGTCATCCATATCTTCGAACACAAAATCATAAATCAATGAATGAAACTGTCCGCGTTAGCATTTCTGCCCATAGCCATTGACGTTGACCAGTAGGCTACAGGCATAAAAACAGCACGTCAAATTAAAATAATTCAAATGTAACGTTATTTGTCGATATAATTTGGTTTTTAATTTAACAATTTTCGAATTTGTTTTGTTTAAATTGATTACCTGAAACCAGTTAAAAATATATTTTATATAAATACAAAGCAAGATTAGGGAGAGCTGTTATAGGGCTTACAAATTTTGAAGAATTTTCTACTGTCGAATTTTAGATTTACAACAGAAGAATTTTTCGACCAATACATAATTTTATACAATGAAAAAAAGCAGTAAATATTTTCTTCGTTTCGATTTTGAATATTTAAAAAAATTAAAAGAAATATTATTCGTTCGACGTTTTCTTATACTATAAAAGAATTATAGATAAAAAGAATTGAATTTTTTTTGAAGGCGGTACTTAAACACGTTTCAAACCTTCAAATTTATGTTTCTCTCCACAAGAGAGTTTCCATTTTTCGACAAACAGCAGAATTGCATATTTTTCTTGAATCATAATCTGAAAATCATCTCAATATTTATTTAATCAACAGTTTTCAAAGAATCCTTTATAATTCTATACATACTGAAATATTTGTTTTAATAACACTTTTTCCACGAAGAGACATCTAATAAAATTAAATGAATTAAAAAGGTACAAATATCATAGTTTTTCAGATCAAAATAAATTATTGATAATTATACATCATCGTCATAACTAGGGAATCCAATCCCGTGCAGTTTTCGATACATTTCAATCCCGGGATTAGAAGACATGATCCCGAAACATTCGGGATTGATTTTCTTATAAAACGGAAACGTGATTCTTTGCGATAAGAATTACCATAGATAAAAACGTAATTGGATTTCTAACATATTAAATTTCTTCATCGCATTTATTTGAATGCATTTTGACGTTTGTTTTCTATGAATTTTATCAGATATCAATGGCAGTGTTTATTTTGCCTGGTGTAATGCTTCTATTTTCTATAAACATCAATTATGTAGTAAAACACATGTCAACTAAAATATATTTCGGTATGATAAATATCAGTGGCACGCACGCTGACTCTACGCGACTTTAAAAAATCATCCATAACCGCATATCATTTAATTTATTGTCTAAAAGTTTTTTCGACTAATATTATTGCAAGAGTTAAAAATCTATTCTCACTTTGACTATTTCTATGGAATGTTTTTATTATTTTCACTGTACAAAAATCTTTCTACAAAAGCACTTGTCGCCGGATATGATAAATATAAAAATATATTTTATTGGTTCTTTGCACAATGAAACCGTAGACTAAATGGCAAAACAATTGATGCTCTGGTATTAACTTCGGGCATATTTAAAAATAATATTAAAATTACTTAGTGTTATCTTAGGTACTCTTGCAGCTTGAAGTAGATAGATACTTTTTTCAGCTATCGACATTAATTATTTTAAGTTATATTGCGTATGTTTACTTAATTTATGCATATTAAGTTCGTTTAATAATTATGGCGCATATTAATTTAAAAAATCACTCATTCACCTGTACATCGCGAATAATTGCGATTAAGAGAGCTTTTTGGTAACGTATTGTCAGCCCACAGCTGATAATAGAATTATATGGAATTATTGTTTTAATTTATTTTTCACCAACATTATCAATTTTTATTTCTTAAAAAAATGAACTGATCCCGGGATCGAAAAATTCTAATCACGGGATCAACATTTTGGCTCGGGATTGGATTCCCTAGACATAACTATTCCCAAACGAATTTTTTTTTCACCTGTATTTTTATATACCACACTATTATATTTTAATCGACTTATATCTCTTATGAGAACAATTAGTAATATGGATTGATATAAAAATAGTTCCGCCTCTAAGTAGTTGCTACGCTAATTTCATTTTTTAGTTCGATATACTAAATTTGACATAACATTCATTCGTTAAATTTAACTGATGTTATTGATCCAACGCCAATGATTTTTGTAGGGGTTTTTTCTTTAAAACTCTTTACGCACACAAAGCACTCAGATGATCAAATCTTTTAGATTACTTACTTTAGCTTACACGAAGGAAAGATAAATAAAGACTGAGACTGTACCCACATGAGATTGCAATACTTGTATTACAAAATTGTGTAAATCAAAAAAATCCGACTGATGTATTGGAATTTACAATTTCAGGGGGAGGAGGAAATCAAAATCGACATTAAGTTATTTCTTATCAAAACCACCACTAATATATCGACTGTGGAAAGGAAAAAGGACGTAACCCACAGTTTTTTCAAAACAGCTTTATTCGATAATCACAATGTATATATACAACTTGATACACGTTCTATCAAAAGGATGTAAGCTGCAAATGACAAATCAGTATCTAAATTTAGCTTTTAAGTTTGAAAAAGATGACCTGAAACTGAAATAAAGGTTTTTCCTAGACAATATCTTTAATTAATATTGGATTATGTCAATTAAACACCAGTTTAGAAGTGTCCGTGCACTTCGAGGTTGTGCATATTTCATAATTTGCATATGACCCAAAATCATCAAAACACGTTTTTTACGCCACCTGTAAAATTTCATATGTGTGGGTTACGTCCTTTTTCCTTTCCAAAGTCGATATGATTTATAAAATTGAATAAAACCATTTAAATTGTATACAGATAACGTGTATTATTATTTTCATATTTTTTTGAAACTCAGTTCTCAGAAGGTGTTGTTTACGCAAATAATTTTCTCACCACATATGATAGAATTTTTACTAAATAGAATTTAAGTTTAATAAAAAGATACTGACATGTTTTATAAAAAAAATCTTTCAGAATGGTTGTTGCTACTCGATATTATTTAATATTCCCTGATTTTATTTAATACCTCCTCTCACTCTTCAGTGAAGCACATTTTTATTCCAATACATTATTCGGTCTTGAAGTATTTCACGTTTAAATCGAATTGGCCAACACAGAAATATAACCATTTAAATTATATACAGATAACGTGTATTATTATTTTCATATTTTTCGAAACTCAGTTCTCAGAAGGTGTTGTTTACGCAAATAATTTTCTCACCACATACGATAGAATTTTATGCCCACCTTACTAAATTTAAGCTTTAAAGAATTTAAGCTTAATAACAATAGCTTTTTCCTTTCCACAGTCGATACCGTAATATATAATATAGGTGATTTTCATAAATCACTCTCTTCAAAATAACAATATATCAAATACTTACAATAACCAAAATAAATAGTAAAATGATTTTCATCAATAAATCGTACACAATCTTGTATAAAGTATAATATCTTCATATTGTTACTTGTAATAAGGAGAATTTTTAAGGTAGTAATTGTCGTTTCTTGGTAAAAAAGACATATTTTTTCAAAAACTAAGCACATTTTTGTACTAATTCCACACTTAAGTGTAAGACTTAATTAACTTTTCCGATCTAAAGACGTTTTTTTTTCTCCGAAAGATGCGAAATTATTTTTTTTGAGCTGTTAAAAATTTTAATGCCACGAAAAAAATTGCATACCCGATAGTATTAACGTGATTATGTCTGTAAACATTTACAAATGAACCTCGTCGTTGGCGATGTGCCTTGTCAATTCCAGGTGCTTTACTCTAAATTTTAATTACAATCACCACAAGTATAATTTATTGAATGTAATTTAGTACTTGTCCAGTGACGGAAAACCTATGACAGACGTGTCAAATGTGAAACGCGAAAACATTGTGGGTTACGCGCACCGCTTACGGAAGATCATCGCTCACTTTGCCACAGAAGCTCTGATTCTATGTTTTTCAAGGGACGCTTCAAAAATACGAAAAATGCGAGAAAGCTTCAAATAATAAAAAAAAATGTATTAAAAGACATTAATACTATGTTGTATTTTCGCCGTTTGGCACTTGCAGTCTCTGTGTTTTTTTTACGAACGAGTTATATGAGGTCAATGGTGAACACTTTCCTAACGTTGCTAAAAAAAATTCAGATATATTGCTGGCCCTTAAATAACCAAGTGAAAAAAACATAGTTTAATACTTACCGCCCGCCCTTTGATGGACAGTAAAAACCCAGGACGTATATTTACACATAATCCATGTTTTAATGGAAGATACGGTCGCGTAAAACAGCTGTGCAAAAAAAGTAAAAAAAAAAATAACTTAATATAAAACAATGAAAGATGGTTTTGATTACATTTTACGGGCTTATTTTGAAACATGCAAAAAAAAGATTATGTCAACCAATTAACAAAACAAAACTTTTGAGAAATATTTAGATTTACATCATGTATTTATAATTGAAAAGTTTGTATGATTGTTTTCTTTATAAATTGAAACTAATTCTTTAATACATCTTAATTTAGCTGCAAAATTAAATCAAATTTTTTATCACTAATCATATTTCTATGAACCAATTTATTCTGTTTCATCAACAAAAATGGTTGCTCCCTTTTGTTAATTTCAATTATGTCTTCTTACATCTGTGAGACCTTACTACTAGCTCAATCTGCTTCAACAATATCTTAGCCAATACTAGAAATCGACTAACGGATAAAGTAATTAGTGATTATTTGGACAAGAAATTCCGCAACTTTCACTTGAAGATTTAGCAAAGCAATTCAGCAACAAAATTCCACTTATGTAAAGACGTTTTTGTTTTTTTAATAAATAACTGTATAAAAAATACTTGGGCTGCAAATTTGATAAAATTGTGGAAAACACCCGAATTGAACAAGGTTTTTTTCGAAATTTTGACACACTGAGCTCAAAAGATTTGCCATAACTACACTAGACTCAACCAGTCTGCGCACACTACATCGTTGACAAAACGGGGTTCCGTAAAGATTTTTTTTTAAATTGTAATATACATTCAATTTTTAAAAAGACTTCTTTACCTCATGGACCTACTGTTAGCGGATGGGAACATGGACTGTATCAATGTATGATTTATGATTGCATACTGCATATTTTAAAAAACACACAGTGTTATACAAATAAAATATATTGAAGGGTCCCGGGACTAAATCTAATTGAGGAACGCAGGTATACTAGTTATAAAATAAAATAAGTAATCCATAATACGGTCTTAACTAACTTTATATTATTTTTCAGCTTAAAATACATAGCATAAATTGCGGGCTACAAAAAAATGTCAATAAACTATTTATTATCAACAAAAAAAAACTTTACGATTTTTTTTTATTACACCAAGCGCAGATTAAATAATGAAATCGTTTATTTTTTTCAATAAAAGACGAGTTTCAAATTTAAATAAATCCTTCCCGGCAAAGCAAATATATTCTTTTAAATTATTGTACACAAAAAATTAATGTAAACTTGGTTATGATTTAATTTCTTGTGTATTGTTTTCTTGTAAAAACCGTAATTAGCACTGAAAATAATAAATGTTCTATGAAACCAACGTATGCCATTTTCCTCTCTTCGTGGAAGCCTTTACAATAATACTACAAAGGAATACTTATTATGTACTCTATTCCTTCTTTGTTTTGCACTACTAACATATATATTTCGCAGTTTTCTTTAGTACTATTATTATTTAGAAAGAGCTTATTTTATAGTACATATGATAATAATATTATGCTAGAATACAATAATTTCTTCGAATTCGGTTAAAAAGGTATTAACAAACACACAACGAATGTGGGTTATATCTTTACATTCCATCCTAAACAATAATTTATTATTATTTAGTTTTTATCTAATCGACATGATCGTTTGACATTCCTTTATAGGGGTTTTTTTTTTTTAATAATTCCTTCTTTGCTTGTTGAGTATTTTTAGCTAGCCTTTATTATGTTTGTTTTTGTTATTTAGAATTTTGTATCTGAAATCTCAATTATTTTCTTTTCTATTTGATCAAAGCTCGGAAATTAAACGATAATCAACAAAGGACTACATATTACGTAATCACTTTGTCTGTTTTTTAAATGTGATTGTAAAATAAATTACCAGAACTACCTCACAAGAAAATACAGATTGGTTCAACTCAATATTTCATCTGAGAATATAGCATATCGACTTTGGAAAGGAAAAAGGACGTCACCCACAGTTTTTTCAAAACAGCTTTTTTTGATAATTACAATTTATCAAACTTGATACACGTTCTATCAAAAGTATGTAAGCTGCAAATCTCGAATTAATCTCTAAATTAAGCTTTTAAGTTTGAAAAAAGATGAGCTTGTAAAAATTGAAACTAAGAAAAAAGACTGAAAAAAGAGTTTTTCCTAGACATTTTCTTAAATTAATATTAGATTGTGTCAATTAAACACCAGTTTAGAAGTCTCCGTGCACTTTCAGGTTGTGTATATTTCATAATTTACATTTGGTCCAAAATCATCAAAACATTCAAACCAAGCCAGTAAACATATTATACATCACCAATGCGTCATGAAGGTCGGCGGTAACTAGAGATTAAACCATCATTAATTAAAATAATGACCGATCATTTTCGATAGATTTGACGGCCACTGCTAAATTTATTTCCAATGGGTTTAATCCTTCCAAATTGATGCAACTCATTAGTTAATCATTTTGTAATTAAAATGTCATTTGTAGTATTATTATTGTTTATTTATTTTCTATAGAGGAGGGGAGCTCCTTGCTTCCCGTTTTTATTTTTATAATATGTCATGTTAAAATATTAAAATTAAAATCATTCATTCTTAAACAATCTTTGTGAAAGTAAAATTGCCTGAGGAGGAAAGAGCGCGAAACACGTGTCGCAGTTAGTAGCACAATACGTGGAATAATCTAAGTTATTTTAAATTTTATATTAATGACAGATCAATTTAAATTCTCATAACGACATTTCATATGTTTAATTTGAACTGCACATGGTTAAAATATTAGCTCATTGCAGCTTTGTGTCGGGCCAAATATATTATTAGCTTAGAATTTCGACTGAAGGTGGTTGATGGAAATTTAATGTAAAATTTGAATTATTTTTATTCTCTACACTTCCATAAATTTTGTCGATAACGATCTGGATTTCGCCTTGATATTATTAGTATTTTTTATTGTTATTGCGTTATGGAAGTTGGCAGTGAATCGGCTTAATACACATAATGTGTGGTTGTGGGACAATCAATAACCAATTTATTAGATGTAAGGCAAGCTTTGAGGCATTCGATAGATTTTAAATATCATACTAGAAACGGGATATTCTTAATTCTTCTTTAAATTCAACGCGGAGTAGATTAAACTCCGCCACGGCGGATTCTCAGTATACGGATACACAGGATACTTAATATCACTTTTATTTTAATATTTTTTTTTATTTTTTAGCACAACAATGGATCGTAAAAAGATCGGTTCCATGCAGTTCTATATCTAAGGTAGCAAATTCGTTGTTTTTCTTGGTCTTTATTGCGTTATGGAAACAGTGGCTGCTAAGCATAACGGGCAGTGGTAGGACAACCAACTTGGAGTTGAAAATACCTCAATATCATATAATGGATGCGGCACAAATGAAATATATTTATAATATTATTTTTTTTGCATTTTTTCTAATACGAATACACTGTTTGTAATTCTATTATAAATCAATTTGCTTGTGTTCGTTTTTTATAAAATTATTTATTGAAAATTTGGAACCAAGTCATTATTATATTTTTCGTAATCCCGTTTTGGGATAATCTTAAATGAAAATTCCCGGGAAACATAAAGAAGTTTTTCTTATTACATTATTCCCTTTTATGATATTGCGGAAAACTTCATTTTCAATCCGTATGAGCTTTGTTTTTTTGAAATTTTATTTTTTGTAAATTAATAATAATATTATTATAATTTGATAGGTACAAATAACATTTTTGTTTTAATTCCTGCTTATAAAACTGATTGAGAATATATGAAGAGCAAACATTCAAAAAGTGATTTGTCACAAATGTTGAACAATGCCGTTTAATATCAGTTCTGATAGTCCATAATAAAATCTATGAATGTAAATAACAATTAGTGTTAAAAAAAGGTTTTTTCCAATAAAAATTAAATCATAAAGTTGACACATTCAAGTAAACCGCTCCGAACAAGCTCCTCATATTGTGAAAAATAAGTTTATGAGATTATTTCTTAAATTGAAACGTCTTGTTACAAAAAGCGATATTTCAATAATTGCGACAATCCATGTTTTTATTTTTCAAGCAATTTTTTTTTTTTTTTAATTAAGATTAATTTTCTATTTAATATTGTATTCTTACTTGAAAAAAACCAAAATTGTAACATTTATTAGCGGATAAACCAAACAATTAAATAAATATGAGCAAAATAAAATTGCACAAATCAAATCTCAGAATCAACCAGATTAGAAAAATTATGATTCATGAATATATCGCTAATTAAGTTTTTTTTTGTTTCAGACTAATTAAGACTCTTAAGTTCATAACTTTGAAATAATATAGTATGGCACATAATTTCTTTCTAGATGATACTAACCGTAACTGATATGTCATTTAGTCCCGTTTAGGTAGAGTGGTTTGAGTGTAAATGCGCTAGAGCAGGGTCTCCCAACCATATTTTCTCGATATCCCCCCTTTAATATTTTTCAGCATATATTTCCCCCTACCCAAAATAGTCTATGTAGTATTGAAATTCATTTATTTTTTATATATAGGTATGTATGTTTTTATATATAGGTATGTACGTAATATTATAAATGTATTGAGATGATTTTCTACTAACTTATTACTAATACAGTAAAACCCCCATTTACACTGTAGTCGGGACCGTTTAATTGGGGATAGTGTAATTGGGGGTGTGAATCTCATACAAAATTAGGGATTTGGTTTTTTTCCGCGGAAAACGCAAAACTAAGATTTCCCATAGTTTTGCAAAAAAAATATATAAAAAAAAATATTTAATTTTTGTAATAGGAAATATCCCGCACAGAGACAGACGCCCAGCTATGCGTGTATAGTCTGGCACGTGTTGAATACACAGCCGCTAGCCAACATTTGACTGTATGCGCGGCACAGACGACCGTCTCTTAGTAACAACAATGGAATGCGACCGTGAAATTGGGGGATTTTTGGCGAATATTTCAAGCCAGCGCGTAATTCGGGGTAGTGTAACTGGGGGTTCCGCTGTACTCTAAAATTAGTATTATTAAAAAAAATAGTAAAATTAGTAAAATTTGTAAAATTTTCATGAGTCAATCCAATAATTCCCCCCCCCCTCCTTGAATTCTAAAAATTCCCCAGAAGTTAACTCCTCACCAGTTGGAAACAGGGGTGGGCTGGAAGGAGCTAGGAGGGGCTCGCGCGAGCCTCTTGTTAAATTATACTAAGGCCGGCGAGCCCCGTCTTAATTGAAGAGTAAATTGCATATTGTTACATATTATAAGTGTATTCAGTAACAATCGACTGCTTATTTAAGTATTGCATATAATTCCCCAAAACACCGAGAATTACTTTGAGATTAAACTAGCCCCTTATTTACGTATTGGCAGCCCACCGCCGATTGGAAACCTCTGCGCTAGAGACTTCTGTTTACTCAGAACTAATATTTTAATTCCACCGATTGTTTTGTAACAAAATTTCCCGATATCGAAAACACCCTTTCTCCGGGTAATGATGTGAGGCATATGGTCTTTAAGCCATCAAATAAAAGATCCAAATTTTCTGTCCTTTTGTTTATAGACTCGTTTATGGAAAGTTCGGCACAACCGGTTACGAAGTTGAAAACCCGGGTTTCGAATGTCACAGATTTTGATAAAAAACCGGCTTTTAAAACCGGTCTTTGAAAACCGATAAGCCCTGGTAGTTAGTTCACATTATATATCCAAAATTTCAAGTACTCGATCAAGTTTCTTAGCTTGCCGAAGTTGCTAGGAACTTTCATGTTCCATTCACCTCAAGTTATTATAACTTAGTTCAAAACTTACAAGTTATAATAGCTTGCGATATAAAGACATAATTACTTCGTACAACTTAAACGCAAGGAGGATATTAGGTATGAATACTAATAAATAATTATGAATCGAAGGGCATATAAAATAGTTTCATTATTCAACTCTCTGTTCAGTGGCGTAGAAATTTGGGGTCTTCGTGCAAACATCACGCAAGATTCATATTTTTTTACACGATAGATACATTCCACAAAAACCGTGTTAAAGTGTTAGAATTCATAGAATAATTTAATATTGATTCTCTGCGTTCAAAAAAAACCTGTTATTTGAAAAATGAACAATACTTTACCTCTAGTTAACTAAATATTTCGAACATACATATTTTTTTTTTCATTTATTCCTAGTTTTGGCAGTTTTGCATTTTTCGCGAAAAAAAACGTAACCCTTATTTTTTTATGATATTCCCTTCCCCCATATTCCCAATCACGCGGTCCCAACTTTCGCGTAAATGGTTAAACGTTTGTATTAACTTTTTTACCACGACCGCCCCGCCCCGCCTACAATTTGCAGTAATATCAAAATATATATATTATATAATCACTTTTAATGTGTTCACTGTCAATACTTGGTGGAATGGCATTATAATAAAAATAATAAAAGATTTTTAGTACTTTTTCCACTCCGGATCAGGACCGGTTTCGCTTCTCGCGAGCGTTATCAACTGATAAGAAAAATAAATTAAACAGTGCTATTTATACAAGTTAAATTGAAATAAAAAGGTGTAAACAACTACTAACAATGAAAAGGATTTACAAATTACATTATAATTACACAAAATTAAAATGCTTAACACCTATCAAATCCGGTCCTGATCAAATAAATTTTAAGTGGAAAAAGTACTAAAAATCTTTTATTATTTTTATTATATAATCGATTAAAAAAATAATTCACGAAACTGTCCGCTCTGTGATTCGAATCTGTGGACACTGCAATCGTAGACAACAGCGCTAATCATTCGGCTGAATGTTCGGAAATTCACATATATTTTTTTTTTACCATGTCCGCTCCTAATGTGGAGCATATGGACTCCTAATAGAGTTTATCTCAACAGAAGTGTGTCTACGAGAACCGCTAGTTACTCAGTTGCTCAACCTCTCTTTTTCCAAAGAGAGTAGGAATAGAAGGATATGACTAGGATAGGACTAGTGGTTAGCTAATCGCTCTCGATACGCCTCGTTTATAGGATAGGATAAATGAAAGGGGGAATTTAAAACATCACATACATCCATGCTTTAATTGACATTTATAAATTAATATATTCATTTATTTTCTCTCGAAGACAAATTACATATTTTTTTTTAAATTTATTACTTGAATAAAATATTTTAGAACCTCGTGTAAATTAAAATAAATAACTAAATTTAATTTACCTACTTTAAAATCTGTAGTAGAAGTTTGTATGACAATCTGCGAAATTTAATTAGAATTATGAACAGATGTCGTACGTTCAGTGCTCGGATATTTTTTTCAAATAGGATAGTTCAAATTCCTCGGTGAGCTAAAAAAAAAAAACAAGGTTTGAAGATAATCTGAGAAAAAGTATAGAGAATTGAGGATTTCAAATTCCTCGGTGAACTATTCCCAATCCCGAAATCCCGGGATTGGATACCCTAATCGAAACGGAGCAAGTTTTTGGCGTGCTGTGCACGTCATCCGGGTTTAAAAGGAAAAACACTTGCTTAAATCGAAAATGTATGATAAAATAAAGTTACTTCAAATTTGAATATAAAATTTATTCGCTCTAAAAAAAGTCCGGCTCCTGACCCTTGAGGTTATTTTTACAGATACATGTTATTATAACATAATAATAAAGAATGCGTAACTCAACTGGTATATGTATGTTGAAAATACTATGAAGCTAGATTCTATCAACTAAACGAGTGTTTGTAAATAAGTCACATGTTTTTTTTATTATTATGAGCGTCGCTGTAGACCGCTACAGTCACTTTTAAAAACTGACATTAAAAGACCATTTATTCTTAATAATTACCAACACTTTTTGAACTGAACGTTGTATCTATCGATTCTCAGAGAATGTAAAAAAAAAACATGCTAAGCATGGTTATGTATACAGATTATTAATTTATGAACGAGATCATTATTTGTGAGAATGTTTGCTATTTTTATTTATATTAAACATTAAATGTTAGAGTATTATGTTTTAATCCACACAGCAAAACACTTTGCTTTGACGCGTTCAAAGAGAATAAATAAATACCAAAATGTCTACCAATAAATTTATCTGAGAATTACTCAAATTACGGTTAAGCCCCTCCAGCTATCTATGTGCGCCTATGATAGACATAGGGACTTAAATACCAGTATCAACAGTTGGCAATCCAATCCCAAGCCAAAATGTTGATCCCGGGATTACAATTTTATTCCGAAATTGATGTTTTTAAATAATGCTTTTAATTGTGTGTACAATTAAAATCGTTAATACTGCTCAAAAATTAATAAAACTCTTTATTCTTTATTACATAACACAAATGTTTTAACGGGTCCTATGGTGCAGCGGTTAGCGTTTTGGGCTTCCGTGCCAGACCTCACGGGTTCAAGTCCCAGAACGAACAACATTTTTTCGATCGATTTCTGTTCAAAGGCATGGGTGTTTGTGATGTCCCTCTCACCATTTTCGACCCTGTAACAACTGGAGCGATTAGTTTACAACTATTCTTGTCCTAGCCTTATCCTTCTGTCCATACTACTCTCTTTGAAAGTTTGGGGACTGAGTAACAAACAGTTCTCGTAGAAAAACTTTTGTTGAGATACCTCCATTAAGAGGCGATATGCTCCACATTGGAAGCGGACATGGATAAAAAATATGACACGTCTATTTTACTATATGTAAAGATTTTACTAAATGAGTAAATAGTGACAAAATTTACATTTAAAAAAAACCGTTTAAAATGAAACGATAAAAATTTTAAAAAATTTTAAATTATATTTACGTCCGAAATAACACCCGAGTATCAAGTGCTGATAAAATATATTTATCATACTGGTCTTAAAGTAGCTTACCGAAATGATTTCTTTGCTAACACTTTTTTTCCATGGAATTAATGTATTTAGAACAATTGAAAAATCGAGTACGCTATGTCTACACAGGCTATGACAGATGCTATACTTTACGATGTATAAGAGTTTCTAAAAAATAAAATCAGAAACAGCATTAAAAAAAAATCATTGAAAAGAGCACACGGCGAGAAAGGGTTGAAAACAAAACCAACAAATGCCAAAAACTAACGTTGGTATTGTCGCCAAATGCATTTACTAAAATATATTGTAGAATTCAATATTTTAAGCATCCATTTAAACGTTATATCCAAGGCTGTGGATTCGGAGTCGCGAAAAATGAGCGGCTCGAATTTAATTTGAAAAATATTTTTAATGAAGTGTATTCAAACAAAATAATACAAAGTGTTGCCATTCCATGCTTGGCTGATTACAGATGATCTGATGGCATACATACATATATACATAAGTTAAAATGAAAAATTTGAAAAAATTTCTCGGAGTCGGAGTCGTCTTTTTTCACACGACTCCACAGCCCTGGTTATATATGCTGTAATAAAAAAAATTGTCTGCGAAATTTATTTTCAAAAATGATTTTAATTTTCCAATATGTTGTGACGCAAAAATAGAGCTTGTGTATACGAATTTGATGACTGGCAATCATATTGTTTTCTTTTACAAAACCAACACGTTTATTTTATATGTAGATCAATCGTGATGTTTTTTTTCTAATCCCGGGATTCAAATTTACGGAAAAACCATACGAGATCCCGGGATTGGAATCCCTAATCAACAGAGCAGGTTCTTAATATTTCGGCTGATATACCGAAATACCAGAATGTGAAGTGAAAATTACCGGTATTTTAGTAATGTCTTACAATACAATTTACTAAATGACTTATTTGTACAACAATCTGATTAAGATTGCCAGATTCTAACATTAACAAAATAGCATTTTAGGGCTATATTTTTTTTCAAGCAATGAATAAAATATGTAATAAATAAAAATATTTTTAACACATTTTTTAATATATCGACTGTGGAAAGGAAAAAAGACGTAACCCACAAGATTTTTATCGATAATCACAATGTAGCCAACTTGATACACGTTCTACCAAAAGGATGTAAGCTACAGATGCCGAATTATGTCAATTTAACACCAGTTTAGAAGTTTCCGTGCACTTCAAGGTTGTGTATACTTCATAATTTGCATATGGCCCAAAATCATCAAAACAAATCATTTTTTGTACCTCCTGTAAAATTTGCTATATGTGGGTTATGTCCTACGATATAGTATCTATATATTTTAAATACTACTATGTTCTTCCGGCGTTGCAATGCTAACTGACAATCATAATAATAAGTATTATTTTTATTTTGTGTTCATTTCTATTATAATTTATTAATTCGTTTGGTATTGCAATCTTGAGATACACATATACAGTGAAACCCCAATTTACCGATCTCGCATTATTCGTTTTCCCGCGTGGATCGTTTATTTTTCATTGTCCCCGCCCAGCACCCATGATAACAAAGTTAAATAATCCCGCATTGATCATTCCCCGATTTACCGATGTCCTCGATCTATCGTCTAAATATTCTGATCCCGTCACAAATTTTATCCCGGTTGACCGTTTTTCATTTCGCTCATAAATATGTAGTCTTACCTCGTTTTACATTTTTTTTAACTCACAACTAAAATGTCTTAATGAAAAAAACTAGAACTCTAGCTGAGAAACCGAAAACAATCAAGACGTTGAAAAAAATAACAATAAAAACGAATTGTTACATAGCAAAAAGAGCAATTTACTAAATAAATTAATACGTATTTTTAAATAAAACATTTATTTTGGTATTATTTGAAGATTTCCCGCATTATCGGTTTTCCAGATTTTCTGTTTGTTTATTACGGTCGCTTGAAAAACATAGAATCAGGGTGTCACTGTAAATATAAACAGGCACTTCACTATTCAACTTACTTAAGGTTATTGACTTCTTAGAATCGAAACATATCTGAGCTCAATTGCTTATATGAGAAACATCATAACTGCCGAAGCGTGTATTTTATTTAAGCGAGCAGCTCTTAGAAAAAACTTTTGACTTTTAAATGCCGAGATCCAAATTTTCTTTGAATTTTACTTAAAAATTATTTATTATTTATTTATATAGAACTTCAAAGCCACCGTTAACAAAATCAAACAACCTATGCTGTACCTGAAACCAGTTCAAAGACCTTTGGCTTCCATCATATTTGTTTTCACGGTCAAAGGCCTGAATCTCCGAAATGAAACTTTATTAAATCAATGTTTTAATGGATTTTTTTCTTTTGTATATTTACCGAGTGCCACCACGTGGTTATAACTCTCAACTGATTGTGAGCCGGTTGTTCAACCTATGTCTTCATGGAGGTTTAGTAATGATTATCGTTGAGGGTAGACGGTGGCTTGAGAGGTATGAAAACTTCCATACATACTTAACATACTTTCGATTTTCTTTTCTGTTTACGCTGTTTCGTCGGTCCCTAAAAAACTCAATATTTACGATACTGTATACCAGTGTTCTTCAACCTATGGTCCGCGAGAGTTTAATACCGGTCCGCAAAGACTTTTATGTTTCGAAAAAATTTCGACTTTATTATATCCTCGATGTCGATGCAAAATGATGAATGAACTGCCATCTGATATCTTTAAGGTGTCAGCTATCTCACGCAACTTCAATTTACGATCGGTCTTAATTTTATTATTCATTATTATTAAATTATTTTGTGGAGTTTTTTGATGTTTTCTGGAACAATTGCCGAATTTGGGCGACCAGAACGCTTAGTTCAGAAATCATAAACTGAGCGTCCAGAAGTCAGCAAACCACTTCTCTACCATTTGTCTCGATGTAACAGACTCCGAATAACACTTGTCAAGCGCTTTGCTTGAACGATACTTTTTCTCATTAAAAAGCAATGTTTTATCATCACACGAAATTCAGATTTTTACACGTATTATTTGAAGGTGGGTACTTCCTGAAATCATATTCAATTTTTTTTTAGGTAGTGGCGCGATCTATATGTTATTCTACGAACTTATTGAGTGATATTGGTTGACGTCGGTCCGCGAGATATTTTTCCAAATTTTACCGGTCCGCGTATGTAAATAGGTTGAATAACACTGCTGTATACCGCTTATTATACTTTGTAACGTGGCCTGGAACCACTTTTTGTTAGTTCAACTTTAAACATAATATAAAATAACCGAATGAAAAAAATCAATGTCGTTGATACGGCTTTGTATCGTCATGGCGTAATTCACTTATTGTTAGTACTGTGCTTAGCAATGCATCCCCTGAAAGATGTTTAGGCAGGTTATTCATTTCATCATTGCGAACGGCTGTAAGTATTATGGCAAGCTGTTTTTTTTAAGACTTTTAGACCATTTTTAGGCCGGAAAAGTGAACTAACTTTTTACTTATATTATTCAGAGGAAGAAAATGAAGACTCCGGGAATGCGTTTCTCAAACTGTATTGTATGTATGGTAAATAAATAATAATAAAGAGAAATATGGATATGTTTGTTTTGTATACTTATCTCTGTTTTAATAGATATTATTTTATCAGTTGAAAATTCTCATGATAAGCTAAGCCAGTCGTGATACTAATAAATAATTGTAGAATACTTTTAGGGTGTTCACTGTCAATACTTGGTGGAAAGGCATTATATTAATAAAAACACAATAATCCTTTGTACTTCATTCCACTTTATTTAATATGTCAGGACCGGTTTCGCTCATTACGAGCATCGTCAACTGATAAGAAATATAATTTAACAGTGCTATTTATACAAAAATGAACAGTTATAAACAACAATTGGCATTGAAAAGAAAATACCAATTACATTAAAAGTGATTCTAAAATAGCACAAAATTAAAATGTTTAACACATCTAACATATAATAATAATCTGAGATGACTTTTTAATTATATGTTAGATGTGTTAAACATTTTAATTTTGTGCTATTTTAGAATCACTTTTAATGTAATTGGTATTTTCTTTTCAATGCCAATTGTTGTTTATAACTGTTCATTTTTGTATAAATAGCACTGTTAAATTATATTTCTTATCAGTTGACGATGCTCGTAATGAGCGAAACCGGTCCTGACATATTAAATAAAGTGGAATGAAGTACAAAGGATTATTGTGTTTTTATTAATTGTAGAATAAGTACAAAAAACCTTTATTTAAAATTATTGACATTGAATACAATCCGAAGGTAAATTTTGTAGGAATTTAATTTTAAAAAAATCACTGAAACAATTTTTTCTTCTAATAATTAACAACTCTCCGAAATAACGATGTATGTAAATGATCGTTTTGTAAACAATCATTTGGTGCTGTGACCTCAGCGCGCGAGACTGTAGTGTTAAGTCAGCTAAAATACATACCTCCTTAATCTTAAAATACATTAGGAGATAACATCGGTGTTATTTAGCCGTAACTTGATAACTGTAAAATATTGAATTTACAGGAGATCAATTCAAACAAATACAAATGTGTGAAATAAGTAATCGGAAACTAAAATGTCATTATCACATTAACATTTATTATACAATCTATATTTGAGGGTATTACTTGCATACCCGGCTTTTTTCCAAAGTTGTTGAAACATGAACTATGAATGTAATTTAGTAGATAAAAATAAATTTCGAAAGTATATTATGAAATCAGTCTCAAACATGGCTCGACAACATCCAAAATATCATTACAAAGTAATGTAAAACTAAAAATACTAAAAATTTACATTGTTTTTCAAAATGAAATTCAAGTTTTATTTTTTAACCATTTTGGAACAAGCCTTATTTGCAAGTAATAACCTCATTTGAAAGTATGTGTGCAACAGCGTTTCAATAATCAGTAATCAGGTTTTTCCCAAACAACACCGATATGTTTCACATTGGGAGCGGACATGGATTTAAAAATATACAAAAAAACGCTGATAAAAAAAGTTTTCTAATCTAAATAAATTAATAATTTAAAAACAGTGCCACAAGCATAATCGATCTGGTTTTTATGATATAAAAAAACAATTAAATTGAAATTTAATCCATATATATAAAAATGAATGTTTGTTTGTTTGTTTGTTTGTCCCATATGCGTTCCTACACAGTTCATCCAATTGCGCTAAAACTTTGTTAAATCGTTGTGCGGACGCCCGCAAAGGTTTCTAAATTAGTAGAGCCATCGGCGGGCTGACAATACGTTAACAATGGGGCTCGCTTTATATCAAAGCAATTCTCGGCGTTTTGGTGAAGCAGTGAGTTTTTAATCTCTCCTATGCAATTATATGCAATACTACATTGTGTATCCAAAAGCACTTCAGTAAACATAGTTAAAACACTTCCTTTCTTTGAGTGGCAGTGCAACGTATGCCGTGTACTCGCTTATATGAAATAAATATGGTAGGTTGCATGTTATTGTTGAACAAAAACATCTAATATACTTAGTTAGAATCCAACGAGATTGTCTTAATATTAAAAAAAACTTTACGCTCACGGTTTGAGAAAAGCTGTCTTACAGGATAAGAGAAGAAAGTTTACATAACTAATGTTCCACATTTTTATGCCTACAACGGTTTCTCAGATATTAAAAGTTTTCCCTTGGAAAGTGCTCCCTATATACGTTCATATGTTGTTTAATATAATTTAACGCCTCGCCTAAAATGTAATAAAAAAATAAAGTCTTCATTCTTTTAAAAAAACCAACTCAAGAAAAATATATCGTCTTAATAGTTCAATGAATGTATTTACATATCGACTGTGCAAAGGAAAAAGGACGTAACCCAACACAGGTTTTTTTCGATAATCACAATATACCAAACTTGATACAAGCTCTAGCAAAAGGATGCAAGCTTCAAATGCCGGATTAGTATCTAAATTTAGCTTTTAAGTTTGAACCAAAAAAAGACTAAAATAAAGGTTTTTCCTAAACAATTTATTTAATTAATATTAGATTATGTCAATTAAACACCAGTTTAGAAGTGTCCGTGCACTTCAATGTTGTTTATAATTCATAATTTTCATATGGCCCAAAATCATCAAAACACGTTTTTTGCGCCTCCTGTAAAATTTGATGTGTGGGTTATGTCCTTTTTCCTTTCCACAGTCGATATATAAAATAAAATATAAATAAGGATCTAACAGAAAAAAAACATTTGGTTAGACTACTATATCGAAGCTGTAGCAGGGTGGTCAACGATATTGCGCCGTGGTCCTATTCTAGTAAAAAAAAATACATTCATAACTCCTGGTATGTCATAGACCAGGGTTTCCCAAACTTTTTCTGCAATGGAACACTTCGCGAATTCAGAAATTTTAACTGAACACTTAAGTAATTCATAACAGTAAAAATAAATATATCACTAAAACACATATTATTTATTTAGTAACTAAATATTAGTGTTCCTAGATACTTGACAATAAAATATAATATAAATCACTCGCCTTTCAATATAAAGTTGAAGATTTTTAAATGTATTGCAGTGTATAAAACTATTCCGAATTTTCGCGGAACATAGTTTGGGAAACCCTGTCATAGACAGTGGAACCCTGGTTCATCATTTTTTATTGGCTCCTTAAAAATAAAACGAAAACCTGGAAAAACGATAAATTTTTCATGTTGTGGTGAATGGTGCTTAGACGAGAAAATAAAAAAAAACAGCGATAAATGCGAGAAAAAGAGAACTGGGTTTCACTATATAACATTATAACATCATCGTACTGGCAGAAGTTGATAAGTAACAAATTGATAGTTCTAAATAAAAAGCAAACGAAATATTGAGAAATTAAAATAAGCTTATATGGCTCGATGTTTTATGGTACGTTGATAATTACACTGTAATTATAATGTAAATCGATTTGTCCCGATATGACACCAATGGAGTCGTAAATAAATAGGCAAGAACTCTGGCGTCCAATCCCGGAATCCCGGATCCTAAAATCCCTGGATACCGCTCAATTTTTTGATTTCGAAATCCCGGGATTGTGTCAGTACTAATCCCGGGATTTGGGGATTGAGAGTAAGAAGTGCAAAATTCTCGGTAATCTTAGAAATCCGCGTGACACTTAAGAAAAGGTCAGCTTTTTTTTGTAATTTTGGGAAATCCGCAAATTCCTGGATTTTTTAAATCGGTCAGTGACAAAGTTTTTTGTACCGTAAATTCCCATTTGAAAATCAACAACCAAAAATTTTGTGGAATCCCAAATTTGTCCACGATTTAATGAGAGTCTGGGATCGGATGCCCTAGCAAGGACTAGTTAATGCTTGCCTTTAAATCTGCATTAATAAAAAATAGATAGTATAAATTGCAGTGTTTGTTAACATGATACAATAAATGCACCAAGTGGGCAATTCCATGCAAAGAATTGATATTCAAGAATCTCACTGTGTGCCAAATTCATTTTTGTATTTTTTTTATATTTCCCAACTGCTACCAGTAAAGCAAAGATAATATATTCGTTTTACTTACACCTACTTCCACTTGTATGTGAACGTATTCATATATATTGTATCTATAATATATTATATATTAGGGAGATTTTTTAGAGACTTCTTTTTGAATTATAAAAACCTTTTTTCAGCGACAGCTGATTTGTGCTCAGTTTGGTTAGCCATTTCATGAATTGAAGCCTTTTAAACATCGGGTGTGTCGTACGTTCGGTGAATGAGCCAAAAACAAGATTGCTTTTGATCCGTATTTTCATCACAAAATATTCTTAAGGCCCATTTTTAGTTGAATGGCTACGTCAATAAGCAAAATTGCTGCATTTGGAATAAAGAAAATCTATAAGGTATTTTTTAAACGTCGTTACATCTACAAAAAGTTACTGTTTAGACGTGTGAATTGGCCTCCATGATCGTGTGATTTAACAAATTGAGATTATTTTCTGTGTGGATATGTGAAATTGCCAGATAAACCAGAGACGATAATTTGGTTCGAAGCCAACATTCGCTGCTTTATTGTCGCCATACGACCTATGATGCTCCAAAAAGTAGTCGAAAATTGGACTTCTAGATTCCGCCTTCTTTGATCCTCTATATACCAAAAATTATATTCAAACGCTAATACCATAAAATTATGTTTCGAATAAAGCCAATAACGCGGCCAGTACAACGATCTGTATGTGTGTATTTCATTGTAAAGTTCTATATCTCAAAAAAACCCCATACTTTATTTTTATATCATACAATATATATCCGTTTTTATATTCATAATAATATCCCCAACACGTTTAAATAGTCAGAAATAATGTCGGCCATTGAATCGTACCAACAGTGAAAAAGTTTTCGATAAAGACTTCAAGCTGTCAAAAGTTTGGTTTCCTCTTTGTCAACTAAGTGCTCAAGTTATCATATCAAACCAAAACATCGTACATGGAACACACTTAGTATAGGGCTTGCGATTTATCGCTAAATTTATATTACCGGTAACCGGTAAAAAAAAATAGACGTAGATTAGATTAAATTTAAGTATGACTCTGACTATTTTTACTATGCACTGTGACTTAAAATTTTAAATACGTCTGAGACCTTCAATTACACCAACCAAGTACACGGTTGAGCGACTCAGAAAAAGAAAAAATGAATGCCTAAGTAAACGTATGCAAGCAGGAACGCGGCTTAAAACGAATCAAAATATCAAACAAACTGATTGCGGGGTGCGTTTTGTCACGTGGACATTCGCTTTGATTTCGTCCACGTAAGACATACAGTTACTGCACGCCGCAATCAGTTTATTTTATATTTTGATTCGCTTTAAGCCGCGTTTCAATCGTATTCGCAGTGACTTTGCCCACGTAGTACGTAGCGTTACTGAAATCAAAGCGACTCGGTGCTGCACGACAATATCATATTATTTCCACTAGGGTATCCAATTCCAGACGCTTTTTGTGATCACGTTTATGATTTTGAAATCATGAGATTTTTCAAACAATCTCAAAAACCCATAAATTTGCGGATTTCCCAAAATTACCAGCGTGGGACTTTTTTTAGCTCTTCCAAAAATTTTCCCCAGAAATTTACGGATTTACAAAAAATAACAGCTCTACATCTTTTTTTAAGCTCTTTCGTGTTTCATTTTCTCAACCCGATCATTTTCGGATCCCGGGATTTGATACCCTGGTCTACGCCGCTATAGAGTGTGCTACGTGACAAAAAGCACACCGCGATCAGTTTATATATGGTAATTTGATTCGCTTTAAGCCGCGTTCCAATCGTGTTCGCAGTGACTTCACCCAAGTAAGACGTAGCGTTACGTATGACACTCGTTTGATATTTTCGTGCCGCGCCACGTCGCTTCGCGTTGGCTTTAATTTCGTATACGTAGGACACAATGTTGACTATAGAAGAATGACGCACATATAAAAATATTTAATGCTTAAACTGATATGTAAAAAATATACTTTTTTTATTTATAGATCACTGAAGCGCTGACATTTCTGCATTACAACACACATGTTGTCCACCGTAATGTTTGCCCGACATCCATCTTAATCACCAAGAAAGGGACGTGGAAGCTTTTTGGCCTGGAATTCATTGGTAAGTTAATTATCAATGGTATGAAAATTAAATCAAAATCTTGACTTTGGGTAATTTAACCTTTTAGCTGCCGTAAAAAAAAGAACGTCATTACCTAGCACGCCGGCTATAATTTGCAATTATTAATTATAATCGAGAGATATCTCGTCTGTAGTAGCCATCGAGTAAAAAAAAATCACACAATAATAAAAAAAAATATCAGAATCAATACCACATTCGTATATTAATGGCAAATATCTTTTTTGCCCTTTCGCATTTCTTTGATTTGGTCAGTATATAATCACTTTTTTTTGTTCGAAAAAATATTTTTTTGAGAATGTAGCAAAGTCATCCCAATAATAATAATAAATAAAACAAAACATATTTAACCTTCGAGTTTCTATGGGGTGCATTCTCATAACAAAATACTTATTATTTCAACCATTCGCTAAATACCAATGTATATATACATATTGATATTTATTGGGATTTACAATCGTACCTCAATAAATACAATTTATTTTGGGTCACGTTGTATCCCGTCACTCCATCATTATATTTTTGACGATTTGGTACTCAAATCTTAATAAAGTACTTTTTCAAGCCTAACGGTCAGTAGGCAGACAGACAATAAAAAATGACCTACCCTTTTCGAGATACTGGTAAAAAATAATTATTGTGTTTTCTGATCGCTTTTATAAATGTTTGATGAAAAATTAATAAACTTGACCAATTAATTAGTCGTAAGCCAATGATTTCACCATAACAATCTATTTTACAAAGCCACCCTGCTAATTTTTCAGTCCGTTTTAAGAAACGAAAAAACTAGGTTTGTGTTATTCAAAATTATTAATATGCTAAAAATCCACCAGGAGACTTGAAATTAAAAAATGACCACTAAACGCATATCGGCTGTGGAAAATAAAAAGGACGCAACCCACACATAGCAAATTTTACAGGAAGCACAAAAAACGTATTTTGATGATTTTGGGTCATATGCAAATTATGAAATATACACAACCTGGAAGTGCACGGAAACTTCTAACCTGGTGTTTAATTGACGTCTGGGAAAAACTTTTTTTCAGTTTTTTTTCTTGGTTTCAATTTTCACGGGCTCATCTTTTTTTAAACTTAAAAGGTAAATTTAGATACTAATTCAGCATTTGCTGCATCCATCTTTTTGATAGAACATATCAAGTTTGATACATTGTGGTTATCGAAGAAAAGCTGTTTTGAAAAAACTGTAGAGTAGAGTGAGTGTAAAGCAGTGATGCACAAACGCGGCCCTTTTTGAATTTTGTGGCGACCCTTAAATCTCTTTCTCAGACATACTTTTTTCACGTAAAACATTTATTAAACAAATGTAAGCAAGCTTTTTCTTCAATGAAGGAGAATAAATCGGTTCATAGAAACAGTCTTACAAATATTATGTCAAATTATCAAAGACCAAGAACGCATTAACTTATGATTTGCATATAAATGAAATAAATATTTCACAATGAAAAGATTTTTAATAAGCACGTACTCATAATCCTTTTTTTGCATGGCTTATTTATTTTCGAAATAACACGGTCAAAATAATATAATGGAACCTATTATTCATTTGATCTTTTTTACACGATTTTAAGGCTGTTTTACATGGAACGTACATATGTTCTGTATAAAAAAAGGATTGAGAGTACTTTAAATCATTTTTTTCTTTGCGGCCCGAAGCCACGATAAATTTGTTTTATGCGGCCCGCTAGATGGTAAAGGTTGTGCATCACTGGTGTAGAGTGTAAAAATACAAAACTTAAAATCAAAATGAAAACGTATGCGACTGTGATTTTTTATTTGCCTTTTATTACAGAATGTCCCCAAAACCAAAATAAACAAACATTTTTCATTCCGCGAAGTCTGTTTTCGAAGAGCAAACACTATTCCGATTATTTATTTTCTATCCGGATTTTATTTGGTTTTGACGCACGAACGAAGAGTGCCACCCGTTGTCTACCGTCTCGCTCGGCAAACATTTGATCAATGAGGGATGCAAGGAAAGGTAATTTTTACGACACCAGCAAAAAAATATAGCGAAGATTTATTTTCACGTGTAAAAAACGAGGTTTTCAGGACCAATGTGTACATAACATCACTCCCTGGCTGTATACAATATATTTGATAGTTTTTTCAGCTTAGTGATGATTGTCTACTTTATCAATTTCAAATCGATAAGTTTGGTGAACTATTCGATAGTAATTGCAGGTATTTTTTTCATATAATTATATTAACTTCATATTCAATCCAAAGATTCGAAAATTCTTGGAAGAGCTAAAAAAATGTGGGTTTTTGAAATTTACATGAAATTGTTGGAAAATTCCATGATTTCAAAATCACCAAGCAAAAATTCAGTCCTGGGATTGAAAAAAATGTCAATCCTGACATCACTAAAAGGGTCCGGGACTGGATACCCTAAACCAGACCACATTGGGCGACATGTTACGTTTCCACCGATAATTGACAGTGACAAGAACTTTTGTTTGATATTACAGACCGCGTTGTTGACATCGAAAGCCCAGAACCCATGCCGTGCGCATCTTGGAATTCCAGATTCTCCAAGATGGTTCAGCCAAATCTCGACTACCTTGGTAAATATTTGACACTAATTATATTTACTACTTTTATATCGTTAAATATGTATGTTGCTAAGAACTGCCTTCCACCTTGTTCTATTCTGACGCTACAGTCCAGGGTGAACCTTAACTACCTCAATTAGTCTTCTTCACTCCGCTCTCCTCCTTTTTCCCACACCAATCGCCGACACCCAGTCTACTGAAACACCTGACTGGAAGACCTTCGTTTTTTTCTCTCATGATTAAATCCTCGTGAATTATTTTGACAATGCTAATTATAGATTATTTGTTTATTATTTTCGGTCTTACATTAATTTGACTTATATAAAAATAATTGATCACGATTCATTTATAATCATTTTGCGATTTACCTTGTGTGTTCAAGAACTTGTTCTGGGACATAGTTCCTGAGACATTACGTAGATGTCCAGGATCATGTCCCGAGACCTTTGTTCCTAGCTGTATGGACCCTATAGGATTTAGACAATTATTTGTAAAGGTTTGAAATACGCAACACCGTTTTGGCTTAGCTTTTGACGTTTGGTATAAAAAAAATGCGTCTATGTTCACGTTTGTCATATTTTAAGTGTATTCATCATATAAGTTTCTTTAGTTCTAATAGTTTTAGAGACAAAAGTGGTCATCCGGTGCTTTTACATTTAAAAAATATAATATTAAAACAAAATAATGTTTTTCTTACCAAATTAATTGAAAAATATATCCTTACTTTAATGCAAAATGTAACATATTTTTTTATTTTACATTGTTTCGAAGATAGAACGAGGCAAATTTCCGAAATAAAAAATCGAATCTTCAATTGATTTATAACCGATTTCCAGTACTTTACGATAGTTATTTTTTTAATTCACCATGATTTAATAGTCATTGAAAGTTTGTTTCGCAATGGTTAACGACGAACCGTTTTAGCTAATAAAAACAGAAAAACGCTTTTTATTTTTCTTAAGTGTCCCCCCAGTACTCTTACGGCTAGCAATTGGATTGTGACCTTTCTCGCTTTTAAATACAAAATAAATTTAAAACTCTGTTTTCAGTGAGTGTTTATTTTTAGTTCGTTCTCTGTCTTTCATTTCTCGATCCAGATTTCTCCAGATTGTTATTAAAATTAACCTTTTGAGTGGGGTAATTTGAAATGCTTGAATAATTAAAAATTTCATGCCTCAATTTTAACCGTATCTTTAGAATACCCAACATTATCAAAATTTTATACTGAGTATCCAGAACGTGGCTAACAAATTTGTAATAATGTGGCCGACAGTAATTACTTTATAAACTAGCCATTCTCAACCTTTATTTCTTTTGACCCAAATTATTTTTTTTACTTCTATTTCGGAGTGGAATATTTTTCATAATGCAATATCTCCGATGGACATTAAGGTAATTTTGTGGAAATTCATTTATTATTCTGTCAGATTTTTTTTCTGAAAGAAACGAAATATGTAACAATGTTTTTAAATTTAATTTTATATTGAAAATGAGCTTTCACAAAGTTACCTCCGAATCCATAAAAAATGTAAAATGTCAGTAAGTAGGAAATATACGTACATAGTGTAGTTTGTACATATAATGTTAGACCAATGCACTGTATATGGACAACAAAACAAAAACGCATGCAAATAAGTAGGTCGGTAAACAAAAATGCAAAAGTATCCAAAACACTAATTTATTTAATTAAAATTAATGATAATTTTGATTTTTAGACCACAATCGAATTTTTTAGTCAAATCACGATCTGTCGAGCAGGTTGTCATTAACTTACCCAACCGATTGCAACCTCAAGACTTGAAAACAATACCAGATGTTTTAAAAAGTATCTGGTGACTATCGTGTGCGTTGGGCCGCACATAAAAGTTTATTAAGCTGCAGGTTGAGTATGGCTGCTTTGAACCTGGGATGGGAAACCTATTATAACTAGAAGCTAGTAGAGTAAACACAGTTATGACATTTACGCTGTCGGCAATTAGCGTCATTAACCAATATCTGTTTGCGTTAACCACTAATTCCTAAGCTTTTTCGAGTCACGAGCCTCTTTATTGGAGGTTCACAAAATGTGTCCCGCGGGTCAATTACGCCCCTCGTGACATGTGTGACATTTGATGTGTCTCGTGTGATTTTATTAAAATCTACATATATTAATATTTCTTTATAGGGATATTAAAAATTACGTTTTAAATAAAATATCCTGTGGCAAAATAATTGGTCTGAATGCTCATCAAACGGTATCTTTATTTGGCAGTACCCATATTTTTGAAAAAATAATTACACATAAGTATTAATAAATCAATCATACAACCAAATCGCATTTGTTTTGCTTATTTACACCATAGATTAAGCCTAGATTGTAGATTTCAAATAAACAATTGCATAAATCAAATGGTAAAAAAACAATATTTTTTTAATGGTTTATTTAGCTAAAAATATAAATATACACAATGTTTGATATTTTCTGTATATAATGTATATCTGAAATATGTACAAAAAAAAGGATGGCCCCGCCCCGTCAGGGAACAATCTTAAATTTTGCTATGAACTCTTTCACTTTTTTACACCGTATTTGGTGGAATGTATCTACCGTGTAAAAAAAGTGTATGCTTACTTAGGTGCTAAGTATTTAAAATTACGTGAAATATAAATCTAAATGTTATTTTTTTTCATGTGTTTAGATTATTTAAAATTTCATCGCAATTTTTTATTATTTTTTTATTAAAAAATACTGAAATCTTGTATCTTCATTGAAAGTGTCGACATAATATAATTATGGATAGACTGTGAAACGGTGGACGGACTCTTCCGAACATGAATTATCCGTACACGAATTCTCGAAACAAGAAAACTCGTACACGGATTCTTCTGAACAAGAATCTTCTGTACACATAATACTCCGGAAGAACAATATTCCGCACATTTTAATATTTTTCATATTCAAATTATTGTTTTATTCTATATTCAATTTCTTATAACTCGGATGCCAAATATTTTTCTGCTCAGCAACTATCAAAAGTTTAAATTATTAATATATTATGAATTATACATGATTACACGGATTTATTAAATAGGTTCTGAAATATATATTCACAGTAAAATTTTTCAATTATATATTTAAGAGAATTAACGAAGCACTTAAGAATTTTGATTACTACTCCAATGACAACTGCAGAATCTGAGCGTTGCTTTTCTACATTAAAAAGAATTAAAACTTACCTTAGGAACACAACTAGTCAAGAAAGATTGACAGCTTCATCAATGCTTTCAATAGAGAAAGATATGATTGGAAAAATACCAAACTTGAACGAAAAAGTTATAGAAAAATTTGTCAATAACAAAAATAAAGTAATATGGTCTTTAACTGAATTTTAATCTACCCACAGCCAACGTTCTTTCTAATTTTTCTATTGTGTGTGCGGACCATCAACTTCTGTAAGTAGTAAATTTTCAGCAAAATAAAAAATATGCGCAAATATAAAAATTTGATGAAACAAACTTATTTTTACAATATTTCTATGTGCAGCCTTTTGCGCGGATGGAAAAATGTGTGCGGGCACATTTTGGAAGGTGTGCGTGCGCACACGCGCACACCTTAGCGGGAACATTGCCTACAGCACCCCCAAATATCATACTCACGAGCCGCCACTGTTTATATACATGTAACTTTAGCTTTTTTCTAAATTTAAAAAATATTTTCATCATTCACATAAATAAATTTAGAATAAAACAATAACTTTAATATAAAAAATATTCAAATATTTACGGAATATACTTGTATGTACGGAAGATTCTAGTTAGGAGAATATGTGTTCGGAAAAATCACTTAACCGTCCAGAATAGTTTTATAAAACATCTCCCAAATCGTCATTACTCAAACGTAGCAGTTAAAAATATATTTTAAAAACACTTCTAGAATTCTTAATTGGAATTAGAAATTCTAATTCAAATTCATAAATTTTAGAATTGTACTTGTAATGTGTTTAATAAAGTTTCCTTGTGATTTTTATTTTATCAGCTCCAGAGGTTCAACATTCAGCTGTCTGCAGTGTACTTTCCGACATGTTCTCTCTCGGGATGACAATCTGCGCCGTTTTCAACAATGGACGCCCACTTATTCAGGCTAACTACTCCCCCGCCAACTACGCTAAGCAGATGGAAATGGTAAACAAGTGTTCATTACAATTATTGCCACTATTGGCGATGCGGTGTTTCTTCTGTACACGAATTTTCTGCTCAAGAAAACTACGCACACCAATTATTATTGTTTATTTTCAATTATACATATTCAACAATTTTAAATAAATAAATGTTCTGTTATTTCAGAAATATTTTTTGATAACACTATGTGTTGAATATACACGGAAATATTTGGTGAGAGGAGTTTTCTTGTGCGGACAATTCGTATACGGAATAATCCGTTAAGCGTTCGTTCACCACATTCTTTTATTAAAAAAAAAAATCAATTCGTGTGATGATTTGTGACGAAGGGAAAGTGAGATAGTAAAAAATATGACGTGTAGAACTAACTGAGTACAAATACATATTTTTTAAAGTAATCGATGTTTTCAATGTCCCTGCTACTTTTGTAAATCATTGGTCATGTCTGCAATAACACTTTCTACAATTTAAAAAAATCTTTTTAAGAGCTATGCTAAAAACATATGCACAAATCT
Source organism: Himalopsyche anomala (assembly GCA_031772345.1). Lineage (NCBI taxonomy): Eukaryota > Metazoa > Arthropoda > Insecta > Trichoptera > Rhyacophilidae > Himalopsyche > Himalopsyche anomala. Next base: position 4,362,758 of record CM062844.1, on the reverse strand, counting down.
TTGACGTGAAGGTAAAGAAAGATCGTGATTTATAAGAGGTCCCAAAGTAAACTCTCGCCCCATATGTTGAGTATCGCACGTTTCTCTTGGGATAGTTCCGGACCAAAGGAATTTTTCGGGTTTTTTACTGTCTCGAGTCCCGGGACTTTTTTGTAAAATGTCCCGGGATTCGAGACTGTGATTTAAAATGTGATAATAAATTGTACATGCTAATTTTTAAAAAAATCTTGTGATTAAGAAACCCTCAAAAGGACTGATGTGTGTTGAATGAAAACAGGTATAAGATGGGAGTCCCAAGGAAAACGTAACTGTATACAAAATATAACTAGTAAAAGCAAATTACAAAATATGAAAATTAAATGTTCATACCTGATGTTGTTTTATTTTTAAATGCTTTTTCACTATTATACAAAAGTACCTATGTCTCAATTGGACAAAAAGGTCTAAAAGCAATATTGTGAAGTTACTGTCATAAATTTACTCCTGACTGCAGCCGAATTCGTTGATATTTTGTCAATACGTGTATCGTTATCATACCTTTTTAGTAAAAATCAACCGTAAGCATTTCATATATCCATTACATAATAAATATAATAACTATTGATCATTGTATTAAAAAAACGCGATTTTTACTATTGCGTATTTTCAAAAGGCGCCGAGTGTATGTAATAAATACATACATACTTAATTTCTTTATAATTTTATTGAAGGGGGAATAAAAGTCTCGAGTCCCGGGAAGTCCCGGGACTTTGACTTTATCACGCTTCGAGTTTCGGGACTTTGAAAACCCCGAGACTTCAAAATCCCTACTTGCGACCTTATACTGGATTAAATTTAATCCCAAAATGGACAGATACTCGAAAAGAAGCATCCAGTACAAATAACAGTAAATAATTATTATATCAAATATTCGCTTCGAGGAGAAATAGCAAATACATTCGAAAAATAAAATATATAAGCCATTCAATAAATACTGGTGTATACAAACTATACTAGTTAAAGAATAGTCACTAGCTTAGTCATTTTCACAAAACTTTCTCGGTGGACGGTAAGAATTCCTATACGATATTATAAACTTTATTCTTTCTGCATGTTATTATATGTAAATAAAATATGTACACTGTTAAAAACTTCGAAATTTGAACTTTTAAAATATTCTTTTGTAACTTTCTTCGAATTCTATTTCTAAAACTTTGGAATGAGATAATAATTCAACAGAAAATTCCCGAGTCATGGACTCGAAGTGAAAGAGTTTCGTAAAATGAGCTACGTTCGTGTAGTCTAAATATTTTTTAATGTAAAAAAGATAGAAGATTTATTATTTGACATAATATATACAGTCGAACTCGGTTATTACGATCACGGAAATAGCGAGATCTCAGATGAAACGAGGAAACATTCGTTGACATTTTAGTTTATGGTTTTCTTCAAACATTTATTCACTTTTATAACGAGCTACTTCTCGGGCATACCGAGAAAAAATATCGCCAATGAGAGTGAAAACAATGAAACAAACATCAATTTTAAATTTTATAATAAAACTGGATTGACAGAAAAATGTAATAAATGGGTGTGTAAATAAATTTATATTTTTGCTTGAATTGAGACGTTTTGTGTTATGTGACCGTTCATGCAGATACTTCATGTGATGGGTATGTTTGCAAGCATTTAAAATACCAATTCTCTGATATAACGAGTAATGCTTATAACGATCAAATTCAGTCGGTCCCATCTTCTTCGTAATAACCAAGTTCAACTGTATTTTATTTTATTTATTTGAAAAAAATAGATCACTGTTTAAGCACGCCGCTGACTCCATGTTCATTTTTACAGATTGTTAGTGGAATAGAATAATAAAGAACGCCTAACTCAAATGGCTATATCTTATCAATCGCACGAATGTTTGTAAATAAGTCACTTGACAATTTGTCTCAACTATAGATGTCGCTGTAGACAGTTTCACTCTGCCTTAATATTTTTTTCAACTAGTCTCAAAAATTTGAATTAATAGAAATAAAACTCATTCTGAAAATTACTTGGTACTTGAGTTAAATTGTGTACCTAAATGCGCTAATGGTGGGCGGTGAAGAAAATTTTCGTAGCATACACAAATACATAAATGTGGGTGGTATGAATTTAAAGGTTGACCACCCAAGGCATTTTAATTGATATTTTCCATTTAGACAGTATATAATATGAGTGCAAACCTCTCACTCCATACCAAAACTTTTCGATAATCCTCTTGGAGCACATTAAAAATATTTTCATCATAACCGTACTATCAACGCGGGAAACTTTGGCCCAGCTCTGAAGGTTTTTTTTATTGTCATAACTCGCCGTTAATATTATGTGTGATATTATTTGATAAAAATGAGTATTCGCGTATTCGGATTCAGTTCACAAAACGTTTTTGAAAATATATCTATGCTCGATATACAAATACAGATAAAACAGTGTTGCAGTGGCGGATTACCCCATAAGCCAGTGGTTTCCGACCTTTTTGTCATTGCGCCTCCCTTTGAAGAAAAAAATATCTTCGCGCCTCCCCATACTTTATTTCATATAGTAATAAAGACACTTTTAAAGGGTAAATAAATATGTTGGACTGTTCGCGCCTCCCTTTGCAATAGTCCATGCCTCCCCAGGGAGGCGCGCCTCCCAGTTTGGAAATCGCTGCCATAAGCGCAAGAGGCGCGCGCTTGGGGCCTCCAAATTTTAGGGGCCTCAAAAATAGCATAAATTATATAAACCTTTATATTTTAATTTCAGTTTTCAATATTCATAATTATTCTACGAATAGTTTTGCAACACTTTTATGTTATTCGAAAAACAGGACCTCCAAAATTTATTGCGCCTAGGTCCTCCAAAGTGATTAATCCGCCACTGCAGTGTTGGTCAAAGTTTGACCCCCATATCGGGTAACTTTGGCCCGTGTCACAAATATAAACAACAATTACCATAATTTCAAAAAATTTAAGGTCTTTGCAACTTTTCTTCACGACATAATCGTAGGCTAAAACAATAGAACCCATGTTTTATTACTACAGATTGAGGGAGCTCAGTTTGTACCGGAACGAGACAATTTTATGACTCGCGTACCGGGACTTCAGATTCCCTGGCAAAAAATATTTAGTATTCAATCTAATGTTGTCTGTTTCAGTTGGATGAACAGGTGCAGTTGATTTTGCCACGCATTCCAGCAGGTCTCCAGGAAGCTGTTACCAGGCTCTTGTCTAGGGACAGTAACCCTCGCCCGACAAGTCAACTCCTGTCGCTTATTAAGTATTTGGGGTATATCTTCTTATCCATTACATTACAACAAACTATTTTTTTTTTTAAATGAGTTTGTGTTAGAAAAACTTTGTTATTTACGGAACTTATTCTTAATTATTATCATTATCGCGGTCTCACATTTTTATTTTCAATTTGCATGCGCCTAATGTTTGTCGGTTTTTAAGCAAAATTCGCGACATTCGAAAGTCGGTTTTTTCAACTTGGTAACCCTGTTTTAAATATATGAATTAATATTCATATTTTTTTTACAACTATTCAACATAAAATAATAGTATTTTTACTTGAAACTGCCTTGGTTATAATTAAAACGAGAATAAATATGTAGTTTGATAATCAATAGAAATCAGTTAAAAATAATATATTTTGGTTTATTTTTAAAATATAATTTTACAATTTACAAAAGGGATATTAAAAATCTGCCTGTTTTGTGGAGAAAGATCATACAATAGATAGTGACGGAAATTATTTAAAATAATATTGTAGTTTTTTTTTAAATAAATTTTTTGTTCCATTAAAAATATTGTCATTTATTTCCGTTTTACCTTACTTCCTACACTCCGGGTCCACTATTAGTCTTATTCCAATTGATGATTTGAATTTAAAAAATGTACGTGAATTCACAACCAAATCATGAAAATTTATATTTCTTTTATGAATAATGTACAAACAAAAATCCATAATTTTTGGAGAGCCGGATGAAAATCTTTGGCTGGCCAAATCCGGCCCGCGGGCCGTAGTTTTGTGACCGCTGCCCTAGTCTGTTGTTTAGGCGGAATAGACCACTAGTGCCATTATTCAACAGTGATTATTTCTTTTTATATAAATAAGTTGAGCTTAACTTTTGAGAAGTTTTTAAAATGTTTTATTTCTAAACAATTTTGACTTTTTCAAAATTAAATGTATTTAATTAAAGTCTTAGTGTTCTAGTAGGAGGCAGGCTTTTAGCTTTAGAATAAGAAGTACTTAAAGAGAATTCAACACTGGGGCTTCCGTTATATAATTTAATACCTAGCTACCTTTCCTAAAAATGACAATATATTTTTTATTTTCCTTATGAAAAGCTATTGACAGCAGAAACCAGAGTATCTAAACATTTTGAACACATACAAAATTTATTTTAAATAACTCAAAGTACAATAATGAATGAAAATTGTGAATTGCAACAGTTCGCTCAACATTTTTCCTCGATCTTGTGACAGAATATATCGTCGTTCTACTGCCAGAAGTCGTTAAATGGCAAAATTTTGATTCCGAGATAATTGAAATTGAATTTTCAACTACGTTTTATCAGTTGTATCCAAACTTAAATAATAATGAAAAAAATTCGCCTCGTATAATCTGAATGCTTCCAAAATGTCTCACAAATATTTATTCTCTCGATTCCAGAGAAGTTTCCTATAGTAAGTAACCGCACTTAGTGACTTCTTGCAAAAATCATGGAACAACGAATGCACTGAGTGACTATTAGGGTATTTAATTTTTCTTCAGTAAACATGTTTTTTCGACATAATGACTAATTAAGCATGACAAAATAAGTAAATTGTGACATTGACCGACATATCACTAAATGACTTCTAACAGTAAGTCGATGATATAGTATGGACTGCGCTTGAAATTTAGAACTCTCAATAATACTTTCAAATTTTGTGGAATTGGCTATTATCTTAAAGCCAATCAACTTGTATGCTAAGAACAACTGAACTAAAGAAAGCTTCTTTATTATAGTGATCTCCTTCATTCCTGTGACGTGAGAATGTACTATTATTAGCAATATGTGATTCAATTGAGACATACTAGTATACATTCAAGTGAGTTCGATTGTATCTCACTATTACAGAAGCTTCACAGTTTGCTCTTTTCTTAAAAGTTAATTTGGAATCTTATCAAAATTTCTCATGACAACTTTCACAACATTAAGAAAAATGATTTCTGTTTCAGTGACCCTGTTATACCAATACTCCAAACATTGGATACGTTGCTGATGAAGGAGCCAAACTTCAAGGCCAATTTTTACCGCACAACTCTGGTGGAAATGCTGCCATATATACCACGAGTAAGTATTGTAACAATAATTTTGATTTATATCAAGCGTGCGCAAGCGTAAAATGTTAATTTGCTGCTATACATATATATTATATAACAGTATGTATGCTTTAATCCAGACGTGGGCAAATGTAGCCGCATGCGACTTTTCATTGGGTTAAGTGCGGCCCCTAATATACTGTAATGTAGACTGTAATGTGGCTCTCCTTATTCTAATCATCTTAAATTCAATCACCTCAATATTAAGATTTATTTTTAAATATGCAATTCATTATTTCAGCATTAAAATTTTGTTTCATTAATTTAGGCCATGAGCATTCTCTGTAAGAAAAATATGACCTGCATATCATTTATTTGGACAGAAAGTATAGATTGTGAAATAGTTGGTTAATGTTCATTTCAAAAAGGAGAAAAATAATATAATAAATGTAACAAGTGCTATAAATATAGCCAAAATCATCCACAGGAATTGTAAATATTTAAAAGATATTAATAGTGCTGATTGACAGTTTTAGTCACTTGTTAAAAATCAGGTGTTTTGAATTCAATGAATTAATACAAACTAATTCAACTTTGATGGCAGTTATTATTGGCAGAAGCCTATAAATAAGTTAATGCTTTTTAGCTGTACTGATTTATTATTTTTACAGTGAAGCGTTTTTGAGCTGTAAACATTTTGGACAATTGTCGGTTATTTATTTGTCTTATTGTTTATGGCCACGCTGAGGACATTGAGGACAAATCGATTATCTCATGAAGTTTTTTAACTTAATGTTTTCTGGCAGTATACCAATGTTATATCATATCGTCGACTTAATTCTAACATCACATAAGTGTTTAGGAAACAGTTAAAACTGAATATTTCAACATACAGAAACCAATTCTTATTCATATATTTTTTGTAGTAGAATATTTTACTATTCTTACTCATGCTTTTAAAAAAATAATCATTAATTTTTATATATACTTAATGTAGAGAAGTTGCAAAAAAGCTGTAAAAAATTCTTCAGCTTACTCTAAATAAATTATAATGGGGGTAATACATGGAGGACATGCTTCCATATCATCATAGGCCTATCATAGCAAATTATTTACAAGTAGAGTCCATAAAGTCCATTTAAGCCAGCTTTAAATTAATCATTGCTTGCGTCTGTCTGCATTGCACGAGGGAACATTTTGAGAAACCGGCAACAAACAGCTTACGTTAATAATGGTACAGATAATTATTAAAACATAGATTCTTTCTTAATGTTGAAAATATGCCTATATTTTCATTTGTACAACTCATCAAATTCTCATTTAATTTAAAAACAACATCTTATTTTAAATAAGTAATAATCAACCAAACCCCTCGCACTGAAATCGCAAGTGACATTCATGATGGTACTTACATTTGTGAAGCACAACTAGCTTTTTAATTTTTATGCATCTCATAACATCTCATAAAAATTATTTGTGACCATAGAATTTATTTACAGTACAGTTCAAAAACATTATTTTGAAACCCATATGCGCGATTCTAAGTATAATTAATGGCAATTCTTTGTGGCGAATTTAATGATTATAATTTTATGTAAATAGCGAATAAAATATATGTATATTACTGACTACATTGAGTAAATTAAAAAGCTTAGTTACAAAACTAGAATATTTAATATAAAACAATAATTTTAAAATTTACGTCTTATTTAAATGTCACATATTACAGTAACGCTGTATCTTTACTTATTATCTCTCATGCTTAGATTTCTATAATATTTATTATCAAACATGAGACAACAATATATAAGTGTTATACTTACACATAATATAGATTTAGATTTTCTATAAACATGTCGTATGTGAATAGGAGGTGACAAGAAATCAATCTTTTTCATTTGCTCTGACAAAAAATGCCATTTTTGCACATACTGTGACCTTGAAGTTTAAAAAAATTTAAATTTAAAAAATAAAAGGTTTTCTTACCAAACAGATTTCTCTATTTTCAGAAATCATGAAAACCCAAAAATAATATTACATATTAAATTTGAATCATTCAAATTATGTACACTCCCACAGATTTTGTCACTAACGACCCGGGTTTCGCCTTTCGGCATCTTCAGGCGTTCAAGCGCCTGAAGTTCAAATTTAATATTGAAATTCCACCAAGCACCTTCAGTCGAAATCTTAAAATATTACATATATTGATTTTCTGCTTATGTAATTAATTTTAGTGGACTTCATTTAAGATTTAAAAAAAATTATCTTGCATGAGTCAGTTAGTGTTTATTTTTATCTTTTCTATTATATTCGAGTTTTTTTATTTGAAAGTTATCGGCTAGTTGCGCTATAAAGTTTTTATTATATTTGTGAATGCGTTCATTCTCATTTATTGATTAAATATTTTTTTTTCTTGGCAGCGAATCCAGTGTATTTTACTTATAAACCGCAAACAATGTCTGCAATAATTCAACGCTTTTTACAATAAAATTGGCTTACTACACATCATGTTATAATATCGTTAAGACATTATCAAACTATAAGAAAGTAGTATTTTGTATTATTGATTGAAATCATTTTTTTTCTCATTCAATCAAATATTTTCAATCAATTCAGGGCTAATTGGGAACGAGCTGGGCTAGCAAATAATAGCCCCAATTGACATCTTTGCTATTTTTTTTATTGACTTAAAAAATCATTCATCAATTCTAAACTTACTTACAGTTGGTCAGTATCTTTACGTATAACTAGTTTGAAAAATAAACTAGGGGCTTATTCACGCGGTCCATAAGACCATTTTTAATTCTTGTTTCAGAAACTGTGGTGGCAGCACATCTGGCCCAACATGCAGCTTGAAATAAATATGGGCGAGGTTCTGGCGGCAGTCCTCATGCCAGTCATGTACATGGTGAAAGAAGCTTCAATGGAAGAGTACGAGATTCATATGGTTCCTACACTTAAGTATGGTTCAGTCATCTTTTATTTACTTATAACTAACATTTTAATATCCTTGACCTTCAATAAATAACCCAAACAAAATTAATTGATTAACTATATTCAATTTAATGTTAACACATTTTGCACGGCTGATCGCGTTTACCTTATATTAGCACTTCAAAAGGGACAATATTTTACTTCAAAGCTCAAAAAACATGCTACTAAAGATCGACTATCATAGCAAAGCCGATGACCAAATTATAAAACAAAAGTAATGAATATATGGCTAATAATAGTCAATAACTGTTAAACATAATCTTATTCGTACATTTCACAAAAGTTTTTCTATTAGGAATACTCAAGGGTGGGCTGGAGGGGGTTCTTGTTAAATTTTACTAAGGTCTTAGAGCCCTTTGTTAATTTAAGAGAAAACAATATTCTTAGATCAAATGAGTACATAACTGCAATTTCTGAGTTATATCTAGGACAGCTTCAGTATACACAGTAGTACAATTTTAGCAATGACGGTAGATTGCATATTGTTACATATTATAAGTGTATTAAGTAACAATCGATTGATTATTTAAGTATTGCATATAATTCCATCGGAGTGATAAAAAAAACTCACTGCTTCCCCAGAAAACCGAGAATTGCTTTGATATAAAGCGAGCCTCTTGTTTACGTATTGGCAGCCCACCGCTGGGAATACTGTAAAGATAAATACAATAGGCAAAGTTATATCAAATTCACAGTAATGCACAAAAGACTATGCTACAAGTTTGTCAGTTCTGTAAAAGCGAAAGTCTAGAAATTAATTGATAGATGATCAGCCATGATAGATAAAGTAGTATGCTAACTAGTGTTTTTACTAAATAGATAATGTATAATGTTTGATTGTTAGATTAGTCACTATAATGAATAAATCGACAAAGTATAGTATACAGTAAGTCCTCGACTTACGCGATTAATTCGTTCCGAAGGTTTTCGCGTAAGTCAAAAAATCACATAAGTCGAACAAACCTAAAATTTGAGAAATTTTATATGTTATGTGTCAGTTTCAAATGATATTTGAAAACATAATAGAACTACATGTATAAATAATCAATAAAACAATTGTTTAAAGATAATAATATTATTTATTCAGTAAAGTATATAAATCGGTTTATTCAGCTTTATGTAGATTACTTATTAAAATACTGGTCCAGTTTTGTTTGCCTTGTAGCCCTTTTCTTTTCTTCATAAATGATAGTATAGCATGAAATAGCATCATACACTGCTTTTGAAACCCTTGAAAATTGTTCTGAATCAGGGTCTTGAACCTCGAAACCAGCTAAACTATTTTCGATCATGCTTAAATTTTCAGCCATCTTCTTGGTTTCAAATAGCTTTGGTTCTTCATTTTCTTCTAAAAAAGTGTCTTTTATTGGCAAATCGTCGAGTTCCATTAAAACTTCGTTACTCATTTCTGTTGAATAACTGTCGATTAAATTGACGAAATCCTCTTCATTCAGATCTTGATTCAGTTCTTTGGTAATTTCTACAAGTTCACCTATATATTCTAGTTGAGATATATATGAATGATCTGGCATTTTTTTTCAATATAATCCCGTTTCGTCTACGTTAAAAATTTGTTGTGGTTGATAACCAACATCTTTTATTATATTTGCTAAACTCTTGATAAAATTCGTACCCCCCTCTAATTTTGCACTAGCAGCTTCACCGGTCACTCTAATGCCATCCGTGGCTTGCAGCAAATTTACCAATATCAACACTATCGTCATATTTACACTTTAGGTCCTCATAAAGACTCAAGGCTTTCTCTTGTATGATCATAAGGTTTATTGGAATGTGTTGTTGATGCATATTTTCTATCCATATAGCTAATAATTTTTCCATTTCTTCTATTATTACGCCTCTATTCTTGCTTATTATGGTAGATTACATCGATACTGTTTTTTTAATATGGTCCATGATAGGAAGTTTATCGGAAATTATTGTTCTATTGCTCTAAGAATGAGACATTTTATGAGAGCGTGCGATGTCTGCCATCTTTTCGCCTTTCTCGAATTGTTTTATAATTTTAACTTTCGTCTCCATAGTAATGGCACGTCTTCTTCTTTTATCACTGTTTGGCATTTTTAAGGGTTATGGATTAATGTTGTGAAGGAAAAAATCGAGCTCGACACTTGAGTAAGCAATCTCAATCCAGACTAAACAAAATGCATTGTTTGGTATGTCGATGACGGAGAAGGGGTATTTGCACATGCGTGCTGGTGTTGTTTTTTCTCTCTTTCTTACTCTCGTATACTAATTTATGTAAACAAACACCGCAAAGAAATAAAGATCAGCAAAATAAAAAAATGCAATTTTTTTTAAATCGCGTAAGTCCGAAATCGCGTAAGTCAAAATCGCGTAAGTCGAGGACTTACTGTATATTAATTTCCTGGTATATAATTTATGGTGACATTGATAATGAAAATATAGGCTTAGAGCAGTACTTCCCAACCTGAGGTCCGCAGGTTTTCTCCGGGGGCCGCAGATTATTTTGTTTCAGATTTAGGTGGCCGTAGTATGATTTTTTTTGAGAAGCACTGGCTTAGAGTATAACTTACCTCAAGTATAAAACTATCTTAAAGCAACATTGGCTATCATACTAGGAGTCGTCGATATTTAATATTATATAAATCAGCCTTAATCAATGCTTATAAGATAGTTAAAGCGAAATATTCAAAAAAAACATACTTAATTAACATATTTGGCGATAACAAGTACCACAATAAAAACAGGAAAAATACCCTTCTCGTAAATACCCAGCATTCACCGCAACAGGTATAAACATCTTACCGTGCATAATGTGTTAACTGAATTTACTAATTGATTAGTCAATCGTAATACTCAAATTATTGAATATTCCTACATTAAAACCTATTAACCTTTTATTAAAAAAGACTTAGAACCTGTTGTTAAACAAAATAAAATGTATTGTAATGACTTTAGTAAATGAATGCTTAAATAGTATTTTTTGTTTCTTATTGCATGGTCTTTTTATTATACACATGTTAGTGCAGTGATTATCAGACTTTTCTTGATGTGCTATACCCGAAACAATCATTATATTATATTGATACCAAGAATGTGGTCTAGACTGAGCCTCATAGAGGAAATTTAGCATTTTGTTTTATTTTTCATTGCAATTCTAAATGGGTTCTATAATATTGTAGCAATCTAGTTGAAAAAATAATATCGTAGCAATGAGTATTTTAATCCAACAATCTTGGCGTAGTATGTGTCGTTTGATTCCGTATTGATCTTTACTTGATGATTTGACTGATAATAACTGCACTGATTAAAAATTATTATACACCAACAATCAAAAAGGTTAACAAAATCCTAGATTGTTTCAATTGGCTCCTTTCAAATTCCAGCTATTAAAAATTATTCACAAAATATGACTAATATTTTTCTAAGCAACATGTTTGGTTACATAAATAAGGTAATAATTGTATATTTTTAAGGGTGAGTCAAAAAGTACAGGTTTTCTTCGAGAAATGCTTGTTACTTATTTATTAGCTCATACTCTCTTTTTTTAATAGAGTGAGGATAGAATGATAAGGTTAGGACAGGAGTAGTAGTTAGCTAATTGCTCTCACTACGTTCCGTTTCAAGCATCGGACATCCATGCCTTCTAACACATAAAACTGTCTGCCTGGGATTTCAACCAGTGAACTATGCAACTGAAACCAATGACGTTGATCACTCAAATTCGGAAAAAATATTAAACATTTGTATAATTTATAAAATCCAGCACACTTGAGATTATGCTAAAGCTTAAGCTCTTATCGTTTATGATAGATAGAATGCCAGCAGCACTCTTAACTAAAAGACAATATTTAATTTTGAAAGATTCTTCAAGATAAAACTATTTCTTTTTGTTTAATCTAATAAAGTTTCCCAAAATAAATAGTACGTTTTAGTTAAGATGAATTAAATTGTTAAAAATAACAATGTGACACTGGCGCCTTTAATAAAAATTAGTGCAATAATATGATAAGAAATGACTTCATCAACATTAACAAAACTCTTGTTTGATAGATTTTATGAATTTTGTTAAGCAACGTTTTTTATCCATCAAAAGCTTTAGCTATTGCATAATCTGAGCTTTTTGATTCACCCTTAAAATCATGTATGGAACAGTTCTGCTTTTGATACAGACAACTCAATTATAAACTGTCAAAAGCAGACATTAACATTGAACTTATGTGTTCAATTGATATCAATGATATTGCAATCTTGATTATTATATGCAGTGGCGAATGACCAATTAGGCTCCAATTCTTGGAAACCTCAAAATAGCTTATAATATAAATGCCCCATATATAATAAACTAAGTTTTCTGTATTCATTTTGACTTGGCGTGAAGTTTGGCAACGCTTTTGAGGTATCTGAAAAACAGGGCCTCCCAAGTTCTTGATCCGCCGCTGAATATATGGATTTATTTATTGTAAACTTGAATTTGAAAGACTCAATTATGTTTTAGTAAAGTTTTGCAATAGTTTTTAATTTAGTTAGAACAAAATCATTTCACTTTAATTATTGCAAATATGTAAATAAATATACACAGAGCATTATCTTCTTCATTAGTTATTTTATCACATAAGTATAAACAATTATTTTTAATATCATTGTGACTTAAATATTATGTTGATTAAACTAAATGACATGTAATTGTATGTACATATTATATTTCACCAAAAAAAACTTCTCATTGTAGATACAATGAATAAATATTAAAATTTAATACTCTTTTTTGAATTCATGTAAAAGGAATATCAACATTTCTCTATTACGTTTTGAAAATGAGACAGAGATATGTGCTATAAATACCATAATATATTTCAGCACTTTCTTAATATATGTAGATATAAAACCTTTACAACAATATTTACTATCAACATTTCTTATGTAATATACTGTATTTTTGTTTTACTATTCTTGTGAATAATAAGATCAATTAGACAATTCTATAATTATCATCATATCTTTTTTCAGGTCAAAAATATCGATGAATATGAGTAATATTGGGGACAATTGTACAATACTGTATTAAAATAAAAATAAAACAGTTATTATGTTAGTTTCTATTTGTTAATAATATTTTTTATTTTAATTTTAGACAAGTGTTTTCCTCCCCAAAATCCATCCAGGCATCAGTAACCATTTTAGAAAACTTGCAATACGTTTTGGAGAAGACTCCAAGAGATGAAATACGTACTGAGGTTTTGCCACTTTTGTACACTGCTTTTGACAGTACCACAATTCAAATACAGGTAATATGAATGATAAAAAAAACCATTGCTACACGCCACCTCTTAGTTTCAAGAACTATTTATTTTCTAAATAAATGAACTTGTAGATGCAAAAGGTTTAGACATATCATTTTTTACTTTTTCCTATTTCCTACTCAACTTAGATAACTCAACAGACATGTGCTGTGAGGGCAAAGTGTTACAGATGCAGTTATTGTCATTTTCCAAGTTTCCTTAATAAAAGTTCCAAAATGTAATAATATTTGACGAGGATAATAATTGATTTTTTTTAAATTTACACAGTTGTGAAAAAATGTGACTTCTTTTTATTTGACAATATGTCAATATTATTGAATGTAAAAAATATACGATATCTATTGTTTATCTAATTACGCTCCATTTTTATAAGTAATGCTTAAAAGTATCTTAAATAACAGTTTTAACTGAGCCTGAATTTTAAGACATGAAAAGTCCAACTTCATATTTGAGGACCTCAATTTCAAAATCTACCTTAAGATTGTTTTTGTTTTTTTTTCAAATTTTGATGCCAACTTGTTTTCTATCTATTGAAATAGATATCGAATATCTATTGAATATCTACACAATCAATCAATTTCCGATTTGAAAACCTCTCTAAATACAGAGAAAACGCATTTACAAAAACGTGTTTAATCTCAAAACATACTCAAATTCAAAAAGCCCACAGCAGTTTTTTGCACTTTGCCAACAATTTTGATTTTTGGAGTTAAATAGGTTTTGAATCTAAGGCGCCCATTTGTTATTCCATAAAATTCTGTCAACATCAGGAGAACACTTTGCCATCACAGTATGTACCTTAATATACACCCTGTCCTTTTTTTACACGATACAGTGGTTCCAGAAATTGACGCATATAAAAAATCGCATAAAACCCTGATTTTTAATCAATTTAATAAAATGGTTCCGATAATCAAATTATTGCGTGAAAAGGTATCAAAAATGTATGAAAAACTAAAATTTGCTCTTCAAAAGTTTGCTTAAAAAATTTTTTTTTTTACATAATAACCATTAATTTCTTTATTCAATATAAAAGTGCAATGAGAAACAAATACATATGTATACACGCATAATTGCATTAACTTTTAAATATACAAGTTATTCGCTGTCGGTTACGAAATATGTTTGCAATTTTTTTAACAAAAGTATTGAATTTTGCTCTGATCCGTTTGATAAAATGCTGTTTTCCCTATATTCTTGGTTTAAGTTAATTATTATTACATTGGATTTGTTTTTTTAATCCGATCTAGTTGAAACTGATGTTTTGAAATACGTTAGTGTAAAATCTTTTATATGAAATGCATGTGTTTATTTGGTACTTCTAAACCTTCACGCTATAAATGTTTTAGAATACATTTATTTCATTTTTTAAATTTACGGTCTTAACATGCCATTTAACGAATTCATTAAATATAATTTAACAAGATTTAGAGCAGAGTCATCACATGGTGTTGTGCAGAGTCACCACTTTTTTACACATGGTCACCATTTCATTAAAAAAAAAACGCATAAAAAGAGGATCGGGTGTACATATCATATTAACCGTATTTACTGACATCTAATGATTTTCTTTGAAAACTATTTTTAAAAAACTATCAATTTGGCCTTAACATTTGACACTTGTTAATGATTGTAGCATATATTCATCCAGCTTATTATCAATTCAATGACAGCTAACAGATGGCAGCAAAAATTATAAATATGTAATGGATACATATAATTATTAATGGTAGATCTCACTCACTCTCAAAATATTCCATAATAACGCATTATTTCTATACTAGAGTGCAGCTTTAAACGCTGTCAACTATGTGTCCGACTACTTGGACGAGTATGCCGTTCGGCGAATGATTATTCCAAAGACAAGGATCCTTTTTGACAAAAATCAAGGCGACTTACGCATAATTGCAAGTGTGCTCATGTGTGTCGAGCGCACAATTGATCGTCTTGATAAAGGACAAATAATGGATGAGGTTCTTCCTCTTCTTTGGGATGTTCGCCTTAATGATCCATCAATTGCTCTCAGAGTCGTGAGTGAGTATATTTTTCACCTCAACATAATTACATTTATTCATAAATATATTTAAAGCACTTGAGCAGTTTAATTACAACAAAATTGGGGAATTGTAGAGTATAGCTCGTCATGGATTATTACGGCGAAAAACTTCACAAACTAAGCTGAAAACAACGCCACGATATCAAATTATTTTTTGAGGGCTTGATAATTGCATTAAAATCACACAGTAAAAAGAAGAACACCGATAAATTATACGAAATACGAAATATTTCGTATTTCGTATATAATTTATCGGTGTTCTTCTTTTTAATGTGTGATCTTAACGCGATTTATCAATGTTTCAATAAATATTTCAAATAGTGGCGTTGTTTTCAACATACTTTACCGCAATAGTCCATGTGTATGTAAAGGATAATTTAAAAAGTATGGCGGTGTACAGTGAGAATATGACATATTTTGGATAATTAATTTGTCAGTGTTCTTCATATTAATGTGTGATTTTAACGCGATTATCAAGCCCTCAAAAAATAATTTAAAATCGTGGCGTTTTTTTTAGCTTAGTTTGTTTTTCGCCGTAATAATCCATGACGAGCTATACTCTACAATTACCCAAAATTGATCATCATCAATTAATATGACATATTTTATATGGTTAACTATGATTATTAATTAACTATAATTATATTATCATTAATATGCATTCAAATAAAATTTCTCATTTGACAGCTCTAACCAAAGTTATTTATAACGTCAATACCATCTGTCAGAATCTTTTAAAAACATTATGTGCAATAGGCTAATCAATTTATTTTGCATCAACTGCAGTTTTTGAATGTTGCAAATTATATAGTGAAATTTTCAATCCTTCACAGATGTCCAGTATTTAAATGATTTGAATAATTACTAATCATAATTCATAAATCGTCAATATGAAAGATTTGTTTATTTATTTAATAATATGCTTGCTATAATATAATTTAGAAGCTCCTAATTCAATGAACCCATGCACCTATAATTTTAATGATAAAAATGTATTTTAATTAAGAATTCAACTAAATGCTGAATTATTGTTATACTTATAGTTGATAAAATGATTATTCAATAGCGCTTTGCAAATTAGCATAAGAGCGAAAACTGCTTTTTTTTTAAATCTTGCCTGCGAATGACAAACTTTACATTGCTTTTTGCAGATGCGTATATTATTATATGTTTGAATGAATTATATAAACGTACATTTCACTCTAGAACCTGAATCTTTTTTACAAAAAGATGTTTAACTTTCAGATATTTATAAACTTATGATGAGTGATAAGCGTTATGGGCTTACAATAAGCGTTATGGCTACACGGGTCATTCCACTTCTAATGCCACAGACAATCAACCCATCCATCAATATGGATCAATTTGGCACTCTCATTGAGGTATTTATGTGAACTCCCTTTCAATACTTTTTACCAGTAAAAACAAACACTCCCGACATTAATTGATGTACGAAAAACAATTTGTATCATTCTGTAAAATAATTTGATCTCAATATAATATAAAATGAAATTTGATAACATTGCTATTTCACTTGTTGTGATACAAAATGTGACACATGTTTCACCTTTGAAAATATAACATTCATATTCATGACCTAATAATATTGAGTCATAGGTTAAACCAAAATAACTCTTTTCACGTCTTCAAATATCTGCAAAAATGATTTCAGACACTGCGGGAAATGTTTGATTTGGTTGACCACAGTCAACGCAACAAGTTGAAAATGGACAGTATTAACTTGGCCAACGCTATAGACAAGCGTCCTTTGCGCCACCAGGTGAGCTCGGACAACATGCAAGCGCCTCCATTCAATATTCCCAACCTACGTGTTGAGCAACGCAAGACTTCCAGTGCTGAAGATATGGCTAGGAAGAATTCCACAGGTCCTTCAACTTATTTTTTTAATATATTTATGAACTTATATTTTCGTGACCATAAAAAGACATTATAGTGTATGTGTAAAAATAGAGTTTGTCAAATCTTCATCATAAATGAACAACTGTAAATTATATCTTATTTTATCGATCTCCACAACTATGACGAGACACTGCCTGAGAATCGTTTTAGACCCAGAGCAGTTCTGCTCGACGACCCGCCATAGATCTTATGTTGTCTAAAATTGTCAATTTTAGAACGAACTTAGCATCACGAAAATGACTCTCTTTGTTTAAAAACAATTTGTGTACTGTATGTGTGTATGTATGTATGCGCATGTGTGTGTACATGTACGGATATAGTATGGAGGAAGCATATGGAATGTGATTTGCAAAATAATGCATATGGAATTCCCGTGAACTTCTTATCTCTGTAGTGATCGCGCCCTTCCGTCTGCAAACGACGGTAAGGGGATGCAATTTACACTTTTTCAAAATCTTTATCGATGAAGGAGACTGGAAGAACCTTGGTGCGTCCTGGTACTTGAAGCTCCATAAATTTGATATCCGAAAAAAAAAAATCTTATTTTATTTTATTGATTGTGGTGCTGCCAGAATAAAAATATATTATCTACAAGAGCTCTTTGTTATACGAGGATAATTGGTTTTAAAAATTACTTTGTTAAGCAAATCCTTTTGGTTCATTTCGTAAACATATTATAGTCATGTAAACCAATGCTTCCCAACCTTTTTCATGCCACAGACCCCTAAATCTGAAAACAATAATCTGCGACCCCTGATTATTTTTTATTTCATAAGTCCATATTTTATCACAAAGAATGTTGAAAGAATGAAAATTTTCTCGGACTCCCGTGAAAAACCTGCGGACACCAGGTTGGGAAGCACTGATGTAAACAATAAAAGTCATTATTTTTCATCATGTATTTCTATTCAAAGCCCACAAAGTTCCAAGATTACAAGGTTACAACATAAATTGTTACTCAATTGCTGAGTATCTCATCCATTGGAATCGCATACTGCAATAAAATCACTGTTAACTCGATGGCTGCCACAGAGGAGATATCTTGAAAATTTTTTTCGTGCTTAACACACCAGAGACGAGTTATCTTGTTAATAACTAATTATAATTCCAAATTATTAATTAATTTAAGCGAATTAGCAAATTGCGTTGATAAATTACTTTTTTCTACTGCAGCTAAAAAGCTAATAGCCAGATAAAGATGAGCAAAATAGTGAAATTCAGGAATTGCTCTCAAGCCCAACATTAGATTAAGCAAATAAAAAGTACTCAAATTCTGAATAATTTGCTAAAATCAAATTATGGGAAATTAATTTCATGTATTGTTTTCTAGGTGGCGGTAGTACTACTGGTGGTGGTGGTGGTGGTGGTGGTGGTGGTGGTGGAGGAGGTGGTGGAGGAGGCTCTGGCTTGTTGGGAAGCTGGTGGTTTGGAGCTACTTCCTCTTCACACGATGGCAACAACTTCCTGAGAGTTTCAAATGCTTTCCCCAACCGCCGTCTCTCAGACAATACATTAATGACCCCAAAAATACGCATCGCTCCTTCATGCTCTTCTTCTCCAGGGGGATCACCTGGATCTGGAGCGGGTCTACCAATCCGTCGACACTCCAGCATTGGCCCGCAAGAGCGCCGTGGCTCTCATGTCAATTTGTCTCCGCCAACTGTTAGTAACAACTTTTTTAAGGTTAAGATAAGTCTTTTTTGTAGCTTATTTCATCATATTAGATTCATAGTTTAAGTAGAAGAATAGCTACATAGACATTAATTAGCTTTTAGCTATATATTTCTGTAGCGCCTGTTGGCGTTAGTAATGTTTTTTCAATAAAGAATATACAAAGTAATGCTGGTCCGTTTCCATTTATCTTAATTACACAAAATGGTTTTCAGATCACAATATTGAATAAGCATTATCTAGTTGGATTTGTTTTCAAATAAAAATAACAGAAAAGTCACAACAAGCAAAATTGAAGGAAATAATCCATTCTATCAATTAATATTAGCTAAAAAAAAGCTGGAAATATCCGAGAAAGATACAAAAAAAAAACAATTTACACTCCTTTATCAAGAAGAAAAATAATATAATAATACTTTCTTCACAAGAACAGATGTCACTTCTTAAAAAAAATATATGTACTCTTTCAAAGGGGAGTAAAATTAATTGAAAAATTTCAATTCAATAGTGAAAAGTTTTGTTATTTTATTTGAATCTTTATGTAGAAAATTGTATTTTTCATAAGAACATGAGAGTAAAGTCATACTTGAAGTAATAGTTTTTGACTTGTATTGGCTTCTTTTTGAAGTTTGTAGATGCGTCTGCAAAATACCCTGCATATCTTTTATTAGTTTGTAGTGATTGCGTGGATAGCTTTATTAGTACATAACACAATATAGAAACTCCACTTAAATTCTATTTTCACTGTCATTAGGGCTTAGACTCATCTACTATAAAATTGCTGTGGCTTGGTAATTAGCTCAATAAAAGAGGTAAAATAAACTAAAAGGAGGAACACGAAAGTTCTTGCGACGTTTTATATTTGATGAAGCTTGTCTAGAATTTTTATTTATACTTTCAAAGATCATCAGTGTTGCTTTAACAATGTCTCTTCATTTTTTTAAATTATTTGTAGGATTTAAATCTGTGATAAAAATATTGCATGTAGTTCAAATTTATTAAGAAAGAAAAAATAGTAGAATTTAAGTCATAGAAACTGTAACATAGCATAGACCCATTTCCACAGAAATTCTTTTGAAACTTATCGCCTTTTTGTATCTTCCTAATTTTATTACGAAACAAAATGATTTTACACATTAATTAAAAATAAAGCGAATCATATCGTTAGCTGAAAATATCTTAATTTTTATAACCTAAAAAATATCAAAAAAGGTGTTGGTTTTTTTAATTATTAGGTATACATTATACTGTGTATACTTACGGTAGCATCTAAAAAATAGATTTAGGCAGAAACACGGTTTCTAAGGACAAAAAATTATCTAAGCAACATTCATCTAAAATCATATGCTAGGATAGAATGCACCTGGTATGGATAGCATATCATATTAGATATTGTATTAACACAATTTGCGTAACATCAGCACTAACATTGTTTAAACCCGCAATTAACTTATATATATATATTTTAACATCTTAGAACCACAAGTCAATATATGGCAGGTATATACCTGGCATATGACCAGCAATGTTCCCTCTAAGCTGCGCGTGGCTGAGTAACAGTTTGAGAACCCGAGCACTCATTTCAGGTTGACGCGCACTCCAATACAGTAACTATTCAAAAACATTCTCTTTAATCAGAATAACCCTAATTGACTGAAATAAATTAGAAATTTAACATTTAGATAATTTTACTAAAATTAAATTATTAGCCATTATCAGAACTTGAAATTGATGTAGATGGAGTATCTGATATAAGGATTCATTGTAAGGAACAATGTGAAAAACTGGAAAATTTTAAATAAGTTTATAAAGAATTGTAATAACTTTGTTAAGGACTGATTATTTGTTTTATTCTCCTTATTTTCTTAATTTGTTCTTGATTTTATTGTACATAAAAAAAATAGAATTAGTTTTTTTATTTCTTATTTAATACACTCGTTAGTAAAAACTTATTTATAATTTATCAAATGATAATATTTTTATCATGCAAATCAAAGCGAAAAGAAACACTATTTTTGTATATAAAATATGACAAATTATGCCACACATTTGTTGGATTGGCCCACGCAGCTAACATCTTGTCTTAGAGGGAATATTGATGCCCAGTCTAGCCACTGTTTACAATAGAATTAATTGAAGTAATTGGTTGAATGTTTCTAAAATGCTGGAACAGCATTGCCGATGACATTTTAAATCTCAGAAATCTACAGCTCATACTTACTTAAAAAAAGAACAAGCTCTTAGAATAGTTTGAGAAAAACTGTCATGGTGACAATTTATGTTATCTTATTGTTTCATGTGTTTTTAATTTTTTTTGTATGAAAGTGTGTCACTTTGCCAAATGTCGATATGGTGGAAGGTGAGGTGTTATATTATATAAGGGATGCTTAGGAAGTGGGAATGAATTGATAATGTGTTAGCAGGGGCGATATGGAGGACGTGGCGGCTCCGGCTCCAGCCTTTCGGTACCTTCATCCACAGCTTGCGCTGTAAGTGAACACTATCCACACACTGTAAATGATCTACGCCTGAACGTGATGTCCCATCGTGTCTCTATTCTTATTTTCTCGTTTCCTAACTATAATTTGGCTTTGTTTTTCCAATTACGTTTCATATTATAAGTACGGAGGGCTGAATAATGTATTTCCTACAAAATTTACGTCTCAATTAGTAATTATACAATATCCTTGGCTACTGGTTACATTACTACTAATTAACTCACTTAAAAAAGACAACTAAAGTAAACAAATTAATATTACTTATTTGTTATTTAAAGATTGAAATAAGAGTACTAACAACACGCACTACAATATATTAAAATTTCAAATGATATACAAATTATTAATGCACATACAATATCAGAAATGATAAATGCATAATGGTTATCATTTATTCACTCTACATTTAAATTTCTATCGAAATCTAAAATAGTTTTCAAAACAGAAATACCAATTACAAATTGCGCTAAAATTATAAAACAATATTACTAAGCAATATTATTACTGCAATATAAATTTATTTTATTATAGCTGAACTTTTTATTGACTATCTAATTGCAGAAATGTCTAGATTTACAAGCAAAAAAAATATCTACTCACTGTTAATTGATAGATGGAAACAAAATTATTCAATCGGCATGTTTGCGAATAATTGTGTTTAAAAAGATCTTACATAGAATTCAGCGGGAAAACTTGATATTTGCATTTATTGGCAGAATCGGGAAAAAAATATATCTTCAAGCCTTCCTTGCTAGTAATATAAATTACAACTGCAGATACCATATTATGTTCAAAGCATTGATAACAGTCATCATATCATTACCATACTAAGTGTGGCTATTCGGTGATGTTTTGTTGTTTCCGCAGATCCCTTATTCATACTCGATCATTGCACGTAAAAATAAAGGTGACATGATCAACCGTTCCATTCATTTTTTACATCATGTTATTGTTTTGCATCTTGTACTATCCATTGCTTAGTGATTATCTGTAACAGGTATGAATGTTTACTACATATTGCTGATTTTTACTAAAAGTTTGACAGTATATGCAACAATAAATAACAGTTTGCTGCACTTCTGTATGTTCAATCTCATGAACAAAATCAGTTGTCGAAATAAATACCAACAATTTAGTTACTTTTGTCACACATAATATCTAATGAAACAGTGTCATAAGTGTAACAAGATGGCATTGTATTTGGTTCTTTAAAACAATTTCAACTGTTATAGCTAGTATTTACATTATCATCACGTTTCCAAGATTTAACAGTAGGTTTGGCTGTAAGAAGAATTCATTTCCCTAAACTGGCAATGAATTCTTTATAAACTCAAACTGATTAATTTGAAAATATACCTATTCGTGTTCATTTTTATTCAATAAACATTTCAAAAGTCTCGCTTTCAGTTAATTATTATCTGAGCTATATTAACTTATTTACCAATACAATCTTGGTTATAATGGTAAACTAATAGTCTTGGTCTGAATATAGCTATGGTAATTTCAATTTTTAAAATGAAAATAAATAAACACAAAAAACATTTCTCTTTAATTAACTAAAACAAAATTCAATTAATGAAACAAAATCTCAGCCATTCTATAATATATCCTCTGTAGTCTCTCAATAAAATCTGAGTATCTTTTGCTAAAAGAAAACTTAAAACATTCCGATTCTATCATGTCGATAATGAAAAAAAAGAGCTATCACTTAACCCATGCACTACATGGAAAACAATACATACATAATATAATATATCATCCATTACCATCACATCATTTGTGCCGTTCTTACACAATGTATACATCATACATACACGATCGATAAGGATCATTTAATTTTTCTCCTTCCAAAGTTATAACCCACAAAACTGATTTACTGTGGATCCATGTAGCCGTATTCACAGAATCCTTTGAAACAAGCATTGGCATTCTATGTGAGTTCATTTACTATCGCTATCTGTTATTCTATGCAGCTTGCACGAAGCATGATCGTGAGTACAATTATATTCCACCTGTTTTTAGTACAAAGTAAACGTGACAATGTCAGGTCTACTTGGCACCAAAAACAAGTGAAACTGTACAAGTCATTGTGTTTTCATACTTCTTGGAGGATGAAGTTCCATCAAGCACCTTCTGTCGATCATACGAATTGATTGTTTTATGTGTTAAGTGTTTTTCTTAATACGGATAAATCACACTTTTTTATCCATTTAGCGACTAACCATTCCAATCGAGACCTTCGAGATTTGAAATACTTTATTTAATGCATACCAAACTTTATACTAAGCTTTAACACCAGAACTGACATTTACGGAGATTGAATAAACATGTTTTGTGGGAATAAGAGTAAAACTTTGTAAACTTATCTTTTTGAGTGGTCTTCATCCTAAAACATTGAATGATATTAGTTAATCAATGTTTTTATTACAAATACATTAGTTATGTTTTTATATATGTAATGTGTACATACCCTTAAATAATAAAAGCAGGCATTAATTCATTTATTATCAAACACATATACTATACTAACAATATTTTTCGATAAATACATCACAGATAAAATTTAAATTATTTGTTTTGCTTTACATCACAACAACAAAAAATAACATTCGTAAATGTCAGTTTTTTTTCCTGAGAAAAAAATGTCAGTTCAAAAAAGAAAAAAAGATTGTTGTAATTTTCTTTTCAAATAATTAATCCTTTTTGAACAAGTTAATAATTAAATTGATATTAGTAATTTCATTTTGCGACATTCTATTTAATATTTCAGTTATGTCAAAAGAAATACAAGTAACGGATTTTTAGCACTTGAATTTGTACATAAATTTATACATTAGACATTTTATTTTATTTTTATAAAGATATCTTTCCAGAAAAAACTATATATATTAAAAATCAATAACAACATTAAAAATATGTGCGATAACGTGATGCTCAAATTTTTTTCTATATTTACAACTGATAAATACATGGGAATGGAATATGTTATAAGGGTGTTATTCGCTAGATACTGAAACATAACCAACTAATTTATTTGAATATACAATATCTTCAGATTTAATAAAAAATTTGACCATTAAATATCCTATTCCGATCAATAGCTGAAAATATTAAAAAAGAATGATAATTATTCAATCTTTAAAGATTGTTTATGAAGATGTGGAATTTTAGTATATGTACAACTCAAACAAAATAAGCTTCTTAAATGAATTCTATACTACAAATGGTAAATATAAATTTATTTTACAAAAATTTACATCTTGAAATGGGAATTTCCAGGGAGGGTCTATGCCAAATACATCATCCAGTGTTCCATTCTTGCTGACTTCATCGATGCAGTCCATCCGCTCCCGGCGCCCTTCAGCCAACCTGGGAGGCTCTCAAGGCTCTGGCTTACTGCAGCAACTGGGCTCCGGCATGGTAAGGCACCTCACCGGCTCATCCAGCTCCGTACAGAGTCACCACTGGGGCGCAATCAACAGCCGGGTATTTCCCCCGCCCGTTCTGGCTGTCCGGAAATGTCCCTCGCTAAATATCACATTTAACAACTAAATGTAATTATCGACTTACATATTTTTCAGTTGTCTTTTTCACACTTACTGCCACATTAATTTTTTTGAAACAAAACTATGACTCACTTAATTTTCAAACTATTAGTTTCATTTTCACAAACATGCTTGAATCTTTTTAAATTGGTTCTCGTTAATCATTTTCATCAGGGGTGGGCAGCTGCGATGTTCAGGGTATCTGAAGGTACGTAT
This sequence comes from Himalopsyche anomala, assembly GCA_031772345.1. NCBI lineage: Eukaryota > Metazoa > Arthropoda > Insecta > Trichoptera > Rhyacophilidae > Himalopsyche > Himalopsyche anomala. The sequence goes on along the minus strand of CM062844.1, from coordinate 4,337,257 downwards.
GAACTATTTTTTTCGGTACAAGTAGACGCAAATGCCACCCCTTCACTTCATCACCCTCACCACCCGCGGGAGATGTCTTACGGAGTAGTTTGTAGATTAGAACTTAGAGGAATGAAATATGTAGTTATTTGAATTGAATATTATATATAACATGTTGCGACAACATTATAAAATGAGGTTTCACATAATCTAACCAGATTTATTGTCATTTGCAGTACCAGCTGTTTTCGGGCCGTACATAAGATGTAAAAGACAAATATTGTTTGTGTTTCTGAGCCTATCAATCGGGAATTTTAAGGATGAATATTTGAAGAATATAAGATAGCAGTTACATTCGTGATTTGGAAAAATGCTATATATTCATCCGCTGATCATATTCCAAGGATAGACAGAAACATGCAGAAACGGAAATGTATCATTGAAAATTTCAGCTGTAAATATTTTATTTCAATTTCTTCTTTTGTATCACTTTTAGCCATTTGTTTGTATGAACATTTTTAAACAGTCACATTGAAATTAATTTTTGTAAAAGAAAGAAAATTTCATAATAGTTAAAGAAAATTTCATGAATTTAAGATTATGGTGCTGTAAATTGGAACCATTGAAATTAAGAGAATGATTCTAGACTTCCTTGTCGCCTTGTGGATCTAAACTACCGTTTGACAATCTTAATCCTTTTTATTACTATATATATACCATAGATTCTTATCTTGACTAAAATTTTTAAACTTTTAAAATTTACATAAAATTTGCTTTGTCTCATATCTAAAATTTTAACAAAACTTCATTGTATTTGTCTGTGATTATTATAATACTATAAAGTTTTATTAATTATACAAACAGAATCAAATATTGCTATTGTAAAATTCTTTCGACTGAAAAAATTGAAAACATGATTTGACGGTAAAGTCAAATTAGTTTTGATTGATTGTCTGATTAATGATTAAAGTGAAATTATATATATATATATATATTCTATATTATATTGAAAGATATTATTCTCTCCTATTTATCACTGAATATTCAATGACTGTTGAACGGAATATATAATATTTATTGTTATAAACATATAATTAAGCACATATTATATGGATGTCATTAAAATTTCTTCATTAACGCTGATTCAATCATCTCTGAAAGATATCCAAAGTAAATTGTTGTTCACCCTCTGTAATGAGAACCCCTCTTTTGACTAACCTGTGTGTGGAAACACTTTAGTAATATTGTATGGTTGTATATACTTGTCTCAATGTTTAAAAATAATTATTATGACTTACTGGATATCAATGTAATTCCCCCATCACTGATTATTCTATATTATTTTAAGCCACCAATTACGACAAGTTGGCGATTGCCTAAAAGTATAGCTATATTGTGAAGAATGAATAAAAACATATACAAACTACATGTTTCCCAGTTTACAACATATTAAATCACTTTGGAGTATTTTTGCTGATTGTCTTGATCCCTCCATTGATTGCACACCATGCTCAAAATGATAATCATCAGTAATACTGTGAACTACTTTAAAAACATTCAAACGACTCAGAAAACATCTCAATTTAGACCTAAGTGATATATGCTCATAAGTAATCCAACCTTTAATGAAAAGTCAATTTAAAGTAAAGCAAAACTCTCTAAAGACCACTTCATATAGAAAGAATGTAAAATATGTTAGATATAGTGAATTTTCTTTAGTTGATCCTTACCCCTATATTGTGTAATCAAACTATCTGTCAATTTTCATTGCAGACAATTAATAGTCAGTGTGTGTTTGGAAGCATACTTGCGTTATGGAAAGAGTTTTGCATTTTTAAACTCAGGAATGGTGTTGAATTTGATGATTACATTGTGTTGTATGTCCCCTTTGCTCAAACGTTTGTATTCCCCATTTTATCCGCTATCTTTACTTTTATGGAAATATGATTATGAATTCGAATTATAATGGAGGCAAAGCATGACCATTCCATCTTTCATATGCGCCGCCTCCATTAATCTTAGTTATAAGTGATGAAAATGTTTCAACTCAACTACAATCTGAGTGGACTTTGAAAAACTAAAATCGAGTACATTTCCATCGTACTGAAAAAGATACATACATCATATAAACAACAATGATGTGAATTTATTTCATAAGGAATATATTATAGAGTAGTAAAACTGCTTTAAATAAAGTTATTTTAGATTAATGATATTGTAATCAATATATCTTGAATATTAATTATTAAAACCATTCTTTAGTCTTACAATGATTGTTGTAGTGAATAAATATTATTAAAATTCTCATACAACAGATAATTGGGTAGAATATAACTATTTTGATAATTATTCCATTTAAAATGGTAATCTTCTTTATAAAAACTTTTCTATATTAGTCTACCTTCGAGGGAATTTCTTTTAAAATCTTATTAAATGTTGACATTTAGGTCTTTTTAAAAAATTATGAACATCTTTTAAAAAATCGAGGTTAAATTTGTAATAAGCAGTGGGTGAGTTACTGAGAAGGTACTATTAAATGAAGGGAAATATTTGGTACAAGAATATTATCGATTTTTGTTGATATAATCAAACTTTACTGTTTTCTATGGATACGATGAAGTAATTATTGTTAATTGATGTATAGGTAAATTCATTTCTTAATCGTATATAAATGTTAAATACTTCTATATGTCATTTCAAATTAGTTAAATTATTCAAATATAAAAATATTATACCCTATACATATAATATATCAAAATTATCATTTCACTTAATATGTATGACTAATACTTTTGAATAAATGGTGGGTAGAGCTTAACATTTTTGATATTTCTCCTGCAGAGTTGATATTTTCAAGGCCTTAGGTATGATAAAGTTATTTCTCTTCTTGAAGTCTCTATTATCAGAATAAACTTGTTTATATATTCTTCTATTGTGGAAAATGAAGACTAAAATACATAGTATTTTCTGTACTTATTTTCTAAATATGCCGGAATGATGTCAATTTTACGTTTTTATTATAATATTTTTTTGTTAAATTATGTATTGTTTTTAATTTGAAAGCTATGTAATCGCTCAGGTAAGGAAAATCTGTGAAAGTGTATAACACAAACACATAAATATGTCATGTATATATTACACATTAATTTGATGATAAAATATCAAGGATTTTTTTTTACTTAAAATAAAAGATTTTACATATCATACTAATATAAAATGAGTCTCTTTTGTTCACTGAACTAATATTAGTCACCACTTGAATTGTGTTAACTGTCAATAATTCTTGGTGGAAAGTACATTTTAAAAAAATGCGATTTGTAGAAAATACTCCATCTACTATTTCATATTTAGATTCAGGCTGGTTTCATTTTCCAGCATTTTTATTTAACAGTTGAAATAGAATACAATTTTGAGACAAGTTCGACAAATTGTATTTTATATTTATAAATATAAGCTTTACTTTAAATTTCAATAAATACATGATATGATCAAGCAAGATGGCCTGATCTTACTACATTTGAATTATTAATTGAGTTGGTATTTACTTGGTAGAAAGAACTTCAATAAAATATTGTAAAATGACAATGAATTTAATTCCACGAGAACAGCATAATATTTTTGATACTCATTTCAGTGGCATGTTTGTATTTGTTTAAGCATGGATATGAAGATGGCGTAATACCAAAGTAGCCATAATGTTATAATAGATACCTTTTATGGTGTTCACTGTCAATACTTGGTGGAAAGGCATTCTATTAATAAAAACACAATATTCCTTTGTACTTTATTCCACTTTATTTAAAAGGTCAGGACCGATTCATCATGAGGACCAGGTCATCAGTTGACAATGCTCGCAATGAGCAAAACCGGTCTCGACCTTTTAAATAAAGTGGAATAAAGTACAAAGGAATATTGTGTTTTTATTATTACAATAGTTAATTTGTGAAATTTGGATTGCTATATTTCACATTATAATTTTTTTCTTGCTTTTGGTATGATCTTAATAAAGTCTCTACAAGTGGTTATGAAATTTATTCGAAAAAGATTATATAGAAAATTTCATAAAACACACATTTAGAAAAAGAGATTAGGTACATGTATTATTCAACACAAAAATTTGAAGAGTACTCATTTTATATTAATTAAATAGTTTGATAAATGAACTAATTGACTTTCGTTTCACTGTGATGTATATATAATATTATATTTTCATATTATTTTTAGCAAGACATATTTTTCTATTGAAATCTCATACCTATTTTAAGTCATTGTGACATCTGAAGCAGAATCAAATAAAATCATGTATTAGGAAACGTGATACAGATAAAAATAAATGTTAAGTCATTTAGAGCCAATGGTGATAATTATTTTTAATTATCAGAACTGTTTTCTTACTATTTAATAATATTTTAAGTATTCCACCGCACAAAAATTTACAATCCGGATAGTAGCTTGGTTCTTTAGCTTTTTTATGACTTTCTTAATAATAATTATAATATTTCGGGTAGTTCTGTTAAATAATATTAATATTTTTCATTAAACATTACTTTATTTTATTGATATGGTCAAAACAGTTAAAAATTCTCCACTGTAAATCAAGAAAGAAAATTTAGTAATGTTCGTTTGACATTTCATCATCCCAAAAGTCTTTGTGGATAAGGCATAAATGTAAGAAACTTTTGAAGCTATATATATTTATTATCCCATTTTGTAAGTAGGTACCCAATATTTTTTAAGTATTATTAGTAGATAGATATTATGCAATGAATTCGTCCATTTGTTTCTGTAAAGAGGTTAATGTCTATACGTCGAGATGAGAAGAATGTAACAGATAATATATATTATATTTTCATAAATTATTGAATTGTAAAGATATTTGAAATGTAAATGAAACTTATAAAAATTTGTTTCTAGATTATCGATTCTACTGTATAATTTGAATACCAAACACCTAATTAAATAATGTTCAATTTGTTTTTTCTTTCTTTAACAAAAACAGAGTGAGAGTATTTGAAATATATTATAATTTTAAACGATATTATAAATAATATAATTTCTATAAGATTTTTTTTTCAATGTAATTATATTTACATATATGGGTTCTTTCACACAACAAGGAAGCCAACATGAAAAATACTGAATTAGTATTAATCTGTTTATGTTACTAATCTGAATTCACTAAGTATTTTAACTACAGAAACAGACAGGAAACAAAAATTTGACAATAACACAATCTTTTAAAATGTCCAATGTACAATTGGCAACTGAAAAATATATATTTATTATTATTAAAATTACTGTAGTTTTTTACACATACACCAAGATAGAAAATATCTATAAAAATATTTGACAATTTGGAAATCTGAAAATATCATTGAAATAAAATAAAGAAATATTTAATTTAAAAACTTCATGAATATTAACAAAAATAAATAATTCAAAGTCACCAAACATTTCAACAGTTACAATTTCAACATTAAAATAGCGTTAATAGAAAACATTAAAAAAGACTCGGTGACATTAAACAATTTTTTTTCAAATATTGAATACAAAGGTTTATATAAAATAAATACAACATTTAGCAGACTAGTTATTTTATTAGGTCAATAAGTTACTTTGCGTAAGTTGGCTCATGCTTGTTGTGCAAAGTCCCAATATGGAGAGAAATAATATTACAAGAATGTTGAGTTCACAAGAAAAGAAGGTGAAGAATATCTATAGAAGTGAATATAAAATTGTACAGTGTGGCATGTAAATAGACAACTATGTGTCTGCTTTCCTCAATTCACATTTTGATTTCCCACTGAAAAATTAGTCTGTGAAACAAAAAGAAAAACAAGTTAAGTTCTCCCAAAGTTGAGTGACGTATCCTTTAATCAATCATCAATGTACTACTGATTTATAGCATAATGCATGTCATAAATAGTTATAAATTCAGTGGTAGCATATTATTCAAAAGTTGTATTCATGTATTCAGGATAATGTTCATTCCCGATTCTGGTAAATATTAGTGTGAGGAAAGTTACCATATAGCAATTAATTCATAACTGTTAGTTCAGTCTAAAAATAGTACCAATTAAATGTATCTATGTAGATAATCCAAATTGATTTGAAAAGGCCTCTCCATGAAATATTTAAATGTTAAAATAAATATTTAGCGATTTTGATAACTGATAAATCAGTGTCATTTTTCGTAAGTAAGTGTATACCCGCATGCACCAGTTTATGTTATATATGTATGTGAATTGCATATTCAAGTGAAAACTGTCATTGCAACATATGTGTTTTGAAACTAAAATTTTAGGCCTCATACAATGAATGAATAGTACTTAATAAGTATCAATAATGCCGTGAACGGTTTATCAATGTGAGTATATAAAAGTATCAACATAACCACAGAATATAATCTCTGAATGTATAACTATAATTAAAATCATCGGTGTTTTAAAATTTACATAAATATAAAAATGTAGCAAAAATGGTATTTATTTCAATCTGTAATCAAAGTATTTGAAAAAGAAAACAATGGTTTTGCCATTTTAAAAATTCTGTTGATGTATACGTAAAATACTGTCTGTCTAATGAATATTAATTACTTCAAATAAAAGCAGAATACTAAAATAAACTGGCATTTTTTTTCAAACCAAAAAAAGTGTTGATGATAAAACCACATATATCATAGCTGACAATGATAGAAATAAAAAAGAAGTAGCCTGCCTTTTTGTCGTGGCGTAATATTCACTCATCATTTGAAATGGTTGACGTTTTGGTGGTAAACTTTTGTTAGGGTAAAAATATCAACGTATTGTTCTACAGTTTTTTATATTTTATGCGATAGCTATTTCAGCTTTCGCCATCGTCAGAACTGTGCTTAAACGAGAATTTGCTCAGCTATATATACTGGCTAAGAAGAGATATACAATGCATCATATTATTCACTCTAACATACTAATTCAAATTATAATTACAATATTGCACTTATTAAAAGTGATTTTAGTGTTTCAAAGAACGATAAGCAGTCTGGGGTTTTTAAAACATTAATTAGGATAATTTAAACTGATATTTATTACTAATTATGCTACATTAAAAAACTGTAGAACTGAAATACGTTAATATTTTTACCCTATTAAAATGGAGTTCTACCAAGTAAATGCCAAATCAATAAATAAAGTAAACTTTTGTATAAACTATAAAATAAAAAGTTTTGAAGACAATCAACCATTGCGACAACTTTCAGTCGCAGACACAATAAGGACATTAAAAACATCCGAATGCATAACATAACAGCACGTGGGCCCGCACGGTTAAATACCTCGGGATCACGCTAGACGCGCAATTAACTTTCTGCAAACATATTGCTGAGAAAAAACGCCAGGTGTTGCAAATGTGCACTGGTCGACTCTATCCGATGATTGGCCACAAGAGTAAACTTCCTGTAAAAAGCAAGCTACTATTGTACACAGCGATTACAAGACCAATCATGCCAGATATGGGCACACACGGGCATGAATCGTATGACACTACAGACAATACAAAACAAGACACTTCGCATGATCACGGGAGCACTCTGGTTCGTGCGAGGTTCCACGTTACACAAAGACATGAACTCAGACCCAATCCTTGATCACATCATGAAACTGTCGAAGAAGTTCTACCACCCTAATCGCCCTAACCAATCTATCAAAAATTTACTTAACGACTACATTGATTACCGTTACACAAATATATTGGAGTCCTCCTATTGAAACACCTATAGCCCCCCTGATCCTCCACATTCACATGTTTGGTTGTCAACAACTGCTAAAACACCGATCTCCAAAACCTGAAGGACTGATAAAATAATAATTATAAAAAAACAAATAATTATATATTTAAAAAAAAAAAAACTATATAGATCAATAAAAATTTTAACTGATCACATACACATAACCCCAATTAATTGCAGTTCGAGGTTACTGAATCAACCACCAGTGTCACCTGTAATGCCTACGAATGAAAACTAATACCACCACAAAACAAAACAAAGACCACGCCCAGGTAAATCCAGGAAGCTACGCGGGAAAAGCAGCATCAAAATACACCAGATGAGAGGGAAATTGGAGCTCGGCTCCACCGGCCCCAGAATTTGATGTATAGATATCGATCAGGCATCAACAATTACCAAATTCATTTAACTTATTTTAACATAAAGATAGTAACAGAAGAAGCTACTTAAACCTACAAAGCAAATCCATGATTATGCCATGCAGACTACATCAAACACAACATTTAACAAAATCCCAAAGATAGGAGGGAGCAGGAGTAGCTATTGTGGGCATGCTTTTAGAGGATTACTGATGAGCTTTTGATGATTAAATGATTTTCGACATTTCTATAGTTCTAATTTAAATTATTTATTTATTTCAATGTGATATTTTCTTTGGAACAGTTTCTGAATGCGGGAGTTGTCCAAGGAATTACAAACCAAAGCATGTTTACAATATTTTTTAAATGTCAAGAATATTTTTTTAGTTAATTCAAACTCAAACGTAACAATATACATGACAAAATATCAAGGTATTTCAGTTCTACAGTTTTTAAAAAAGTTAAAGGTTGATAGCTATTTCGGCTTACGCCATCGTCAGAACTAATAGTTCTGACGATGGCGTAAGCCAAAATAGCTATCAACCTTTAACTTTTTTAAAAAGTGTAGAACTGAAATACCTTGATATTTTACCCTATTAAAATGGAGTTCTACCAAGTAAATGCCAAATCAATAAATAATATACATGACGTTTGCAGTACCATTCCTACTGTTTTTCTGGAGTACTGTGATCCCCTGATCAGAATAAATGTACATTGTCAAAAGTTAATACTGAGCTAATAGATCAATGCGAAACTTCTAGCGCCTAAGCAATATGGGAGCAATTTTTTAAAATGTTTATTTTAAATAAATTAATATACTTTGTTCTTTATAAATTTATTGTTGTTCAGTGAGGGAACCTCTCTCTCAATTTTTGTGATTCCTGGAACACATACCCCATACATTTCGATTTAAAAAAAATATAGGCAAATTAGAACTTTATATTATACGAAAATAAATTAAAACAATGATGCATACTTTTGAAATTTCTTAATCAAATTACGAAATACAGTTAATTGAGTCTAAGCGTTCTCTTAGTATATAAAAAGTACTGTAATGATAACACTAGGGAATCTGTGTCGAGACGTCCCGGGACTTGTTGGGTTTTTTGCTGTCTTTCTCGGGACTTTTTGGGAAAATGTCCCGGGAATTGTGACTGTGATTTATAATGTGCTAATAATATGTACATTTTAATTTTGAAAAAAACAATTCTTGTGGTTAAGAAACCCTCAAAAGGACTAATGTGTATTGAATGAAAGATATAAGAGGGGAGCCCCAAGATAAATGGACACGACATGGTCAGGACGTGACACTTACCCGGGGTTTTAACAAAATTAAGTATGCATACATAAAAGGGATCTGATAGAAAAACAGATTTTTGGGATTTATAATTTCGTAGAAGTTTCAAATACCATGTGTTTATATATTGTAAACAAAAGCAAATTACAAAATATTAAAATTAAATGTTCATACCTGATGTTATTTTGTGTACAAATGTTTTTTCACTATTTCACAAAGGTACCAATGTATCAATAGGACAAAAAAGGTCTAAAAGCTGTATTGTGAAGTTACGGTCATAAATTTACTCCTGACGGCGGCTTCATTGATATTTTTTCATTACATGTACCGTTACCATCCCTTCTTAGTAAAAATTAACCGTAAGTATTGTCACATAATTCTAATCCTGGGATGAATATTTCGGCTCGAGTTTGGATTCCCTACATACGATTTATCTGACTAAACACATCGAAAGAGTAATATTTTTTAGTTAATTGGCATTGAATCTTATTTTCAATGTTTTGTGACATATTTGATAAAACTCATCCACATAAAATGTTACTGCATATTTGTTTAAGGTTAAATGTGGTTTTATTTAGTTTATTTTACGGTTGATGATAAAATATTTGGAAATGAAAAGGTATTTTTTAGACCCCTAAGAAATAGGGCCTTGCCAACAAGATAATTTGACTGACTGTGCAAGCTTTTCTACTAAGCTCTTGGGTATGCTTGGTAATAATATAAAATTTACGAGTAATTTTCCAAGAATTTCGAACTCTGATATTCATATATAAGTTATTTTTACAAAATAAGCAATATTTCATACAAATTTTGACGTTAATTTATATCATAGACTAGTATGCATATCTATTTATGTGTTACAACTACACAAAAGTGAGTAATAATAAAATAATGATGAACTTTTTTATAATTTAATTCTGTTTATAATAATTCTGTTAACAGGAAACCATTATAAGTATTAAACAAAAAATATTTGTAAAATATTATTATCAAAATGAATTTAGATATTTTTTCAAAAATCTTGTATTTAAATTTACAACAAATTTCAATTTATTCACCAACGAAATTACATATTTTTACAAATCATAAATCATAAACACTCTTGCTTTGCAAATAAACTGAAACATCATTTTGTATTAGACTTGATTTTCAATATTAGAGCATAAAATTTAATAAAGACATTTTTAAGACAATAAAAAATAAATCATCTACATCCCAGTAAATTAAACAAAAACATTTATAAATACTTTATTTCAATTTCTTATGTTTTTTTTTATATATTAGAAATTAACTCTTTTTGTCTGCTATGAATTTTTGATTTGAGAATATTAGGGAATAAGACATTTCATACCTAGTAACTCCACGTGAACGCCTTTGGCGTTACAGAAATATTATATTTCATTCTGATTAGCGTGGGTCAACTTCAGTGGATTGTTTACTTTTCCGATTACAGTGTGTAATAGTTTCACATGATGTGACGTTTAACTTGCTGTACATTTAAGCACCGCAAGACGTGAATCTACCCTTTCGGATATTTTTATACTACGTTTCTTTGTTTAGTCGGTGTATTATGAAATGTCACCGGCTTCAGTTTTATTTTTATCCAGTTTTCGTTAAGCTAAACAGATTTCTGTCATGTTGATTCGTGTTTATCAAAGAGTCTCCAGAGTTATTTAAACGTAAGTATTGATTTTATTATCTCTCAAACAGCGAATGTTTGTACACAAAACTAATTGAATTCAATTTCTAAGATACGAAAACAGATCTGGCTTTCTGGTTCTTGAACAATTAATGATAATGTTAGAATAAAAAAAATATTTGTACGTGATATATATCGACAGTATTGACAGCTATATTCAGTTCTGTTTTATTCACTTTCAAGTTAAATCAATTCTGTACACTATTTTTAACATTGTAACTGTACATTGTAATTTCATCAGTATGTTTGTAAATTCATTTACGACAAAGTAACTTTTTATCTTAGTTTCATTAATTTTATCTTCATATTTTTCACAGTATCACAACAATAAAAATGGCCAAGGCAACGGTTAAAAGAAGAAAAAATGCCACTGCACCACTCAGTATTGGAAAACGGTAAGAGATATATATTTCTACCTATAAATAGATCCCTGTGCTGTATTATTCAATAACATACAAAATACACCTTTCTAGGAAATTATTATTTGACAATAAGCCTTATGGATAAAGTTGTACAGATTTATACCACTTATTGTCATGAGACTAACTTTATACCAGTATTAATATCAGTAGGCTACAAAATATCTTTAACCCTAAAAACATAAAGTTGTATTGAAGCATAAAATGTCCCAAAGTTCAGTCTCAGTAGAAATTCTTATTCATATATAATTAAACTATTTCTATATCTGATTTTTTTCATTATAGACTTACCATAGAAAAGCAGCTAGCTAATGATTCTAGTTATCAGTCCCTTTATATTGTTGCAACTTACATGTTACTCACTACTTAGCTATGTTTTGAAATATTTAAAAAAAACTTGTGATACTCTCTGTCTCTCTGATATTATCATAAAAAAACAATGTAATGCTTATCTCAATAAATTTAATTAATCATTTTTTTTCCTTATGCTACAAGGAATTATTATAAATGTCAATGCAACGCCTCATAATATGGATAAACCTTTATGTGTTGGGTGTAATGCTTTACAAATGTACAAAACTATCAATCACAATAATATGCATGTAAATATTTTAATTTATCATTTGGCATAATGTGTTATATTTTTCGAATTTAGAGACAATTCATTCTCAATCTAATGTTTTGAAATAAAATTGTTAGGATTTATTTTCCATGAGCATTGCATTTAAAGATATGTATAATTTAAGATTTCGACTGAAGGTGCTTGGTGGAATTTCAATATTAAATTTGAATCGTTCAAACTATGTACATTCTCACAGATTTTGTCACTAACGACCCGGGTTTCGCCTTTCGGCATCTTTAGGCGTTCAAGTGCACGGATGAACTTGAACTGACGCTTAGTAAATGAATGTTTCGTGTTTATATAATAAATAAATGTATCACTGAGTCTAAGGCCATTGCTGGCGAAAAGGATAAGCTCATGGGAATGCCCAAAGATTTGAGTAGAGAGTGGTTTTAAGAAATATATTTATTTGTTTGTCAGCAAAGGTTTTATGATTATATTTCATTTAAAATCTGAAGGCTATGCAGCTGTGCCCTATTTATTTCAAAATTTCCTGGAAAAAGAGCTTATGACTGTCCGTATTTGGGTGTAACATTTATATCCCTTGTTCCTGATTGAACACGTGTCCTTCCGAAATTAAGTGATTAGCAAAAGTAGACGTGTCCTTTTTCAGTCTAAAGGCTGCCATATGTTCTAATACTCTGATGTTTAATATCCTTTCTGTTTTGCCGATATAAAATTTTGTACAACAAGAGCATTGTAATCTATAAATTCCAGATTTATTTAAGTAATGTATTTTATCTTTATTGTTAACTAATAATTTGCCTAAAGAGTTTTCGAAAGGCGAAACCCGGGTCGTTAGTGACAAAATCTGTGAGAATGTGCATAGTTTGAACGATTCAAATTTAATAAAGATATGTAGATTTATAGGCGATGTCAACAATTCAAATGAAGGAATGTATGTTCCTAGTCGGCTGCGTGATCTGATCTTGTATTTATAGCTTTATTTGAATAATTCATTTCAATTATTCAATAAATTATATTCAGTAACCATTTCAAACATAATATTGCATTCATACCACGAAGCAGACATTTATTCAATAAATTATTTAGTGTCATATAATGTACGCTGAATTCTTGATCAATTTATTTTCAAGATAGACAATAGTTCTAAAATCATTTAAAGGCCATATGTTACTTTAAATAATAGAAATTATGATAATAACACATTTTATATATTAACACATAGGTAAGGTACCCAGATTTATTGAAATGCTTTATTAAATCCTTTCAAGGCCAAAACTGCAACATATTATTGAGACTGACAGTCTGATTTATTGGTGCATACTTTAATGTATCTTATAAAAATACATTTAATAATTTATGATGTCAACTATTTGATACATCAAATTCTCCTCCAATATTTTTCAGCTCTGTGAGACTTTTTTATCTCCAATTGACAGTGTTGAAAAACAAAATTCTGCATTGCGCTTGCATTATCTATTTTATTTCTTAATATTGACTAACAATTGTGCAAATTCTCTTTAAAGCCCATTTTACATATATTGCCGCGGTGAAATTAGAATATTTTTGATTTAATATCAGTTGATGATCAGAGCAAAACAACAAACAAAGACTATACTGAGAAATGACTGCTTGACATTCAATACATAATTTATATTGCCAGTCCATCTATTATATGCCAATACAATTGCTCAGTTGATTACCATCAATTGGTAACTGTTTATATTAAACCTCTAACGAAACCAATGGCTTTTTCAGTACAAATACAAACCGTATTGTTTCAGAATCAAAGTGCAAGCTCAGAGGAAATTTGCTCTCGGAGCTGCAACCATTCCAGTACAGCTGCCTAAGGAAACTTCTAGTCCTGTTATGATTGAACCTTATGAAGAACCACCTCGAGAAATCAAGCCCATTGTCGATGCAAATCAAAAAGCAAAAACTGAAGATTTCCTCACTTTTTTATGTTTCAAGGGTAAATATTATATTCTTGCATATATTTTAACGTTCTGTAAAGTTAGCATTTATTTGTATGTGCTCTTTTTCATTCATTAATGTGTAGATGTCACATTGTTTTGCATTGTTTGATGGCAGTAATAAAAAAATTAACACCTAACAATGAATTCTTTTCATTTGGGTGAAACACCAATTTACAAAACCAGTGTAAGTCAATTTAAACTTTTATATTAGAAACCATTTTTCCAATTTTTTGTTTTTCCCTGTCCTTGTCGATTTCTACATAAATAATATTTTTTGTAGAAGTGTATAGTTATAATATATCATACTATTAAGATATTTTTTTGATGTTTATTCATATTCATAAGAAAGCTATCAAAATTCCATTTGCTACCATGGGGAATTATAATCATTAATTCATTCTTAGATCCAGCAAACTAATTACTTTTTAATGATATTACATAGAATTTCGAAATTGCAAAAGTAATGAAAAATATAATGCTTACAATTAAAGAGAATCTCTCCTATTAATTATCCATTATATTGATGGTTTAATGACTAACATTTTACAGAATAATCACATAAAATATTAATTATTTAATAATAATATTTTGAGTTGATCATTGCTAAAATAACTGAATAAATCATTGGGAGTAGCATGATCCTACATCTATGACGATATAAATAATATAATTGATACTTGAAAATAATTATCCACATTCATTATTATCGAAGATCTGTGGTTTGACTACCCCTGTATTGATTCTTTGTTTTATATAGAAGTATTTTCCCTCATGGATCACAAGGTGGGTTCATCTCCTCAATACAATAACATGTAGTTTAAGTATGATATTAAACATAATTTGGTTGATGTCATGCATTCTTCAGCGACAGTTAGTTTTGGAACACCGGTCTTACTTTTTGTTTTAATTCGCCAAACTTTAAAATAATTATCCCAAATAAATTTTCAATTCCAGTTTTTGGAAAAAGAGAAATAAAAGGCAAAATATCGATTTTCAGGTACTTCAGAAATATCAGCTGATCCCATCTCTCAAATTCACCGTGAGCAGTACTCTTCAAAAAAATTAGTTGCTGTTCAAAAAAGTAGGATTCATAACAATAGCCCCCAACCTTCTACGTCTGTACAAGGTTTGTATTATAAATGTTATTTCACATCTTAATTGGTTTGTTTAATAAAAATAACAGCTATTTGCAATTAACGCTGCCATTATTTTAATCAATATTTTTTGCTTTTTCATGTTTTATCAACCTTGTTATTTTTTATTACCAACCAGTTGAACTCGTCAATAAATTTGATAACAACATTGTATTTAAAAAAAGTTCATATTAAAAAAAGTATGTGCAGATAGCACTAGTTATCGTAATTTATGCATGTCATTCAGAAATGCGGTTGTATTTGACTTGATGATATACAGTGGAACCCCGATCTATCGTTCTCGCATTGTTCGTTTTCCCGCATGGATCGTTCATTTGTTATAGTCCCGTCCAAACACCCATAAGAACAATGTTAAATAATTCTGCATTAATTTCCTGATTATACGATTTCCTCGATTCATCGTCTAAATATTATGGTCCCTTCACAAACATTATCCCGATTGAACATTTTTTTTTTAAATATATACATATTTCTCATTTCACTCAAAAACACGATCGACTCGATATTTTTTTTTGAAAAAAAACGAGACTGCAAGTGTGCAGGTGCTGTAGAATTATAATATCGACCCATACAAAATTTTTGTGAAAAAAAAAGAGACTTCAATAGTGTGCAGGCGCCGTAGAATTGTTTGTTATGATTTCTCATAATGCTTTCGCTTATGACTCACTGAGCTCCTGTGCACATTATTCATTTATCTCGCTGAATTTCTATAGTTTTGCCTCGAATCTCGTGCTGTAAAGTGTTCTAATTCAGATTAAAATGCGCCCCGTGAAAAAACTAGAACTCTCACAGAGAAATTCAAAATAATTCTAGACGATCAAAACACTCCAAAAGAAAAACGAATTGAAATAGCAAAACGTCTAGGACTTGCACCATCCACTCTGAACTCGATTGTTGCTTAGAAGAGTGACTTCAAATGCAAAGGGCAAATCAATCGAAAAGTGCGACAAATCAGCGAAGAAAAGAAAGACTGCTAAGAAGTCTACTTTAAATGAGCCTGAGGAAATTCTTCACGCGTGGTACCAGCAAGCGCGATCTGAAAATATACCTATATTGATTTAACCATACTCAGAGAAAAAACTTTGCAAATAGCTGAAAAAAGGGTATTTCCGATTTCTCTGCATCGAACGGATGGATCAATAGGTTTAAAGATCAGCATGGTCTTGTACAAAAAAACTAGCAGGCGAGAGCGCCGCTGTAGACCATGATATTTACGGCGTTGATATTAACTGTAAAGAAGCAACTGAGCATAAAGGACTTTTTTAAAAAATGAGTGAGATTTTTTTATTATTATTTTAAGCTTTCCCGCGTTATCAGTTTCCCGCATTTTTCGTTGAGTTTTTTCGGTCCCTTGAAAAATGTAAAATCGGGGTTCCACTGTACAATATTTATTTGAATGTATGTTTGTACACTGGAATTTTCTATTGATTTATGGATTTAGATCTAAAGATGTTTTCATACCTCCCCACACAATTTCATCCTGAAAGAGGAACATAGAGAGAGTGAATAGCTAAGCTCTATTCAATTCCAAACTTCTTCAAAGCGACTGATTTCCTGACCTGTTTTCAAGATGTCTATATATTAATAAAAAAAATATTTGTTTCAGGATTCATCCCATTCGGCGTACGTAAACAAGCCTCACAATTTCCTACTCGTAACTCGAATACTCAGATTACAATACAAGCACTAAGGAGCAAATACAACAGAGAAAAGCAAGCAAAACTGTGTGCGCTGGCATTTAAGAAAAGTGGAGATGTTTGCAATCAACCAAAAAGGGTATGCATATACAAATAATTTTAACAAAATGTTTTCAAAAGTTCAGGTGTTATGTGGCTGTAATAGCAATAATATGTGTGAATAATTATGACGTTGAAGAAAATTATATTTTCAAACTCTACGTACTTACTATCAAATCTTACTCAAACCAACAATATAATCTTTTCAAAATGGTTTTAAACTTAATGAAAAATATTCACAATGTACAAAAAGCTAAAAGAATTTATTTAAAATAGTATCACGATTTCTAGCATTTAGTAGGAGTTTCTCAAAAAAAAATGGTCCATTATTCAAAGACCTTTTTTACCTAGACTAAGTCATAAACGACAGCTGGATATATAATATCCCATATTTTTACAGGTACAACATTATATTAAAAAAAGAAATGTATTATTGTGCTACGTTTCTTAGTTAAAAATTGTTTTTAATTAATAATAATTTTTCAGGTCCAAACAAGATCTACTAACGAACTAAAGCTTTCTAAATCAGCAAACAAAAGGAAGCCCAACTGTATCTCTTCAAATTTTAAGGCCAACAGACAGCCAAATAGTCGAACTAGGCCAGTTCGAATTAATAAATCGGCTGTTAAAGCTAAGATAGTTCAAAAGAGCTCAGAAAAAAATGTTTCGTTGCGAACCAGAGTTGTATCTGTCTACGCAACGTCTAGATTGAATGATAACAAATCTACTTCTAAAGGTTTTGAAGTGCGCCAACCTTTTAAAAAGCCAGCCACGAGTGCTAAACAGTTGCCCACACCAAACATGAGAGTAATGTTAGATAAAAAAATCGGAAGGCAGTGTAAAAATACTAAGAAAATAGCTCCAAAGGTAACAAAGAATATTCAGAGTCCTCGTTCAATAAAAAATCATCTAAATACAGCAGGCAATATCAGAACAAGTCCCAGAAATTTTATGATTACCAGGAAAGGAGTGTTCTCTAAAATGAATCTGAAAGGTAGTTTGATGAATTCGACAAATTTATGCCAAACGAGAGCAGGAACTGTACGAAAATTTGTAATGCCTCCTGATATGAAAAACAAAATTATTGAAGTGACCAAAGAAAAAAAGGAAACACCTCCAATTATAACGACTTCAAAGAAAAAAAAGAAACCCTCGGATGTGATAGATTTTTCATCTGATGATGACGAACCTCTCTACAAGAAACTTGGTTCAGAAGTTAAACCACCAAGCAAAGATTCCCCAGTTGTAGAAAAAGAAGTTAAAGTAAAGGATACAAAAGATGTGAAAGGTGTTGCCAAAGTGCATGATACTCGCAAAAATATTAAATGTGAAACTGTGATAGATAGCCCATTAAAAAATACTCCGATTGTTAAAATTGTGCCAGCTGATAAGATTACCAAAACTGAAACAAATAGTCGGACGACACGACAAAATTTAAAAAGTCCTCCGAATGTACCTACTTGCAATACGAATACTCCTGATGCGTCACCGACGAATAAATTTGTACCAAAAGTAACGCAGAAAACTGCCATGGTGCCACTTCAAATTGTTACTCAAAATTTGAAGTTTTTAAATGATCGAAAAAAGAAGATTGATAAATCAGAAATAGTTAGTACAAATGTCAAAACTCCTGATGTGATAGTTGGTAGAACACCTAAAAATAATCTCGATAATGATGTCAAACATGAGAGCAGTGCAAAACGAAGAAAATTCAGTGATTCCTCCGATTTACTTTGCTCTACAGAAATTGAGCAGTTGGTCAAAGAATTGGAGAAAAGCTTTAGTGATTCCGATGAAGAACCGCTCGCTGCTAAAATATTGGAAACAACTTCAAAATCTTCAAATACTACAAAGCCGTCGACTAAACCTAAGAAAGTTGCTAAAAATAATAAAATTAAAACAGTGACAACTAAAAAACCTAATTTGTCAATTTTAATTGATACAGAGACTAGAGAAATAGCTGACAATCATGTTAAAATTGTCCTCGATACACCCACTCCACACACATCAAGTAAGAAAGACACTAATTTAATCCCATCACTCGAAGAGTCATTGAAAATCTTTGGTATACCTAAAATGGAAGAAGTCAAGAAAAGTATTGTAAAAAAAGCTGAAACTCTGAAAGGAGACAAGAATAAAGGTCATCCAATTAATGCTGCTACAGAAGCAAAACGGAAGTCCCTCACTGATTCTGAAATTGATTTAGCAGATCTTTCTAAAAATGAGTGCAAAGATAATCGAAATAGAAAGTTTATCAAATCAAAAGAATATATCGAGAGGTGGCTTGATAGCAGCCTCCGGCTTGGTGCTGATAGCCCCAGTAATGAACTCATGTCGATTCATGGTATAAAAAACATGCCAGTTGATTTACCTCTTGCAGAACCTGTACCACTGAGTCTTACAAATTCTGTAGATATCAAAATCCAATTAGTACCAGAAGTCAGTCATACGGTTAAACAATCGCCTGATAAAAAACGCATCATAGAAAACAAACGTATACAGATGCAACTGATGAAACAAAACATGCCTACTGTTGCGATAAAAGAAACAGATTTGTCAGATCTACCAGCGTTTTCTAAAATAGGATTGACTGACCAGTCATCCAATATTTATGAATTTGATAGTGAATCTGAAATGGTAACTTTTCCACGGAAATTCAATATTTCTAAACCTCCAGAGAATTGCGCATGGAAACCAAAATTTTCTAAAGATTTATCTAAAGGAAAATCATTGACTCCTTTCTATAATGCGGCTAAGAGAAAAGCTAACAATACTTTCTCAATTGAAGAATCCGACTCCAGTACGTCAAAGAAGGTTATTACAAGTGGGATCATGCACTTGGAGCCGGTTGAGTTACCAATATCGGTGACAGCAGAAGATTCTTCATTTGATGTCCACACAATATTTAACAGTGAAGATATGCCAATACACAATCAACAAGCCCAACCCATTACTATCTCTGACACAAGTACAATGTGTGGCAAAAGCACACCCAATGATGTTAATGTAAATGGGGATGATTCTGAAGGGCATTTGTTTTACATACCATTAGCAGGCGTAAGCAAAACTGGCGTAAATATGGAACATTTGATCCAAGGAGTAGCTGTCAAATTAGGAACTCAAGGGCCTGATGGTTCAAACCAGCGTGTTATAATGAGAGCTAAACTGGTGACTAAATCCCAAGTTGGTAATAGCAAAAATGTCAGTGAAAATCTCGCAAATCAGGTTGGTCCAGTTCAAGACATGGTGAGGAGTGTCATGGGGACTATACCTAACACAACTCCATTTCAAAATAATTTCAAAACAACCGTCGAACGAAAGTCTACTGATACACCAATATATAACATGAATACATCTCCAATTCTGCCAAGGTTTAACCAAATACCTCAGGCTAACAAAGTTACAGTCGAAGCGATGCCATTCCTACGAGGAAGTAGCAAATCAAGCACGTGCAGTTCACAACGATCTACCAACACTCAGAAACGTGGATCAATATGGAATACTAAAGTTGGTGAAGTCATAAATCATTCTAATAATACAGCCTTTCCCCAAATTGATGATCCAGCTCGAATGGTCGAAGCTCCCGTTTTCAGGCCAACTGAAAAAGAATTTCAGGTAAGTGATTGATTATGTGAATTACGTAATTGATATTGGTATATATACAGGTTTTACTCGCCAAATTCAAAATTTTAAAAATCAAATCAAACAATTTATTGTATTTTGTAAAAACATGAGAATTTTAAGAAATACGTACATAAGATACTGTCAGTGTGAAAAAACCATTCATCATACTGAAGAAGTGTGTGAGCTTGTTGGACCCATAAATCATACTCTAATTTTTCTACCACCCTATTTTCCAATGATGAATCCTATCGAAGAAGTTTTTTCAAAAATCCATCAAATCGTCTAAATTTGGAAGATGTAATAAATGTGCCTATTGCTACTAGAGGTCGACACGGACCGAAATTTTACAAAATTACTCAGTCCAAGCCCAAAAGATTCAGGCCCGAGTCTAATAACACACTTTTTATCCGAACGAGACGCGAAGTCCAGATTTATATTCCTTAGCCCGAAAAATACCTGTTTTTTTTACAAATTTTCCAACAATATACGATTCTCTATTTCTTACGTTACGTATAATAGCTTTTCGTTACAAATAATATTGCCGCATGACTGACACGAACATAGTCTGAAATATTTTTCTAACGAAATAAATTCCCGATCCGGCCTGAGCCTGAATCTCAATTGTGCTTATCCGCCTGAACCCGACCCGGGCTTATACAGACCTAATTGCTACCATCACTTCTGCAAATTGCTATAAATATGTATATGAAACTACCTGCAGCTGCCACAAAACATATCTTTTTCGTTCATACATATGTCTGTATTTCATAGATGTGTAATAAATAAATTATCCAATTGTTTAAGTTGATTTGTAAAATGTTGAATTTGGCTTATAAAACCTGTAAAAACTGTTTTTAACGAATTCCTTTTTTTCAGGACCCATTAGAGTTCATTGAAAAAATAAGTCCTGTAGCTGCGAGATACGGCCTCTGCAGAATAGTACCTCCAGCCAGTTTTAAATCTGAATGCAAAATATCTGACGATATGAGATTTACACCACACAACCAATACCTTCACCGAATGCTGTACAGATGGGGGCCTTCTTCAAGAGAAATGTGTGCCATCAAGAAATATCTAGCTACTCAAAGTGTGTCTTTCAAACAGCCACCTTCGGTAAACAACAAGAAAATATTTCAATATCATACTCATTAAATTTGAATCGTTCAAATTATGTACACTCCCACAGATTTTGTCACTAACGACCCGGGTTTCGCCTTTCGGCATCTTCAGGTGTTCAAGGATGAACTTGAACTGACTCAGTTCAAGTTCATCCGTGCGCTTGAACACCTGAAGATGCCGAAAGGCGAAACCCGGGTCGTTAGTGACAAAATCTGTGGGAGTGTACATAATTTGAACGATTCAAATTTAATATTGAAATTCCACCAAGCACCTTCAGTCGAAATCTTAAATTATATCATACTCATTAAATTGTCATTTTTCAGTTTAGTCAGATAATTATGAAAATAAAATTATTTTGTAATGCTATAATAGGCTATTTTTATTTAAAGAAAACAACTTATGATATAACTTGGTGACACATGTTTATATTTAACATTATTGTTACGAAATAGGACCAACCTTAATGTAACAAGATGTGTGACTTAACTCCTTAGTTTAAGGAAAGGAATGTGTCAAGGAAACAAAAAAACATAGATGTGCAAGCTTTATCACTACAACGGTGAAGAAATAGGGTAGCTCATTTAGCACAATCAGTAACAGGGAAATTTCTAATTATAGACATTATTGTATTAACCTAATGACTTTTAAGAAGAAACATATACCCACAAAAAATATAGTTAAAAAGTAGTCATGTTCTGATGAGCATGCAGTGGGTAAGAAATCATCACCTGACCTAGCTGTATCCTTATACTTTGAAAATAGAAATATTGACTAACTAAATGAGTAGCAGTTCTCATAGTAAAACCTCTGTTGAAACGAGCTATATTTGAAGCCCATATGTTCCACATTAGTGCAGACATGGTTAAAAAAATACTCAATTATTATCAGTATGTTAGTGGGATAATTTTTAATTGTCATTTAGCTTGTCAGTACTATGTAAAACTTAAAATATATCGATATACCAATTAGTATAGGACCAATAAATCTTTAAAATATATGAGTCGTCTGGTATCAAAAGCAGAACTGTTCCGTATATGATGTACATGATGTATGGAACAGTTCAGCTTTTGATACCAGACGACTCGTATGTAACATATCTGCCGCAGTACCATAAATCCGTGCATAGTGTCAATATATTGATAAGTCAAGATACATGAATGTTATTCATTGTTTTATACAAAATCTAGTGTTTCAAATATTCACATAGAAAATGCTGGAAAAGTGTTGAATGGGTTGAATAATAAATATAAGCCATGGTAACATACTATTTGCAAAAATGTATTATGTCCAAGTAGCTAAGAAACTATAAAATTGCACAATTACTAAGGCTACTTTACATGAGAGACAAATGATAATTAAATAAAAAAGAAAATGATAATTTTATTTCAATTGTGAGTGAAAACAAAATGTTCAGTCGCTTACGGAAATCAACTGTCATGACAAACTTATTGAAATACCCGAATTTCAAATTCAAATCTGAGACTAACTAGTTAGATCATTAGTATTGTCTTTGATTTAATAGTGCTACAATTTTCTCTTAGATAGATCACTTTCTACACGGATAGTGTTAACAAAAGTCACAATATGGAATATTAAGTTATTTTTTGATTAAAATGAACATACATTTTTCTAATTTCAATGAAAATGAATCTATATTATATTTTATGAATGCTTGTGTTATTTTATGTAATTTTTCTATTTCTTACTTCCAGCTCAGTGCTATAGAAGTGGACCTGCCTAAACTATATCACATTGTCCAAAATATGGGTGGATTAAAGAAAGTCTTAGAGAAGAAAATGTGGTTGAAAGTTGCCGAGGAGATGTGTATACCACTCAACGTCAACTATATGGATATTCGGTTAGATGAAATATATTGCAAATATCTCCTGCCCTACGACACATTATCTGTTGGTATGTCGAAAATATTGATATGTAAAAATTGTTTCTTAACCGTTATTGAATAAATAGAAATAACCAGGTGGCAACTCCACCTTACAAAATTTCTTGGATGTGGTTTAGGGCTGTAACAAATTGCTTTGGTTATATTGGCTTTTAATTTCCATCGTGTATTAGCTTTTAATTCATATTTTTACTTCTATGGATTTTTTGGTGTTTCTATGGATTACATATTTTTTATTTTTGACTAAGCTCTCTTCATTTTTACGACATTTTAAGATTTATAGAATATCATCTAACTCATTTTTCCCTAAAATGCCAGTTGGCTCAATTCACTTCTCAGGGGCTCCTATGTAAAACCTTATATGCAAACAAATTAAAAATTATTACAATATTTCATTGATCATCATTTTTATATTTCACAGTTTTATATTCAAACTATAAATACGTTACAGATAGATACATAAATAAAAATACACATGTGTATGTATAGTACTAATTTTTTAAATATATTTTGTTGCAGAGGAAAGGCGTAAACTGTTTGAATCAGTGGATTTAGAATGGGAAAAACGTCAAAGCAGAATGGTATTTCGTGCAGCAAACCCACTCAGCTTCCTCTGCGAAACCGATATAGACGAGCAAGAGTACGACATCACAGAAGACATTGAGGAGTGCATTACCCGTGGAAAATCAATGACCCTTTGCTCGTTTGCCAGGGTGGCTAAAAATACCATGACCATGTATTATGGTAAAACCAATGTACAGCCCAATCCTGATGAGGTAATTTGCGATATTAACTTGAGATACTTTTTTATTTGTGTTGAATCAAAAAATATTTTTTAATCCCATTTATTAATACAATATTAAAGGTTATCCTCGAAATAACAGACAAATGCGGTAACAGTAACAAAAGATCATTGCGTGATTCATATCCAGCGTGGTGTCACAAGCATCAACATTGGAGAGTGCATTTTGAAAAATGCACCGTTGCAATGTATTTACAATATTGCCAAGTAGTACATTCTCGGAGCGTGTTATTTAGTTATCGATTTCTGAAATATTTATTTTAGCCATTACATGGTAAATCCAAAATAGTGAATTGTATAAATATTATGTCTGGATATCACTAATTAATTAAATATGTATATTTGAGTGCAGTGCTCAATTGCTCCTATATGTCAGTTGTCCCTGAATATGATATATTTATGAAAATGTTTTGTTTTGTAAAAAACTACGCTTATGGGGAGACTGCCGCATATGATATAGGAAACTTCTCTATTGGAGGAACATTATAATGTGGCTTACTGTATTCCAAAATAGATAAACACATGTGTCTGTTGATAGAGGAAATACAGTGCTTTACTATTTTATTTTATATTAACACTTAGTAAGCGGGAAACGACAAAAGTCGTTTTTAGCGTAGTGTTGGTAGAATGCGGATCGCGGCAAAAGTCGTTTTTAGTGTATTTTCGGTAGAATGCGGATCACAGCATCATACGTATTTTTAAATCGTCGCTTGTTTGCGGGACATATAATATCACGGGTTTGTTTGTCGGCGTTAAATAAAATGCCGCAACTAATTAACATTAGTCCTAATTCTTTGCTAGATTATAAGGGTGGAAGTTTGAGCTAAGAAACAAAAAATCAACTGCGTTATAGAATTATTTTGTGATCTCCATCGCTAGTTTAGATTGAGTCGTTTAATGAGTTGGACTATTTTTCATACCGCTCGCTCGCGTTCTTTAGTTTATCGTTTCGGTTTTTTGTTATTCGAATATATTACTATTGTATAAGACGTTATACCTACCAGCATACACCATGATAAAGATGATACATGCACATAATAGTATATGATTATCAACCAATACACATGTTGCGTAGATTGGTTCATAAGTTTAATTCTTCAAAAAAACTGCGGCAACCGCAAGTGACCCTTTTTTGACAAGAAGCAATAAAACTAATAAGTTATTATGCATTGAATGTTCGTATTTATTATTTACAAAAAGGGTGACACATGTGTCTGGAATATTTACGCTGTAATTTTTACAGCATTAGATTTTACACTTCCAGTGGTAGTAAAGTTGTAGGAATGGCGATTATATATTATAATTATTTATATAATTATAAAATATTGATAAATATTCTATTTTGTTATATAGAATGTTTTGAATATTTAATATTTATAACATGCGGGTGCTATCTACTAAATTGATAACAGGTTTTATATTCAGCTTAGAAACATAGTGAAATTATGATGTTATCGAAATGTTCTAATTTTATTTTTAATGATTAAGTGTCACGCATGATTTCTTTAAAAATTTCAATCGAAAATATCGTTTGGTTTAGAAGTTGTGTTGATTTTAAGAATGTAATATATTTGTGCGCTAATCACTAAAAAACGCCCGCTACAGGCTTGAGTCTATTTTTTAAAAAGCCCGACTAAGAAGTGTTAATTTAGAGTCATTGACTTTCATCTAATTTATATATTTGTGTATTTAAATGTAGTTGTGCAATATTTCTTTATTTATTTTTTCAAGACTGCTGTTTCCCAATAGCACCACGATTATATTTGCAATATTATTTGTTTTTTCAGGTGGAATCAAAATTTTGGCAGTATGTGACTTCAAGGAAGAGCCACGTCTGCGTCAGCACCGGATCTATTGATTCGAGCGTTTGGGGATATGGATTCCCCAATGCCAAAACAAAGAATACCCCAATCTCTAAACATCCATGGAATCTCAAGGTTTGCTCCATTGTTTATTCAATATCACTTTACTATTCTTTGTCCATCTATACATTATAATTTAAGACGTTTTAGTCGATATTTTTGTGTGTGCGGTATGTGCAAACATCGTATGTACTGAGTTTTCATATGAAGAGTAATAATGCAAAGCACAAAATATTTTTTTTGAAAGGGAAACAAAATATAATATAAGACACACTCAATTCTTGTTTCAAAGCATTAGGTGGGCAACTAGAAATGGCTACGCGGTTGATGTCTTCGCCTCCGCTGCTCTAGAGAAGTCAATCTCACAACACTGTGGGGTAAAATAAATAAAAAGGCTCTGAAGTTTATAATTAATATATATGTGGTAAAAAAAAGTCATAGTCAAAGTGATAAATATAATAAACAAAGTAAATGAAATAACATTCTAGATACTTCTAACTACCCTAGTATTGTTACTTTGTGCCAGAGGTCTGCACGGGCCGAAATTTTACAAAACTACCTGGTCCGAGCCCGAAAGACTCAAGCCCGACCGGCCTGGGCCCGAGTAATACCACACTTGTTACCCGAACCCGACTGAAAGCCCAGATTTATACTCCTAAGCTCGAAAAAAACCCGTTTTTTACAAATTTACAACAATTTACGATTCTCTATAGAACTGGAATAATTAAAATCATGGCTGACTTATGACACGAACATAGTATGAAATATTTTTCTTACCTGGTCCCGGCACGAGCCCGAATCTCAATTGCGCTTACCCACCCAACCCTAGCCCGCACAGACCTCTACTTTGTGCCTAGTTTTTAAGCTTGAAGATTTTACTTTATTAAACACAACTATACAAAAAAAATGCTGTGTGGTCTAGTGGTCAACGTCGCCAGCTACCGCTACGGAGGTCACGGGTTCGAATCCCAGTATGGGCAGTTTTATAAATTGATTTTTCAATCGATTTATGAATTTCTGTTCAAAGGCATGGATGTATGTGACATTGGCGGATCCAAGGGGGGGGCCATGGGGGCCATGGCCCCCTCCTTGGGAGAATTTATTTTCCATTTTTATGATTTATTAAAACTTTATTTTGAAATGGGCTCTTTAATTGTTTAGTTTACTATGTTTTATAGAATACATACTTACTTAAATATGTATTGACTATTTTTATATACACCCAATCTTTTTTTACGCGATACATTGGAGGAAGGTGGCGCGTAAAAAAACCTCACTTTCGTATGATTTGATAAATCGGTTCCAAAAATCAAAATATCGCATAAAAAAGTATCAAAAATGTATGAAAAAAAAATTGTTCCTCAAATTAGCGCAAAAAATATTTTTTTACGGTGCCGTCCAAAAAATCGCGTTATTTCAAAATCGCGCAAAAAAAAATCGCATAAAAAAAGGCTTTCATCTATTTTTTAATGTATTATTTATGTATCATGCTTATTTTAAAATTGAATGGCCCCCTCCTGGGACAATTTCTGGATCCGCCACTGGTATGTGATGTCTTGAATTCCCCCCTCCCACCCATCTTATCCTATGAACGGGGCGTATTGAGAGCGATTAGCTAACCACTAGTCCTTTTGTAGCCCTTTCCTTCAAATCCTACTCTCTTTGGAAAAAGAGAGGTTGAGCAACTGAGTAACAAGCAGTTCTCGTAGAAACACTTCTGTTGAGATAAACTCCATTAGGAGTCCATATGCTCCACATTGGGAGCGGACATGGAAAAAAAAATATACAAAAAAAAAAAACTACTTAGAAGATGAAAACATCATTTTTTCCTTCTTTATTTCATATCATAGAAATTTATCACATAATAAATTATATTGAATATGTTTTAGGTTCTTACAAACAACAGTGGATCTGTACTACGATCTCTCGGCCCAATTATGGGCGTCACTGTACCCACATTACATGTCGGCATGGCCTTCAGTGCTTGCTGCTGGTATCGGGATCCTCATGGCCTGCCATGGATTGAATATCTCCACGAAGGCGCTCCTAAGATATGGTATGGTGTGCCTGACAGTCAGAGTGCAAAATTCAAAGAGGCACTCACGTCAATCGTCCCTGGGTATTGCCAAAGGAAGACAATATGGCTTCTGTCAGATACAACAATGGTGCCACCTACAATGCTGACTGAACACGGTGTATCCTTATGTCGCACCGTTCAACAGCCCGGAGAATATATCCTTGTATTTCCTAAAGCATTTACTTCAAGTATATGCACAGGATACAATGTTTCTGAGAGTGTTTATTTTGCAAGTAATAATTGGCTTGATACTGCTCATCAAGATTTTACGGTAAGCCAATATAACCAAATTCAAACTTATCTTTTTAGCCATGTCAGGTCCCAAAATGGATCAAGCTGTCTTTACAGAAGATGTTAAGTGAGCTTAACCCTTCTTCGGAAAGGATAAGAAAAGACAGATAAAGTTGAAAAAAGTACTAGAAGTCAACTGATCATTTTCTCCATGCCTTTAAATTGGGGTTGAGTGAAGACAGTCAAAAACAACTGACATTCATGATTGAAAAATCAATGTACAAAATTTCCATTCAGGTATTCCGCCTCAGTCAAGTAGATAAAAATCCACTTATCAACCCAACCAGTTTATATAGATTTAATTATCCATGCCATAATCAGGCTAATTTGTGATTATACCGTTAACTGTGCAATCTGTTGCAATGCAAAATAATGACTAGCATTGTTCATATGTAATATGCCTTTTTCACACTCTTTTTCAAGTCTTCAAAAGCCAGTTTGCCAACTTGCCAGTAGTTAATTGGCAAGTCTCACGTGTTCATCTATGATTAAGCCTATAGTAATTTACATGCATGATTTTCAAAAAAAAACAATTGTTTCACTATATTGACTGTTCTTACTTTTGTTGCAGGATATTCGAAACAGTTGCGAGCCCTCAATGTTTTCACTGGAGAGACTGATAGTGGCAATATCAGAAGATGTGAGATCATCGTACCAAGCCTTAAAGCAGATCCTTCCGACACTTAATAAAATCATCCTGACAGAGAAGCATCACCGCGAAAGACTATTCAACTTCGGTCTCAAGGTAAATTGAAACAAGTCAAATTCTTCTGTTGTTTGTTTGTATATTATGTTAACACATATAGGCGAGAAATGTAAAAATACGTTTATCGTGTACTGTCGTTTGTGTTGGTATATTGACTCATAGATTTAATGGTTTCTTCAAAATAACTGCCACGGCAAGTGACCCTTTTTGACAATAAGCAATAAACCTCATAATTTATTATTCCCTGAATGTTTGTTCACACATAGTATTTTTTCAAAAAAGGCGACACATGTTTCTCGAATATTCAGGGCATCAGATTCCACACTTCCAGTGATTGTAAATTTGTAGGAATGAGGATCTTATACTGTAATTATTCATATAATTGTATGTAGGGAATCCAATCTCGAGCCAAAATGTCGATCCCGGGATTTCGGGACTACAATTTTATGATCCCGGGACTAGTCCCGAAATTGGGGTTTTTTTTATAGTGCTACACATTTCATTTTTATAAATGAAATTTATAATATTGGTCAAAAATTAATAATACAACTTATTCTATATTATATTCATTATTATAGTATCTTGGAAATGCAACCGTAGAAATAATGAAATATATTTTTTGACACTGGTATTATATAGGAGCTAAAAGGAGTGATTTTTTGTTGAGTCTAATTTTAAAGAGTTACTATATTATTGTTTTACCACCTCAGCCAGAAATTTTGTTTTTGAAAATGTCATATACATACATATTTATAACAATAGAAACACCACTCAAGTTATCTACACGCTGGATTTGACAGATAATAATAAACATAACAAAGCATAAAACGTAAAGCAAAGCCGAAATGGCATTAAAATAAATAAAAAATCAATCAACATTTCAATATGAGAAAGAAACAAGAAACATTTCATACTGATAACAAAACTTCTTATCGCCAAAAGTGTCCATTTACAGTAATCTATAATATGCTTTAGAATTAAATATTTTTGGGATTCATTAAAACATAATTTTTACCATAAGTGACTTCTAATATTTCATTTTATTACTTTCATCTCCAGAGTTTATTTTCGAATATGTTATCTTAATTGTGCTTTGTGAAACATTGAACAATGGAACATTGTTTATTATATTTAAGGATTCGACAATCAATTGGGTGCGTTTTACTTTACAAAGCCATGACGATTCTATTTTATAAGAAAACCAATCCCGAAGGTTTCGGGATCATGTTTTCTAATCCCGGGATTGAAATGTATCGAAAACTGTACGGGATCCCATACAGTTTTCGATTCCCTAATTTCGATTCCTAATTTCGATTCCCTAATTGGATTCCCTAATTGTATGGTATGGTATGGGTTAATGTTATTTTTTATACAGAATATTTTGAAAATTTTAGCCAAAAATATTGTTTGACTTAGAAGTTGTGTTGATTTTAAGAATGTAATATATTTTTGCGCTAATCACGCCCGCTTACAAAGTGTTAATGTTGTTTGAACTGAAATTGTCTTAAAACGAAATGATTGATATTAAATAAAATCCACAAAGTTTCCATAATTTTGCGGCTTTAAATATTATTTTTTTTTCATTGAAGTCATCTGAGCGATCTCAAATTTTAACTGGAAAGAAGAAGATAGCAAAACGACAGGATGAGGCTGATGAATGTCACCGATGCCGTTCTAATCTCTACCTGTCTATGGTGAGTAAAATAATCTACGTACAACCAAACTCCTTTTTTTCCATGTCCCCTTCTCAATGTGAAGCATATGACATCATAATGGCGGTATCTAAACAGATTTTTTTTTTCTTTGAAAACTGTTGGTTAGTAAGTTGCTCTCTTTTTTCGAAGAGAGTAGAGATAGAAGGATCAGACAATGACGAGACTAGTGGTTAGCTCTCACTACGCCGTTTTTAGGATAGGATGTGTGCAAAGGAATTCAAGACATGAAATATATCCATGCCTTCGGACAGAAATCCATAAATCGATCTATAAAAACTATCCATACTGGGATTCGAACCCGTGACCTCCGTGTTCTTAGTCAACGGAATTGATACTCAACCATGCGGCTGGCAACCAAATTAATTCAATTTGAAATTATTGTATGTGTGAAAATATCAAATATTTACAGGGTAATAATAAATATTTAGATTTACATTGTGATGAAAGAATTAATTAGCCTTTTAGCTGCCGTAGATAATTAATAGTAATTACCTAGCACGCCAGCTATAATTTGTAACTATTAATGTAATTAGTTATCGACGAGATAACTCGTTTCTGGCGTGTTGAGCACGAAAATTTTTAAAAGTTATCTCGTCTGTGGTAGCCATCAAGTTAAGGTAATGAATCTTCGATTCTGCAATAATTTGATATCTTTCTTTACTATTTTAGATTTCAATCGAAAAGAGAATGCTTTTCTACCCTACTTTTATTACCCAGTTTTGGGTTGACTTTTCAAACATGCTGTTTAAAGCTTTTTCTCATTCTCTTATTACTAAATCTAAGACCACTTTGCACTGAACTAAATTATATTAGTTGAAATGCCATTACTTGAAGAAATTATTTAAATAGTAGTTAGAATGATATGTATAGTCTTTTCGAAATGACAAAACTTACTAAATTTTAGGAATTAGTTCTGAGGACAATGTCATACTGAAATAACTGTCAACTATATTTGATGACCCTTTTTCAGTTGGCTATTATATTTCACAACACAATATAATTCAGTTATCACAGTGTAGATTCCGAATTGTTTAATTGGAACGTTATCTAACCTGAATTCAGTTTGATTTTATTATTACCCCAATTTAAAAGTGTACTTTTTTTTTAGTTGTACGGAAACGAAGAAGGAAGTGTCTACTGTTTGGTTCATGGAGCAGAATTCCTTGCGGAAAATCCGACGGAAGTTGAAAACTGTAAATTAGTATACATCCATTCAATACACGAACTCGACAAATTACTGTCAAACCTGATTGAACGAATCAACCATTTAGTCAATAAAAAATCCACTAAGCTGAAATAATCAACACTCATTAAATAACCAATAAATGTGCCATTTAAGACAACGGATTGGCAGCAATGCACATCTTACATAATAATGTGTGATATGTAAAGTTGAATACGTTTTCATGTAAAATTTAACAATACATGGTCATTTTCTGAACACGTCGATAACAATAAATTGATTGAAAATCATTTAAGATAATTGTTTGTACGCAATCATTATTGCAAGCTTTTATATTCATATACATCTGATTATAATTGACTGTGATTGGATCAATCAAATTATTTATGACTTAAATATTTTTATTTTTCACCATTACGGTTAAAATAAAACGATTTTGTAACAGACATCTATGGATGAGAAAAGTTATCATTTCTATTAATTTTTTATAATTTTCAATTTTTTTTTTCAATTCAATATTTAGATTAGTTAAATTTTTGAAAAAAATAACATGTCACTTTTAACGCTCAATAAGTCATGAAAATTAAGAATTTCATAC
This sequence comes from Himalopsyche anomala, assembly GCA_031772345.1. NCBI lineage: Eukaryota > Metazoa > Arthropoda > Insecta > Trichoptera > Rhyacophilidae > Himalopsyche > Himalopsyche anomala. Next base: position 4,304,410 of record CM062844.1, on the reverse strand, counting down.
AATTCACCAGACATTTTAAAACGGCATATTTTTTTTCTATGACTATTCTAATCATTCAAAAGTGATATTAATAAAAGTATTTTTAAATTAAAATTATTCTATTGTATAGGTATTAATTGTTTAATAATTTATGTATGCAAATATTCAAAAATTGTGTTTTAGTAGTTTTGACACTTTTGTTAAAATATATATCAAATGCTGATATTTATGTATTTTTTATTCAGAAACAGTAATTTTTTTAATATTCGAATGTATATTAATATCTTTTCTCGGTGAATAATCTTAAATTAAGGTTAAATTAAATCATCTTACTCTTTGTCTATTTTATAATCGTGTACAAAATTTAATATTTATGTATAGTTATGCATATTTTTTTTAATACTCTAGGTATATAATCCATTATAATTTTTAAAAATAAATTATTTACAGGATAGTTTGTGGCCTTGACTCATAATTATCCATTTTGGTAAGTATAAGTCATTATGTTAAGTATTTTAATTAATTGAAAAAAAAATTGTAAAATAATTTTTATACAAAAAAAAATCGTTTACTTTTTTTAAAATCTGCTTTAATCATAAACCAAGTCAATCAATTGAAAATTTTATCTTATTGTGTATTTTTAGTTAAACATAATAGAATAACATTTACCTTATCTTTCTTAAAGCATATTTCTTTTACAATGTAATTTTTAAAAAATGTCTCTTTATTTATGTTTTTATGCCATGAATTTTAATATCTTTCTTGTGCCCCATAAAAAGTGTCCTAAATTTTCAGTGCGGTGTGGTTTACTTTGTAGATTCCCGTAAAATATTTTGCTAGGCTTTTTATATATTTTGACATTAAAAATGTGTGTCAATGTTTTTAATTTTAGTGTAAATCATCTGTGCTCATTCATAATAATAACCCGCTCTTGCCTGTTACAAAAATATGTGTAAAATTTGATAACATTAATTATACAAAAAAACAATGTTAAACTAGACATTGCTAAGTCATCACTAATTTTATAAATACCGAAATTCATTGTATACATGTCATAAACTTGTTTTAAATCTATCAATGAATGTTTGTATTCTTAGATTATTCTGATACGATGAATTTTTAATAAAGTATTTTTAATGTATTTGTGGAAGTATGTCTTCCCCATAAATTATCTTGTATATACATATATATGTAATGTGTCCATAATATTCAATATTATAGACAGTAAAATTTCCTCATCAGCATATTAATTTTTGATTTGGTATTTTTGCTATTTGTGTGTAGATTATAAATTAAATTTAGTATTCTGTGATATTGGGGATGTAAGAAAGATCTGATACCTATGAATACAGATGTCATATTGGAATACAACAGTTTCGTATTTTTATTTATATATTTTAATGTGAATTTGAAGCATCAAAAAGTAAACGGAAGAGTTGCCAAGCTGACAGGTGCTATGTGTAAAAAATTCAATCTCTTGGAATTATCTTTAATTTGAAACAAAAAGTGTAATACAGTCGTCCTTTAACTTTTGTACCTAATTGGTTGTTGAAAAGATCTATAAATGTTGAATGTACCAAGTGTTTTTATTCATTGTTCAATGGATATTATAAAGTTAAGCTGTATGAGCACTTTATCTTTAGAGAGATAGTTGATTCGTTACAAAGATAGTTAATTCTTTAGAGAGATAGAGATTGTTTTCTTCTAAGAGATAGTTAAACATTATCTTTTTTTTTCTTATGCTTGATAAGTTATGTAACCTGTGTATCGGTTGCACTACATACTTGAGATATGCTCTCCATTGCAATCACATTCTTCCATAATGGTCAAAAATTTTAAGATACAATAAGACTTCATTCATAAGTTAGTCTCTATGATAAGTCAATCAGCTTTTTCTTAATTTTAATTTCAATCTTGCTCAAGTATTCATTTGACAGAGGTTCTGGGTGAAATTCAATTTAATCATTATCTTGATTGTTGACACCCAAGCTTAGTTAACTTTTCCGGTTCTAAGCTCAAGAAATGCGACCCCAATACCCACATTTTCTTAAATATCTATTTTAATATGGGTGATACAATGTTTATAATTTAGGTATTCTTATATCATAGTTTTTTGGACCTTTTGTAGTTCATATAAATACGATAATGCAATAACGAGATAAGCGATCGTTCGTAAGATAACTGGGCTGAACGCCGCTGAAAGCGTAAGTAGCAAATTAATATTTGTACTGGAATGACGTCTTTTTTATGTGCAACTTAAAATATGATTATTTGTTAAAAAACTACGGATTTTTATAAAAAAATGTATGAGGAATGATGCAGAGAGATATTTTGGTTCCATGAAAGAACAGAACATGAAAAAACAGAACATGAAAAAACAGAACAAGAAAAAACAGAACATGATAAAACAGAACTATGACAAAACAGAATAGGGAACTTGCATAAACAGAACACGTAAAAACAGGACATAGATAAATGAGAACAAATATTAAATATTAGTATGAATTTTGGTGAATTGTTGTTTATTTATTGCTTATGGTCAAGCTACCTTGACCGTTCGCTCGTTTGTTTTGGATTTACTTGTATTTGATATCTTTATTTATATTCAGTGGAACCTCGATTCTACGTTTTTTCAAGGGACCGTAATAAATGAACGAATAATGCGGGAAACCGTTAATGCGGGAAATTATCAAATAATACTAAAAAAATGTTTAATTTTCAAAAAACTTATTTATTTATATAACTTAATGCGATGTAAAACTATTTGAACAAAACAAAAATATTCTACAAAAACGGTTAATCGGGATTAATAATTAAAGTCCGCTTTAATTTATCAGTCAACTGCTACTTTTATAATCTTCAAATATCTATTAATTTCAGTTTGAAAGTATGTATTATCGTTATGGATAATTGTGTGTTAAAGCTAGTCATAGAATATTACGGCGAAAAACTTCACAAATTAACCTAAAAAAAACGGCACGATTTAAAATAATTGTTTGAGGGCTTGATAATCGCGTTTAAATCACACATTTATATGAAGAACACTAATAAATTATGCGAAATATGAAATATTTTTCCGTGACACCGTTTTTGTGTGATTTTAACGCGATTATCAAGCTTTCACAAAAAATTTTAAATGATTTTTGGATCTAATACGATATAGAGATTAATAATTGATTGTAAAACATATCAATACTAGAGTTTTCTAAAGATACCATACTGTCAGACGTTATGTTATCTATTGTCAGACGTGCAATGCCATAGAGTTCGCAAACTTATTCTGAATTATCAATTTGTTCTGTTTTGTCACGTTCTCTTTTCGCATGTTCTGTTTTATCATGTTCTGTTTTAGGATGTTCTTTTTTTTCATGTTCTGTTATTTCATGTTCTGTTTCATCCGGTTACCAGATATTTTAAAGCCCTTAGACTATTTTTTTTTTGAAATTCATAAGAATAAGGCCAATAATGAGGAAACCACTGGGGTCCCTAAACGATCCCCATCGGCAGAGAAGTATTTTTATAGTCTCCGAGTCGCGAGAGTTAATTCATTAGGCTAACTTATGCAATAATAATGACAAAGATCTCTCCAATTAATCCATCATTATGCCGTGTCCATTGATAATACACTTAATTTTTAGATATTCCGCTTAACTTACATATACAATTTAGTCAGCCTAGCATGCAATGACACCATTGACGGATCCAGATATTGACCCAGGAGAGGGCCATTCAATTTTAAAATAAACATGATTATACATTAAAAAATAGATGATTTAAAAATAATATGTCTATATAAAAATAGTCAATACATAATTAAGTATGTATTGTATAAAACATAGTTAACTAAACAATTAAAGAACCCATTTCACAATAAAGTTATAATAAATTAGAAAAATGGAAAATAAATTCTCTTTAGTGGCAAATCATCTGATATATTGGGACGCCTGACAGCCCTATATATAAATGATTTTTTATTTTTATAGAATATATACATGGGGTGGCCAAGACGTCGATGCTGTTCTAAGTCGCTCGCCTGATACTTCGAAACAAGAATTGAGTGTGTCTTGTATTATCTATCCATTTTGCTTCTCTTTCATACACATTATATTGATCTTTAGACCCCTTAGACTAATTTTACTATGAAGTCGCCCGCAGAGGTCAAAAGTTTGGCCACCCATGATATATATACCTGTCACTTTTGTGGTTTGAAAAAATGTTACATTAGTGTTACATTGCCAATTAACCAAAGATTTTGTCTCGTAACATACATTTAACGTTGCTAAGTTTACTTAGAAATGAAAAATAATTACCTTCATCTACTTTTACTAAGGATAAACACTCATCGCAGTGACTGGTGGTCATTTAGAACAGTGCTTTTCAAACTTTATCATACCACCGCCTCCTAAATCTGAAATAATAATCCGCAGCTCTCCTAAATACAAAACATGTTCTGCGATGGCCCCAAAGAAAACCTGCAACAAAAAACATCAAGTAAAGAATTAATAACACCATGTTTTAGGTCTTAGCACTATTTTTATTATTACTGGTTTACGAAACCTTTTATATAGTAGTCTAAACATAAAAACTAGCAAAGTTCTCACTGTATTGAGTCAAATAAAAAACAAAAACATAAAAGATTTAAATAATTTATAATGTGTAAGAGTATATTATTTATATATAATGTAAGATTAAAAGTATTTTATTTTATGGAACTCAAAGTTTAATTTAACTAATAAATTAATATATTTTATATCAATATAGGTCACGATTTTTCAACTGGGGCACAAAGAAAATTTTTAAGAGAGCCACAGCACAGTTTTGGGGGGCTCGGGCAAATCCTGGAAAAGCTTAAAAAGAAAACGTCTCGCGTCTTTTCACTTTGGGAAATCCGGAAATTCCTTGGTAAAATCTGCTAGCAAGCAAAATTTTCATGAATTGAAAACTAAATATTTTGGAATCTTTCTTAAATAAAAAAGGGTATGGGGGCTAACGAAAAAAATGAGATTCAAAGGGGGCCACGGGCCCAAAAGGGTTGAGAAACTATAATATAGGTGATAATATTAATAAAAAGGAAAGCGTTTTCCTACTGTTTAAATGAATACAAAATATGTTGACTAGTTAAATGATACAACTATCAAACTATTGGTTCAATGTGGTTTTAGCTAAATTATTACTAGTAAAAGTTAAATACTTTGTAAGAACTACATAATGATAAAGTTATTAAATTATTCTACGTGCCATATTTGTGTATCCTTATTTAATTAGGTTATATTTTCAATATAGCAATTATAATCATGACATATGCGTAGGCTGGCAACTTCAATTTGACAGTTCGGTTAGTTATGTGGACAGTTCTGACGTGAGTGTCGTCGTCGGTGAAATTGTGCAAACTAGTGAGTTCAAAAATATTAGTTCATGTGTTATATTAAGTTAATTTAGGATACTTTTCGTGTTTTCGGGTAAGTAATTTATTTATGTTTTAAATTAAATGGTTATGCGTCTATAATTAAGTATTTTTTAAATAAAAGAACAACTTTACCACGTTGCAATTTAGAACAAACCAACTGACAGAGTCTATGTATTGTGTTATTATTGTTATGTTGAACGGCTCTCACGCATTTTATGTTTATTATACACATTACGGTAAAATGTTTTCTCCATAATCCTTACATTAATACCTTAATATGTATTATTTGATAATTAAATAATTAAATAAACAACAGTCGAAATCTTGCGATATTTTTTACATCAGTTTTTATACCTCACGAGACAATTATTAAATTTAAGATAAATGCCTATGCATCCTAATTGAGAAATAATTGTTAATTTTGTAGTGCTACGGTGATTTTTTAAAAATAGTTTACGAATAAATATTTTAAATAGGCTCCCTACAATTAGAAAGTTATAAAGTAATTAATACCAAAAATTAATCAAGATAATATATTGTAATATTATGTACCAATTTACTTTTCATATTTCTACTTGAATAAATTGGGCTGCATACACACACATATACATCGTAAATATAATTTATTATTTATGTGACTATTAGAAATAACAAAGTTTTATATCAGAGACCTGTAGATAAATCGAAATAATTTTGACAGTTCTGATTTTCAATGCTTTGTGTCTATTATTATTATTTATGCTAAGAATATTTGTTTCACGTAAAATTCTTCATGTAATGACTAATGTTTTACTACAATGTCATTTTTACTAATTATCCATTGTTGGCTGGTCTACGGAAGATACATATCAAGTCATTCCCTTGAACATGCATCTGAGTTTTAGATAGTACAAAAACGTAACTGTTCATCTAAATTTATCATTTTCATTATCATATGTATGTATATACTTTTTTTTTAAATCGCCAATTCGCACACCAATATTATTATTTGTACTACACATTGGTAAAACAAAACACATATAATTGGTTCTGTAAGTTAACACGCCGAAGGTATTTTAACAAATTTATGTTATTTCTAATCGCCTTGTAATAGCGAGCATGTAAGAAAAGGTGTGGGATGTTTATAAATTATACATAACAAGCGCTAATCCAGTCTAATTTTTTTCGTAATGTCTTTCAAATTTCCAGTTTGACAATTGTTATCAGCTAGAATAAAAATATTTTTTTATCGGATTGAATGAACAAATTGAATACAACTTATAATCTTACATATGAATTTAAATTTGAGTCCACTACACCTGATAACATCGTAAAGAATGTCTAAATGTGTATTTTTTTGTTCTTTAAGTTTAAACGTTGGTAAGTGTATAAGTAAGATTTAATTGTTTCTCCAAAATAATAATTATATTGAAATCGTTATTCGATCGTCCAGAATACTCGAAGATAATGGAGCTAATGAGTTATCAGGACATTTTAAATAAACATCAAATCTGGTGAAAATCGTTTTTACGCACCAGTGTGTTTTGATGAATCTTATATATTTAAAAAAAATGTTTTCCACACGCAAATCAATCAATCTTGCTATTATAATATGATTTACATTGTTTTGTGAATATTACTTGTTTGCTATGCTATACAGGACTATGTAAACTATCACATTTTTTACAACATAGATTTTAATTGTCCAATAATTTACATGTTAGAAGCTTTTTCTTTTTAAATTGAACTTACCACTATGCGAGATTGCCAGATCTACACGATTACATATCGACTTTGGAAAGGAAAAAGGACGTAACCCACACATATCAAATTTTACAGGAGGCGCTAAAAATGTGTTTTGATGATTTTGTGACATAGGCAAATTATGAATTATACAATGACGTTGAAGTGCACGGATACTTTTAAACCGGTGTTTGATTGACATAATCTAATATTAACCAAAGAAATTATCTCGGAAAAACCTTTATTTCAGTGTTTTTTTCATGGTTTTAATTTTTTACAAGGTCATCTTTTTCAAACTTAAAAGCTAAATTTAGATACTAATTCGGCATTTTCAGTTTCCATCCTTTTGATAGAATGTGTGTCAAGTTGTATACATTGTGATTATCGAAAAAAAGCTGTTTTCGAAAATTGAGGGTTACGTCCTTTTTCCTTTCCACAGTCGATATCTAACTCATTTTCCATAAAACATTAAGACATAATTTCATCAGTATAACAACAGATTGTCTTCCTTATAAATGAAATAATATGAATCTGAAATATAATAACTGAATTAGACATACATTCAAATTGTATTCACCACTACCAGTGTAGAAAACTTTTCTGTATGTAGATCTCCAATAACATTCTTCATTCATTTTAATTAAGTAATCAGTTCAATCCAATATCCAACCATGACAGACAATTCTCTAAATCCTCAATTTTAGTAATGGAGTCTGCTGTTTCACTAAATGACAATTCGATTAATCACTTTTAAGGTGTTCACTGTCAATACTTGGTGTAATGGCATTATAATAAAAATAATAAAACATTTTTTCCACATAAAATTTATTTGATCAGGACCGGTTTCGCTCATCGCGAGCATTATCAACTGATAAGAAAAACATATAAACAGTGCTATTCATACAAATTAAATTGAAATAAAAGGTGTAAGCAACTATTCAAAATGATAACAATAGTTGCTTACATCTTTTATTTCAATTTAATTTGTATAAAAAGCACTGTTTTTATATATTTTTCTTATCAGTTGATAATGCTCGCGATGAGCGAAACCGGTCCTGATCAAATAAATTTTATGTGGAAAAAATACTAAAAATGTTTTATTATTTTTATTAATTCGATTAATATTTCATTACTCATTATTCAAATAAAGAACTCAGAGAAAAAGGCATCATGCCAACTATAATTATTTATTACCATACAAGGATAATTCAGAGTTATTATCTGCAAGCTTTTTAATTTTGAATTTATATTTTTTATTGTAAACTTATATGACAAAATTTATATTTTTCGAAAGTTGAATGCAGTAGGTACTTATTACTGTAATCATTGATCACAATTTTTCGTCTTCATTGCTGTCGCTTATTTTAAAAGTCATAAACAACGAAAGTACCATATATTTATGGATGCTGATGCATGTTTTATTAATATTATTATGAATATGTATTTAAATGTATGCTTGTATGTGTGAAAAAGTATTCTGGCAGTATTTCTCAACATCTTTGCTGAAATGTAACCAGACCACATCATGTATTTAAAATATTGATATTTTTGCCGAAATGTGTTTTTTAATTTAAAGTTTTTTCGTTCTGTAAACATTCTATACATTTTTTAATTCTTTGTCAATTTACACATCTCATAAATAAATATTAAAAAATCCCATATTTTTGCCCATGTTTCCTAATTCTTTTTTGGACATGTCATTTGATAAGTGATTGCACTATGCCGTCCAATTAGTGGCATATATTCATTAATTATATTTACGCTAGAGTGTGCTCTGGTTAGATTTGCTTAAAATTTCCACATATGTTGCGTTGCTCGTGTAAAAAAACCATATTTGGAAAATAAATAAACTGCTTTAATTGAATAAATTTACAATAGAATTCTGCGGTAGGCTTTACAGGATATTGACTGAACACCATACGTCTTCTTAATTAATCCTTTTATTCTATAAAGATGTAGGTCGGCGACCGATTTGTTCAAATTCATACATACTTCGTTTAAATTGGTTTTAGCTGATATTATACTCTATTTTTGGTGTGATTAAGTGGGAGTGATTTAAAAAAAAAAATGTTCATAAAAAATATTGTTTCAGAGATTTTCAATTTCAATGGTAAACATATTTTGTATACATATCGACTGTGGAAAGGAAAAAGGACGTAATCCACACATAATTTTTTTTCAGGAGGCGCAAAAAACGTGTTTTGATGATTTTGGGACATATGCAAATTATGAATTATATAAACCAGTGCACGGAGACTTCTAAACTGGTGTTTAATTGACATATTCTAATATTAATTAAAGAAGCTGTCTTGGAAAAACCTTTATTTCAGTATATTTTCTTGGTTTTCATTTTTTACACGGTCATCTTTTTCATACTTAAAAGCTAAATTTAGATACTAATTCGGCATTTGCAGCTTGCATCCTTTGGATAGAGCGTGTATTAAGTTTGTTGATACATTGTGATTATCTAAAAAAGCCTGTTTTGAAAAAACTGTGGGTTACGTCATTTTTTCTTTCCACAGTCGATATGCAATGCGTGGCTTTTAATATACTATCGTCGTTATACTGGCAGAAGGCGATAAGCCAAAAAAACCTTATTTTAAGATTGTCGTCATTTTCGATTTTCATGAAATTTTAATATCTCTCATTTATGCAGTCTACAACCATTATTTATTGTTCCAAAAACTTCATGAAATTCGATAATGATAACGAATTCGTTTCACATATTCAAAAGCGTTAAGTTATTTAAAAGTTTTTTTTTGCCAAAAATAACTTTAACCGGAATTGACTTAATGTGTATTACGATCAAATTATGTAAAAATACACAAAATATGACTGAACTTGTTTTTTCGGGAATTACAGCGTCTATCTATCTGCATGCATAACACAGCACAGGTTGTTTTTAACTCTCACGGCTCGGTGACTAGAAAAATACTTCTCTGCCGATGGGGGGTCGTTTAGGGACCCCAGTGGTTTCCTTATTATTGGCCTTATTCTTATAAATTTCAAAAAAAAATAGTATAAGGGCTTTAAAATATCTCTTGCATCATTCCTCATACATTTTTTTTATAAAAATCCGTGGTTTTTTAATAAATAACCATATTTTAAGTTGCGCGTAAAAAAGACGTCATTCCAGTACAAATATAAATTTGCAACTGACGCGTTCAGCCCAGTTATCTTACGAACGATCGCTGATATGCGGGCGCTTATCTCGTTATCGCGTTATCGCGTATTTATATAAACTACAAAAGGTCCAAACAACTATGATATAAGAATACCTTAATTATAAACATTGTATCACCCATATTAAAATAGATATTTAAGAAAATATGGGTATTGGTGTCGCATTTCTTGAGCTTAGAACCGGAAAAGTTAACATAATATAACGCCTACCGCTGGTATACCGACGAATTATAATCACTTACTACTTATAATTTGCAGTATTTTGTATGTGTATATTATTATTTGAATACTCTGATTATTCTGAAATAGGACCCCAGATTATTTTTTTATTTTTCTTGTTCTAAATCTGTGATTGATATCTATGTATCAAATTCTGGGGCCGGTGGAGCCGAGCTCCAATGTCCCTTTCGTCTGATGTATTTTGATGCTGCTTTTCCCGAGAGCCGGTAAATTGCTCGAATGCAATTGCTCGAATGGAAATTGCTCGAATAACAAGATTCTCGAATAACCAATTCCTCGAACGTCAAATGCTCGAATTTGTAATTCGAGCATTTGACGTTCGAGGAATTGGCTATTCGAGGATCTTGTTATTCGAGCAATTTCCATTCGAGCAATTGCATTCGAGCAATTTGCATTTGAGCAATTGCATTCGAGCAATTGCATTCGAGTAATTTACCGGGAACCGCTTTTCCCGCGTAACGTCCTGGATTTACCTGAGCGTAGGCGGGTGTGTGGTCTTCGGTTTTTGTTTTGTTTTTGTGGTAGTATTAGTCCCATTCGTAGGCATTACGGCAAATAACAAAAAAAGATGGAAAAAAAAACTTAAATGATTATATATTTTACAAAAAAACAGTATACTTATACTTAGATAAAAAAAAATGCTAACTGATCAGATAAGCATAACTAAATCTCATTTCTCATCAATGCTTATATTTAATTTCAATCAGGGGCGTTTATGGTTGGCCATTGTTAAAATAAAAATTTCAATAAGCGAGACGTAAAACGTCTATCTATAGCTATGTTCTTCTGCGTACTTCTGACAGTTTGCAAACCGTCAGAAGTACGCAGAAGAACAGAGCTTATGTCACATTTCGGTTAGCTATCGAAGCACCCTTACAAATAAATTCGTGTGTGAAGAATGGTGTTGTCGCGTATTTAGCAGTGGCGGTTCCTGACCTAAAATCTTGGGTGGGCTAGAGAAAAGCATATTTCTACTTCACCTTATACATTAATCTACAAGCAAATTAACAAATACTACAATACTACTGCAATGCATAAATTATTATATAATAAAATCAATGCTAATGTAACTAAGAAATAATAGAATAATAACACGGAATCCTTAAATTCGTCTCTTTCAACGTGAAATAACAAGTACCTACTAAAAGCAATACAGAACTGTCACTTGCTGTCACTGAAAGTCAATACCTGTCACTTTCATACAATACAACGATATTGGTTTTGTGTTTCAATGCATAAGTATGCGTAATGGGCTGAATCAGTTCAGCCCCCAACGATCAACAGAAGTTTGACAGATTGAAACACAATCCTTTGTGTTTGATGACGTTTCCGTACATACAAATACAAAAAAAATCTAATCGTGCTTGATTGCGCCCCAGTGTAAAGAAAAATTGCATGATATTGTCTGTGGTTACGGGCATGAAGGATTTAGCCCCTGAGTGGTGTTGCCAGAGTGACGTTGCCTTTTCCCTGTGAAGTATTTATAGGGTTATTGTGCCGGCTCAGTTTAAAATTGTAATACAAAACACAATCGGGAATATGATTGTAGGTAGACGTAACATTGTCTTATATTGACAGAGGATAATTAAAACAAAGATATTAAGTATATTCATTTGGGAAAGGTTAGTTACGCTTATAAATGTATTTATTTTGTTCAGCGGCCGAATTGCTGTTCATTTTTATTCAGCCATCTAAAGTTTTGGGTGAAAAATGCAGGTCGGGCTTAGCCCACCTAGCCCAGTACCTAGAACCGCCACTGGAATTTAGCAAAGGTTTATAAGCTGAAACTAAGACTTTACTTTAATTAGCGCAATTAATGATCATTTTGGTGATTATAATATAATATACATTCGAATGCTTAATACTTACATTGTAAATATCTTTTTCTTAATACGATAAATGCTTAACACTTTATAAGCGGGCGATTTTTAGTGATAAGCGCAAAAATATATTACATTCTTAAAATAATCACAACTTCTAAACCAAACAATATTTTCGGCTCAAATTTTCAAAGAAATCATATGTGACATTTAATCATTATAAATAAAGTGAAAAGATTTTGAATACATCATAATTTCACTACTTTTCTAAGCTGAATATAAAAACCTGTTATTAATTTAGTAGATAGCACTCCACTTGTTATCAATATGAAATATTTAAAATAGTCTGTATAAAAAATAACATTAGTCCATACCATACAATTATATAAATAATTATAGTATAAAATCCTCATTCCTACAAATTTACAATCACTTGAAGTGTGAAATCTGATATTCGAGAAACATGTGTCGCCTTTTCAAAAAAATACTGTTTGTGAAAGAACATTCAGGGCATAATAAATTATGAGGTTTATTGCTTATTATCAAAAAGGGTCACTTGCCGCGGCAGTTATTTTGAAGAAACCATTAAATTATGAGTCAATATACCAATAAAACTGACAGTACGCGATAAACGTGTTTTTAAGTTTCCCGCTTATAATGTGTTAATGAAAAATACGAAATTTCGATTGATTTATAATTTAAAAAAATACATTTTAAATATCATTGTATTTTTAAAAACACTATTGAGCTACGCATAAGAAAAATTTATAATAAATTATATTTCCTGTTGTTGGAATTGTTACAGGAATTGAACACGTGATATTTTCAGCCCCAGCAGTATTACGACATTATGTAAAAAAATACAATTGGATCGACATTTTACAATCGTATTTTTAAGTTGTAGTAACTTGGATGATAACTATTTCGTATTAAAAATCTTCAATTAAATGTCTCGCATATGAAATAGGATATAAAATATGTTTAAGACGCGTGCCCAACTATGACTTAGATCGATTATTGTCTTGCACAGGGGTCCCTAAACTTTTCGATAAACTGCCGGACGAAAAATTCTTGATGGAATCCTATTAGAATTTTCGATTTATAAAATATTTATATATTCATCAGGGTCCGAATTGAAATCCGGTTCGCGGGCCTTAGTTTGGTGACCGTTGTCTAGCAGTAAAAAAAGATATTATTAAACTTATATTGAACTTTTAATTTGGAAAGCAGTGGTGAGATTAACGTATGATTATTGACACTTTCTTTCAATAGAGAAATCGTTTTGAATGAAAGTGACATTTTGAAAAACAAATGGATTGAAATATTAGATAATTATATATGAAAAAAAACTTATTCACAAACGTATTTAAGATAGTGATTGCAAATATAATAACATGTATATTTTTTAGTGAATTTAAGAAAGGAATCGGAGAGAATGCTTTCGTTTTGAAACATACGGGGGTGTACATCTTAAATCTCAACTGGTTAAATTAAATGCATTCTATATTCATGTAATCTTTATATCAGCAACGGAAAACCTTTCCATGACAAAGACCACACTATTTTTTTGTAATATAATGAGCTTGATTTCAAGAAACAATGATTGGATTACAATCGGCAATTTAGTAATGAAAGACTTACATACATATTTAAAAGTTATCAACAACGACAAGCTTAATTAATTGCTCACGATAAGAATTCAGGTTTTTTTTACAAATTATAAAGGTACAAGAATTAAACCACGGCTGTGATTTACATGTTTGTCAGTCCTATTTTACAATCGATCACCCGACTGCCAGATTTTCATATTAAACATACAAATAAATGGAAATGGGCAAATATGTTTTGTTTTGTAAACTTATTATCGTTGGTGATGGATAATATCATGGTTGCGTTGAGGATCGCTGTGCTATTGGGTGCTTGCTAGATACAATGAAATGAACAAGTGTTTTAGGTCGACAAACAGAACCGAATTTGCAAGTAAATAATAAAAATATATTCAATTATTATTATAATGTGTCCTAATTTCGAATTGTACGATATTATTACATTTTTATTTTCTCATTTTGCCAAAATTGTCATTTAATTAATGGAAATGGAGTCCAACTCAAAAAAATAATAGATCAAAAGATAATGTTTTTAGAAGCATTACCATAAATTATAATAATATGATTTTAGTGAACAAATTGCACATATATATTAACCATGTTTGGCTTCGTTGAATAATATTGTCAAATGATTATCAGGACTGTGGAATCGGAGTCGGAAAAATCTTAAGACTCGAAACCATTTTTGAAAGATTATTAGTCCATTCATCATATTTATTAAAAGGAATATTTATATATGTAGTAACAAGAAAGATCTGAAGGCATACATTTTTTTACCATGTCCGCTCCCAATGTGAAGCATATGGACTTATATTGAAGTTAACAGTTGAGTTTCTACGAGAACTGGTTGTTACTTAACCTCTCTTATAGAGTATATATAGGGCTGGGACAGGACTAGTGATTAGAAAATCGCTCTCGCTACATCCTATTTTTAAGGATAGGATGGGTGTAAGTTAATCGGAAATAATTGTAAAAATCAATTCGGAGTCTTAGTCTGTTTTTAATTTAAAGTCGGAGTCGTTTTTTTATACCTGACTCCACAGCCTTGATTATTATATGTGTATCAAATTAATGAATATGTCTTTTTCCGGGTAGTTTTGGTGTCGTCAATAAATTAGTCGAATTAATGAATGCATTTCCATGTATTAATTCATTTTATTTATTTCACAATACTAGAACTCTGCGGCCACGTGGCAACGAAAATACCGAAAGGGTTTGGAGAGCTGGACATTTAGCGGGCCAACGAGCGCGAGCTTGAGGTACTTAATGGTGAGTAAAAGGCTTACACTCACAACTATTTATTTTATTTTAGTCTATATCCGCTTCCCAAGTAGAACACATGGCCTACTGGAGGTATCTCGACATAAGTTTTTTCTACAAGTATTCGAAAAGGTTTAGAACCACTGGCTTGACATTACAAGGGCCTAACTAAATAATATGTGTTTTAATTACGCTCGGTTTTGGTTTACCATAATCATAATATTTATTAGTAAAATAAAGTTGTATCTTGTACACAGTACCTACATAAATGGATAGTGCTAAAATCTTAGTGCGGCGCCTGTGCACACGCCACGAGCCGGCCCTGCTCGTACATATAACCGTTTACAAGATACGTTTGGGTATATCTACAAATGAAAATATATTTTTAGGGAACATAGGTAAATCACATGTTATTATTGGGGGCCGCCGCAGAACACGGCCGTGGAATTAAAAAGGTTGGGAAGCACTGTGTTATACCATAGGCTCCCAACCTTTTTCGAATGGTGACCCCTTTTTATAAAAGCCATGCTACCCGCACCCCGATGCAATTGAAATCCCAGAATTTTACCGATTTACCCAAACGATCGGCGTGACTCATGTTTTTTTTTAGCTCTTCCGAGAGTTTTCAACCCACAGGTTGGGAACCCGTGTGTTATACTCCAGTGAAATTAAAACTTTATTTTTGCAGATAGACCCATGTGATCCTAATCCCTTGGTTTTGGAGTATTTTTAGTTTAATCAGATCATGTTTTCAACAAAAATAAACAATTGTTCCAAACTTCTTATACATAAAATATATATATCGACTGTGGAAAGGAAAAAGGACGTAACCTTCAGGTTTTTCAAAACAGGCTTTTTTCGATAATCACAATATCATTTATAAGGAAGACAATCTGTTGTTATACTGATGAAATTATATTCGAGGGCTCTAGAAACAATGCCTTAATGTTTTATGGAAATGAGTTAGATATCGACTGTGGAAAGGAAAAAGGACGTAACCCTCAATTTTCGAAAACAGCTTTTTTTCGATAATCACAATGTATACAACTTGACACACATTCTATCAAAAGGATGGAAACTGAAAATGCCGAATTAGTATCTAAATTTAGCTTTTAAGTATGAAAAAGATGACCTTGTAAAAAATTAAAACCAAGAAAATAGACTGAAATAAAGGTTTTTTCTAGACAACTTCTTTAATTAATATTAGAATATGTCAATAAACACCAGTTTAGAAGTCTCTGTGCACTTTAAGGTTGTATATAATTCATAATTTGCATATGTCCCAAAATCATCAAAACACGTTTTTAGCGCCTCCTGTAAAATTTGTGTGGGTAACGTCCTTTTCCTTTCCACCGTCGATATATACGTATACTTCAAATGGGGCTCCTGCAAAATGGCAAACTCATACACGATATGTAAATAAACATGAATAAGTTATAACTTTTTTTATATGCCCTTACTTCGCTCCTGTTAGGCGTAGCTTTGAAAATCGCCGTTGCGATGATTCTGTCCGGTCAACGACCCATTCAATGTGTGTGTTATAGCGCTTATTGCTGGGGAGTGGAGAAAACGCGAGCAATTTATTATTGTTGACCACCGGACTATTTACACTAGTCGTGCTATACCATGGAACAATATATAACAACTATAAAACTACAGTTACACATCGATAATGTTGTGTCTAGTGAACATATGTATTTAGAAAAAAATGCTTTTTATCGTACCATTAGTCATGTCAGCTACTAGTGAGGAGCATACCACAATGGTTACCCGAACCCGACACGAAACCCAGATTTATACTTCTCAGCCCGAAAAAAACCCGTTTTCTTACAAATTTACAACAATTTAAGATTCTCTATAGAACTGGTAATAATTAAAATCATCATGGCTGACTTATGACACGAACATAGTCTGAAATATTTTTTTTATGAAATAAATTCCTTACCCGGGCCCGGCCCGAGCCCGAATCTCAATTGTGCTTACCCGCCCGAACCCGGCCCTCGGGCCGGTTCGAACCGGGTAGAGGCCCGAGGGCGTGTAGGCCTCTGCTGTCAATACATACTTTGTTGTATGGCCATTATATTAAAAAACTAAAAACACTAATTTGTACTAATTCCACTTTTATTTTATACGTTCACGACCGGTTTCGCTCATGACGAGCATTATCAACTGATAAGAAAATACATCAATACTGTGCTTTTTCATGAACATAGTAAAATTATGAAGGTGTAACAAACTATTGATAATAGAAATAAATATAAATTCTTGTCATATTTTATTGCCAATTGTTACACCTTAATAATTTTATTTTGTTTTGCATCAATGGCACTGAATGGTATTGATCAGTTGATAATGCCCGTCATGAGCGAAACCGATCCTGATCATGTAAAATAAAAGTGAAATTAGTGCAAATGAATGTTATGTTTTTTTTTTTTTTAATAAAAGTTATGTTTGCCACATTGTTGAAACATTTAAAAAATATCAAAAACTGCCGATTGTTTTATCAATAAAGATTTCTCGGAAATATAATTATTATAAGGTATGTATTAATTACAAACCCTACGTAGCCAATTCGACATATGTCCATTTTAATTATCGGGAAATGGTATACGTCACATATTTTTTTTAAATGAAGATAAAGAAGCTACGTCATGAGTGTCCAACCGGTAGATCGCGATCGACCGGTCGATCCCAAAGCAAAATTTGGTCGATCCCGAAAGCTTCCGTGAATTTCGAAAAAATATATAATTTAAATATAAAATATACAAAAACAATAAAATTTTATTATTTTTTAAGCACGTTCCTATCTAATGATATGTATTTCGCATTTAAAATAAACATTTCTAAGTTTGAAGAAGGGAAAAACCCCAAATAAATAAATTTCTTATAAGAATCGTGTTAGAAGTCGATCGTGAGAAAACTTAAGATTAAAAAGTCGATCCCAGGGCAAAAATGGTTGGACACCCTTGAGCTACGTTGTCTTCCACGTTCTGGTGTATATTCAGAAATAAAACACTTTTTTGTAATTATTCTACTGTATTTATTAAATATCGAAACCGCTCTTATCTTTAATGCATAGTGTGAAATTAGTACACAAACGTGTATTATTGTTTTATACTTTCTAACCATAATTTATAGTAGACACCTTAAAAGCTAGTCTAATGTGCGATGAAAAAAAGAGATAGAAGTTATTAGTTTGTCTTCATTATGTGTTATAGTAAAAAATCAAGTGAAGACTAATTACAAAATTTTGGTCACAATAATTGACAAGACTCCCTGGACGTATGTCGGATAATATAAGTTTTTTTTTATTGATTCAGTTGGCAATAAAAACAAAGTCATTTTTAAATTCAGAACGAGCATTGCAATATTATATTCAAAGTAGCGAATGCAATTATAAAAAAAGTGTACGACTAAAAAATAACTTAGAAAGAGGAATATGTACTATTAAAATAATACTTTTTTTTAGTAAAAAAAAAAAACAATAATCCTTTGTACTTCATTCCACTTTATTTCATATGTCAGGACCGGTTTCGCTCATTACGAGCATCGTCAACTGATAAGAAATACAATTTAACAATGTTATTTATACAAAAATGAACAGCTATATGCTCGTAATGAGCGAAACCGGTCCTGACATATTAAATAAAGTGGAATGAAGTACAAAGGATTATTGTTTTTTTTTTTACTAATATAATGCCTTTCCACCTAGTATTGACAGTGAACACCCTAAAAGTGATACTTTTTTTATTTTTGTGTCCTCGTTTACATTGAATCATTTCTCGGAATTTTCGTTTTTTTCCATTTGAAAAAATAGATTTAAAATATTTCAATTCATCGCAAAAGAATCTTTAAATA
This sequence comes from Himalopsyche anomala, assembly GCA_031772345.1. Lineage (NCBI taxonomy): Eukaryota > Metazoa > Arthropoda > Insecta > Trichoptera > Rhyacophilidae > Himalopsyche > Himalopsyche anomala. Next base: position 4,285,334 of record CM062844.1, on the reverse strand, counting down.
TGGTCTATAGCAGTGTTTCTCAACCTTTTTGGGCCCGTGGCCCCTTTTGAGTGCCTCTATTTGTCTGTGGCCCCCTTATCATTGTTTTTTCTTCTTTGAATTTTATGTGAATTTATGTATGCGGATTTGCCCAGAAAAACAGCGTGGGACCTTTTCTTTAAGCTCTTTCAAAGACGAATCATGGAAATTTGCGTGATTGCAGAAATTTGTCCGTGGCCCCTCAACTGAGCTGCGGCTCCCTAAATCTGAAAAAAAATTCGCTCCCCCCTTGGCCACAGGGCTCCCGGTTGAGAAACTTTGGTCTATAGCATTCTGCTTTTAGACTTTATACATTCAAAATTCGATTTCAATACCGAAATATCGTTATTTTTCTCTTTAAAACCCGGTATTTTGTTATTAAAAAAAACACTTAATACCGGTATTGCAATCACTATTCCTGACCGAAATTCTAATGCCAAACAGCGATTAATAATTTAGTTACCTATTTAAAAAACTCTTTTTATTTATAATTGAATTCGTTATCAACATGATAACAGCATTTACAGTTATAAGCTGTGAATATTTACTACCTAACCACACTGAAAAGCGATTAGCGATTCTTTTTGTTCTCGTTGAAAGGGTCAATTTAACCCTTTAAGTGCGAAAATACTTTATTTATCAAATGATTTTTTTTATATAAATCGTGGATCCAAATAGCATGCATAAAAGCTTATTGATTCAATTGAAATTTATTCAGAAAAAATTCATAATATCATTAAATAAAATTACTCTGGACTCTCTTTTTACACGGTGGATACGTTCCAGACAATACCGTGTAAAAATTATACAAAAATAAAAAATAACGATCAATAGGTTCCCTCGTATTTAAATCAATTAAAGATTGAATTCATTCATATTTATTGTGTCTTAGTTTTATTTTTAAATTCACTATTAGACAATAGACGGACCCGGTTTATACACATTAGTACGACATCTATATTATCACTCGGGATATTCAGGGCTTGTGTATTATTTCTTTCCAAATGTTAATCAAATAATAATGATCATTTTCTTACAACTGAGCTTATTAGATGTGTCAAAATTTTGGCTAGCCACATCTTAAAACTTCCAATTTCTAGTTACAGCACTATGCATCATGCACGGTGGAGGGGAACTTGCGGCTTTTTGGCTACTCCGATGCGGACTTTTGACTTGATCAAAAAATTATACGCGTTTGGAAAGAAGTGTAATCAATCCATTATATGTTCGACAGTTGAAAAAAAGAGCGGAGGATGTCATCGTTTTCTTTTCTGCGGCCTTATGTTGAATCAGATAAATGTACGCGACCTTTAGAAATGAAAAGGTTCCCCACCCCTGATCTAAGCCATTGATATATTTAAGTTTTTAAAACTGATCTTAAATTCTTGACAAGTTTTTTTTTTAAACCTTGTCTGCTTTCAATGTAAAACATATTGACTCTTAATGAACTTGATCTGAAGTAGTAGAATACTGAAGCTTAGACTAATGCTGGTTAGCTTATCGCTCTCATTTCTCAAGATCGGATAGTTGGTGGGAGGGAATTTAAGACATCACAGACATCCATGCCTTTGCACCTAAAAACGTAAATCGATTGAAAAATCTGTCCCTATGTCGTGGGATTTGTACCCGCGAGCTCCGCAATCCTAGACAACAACATTGACAACTCAGCAATGTGTAAATACTACAGTCAGTAATAATATTCATATCACAGATTGACAAAGTTCTGTAAAATATATATTATAGAAACATTTGTATACATTGCCGCGTTCTCTAATTATTATTGTATACAACAAAAAAAAAACGACGGTAATCATATTATTAAATTTGAATCGTTCAAATTATGTACACTCCCACAGATTTTGTCACTAACGACCGTCGTTAGTGACAAAATCTGTGGGAGTGTACATTATTTGAACGATTCAAATTTAATATTGAAATTCCACCAAGCACCTTCAGTGGAAATCTTAAATTAAATCATATTATTGTTTAAGCATAGTGTAAAACAGTGCTTGCCAAAAATTTTCATTTCACGTCCGCCTAAATCAGAAAAAAAAAAATTCGCGGCCCCCCTCAATTCAAAACATGTTCTGCGGAAGCCCCCAATCTGGGAAGCAATGGTGTAAAAAACAATAAAACCTCTTTTTTTTATTTAGCTCACCGGGGAATATGATATCCTCGATTTGTCATACTTTTTCTCCAAATTATCTCCAAAACTCTTTTTTTAGCTCACCGAGGAATTTGATATCCTCGATTTGCTATACGTTTTCCCCAAATTATCTCCGAAACTCGTTTTTTTTTTTAGCTTATCGAGTAATTTGAAATCCTCAATTCGCTATACTTTTCCCCCAAATTATCCAGATTAGCTCTTCCAATTCCAAAATCCGGTCAATTTTCGGAATTTCTCAATCCGAATCCGGGATCAGAAAATTCCGGATCCCGGATCCCGGGATTGGATGCCCTAATTCCAACGTTCACAGCATATATTTTGAGCGGTCTAAAATACTCAACACTATCTCGCATACAGAAAACGCCAACACAATTACGTTAGGAATATTTTAGAGCCAGCAAAATAATTAAATGCGCGCTGGAATAGCACTGTTGGCCTAGAAGGGTTATTGCCGTTGGATTTGTAATAAAATTATTATCTTTAATGTGCGATAAATGCATTTTTATCGACTTGGCTATAAATATTTGTCGTCCATTAATAATAGATATTAACTCTGTCGAATTTTCTTTTGCCGAAAATCTTTAGGGCTATCAGTATGACTGATACAAATTCTCCATCACATAGCTCAAACGTATAAAACTTATAAACAACAATAATAATTTACATAATTGCTTCACTAGAGACGTCACATCTTTATCACGTATTTGTAAACATATGTGATAAATCAAGGTAATTTTCTCGTAAGCAATTTTCCTCTAAGCTGCGCTCGCGCGACCGCGCACCAATTAACCCCCCCCCCATTAATTTACAAACGATAATTACAATATTGAACCTATTGGTCATTCCTAAATAATGAAATCATTGTTTCAGATTAAGCATCAACTGGGTCAAAATTTTATGGGTCCCTAAGCTTCGTCATAGGTAAAAAACAATAGTTTATATTAAATTTGAATCGTTCAAATTATGTACATTCACACAGATTTTGTCACTAACGACCCGGGTTTCGCCTTTCGGCATCTTCAGGCGTTCAAGTGCACGGATGAACTTGAACTGGCGCTTAGCAAATGAATGTTTCGTGTTTATATAAGAAATACATGCATCACTGAGTTTAAAGCTACATAAGAATGTAAATGTACATAATTTGAACGATTCAAATTTAATATTGAAATTCCACCAAGCACCTTCAGTCGAAATCACAAATTAAATAGCTTCTATTGTTTTGAACGATATTCATAACAACTTGGAACCGATTATTTAAGCTATTGACTTTTCGTTGGGAATAATATTGCCGCAGTGGGTCCGGCCCGAGTCCGAATCTCGATTGTGCTTACCCGCCCGAACCCGGTCCGCGGGCCCGTACATACCTCTACCCTGCGCACTCATTCCTTGTTGGCGCGAACTCCCCTTACAGACCCATAGTACATTGCAATGTACAATAATTTTGACGTTGGTTTTGAAGGCTATTTTTCGTTTTATTATCACTGGGACCTTTTGAACATCGTATTGTATACATTATGTTTTCATCTGCTGCTGCCATTCTTGTCATATAGCGTACGTGATTTTTGTTACATGACAAGTTGTCCACGACGTCTCGACCCGCGCACGCTGAGCCAGTTCTGTCACATTTATTATTATTGTTTTGTTATGAAAAAAATCAAATACATCACATTGTTTTGTTATACTCTTAGTCAAAAAGACTTCTTTTATTGATTGAACTTAATATTTTATTGTAAGATGTGAATTTTGATACTGTTATTTGATGTTGAAGTTTGTGTACATTTTCCAAAAAAATGATTTTTCTTATCCTAACAAAATTCAATATAATATTATTTTTTTTCACCCAAAGATAAAAAGTCAGGTCTGTAAGGGTTAAATAGTATAAAAATCGGTTCACCCCATTATAGGGTACTGCGAATCTGTGATGCTTTATTATATAATCAAATGCTCTTCAGAACCAGAATGCTTCGGTCAGTGTTCATTTGAAAAAGCAAGTAATATTTAACGTTCATTTCCAATCAGAGCGTGTCCCCTTTCTACGCATCATTGTAACCACACGTTGCATTCCACCGCAAATGGCTTTCTTCTCTCTCTATTGAGATTCTTGCAAATATTTGTCTCGAAATCCACGCATCTATACACACCATGCCAAAGGAGATTGTCGAGACAGTTCGTTTATAATCATTCGAAAACCAAACTCTGTTTCGCAATCTGTACGTTTCCTTGAATATTGAATAGATCGATTATTCGAAATCCATAAGAAATTCTCCACAAATTGCAATTCGAGTGAGTGCACAAGAAATTTTTACAATTTTATTCTAAAACAAATTGAAATATTTTCGCTTAGTAGGAGTATTAGCTAATCAAATTTATTTTATCAATGCTATCGTTTTATTCTCTTGAAACCTGAACATAATTTTCTATTTTAAATTATGCATTAAAGAGTATACAATCCTGAAATTTGTAAGACTAACATACTTGAAAATCGGTAAGATCGGAATACTGGTATTACCGAAACCGAGATTCCTTTATTCGTGATGTTTTTTCAATACCGAAATATCGAATTTAAAAATACAAAAATACCGGTATTGAAAAATTATCAAAATCACATATTTAATTAAATTGTTCCAAATGGATTGAAATAATTTAAATCTGACGACAATTGATGAGCTTTTCAATAATGTATTTATGAAACTGTAAGTTAATTATATTTTTTATTACTTACTAGCCGGTTCCCGGCAAGCAATGCAATGGCACTCAAAAAAGAAAGTCTTTGTGTTTTAATTGTGTTTAATGAAGTGCATGTCTTCTTTTTGTCTGTTTGACGTTTGCTGCCGATTGTCTATGGTACGACACAGTAGTTTAATTGTACTACGCCTATAACCTTTGCGCAAGTTGCATGAACGGAATGGCAGACATACAAACATTGATTTTTATATATAAGACCTACTGTAAATTAATTTTAATATGCCTATAACCTTCCCGGAAGTGCAAGCAAAAAGTTTGTCAAAGTTTTATTGCAATCGGATGAGCGGTGTGGCAGCGCGTAAAATACGAACAAACATTCATTTTTATGTATTAGATATATGATATATTTTTTTAATGACGGTTTTGATATAAAATATAGATTTACCGATTTTGATTGACTTGCCCGGTATTGCGATCCCAATTGGCGTTTTTTTTTTTTTTTAATACCGGTATTGATATATTCGTCCGGCATTGCAATCCCTACAACGTTTGAAGTGTAAATCATTGAATAAATAAAACAAAATGTTTCCTTTATCTCTGATATTACACAACAGTATTAATAGTTAATCTGTACAAAGTATGTGTGTAAGTAAAATAGCCAATGTTATTATTTTCTACTATATTCAGTATTTGCACACCAACTTATTAAATATCTGATTTTTTATTGTGTTACACATACTTTTATTTGTCAATATGTATTCTAAACATCACGTTTTTTTTTATTAATCTATTATTATTACATTATACGAATAGTGATATACTACTTTTTTGTAACATGACATTAAAAAAATCAAGCATATTACGTGCAGGGTATTAGATTCCAGGATTTCGTGATTAACAATCTTTTAATCCTGGCATCCCGAGATTGATTATTTATAATTATTTTAAATTGTGACGGCTATGAGTAACTAACTATTTTAGTCTTATACTTTTAAAATACGGTTCGGTGATTTTTCCGTACACTCAACACTTTTTTACGTGGTAAATAAATACTTACGTTCCACAAAATTAAGTATAAAAACTGATATAATTAACAGTAAAATTAAAGATTGGTTCCGTGTTTTTAATAAACCGTGTTATTTGAGAAAAAGAACAACATTGTGCGTTAGAAAATAGTGTAAAAAATGTAATAATGCTGTCCAATAAGTACATTACACAAAATATTGTTCATAATTTGAATTGAAAAAAAATACTACTTGATTATATACGCGGACTTTTATTACTACGTAAATACTATACACGGACTAGAAATGTCTGACACGTCCAGTGTGTTAGAACCTAACGAAGCCCTTTGTTGATTATTACTGTCTTGTGTTGATTAATTTCTTGTTGTAAAGAAATCCGCTATCCACTTCTGTCTGGGAATCGTTTTAGAACAAATACTTCGTGTTAAAATAAAGTATTTTGTTTTCGAGTGGACCGTGTTATTTCAAAACCGTTTAAAAAAGAGTTGAGTGCACATACAACGATATTAAATACAAATATTATATTCTATGGTGCTTTCTTATTTTAGAAATTAGACATTTTTTTTTTTTATTATACTACAATATTTTGAATATCAACAGGAATAATCGGTGTGAGGAGTTTTCTTGTGCGGATAACTCGTGAACGGACAAAACTGTTCACCCATCTTACCTTACCTTAAAGCAGGGTCCTCCAAACTATGTTCCGCGGAACAATGGTGTTCCGTGGGACTTACATAGGTGTTCCGCCAAAATTTGGAATGGTAATATACGCAGCAACTTCTACTGAGTAAATCTCCACTGATGTTTTAGAGGTTAAATATCTAGTAACAGGCGGAGATTTTGAATCACTAAGAGCTTTATTTACTCATATTTTTATTTAAAATGTTTTAAAAATAATTAACCAATAAATAATAAGTGATATGATAACATATGTTTTTTTTTAAAAAAAATTCTATTATGAATTACCCGACCTAAAAAAATAAGATGTGTTTCGGTAACATTCCCAGATTTCTGGAGTGTTTCATTGCACAATAATTTTGGGAAATCCTGCCTTAAAGAATCAAAGTTGAGCTACTAACTAATAAGCAGTTCTTTTAAAACATCATTTGAGATCTTACCAATCGACGTCTAAATGGCAGTGGGAGTCGACAAATACAAAAAATATGGTTGGTGGATTTCTTATTTTTAAAGAAAAAAAAGGATTAAGTAAATGTTACAAACTCGGATATTTATATCGATTAATGAGTTGGAGAAATTTCTTATTTACGGAAAAAGAATTATTGATTGAATTAAAAATCAATTTAACCACGCAACGTGTACATTGTACACAAATCAAATTTTGAAACACATTGTCTGTTTTGTAAAGAACTGCTTACAGCAAGGTCGTTTGTTAATGACTGCCGATACGTAGCGTGATAGCACGCTTAATTTTAAATCCCGTATGGCCTTATTTTGTATGCACACTTAACTTTTTTTACACGATTTTGAAATAACACGGTCCACTAAAAATAATAAATACTATATATTTACACAAATTATTCGTTCAAAAAACACATTAGACGTGTCAGACATTTCTACCGATGGAGACGATTTATGTCCATTACATCATAAAAGTCCCCGTAGATAATCAAGTAGTGATGAATAGCATTCTTTTTTCTCAAGAAAAATACATATTATGAATAATATTCTGTGTGAGGTGACGACACCGTAATGTTCAATTTCATGAAACCTTATGGATTCATTTTACTAATGATTTAATTTTAATAACGTTAAAATAAAATTATTTAGTGAAAGTATGTTCGTTAATATTTGTAAAATAATGTATTTTTTATGATAGTTACACAAACATAAATGGCGTATCTAGATAACACAGTTTTACTGAAAGTTGTACATTTCAGTGAAACTCCGATATATCATTCATAACTGCGAAAATCTAGATACGTCCAAATGCTATCAAGTATGTAATACAATCAGGGCTTCGAACTGGAACTGAACCGAAAACCAAAAATCGTTATTTTTGTCGGAACGAAAACCGGAACCGAATCGAAAAAAATATCGGTTGTTTTCGGTTCAGTGCGTGCTCAAACACGCTGGTATTTTGGGCAAATCGGTAAATTCCTGGGTATTTGGATTCGAAAGTCAACATGTCGGACAAATGTCCCGGTTTGACTTGCTAGAAATCTGGCAACCCTGCTCGGAGCTGAACCGAAAACCGGAAAACCCGTTATTTTTGCCGGAACGAAAACTGGAACCGAACCGATATATATTTTTTTACTTGAACCGGAACGAAAAAATAACTGTTCGAATCCCTGAATACAATCTTCGAAAAACGCTATTGTATACGAGGGAAAACGTCATTTGCCTATAACTCTGTTATATTGTTTTGTCACTTAGCCACTCGTGAATTAAAGGGACGATATTTGAATTCCACAATCGTTGTCCATTGGTTTTTAACGTTTGAGGTAATTCTGAACACATTTCATTCGTCTAATTTTGAAGGCGTAAATTACTGCATTGTATCAGTGATTCACTGTGCTTCGCAGCTCGAAGTGTAACTAAACAATTTTCTATAGTCTGGATTTTTTTTATTGATCCAATTTCATGAAAATTCACGTTTGCCACGTTTATTGTATAGTGTCTAAAGTCCATAGTTTCTCAACCTTTTTGAGCCGGTGGTCCCCATACCAATGCTAATTACTTTTGCGAAACTCGGGACACAACTATTTCGGGAGTGATCCCAAAATAATTGTCAATTCGAATACTTTTTCTTTAACCCGCTTCCGAAGCCCAAAAAAAGTAACGAATTGTCTGTTTCCTCAGATATTCACAAATGTGACATCTTTTATTTTAGGTTATTTACTTATATTTTCATGGATTCAATGACATGTTCGAATACAAAATTCGCAATTTATGTTGTATTTAGGGTGCCTGTGCCCCCCCCCCTAAACTGTAGTGCTGTGGTTCCCATAAAATTATATTTTCTCTGTGGCCTTCTTGGAACATGCTGTGGACCCCGGTGGAGAAACACTGTTATAGATGTAAAATCATTTGATACAACCTTCGCGTTATTCCTACGTGCTTCCTTTTTTTAAACAATGCAAAAATAATAATTCAAATTTCGAACTATGATTGTTTTCACGTAGGCAAATAAGTCACGAACCATTGATGAGTGTGTAGGAGACACCTGACAGTACACACACACGTGAAAATAGTCATCGCTTATTTCTAATAGTAGTGGTGTAAATCGTATTCTATACATGATATGTATAGTCAAGCCGACTTACATCCTACTCAAAGATTTCGCACTCCACTGTCATGTCGAACGCAGTTATCTAAATTTAAAACTCATTCAAAGCTTGCAGTGCAACTGCTGCGTTTGTCCCACGGCGTAGCCATGCGTAAAACGCGCACCATTTTACATTGTATTAAAATTTACCGGTAATTAGCGAAAATTATTTTATCGCGAATTAAGGACAGCTACAGACAGACTACCAGAGATGTGGAGCCGGGTAAAAAAATACGATGCCGACTCTAGGAAATAAAATATTTTATTAATATTTCATTATTTCTGGTCATTAATAACTAATTTCCATATCCTCGTAAACATATAAAATACATAAATTTATGTATCTATATGACATTATTTATCTTAGAAATATTTAAAATTATTTCCGTTTCAATCTAAGAACCAGTTTTTAGTAAAAAGTACTCCCATACCATGGTGAACCGGTCCTGATGTTTGTTTAATAATAATTAAAAAAACAGAAATTAATAGTTTTATTTTGTACTAGCCGGTTCCCGGAAAGCGTTGCAATACCACTCAAAGAAAGAAAGTGTTTGTGTTTTAATTGTGTTTATTGAAGTTTTTGTTTTCTTTTCTGTCTGTTTGACGTTTGCTGCCGATTGTCTATGGCGCGACACACACGCCACCTACTGTTTTTAATTGTACTACGCCTATAACCTTCTCTCAATCTGCATGAACGGTATGGCAGACATACAAACATTGATTTTTATATATAAGACCTACTGTAAGCTAATTTTAATATGCCTATAATCTTCGCGCAAGTGCAAACAAAAAGTTTGTCAAAGTTTTATTGCAATCGGATGAGCGGTGAGGCAGCGCATAAAATACGAACAATCACACCTAATGCACGCAGCACATTTGAAAGGAATGTCAAAATTTAGACCACGCGATTTGACAGATGTGAAATATTCCATTTTTTTAAAATTTTAATACAAACAATCGAACGTCAAATTTGAATTGTCGGAATGCTGTTTGATCGTCAGTTGGCGGTTGAATTGCATGAACGGTATGGCAGACATACAAACATTGATTTTTATATATGATACCTACTGTAAGTTATTTGCCGTTCGGCTACAGGTACCGACACTCTTTTCGGTTAACCTTTTTTAAAAATGCATATATAAAATTATTCTGTGAAGGTCTTTCATTTAACTGGTAAATGTGTCATAACGAAAAATGTTCAAAATCTCTGTATCAGAGGGGGAACAATACTGCATGCTGATATGGCGAGAGCAAAAAATAAATAAATCTGCACAATGACTTTACAATGATTGATCGGCAGACTCGCTTGTAAAAATACACATAATTCATTTTTACGTCAACCGAAAATAAATGTAATCTAATAAATTTGATAACAAAAAATCGTGAATTACGTTGAGGGGCGTAGATGCTCCCGTCAACATGGCCGACCTATCGAATATCCTCGCTTTGTTTATCTAACACACCGGACATAATGTAAAATATCTCGTCGCAGAAAGAGCATCCACGCACATTATGCAAATTTTATGCAAACCCTATTTTATTGAATATAAATATTCGTTATATGGAAATATATTTTAACATTGCTTAACCCATCGAGTAGTTTTGAATTGTTTTAGAAAATATATTCTTTGTCCATAATCATTTTGTATATCGACTGTGGAAATGAAAAAGGACGTTACCAACACATAGCAAATTTTACAGGAGGCACATAAAACGTATTTTGATGATTATGGGCCATATGCAAATTATGAAAGATACACAACATGGTGAACGATACACAACAGTGAACGAAGACTTCTAAACTGGTGTTTAAATGATACAAACTAATATTAATTAAAGAATTGTCTAGGAAAATCCTAGGTTTCTAGGATTCAATTTTCACAAGTTCATCTTTTTTCAAATTTAAAAGCTAAATTTTGATACTAATTCGGCATTTGCAGCTTACATTCTTTTGATAGAACATGTATCAAGTTTGATACATTGTGATTATCGAAAAAAGCTGTTTTGAAAAAACTGTGGATTAAGTGCTTTTTTATTTCTAAAGTCGATATCTATCCTAAAAAATATTGTCCGAATTGAAAGTGTATTCAATTTGAATCGTTCAAAATTTGTAAATTCCCACATGTTTTGTCAATTACGACACGGGTTGACATTTCGGCATCTTCATGCGTTCAAGTGCACGGATTAACTGGAACTGACGCTTGGTAAATACGTGTTGTACATATTTAAGAAATTATTTTACTCATCACTAAGTTTATGATGTTCAATAAAAGTTAATATTTGAAAAATAATGTATTTTAAATGATAGTTACACAAAAGTAGATGACAGTGAATGATTTTTATTTTTATAAATAGTATTTTTTTAAATTTACGAGATATCGCAGTTTTAAAACTGAAACCATCGTTGAAAAACACTATTGTATATGAAGGAAAACTTCATTTGCTTATAAATATGATATATTGTTTCCTCACGTAGCCACTTAAGGAATTACAGGGACGATATTTGAATTCCATAATCGATATCCATTGGTTTTTAACGTTCGTGGGGTTTCTAAACACATTTCATTGGTCTAATTTTTTAGTGGGTAAATGGCTGCATTGTAGAGGTCTGCACTGGCCGAAATTTTACAAAATTACCCGGCCCGGGCCCGAGTCTAATACCACAATTGTTACCCGAACCCGACTCGAAACTCGGATTTATACTCAACGGACCGAAAAAAACCCGTTTTTTACAAATTTACAACAATTGACTATTCTCTATAGAACTGGTAATAATTAAAATCATAATGACTGACTTATGAGACGAACATAGTCTGAAATATTTTTCCGAAGAATAAATTCCTTACCCGGGCCCGTGCAGACCTCTACTGCATTGTTTCACTATTCAGTATGATTCGGAGCTCGAAGTGTTACTAAACTATTTTCTATAGTCAAGATTTCTAAAATTAATGTCAATCTCACCGAGAAAACTCAAAAAAGAAATTTAAAACAAAATGTGTATACATACATGAAATATAAATTAATTTAACTATGTATATAATGATATAATATCATTTAACCTCTTTTCTATGTGTGACATTCAGAAATGAAAATTCACCACCCTCTCCGAAATAAAAACAAACATTTGTTTCATATGTCAAATATTTTTGTTTGTTTGTTGGCTATATATAATGCGTAAATGTTTTGTGATTCTTTCATCTAGTTTACGTAATTCTTAAAGCTGATATGAGAGCATTTTTTACAGTTGATTGTATGCACGGATTTAAATTCTTAGAACGTCGATAAGAACTCAAGGTTATATGTAATGTATTTTCTATTGTAGAATAATTTGATTTTAGTCATAAATTTATTTAACTAAGGTTTATCTCTTACACTTAAAAAAACATAGTAAAACACAGGGCTTTGGAGTCGGACTGCTTTTACCGGAGTTGGAAAAAAAACTTACGACTCCAACTTATTATTTAAACAAAAATATTAGAATATAAAATAACTACTTTCACAAATGCTTGCTTAAGTACGAATGATTTTAATTTTACTATTCTGATATATTGTAATAAAAATCAAATAAAATGGGAGGCAAGGAGGGGATGATAGAAAAACAAACAAACGATAATGGTAATATTAACAAATGACATTTACATTAAGAAATGATTAACTAATGAGTTGCATCAATTAGGATGGGTTAAACCGTTGGAAAATAAATTTTAAAGTGGCGAACCACCTGTTTTACCACAGAGTTACCGCCGAATCCATCGAAAGTATAAAAATATTAGAGTTTCAAACAATTACACTTGTATAAATAAATTGTATTTTGTAACATTTAAAATATTAAAGTGTTTTTCAATTCTATAGACATTACTTGAGATAATGAGATTAAATACAGATATGAGGAATTCACACCCCCGTACACATAGGATGTACAGTATTAGTAGGTCAAATATATTTATATGAAAATTTTCCAATTCATCGTGTTGATTGGTGAAATAATAACTGTGTTCTCGAAGAAATGATTGAAAAAATCATAGGTCCATTTCAAGGGACGAAAAAATCATCATTTTTTTAAAACCGAATTCAGAGTCGGAATGTTATAATTTAATGTCGGATTCGTTTTATTTTTTCACAACTACACAGCAACCCTGGTAAAATATCACAACACGGTTTTCGAATCTTTTTTGTATTAACCAGATAACACATGTTTAATTTATTTTTATATTGTTCTTTTCCAAATCTAAAAAGCATTCCAGGTTAACTATTTACTAGTATGTAATTTTATTTGAATATGCATACGTTAAAAATATAAAAAATGTTTTTTTTTCGGTATGGAACGTATTATTTTATTTTACATTGTTTTATATGGGAAAATTTGTTTCGCTTAACGAGTGTTTCACATAACGAGTAAGATTCTGGAACGAATTAAACTCGTTATGAGAGGTTCCACTGTATATATTTAATATATATAAATATAAATACAATGCCATTCAAAGTTTTTTTTTTTGTCGAAAAACTATAAATTACTTAACTCTTTTGAATATGTGGAAGTGTTTGGAACGAAAAGTAACATATTTATACACTGGATATATAAATATCTCATAAAACGTGCGATTTTCGTGAAAACGCCCTTTCTGCACCTTAGTACTGTCGATGAATATGTTAATGTGAAATATTAGTTACATCACAGACCCCAATATGTTTTCCGATAGCCATTGTGCACGCGAGATTATGTATTTAGTTATGATGCAATTAAGTTAATAAACTACATAACTGGTTATATAATATTCAGTAAAATCCTCTAAAGAGAAGTTGTCTATAGATTATGTGGCAGTCCCCCGTATAGCATAGTAAAAAAAAACAATAAATTTTCACGGTCATAATTTTTTTCACAAATACATATACCATTGTATTATAAAAATGTACACATTTTTATATACGTACATTTGAAAAATATTTGTCAGTAGATGTTTGTCCGTTGACTTCGCTAGACTTCTATGTGCCTATTCCCCTATAACGTAGTATTCCTATAGCGTAGTCCCAATTTTTACGCTATAAAGTGTTGACTGTAATTACGATGATTCCTTTGGCAACGACCCATGGCATTCGTCAGTTGGAAGTAGGGCTTGTCGGTTTTTTGCGACATTCGAAAGCTGTTTTTTTTAAGCTTGGTAACCCGGTTTTAATGTATAAGAATATGTATCGATCTGAAATATATAACACAGAAACAAAAATGGTTGAAATTGACATAGACGAATCAAAAAAAAAAAGACAAACATATTTTTGTTTTCTATTCATTCCCTAAAAACTATAAACCTACTACTACCCAGTGAGAGTATTTTTTATTTCATGAAACTTTCTTAGGACAATAAGGTTACTAAGATCAGTTATCATTTTGTGTTTTTTTGATCTTTTAATTGAATTATCCATTTTTTCTAAAATCTCAAAACACTGATAAAATCGGGTTTTAGGAAATATTGATATTCGAAAACAGGTTTTTGTGTAAGCCCTAGTTCCACGGTCAATGGTGCGAATCTCCGAATTTACACTTTCGTGCAACGAATTTTCAACCAGTTGATGTCATGCAACTACAAGTTTTATGGAATACATTGATACATGTCCATTCATCGTAAAGAAATATTATAAATTCAATACATATTTATTTTGCTCGTGGCTTGAAGGACCGTAAAAATTAAATAAATAAAACACTTTATTGTACTAACTCCATATTTAATTATTTTGATCAGGACTGGTATTTTCAACTGTTAAATATATCACTTTTCGGGTGTTCACTGTCAATACTTCTTCTAAAGGAATTTTATTAATTATATCAATCGACAAGAAATAAAATTTAATAGTATCAGTTTAACTTAGGCTTTATTACTTCTTGATGATGTAATTGCATGTTAGAGGTATTAAACATTTTGTTTTGAGTCAGTTTATAGTCATTTATTCATAGATTGTAAATTCTTTTCAATACCAATTGTTTATTACACCTTATTATTTCATTTTTTTTTCTATAAATAGCACTTGAATTTTATTTCTTATCAGTTGATAATGCTCGTCGTAAGCGAAACCGGTCCTGATCATGCTAAATAAAAGTGGAAATAGTATAAAGGAATATTGTGTTTCTTAAAGTCGTGTAAAAAAAAAAAACGACTCTGACTCCGGCTTTAAAATTAATTAACGACTCCGAGAAATTTGTTCAATAATTTCATTTTAACTTATATGTATATACCATCAGATCATCTTTAGTCAGCCAAGCGTGCAATGTCAACACTTTGGACTATTTTGTTTGAATACACATCATTAAATATATTTTTCACGACTCCGACCCCGGTCAAAATACCACGCGTCGACTCTGACTCCACAGCCCTGGTAAATATATATATATATATATATACATACATAGGTGTACAACTTTTATTATATATAATTCCTTTCCACTAAGTATTGATAATGAACATCTTGAAAATGATCAAAATGTGTGCATTGTTAAAATATATAATTTATTCAATATAAGGAAAACGATGAGATTTTTATTTATACCTGATGTAGTGACATCATGCAGTTGTGAGTTGCGACATGTTACCTCTCGGGATTACATATACATATTCTCAAATTATGATTCATTTCCTTTTTTGTATTTCTTACTCACTATATATTTTTTTTATAAAAAGGAGTTTTATTGGGCTGTACCGCTATTAATAATGTAGTGATAATGCACACCAATTGGCTATGGACAGTTATTTATTATCACCTTTCATAACGTCGCTATGATATGATTCTTAATTTCGTTGATGTGCGATAAAATGTTCCTTCAATTGTTATACAATATTACCAACGAAGATGTTTATCGAATTTCAAATTTACTGTTATTTAAAATTATTAAAAAAAAATTGTATCACTGATGTATATTGTTTCATATATTGTACATAATTTAAGATTTTGACTGGAGGTGCTTGGTGGAATTACAATATTAAACTTGAATCGTTAAAATTATGTACATTCACACAACTTTTGTCACTAACGAACTGTCAGTCCGAGTGAATCCGTGCACTTGAACGCCTGAAGATGCCGAAAGGCGAAACCCGGGTCGTTAGTGACAACACTTGTGTGAATGTACATAATTTTAACGATTCAAATTTAATATATTGTACAGTAAAATAAATATTGGTGAACATTTACAATTGTCTTCTAAACTCCGTCAGCCTTGCTCTTAAATGCTCAAAATAGCGAAAATGCGATTTTAATGCCATTTCTAACCAAGCAGTGGTTAGAAACCTCTAGCACGCGTGACGCGCAACTTATTTTTAGCAGGACAATATAGACAATTTATGAATTAAAAATTTGCCATAGATGAAAGAATAAAAAACGAAGACAAATTACATTGACACTGACAGTTGGGTTTTGAATGAAATAAAAAACAGATTTTTACGTATTTTTTTGCTGTGTTCAACTTTTTCAGTACACATCGTGCTACTGTGAGTAAAATCATGTAAAAAAAAGGAACATTTATTATAAACTCGAAGAAGTCGTCTATCGTGAATAAAATTAGAAATCGTATATAAAATCTTAATTACAACTAAGAATTTTTATTTTCTTCAGAGGTCTAAGCCATAAGGTTTCCAACCTTTATGTTACTGCGCTTCCCTTTGAAGAAAAAATATCTTCGCGCCTCCCCATCCTTTATTTCATATAGTAAGTAATAAAGAAACGTTTTGAAAGGTAAATATATATTTTGGACTGTTCGAGCCTCCCTTTGCAATTGTCCACGCCTCCCAGGTTGGAAATCGCTGCCTTAATGGATTCACTGATTTTGAAATAATGTATGTTTTGTGATATTTTTTTATTATAGGGTGTATTATATGTCAGCGACATACGAGCGTCAAATACTAAAAACCAATCATATGGCACTGGAGCAGTAGTTCCAATGTGCGGCCACCAGATAATTTTGGTGCGACCACTAACAGCTTCATAGTAAATATTGATATTTAAAATAATGTCTTTTATTGAATATAAACTTATAAGTTGGCCCATTTTTCCAGTTCACCCCTTTCTTGGGATGTAGTTTTTGCCCAAATCTGCACAAAAGTGTTTTTAAGTTGTCAGCCACTGCCATAGTATATTTAAACCCAATACTGAACTGCTTGAGATTAAAAAAAAATCAATAGAAATAATTTGTTTGTAAAAGTTTATTTTAATCATTAAATTCAACATTTTTATTTTGAACAAGGAAATGGTTTTTTGTGTAGGTAATTTCAAGGAGATCGTAAATTGTCTTGGGCAATGAATACGAAAAATCGTTACACCAACAATGCATCTAATAAACGACTTTTTAATGTAGCACATTTCATTGGTCCTAATTACAATTATTATTTAGTTTTTCGTAATCAATGCAATCACAATATGAGGTAATATGAGGACTGATCTCTCGAAAGCGTCAAATCTGAATTTTACAAAAGGATTGAAGATGTAACATTAAAGAATACCTAGTTACCTTACACTTAATAAATGTCAGTTTAAATTATTCTAATCAATGTTTTAAAAACCCCGGACTGCTAATCGTTCTTTGAAACACTAGAATCACATTTAATAAGTGCAATATTGTAATTATAATTTGAATTGGGATGTTAGAGTGAATAATATGATGCATTGTGTATCTCTTCGGAGCCAGTATATATAGCTGAGCAAAATTTACGTTTAAGCATAGTTCTGACGATGCCAAAAGCCGAAATAGCTATCAACGCATAAAATATATAAAAAACTGTAGAACTAAAATACGTTGATATTTTTACCCTTTTATAATGGAGTTCTACCAAGTAAATGCCAAATCAATAAATATTATACATGCATGTGAGTTAAATGGAAATGATTGAAAAAATCAATTCGGAGTCGGTTTTTTTTACCCGACTCACAGTCCTGTTATAAAAAAATTACAGGCCAAATGTTTGTCTTCTTTTTTTATATAATTAAAATAAAAACATTTCAAAATAACCTGAATTTTGTTGAAACGGATAGTCGAAAAACTTATCATACAACGACGATATAACAAAAACTAATATCGGCTGTGAATATGAAATTTATCGGTATTGACTATTGAGGCTACATTATAATTTTTATGCATAATTGCCATGGCAATAATCCACCCTCGTATTACCGACCATTGATAATAAATTGACATCAATTTTACGACGGGTTTATCTATCACAGTAAACACTGAATTTACTTTCCTACCATTTTAATGATAATGCACAAAACGTTATTAGCAAATTAAATATAACCCGTACGAAAATTATTGGGCTGAACCTTTTTTTTTACTTTTTGCCAAAACAAGTTAAGCGGACACTCAGATTCGTTTTTTTTAAATATATAAATTGTCTGCTTTCAATATTGACCATATCGTCGGTAATTTTCTACGGCTTAGAATTAAATGAATTTTCGGTTATATCATTTTCACTTACACGATGTGTAGCTGTAGCTCCTCATAGAACTCTGTTTAACCACAATATTTTATTTTTGAATTAAAATAAAATATTATTTGCACGGATGGTTGTGATAACAAATTTAAGTTATATTTTTTAAAGCACAACTCCAGTAACAATATCAGGATCTCAGTTACATCAATACCGATATTGCAATCTCTAATTACGATTGTTCCAATTTTAAAATCCTCGAACGTAATAAAATAGTTATTTTTTGCAATGAACTTTCATAGATTATGTTTTTTTAATTTTATTACTAATGGCAACACAATATATTGAATGCATGAAACCGTACCGTACCGTGCCGTGCGTTCATCTGTATTTGAATTATATTCACCAAATAAATTTTAAAATATCTATGATAAATTGTGTTGTTCGGCTGTATGTGCGATTGAAATTCCAAGTGTCACTCTTTTGATTGAGTTAAGAGTTAGTTATACGATATGATTTTATATAAAATAAGAATAAAGAATGACAGAGTAAAAGTCAAACTGGTACCTATTCACTGTATGACTCACGCAGAGGCGCGGACTCCGAAATAATAATGCAGGGTTGCTAAACAATAAAAAACAAAAATCGTATGTACGATAAAAAAAAAATATCGTCAATTTGGAAAAACATCAAGTGTCAAAGTGCTTATTTTTAACAAGCAGTTTTGATGGCATAGATTAATAGTTTTTTGGTGTATACTTCATAATACGAAAATTGTATTGTTTTTGTAATGTCTTCGTCCAAGAAAAGTATCGTTTTTTAATACATTTAAAAAACGTGTCATGATCGAAACCAGAAACTATACAGAATAACGTAATAAGTACACAAAATAAGCTTTTTTTATAATTATATTTTTTTCCCACAAAGAATTGACACTCAACAAAGTAAAAAAAATAATATCTTAGCTTTATAACAATATCACATATTAGAATAATTCAGTTATCTTAGGCAATTTGCGTAGTAATTGCTCATAATTTTTTCGATCTGTACGATAAATTTTAATCTTCGATTATGAGAATATTAAAAAAAAACCTTTTTTTATACTTCTGTAGCTTAAATAATAAAATAACATATTTGAAAACATGCCATGCAATAACATATTTTTTTTATATCTACATCCGCGCATAATGTGGAGCATATAAGAACTGCTTGTTACTCAGTTGCTCAAGCTCTCTTTTTTAAAGAGAGTAGGGATAGAAAGGATAAGGGTAGGACAGTACTAATCGCTTTCGCTACGCCTCGTTTTTTACGATTTGAAGGTAGTAGGGAATTTTTAGAGATCACAAACAGTGCCTTCGAAGAGAAATCGATATATCGATTGAGAAAATGCTGTTCTTTCTGGGATTCGGCCCCGTGATTTCCGTCACTAAAGTCAACGACGTCGACCACTGTACTACTGACCGACAGTTTTTTGAAACCATTGAATTACATTTAATGGTCTTAAAATATGTTTGCTCTGAGACAAACCTTTTGATTTGCAATGTATGTATTGTGAGTGTTGAAAGCAAAACAACATTGAATTTACACCTTTGTGATACCAATACTAAAAAATGGATAAAAATAGTTACCTTGGCATTCAGTGCAAATGGGAGATTGGAGAGGGTATTACGAATGGTTCAATTGATACACGTTTCATATTAAATATTATATGTATATATTAAATAGTTTGGTTAACCACGTGATTTATTTCACGTCGCTAGTTTTTTGTTTGATGTCTTACCTGGATAATTGATATGGTAACAATGACACCCCAACCAATTGCATCGCTATTAAACTATCTTTGATTGAGTAATCGTTCGCCCAACAACTAGCTCACTTTAGAAACAAGCGGTTAAAGCACAATACCAGTAGAACCCCCATTTACACTTAAGTCGGGACTGTGTAATTTGGAGTAGTGTAATTGGGGGAGTGAGTCTCATACAAAATTAAGGATTATTTTCCGCGAAAAATGCAAAGCTAAGATTTCCCTTAGTCGTCCGGTATAGCCTGGCACGTGTCGAATACACAGACGCTAGCCAACATTTGACTGTATGCATTGCACATACGGCTGTCTCGTAGCAACGACAATGGAATGCGACTGGTTAATTGGGGGATTTGCGGCGAATATTTCAAGCCAGCGCGTAATTCGGAGTGGTGTAATTGGGGATTCCACTGTATTCATCTTAGCTTTTAGCGGACAAGGTTTTAAAAAAATGAAATGCATAAGTTGACATTGTTGTCGAAGAGAAATTGCCAACCCTGTGTTTAACTGCTCCGCTGTTGTACCGTTCATCTGACTCGGCGCAATTAATTATTATCATCGCTGTATGCTGAATACCCCCTCTCCCCCCCCCACCGCGCTCCATACACTTCACACTTGACGCCGCGTATTGTGACAATACATTTAGTCCTATGCGAAATAGCATCGAAAGTTATGTCTAGTGCAGCGCTTCTCATTTGGGTTTACGCGAAGTAAACCTATGGGCTCAGAGAAAAAATGACAATTAAAAATATCAACTTACATTCAAACTAAAGAGTTTATAAGACACGTGCATATCTACGGGCAGAATAAATATTAATTTGAAAAAGGGAATTTTAGGACATTTGTTCTTATCTTATAATATAGCATATGTACAGTAGTGTGCTGCTATGGGTCGCAAAAGTCGGGTTCCTAAAATAAATAAAATTTTAGCAGTACACCACTGGATACATATATATATATGTATTACCCATGTCCGCTTCCTATGTGGAGTATATGGCCTCCTAATGGACGTATCTCAACAGAATTTTTCTACGAGAACTGTTTGTTACTCAGTCGCTCAATTTATCTTTTTCGAAAGAGCTCTCGCTTCGCCCAGTTGTCGTAGGATCGGAAATGGTGGGAGGGACATCACAAACACCCATGCCTCCGAACAGAAATCAATAAATCTATCGAAAAAATCTGTTCGTACTGGGACTCGGAACCCGTGAAATCCGGCACGGAAACCAACAACCCGGAAATTACCCGGTTCGAGCCCGGCCATCTAGGCCCGCTAGAAGAACTGGGTGGAGCGAGAGCGATTAGGTAACCACTAGTCCTGTATGTAGCCTTATCCTTCTTTCTCTACTACTCGCTTTGAAAAATAGAGGCTTAGCGTTGAGAGTAACAAACAGTCCTCGTAGTAAAAACTTATTTTGATATCTCCATTAGGAAGCAATATGAGCCACATTAGGAACGGGCCTGGATTAAAAAAATCAAAAAATCAATTGGGAGTCTGTTTTTAATTTAAAGCCGAAGTATTTAACCCGACTCCACAGCCCTGTTTTATACTATGCCAATCTGTTAGCTAAATATAATAGCTTTCAGCTGAATTACATAATTTCTATTGTTATTTAACTAAATAAACTGATGCAATTTTAACACTTCTCAACACATCTAGAGTACGTCTGCATTATCTTTCAATCTTGCAATTAAAATATATTTCTCTTTTTAAAACTATAGGCTAAATTTAATTTGATGGATATAATAATGCGGTAGGTCTTTTGGTTTAGCGTAACACGTCTGCTACTGTTTATTCCTTCGCTTTCTCCTATTCAATCAGCATTAAGTAGGGCATCCAATCCCGAAACATTCTTGCGATTCCGGGATTGATCACTTGCCACAGTTTCATATAATTTTTTTTATATATTCGGAATTTGAATATTTAAAAAAATCTGAAAATACAGTCAAGACGACATTTATTTTTATTTAACTATTTTTTATTTATCAATTTGGGGAGCACAAATACCTACATACATTCAAAAATTATATGTCTATTGTTTGCTACAATTAGATATACAATACATATATTTGTGTATACATAAAAAAAAAATCCAGCGCTTCGAACCTATATTTTTTTAGCTCTTCCGAGACTTTCAAATTCAAAAACCCAGGAATTTACCGATTTGCCCAAAATACTAGCGTGTTTCAACACGTGTTTCAACGCGCTGAACCGAGAAAACCGATATTTTTTTTCGGTTCAGTTCCGGTTTTCGTTCCGGCAAAAATAACGGTTTTTGGTTTCCGGTTCAGTTCCTGTTTGGAGTCCTGATTTTTTTGATTTATCAAGAATCAGATAACCATTTTTAACAGAAAAGAAAAACACTAATATTAGAGCAGGGGACCCCGAATTTTTTGGACCCTAGAACGCATTCTAAAATATTAATAGGGCGGCGGGCACCACCTATTTTTTATTTATATATAAGTATATATAAATACTTATTATTTTTGTTTATATTTTAACAAATGCAAAATTAATATTTTATAATATTAATTTCAGTCAGTGTGGTCTTTGGCACTGCATTTCATTGGCCAGCGCCTCGTAATTATGAATGTATGGTGTTCTTGTAAGCAAACAATAAAGATGCTCATCGGTGAGTCGAGATCTATACTTTAATTTTATGATGTTCATGTTTGAAAATAATTATTCACAAAGATACGTCGAATGGTTGTTGCGAGCACAGGGTTGTGTATCCCTGATTTAGAGTTTTTTTTTTTTGACAATGAAATTATTAGTTAATCCCGTAATATGTATTAAAACGATACCGGGATCGGAAGCCCTAGTATCAGTCCAATTTTCTTGATTCGAAACAATTACTGAAGTTGACGTTATTGTCCTTAGGCCAAAACCAACACTGGTTATTAGCCGCCCACTTAGCATTGCATTACTTGGTTATTCAATTTAGTTTTCAACAGAAAGCATTCATCTATAAAATGGTTTAATACTTATAATATGTGAGTTGTCTAGCTACAAAATCGATATGTACAGTTACTTTATATATATACAGTTGATCGATATGTACCTATACGATAAAATACTTTTACTCATTTCTTTAATTAATATTAGATTATGTCAATTAAATCCCAGTTGAGAAGTCTCCGTGCACTTCAAGTTTGTGTATAATTCATAATTTGCATATGACCCAAAATCATCAAAGCACGTTTTTTGCCCCTCCTGTAAAATTTTATATGTGTGGGTTGCGTCCTTTTTCCTTTCCACAGTCGATATAATGCCTACAGTAGGCGTGCTTAATGATTATTTACATTTTTTTTTAAATTTAGATTACTTGTTTGAATATAAGTATTCACTGAAATAAATTTTAATGGCTTCGAGTTACGCAGTAGATAAATTTCAGAAAAACATTATTATTTAAAATGTAAATACCTTCTTTAATAAATCTAAACATTTTTTTTTATACTGGCTTAACACGCAAATAACTGCATCTGTAAAATATGAGTGATTCATAGTACATTCTTACTCATCGTACGTCTCAGTAAAGAAATTGATTTACTACGGAAATAACCGATTACCCTCAATCTATTTTTGCAAAATTTATCTTAACACTGACATTGGCGCTATATAATTTACGAGAACTGTTATTTTAGTAGACTTTCGCTTACTAGCTAAAATTATGTTACATCTTCAAATTTTAAAAGCAAAATGAGAATTTTTTAGTACAGTGTAACCCAAAAATGACTAATCAAAACGACGATGAATATTAGATTATTTCAGACCGTCTTTATTTACCGGGACTGTATTTTGTGTATAACGAAATCGTGTAAAGTTTAGTGTATGGGTTTCTCGCAGTTAAAAGAAAGTTAATTCTCATGAAAATTTCGTCAAAAAAACTTTCGGTTTTCTGAAAATTAAGTGAATCAGACTTGGCCGTGTTTGATAATGGACGCATGAAATGTATTAATTAGAACACTATGACAATAATAGTACTATAGTAGAACCGCAATTATCTGTATTACGTATACGTCTTACGTGGACGAAATTAAAGCGAGTCGGTGCGACACGAAAATATCAAATGGTCTTTGCCGCTATAGTGTCCACGTGACAAAACGCACGTCGCGATCAGTGATATTTTGATTTGCTTCAAGTCGTGTTCTAATCGCGTTCGCAGCGACTTCGCCCAGATAAGACTAACGTTATACAAAATAATCACAAACTTTACGAATTTGCCGCTATCCACGTGTTTACGGTAAAATTCCTTCTGCCAAATGTCACGTTTATATTGAAGCAATAAATACAAACATTTATATTGGAGACAGACAATCATTGCTAGTAATAGCAGTTTTCGTGTCGGGTCCGTAGCGCAGTGGTTAACGTCGTCGGCCTCCGTGATGGATCTCATGGGTTCGAATCCCAATACGAACAGCATATTTCAAACGACTTATGTTCAAAGTATCCATCAGTCAGTCAGTCCAAGTCCATCCGTGCACGTGAACGCATAGAGATGCCGAAAGGTGAAACTTTTATGAATGTACATAATTTGAACGATTCAAATTTAATGAAATTCCACCAAGCACCTTCAGTTGAAATCTTAAATTATGCCTAAATAAATGGTTGTATTAATATATCATTTTTTTTAGTTGCGCCGAATATGAATATTTTTTGACCAAATAAAATAATACACGGACCAGTTAAATCAGTGGTTTCCAACCTTTACGTTACTACGCCTCCCTTGGAAGAAAAAAATATCTTCGCGCCTCCCCATCCTTTATTTTATATAGTAATAAAGACACGTTTTAAAAGGGTAAATAAATACTGTGGACTGTCCGCGCCTCCTTTTGCTATTAATAGTCCACGCCAACGTTCCCTCTAAGCCTAAGGGTTAGCTGCGCGGAAATTTCAAATGCTGCGCGGACCAATCAAATATTAATTGAACAACTGTCTTGCAGCGCGCGCCAACCCGGAATGAGTGCGCGGGGGCTTCCCAACTGCTGCGCGGCCGCGCACGCGTGCAGCTTAGAGGAAACGTTAGACTCCACGCCTCCCAGGTTGGAAATCGCTGAGTTAAACGATACAACAATATTGTGTAATATATCGTTAACATATTTTGTATACTGTAGTAAGTTAAAATCTTATTTTACATTCTCGGAATTGACGAATGAGCCCTTCTGCCATCTGAAATCCGATATAGATTCCATGCAATGCAGTCTATGACTCAATACTTGTGGCATGTGGCTTAGTTGCGTATGCAGCAAACTGCTTACTTACCGATAAGCAGTTCCGTATTTAACATCGCCCACGAGAAACGGCATCGTTTAACAAGCGAGATAAACTTAACTTCGACTCGCTAAACATGGTGGTGGAGTGACATTATTGACGAATCGATTCTAACTACCTACTCTCATCGACTATATTTCAATCTTCCCTGTAGAGCATGGCTGGCCTACCTTTTCAGCAACCGGGCCAGATTTTAGAAATGAGATTTAATACCGGGCCGTACAACAAAATTTCTTTTAATATTCAAAGCAAACAAGAAATATGTTGTTTTTTTAAGAAGATATAACAAAAATGAGAATCAAACATATTTATTAGATAAGAGTTAGGCAATACAAAAAATAATAATAAAAAAAAACAAAACATAATAAATTTGAGTGAGACGTCTGATTTTGTTTGTCAGAACTAAGCGTATCAATGTTGATACCGATTGATGTTGTTACTACACACAAACAGTTTTCCAAATGCTCATTTGTGATTTAATATGCTTCATTCGACTAAAAAGCTATTCACACGTGTAAGTATTGTCCAAATATGTTTTGTAAAACTCTTCCAAACCAACCTGGTTGAATTTCTTCTTTAACTGTGCATCACAACACATCTCACAATGTTCCATTTGTAAAATTCCGTGCAATTAATTCACGTCTACGGAGGATGGTGTTGCAAATGCAGCAAAAAGCACACGATGCTTTTTAAAATCTTGAAATCGGTTTTCAAATTCCAGGTTCAAGTCGAATATCAATGAAACGTATTCATATGCTCCGCGGGCCGCGGGTTGGCCACCCTTGCTGTAGAGTTTGTCAGTTCTCAAAAAGCCGGTTTTGAAACACCGGCTTTTAAGGCAAAATTTGCGACATACAAAAGCCGATTTTTTCAAATGAATAACACAGTTTTTACTATCAGAATAAATATGTATTTATTTATTAGGAAACGTTAAAATTCTGTTTGGAAACTGCCATAGTTACAAATAAAATTGCATTTAATATTTGGTTTAATTAACAGTCAGTATATTACGTCAATGAATGGGTTGACAATATTTTTGTTACGGTTTTAACTATTAAAAAGTTCACCAATGCATCAAACCCAAAAACACTAGGTTCAATTTTACATTAACGAGTTGAAAATCAAAAGAAAAACATTTTTTTATCTCACACTAGATGCCTTAAAAACTATACGACCTACTTCAACGAAAGAGTATTTTCTACTTCAAGAAATTCCGTTATCTAAATTAGATTACTATGTTGTAATTGATGCTTTGTGTTATCAACTAATAAAAAATGGTAAAATATGATTTGTTTAGTGTTTACCATGTTGCTATTTCAATTGACTATTTGAAAACCAGGTTAAATAAGGTTTTAGGAAATATTAAAATTCGAAACCGGTTTTTGTATAAGCCCTTACTCCCCATAATACTAAACTCCTCGTCGCCACCACTAGTTTTGGACTTTGAGCACCATACCCATGAAGGTTTTTCTTTATGTATAGTAACTTATGTGTAGTTCAAGACAGTTGATATGACCTAATTAGTCAGACAACTCCAAAACAATTTGAATGTTGCTTTTCCCATCATCTCTAAGTAAGTCATTTATAAACTCCCTATTTGGACCATATTATGGACACGTGATTGAGTTTATCCGAACTGAAGAGTAGGAATAGAAATATGAGGCTCGGGCAGGATTAGCAGTTTTTGGAATCTAATTGGTGCGAGAGAATTTTTTACTACACATGTCATGGAACACCAATCCATAAATCGAATAAAAAATAACTGTTCATACTAAAATTCCGTCGACACCGCAACTGGATATAAGACGTTTATCACTCGGCTAGTAGCCTAAAAATATGAAAAATTTACACTACGTACGCTTCTCTGACCTGTAATCTTTTCGCTTTCCGTATGAAGTAGAAAAGTCAAACGGACTGTCAGTTGGTATTTACTTAAGCTCTTCTCGCTTATCGGCCATCTTATAATATTTCATCGTCGGATATAATAATACTGCTTAATATTGAAAATACGCATAATACGACTCGCGCTTTTACAAAATATCAAATTTGAAAAAACATTATATAATTTGAAAAACTATAAAAACTTTATGAAATTAACTATTTAAAAAAACGGTTACAGCATTTATTTATACAGGTATCGATACTCACCGATATCGAGTAATTCTTTTGCGCAATGAATGCACAACAAACACATCTCAAGTACAATGTATTCGGGCAATGCACTGTAAAAGTCTTGGAACCTGTGGGCGTACATGTTTTTTATACACCGGCAAAAATTCATTCTGCTCATGTATCAACTACTGCCGAGTAATCTCTGTGCATTATACTAGCGTTTCCCAACCTTTTTACGCATACGGAGCGGTGAGCATAGGAGAAATATTCCGCGGACCAGTAAGGCAAGAATAAAAACTATCATTTATTTTTTATTAGTTTTTAATTTTATATTATAATAGGTAGACGTTACGTACACATAACGGTCCGATTTCGAAAACCTAAAAATAAAAATACATGAAAAAATGTCGTTTATTAAATAACAGAAATCAGTATCAGAGGATCCTCATTAAAGTCTTTAAATTAAAGCCCTTGAATTTTGACTCACTTTGATTGTTATTTCCGGTTTACATAGGCAACAAAAAAATATATAATTATAAAAGTAGATGTAGTGTTTGCGACTGTTTCATATTTCCAAATTCGTTTTGAATGCATCCAGGGATGGGCTGGAAGGGGGCTTGGGAGGCTCGCCCGAGCCCCTTGTTAAAAATCTGCGTGGCCGGTGAGCCCCTTGTTAAGTTAAGAAAATCGTTCATTTAAGATCAAATCAGCACCTAACTGCAATTTCTTATAAATTGTAATATAAAACAGAAGACTTTGTTGCTCCTCCATATTTTTAATTGAAGAAGCAAAAAAAGGCATCTAACGGGCCGCAAAAAAGCCAGTGAGCCACGTCATATGCATCATCTATGGCATAGGTTCCCAAAGTGGGCCTCCAGGCCCCCCTAGGGGGCCTTGGAAGGAGCTGAGGGGCCCTGAGAAGCCTCCGGGGATTAGGGGAGCCCCGGGAAGCAAAAAGGGGGCCACGGGCATTAATAAAACGATACAGGGAAGGGCATAATGGCGGACGTCGCGCAGCTATTTTTTGTAAATCCGTAAATAAAATAAATTACTGGCATTCTAGATTCGAAAATCTCGGAAGAGCTATAAAAAAAGGTGGGTTTTTGAAATTATAATTTTCATGGAAAGACAAAACAATGGTATGGGGGCCACAGAAAAATAAAGACACTCAAAGGGGGCCACGTTCCCAAAAAGGTTGAGAAACACTGATCTATGGTATGAAGACATTATGGCTGAGATTTACCGAGCCCCTTGTTAACATATTACCAGCCCACCGCTGAATGCATCTATCGTGTTTCTTAATTTGAGACTATTTGTAGTAATTAATACCTGGATATAAATAAATTTTAAGTATATTAAATAGATTCAATATATCTATTCAACGTGTTAAATTAAATGAGCCCATCATAATGAGTTCCCTTGATTTCAAGGGCGATTCATAATTATTCTATAACATTTTTTTTTTGTTACCATGTCCATTTCCGATGTGAATATGGATTCCTGATGGAGGATGATCTCAACATAAGTTGTGAACGTGAACTGCTCGTTTTTCAGTCACTCAACTTATTGTTTACGAAGAGTTAGGAATTATATCGCATCTTACCACAACGTTTTAGCGTATTCGTAATGTTTTTTATAACTGAAAACAGCAAAGAGCTGAAAAAACTGTAATGAAGAAAGTGAAAGAGCTTATATTAAATCAAACGCTGCTCGTAGAAAAGTGTGTCAAGGCGTAATTATGCAGTTTGAATAATTAATTATTGTGTCATTGAACTTCTAGTAAATGCGCTTGACCGAATATTTGGGTTTGCGGAATGCGCTGTTATCCATAGATTATATATGTTGTTCCTCAGCCATGCTTATTTATTATTTTCCACGGGTTCGGTGGTAACGTTGCACAAAAAATATTTTTGGTATAAAATCAAAATATTGATTATATAAAAAACGTAATAGTGTTATTTTAATGTTTGTGTCACACAAAGTGACACAAACAGTGGAATAATTGCTCTTTTATTTTACTTGTCAGAAGACAGTCGTAGAAAATTTTATAATACATAAATCAGCATACCTTAAATTCTGCCATCACCCCCATACCCTGCTTAAAACTACCCCTACGGTGCTAAAAAATACTTCCGATATGTTGCTGGCCTTTAAAGAACCAAGTGAAAAAAGATGTTTTAACACTTACCACTCTTTAATGGACAGTAAAAACGCAGAATGTATATTAAAAAAAAAACAAACCTTTTTTTCACTTGGTTCCTAAAGGGCCAGCAACATATCGGAAGTATTTTTCTGCACCGTAGGGGAAGTTTTAACAAGCAATAACGATTTTTCTAACTCAATATTTCTTTTGGAACTAAATACGTTTTTTAATTTTTTTTTACCTTATTGCAATGAGTACTATTTTTAAGGAATTGTTACTACCTTCCCTGCTATTAAATGTAAATCGATGACAAAAACATGTCGGTTTGCATCCGATTTGGCAAAAGTTCCATTTTTACTCACCATTGCTCTACTTATAATCTGAGCTCGACCTGGATGGAAATATGGTAATATGAATTAAGATTCATAATTCTATTTTAATGAAAATGTTACGAATTACTTAAAAAAAACAGAATTGACGTGTGAGATAAATTTTAATTTATAATTTATGAAACAGTTATGCCAAACATTTTTTTGTGGAATGCAATTTTGACATATAGTCGGTGTAGGATTAGTTTTTTTTTAATAAAATTATTGTATTAAATACGTTCAACTGCAGATAACATTTGAATTTATTTTATCGAATCCATGCTCACTGCAAAACTGAAATTTATCGCATTTTCAACAAACCACTCAAAACGTATAACGGCATATTAAGCTTTCAAACAAATTGAATGTATTAAATGACAGTATGAATTCGAAATGGCGATTTTGAGATAATTATGCCAATCGATTGCTAAAAGTAAAACCTCACTGTGATATATATAAAAAAATAATTAATTACCATTATGTTTCATTGTTTTTAACATTTAGAGGAGTGAAAAGATCTATACTGACCTTACTTTACTTAACTCGATAGCTGCCACAGACGAGATATCTCGTAAAAATTTTCGTGCTCAACACGCCAGAGACGAGCTATCTCGTCAATAACTAATTTAATTAATAGTTGCAAATTATAGCCGGCGTGCTAGGTCAGGCTAGTATCAATTATCTACGGCAGCTAAAAGGCCAACTAACATTTTTTAACATGACAATTGTGACTTTTTTCCTATGACTATATGTAATTCGTACCTAAAGCATAATATTATATGTTAACAGACAGACACTCCTGTTTTGCGTTAAAAGTACGTCCATACTCATTTACAGAAAAAATGCACCGATGTACATGTACGTCCATACTCATTTTAAAGATTAATATTACCTTACTATTATTTTACTTATGACGCTATTATTTATGTGGATTTAAATAAAAATAAACAATTGTTAACTTATGTTTAAGAGTACTGTTATTAGAATTGATCTTGAAAAATTGACGGGTGTAACTTTAGTCGGCCCGCGTGCCTAGAGTTGCCTTCCTGCGTTCTGAAATAATTGACTAACTAGCAAACCACCGGAGCGGATGTAAGTAGCTAATTAATTGCTTGCGAGCGTTAAGTAGGTTACTCAAATCATCACCAGAATACGTAGCGCACAGAATTAAACGTTAAAGTAATCACGAAGGCGTGTAAACAGGGTTGGTTCGTTAATCGATCAGGATGGCAGGTGTATACTATAATATAACGTCACGCAAGTCAAAAAGTCGTAATAGATGATTTTTTATATTATAATTTTATATCGGATTACGTAATAAATCCCGTATCTTATCATAATTCACTGTATCAATTTCAAATCGACGAAAAATGTCATTTTTAAATTTAACCCTTAACTAGATTATCAAATTTGAATTATTTTGATTCTGTTCTCTTCCATAAATTTTGTCGATAACGACCCGGGCTCCGCCTTTCGCTATCTTCAGATTTTATCAAGTGCAATGTCACAAATTCTCGCAGTCATATCAATTAGGTTAACAGTATACTGTACAATTCACTTTTATGTTCGTATATAAACAATACAAACCGTTTGCTGCTCGTCAGTTCAAGTGCATTCGTGCACTTATAAAACCTGAAGATGCCGAAAGGCGAAACCTGGGTCTTTATCGAAAAAACTTATGGAAGAGTATATAATCAAAATAATCCAAATTTTATATTGAAATTCCACCAAGCAACTTCAGTCGATGCTCTAAATTAGACTGTGTTTAACCGAAAATAATAATTTTATTCCAAGTTAAGATTTGTGTTAAACAGGCTTTACTAAATTAGGTTTTTTTCATTTGAAACAAAAACTACAAATAATGGCAGATATATATGTTTTATCAACCATATATAAAGAAATAATGACAATTCAATAAAAAAAAATCATGAAAATGCACATGCTCTTCAAAGGGTCACTATGTGTCAGAAATGAAATAAATTTAAAAATCACGCATCAATCGGTGATGCTGTCACATGGTACCAACAAGGGCTTGTCGGTTTTTTGACAAAACTTGTGACATTCTAAAACCGGTTTTTCAACTTCGTAACCGGTTGTGCCGAATTTTCCATAAACGAGTCTATAAACAAGAGGGCAGTAAATTTGGATCATTTATTTGATGGCTTAAAGACCATATGCCCCACATCCATTAATGACCCAGGCTATTTTCGATGTCACGAAATTTTGTTACAAGACGATCAGTGGACGCTTTGTGTTTTCTTAAATCATATTTCTGAAGAGTAATACCAATTATATATTTGTATATAAATAAACAACATAAAAAAATGAACTTTTTTTCGCTATTTTAATTGAATTAACCATTGTTTCTAAAACTTCGAAAACAGGATAAAACCTAAAAATAAAAAATATTGACATTCGACAACCGGTTTTTTTCAAAAGTCGGTTTTTGTATAAGCCAATATAATGGATGAATTACACTCACTGTTTTGTAAATTTGGTCTAAAGTTCATAAACCTCTGTATCAAAAACATACAATTTATTGCATTAGAAGAGTTTTCACTCGCCTGGTTCAGGACTTCGATCGATACTAATTTACATTCTCTATTATTCACAGATCGTCCAAAACTCGTCCGAATGAAAAAACATCGCAGATCCTGCAGAAAAGTGAGTGACACATACAATTTCCAGTTAATGTAATGTTAGAGTATAATGGATGTTTTTTTACTGCAATAATTAATCCAATATTTATTTCAACCATGTATTTTAACTACTAGTTAGTGAGTTGCTTAATTTCTCATTTTCAAAGAAAGTATGAGTAGAAGAATATGACTATAGCAGGACTGATGGTAAGCTAATCGCTCCCGCTAAGGAATTACAGACATCACAGAATCCATGCATTCGAACGGATAGTTTCATAAATTTTATTTAGGTATAGCCAGTTCATGAATTTCAGTACCAAGGCGTGGATTTCTATAGTGTCAATTTAAATGGCATAATTTAAACTTATTTTTTTTTTATTTAATAATGAATGATGGAACACAAAAATTATTTTTTTACACATGTAACATTATTATATTTGAGTTTTGACTACTCGGAAAGTACTTTTCAGATACTACCAATTAATATTATATGCTATTTTACTCCCGCTTTTGGGGTGGCTTTCTGTTTGTAGCATGACTTTTTCTACATTTGCGACGTGCGCGCCTCATCGAATTCTGAAAAAATAGAATGAAATGACAGCGAGAGCTCAACTACTAATTTAATAATAATTTCCTAACTAGTGACTCCAATCCCGGGATCTTGAGTAATTTTGCGATCCGTAATCCCGGAATTGTCTGACTACTAATCCCGGAATACCACGCAACGGTAACAGCACTCATATTGTAAATACTAAAAATAATACACTGTTATATACTAAGTGAAGCGCCGAGTTGCAAAACTCGCTCTGAAGGTTTTTTGAGTTTTTAGTAAATCACGAAAAACTGTTTTGAGTATATATAGTGATTTTAAGTGTTAAAACATATTTTATGTCTTCCGGGATACAAATAAAATCAAAATAAAACCACTAATTCAACTTATATACCGTACAAATGTCAAAATTTTGTATCTCCCTGATTTGAAATAAAATTGCCATTTCAATTCAGGGAGACAAAAAAATTTGACGTTATATAAAATGTAACATTTTACAGCCAACTGCGTTCTTAACTCATTTTCGACATTTTTGTGGTTACAACATATTGACACTAGGCCATCGACATGTGTGAATGTAAATAATTTGAACGATTCAAATTGTATATAAGTTAGTCTGAAAAACATACGGTTGTGACACAACTTATTAAACAACCAGTGGAATAAGAAAGAATTGTTAAATTGTCAAAATAAAATTTTCACACCATCCCATTTACCAAAAATGCGGAGTTGATTTATTATGTATTCAAATTGTATTTCTAAAAATGGCCGATAAGCAACAAGCATACCTACTGACGTCAGCAACGGTGTATAAATGACTTTTTTAATTGAATTTTCCATTAACTTGAATAAACTCATTACGGTGTTGTCCCAGGGGTGTGTCTAGGTAGGGGGTGACCCAATATCTTTTCCATTCGCGCTCGTTAATTTCTTTCTTATAACGATCATGGTATACAAACGTATGATGATATTATTCGATGTTGCCGCCGCCACCCTCCCTGCGTCCTGAATGTCAAATAGTGACATTCAAAGGTCGCCTTTGCAAAATATTTTAACGCTCGAAAGGTGATAAAGTATTTAGACCGAAAACTTTTTACGATCAACCCGAGGAATGGAACCATTTAGCATCATTATATTGTTATAGGTATATTCTCTATAATTTGCCGGATGAGTGGAATTATTACTATTTCCATGCCTAGCTGACCATTTTCGTTTTATTGTAGCCATGCCCGCTTTTAATGTGAAACATACTGCCACGCTAAGTAAAAACACAGTATGTAATTACAACATTAATATTTTGTCGGAATCAGGCATCAAACATTCATTTAATTTTTTGTCTTATCCATGTCCGCTCCCAATTTGGAGCATATGGCCTCCTAATGGAGGTATCTAAACATAAGTTTTTTGTACAACTGTTTGTTACTCAGTCGCCCAACCTCACTTTTTTTCAAAGTGATTAGTAGGGAAAGAAGGATAAGGCTAGAACAGGACTAGTGGTTGACTAATCGCTTTTGCTACACACATTTATTGAAGGATCAGAATGATGGGAGGAGAGGAAATTATGTGAATTGACATCATAACCACCCAGTCTTCGATCACAACTTTGATTTGAATAATTCTCAAATTCACTGTGATCTTACCGGGAATCGAACCCAGACCCGTGTGATCGGTGGAGCAAGCTCTAACCAACTGGGCCGCAGCAGGCGACCTTTTAGTATATTATTATTCATATTTCGATATTGATTTCTTGGGAGAATGTACGTAGGTGGTATGCAGGGCCGGCTCGAGGAGTTCGGCGCCTCCAAAACTAGATCTGAATACTGCTAAAACTTAAATACAGCGCCTATAAGCCTATGTACGCCGCACGTGCTCCTGTGTGCGCCGCACTCTTTGGACACGCTACGAGCCGGCTCTGGTGGTATATCTTTTATTACAACGGATAGCCAAATACAATGTTACTTAAAATGTCTAACTGATTTTAAATAAGTATTGATTATAAAAATACAATGAGAGACATATACATAATATGTATACATGCATAAATGTATTCACTTATAGGAGTTATTCGCTTCTGTCACTGTCGGTTGCGAAATATAATCTTTCGCGATTTATTGAACGAACGTATTAAATTCTGCTTGGATCTGAATTTTGCTCGTACTCGATTGAAAAAATGCTGTTCGCACTGAAACTTGAACCCATGAGATCCGTCACGGACCCGAATTTAAATCTAGTAATTGTAATTAAGTATCCTGTGTATTATCCCTGTACTGAGTGCCCGTCGTTTTATATGGGACAAATCAATATAGTGAGGAACCCAGGTTATTGCTATACCTCAATAAAATAACCGCATGAAATCTATTTAGTTTGCTTAAAAGCGTAAAAAAAACAGAGAGGAAAAAAGAAAATGTGAATTGCTTAACCATTTGGTTTAAGTGATATAAAGTACCATAAGTGTATCCTTTTGCTGAGAATCTTCCATGATGATACAGCTTATTTCTCCGTTATATGCATTTAAAGTGCAGGCAACCATAAACCATCGTTTCACAAAATGAAGTTTTGCGAGACCCTAGGGTCTCGCGACTTTATGTCGCTTGGGGCTCCGTTAAGAATGAAAAAACATTCAAGATTTAAAATACTGTTGTATGTACAGTTATATAGTATCAAGAAGCGAGTAAGTTTTTGTTTTGATAAAAAAAGATTTGTTTGAAAAGAAAGAACTGTTTTGAAACACTTAGCTTACTGTGCATTGATGGTGCCAAAATTCACCATTAACTCTTTAAGGGTTTGGCATTTGTATAAACCATCAGTGGCGGATAACCCTATAAGCGCACGAGGCGCGCGCTTGAAGCCTCCGAATCTTGGAGGTCTCAAAAATGTTTGTTCAGATTTTTTTTTATTATTATTTTCTTGGAATTTTCTGACGTTTTAATAATATCCGAAAAACAGGGCCTCCAAATTTTATTGCGCCTTAATCCGCCAATTTTTACCATACTAAATATCGTTGGGAAACGCTGACATATAACAGTGCCGAAAACTTGTAAACGATTACCTTAATTTTCATTTTAAATTTAAGAATAATTGGGGTTTTGTGATGCTTTTTCTCCCCGAAATGATCTGGAGCAGTGTTCCCTCTAAGCGCGCGCACATGCATTAGAACAGAGCGCACAAAAGTTACACAAGCTATACCACCACCAGAATAAACTAATTATATAGTGTTGTTACCTATTATCATAAAAAAATAACATTTCTCTAAGAAGGTCTAAAAACCGTTATGTGGCGCACAAAATTTTTAATTTCCTTTCAAAGTTGCACAGCCATTGTATTTTGCGCACATAACCTTCGGAAAGTTAGAGGGAACATTGATCTGGAGTGACTTTCTCATCGAGTTTATCTTCTAAATTTAAAATATTTGTCGCATTGGCATAAGCTGTAATGCTTTATATTTGTTAAACTAAAAAAGTGCAGCTAGCAGTACTTTTTTATACTTTTTATTGTAAGATGGCAGTCTTGTCGAAGTGGTTCAAAAAGAGTAAACAATCATTGGTGGTTGTTGTATCATATTTTTATTTAAAGATAAGGATGTAAGTTTATAAAGTTATGTATAATTTCAAAGGGACCTAAATGTTCAACCCTAAATTAATATATTGCATGTGATAATAAAACAACGTAAATATTACTAGGTACTATGTACAATATAATGATTACCTACACAGACAGATGTCACATGGAAACCAACCGGGACTCATTCCACGAGAGAGCTTCCGTTACGGCCCGGTGAACGGCTGAAATTTCTTCAGGAAAGTCATACCAGGCAGGGTGTTTTACGATGTGCTCTGTAGCATCAACTTCCCCACAACCGCAAAGTGGAGTCTGTTTTAAGCCCCCCCATATGTACTATATACCTCACAGTTCGTATGCCCCCGTTGGATTCTATTCAGACAAACATTGAAACTTCGTGCAAACTAGAGGTCTGCATGGGGCCGGGCCTGGCTCTCGGGCTCTTACCAGGACCGGCCCGTTGCCAGGTTCGGGCGGGTAAGCGCGATTGAGATTCGGACTCGGGCCAACCCCGGATAAGGAATTTATTTCTTCAGAAAAATATTATCATACTATGTTCGGTCATATGTCGGCCATGATGATTTTAACTGTTACCAGTTCTATAGAGCAGGGTTTCCCAAACTATGTTCCGCGAAGCCAGAGTAGGTGTTTTGAAAAAAATTGGAATGGTTTTATCCGCTGCAACACAGTTTAAAAAAAAGTCTTAAAATTTCAGCTAAGTGTTCCGGTATATTTTCCAGACATGCAAAGTGTTCCATTCCAGATTTTTTTTGGGAAACCCTGCTATAGAGAATCGTAAATTGTTTTTTCGAGCTGAGGAGCATAAATATCTGGACTTTGGGTCGGGTTCGGGTAACAAGTGTGTTATTAGACTCGGGCCTGAGCCTTTCGGGCTCGGACCGGGTAATTTTGTAAAATTTCGGCTCGTGCAGACCTCTAGTGCAAACGGAACCGCCGGAGCCGGTACACAAACAGATAAACTTGAATATTTGCATGTTTTTTTTGTCGAGTCTTTTGGTCGAAGAGGTTCACATTTCCCCTACGGTGCTAAATAATACTTCCGATATGTTGCTGGCCCTTAAGACCCAAGTGAAAAAACATGTTCTAAAACTTACCAGTACAAGCAGCATTTTTTCGATCGATTTATCGATTTCTGTTCGAAGGCATGGGTGGGTGTTTGTGATGTCTAAAAAATCCCTCCCACCCTTCCGATCCCACAATAACTGGGCGTAGTGAAAGCGATTTGTTAACCACTTGTCCTGTTCTTCCTTATTCTTCTATCCCCACTACTCTCTTTGAATAAGAGAGGTTGAGCGACTGAGTAACAAATAGTTCTCGTAGAAAAACTTATGATGAGATACCTCCATTAGGATGTCATATGCTTCACATTGGGAGCGGACATGGATTAAAAATTGACCGTGAACACCCTCATTGAAAAAACAAACACAATTTATGCAAAGTGAAGATAACGCAGAATAGTACTTCAGATAATACATAGCTTACTAAAAAAATATATTCACACCAATATTCGCAAATTAAAGGACTCACTCAATTTAGTTAGCATCAGTATATACGGTATAACCCCCCCCCTTGATGTCCAGTGGCGGAATGGCCATATTGCCAAGTTGCCCGATGGAAAATGGGGCCCTAGAGATAATATGGGCCTTTGATAAAATTGAATAACTTGTTAGATATTTCATTTTACATCTGCAAAAATATACAGGATTAATCAGTTTAGGTATTTCATCAATAGAAATATTTTTTTCTTTTCTTTTGATATATACAAATAACTAATACTTCTTTATTTAACCCAAAAAACAGCTTAATTTTTTATAAGGGTCAAAATGTAAGTTCACCCAACTCATTTTTTTACGCGATTTTGAAATAACACGGTTTAATAAAAATAATGAAGACTATATTTTTACTCGAATTATTCGTTCTAAAACGAATCCCTGAAGCAACAAATAAACCAATAACAGGATACAAGACGATAATAACAAATGTAAACCTCCATTAGATAGTAACACATTGGTAGTGTCAAGACATTTCTAGCGATGGATGCGTCCAGTTCCTCATAAACGTGCGCATATGTTATGATGGATATTATTTTTTTCTTAAATGTATGCGTTTTCATTATTACCTCTTTTTACACGATTTTCTATACTGAAATATTGTTCTTCAAATAACACGGTTTTATTTTATACACCGTGCTAAGTGGAATGTATTTACCGTGGAAACAAAGATTTGAATGTATTTAATATTTGCTCGAGGCGGGGGTCCGTGGATTATTTTTTCAGATTTAGAGGGCCGTGGCATGAAACAGTTTGGGAAGTACTGATTTAAACAATCAGTGGAATCACACAGTAATCAGTTGTATCGTATTATTTTTAAAAATACACTATATAACCATGCATCGTATACAAATGTCTGACGCATTTTAATGCCTCTTATTTTGCATTTCTCATTACGTAGGCTATTTGTAAAATAAAATATTGATGAAAACTTGCTCACTACCACCCCACCCTTATTGTGAAGGGTAGTAAAATAGGTAGCTTGTCATTTGCTTAACGATATTTTCTTTTCAAGGAGAATGTACATAAATAACTTACTATTAGACGCTGTTCACACCACAATACAAACCAGTGACCTGGATATAAATTGATGTTTAATTCAGATGGTTGTGATACAGCCGAGGGTGAAAATGCAAAGAATTTTTTTCAGTTGTGATTTTCATGAAGCTTCTCTACAGTTTTGAAATTACAATACAATAATTAATTCAACAAACTTATTTAATTAAAGGAAGTGTCATCAGTATGTTAATTGCTAAAATTGATGTGAATTTATGAATTTGCGGATTTTTCCATAAAACCAGCGTGGGATCTTTTTTAAGCTTTTCCTAGAATTTCAAATAGTAAATTACAGGAATTTGCAAATTTTCCCAGAAAATCAGCGTGTGAGCTTTTTTTAGCTCTTTCAAGGATTCCGAATCCTGAAAATTTGCGTGTTTGCAGAAATTTTCGGATTTCGGGATATTTGCACGTGGCCCCTTTTGAGTGTCTTTATTTTTCTGTGGCTGCCATACCTGTTTTGGGACCGAAACGAAAAGACGCGAGACTTTACTTTTCTAGGTCTTCCACCATCAGATATGAAAACGCAAAGTTTACGAATAAACTGAAATTCCATTAAGTGTATTCGGAAACCTTGCAATATTCTGTGTGATAATGCTTCATAAAACAAGTCAAAATTTGTAGCACTGCAAGTGTAGTAACTAATATATCAAATTTAATTTCATATATGGTAATAGTAATTAAGTTTTTACGCAATTTACTATACATCTAGCATAGTTCTGCACTACTGACGGATTATAATGCTATGTCACCCTTCCGAGACTTACTTCCATTTCCACTAACTAGATTATCTTACCACACTGACTGAAGGCATTTTAATTTATGTCGAATGTGTGCATAAAACACAGGTTTTTACGTATTTTGTTTAAAAGCGCAAGAAATAGATCGAAACATTTTTTAATACGCCCTCGACTCTTTGTCATATATACGTTAACTATGCAACCCTTTATTTAAGAAACCAGTGTATAGTTACTCTTGTCTGCTTTTTATGGGATGAATTAGTCGATTGATTTAAAACTCTAGATCATGAAATATATATTTAATTAATATATTTTTATATTTAACATATAATATATTTACCATAACCGGCGACAAGTGCTTCTGTAGAAAGGTGATTTTATGCAATGAAAAGAATAAAAACTCTAAGTGAGAATAAATAGTCAGCTCTTAATAAAAACTTTGACAAATTAATGAAAGACAATATATTATATTATGCGTATTTTGATGACTTGTAACTTGTAAGGGGCGTCGAATAAAACTATTTTTTTTTTTAAATAAATACGTAATATGTTAATTTTTTTGTTTCCCCTTCTCCCTGAACGCATGCCCTGTTTTAAACGTCACCGCACACCACTGATATTTATCACACTGTTCATATTAAAACTGACCGGAGTGAGTTTTGAAATGACAGATAGTAATTAATATACGTTACGTTGTATTAAAGTTCTCGAAAAAGCAAAACGAAAATAGCATGAAAAATAAATATCACAGGGTGAAAAAATAAAAATGTATTTTAGCTCTACAAAATTGTCTATTGTTTCTTTTTTAAACCTTCGCACGCCGTATACATTTCAATGATATATATATATATATATATATATTTTTAATTGAATTGGAATTTACATGGTAGAACTCCATTAAAGTGAAAAAATAACAATGTACATGTTAAGTGATTTAATGACATGTTTTGTTCAATATGTTTTCAATTATGAATTACTCGACCTAAAAAATAATTATTCCATTGCCCAATAAGTTTGGAAAACCCTGTCCTATCGGATAGGGCCTATCCAATCCAACAAAATTTTGTAGAGCTAAAATATGTTCATTGTTATTTTTTCACTTTGTTATAATGGAGTTCTACCCAGTAAATTCGAATTCAATTAAAAATATATATATCATTGAAATGTATACGGCGTGCGAAGGTTAAAAAAAAAACAATAGACAACGTTATTATTGTTGCCAAATGCATTCACATATATAATATGTAGTTCACTAAAATGTATTGAAGACATGTAATATGCTTGGCATTCATTTAAACGTTTTTTATCATCATAAATGAGTTCACTTTTACATTTTACTTTATTCGTCTGCGGAAACTCTTTTCACAAAAGTATTTAATTGGGCTTTGTTTATTACTGCATTGTTGCACATACAAGAATTCGACAACTGACAAAATCAACCCCGAAAGTTTCGGGATGATGTTTTCTAATCCCGGGATTGAAATTTATCGAAAACTGTAAGTGATTCCGGGATTGGATTCCCTACGTCTAGCGTACGGTTGTCTATAGCAGTGTTTCTCAACCATTTTGAGAGCGTGGCCCCTTTTGAGTGTCTTTATTTTTCTGTGGCCCTCATACTATTGTTTTGTCTTCTCATTAAAATTATAATTTCAAAAACCCACCTTTTTTTATAGCTCTTCCGAGATTTTCGAATCTAGAATGCCAAAAAATAGCTGCGTGACGTCCGCCATTATGCTCTTCCCTGTATCGTTTTATTAATACCCGTGGCCCCCCTAAACTGTGCTGTGGCTCCCCAAAACAAAAATAAATCTCTGTGTCCCCCTGGGGGGCCACATGGCCCACCGTTGAGAAACCCTGGTCTATAGTGTGAAGTAGACATTTATAATGCATAATAACGTGACAGCGAATAAGATAAGCCAGGCTTAATCCCTTTAGTGTCACTCGGTTAATTGCATTACGTTATGCTGTGGACTGCGTATATTCAATTGATTATGGTCTGTTGAATAATCATACACCTAGCTAGTATATTAATATGTAATTAAAGATTATCGATATACAAATGTTAGCGAAATTATAACGGTCACATTAATTAAAAAATATATTATTTTAATCGATTTTGGTTACATAAATAAATCACATCCATCGGATACAATTTGTAATATATTTTCATAGAAGGATGAAATTAACCTTTCCGGTTCTAAGCTCAAGAAATGCGACCCCAATACCCACATTTTCTTAAATATCTATTTTAATATGGGTGATACAATGTTTATAATTAAGGTATTCTTATATCATAGTTTTTTTGGACCTTTTGTAGTTTATATAAATACGCGATGCGATAGCGAGATAAGCGCCCGCTTATCAGCGATCGTTTGTAAGATAACTGCGCTGAACGCGTCAGTTGCAAATTTATATTTGTATTGGAATGACGTCTTTTTTACGCGCAACTTAAAATATGATTATTTATTAAAAAACCACGAATTTTTATAAAAAAAAATGTATGAGGAATGATGCAGAGAGATATTTTAAAGCTTTTAGACTATTTATTTTTTTGAAATTCATAAGAATAAAGGCAATAATGAGGAAACCACTGGGGTCCCTAAAAGACCCCCATCGGCCGAGAAGTATTTTTCTAGTCACCGAGCCGCGAGAGTTAACAAAGGATTGGTAGTTTACGTTTTAGGTTGGTTACGTGGCCAAGTAAAGAAAGCTCGGAGAACTTTGTCGACGATCAGATCTTTGAATCCCTAGGTGGAAAACGTCATATATTGAGTTTTAAATCGATTTATCAACCCTCCACCTATACTCTATCGCAGGGCTTTTCAAACAGTGTTCCGCAGAACGCTGGTATTCCGTGGGACTTGTTAATGGTAAACAACGCTGTGTAAAAAACACCTTCTATTTCATATTAAAAATCGACTGATGATAAATCTCCACTGATATTTAAAACGTCAAATATCTAGGTACAGTTGGATATTTTGAATCACTAAGATCTTTGTTTACTAATATTTTTATGTAACATGTTTTAAAAATAAGTGATTTAATGACATATTTTGTTCAATATTTTTTCAATTATGAATTACTCGACCTAAAAAATAAGTATTCCATTGCCCAATAAGTTTGGAAAACCCTGTCCTGTCGGATAAGGTCTATCCAATCCGATAATAGAGAATCGTTTTCAACACACGTGTCTTTACATTTACCTCTCCGAATGTTAAGGTCGAACGATTTTCATGTTTTTCTATTCATCCATTTTTTAGACTTGGATAGGATATCAGCCACCGAAACCTAGTGGTAATGCCTAGTTTCAAGCTTTCTTCGAAGGTTACAATTTCTGAGTGATAGTTTAATACAGTTATGTACTTTCATAAACCTTATTCGCACTTATGCATTCGTTCACTTCTTAAGGGCTCAATATCTAATAAAAGGGAAACCGTAAGAAAAAGGTGCTTATTTTATACACTAACCCACGGTTTCTCAACGGTGGGCCATGTTTATGTAGATTGTAGATTTATTTTTGTTTTGGGGAGCCACCGCACAGTTCAGGGGGGCCACGGGCGAATCGGAGATTTCAAATTCGCCGGTGAGCTAAAAAAAAAGGTGTTTCGGAGATATTTATTCTAGGAAAAAGTACACCAAATCGGGGATTTCAAATTCGTCGGTGGGCTAAAAAAAAAAGGTGTTTTGGAGATATTCCAGGAAAAAGTATATCAAATCGGGGATTTCAAATTCCACGGTGAGCTGAAAAACAAAAAAAAAGGTATGGGGGCCACAGAAAAATAAACACACTCAAAAAGAGCCACGCTCCCAAAAAGGTTGAGAAACACTGCACTAACCGGTTGTGTGCCACGAGCGTATATGTACAGTCTACAATTCCGTGAGCGCAGTGCCGACCATAGAAAATGTCCGTATATATACGGTCCACATCACACCCACTAATACCGGACAAGGTCGACGATTTTAATAATTCAAACATGTTATTTTATTATTTACTTACATACGATTTATAAACAGCTGTTGTGTATTACCGAAACGCATCGCTAACAGTTCGTATACTGACGTATTGTGAAACGTTTGGTTTTTATTTTTTTATACATGGCAGTGCAAATGACGCAACGTGTATTTATTTAGAAAT
Source organism: Himalopsyche anomala (assembly GCA_031772345.1). Lineage (NCBI taxonomy): Eukaryota > Metazoa > Arthropoda > Insecta > Trichoptera > Rhyacophilidae > Himalopsyche > Himalopsyche anomala. Next base: position 4,240,807 of record CM062844.1, on the reverse strand, counting down.
TCTATTAATATATTGCCAAAAATGTATATTCATATTAGATTTTATTCAGAGCTGTGGATTCGGATCGAGAAAAATAAGCGACTCAATTTTTTTTTGAAAAATATATTTAATGATGTGTATCAGTGGCGGCTGGTCAATATGGCATTGGATAAATGCACCCCTTGTATATGCAAGGGCGGTTATATTTCATGAAATAATATTCAAACATAACATTTATATCATTCCTTCATTTTGAATTCGATAAAATAAAATATTTTTTAAAATTAAAATTAATACATACAAGAATTTAAAATGAGTGAATAGTATTAATGTTATGTTTGAATATTATGTCATGGAATATAACCGCCCCTGTTTATACAAGGGGTACATAAATCCAATGCCACATTGACCGGCCGCCACTGATGTGTATTCAAACAAAATAGTCCAAAGTGTCACATTGCATGCTTGGTTGACTAAAGATGTTCTGATGAAATTAAATTATTGAAAATTTTCTTTGTAGTCGGATTCGTTAATTATTTTAAAGCTGGTGTCAAAGTCGTCTTTTTTTAACGACTCCACAGCTCTGGTTTAATTATTTCAAAGAAAATCGCGGCCCTAGGTGCACGACCGACCTAATATCTACCGGCATGTAATGGCTTAATTATTGTATCTCAGTTTAAAAATACCAAATGTGTAAATTTTATTCGTTTCCGATAATAATCATGATGCGAAGATTGAATCTGTGTTGCGCACGCTTTTTATAAATATGTAATATTTGCGTATTTATTTTTGTATACGGTAACCGAGGATAAAGTAACGAAAAAGATTCGCTTGTTTCGCAATATAATAAATAGTAGGTATGTGGGTTAATGCACTTGGCTTCAAACGCCCACCTGAGCGCCATGTTCATTCTGGGGATTGCAATACCGGGCGAATATATCGTTACCGGTATTCATGTTTATATATATGACGTATACATACCGTTAAAATTTTATAAACATAATCATAAACGAGCGATTTTTATATCGCAGAAGTTGGCAAGTAAAAAAAACTAACGTAAAAATTAGTTAAACGTACAAAGAGATTCTTTCATAACAATTATTTGTTTAAAATAATTCAGTTGGTGCACTGATTATAAAAGAAAATATTATGAATGCTGAATGCTTGATGACAAGCAAGTTGTCCATGTCTATTAAAACCTTCCAAGGACGAGCGTGACCATATGGTCACAGTAAATACCGTTGTCTATTGATCCCACTATTCATCCTTTTTCTACCTGAATATCGTTGCTTTCACTCATATTTGGTTAAGAAGGGTACAGACTTCAGTTAGTCATCAGTCGCAGGGACAAAAACGGCTACCAAAAGCACATGCGATTTTTTTAATTTCCGTTTGTTTAATGAACTTTTTGAAACTGTTAATTATATTTTTATCAAAACCAAGTTGATCTAAAGAGGTCAAATTGTAAATATTTAAAAAAAAAACACGTTTAGCTATATTTCAACCCCGAATGTTTGGGTGCCCGTACGGTCACGCTCGTCCTTACTACTGTCCGTACGCAATATTACACGTTAATAAAAAGATGAGCATGAACATATATTCATGCGGGGTTTCTATATAACGACTTTGCGTTTTTTTTTTTTTTTTAATTAGGAATAACGTGACTTCAATATGGCTTAAAAAATATTCTTTTTATCGAAAAAAAGCTCTCGTCTCTGGAGGGTTAATTTTAAAATCTTATTTGTGTATTATACTAGAGGTTTTATCATAAAATCTGAAATTTTTCATTTTCTGTTTACTCATAGTTATCAATTTTGAAGAAGAAGAAGACTGTTGTACTAATTCCACTTTTATTTCATATGATCAGAATCAGTTTCGCAGATGACGAGAATTTTCAACTGACTACACCAGTGCTCCGCAACCTTTTCTCTCCCACGGCACACCAACATTTTCTCCAGATTTCCGCAGCCCACTTTAAATATGCATACACATACAAGGGTACATGTATGAAAAAAAATAACATTAGGCATCTTTCTCAATTGTGTAATATATATTGCCAAATCAGTCCTACAACTAGGACACTCTGATTTGATCATTGTTTGAAAAAAATATTTGATTTTTTCTTCACTAAAGTAATGCGCTGCGGCACACTTAGCATCGCCCCACGGCACACTAGTGTGTCGCGGCACAGCGGTTGCGGAGCACTGCTCTACACGAATGTATTTTCATCAGTTGAAAATGATCGTCATGAACGAAACCGGTCATAATCATATTCAATAAAAGTGGAGTTTTTTATTTTTATAATATAATGCCTTTCCACCGAATGTTGACAGTGAACACCTTACAAGTGATCTATCTGTGTCTTACAAACTTCTACCAGAACAGTTACGAATTATATAACTTGCGGTTTCTTAAAATTATAATAAATATACAAAAAGAGTCATCAATTCTGGAACGTGTAAATATTGATTGATAGAACTCTTAGCAGATTTTCAATTATTTTCCAATATGTTATGTTTTCCTTACATTCGAAATTCGCTTTTTATCTATACCGAAATACCTGTATTTTTGCTCATTCAAAACCGCTATTTCGGTATTGAAAACACACCGCGAATAACGGGATACCGACTTCGGTAATACCGGTATCGCAATCCCTAGTTCAAGCCGCTGTATAAATATTTATTGCAAAAATAGCATTGAAAACTGTGTTAGGAAATTGTTGTCTGGTGTGTATCATTAATTTGTATATCTTGACTTGCATCTTGGTTGTACATCGTCGTCCGACAAAAACGATCGCGTATCGACTCGGGACACACCAACAAACCAAATGCCATTTATTCAACGCATTTTTTCTACCAGTAATTCTGTAGGAGAGCGAATCGTGGCACTAGCAAATGTAAATACCATGTCACTGTTTAAAAAAAAAAAAAAAAAATCTATTTGATACAATTCGATCCAAAACATATGCTAGAAAAACGGGACTGCAATGAAATGCATTTGAACACATGCGGTCCTATTCCCGTTTGTTTAGTATGTACTTATTTTTAACGTTGTGAACACAATTACGTGTTGAGTATTGCAGACAGTCTAAAATAAGTTCGCGGGAATAGCACCGCTGACTGCGATTCTCAAAAGTGACCACTTGTCCGAAAAGCAACGGTCAAACAAGGTGCGATCAATAGGCGGCGAAACATTTCCCGTCAATACAACATAAATCCAAACACTTCGAGGAACGCGGCATGGTATGGATAGGAATCATAACAGACATGTGTACTAAGATAAACGTATGACTTTGAAGGTGTTCACTATCAATTCTTGGTGGAATGCCATTATATTATATACATAAGACACTCTTTTCTACTAAACTCCACATTTATGATTGGTACCAGTTTCGCTTATCACGAGCATTTTAAGCCAAGTAAAACTAATCAGGGTGTAACAAACAATCGGTAGTATAACCAGGGCTGTGGAGTCGTGTAAAAAAAGACGACTTCGACTACGAAGACATTTTTAAATAATTTAATTTGAACTTATATAAAAGTATTCCATCAGATCATCTTGAGTTAGCCAAGTATGCAATGTCAACAGTATGAACTATTGTGGTTTGAATACACATCATTAAATATATATATATATATATTTTAATCTTTCGAACCGCTCATTTTTCACGACTCCGCGACTTCGACTCCACAGCCCTGAATATAATTATGAAAAGAATTCACAGGAAGGGCTTGGTATCAAACATAATAATATCCATTTTCATATTTTTTAAGATAAGTATGCCAAAAAAATATCAATGAAAATAGTTGGATATTAACCTTTTCCCCACTATGCTAAAAAATCCCTTGAGTTCCTATGATATGTATTTTGTACAACATATGAAAAAGTGATTTAAAAATCGGAAAAATTCGAGCATTAATGAATATTGATTTTATTGATGATATTTTAAGTATAAATTTATCATTTTTTTGTAATATTATCGCTGAAAAGTGCCTGAAATCAAGAAAAAAAGCATCGCAAATAGCCGGCAGAACCAGTGCATCGAACGTCTTATATGCTACTGAATTATCGGTCGGCCGTGGTTACAAAAAGTACACGCATGCCAAATGTTGACCAGTGGTTTCAAATATTTTTCGTTGAATAAAAAGACAATGCGTGTAAATACCACAAATATATATTTTCATTACAAAAATGCATGTAAAATATAAAAAGAAATTGAAAATTGAACATGTTAAAAACTAATGAAGATACAAAGACAAAAATGTAAAAAATAATGCAACTGGCATTACACATAAAAAAATACAATAATAGACTAAATAAAAATAATAAAAGATTTTTAGTACTTTTTTCACTTAAATTTATTTGATCAGGACCGGTTTTGCACCTCACGACCATTATCAACTGATAAGAAAAATAATTTAAACAGTGCTATTTATACAAGTTAAATTGAAATAAAATAAAAAGGTGTTTATTATTGATGATTTCTTAATTGTATGTTATAGGTGTTAGGCGTTTTAATTTTGTGTAATTATAATGTCATTTGTGAATCCTTTTAATTGTTAGTAATTGCTTACACCTTTTTATTTTATTTCAATTTAACTTGTATAAATAGCACTGTTTAATTTATTTTCCTTATCAGTTGATAACGCTCGTGAGGAGCGAAACCGGTCCTGATCAAATAAATTTAAGTGGAAAAAGTACTAAAAATCTTTTATTATTTTTATTATAATGCCATTCCACCAAGTATTTACAGTGAACACCTTAAAAGTAATACACTAAATTTAAATGTCTAGTGTGCGTTCACTTTCTTACAATATGAACACGTAATGATTTTTTTTCTGTGTGTCGTACATACAGGTTTTTTGCAAATATTGCAAACCAACGTGCTCTTTTTTTTAGTTGGATAAGGGCAAAATTGCGCGAAATATAGCGCGTTTAAATTTGTGAAATTTAAACGCGCTATTTTTCCTTTTTGTAATATTGGGGTTAGCCAATTCTAAGCTGAGCTCTCTTATAAAAAAAATTCGGCGATTTCTATTATTTTTTTTCCACTCAGGATGCTTCAAAGTCCATAATATGTAAGAATAGCATACTTAATAAGTATTATGTGATTATATCAGCGAGATTAGTAAAATAACTAGACACAGATTAAATACAATTAAAATAAGATTATCTTTTATCATAAATCGTAAGAGAAACTAAATAAAACCATAATTCGCTATTTAAAAATTACGATACAAACCTTAATTATTTCCAAACTAATATTTTCGTAAACTTATTCCATTGTTACTTTAGAGTAACGATATAAAAAATAATCACCAATCGCTTGAGAGCCACTGTATACGGGTCAGTCCAGACAGTTTATAACGGTCGAAGTAAACAATACGACAAAGAAAATAGTCCCTTTCGCACCATACGAAGTCAAAAATATGTATGCGTCAATATGCGCATACACGTGCACACAGACGAGGTGTGCTGGAAAACATTTATGTATTGGTGAGTTTATCCCCGATTTGTGGACAAAATATTTTTTTCCTCCTCTCCAGATGAATAATTATACAAAATATTTTTTTTAAGTAATTCGTAATTATATTACGGAGGAATACATAAATTCTGAACCTCGTATCTATTATATTTCATATCAAAAATCACGTTATTTGAGTCGAATTGTAGTAAATACATATCAGCGGTAAGCAAAGGTTAAAGTTGACTTTCAACACTGTTAAAACCACCGCCAAAGATCGCTAACGGTGTCTTACTAAGCTCACATTTTAAAATTAATTATATAATTTGGTTAGAATGAACCAATCGGCCATCAGTATTTTTCAATGTGTATTATAGTATCTTAAAAAAGTGCTTATTTTCATTTGCTATAAATATTCATGATATTTTTTTTATGATTAAGAAAAGTTGTGCTCTTGTGTTTTTTCTGCGATTTTCTCTAAACTCGATTATTGGAGAATGTGTGCAAGTGATGATGATACTAAAAGCCCCTAACCGATAAAAATACAAAATATGGATAAGTGACACTTAGATAAATATAATATAATTAAAATGTTTAAAATCTCTTACAGATTATTGTTGTTAATGTATATTCTTACTAGTTGGAAATGCCCTTAGTGAACGAAACCGGCACTGATCATATTCAATAAATGTGAAATTATTTCAAGAGTGTCTTATTTTTTCACCGTAAATCTATATATGTATTTATAGCGGATAAAATAATCACAATCCACAAATATTTTTGTTCGTAAATATGTCCCGGGGTCTTCTTCTTCTTCTTCGCCGAAATATATTTGTTTGCATACTTGAAATATTTGAATTATTCTAAAAATTCCAAAATTCCAAAAGTACTGGGTGTATTCCTAAAGAAATCTTTTAGAGAATTAATTACGTTTAGATTTTCTGGCTTATTCATTAAATAGGTTTGCAATTTATTTTTCACTTCAGTAAATTTTCTGACAATTTAGAAATGCAACAAAAATCCCCCCCCCCTCCCGTTGAGGGCAACGAGCTTACAGCTAGTATATTAATAATAATCCTTCTAATCACTGTGTGGCATAAAAAAATACATGCCATTCTTTCCGGTTGACCACAAGCTTTGGCGATTATCTAACTTTGCCCTTTTTTACATTGTTTATTGTCCAGTATTTTTTTCCGTGTGGAGCGTCTTATCTTGAAAATATTATATATGAGTGGGTTTCGGGTTGGGTTCTCATATATTTCCCACCTATCGTTCGTTTGTTTACTCTTACTTCGTTGTACGTTTCGAATTTCTGCTGGCCGTTGTGTACCCATTTTGTATCCACTGTGTACTCTTGAGAACAACCCAGCCCGACCCTCTCCGTCCACAATTTAAGTTGTTAAATGCTATGATAGCGCTCTTCTATTTCAGCGTTTCCCAACTAGTGATTCGCGGTATACACAGTTACGCACACGCAACATAAAATTAGCATTCATGATACGACCTTCATACATATTTGGCCAAATAAAATTGTAGACAATTTTGAACATGTATACTTGTATAGTTAAGATAATACCCAAAACAGCTTTAGTCGATTTGTAATGTGAATATATCGACCTATAATCGGCAGAAGATCTTAATCGACACAATTAGGTAAATTGCATTTTAAATCAATAATTGTTTAATATCGGCCTGTGCATTTTAGTGTTTTGACTTGCAATCGTTTGTTCCACTTGGATCCGGTTGAGAAAAGCCAATTAAGAGAACTGAAAGTAGTCATGATAGGCATTGACAGTATTTTACCATTTATCGAACTTAGTACGAGAGAGTAATTAATAAAAAACATACGATATCGATGGTAACAATTTTCTGCCTATTATGGGTCGATTTTTATATTTTAAACCTTAAATACCAATCAACGTGTCATAAAGTGCTTATCAAAATAAAACTCATCGTAATTATATCATACCGGTTCTGTAGCAGAGTGTTCAACGCACTTCGGCGCCCGTCATATTTAATTGCAGTGTCCACAAGATCGAATCCCCGTTCAAGCCATTTCTTAAATAGGTTTATGAATTTCGGTCCTAAATGGAAACCCATCTCTCGCTTAACACGGAAGATAGGTTCTGCTAGATCACCGTGTAAAGCGAGAGTAAAATGTACGAAAAAGATGGTTATAGGTTCTTTTTTAGATAGGTTATAAATACATATTACTTTTGAAAATTTATTAAAACAAATAAAAATATTATTCGATCTCACTATCACTAGATTTATCATTAGATTATCACAGGATTTTTTTAAACTTTTTGGTTGAATCTCATCATCAATCAATGCCTTCGATTATATTTACGTCATTTTCCATCGGCCGTATCAAAAAATCTGTAATCTTTGATTGTCTATCTGTTTTTAAATTCGTGTAAATTTCTTAATATTTAGTAATGCATTATTTCACTTCTCGTTGAAATTTAAAAGCTCGATACATATCCGGATCATTATTACGAAAATAAATTTATATATTTCTTGCCATTTGTAATCCATCTTGATAAAAAATCTCCAAAATAAAATCCTTTTTAAACCGAAACGTTTTAAGTGAGTACAGTGTTAAGCGAATACCGTGTTAGGTGAGGGATGAGTGTAAATTAATGGTAGTTTTTGGGTTGAATACTTCAATATTAAAGTACTACTTATAATATTAAAAAAAACTACCACTGAAGGTCGATTACTTTTGTTAAGTTTTTAATGTAGAATTATACGTACGTTAATAAAAGTATTTTTTACTGCGTTGGTATTTGAAAATTAATTATATTAATTTAAATATTGAATAGAGACATCAGTTGTATTATTTTGCAGTGTGATTCTATTTTGGCAAACATTGTCGTCATCCCAACGGTTAACACTCTAGGAGGCAGAGTTCGGAGGGTTGAAACTGAACCTGACACCGTGGGGACGGGCGGGCTGGGGCTGTTACGATCGATACAGCCTCCCTGGTGCCTACAGCTCGCCCGTGCCTCCCTAGACACCCCCACTAACGCCCCCCGACTGTCTTGAATCTTCCATTTGAGACCGCAACGACTTTTCAGACCCAAAACATACGCACAGGTAGAGACCACTCGCGCTTTACTACAATTTAAGATGCTTGTTTTTTTCTTCTTCCAGTGGAGAATCGGGAAAATGAATAAATCATGCAAATATTAGCCAAGTAATTCGCGGATGTCAGCCATTTAAATCCCTAGCGAAACATCAGTATTAGGGATTCTGAAGTCTCGGAGTTTTCAAAGTCCCGGGATTCGAGGCGTGATAAAGTCAAAGCCCCGGGACATCCAGGGACTCGAGACTTTTATTCCCCCTTCAATAAAATTATAATTTTATAAAAATAAATTATTTGTAATTTTTACATAAACAGATTCAAACTGTCAAAGGCATCGGTGGGCTGCCAATATATTAACAAGGGGTTCGCTTAATTTTTAAAGTAATTCTCGGTGTTCTGGGGAAGGAGTGAATTTTTTTAATCTCTTCTATGTAATTATATGCAATACTTAAATAAGCAATCGACTGTAACTTGATACACTTATAATATGTAACAATATGAAATTTACTGTAAACTTTTCAATGTAAATGGCTAAAAAAGTACTACTGTGTATTCTGAAGCTGTCGTAGATAATATATAAGTCATAAATTTCAGTCATGTATTAATTTAATCTGAGAATATTGTTTTCTCTTAAATTATCAAAAGACTCGCGCGAGCCCTTCTGAGCCCCCTCCAACCCACCCCTGGTTAAAGGTATGATTAAAAAAATGTGTATGGGATATAGCCTATCGCTCGTTAAATCATCGGTCGGTCCGCCTTAAAATTGTCGCAACAATATTGTACTTTATATACATAAAACAATATTTACAACTTCTATGTTTCATGAATTTAAACAATTCCATATCCATAATAATATAAAATTTAAAATAACTTTGATTATTCCACGTATTGTGCGACTAACTGTGACACGTGTTTCGCCTTTTTCAGAGGCATCCTCAGACTTACTATCGCAAAATTTGCTTAAGCAAAGAGGCGAAACACGTGTCACAGTTAGTCGCAAAATACGTGGAATAATCAAAGTTATTTTAAATTTTATATTAAAATGAACTTCCACAAAGTTACCGCCGAAACCATCGAAAGTAATAATTCCATATCCATTTTATCTAAGCCCAGTAGCCTATCGACATTAAGGCAAGCATTATAAATTTGAACACACACCCCCTTTGCACGTCACGCCCTCTTGCCTGTATTGCATGTTTAAAGGGTAGATATATTTCGCTTTGGACTGCATACAATAATACTTTAACAGCGTCTACACATAAAAAGGGCTGTAGAGTCGGAGTCGTGAATCGTTTCGGTGTTTGAAAAATGTTTAGAGTCGGAGTCGTAAAAAAACGTGCGACTTTAATTGAATAAAAATACAGAAAGTTCTAGACATTAAAAATTACGCAAAGACTATTTTTTTTAATCACGCCGCTGGAGTCGGGGTTGCGCAACCCTGATATAAGATTATAAAATATGGTTATAAGCTATCTCGGATTGAAATCTAATTAGTTTTATACCCAGAATAATGCTCCGATTATAAACAAATAATTTTATTTAAAGAATATTTAAAAAATGTACATACTTTATTGATGTCCTATTCTCGGGTCACGGGTTCGAATCTCAGTATAGAAAGTTTTATAAATTTCTGTTCAAAGGTATACGAATGTATGCAGTGGTGAAGTGGTAAATAAATAGGTACCAAGTCGGTCATTGATTTCTTCCCTATTTTTTTTTTGTTTTTTTTTATATCCCTCCGAAGTTAAAAACGACAAGTTTTAACAATTAAATTTATAAAAAAACGATTTTAAATACATGTATGTACTTGAAAATTATGTTACAAGTCAAAAAGGTGGCAGGGCTCCTTCCTTATTTTCAGGTGCCAGGTCGCCGACCTGGCCCCACTACACCACTGGATGTATGTGATATCTCTTATTCATAACTCCAACCCTTTCTCAAAACGGGGCGTAGCAAAAGTGATTAAATAACCACTAGTCGTGTCTTAGCCCTATCCTTATAATCCTACTATCTTTGAAAAAATGAGAGATTAAGCAACTGAGTAACAAAGAAGTTCTCGTATTAAAACTTCTGTCGGGATGCTTCATATTCTCGAAATTGTGAGCAGTCAGACACGGATTTAAAAAAAAAGTTAAAAGCCTTGAAAAATAAGTTTCGCCCCGGCCCCACTACACCACTGGTCGTCTTATCAAATCACAAAGTCACATCTTTTCTTATCTTTGTAAATAATAAATTTGCGGCTCTAATATTTTGCCACATAAAATGATCTTAATATTTGGAACTGACAATAAACTGCATTTACAACACAGTACCGAGTTATCATATCATGATAAATATAACTCCACTGTTGGCCATTTGATGTTGACAGCAAATGTCATTCAAAAAGAAAACTTGTTCGAGCATTCAAAATGAAAATTATATTGCGAATTTTCTTCCACTAGTTTCAATTCTAGTACATAAATTTGGCAAAAAAGTATAGGCACAGCGTGAAGTTCTTTTGTGATTTTCATGTAAACCAGTTTCATTAAAAATATGCAAATACACAACGATGACACCACATGCATAAACATGGGACAGGAGGGTGAAAAAAACGTGACATATATTACATTATGGGGGTTGCCATAATATAACCAAAGATAATTATGACATATACTAATATGTAGTATTTTCTCCTGATTGCTTCTGCCAGTTTATGAACGATTTGTAAATAGCTTTGTTCGCCTTACTTGCTTCGGCGTTGTACTGTTTAATAATTTATCATTCTTCCGCTGCAATTGAGAGTCAACGGTTTTGTAAACGCTTAAAACCGTTCGTCCTTCGAAATTCGAAAAAATGCCAACAGCAAAACAAATAGAAGATTTTCAAAATTCGACTACGTTGTATGTATGTTTCATTCAATTATATTCGTAATTGAATGTTAAAAAAATACAATATTAAAGAGGTTTGAACCACTAAATAATAATTCGAAAAATAACTTCTATTTATATGCAACATTATGATGATTAAAAAACAAATTTAAGTTAATAATTTCGATATTCCTCTGTTTGTGCCAATTCTTTTCATCTAGTATGATTTTCCAGTGGAACATAATTAGAGGCACGTATTTTTATCATTTTGCTAAAATAATTGCTAAAATTCAGAATATATGCAAAAATGTTAAAATCACAAATAAATGTAAAAAATATTATTTGTTAAAAGTTTCCTTTATATTACAGTGGAACCAGTGGTGTAGTGGGGCCAGGTCAGCGACCTGGCACTAAAAATGAGCCAGGGCGCCGCCCTGCCACCTTTTTGACTTATAACTTAATTTTTACATGTACATACATATATTCAAAATACTGTTCATAAAATGTAAAAGCATTAAATTATAATTGATCTACCCGACGTTACATCAAGTGTCTGATCTTCGTTATTTTTTTGGTTTATTTGAAAGTTTTTGTATTTTTATCATCAAATGCATCGTAAAAGTGAGTTTTTTTTAAATGTAATTGCGCGTTTTTGTATTGATTTAATTGTTAAAACTTGTGGGCTTTTACTTCGGACGGATATAAAAAAAACCAACAACAAAAATAGAGAAAAAATCAATGACCGACCTGGTACCTTTTTATTTACCACTGCACCACTTAGTGGAACCGCAATCTTTCATTCTCACATTTTTTGTTTGTTGAAATGTGTCGATATTGTTGATTATTTGAAATTAAAGTCTGTCAAAAATAGAAGGATTTTTAATGCTCTAAAAAGCTGAAATGCAAAATTAAAAAATAGATGCTAAAAATACGTGTCTCTAAACATAATTGATCCACTGGCATTATCTTGAATGCCAATTTTTTTTTTGTTGTCAGATGTATAAAAAAAATCTTTATCAGGTTAGTGAAGATGTGGTAGTGTCTGGGATGTAAAATATTACGACGTTGAACGATATTTTAGACTGCTGTACATACGCCATTAAATGAATGTTTTACTCCGGTTTTATTATACACGCTTCAATGAAATGTTCTGACATCCACAACATAATAAAAGGGTAAAAAATGAAATCGTCATCAGTAAACAGAGCATGCCTACGATAAATTGGAACTGACTTTTCTTACAATGTGAATACCACGATTTATATATTATTTAACATAAACTTTTTGATACGGTACGATTTATAGTCACCCGCTCCTACTACCACTTTTGTGATGAAAACTGGCAGACATTTAAAATTTGTAGCTAATTTAATTGTGCTTAAATTTTTGTTAACATGCAACCCGTAATATCAATTGTTTTATTGTTTATGGCCTTAAATGGCAACATTGTTTTTCGATACCCGATGCGATTTTTGTTTCTTTCTTTCTTGTTTTTTGAGACACGAACCGAACACAACGTGTGTGGGGGATACTTCTCGGTCCTGGAACTTGCTTCCGGAGACCTTTAGTTGTAAATTCACTTGTAGCTTTTTTCTTTTGTGGTTTTTCTTCCAAGATGAAAGAACTGATATTTTACCATTTCGACGAAAATTAAAATTCATTTTGTTTTCCGCGCGGAGTTTAGCATCAATTGTCTTAACTTTTACAAAATAGTGTGAGCGACTAGGTCCTATAATAGTTATTGTGTATTGTATTAATTCAAAATTTTGTCTGTTAAATATTGTATGTGATTAAACTTTGGTGATTGTAAATTCCTAAATAAACGCTTTCGTAACATGTGAGCGATGGTTTTTATTTAATTCTACCTACCTCTTTTACGCCGAGTTCATTCAAACTGTTATTGGTCTTAATGACTTTTATTAGTAGGGATTTATTCTTGGGGTATAACATCGTGAACAAAAGTATAAATTTCTCACAATAAATGCAACTAGCTCAAAAATAAATTACGAGTAATGTCATTCTCTTTTCCGGTTTATTTAAGTAGATTGACTGATCACGTTAAATAGATGTAATTCTGTTAATCATTGACGTTTGACAGATCGACTATAGCAGGGATGCACAATTTAGTTTTTTTTTAATTGAATATTTCGTCATTGAATGTTTCGTCTTAAAATTAAAATATAGTACATATATTTTAAAGTATAGATAAATCGGTTTATAGAAATAGGCTTACTAATGAAAATTTGGATTCAATTTTACATCTGAATGTATAAATTATGACAAATTCTAAAGAATTGGTTAAAAATTTACTAAAACAAAGATAGTATTTACTTTTGAATTATAAATACAAAATGTTTACCTAAACTTTTCACAATAATAAGTACACCTAATCCTCTTTCTAATTTTCAACCTCTCCTAATCCACGGCTTAGAAATGACGTGGTCAAATATAATTTGTCTATTATCTATTTTCACACGACTGTGTTACTTGGAACGTATCACCCGTCTAAAAAGAAATTGAGCGTACGTTGAAGTTAATTTTTCTTTGCGGCCCGAAACCATTATAATTTGTTTTTATACGTCCCGCTAGACGAAAATGGTTCTGCATGCCTGGACTATTGCAACAATAAACATAACCAAAATTATTAAACTTAATTTATACCAACCGTAAAGACATAATACAAAAATCATGTCGAGTATTAGAAACTCTCCTTAAATCATTTCTCCTTAAAATTTTCAAACTTAAATTTAGATATTAATTCGGCATTTGCAGCTTAAGTCCTTTTGATAGAACGTGTAACAAGTTGTATACATTGTGATTATCGAAAAAAGCTGATTTGAAAAAACTGTGTGTTACGTCCTTTTTCATTTCCAAAGTCGATTATAAAATCTATGAGAAGAGAAATGATTGATAGCGATTAAAAATACAAACAGTGTTAATATAACTATTTGTATGTATTTACATGTTTTATGCATGTCAAAGTTACAGTCGCCCTTAAAACGGATTTAAATTAAATTGGGTTAGAATGGCTTGAAATAGATACCCGGAAAATTCACAAATGACCATTTGGAGCTGTTTGGATTAAGGGTTCGGATCAACACGATCTCAGATTCAATTCGACCTCATTTTTGAATAGCCATTAGAATTTGTATTTTTTATTTTGTAAACTTGACAGCAAATTAAAATATATGGGTTTATTGACAGATAAATGGAACGATGCAACAAGAGCAGGGAGGTGTACAAGCGAACTTAGAAAGAACGACACTTGTCTCTTGTATACACAAATATAAAAAGAATTGTTAACAATTGAAATGAAATGAGAAAACATCGACGGAAGATTGTATGGAATCTCAATTTTATCGAAGCGCGCCCTGCTGTAATGCGGGGTAGAATATAGAATTAGTATACATCAATTAATTACATGGACACGAATATGAATGAAAACATTTCAACACTTCCATAATTTATTTTTTTAGTAGGTTAATGTTCAATTAGTTGACACATAAAATATTTCATATTTTTAGGGTGGGCCCAACGACTGAAAAATTACACGAACTTCGTATTACGCGGGAATATTTTATATTATAATAGCCGGTTCCCGGCAAGGCTCGCAATGCCTCTCAAATAAAGAAAGTGTTTGTGTTTTAATTGTGTTTATTGAAGTGCATGTTTTCTTTTTCGGTCTGTTGGACGTTTGCTGCCGATTTTCATTGGTACAAAACACGCCACCTACTGTAAGTTAATTGTACTACAGTCTTCGCACGAGTGCAAGCATACGTTGTCAAAATTAACTGTACGGCAGACATCCAAAGATTGATTTTTATATATAAGACCTACTGTAAGTTAATTTTACTATGCTTATAACCTTCCCGGAAGTGCAAGCAAAAATTTTGTCAAAGTTTTATTGCAATCGGCTGAGCGGTGTGGCAACGTATACAACAAACAAACAAACATTTATTTATATATATATAGATTAACTGTTATCTGGTATAATTATAATTGTTATAATTGTTATCTGTTATATTTAATTGTGAAGTGAAATGGTGAACGGATTCTTCCGAACACGAATTATCCGTACAAAATACTCAGTTCACCTTTGTTTTACGGAGTTGTATGGAATATTCTATGTCCGAAAGAATTGGTGTACGGAGAATTCTTTTTCGGAAGAATCATGTTACCAAGTGAAATATATTGGTCTCGTGACTATTTTGGGTAGTTTTATTTACATCCGCGAATAACTTTGCTAGTTGCCTACTCGAAATATCTTTGACAGTTCACCGACACAACAGTCGTTATCGTCGTTACATTATTTACGCGTCCTATTCGTGGTGCATTATTTGCACGATCTCCATAAGTTGACAACTCGGAACCGACATTTGTTAAATTTTACGGGACAGCCAAAAACTTTATCAATAAATAAGTATTGGGAAATCAATGAAAATGAAAGACACTTTGGAGTAAAATAATTATTAGGTATCACATTTGAATTATTTTTATTCTGTACACTTTCATGAATTTTGTCGATAACGAGCCGGGCTTCGCCTTTCGGCATCTTCTGGTTTTATCCAGTGCACGAATGCACTTGAACGTTACCGACAAAATTTATGGAAGTGTACAGAATAAAAATAATTCAAATGTGACATTAAATTTTCATCAAGCACCTTCAGTCGAAATTCTAAATTATTAGGTATATTTAAAATAATCTGTTGACACAATATTAAATAAATAAACTTTTTATTAACAAAAATGTTTGAAACGAGTTGACAATATAAATTTTGTTTATTCTTTTATGATGATACGAGGAAACAATTCCAAGTATTTTGATCAATTCAATGCACCTGTTTTAACTTCATCCATGTTACGTGTTTCCAACTTGAGAACAATTTCAATAAAAAAATATTTTTTTGTAAATTACGAGATGTCAATATTTTAATAGAGCTTGAAAAAACAAAGGAAATGATATGCATAATTCACTTTATGAAAAAAAATGTCGGTTACGTGTTGTCAACGCATGGCCATCGAGATACTGTTTTAGTATGAAAACAATCAAAACGCATGTACGTGTCAGTTTCATACCATTATAAAAATGCTGCTAAAATAATAATAGCTTACCAGCAGGCACTTGAATTTATTGATTATTTAATTGATTTAGTAAATTTTGATCGAACTTATTGAATGTGCTTGATGTTTAACTTATCATTTCAACTATATTATCCAAAAAAGCGTGAATCTCTTTGAAAAAGGAAGGTTGAGCGATTGAATAAATTTAGGAGTATACCCAGTCCCTTTTTTTTTACAAGTTTTTCATTGCGCTACTTCGCTTTTACACGACTTTTTTTTTGGACGACACCGTTCGCGATTTTTACGCGAAAATTCAATACGTTTGTTAAAAAAATCGCGAACGATTATATTTCACTACTGACAGTGACAGCAGCGAATAACTCCTATATGTATAAGTAAATACAATTATGTATACATATGTAATTGGTGTTCATTATATTTTTATATTAAATTAATAAATTAATGGTTAAAATGTGAAAAAAAAAATTGCACGTATTTAAAGAGCAAATTTTAGTTTGTCATACTTTTTACGCAATATTTTTATTTTTGGAACTAATTTATCAAATTATATGAAAGTAAAGTTTTTTATACGCGTCAATTTCTGGAAAAAGTGTATCGCGTAAAAAAGGACTGATTGTATTATATATCGTTAGTATAATGGCAGAAAGTGTTCAGTCAAAAAACATTCTTTTGAGATAGGTCATTTTCAAAAATCATTCAATTTTAACATCTTTATTTACGCTCTATAACAATAACTTATCGTCCCAACTACTTCATAAAATTCGGTAGTGATTTACAAATTCGATCCACATAAATAAAATCGTCAAGTTATTTAAAGTTTTTTTCGTCAACGATAAGTTTGAACGGAATATATTGCTGTATGAACTTGTTTTTCAGATCATACAGCGTGTTAAAGTTTATCTTTCTGCATTCATAACCCAAAACAGCCGGTTTTCAACATAACGCTTTCTGCCAGTCAGTATACCGACGATATTATATGCTTTACATTGAAAACAGACTTGGTCAACAAACAATATATAAACCATGAATTGCTTAAATTCAAACTATTTTTGATAGTTTCGATAAAATGCGGTAAAAGATCGTATCTATCAAATAAGTGAACTTTTTGTATTGTCATGGGACTTGTAAGGTTATTTCAGTAACATGTAAACCAAACTCCGTATCACTCGCCTGTCAATGAATTCGTTGTTTTTTTAATATTCATTTCAAGAGAATTTGATATTGACATTTGAATTATTTAAGGAAATTATCCACCTAAACTTTTGGTCAAAGCTATTGCATTTTTTTTTTTTAAAGTTTCCATTATATAGTACGAAAACATTTTTCTAAAAATAAATCGAAAAAAAATGTGTAAATCATTTAAAGGAGGTTTTGAAACTAGGCTCTTCATATATCTTTATATTCTTAAAACGTTGAAGATTCGACTAACCGATAAAAAGTTGGGTTTTTTTTTGTTACAGAAAAGAAAAACAAATTGATGTATCCAGTGAGATAACCTCGTTTACTTAAGTTTAGTTTGGTTTTGTAAAACTAAAAGAATATACAGATGTTAAATTGTCTGCGAAATAGATTAATTAGAGGGAACTTTTCCCCTCGTAGGTCAGCTGTGTTGTATGGTAGGGCACAATTACTCACAAAATTGTGTTATAGTTTGCTTGTACTGTTATGAACGTACACATTTTTACTAAAGATAGTGGTGTTTAGGGCATCCAATACTGGACTGTGTTTGTGATCCCGGGATTTCGGGATTCATAATCTCTCAATCCCGGGATTGATCATTTACCATTATTCCATGTTTCCATTATTTAACATATCACTAATTTTAAAACAAAAAACTGGCATTACAGCTAAAGTTACTTGAGATCAATTCGAGTAGAAGAGATATAACAAACATCGTGTCCAAGATCTCAAATTAAAATTGTTTTTTTATACCGCCCTAAAAAAATGTTTGCAACGTAATTTTGCCGACTGCTACAAAATATAAGTGAGAGTAAGATTACAATTCATTTATTTTATATATATACAAAAATATCTAAATAAAAAAACTAAGGTACACGGTCGTAAATTGTTTTATTATTAAAATATATTGTAGTAAATCGGGAAGAATTTAGATTTTTAATTTTATTTTTTTAATGTTATATTGAATCTTGAAAATCCGGGATCGCAAAATTGGTCGAGATCCCGGGATCGGAAGCCCTAGTGGTTTTCTGTTGTTTGAGGCAGTACATACATTTCTAGCATGTAGTGTATGAAATATTCTATGCAGCATAACTTTAGTCCTGGCACACGATACACGAACGATTTATTTGGCTATTTTTCAAAAACCCTGATTCAAATCTTTTATATAAGTTATGTTACTACAATTCAAAATATACACATATTTCACTATAATTGAGAAAAAACAGAAGATTAACATACAATATCTGCACAATCAATTAATTTTCAATTTCAAAACCTCTCTAAATACAGAGAAAACGCATTTTAAAAAACGTGTTTAGTCTCAAAACCTACTCAAATCCAAAAAGTTTCTAGCACTTTGCCAACAATTTTGATTTTTGGATTTAGATAGGTTTTGAAACTAATGCGCTTAAAACATTGAGTTGCAAAAAGTAATTTGGAAGCCTTTTCAAGTTTTGAATAAATTACGAAAAACTGCTGTGCGTACATACCTAACATTAAATGTATTATTTTTTTGGCATCGTCTATATATGTGTAAGCAAATTTAATATAATCATTTATTTTTTATTCGGATAACGTATATCAAAAGTTTGAACATTTTTTTAAAAATAGTTCTCAAACTGTATTTTTTTGCAAATGACCCATTATGAAATGTTTCCTTCAATAGATATGATGACAACTTTAAGCCCTCACCTGCCTTACTAGATATGATTTAAGCCAAGTCGTTTTCATAAAAAAAACGCACAGAATGGTTTTTGCAACTCAATGGTTCAATTATTCCAATGTATAGTTTAAAAGCGTATTATTTTAATGAAATATAAATAGAATAGACAATAATCGTTATTCGGTATTCGATTTGAATAAAATGTTTCTTTTATCCAATCTTAACCTGGAGCAGGGGTCACCAATATTTTTGAGAAACGGGCCTGACGATTTATTCAAAAACGCGCGGAGTAGCAGACACTATTTCAATATTTCGTATGTGTACAATATTATCGAATTGAAATCTTTCAGCCCTCAGGCTGTAGTTTTGTGACCGCTAACCTAGAGTAAAAAACGTTACTCTATAAACTCCATAAACAGGATTGAAATATTTTTGTATATTTCGTCGATTTTAATTTAATATTTGCGATGTTTGCTTAAATAAAATACATATAATCTCCGATCTACGTGTATCCTCTATTTGTATTTTGTTTTCATCGTTTCATAAAAAAAAACATACAATGGGATATCACTATAGATATTTATTAAATTATTATATGTTTCTTTTAAATTTTACCCTATCAACCTATTAGCCCAGTATTGTCGTTAAATTTAATAAGGCCCCTACTTAGATTTTACTTCGTGCGAACCACTCGACATTTTTAACTAATGGCACTTTTCATCAGCAATATACTTCTAAGCCGTCACTTTCTAAAGGCTCACAAATTTTATTATCACAATACGACTAAGTATTAATTGTTTATCATGTTATTTCTTGTTTGCGATTATTCAACATTGTAATACTTAACAAAATTACAATTAAACGATGTGCATGATTAAAACCAAATGCTTTTTGTTGAAAGCCCTTATTCTACCAGCGCTACTTTACGGTAGCGAATCATGGCAGATCGTACAAGGCAGAAATATAGTGAGTGGTCAAGTAGAAATGTGGAAGTGCGGGGAGTCTCAATATTACATGCCTTTTCTTCCGACCAATGGGATTCCGTCGTCCTGAACGACCGTTGGATGCTATCCACTTGGGCTGGTTGTCGACTGTCCCACCTTCACCCGCTATGTGGAGTGGTGTAGTGGGGCCAGGTCGGCGATCTGGCACCTGAAAATGAGCCAGGGTGTCGCCCTGTCACCTTTTTGAGTTATAACTTAATTTTCAAGTACATACATATATTCAAAATACTGCTTATAAAATTTAAAAGCATTATATCAAAAATTTTAAAATTTCAAATTAGGTATTCCCAAAAACAGGTACAATTGTGCGTTTTTCTTATTGATTTAATTGTTAAAACTTGTGGTTTTTTTAACTTCGGACGGATATAAAAAAAATCAATGACCGACCTGGTACCTATTTATTTACCGCTACACCACTGGTTATGTGTATCCAGTCGATGTTTACGGCCACTTTCCATAACGCAATAACGATCAAGGGGGGGGAAACGAATTTATTTAAAAACATTCTTGGCCTGATACAAAACTGCACGGAAACTATATTTTAGCCGTGGAATAACCATTAAAAAGGGATAAAGATAGGAAGAAAAATATCCATTGGGAGCAGACTAATTATGATCGAACGCGCTAATACAATATTATTTCTGTCGAGCATGTACGACTCTTTCCTGTTTTTGTTTATTTTTTAAAAAATCCATATCCGCTCGCTCATTGCCACCAGTTTTTTTGCTTCCTACCAGATTGTCCCAGCGTCCCGTAGTTCCGCCGATTATATCCGGGATGATCGTATATCGCCTTTCACGACGTCGGGATACATATATCCAAGCCAGGTCCATCATTGCTTTTTTATTGTGTACGACATATCGCGAGCCGAGTACTACAAGGTTCTATGTGGACAGTTGCACCAAAAAAGATATGGGCATTTGAAATTTTGAATGCTTGTATTTTGAAAATTGTAAATGTTTCCAAGGTTTTTTTGATTGTGTATATCAATGATAGTACTGGCATGATATAACTATTAATAAATTATTGTATCCATCTGAAATTCAAACAAACCGCCAGTGCTACAAGGTTCTAACTGAAATTTGTATGAAAGCACAGGTGATTCAAAAAACAGACTTACGCTTTATATATTAAAATAAAACGAATTATATGTAAGATATCTAATGTGATCGTTATTATTGGAAAAAATATATTTTTAAAAAAATGGAGGATAAATAGGAAAAGGATTTTATTTTTTATTTTTTAAGTTAATATTGTAAAATGTAAAAATACCACACTGCAAAAATACAAAACATCATAATGGTAAAAAATAAAACCATTGTGTTGAAGAA
The DNA here is from genome assembly GCA_031772345.1 of Himalopsyche anomala. NCBI lineage: Eukaryota > Metazoa > Arthropoda > Insecta > Trichoptera > Rhyacophilidae > Himalopsyche > Himalopsyche anomala. Next base: position 4,219,171 of record CM062844.1, on the reverse strand, counting down.
TAATAATAATTGAAGAAAAAAAAAGGAATAAAATTATCAAAAGATAAAATATATTATTCAACCTATTTACATTCACACAAGTTTTGTCACTAACGACCCGGGTTTCGCCTTTCGGCATCTTCAGGAATTCAAGTTGAAATCACAGATATCCTGTGACGCGCACGTAAAACTACGGCTCGTTGGAAATTTAAGCAAAATTTCGACTTCATATTAATACAGCACGTAGATAATGGCTACGTTTAAGACTGCCTCATTATAACTTTAGTTTGGCCAAAAGTCGACACTTTAATTTTTAACATTTTTTAATCGTCGTTTTTTTTTTGGTCGGCCAATTTTTGAGTGCATTCTTTTTTTGTTTTGTTTTTGAACATACATTTATAATATGCACTGTCGCGTCAAAAAATCTGTTTGACCTCCCTCCCTTTCAACTCGCACGTGGCAGTGACTATCGTGTAACGATGTTCGATTCGTCAGTCTTCGTCGAAACTCTGCCGCGCGACAGTCACTCTTTTAACACCTCGGCTCTTTTTATCTGTCATACTTATCAAATTAAAAATAAATAAGTGGTCTAAAATAATCAGTGCTAAAATAAAGTGTTTTCGAGTTTTGAAGTTTTCTAAGTGTATTGTTGTACAGTGTTAAGATATTCCGCTCTACATTATTTTATAAGTGGTATAAAACCTTCATAATTTTATATCGATTACTGATATAAATATTTCAATCTATCGCGAACAATTTTATAAAAATATTTGATAGTACATATTTAAAATTTCGATTTAGGTTTATTTTCAATACCGGTATTTTTTTATTTTCGAAATCGGTATTACGGTAATGAAATGACACCACGAATACCGGAACACTGCTATTAAAATCCCTAACGGCGTTTGATAGCTAAAATTGAAAAAATATATATATTTAAACGCCTAATACTTATTTATTATGTTTGGTTTATCTTAATTTCCGGTTTTCATCAACAATAATCGCGCGATAATCGTTATTAGGGGGTTAAAAGATTTGTGAAATAAATAATATGAATATCGAGTAGGTACTTAAATCATTAAGTATTTTCATTTTTTTATAATGATCACAATCAGTGACAAAGTATACAAAATAATGGTCAAAAGAATTAAATATAATAAATTCAAATGATTTCTATTTGCACGAGTAATGGGTATATTTCGTCATTCATTTGAGACTTGATAATTATTATAAATTATCATAAAAAAATATTAGACATAATTATAATAAATTGTTTTTTTTTCTAATATAAGGCGTGTAGTATCAAACATGGAAAGTCGTGTTTTTGCCAATGTACACTATTTTATGAATTCCTGCCCTTAACCTTCGTTTACCTATGGCAGGGTTTCCCAAACTTTTTCTGCCATGGAACACTTCGCAAATCCTAAAATTTTAATGGAACACTCGGCTTATGTTTTAAATTGGGTAGTTCATAATAGTATAAATACAAAAGAAATATGTTAATAAAAAATGTCTTTTAAATGATGTGGCGTCAAATCTATTCCTGGAATTTGACTTCGTTTCAACATAAAAAGGAAATCCTACTTTGCATAAAAAGGTTGTATAAAACGGAAGTTAAATAATAATTACTTGTTTTGACACATTGTAGGATTCTTCTGACAAACTCACCAAGAAAGAATTTAATGACATTCATCATGCTGGTTTTGCTGTCACCGAAAATGAATTCTAAACCAAAGAAGCACAATTGCTAGGTTTCTGAAAATAATGAAAAAGAGTGTTTTTTAAGTTATGTGAGTGTTCGCGGAACACCAATTCAGGTTTTATGGAACACCAATTCAGGTTTTATGGAACACCAGTGTTCCGCGGAAAATAGTTTGGGAAACCCTGACCTATGGGATTCATTCGCATTGCAAAATTCTTCTTATTTCAACCATTCCCTAAATACCAATATTATTTAGCTTAAATCTATTGTAATCTACAATAATACATCAATTAATGCAATACATATATTACACAAAATTTTCTGAGTTCTCTTTGTACCCCATCGGTCCTCGATCCTATTTTCGGCGTTTTGGTATTCGAGCGTCGCCCACTGTGGTCTAGTTGGTTAGAGCTTGCTCTACCGATCAGGTGGGTCTGGGTTCGATTCCCGGTAAGGTCAGTATCAAATTGGATTTTTCAATTTTAATTTGAGATCTAAGACATGGGTGTTTGTGAAGTTAATTCTCCTTGAGTTGATCTCATGTGACTTTCAAAAATTCTCATCGAGTATATCTCGTATGATATTTCAACTTATAAATATTTGACGCATTGGCGTAAGCAGTAATGTCAAATATTTTTTTTAAATTTTAAATAAAAAAAAATATATCTACAAGTGTATGGAAATCAACTTTAAATAATGATTTTACTTTCAAAAGGGGCCAAATCAAAGGCATGTTGTTGTCTTACCGTTTACGTTATTGAGTAGATCGCAGTGTTTGAATCAGCCGGCTGAATGTCGTTCAGTGTTTTGTATGGAATTTAAACGCTTAGAGTTTAATAAGTTGACGTTTAGTGTGGGTTTTCTCGCATTGAAATTTCGTTAAAAAGTAGTCAAAGTTTCGGTTCTTCTGAAAAATAAAGTGTAACTGACTTGGCCGTGTTTGATACTGTACACTTCATATAATTTTATATAGATATATCGATGGCCATAAGTTGACAACACGCATCCGACATTTGTTCAATTTTCCAGGAGAGCCAAAAACTGTATAAATAAATAATTATTGGGAAATCAATGAAAATGAAAGACACTTTGGGGTAAAATAATTATTATGTATATTTAAAATAATCTTTAACTAACTTTTAAATAACTTTTTATTAACAAGAATGTTTGATACGAGTTAACAATTTAAATTTTGTTTATTCTTTTATGATGATACGAGGAAACAATTTCAAGGATTTTTATCAATTCAATGCACCTGTTTTAACTTCATCCGTATAATAATAGAACAATCATACATAATTGTTATATATTTTTTTAATCCAGTTACGAACTGTCCACTCTCAAATACAAAGTGTTACAATAAACATGTTGGATTTTTTTCTCATATATTTCCAAATAGTAGGAAAACGATGTAGCTCTTCTACTATCTTCTGGCAATTTGGTGGGCCTTTTTTCTGTTACGTGTTTCCAACATTAGAACAATTTCAATGAAAAATATTTTTGTGTAAATTACGAGATGTCAATATTTTAATAGAGCTTGAAAAAACAAAGAAAATTATATGCATAACTCATTTTATGAAAAAATGACGGTTACGTGTTGTCAACGTATGGCCATCGATATACATGCATATCTTTTATGTGTACATAAAACAAATAAATTTATGCTCACCAGTGGCGGATTAAGTACTGGCGAGGCCCCAGGCGCAATAAATTTTAGAGGCCCTTTTTTCGGAGTGCAGAACACGTTGTAAAAAAAATCGTTGGTGTTTTTCAATACCAAGTATATTCGGCGTTTTCATAGCAAAATTGCAAACCTGCAAAAAAATAAATAAAAAAAAAGATAAAATTATCCGCATCTGAGTGTAAAAGAATACTTTTATAATTTAAGATTTCGACTGGGGGGGCTTGGTGGAATATCAATATTAAATTTGAAACGTTCAAATTATGTACATTCACAAGTTTTGTTACTAACGACCCGGGTTTTGCCTTTCGGAATCTTCAGGCGTTCAAGTGCCCGTATGAACTTGAACGGACGTTCAGTAAATAAATGTATCACTAAAATTAAGGCTTTTGTTGGCAAAATGGATTAACTCATGAGAATGCCTACAAATTGATTTCTGTTCCTAGGCATGGATGTTTATGATGTCTAAAAATCCCTTCCACTTATGAAATCCCAAACAAAGCAGATAAATGAAATCCCAGAGAAGGCAATAACCTTATCACTTATACTCTCCTAACCTAATCTTTCTCTCTACTTTCCTAAAAAAATATGGATTGAGTAGTTTTCTTATAAAAACGTCTGTTGAGAAAAACTTCTGTTGAGAAAAACGCCATAAAGATTCTACATAATTTACATTGGTAGAAGACATGGTTAAAAAAATCGTTAAAAATATCAAAATGAAAGAAATGTCTGTTTTGGTGAAGCAAAAAAAATACATATTGATGTAATAATTGTGAGAGCGCTTGCGTGGTCGAGTGGACAACGTCTTTGGCTTCGGTTATGAAGGCTAAGAGTTAAAATTCTAGTACGGACAGTTATATAAATTGGTTTGTTAATTCTTGCTTTCGAGCATGGATGTTTGTGACGTCTTGAATTTCCCCCTCCCACCCATCTTACCCTTTGATGTGTATCGCCGCACCCGCACGTCTAATTATCTTGCCATCTATTATCTATTGCTATCCTCATATTTTGTATTGAATATTTGCTATTTCTTCAGATATGGATACTAGATACATCCATCAGTGATTTTTGGTCGCCACATAAGTTTTATCATGCTTTATAAATGAAAAAAAGGTTTTTTAAAAAAAGTTTAAGGTTTGTAATCAATTTGGTAGTCATATAATATTGAGCGTAAAATACCATTTGGGATCGATTCCTTTCTTGAAATCGACGCCTGTAAAGTGTCACATGTACACAGACGAGAGAAAAAATACAGTAATAAACAAAATCGCAGTAATAGCTTCTAAAAAAATATTTATGGGTAATAACGAATCAGTTTACTCACTCCTCAAAGGGTTAACGTGAAAATGTAGCGATAAGCTGATCACTAGTCCTAGCCTAGCCCTATTCTTATATTCCTACTCACTTTAGAAGCAAAGAGAGAATGAGCAACGGAGATACAAGTAGTTCTCATAGAAACACTAATGTTGAGTCCATATGCTCCACATTTGGCGGGGACATGGTAAAAAATCTTAGAGCAGAAACAAATTACAGTGTTCATATCAGCGGAAAGGATAATAAGAAATAATAAATCTTTGATCAAGTCTTTGTCTACTTTCTACAACTAAGCCATGAAGGATGTCTCCATGGGACATTCCTTCAAATTAAAAAAAAAAAATGTAACGCCATAGAATACACTCTGCAAGAGGATTGTGAAATCGTAGCCGGTGGTCGTGCGTACAAATTTGAGTACAACACGGAATAAAAAAAAGCTTACTGAGAATAAAAAAAGGAGTCTTTCAAAATATTTTGAAAATCATTTCGTAGTTAAAGATGGAGGATAATTGCTAAAAAATAATTATATCTAATTTTCTGGATCTATTTATTTCGGTGAACTATTTTTCAAATAACATGATCGTTTTATTATCGACTATTTTTTTCTTGGGTGCTCCCTATATATTTGTTTACAGTATAATAAATAATACCGAATGCTTGTAATAATGCGAACTGTGATAATTTGAAAATCTTATTAAGCTTGATTCAGTGGCATAGGAAGGGGTCCTACCGCCCACGGCGTTTCTTGAATTTGCCTTGCCGCTTCCCCCAATAATTGCTCCACTTAAATAAAAATTCTCCACTTCTTTTGCTTTAGCTATGAGATTACACTACATGTGGCTTTTTTTATAAATATAATTTCTCTACAAATATTGTATTTTGTTATTTTTTTTCCTTTTGGATTTTTTTCAAAGCAATTTTCGTGAAATAAGGAACGTTGATTTTCAATAGGAAAATGTAAATATTTTGTACAAAATTAAATATTTAGAATAAATAAGTTATGTGTAATACTTTTTTTTTTCATTGAAAATATTTGGAAGATAAATATATTTTATTAAGAATGCAATGAATTGAATTTTCAGCAAAATTGGTTTGAGCGTTTCAGCGTATACTTTTATAAAATCTTTGGGATTCACGAGATTTTCATAGGACCGTTAACGTTAATAATGTGGCCACAGTAAAGTTTTACGTGAGAACCACTTTATTTTAAATTACGAGTAGAAACTCGTAATCTAGAAAATAAAATTTAGTTGTTCGGACGTCTTATGAGAGACGTTTTGTTTTAGGGCGCATATCAGATTCCAAGCTAGTTTCTAACACATAAAAACCCCATTGCCAATTATCATCTTGTATAGATTAAAGAAAATAGCTTCATGTATGTGTCACTTCAAAAAAAATGGTATTTGCTGAATATTTTTTAGTTGGATTGCGGTATTTCAAAAATGACTACCAAAATTAGAATCAAATATTAGGGCCTCACTCCTTGAAATAAATATTCTTTATTAAAAGTGTTACATGTTAAATAAATGAACATTCACATCTAAAAATATATGGAAACAAAGATATTTTTGAGGCCCCTAAAATTTGGAGGCCCCAAGCAAGCGCCTCTTGCGCTTATGGGATAATCTGCCACTGATGCTCACCTATACATATTCTAAAAATCATTATAGTTTCTTTTTTGCACCGGCGAGACGTTAAATGCATTTATGTGCTTTCTTGAAAAAGTGCTAAATATATTATTATATGGTGTGTGACATATAGGTGAATCAAATAGTTAGTGTTTTTAGTCAATACTGGTGAGTAATATAACCATGCAATTATTTTAATTGTTATTCTTTATTTTTTTATATACCACATATCATTATTTGTATGTTTCTTACTTTGTAATGATTACACCATTGTATGGTCATCAATATTGTTGATTTATAATATATCGTTGGTACACTGCCAGAAAGTATACCAACCAAAGAGTCCCAGTACGAACAGCATTTTTTCGATTTCTGTTCGAAGGCACGGGTGTTTGTGATGTCTAAAAATTCCCTCCCACCCTTCCGATCCTTCAATAATTGTGCGCGATTAGTTAACCACTAGTCCTGCCTTATCCTTATATCCCTACTACTCTCTTCGGAAAAGAGAGGTTGAGCGACTGACTCGTAGAAAACAGTTCTCGTAGAAAAAAAAACTTTTGGCATACTTTCATTAGGCGGTTATATGCTCCACATTGGGAGCGGACATGGATAAAAAAAATACTGCCAGAAAACGTCAAGTCAAAAAATGGGTGTTATGAGTTATGAATGAAGAACGATAAGTTTAAACACACGTTCGTCTGAAAAAATATGCTTGATATTTATATAAGTAAAACGAAGTCAATTTCGTTGACAGAAACCTATAAATAACTTAACGCTTTTTAGGTATACATATGTCTTATTTCTACAGCGATTTAGTTGTCTAATCGTCCAAAGACTAATATTTTTTACATATCGACTGTGGAAAGGAAAAAGGACGTAACCCACACTGTGTGGGTTTGATATGTGTGGGCCACACATATCAAATTTTACAGGAGGCGCAAAAAACGTGTTTTGATGATTTTGTGACATATGCAAATTATGAATTATACACAACCTTGAAGTACACGGAGACTTCTAAACTAATGTTTAATTGACATAACCTAATATTAATTAAAGAAATTGTCTATGCTTAACCTTTATTTCAGTCTTTTTTCTTGGTTTTAACTTTTTACAAGGTCATCTTTTTCAAACTTAAAAGCTAAATTTAGATACCAATTCGGCATTTTCAGCTTCCATCCTTTTGATAAAGCGTGTGTCAAGTTGTAAACATTGTGATTATCGAAAAAAACTGTTTTAGAAAAACTGAGGGTTACGTCCTTTTTCCTTTCCACAGTCGATATAAATCAGATTATAAATGTAAGTATTTTTTTTATACCTATGATTATTTTGAAGTTTTCTAGCAAAATAATTATTATTGAAAGATAATTATTCGTTTATCGTAAACTGTGTAAAAAACGTGCCAAAATTAAACTAAGTTTATTCGTAAATAAATCCGTCAGTTTATGTCTTGTTTGTAATTGTATAAAATAAATAATAGCGATTAATAGTCAGGTATACTTAGAGAAAAGCCATTAAAATGAACCGAAAATAAAGCCCATTAGCCATCCTGTACCTGGGGTCTATTTATTTATAGCGCAATAACTAGGCAATCTGGCGATAAGTGAAAATGGTACACTTAATTTAATAAAGAAACACTTTAAAATAATTATTTTATATATTAGCATACTTGAAGATTACCTGTAATGTTATTTTTCTATTAGTACTTAACTAAATTTTGTATTATTATTTAAAAACTATATACTATACATATATTTCTTTACATTACTGCTAATGGCAATGCGTCAAATATTTTTCAATCGAAAATTCATTAGAAATGAGCTGGATGATAATTCTTATCAATTCAAGGAGAGGTGACATCACATTTGACCATTTTCAAGATTTTAAATTTATATTGAAAAAAATCTATCACTTTTAGGGTGTTCACTGTCAACACCAGGGATGTGGAGTCGGAGTCGTGAAAAATGAGCGGCACAAAATTTTCCAAAGTGTTGACATTGCATTCTTGTCTGATGGAATATATATACAGGGGTGGGCTGGAAGGGGGCTCGGGGGGCTCGCCCGAGCCCCTTGTTAAGTTAAGAAAATCAATCGCTTAAGATCACATCAGCACCTAACTGCAATTTCTTTTAAATTGTAATACGAAACAGAAGACTTTGTTGCTAAGACAACCAACTAGCCGCAAAAAAGCCAGCGAGCCACGTTATATGCATCATCCATGGTATGAAGACATTATGGCTGAGATTTACCGAACCCCTTGTTAGCATATTACCAGCCCACCGCTGTATATATATATATATATACATATAAGTAAATTGGAAAATTTCTTCGGAGTCGTCTTTTTTACACGACTCTACAGCCCTGGTCAAACTCATTTTATAATCCATGTCCGCTCCCAATGTGGAGCATTTGACATCCTAATGAATGTATCTCAACAGAAGTTTTCCTACGAGAACTGTTTGTTACTCAGTCGCTCAACCTCTAGTTTTCAAAGAAAGTAGTAAGGATAGAAACATTAGGCTAGAACAGGGCTAGTGGTTAACTAATATCTCTCTCTACGCCCAGTGAATAAAGGATCGGAAGGGTGGGAGGGAATTTTCAGACATCACAGACACCCATGCCTTAGAACAGAAATCGATAAATCGATCGAAAAAATGCTGTTCATACTGGGACACAACGCTTACCGCTGCGCCATAGTACACTAAATCCTCTTTTATTTAATATGATCAAGACCAGTTTCGCTCATGCCGAGCAACATCATCAGTTGGTAATGCCCGTCATGAGCGGAACCGTTTCTGATAATAATAAATAATAGTGAAATTATGTAATACAAATGAGTATTTTACTTTTTGAATGAAAAAAACTAATTTTGACTATGCCTGGCTTTGAACCCAGACCCACCCGATCAATAGAAGCCGATAATAATCGTTCCGTTTCTCAAATGGCTGTTATCGATAAAAGCTTTAAATGATGTGGCATTTTTTTTTTACATAAACAAGAACGATACAATAGTTTTAACGATGGCGTGAAGTTGAAATAGCCATTCACATCTCTTATAATTGCTGTAGACCCTTGATATTATTACCTTATAGTTCTACAATCAATTGGCAAATCAATGCTTTTCCATCGTGAGAGTGTGCATACAAAAAGTATTTTTTTTAAGTTGTTAAAAAATTATCAAATTTGACATAGTTTTAATTACGGTTTTTCAAGGAATACATTTTCCCATATCTTACTGTAGTAAAATATAGCTACGAAATTAATTCTCGTGATAAGATATAATTTCTCAGGGGATCAGCGCAAATCCAAGTTTTAGGCGTAAAAATTCAAGGCCTTTTATTTGATTTAGCGATGTGATCGCTTTGTCCCCCTTTTCGTTATCGTGGGCATTTTTCATTCCGCCGTAGCCTGATTGTGTTCAGCAAATTGACATACCGTCTCGGGCCCTTAAAATATTTATGTCTGACCGACTTTGACCGATATTGACCGACTAAATTGAAACATCGAACATGTATGTAACTACCATATTTTTTTGTGTGTATTATCGATTTTATTGAAAAGTGCGTGTTTGCCGAAATTATCTTTGTATCTAATAAAAGGCGTTACGCCCCTGAAAACGGAATTCAAATTTTTAGGTCGACGTTTTCAAAGGGTAACTTTAATATTCATTAATAATAATTTGATAGATAATTAAAAAGTACGACACCACCCTCAAAACTGTGTGTTGTTAATAATTCCTTGTTTTTTTTTATTCGACCCCTTCATCGAGCCAGCAGCCAAGTCGTCAATTTTATTTTCTTTGATCGATAATATCATTATAAATTATTTTTACAATCGCTTTGTGTATGTGACGTCTTAGTTCCATACCACCCTTCCGGTCCCAAAGATGGCAATCCCGGCATAGCGAAAGTCATCGGTTCATTATGGATCCTATATTAACCCCATCCTTTTATTTTTACTATCTTTATAGAAGAAAGGTTGAGCGTCTGAAAAACGACCAGTTATCGTAAAACAACTTCAGTTGACATTTTCCATTAGAAGTCTTTATACAGTAAAACCCCCATTTACGCGAATGTTGGAACAGCGTAATTGGGAGTCGTGTAATTGGGGGAGTGAATCTCGTGCAAAAATTAGGGGTTACATTTTTTTCGCGAAAAATGCAGAACTAAGAATAAATGAAAAAAGGCCGGAGATGTACATAATAATTTTTGCGAATTAGTTCCAGCAGTTTCTCTCTATCGCTCTTGTGACAAGTTTAATGTCGTAATTAGAGAATTGGTGTAAATGGCTTGAATACACATCATAAAATATATTTTTTTTAAATGAGCCTTACTCCGGAAAAAACACCCGACTCAGATTCCACAGCCCTGCTCAAAACCATCTCCGCTCCGAATGTGGAATATAATATTATATACTCACAAAACAGATATCTCATCCGGCTTAGATCGAGAAATTGTTAGTTACCCGACGTCTCTCCCAAAAGGATGAGAATATATAAGGGTTTTAGGGAAAGACTGGTGGGTAGGGCTTCCAATTAACCGGACTTAAACACTAACCGGTTTTCGGTTTTTTTCTGAAAAATAAACCGGGTAACCGGCTTAAACCGAAATATCATATATTTTAATAAGGTAGGTATGCAAAAAAAATCGTCAATTTTTTTCAATATTTGGCATAACATGCAATTAATTATCTGAATGGGGAGAGCCCCATTAAGATAATTAACCAACCTGTTTGCCATGGCAAAGTAATGGTACTTGAACTTGAAACTTACAACTAGAATACACAAGGGAATATCTGTAACAATTACTATAACATGTAAAAAATTGTTTGTTGTATTTTGTGAATTGTTTCCTAATTACGCAATAAATACATTGTAAAACATTTTTCTTTGTCTAATTAAGCAATGAAAAACATGAAAAGAGTATTTTTGATAAAACGCGGTTAACCGAAGGAAATAAACTGGTGTTCGGTTTTTTCAAAACACGCGATAAACCGGTTAACCGGTTTGGAAGCCCTACTGGTGGGTAAATAACCGCTTTCTCTACGAATCGCTTTTCAGCACCATGTAATGGGTTGGTGGGTATGAATAAAAACACCACAGACATCAATGGATTTGTTCTTCAGCTTCGATTCGTGTTCGCTCATCCGGGCAGAACCAAACACCAAAAAACATGTATCACTCTACAATTTGTTATTAATGAAGTTAACAGGAATGTTTTGTTTTTCATTGAATCTTTATTATGATACCAAGAACGAGTAAATTACTGAAAATAACGTTTTGACACCGCTCGGAGGTGCAGCACCCTAGTGCCTAGTAATAAAAAATTAACATTAAGTAGGCCAGTGGTTCATTCAGGTCTCTACGACCGCTCCACTCCCCTTAAGCGAAATTATCATTATATATACGCCTTGAACTTTACGTAGAAATCTTATCGACCATCCGAGTTTTGATTTATCTATAACTGTCAAAATCCGATAAATATTTAATTACTATTTACTGGTTTTATTGTCATATTAAGGTTAAGGTCAGATATGAGTTTTCATTTACTCGAGAATGTGGTTCGCAGTGTACTGGATAATGTAGTATTCCTTCGATTTTTTTTAAATATATTCACTCTGGCCTTGTATAACCAGGGCTGTGGAGTCGTGAATAAATCAGACGACTCCGACTCCGACCATAACTTAAAACACGACTTTAATTATTGTTGTGGGCTCGGTAGCATGCAGTGGCGCCACTTATGACTAGTAATTTGAATACATTTTTTTAGAAGGATTCGAAGTTATTCAGGAGCACGACTCCAGTTAATTAGTTCGATTCCACGACTCCGACTCCACAGTTCTGATATGAACAGTGTGAGACGTTTTTTTTAGCTCTTCCGAGAATTTTGAATCTAAAATACCAGAAATTTTTGGATTTCAAAGAATTTGCCAGTGGCCCCCCTAAACTTTACTGTGGCTCGCCTAAATAAAAAGTCTGTGACCCACCGTTGAGAAATCCTGGAATACAGCATAGATCTGAGAATGATATGTTCGAAAATTTAACAAGGGGCTAACAAGCCTATGTAAAATTTAACAAAGGACTCGCGCAAGCCCCCTTAGAACACCCCTGATGTGATAAGTTTATTTTAAAACTTGAGAATTAAAAATATGTATTGCTTGGCATTATAGATCATTAGCTAGCTTGTCCTTGTAAAAGTTAAAATGCCGAACTATTGTATCAGCTGTTGTTTTACACAGGTTGCCAGCAGTCCCAATTTTATTGCGATTCACCTGAGTTCAACAATCAAATCTCTAATATCACACTGTCTCCGAAATTTCTAATTTAACCGCTTCAGTGGCGTATGACCGCAGGCGGCGCATATACGGCGCGTATGTCGTGTTCTAGCATACATATTTGGAAATATTTTTAAAAAACTTCCAATTGAAAAATCGATGTTTTATTCCTGTAAATATAGTACGTAGTGACATCTGTGAATGCTCAACAGAAAAAATATGGTATTCCTACTATTCGCGGCATGGGAATGTTATTCAGCTGAAAACCTTGTGGCACTAAAAAATGTACATTGCTATAGAGCAGTGTCTGCAAAACCTTTTTACTTCATGGCACACCAAAATAAAAATGTTTAAAAAAGGAAATGTGGAAAATGTGTTGCGTTGACCACTACGTTCGAATGTGACAAATGTTTATTTGAATATGTAGATCATGAATTTATTAAAAATCAAAGAAAATTTAAATGAATAGGCATTATTTAATATTAACATTTCTTAAGCTTCTTTCTTCGCGGCACACCTGAGACTTCTTGCGGTACACAGTTTGGCAGACACTGCTATAGAAACTAGCAGCAAAGATGGCGAACACATATATATATATATTATATTTATATTATATGTATATATTTATATTTTTTAGTTATTATTTTATAGTTATATGTCTATTTTTCTACATTTCTCCTTTTCTCCTTGTTTTTTGAACGACTCTTCCGATCAGTGATTTTGTTGCACCGGATATTGTCAATTTTCATCAAAAGTTTATCAATGGTTGATATATTTTTTCAACAAATAGAATCACGTCCTGAAAGTATTTTACATGTTTTATTTCTTTTGTTGTAGACATCCAATCTGGTCTGAAGCCTTGGTGCTTCCAGAAACAGACAAGGAGATATTCATCTTGACAACACCGGTGCCGGCTGACTTGGCCGGCCCATCTCTGTGAAAATGGACCAAGATCTCAACGATATGGTTGTGCCCGCTGTACAAGATGGTGAAAATTTGCATTATTTTATTCTTCCAATTATTTATTTTCTTGTAAGACACTCTTCTATCACATGTATCATTAAAAATAGATAATTCGTGACCTTTTGCTTTGTGTCCATTGAGACAATTGATCTGTGAAGTTGCATTAAGATTGTGCAGAAAATGAAGACAGTGGTTTCTATTTTGCTATGTCTAAATAATGTACTCCGGTGATGTTTATTTAACAAAAATTGTAAAATTGTCACACTACAATACAATGTCAGTCAAATCCATTGCAGCCTACCATGGAGCATTTTTAAATTTGTTAGTTTACTGTCAGAAGTCAAAAATCGGGTGTTTTGAGTTGTGATTCCTGATTATTCATGATGTATCTTCAAAAAAAACAAGCTTAGAAATATTTTGTGGTTTTTTTACATAACTTGAACATAATAAAACTATAAATAACTTAACGCTTTTAAATACAAACAACTACTGACTAATATTTTTTCAATGCTTAATGTATATTTAGGTATACATATTTTATTATGTACAATAGTTATAATATAATATATTTATGAAAATTCTAATTCGACCTTGAAAATTTTACATTTTGTAAAAAAAACTACAGGGGGATCAACGGGATTTATAGGCCCTTTTAAATGTAGTCTATCTATCTCAATTAAATTGTAAATAAATCTTTTTTTTATTAAAACTTACAAAATTTATTAATCTGCATACTATTCTGGGATCATAGTGTAGAGAAATTTTGTTTTATGTTTAGTTAAAACTACTTTTAATACTACAGCGCAAGCATTATTATATATTGATTGTAGAAGATAAATTTGAATATTTTGCAGTGTAATAATTATTGCTATTTGCTGTATGAAATATACTACATTGAATCAAAATATTCTTCTAATGATAACTTTGCTGATACAAATATAACAAAACCTTTTGCAATGTATACACAAAATTTTATTATGTTTTTACATGTTCCTGAGTATTATTGAAATATATTGTAAGTATTGTGAAATAAAATGCATTCCTAGCCAATACTAAAAAAGAACCTTTGTGGTGAAATATTTTGCAGTAAAATGCATTACAAACAAAATGATATTTGTTCAGTACAGTGGTACATAGGAAAAACTTTCTTTAGAATTTTGAATGCATAAGATGAACTAAAGTTTCTAAAAAACTTTATAGGCATATTCTACATTAAAACATAATGAAAATTGGTCATCTTTTTGAAAGTCTTTTTCCAAATACTACTGAAATTAAACAATATATTTTATATCCATAGCGCTCTTGCGAAAGTATTGCATGTTCTGCGTGTGACTTTGCTTTCGAATCTACACTTGCGCTACATTAAGATTTTCATACATATTTCGTATGTATTTTAGTGTAATTAATACACCGGCATAAAGTGGTTTGCTCACCAGGTAACGGGGAAACTGTTGAACCGGCACTGCCCCTCGGAGAGTTGGAGCTGCTTGCGAAATTGGAAGAAGCCAACAGGCTTATCGAGGCTGATGCCAAAAGCCTCAACTCAATGTCGGGCGCTTCATGCCATTCCAGAAAGAGTTCTGATACCTCGCAGATTTCTCTGACTTCAGGTACGTGGGACTATTTTTTAATAATGCATCTATATTTTTTATCATACATATCGTCACTGTCCTGGCAGAAGTTGGTAAATAACAGATTGATAGTTCTGAGTAAACTGCAAATGATATTTTTTATGAATGATTGAAATGTGATATTATCATTGACTTGTCTTTGAGCAGTGCCCTCCGAATCCTTAAAATATATACACACTCCACTGTTTTACAAGACTTAAGAAATACTGTTCTAAATTATGACTATGCTCAAAATACGGTGTAGACATGATGTAAAAAATAAGTTACAGCTTAAACTTACTATCAATCTTTACAGCAGCTAGCTCTAGCCAAGAGCGCAATGAAGATGTTGGTGAAGAAGATCAGTGGACGTTGTGGGGCCGCCTAGTTAACGACTGGGAGTCCCAGTGGAAGAAGCGAAACGCTTACATCCGAGATCTCGTCCGTAAAGGTGTTCCGCATCATTTCCGAGCCATCGTCTGGCAGCTATTGTGCGGAGCCGACCAAGCACCTGAGAAACAGTTGTATTCTGAATATATGAAAGTAAGAAGTTTATTTTTCACCATCGAACATCGTCATGTGATACACAATCAGATACATGGCATATTGTTTTATTTTTACTGATTTTTCAGCACATTTAACCCTGAGACAGTTCAAAATTATACATTCCATTCTTAAGGGATCAATAAAATGCATTACCCTACCCCAAAAGTGTAAAAGATATTTTGAATCTTCTCTAATTATTTCTTTTCTTTGTTCTGTGCTATAACATAAATTATGTATATCCGAAATTCAGTTAAGGTCTTACCAAATTAATTCAAATTGTTCAAGTTGACCAAGCAAACACAATACAAACACAAACAATTTCTATAATAAATATCCTACGATAAGGATTGAACATTTTTTGTTTACTGAACATTCACAAGCAGTATTTTAAAGAGTTTTTTCTTAATTATTTTTCCCATTCAAAGGCTTCAGATAATACTTAAATACATGTGGGAAAGAGACATGAAAACTTATTCTGTACCCAACCTAGAAAAAAAAAATCAGGAAGCTGAGAATCTCCACATGGCTTAAATTTATATTTAGATAGGGGAGAAAAAAGTCCTATACAATCAAACTAAGTATTGTATAATATCAACTGCTTCTTAAATATGTTAGTGCTTATCACTGCTGTGTTTCTGGTTGCTCCTAGGATTGGCTGTAAATTTGTAGTGAGTGGTGGCAGTCATGATATTGAGTTTCGTGGAAAATTAGTGATACGGCAGTGGAAATTCACTAGTTTGTTTTTTCTTTCCAGTCGTCGTCAGCGTATGAAAAAGTCATAAGACGAGATATTGCCCG
The DNA here is from genome assembly GCA_031772345.1 of Himalopsyche anomala. NCBI lineage: Eukaryota > Metazoa > Arthropoda > Insecta > Trichoptera > Rhyacophilidae > Himalopsyche > Himalopsyche anomala. The sequence goes on along the minus strand of CM062844.1, from coordinate 4,202,680 downwards.
AACATACCCCGAACACGACTTCTTCAAAGAAAAAGATGGCCTTGGACAAGAGTCTTTATTCAACGTTATGAAAGCCTACTCATTATACGACAGAGAAGTCGGATACTGCCAAGGATCGGCGTTCATTGCTGGTCTGCTGTTAATGCAGGTTTGAATAATTTACATATAAACAATCTCCTACACACGTGATCTGCAACCTTGTAACTAAGGCACTAAGAATAGCTTATTGATTAAAAAGTGTACTGTGACACTTTCATTGCAGATCATTAGTTAATTTTTCATAATCCAGCAAAAAGTCTGAATTTTCTGTTTTTAGACAGCTGTCTGATTGTGAAGCAGATAGTCGTGTGAAAATATACATTTATTAGCATATTAGAAGAAAAAAATTACACATCACACAAGGCCATATGCACTTTTAATATCATTTGATTGTTGCAGCGCTCGAGCGTAATCAGAACAAAAGCATTTAAAACAAATCATTAGCATTCAAAAACATCCTTTCATTACAGTATGTTGACATATTATTATTTATAAACACATTTTTTTATAAATAGCATTTACTCAATAGGATTGATGCAAACAAAGCATTACTTATAAACAAATGTATTATTAATTATTGTTTTTATTTTTTTAGATGCCTGAAGAAGATTCTTTCACAGTATTGGTCAAAATAATGCACCAGCATAGAATGAGAGATATGTACAAGCCGACCATGGCGATGCTTGGTTTGTGCATGTATCAACTGGAAAACCTCGTCAGCGAACTTATCCCAGAGCTTCAATTGCACTTCAAACTCCAAGTAGGATTCAGTATATTATATCACTCATTTACAAAATTACATAGTAAAATATTGGGACTGGGACACAGTGGATTCAGGATATATTGTTTCTAAAAGAACTGGTTGTGATATATAATGTTTAAATGTTAATGTATAAATCTACATATTTCTTAATTTAAGATTTTGACTGAAGGTGCTTGGTGGAATTTCAATATTAAATTTGAATCGTACAAACTATGTACATTCTCACAGATTTTGTCACTAACGACCCGGGTTTCGCCTTTCGGTATCCTCAGGCGTTCAAGTGCACGGATGAACTTGAACTAACGCTTAGTAAATGAATGTTTCGTGTTTTTTCATAATGAAATATTAAACCTACCGGGATCAGTTCTACAAAATACCTTGATATTTTTACCCTATTAAAATGGAGTTCTACCAAGTAAATGCCAAATCAATGAATAAAACCTATAATTGTATTTCAGTTAGATTACACTGAAGTTACTTAACATAACATTTTGTCGTAATACACATTCACACACACACACACGTCACATTTTAGTTTTTTGTTTGCATAGTAACCCAAAATGTAATATATTCGTCACAAATAATAAAATACCACACTAAAATTGTAAATTTCAATGTCATAATTGCATCAAAAAATTAATAACATTTAATAAAGTGTAATGGTCATAATCTCAAAGAGGTGAGAAAAGATTTGAGTCAAAGTCATAGTGCTTTGGGTAGAATTGTAAAAAAACATAAATGTTAACTCCTTTTGTTTTTTGATTAAATAAAAATACAAAAAGTTTATGCCTTTTAGTAGATATTAAAAAGTAGGCAAAGATTAATTAATAGAGATTACTTTTTTAAATCCTAAATTTTACATCTTTTAAATGGAAGTCATTTATGTCAAAGTTTTTTTTCCATGGTTTCCACGGCACAGCCTTGATAACTGCTTTCTATTTTCTTATATATGACTATCTTTTTCAGAATTTCCAAACCACTATGTACGCTAGCAGCTGGTTTCTGACACTGTTCACCACAGTCCTATCCTTGCCATTGAGCTGCCGAATAATGGATGTGTTCCTTTCTGAAGGAATGGACGTCATTTTCAAGGTTACTCTGGCGCTTCTTACCATAGGAAAAGATGAGCTTCTCTGTCTGGACATGGAAGGCATGCAAAGTGTGAGTTGACAATAGGTTTTACCATCTACACCTGTAAGTTTAGTTAGCTTTCATAGCTTTATCAAGAAAATGTCTTGAGGTGAAACATACATAGTCTCTCTGTGAAATAACTAAACATTTTTGTAATTACTTCTTATTTTTAAACTTCTTTCCAACCATCATTGTCTTTTAAATACAATTTATTATTTTCAATGTCAAAAATGTAACTGGTTGTATATCACTGGTATTCATGGTGGTACAACATATTCTCCAGTGACTAATCTGCAGAAATAATTTATAAAAAATACTAACTGAAAACCTTTTTTATGTGTTTTAAAAAATATGTCACAATTCATCAATCATGTTGTAGAAGTACCGCATTATAGGAGGCACAAGTTTACTAATTAATATATTTAATTGAACGCTACAACACATTGTTTTTTTATCATTTTACAGCATTTCCAAAAAGATTTACCAAGCCGCGCCTCTGCAGACCCTGAGGGCATAATGAATCTTGCATTTGGTATTAAAATTGTACCAAAACGAATGAAGAAATATGAAAAAGATTATGCAGTGGTCCAGGTGAAGGAGCAAGAAGAAATGGGAGAGCTCAGGGTAATTATTGGTTTTATTTATATTAATTAACCTTGAAAATAGACTCAACATTTGTCTTTGTAGAATTATTTTAAAACATGTAATTTTCTCATTCAAAATCTTGAGAATACAACACAATGTCTTCCCAAAATAACAGCTTTATAAAATGAAGATAGTATGCTTTATTCTTCTTCTCTGATAATACAGTCCCGGTTAAATTTGGCAACTTCTATCAATCTCCTCCACTCTGCTACTGACAACCTTTCGAGATCTTGAGAGGCCTCTGATCCATACACCAGAACCTTATGAGGACTTAATAAATAGGAAAAAAACTTGAACGACTTGAATTTTATATTATTGGAACAATCAAAAATCAGAAGTTAGTTGTGGAACAAAACAGAACACATTTTTTTTCAATTGCAGAGACTACGCAATGAGAACAGGTCTCTACGAACTGTTGCCGATCACCTAGAAGTTGAAAGCGCAAGCTTAGCCGAGACTTTAGTGCGCTGGCAGGTTGAGAGAGCCAGGGGAGCCGAAACCGAGTACTCACTCTCTCAACAACTAGCTGATGCTGAGAGTCGCCTGCAAGCCGCATTAGCTATAAGGAAGCAACATGATGATGAGGTAAGTTGACCAGGAATTTTTGATTCAACTTTATATAACTTTTTCCAGCTATTACTCTGAATTAATTTTGCTTAATTGCGACAGCCCATTATTTAGGACAAGTTTTAAAACACAGCAACCAAATGAAGGAACTTATTGTAATTTACTTCATTAATCTAGGGACCGTCACTAAATTTGTGTCAAAATAAAAAAAGCATTGAATTAAGACTTCAAATGTAGGTGCTATAAATATTTTACTGAAATACTATAAAATTTTGCGAATATGCAAAAAATAGCCCGTAGATAAAGTGTTGTGCTTGATGAATTGAAATCCTTGTAATTCTTTTTATTTATGATCAGGTTAAAAAGAGTCTTGGCCCACATTGCTTTACACATTAATGAAAAGTTATCATTTGATCATGTGTATCATTTGATAAGAAGTAATAAACTTTTGTAATGATGGGAAATTTTCATCATCTTAGTAATCGAACACCTTTTAATGATGTCTTCATCTATTCTGTAGGAATGCTCGAGGCAATCGTCACTTGAAGATTTTTCAATAAAGCAAGTTGAGCTATTACAACGTGATGATATGATTCAGTGCTTGCAGCAAGAACTGGTGAAAGTAAGATTAAGTGAAGCAGAGAATGGCGCTCTTATCAAAGATCTCAAATCACGAATCAGCGAATTGGAAGAAGAAAAGAAGAGCCTTCGAGAAACGACTGTTGACAATTCTGTTGCTCACTTGCAAGAAGAGCTTATTGCTGTCAAGCTGCGAGAAGCTGAAGCCAATCTTTCTTTGAAAGATCTCCGACTAAAAGTCACAGAATTATCTGATTCCTGGAAGAGACATTTACAGGTAATAATAATCAAAATGCTACCAATCCATTGATTATGGTTAATTTTCACTGTCTGATTTGTCTGTTGATGTGACGATGTTTCTGTGTTTCATTTTTTTGCTTGTGTAAATATTTAATGCGAAAACAAACATAATGTGCCTGTCTTTATTCTAGGAGCATAGAGCAGAGGCAGGGGCGTCTGCATCTTCATTAGACGTTATGAGTACGCCAAAAAAACTCTTGCGAGCGTGGGAAAACCGCTCGGTAGATACGCAAAAGCTTGAAGAAGACCTTATGACAACTCGCATTCGTGAGATGGAAACTCTCACAGAGCTGAAAGAATCAAGACTCAAGGTTTGTAACTCCTTATGTAACATTAAAATAAATCATTTCTAAATGGTTACCAAGTGATTATATTATTTATATGGGTGGGTTTTTGATGACAATTCAAACTGTTTAGTTTGTTAAATATTCAATTTATTCAACGCCTTGTATATCATCTCATAATAAACTTTTCATTGCATGATATATCGTGTGTTTGTAGGATCAAATTTGATCTAGTTTTATTTGTGGCATTGTTAAATACTTGTCACAGCATAAATTCTATTTTTTTTTTAATTTTTAAAAAAATATTTGGCATTGCAGCTAATGCGAATGCGCCAAATATTTTAAAGTTGAAAGGTCATATGAGAAAAACTTGATGAGAATTTACTGTAAGTCACTCGAGATATACTCAAGGTAAATTGACATCACCTACATTGTACATCTTAAATTTAAATTGAAAAATCTAAATTTGACATTGACCTTACCGGGAATGAAACTGAGACCCACCTTGTCGGTAGAGCAAGCTCTAACCAACTAGACCACAGCAAGTGACATAGTTATTCACATAGTGTGATGATTAAAAAAATTCTAATGTCGTAACATATCAACAGAACCATTGGATTATAAAATATTGTTTTTGCATTTTCCATTGAGGTTATGGAACTGGAGACCCATGTTCAAGTATCAACGAATCAGTTGCGTCGTCAAGATGAAGAGAAGAAGGCTCTGAGGGAGGAAGTGGAGAATTACCAGAAGCGCGAAAGAGAATTTGTTGCTAAGCAAAAAGAACAGTGCCACAAGTATGCTGATCTCGAAAGCCAGGTTAGTCTCTTCATACAATTCATGTGTAATATCTTCTGGTTACTACCAATAGTTTGTGACTTAAAATTTTTCCCAAAAGATTTTTTAATGCTTTATAGAATTATCATACTTCAAAACATTTATTTTTTCTGACTGATAGTAATTAACAGTTTGGGTAGCTCTGATATTGAATGAGCAATGTTTTAGCTTTTCATTACAGTATGTATTACATAAATTAATCTCTAGTCCGGTTCCGAGCCACTGTCAAAAGGTTTAATCACATGGAAGTGTCTGATGGGTGAATAGCAAGCTGAAAGCTTTTATCACTATTCTACAGAACTATCATAATAATATTATTTATATCTGCAACCTATTATTTTCTTTCTTTGAAGACAAAACACGATCAGATGTTAGCTAACATCAGGAATGCAGAAGACGCACAGCACCGAGCCGAACTCGAGCAAGCTATTTCAGTTCTGCAAATGAAGGTAAGTCTACAATAATTTTGAAAAAGTTAATATCCCATTATCTAAAAATATTTGTTAGTTTATTTCGATCTCTCTTTTTCCTGACAGAATTTATTTTCTCATTAGTTATGTTATTATTCTATGCTGCCTTGCTACAAGCCTGTAAAAACACAGTAATTATTACAGAAAATTTTGAAATTCTATTAACTATAGGGCATTGGCGGATTCCAGGGATATGGCCATGACGACCATGGCCACCGCCTGAAAAGAATTATATATGGGCCCCGCACTTTCACAGGCTTGGCTAAAATACTTTTTGTTTTAAATTTTTTCATAAGCGCTTTTTTGTAGTAACAAAAACCTTATGCTTAAATTAAAATTTAATCACATGGTTTTATAATTTTATCGATGATATTTAAGCATTAAATGGTTAAATATCATTGATAGATTATTTTTTATTCATATTATAATTTTAGTCGGGTTGTGGCTCAACGTCGTTGGCTTCTGTGACAGATCTCACAGGTTCCAGTCCCAGTATGAACAGCATTTTTTCAATAAATTTCTGTTCAAAGTCATGGGTGTTTGTGATATATAAAAATTCCGTCCCTAATCCTAAAATAACGGGGAATATCAAAAGTGATTAGCGTACCACTAGTCCTGTCCTAGCCCTATCCTTCTTTCCCTACTACTCTTTTCGAAATAGAAAGGTTGAGGAACTGAGTGATGATCACCTTTTTACTGTTAGCTTTTTTGCTCATAAAAATATGACCAATGTAAGACATATGAGACATACTTTTATTCCTAGTTTGAGGATAATAGAAACATTTGCCATTGTGCCATTCAGTATATTTTTTAAACATCCTTCATGGAAACAGTATAATGTCTACGTCTTACCTGGGTGAAGTCACTGCAAACGCGATCGGTTTAAAGATAAACACGGTTTAAAGCGGATCAAAATATCAAACAAACTGATCGCAGCGTGCGTTTTGTCACATGTACGCTCTATAGCTGCGGACACCATTTGATATTTTTGTGCCGCACTGAGTCGCTTTGCGTTCGCTTTGATTTCGTCCATGTAGGACGTACAGTAAGTAAAAAATCTTACCTCTCCGAACATGTTTTGTCGCATGTATTCTTATTTCTAGGAAGCGATATTTGGAATTCAGTTAACTTTGTATTAATTATTGATTTTGTTCTCATTAAGAATCAGGTGATTATCACCGAGGGTGAGCTACGCAATAACCTCGGAGAGAGTGAAAAGGTGCGAGACCTTCAAGATAAGATTGCCGAACTGCAAGCAGAGGTAAATTTCATGACATTTAAGATTTTTTTACAAATCACTTTGTAGTATTATAAGTTATATTTTAAACAAACTTTCTCAATTGAAAAGTTGATTGATATCAAGACCAGTTTTTTTTAATAAAGACTTGTTATCAACTGATAAATAACTATTAATTTTACTTTTAAATGATTTATTATTGAAACTGTTTTAAAAATCAAATACCAAGAAAAAGTTCGTTATGGGTTGTAACTATGAATTTCAATTACTGGTGGGTGAAAAGGCTTAGATTTTGAGACAATTGTATCTATAAGTAATTATGTAGTAATAAGAAAAAATCTTAAATGATTTGATTTTCGTATAATTGATAAAATATAGTCAAAAAATTGTTCAATATAGTCTCAAAAGATGAGACGAATTTATTTATTGAATACAGGTAATAAGTCACTGTAAGTAGAATAGCATATATCGTTGATATACCGGTAGAAGGCGCTAATTCAAAAACTGGCTATTTTAAATTACAAATGCATATAGAACACGCTGTATCTTCTAAAAAAACAAGCTCAGCCATATTTTGTGTATTTTTATATAATTTGAACACAATATACATCAAGTCAATTCCAATTAAAGTTATTTTTGGCATAAAAAACTATAAATAACTTAACATCTTTGAATATATCATTCGAATTTGTCAATCATTTTCGAATTTCATGAAGTGCTTAGAACGAGAGTGTCCAACCTTTTTTGCCCTGGGATCGACTTTTCAATCTTAAATTTTCTCGCGATCAACTTCTAACATGATTCTTATAAGAAATTTTATTTATGGTTTTTTTCGTTCTTCAAACTTAGAAATGTTTATTTTAAATGCGAAATACATATCATTATATAGGCATGTGATTACAAAACAATTAAATTTTAGTATTTTTGTACATTTTATATTTAAATTATATATTTTTTCGAAATTCACGGAAGCTTTCGGGATCGACCAAAGTTTGCTTTGGGATCGACCGGTCGATCGCGATCTACCGGTTGGACACCCATGGCTTAGAATGAAAAGTAATAGTTCTAGTGCATAAATAGAGATATTATATTTTCATGATTATTGAAAATGAAAATTATTTTAGCCTTTTAGTTGCCGTAGGTAATTAATAGTAATTACCTAGCACGCCGGCTATAATTTGCAACTGTTAATTTAATTAGTTATCGACGAGATATCTCATCCGTGGCAGCCATCGGGTTAATACAAGGTTTTTTGACATACCACCTTCTACTAGTAAACCGACAATATAATAAGGAATGATTTTATCAACTGACTTGTTTTTGAAATCTAGCTGACTTTTATCAATTACACACATCATTTAACAAATTGTATCATTCATAGACTCCTTCTCACTCACTCACTATTCATATTATTTTTTAATACTGCTTTTAAACAAAACTGCTCAGAAATAATAATAATAATATTTTATATTTATTTTTAATAAAAATCAATATATATATATATTTACAAACTAAAGTCTCGGGAATGAATGTTAATATCACCTCTGTTATACGAGGCTTAAATACTTGCTTGTTAACTACCCATGCTGTGTGTAAATATTTATTTCCTTCACTGTGTTGTTAACAACTAACTCACTACTGTATTTAATCACCACAAACTGCAAACTTTATGTGAAACAAACACTGATGTTAGTTGGCGCAATTATTATATAATTAACAACCAGAAACGTGTTCATACAGTGATGCACTGTGACTGTGGATAATTTTTTTTTTCAATAATGAGTATTTAACACCCTTTCATACAATTGCTTAATAAAAATATATATATATTTTTAATGCGACGAAAATGTTAGTTTAGTTAATGATACAGTTGAACTCGGTTATTACGATCACGGAAATAGCGAGATCTCGGATGAAAGGAGGAAACATTCGTCGACATTTTAGTTTATGGTTTTCTCTATACATTTATTCACTTTTATAACGAGCTACTTCTCAGAAATACCAAGCAAAAATTTGAAATCAATTTTTAATTTTATAAGAAAAGTGAATTCACAGAAAAATGTAATGTGAGTAACAGGTGTGTAAATAAATTCTAATTGTGTATTTTTGTTTGAATTGCGACTTTTTGTGTTGTGACCACTCCAGATACTTCATGTCTTCATGTGATGGGTATGTTTGTAAGCATTAAAAAATACCTATTCTCTGATATGACGAGTAATGCTTATAACGAGCAAATTCAGTCGGTTCCATCTTACACGTGATAACCAAGTTCGACTGAATTTATTGCGTCCCATCGACTAAATACTAAATTTCCTAATAATTCTTTATATTGGCAAGTGAAAAATGAATTTTTAGTTTTAAAATTTTTCTTTTCTTTAGAATAATTTTCCACCTTTTATAAAAACGCTGCTGCGTCTGCGAATTCTTTTCTCAAACAATTGCATTTCTAAGTCTTAATTTTTTATTAAAACTAAACCAGTCTCAACACGAAAACCGCCTGAACACGCATAACCTCATTAGTAAATTGAGAAAATTAACCATGAATCTTAAACCGGAAGTCAGGACACTTGCTGCACTCGACACTGATTTGCATCTTGAAATATGCACAAAATGCAAGTGGAGAGTTAATTACTGCATTATTTGTAATTATTAAATTTTAAATCTGAATATGTGAATCGGTATACGTTAACTCTTTTGGCCAAAAAAGAATTGGATAATCGGCTCTACTGCTAATGGGTTTTGCATCACTCGATATTTTTTTTTACCGAGTATTCAATATCAATAGTTAGTTTCTAAATTCATTTATTCGTCATTTTAAATTTCACAGCATGTTGCTTCCTTTTGGGACAGGATAAAATAATTCTATGGATATTGCAATGTGCTTATATCTCAACCAGGTTGTGTTTACGTTAAATATTATATATTATTGCGGCATTTAATTTTTTTTTTAGACATTGCTTCATAAATGTCCGATGATGATGCTTTTCTGCAAGTCATTTAATTGAATGTTCATTGTTGTTTGGTTAACTCCAAAAGGCAAAGTATGAAATTAACAACACATTCACCGTGTTTGGCTTTAATGATGGCGGAAATGTTTTCATTTGTATAATAATTAGTAATTAAATCAAACATTTAATTTATATACTGTATGGAAGGCAATGTGATGAAAATAATTTAAATATTTTTCTAATATATGAGGGCTCGAGAAACAATGGCGACAGTTTTTATAATTCTAAAATGTTGACAGATCAATCACAAGGTTTTTTTTTCATAGGTGAAACATAAGAAATGATGTTAAATATTTTTATTAGTATTATCTTCCTATTTTGATATAATTTACATTGTTTTGTGAAATTTGTTTAATAACTGCCGTATTTACTATATAGGACTATGTAAACTGCCGCTTTTGTTACAATTTGATTGTCGATTTAAATTTAACCTATTACTGTGTGATATTGTCAGCTCTTCACAATGACATATATTACTCATTTTAGACAAAACATGGAGACTGTCGTCATTGTTTCCAGAGCCCTCATATATAACAGAGATTCTTTGTAATAAACAATACGACATACCCAATGAATACAGCAAAAACTCATTTCAATGGAAATTAATATCATTATTATTCTTGGAAACTATTTTTTAATAAATTATATTTTGTTTGGTTCTCTTGTAAAATTAACAAAAATGAGATAGTTTATTTACTGGAGATGTTAAAAAACCACTAGTTGCTAACATGTGATAAAAAAAAACCTTATTTTTAATGCACTGCCTTTTGCAATTACAGTAGTAATAGTTGAAAAATAATATAGATAGATAGCTACATCGCATCGAAGTTTGAATATTTTTATTTTAATAAAAAAGGCATTCGAAATTGCAGTTTGACAAACAATTAATAGAGATATTTTGGCTCAGAGGTTTCATACATTCATTACAATCTGCTCATTTTTTTTTACAATGTGTAGATATGTATTTTATTAACAATTAAACAATGAATACTTTCTAAAAGTTGGGGAATTTTTTAGTTCCCAACACCGATCATGAGCCCTGAAAACGAGCCTTGGAAATGGCTCGAGTAAGTTATTTTATACTAACAATATTAATATCTTTTGTCGTAGAAGTTTGTTTTATATTACTTGTATAATTAATTTACTTTTTATGTAGTTTGTGCAAGCTTGCTTAATATAAATATGATTGATTTAATTATTAAATATTTAAGAATATAATTTGAATAAATTTCATTAACCTTAATTAATTTTATAAAATAGTTTAGTATAGTTTGACTATTGTAGGATCACCCAAAATCGTTTTTAAGCCATATTTGTAATATTAACCCATTGAGCGGTGCCGCTGCACGGTAGCATCCAAGGGTTGTTTTGTTTATTATATTTTGCTAGTCTCGTATTTTTAGTTTAATTATCATATATATAAATACATAATTTATCTATCATTCAGTTATTTATTATGTCAGCCAATTTATTTTTAGTATTTGTTAATTATAAAAATAAAATGTTAACATTTTTGAAAAAAAAAATGTATTTATTTATTATAGATTCAGAGATTAAAGATCAATTTTTATTTGATTATCTTATTGGAATCAATGTAAATATAGTGCCCACATAATAAAGATCTAGATGAGAATTTGAAGTATGTAGAAGCACTTGGAAAATTTTTATAGTCTTGTTTCCCTGTTTCTATAAGAAACACGAAAATATCACAGTTATTGTGTTTTTGCTGATATCAACCAATATTTTGGTTTTTAAAATGAATATTTTTTACTTTGAAGAGATAAAAAAAACATTTTAACATAGAAATAAATATCAATACAATAATTCATATAAGATTCTTGTTCGAAGTCGATCACCATTAACAGTAACTCTCAACAGTTCGGTACCATAGTGATCGACTTCAAAAAAGAATCTTGTAAGATTTTTTTAAATGTTATTTTTTAAAGGCAACATTATATCTAGTATCCGTGAAATTCCCCCCCATCATTCCAGTCCTAAAATAACAGGGTGTAGCGAGAGTGATTAGCCAACCACTAATCCTGTCCTACCCCTCAGAATTCTAAGAAAAACGCAGCAATAGTAGTTTTCTTTTTGTCTCAATTTCATGTTTCAAACATCATAAGCTTTGTTCTTCTGACGGTTTGCAAACCGTCAGAATTACGCGCTGGCTTGAAATATTCTTGAGAAACTTTTAAAAAAACATCAACAATCTTAAGTGATTCTTGTTAGAAGTCGATCACCATAGAAAATTTTATTAATATTTTATAATTAAACATAAATATAATTAAATATAAAACCAAAATCATGGTTGGTGTGGTGTGTTGTTCACTTTCAACCCTAATTTCCTAAACTTTCTTATTTTTAAACCCTCTCTAAAGAGAGATAATATTCAACTGAATTGAAACCTCGTAAAATAACTTATTTTAAAAAACCAATTATCATACATTAAAAAAGAAATAATTCTGGTCAACATGTTAAAAAATTGAACATTGAACTAAAAAGTACGTTTTAAAATTTTTTTCTTCTTCATAATAATATGCATTTTATTTTTGTATAGTTAGAAAATAGTTTTGGTCCTGCATTGTAATGATTTATGCATGAAAATTTGTACATTCCATTACTTTTCATAATAATTTTTACGTATATTATAAAAATTTTGTTTGTCTATAATGTAATTAATAAAGTCTTATTTTTATTTTGCTTTTTTAAAATACATTGAGGATAACAGTAGAACTTTTTTTAATTTTCTACCTCTTACATGTTGATAGTCTTTCGGCGAAAGTGAATTTATCTTCAGTTTTTTGAAAAGTGCTTTTGTTTGACTATCGCAATGTACAACATTCTGTCAAAGGGAATAAATCAACAAATATGGCATTATTATCAAAATTCAGCATTCACTTATAAAAAAATGTTTACTCTCAATTTTGATAATATTTTGTTAAAACTTCTTCAATTATTATCATATCAGTAAAAAAAATCCAATTTATTGATATTTCAAGTTGCAGTCTTTCTGTAAAATTTGTTCTGTGAGGGTTCATCCCTTTTGTCTAAAGACTGTCGATAAGTTTTATATAAAAAACACTTTATCCTAATTCTGAATTGGGCCGTTCTGAATAATTGCTGCACTCAATTCAACTTATATTTTTCACAAATTTTATATTTTCTTACTATTCCATTATATAGGTCATAGTTAAATCTTGTTTGAATGTTTGTATTAAAGCATCTGTTTGTATTCTAGGTCATGAGGCTTGAAGCGTGGAAAGCTAGATCACTTGGGACAACGACTGATGGAAAAGATATGTCATGGACCGAGGAGTACGACGAAGAAGCCGAAAATACTTCCGTTGCTCCACTGGAACTCTCTGGAAGTGATGACTTCTTTTCTCCTCGCAAAAGCATCACCTTTTCAGAATAATTTACTTTCAATTTAGTGATTTATGAACATGCTCACAGTATAGTTGCGATTTTACCCTCAGGTCTTACAATTCATATCAGTTTTCCATAAAAATACTTGATCCTTGCATAATCTTTGCAAACTGTATTTTTGACAATATTGAGGCTACTGGCTAATGATTCTTATAATATAATCTCAGATTACAGATTTTATTTTAAAAATAATTTATATTTTAAATACAGAACAGTATAACACTTTATTATAAAAATTCCAAAACCATGACATAATTGAATTATCATCAATGCTCTCTAATCAAACAATATTTTCAGGTAGAACACTTAAAATTGGTCATTCATTAATACTTTTTCACTCTTTATTTTCAATTGATGTGGTGGTTAGTTAAATTGTGGTTACAAGTTTCAACACAATACAAAAAAAAGTATTATTTTGTAAATACCAATGACACATGTTTCATACTTTTGAGAGGCATGTACAGACTAATTTAATCCTGAAATTGGTGATTATTGTAATTCTTTGAGCATTCTTGTGAAGATCTAAAGATGAATTGTGATCAATTGAAAGTAAATCACCATAAATTTACCGCCAAACCCGCTAAAAAACACACTATACTCAATTTTACTATTAGTATTTTATGACGATTTACTGTTTGATTTTGTTTATGTGACTTACGTCTATTGAAATCAAAACTATGCTGTGATCATTTTAAAAATTGAAATTTATTCATCGGATAGTTACGCACTAATGAAAAATATTTTTAATAATTTATTTATGTTAAATTTACACTTATGGCTTTATAAAGTTACATTAGTAACAATAAGTTGAATTATGTTGTTGTTTTCCTCGATGAATATCGAGAACTACATCAAATGACACTTATTAGCCAAAACAATTTGATATAGTTTTTTTTTCTACATTTATTATACAAAGTCTATTAATTATTATTAAGTAAAAGTGAGTATCGCAGACTGATATATCTTTATCCTAATACATTAAAGCCTCGCCAATACTTTGGCCATAAAAACATCTTCGATGGCAATATTACTGATATTTATATATTATATTCACACTACTACTGTCGAGATAAGTTTTAATTTTTTTTGTCTTCCATTTATCAAGATCTCACATATTTATTAATTACTGCCATCATTGGTTTTTAACTGTCACCACAACACTGTCTCGTAATATTGGCTTAAGTCTTTTGAATGTGAAAAGAAGAAGAGACGTAGAGTACATACACTAGCAGTTATACAAATATAATATATTACTGCCTCATTCTAGCAATTTTATAAACAATGGAAAAACTAGCTGAAAATTAAACGATATTTAGTTAACAATATTTGAAACAAAACACACGGTTCCCACTATTAAGTTTATTTCCTGTTGGGTTTCGCCCCATATTTTTATTGTTTGTATTTTCCCCACCAGCGTCCAGTAAAAAGAAAAAAATCTCATTTCTATATATACTATAAATAAAGTATTAAAATCAATGTTAAGGTTATAGTTTTTTGATAATGCTTCTCAAAGAGTTGGAGCGTGTTTAACACGTAGCTTCACAACCAGTGATATAACAGTCATCAACTTGATTAATTAAAAAATATGTACTGAACCAATTTAGGCATTTTTTTCTTTTTTAATATTTCAATAACAATCCAGGTTTTTTCTTCTGTTAACATTCTTTTTTTATCGGTGATTCATTATATTAAATTTAAAAGCTTTGTGGATAATGTGTTAAATTTTACTTCTAAAATTAATTATTTGATTTTGATACTATAAATAAGTTCGAATGAGGCAAAAATATATTTTTTACAAAGAATTCCAGTATTTATTCAACAACTTGCTATTTCCAAACTAATTGAAAAAAAAATGTGAACTAACATCTGTGGATATTTTTGTTATCCTAAGATCAAAATAGAATGTTCATATATTATTTGTTTCATGGAATAATATGATTTTTAAGAACAGAGCTAAAATGAAATAATTATAATTATGTGTTGAAGATCGGCATTTTCAATTGAAAATAAATATATATAATGAAACATCGTTCAGAATATAAACAGTATTTTGTCATTTTCCAACATTTGATGGCAACAAAAATTCATATATGACAGTAAACATATTTTATATAACTCTGTGTCTCTCATTCGCCAAAGCATATTTTCTTGACCTTTCTCAGGTGAGTTTATCAAAATTCAAAACTGAGTTTCTATTTAATGATTATTTAATGTGGTGTGACCATTTTTTTTTCATTAAAGAAATTTGTGGCTGTATTGAAAAAAAAGGATGTCCAACTAGTGTATTTCTGAGTGTGTCTAATATCGAATAGGTCCATTTAAAGCAACAGATTCCAAGGGACCATTATATATTTTTGATTAACTTTATATTGTTGGGTACACCTATTAAACGATATTTCATTTCCAACTACTTCTTTTAAATTCCATTTGATTCCATTGAACCCTATCAGCATCAAATTAACGAGGTTTCCAAATGTTACATTCCTCATAAATAATCTGTCTAACATCAAATATACAAAATCGAAAATCATAAAACATCGCATTGGTGGTGAACCCACATTTTCACATTTTTCAATTACTGAGATAAAGGCATTTTAAAATTTTAAGTAACAGATGTGTTTTTAATAATAACTTTATCACCCTCACGATATTCCATATTTTTGTCACTACTGACAATAATATAAACAATGCTTACAAAATTAATCTTTATATTAATAGTGCTAAATGTAGGTTCTGCCGTGGAATTCGCCCAATGATAACGGTTTATTTTGAACCACACATTTTTGTGTCGTTCTAGCTAATGGGAGCGGCTTATTTTAAACCGCGAGTAAATGTTCTGATATCGCCACGTTTGAAAATTCGATATTTCTTGGTGAAGAGCTGAAGTATTGTGTCACCATAGATAATAATATTCGAAAATTTTCGAATAATCAAAGACTAATTCGACTATTGCAAACTATGATTATAGGGCTATTGAAATGAATCATTGGATCGTGTGAGTCGATGTGAGACCAATATTCTTTGGGGCTGATTTGATCAATTGAATCATAATGATGAATCTTTTCACGTCTGACCTTGAAAATCTTTTTGAATTCTTTAATACATTAAGAATTTTCGATTTTTTTTTTCATACATTTGGATAAACTGTGCAATTGATTTTTTATTGAAAAATTGTATTCGATTTTTGGATTTCTATATATTTTGACAATCTTCCATACTAGATAAAATATATTATAAATATAATATACATTTTTTAATTTATAAATTTTTAGAGTCGACACCCCCGCCCTGTCTTGATGATTTTTGCCATCGTATATTTGACACGGTTTCTCAACATTTTAAGAACGACACACTATTGTTTTGCTTAAAATAAAAATATTTTTTTTTTACTATGGGTCGAATTCTTTTTATTTAATTTAAATTTGGTTCAGACGTAAATTTTAATTATTTACAGTGAAATCCTGTTTAAACATGCCCAGAATTCACGTTTTTCCGATATTTGCGTGTTTTTTTACAATCCCGTTTTATTTTAATTCCTAAAGATGGACTGGGTGTATTCTTAGAAAAACTATTTAGAAAATTAATTAAGCTAAGACCTTCTGGCTATTCAATAAATAAGTTTGCATTTGATTTTCCACGCCAGTAAATATCTGGTTTATCAAAAATGCAAAAAAATCCCCCCATCGAGGGCATCGGGCTTACAGCTAGTGGAGATAAACAGCTCAAAGTTACATAGATCTCTTTACAACTGTATTATTGTGTTGGACACTGGCGGATACAGAAAATGTGCCATGGGGATGGCTATTCAATTTGAAAATATAGATCCTAGATAATAAAATGAGAAATAAATATTTAACATTAAAAATATCTTATTTATTTTCACTGCCATAAAATTAAGTGCCCGAAAAATAGCTTGGTTTTAAGTAACAGCGTTTTTGAAATCAATGTGTAAATGTTCAGTTCACCCCCATGACGATGGATAATAAAATGTATTTAATTTATTAAAAAAATATGATATTAACTGATATTATTTAAAAAATAATTCAGGCTCAGTGGATTAATAATAATAAAACTGTTTCCTATATCTCTACTGCAATGATGCAAAATATAAATTTGATTTAAATGCAAATTGATAATTTTATTTATTTGTCTTAAGTTTCAAGTATTATTATGTTTCCATATGTTGTTTATTTATTTCCAATTTCATAATTTATCCTCATAAACTTATAATTAGTTATAACTATAATCATTTAATATAATATTTCGCATTATACATGTTTCTAATATTATTATTGAGCCCCTGAGAGGTGAAGTGAGTCAATTGGAAAAATTGATTTAGATGCGTTATGATATCCTGCATGTTTTAATGTATGAAAGAAAAGTGAAGCGAGCTTAGTAAATACACTCTGCAATGGTGGCCATCTTTCTAAAATAAAAATATACAATCCTTAAAACACCAAGTTATGGCGGGATTGTACTTAAAAGTATGATAGAAAAGTTTTACCATTTTACTACTTGGCTCACTTCACTTCTCGACAGCTCAATATAAACTAATCCAAAATGCATTTCTAATACATAATTTTTGTTTTTTCTCATATTTTACATCTGTTATATTTTATTTCTACTACACAATCTATTGCATTTTTGTTAAAGATTATTATTTACAATTATGTTAAGTCCAACTGAATTTTTTAATATTTCTTCTATGAACGTTCCTTACTATTTTCTCTATTCAAAGCTTGGATAGATCTAACTGGTGGTATATCTATTCAATTAATTAAAACATGTAGATAATTTTTTTTTCATAAAGGGTGAGGAAAACTGTAGTTTCTGTGACAGTAGGAAACATTTTACAAACACTTGTGTAATTGAAAAAATCTAACTAACTAGTATTTCAACAGTGTCTTAGTAATGAATGTATTCATTATGATACTATTCCATTAAGTATCTACTTTATAAGGCCGAATGTTTAATGAAACCATATTAAAAAAAAAAAAAACAGATAGCTATTTCTTTCAAGACTTTTATCTAAAAATTCATTATTCTATGAATTATTACTTGCTTTTTCATACTATCACCTTTCTCCATAATATTGTTTGTAATAATGATTATCTTGGTTGTAGGGAAACTCGGTTTATAAATAAAATGAATACCTAAACCAGCTGAGACATAAAAAACCTAGCAAGCTAAATTTTATTAATTATACATGTATGTTGTAAAAATTTCATTTACGTTAATAAATGTCCCTATCATAGGAACTTCAAAAATTATCTTATTTTTAGTCACCTCAATTGATTGGTGTATGTTGAATGCTCTATAATACATTGAGTCATAATAAAACACTCAGTAAAACCTCAGTATAACATATTGATGCAACATAAATGTGTTTAAAATGACAAAAAGTCCATTATATAATTCACATCATGATGACATCTATTTTTTTCCAATGTCTTTTCTAATATTTCAAGCGAAACTACAAACTACAAATTTCACAGTAAGTTTTTTTTTTAAATACGTCATGTAATAAGCTCGCAAAAAGAAACTTTAATCGACCAAATATTACTAACCACACTTAAGGAACTATTTTTACAAACTAATTACGAAAGGAAGTTAAAAAAAACTTCGGTTATTATTAAAACTTGACCATTGCTGTAAAATTTATAAATTGTCACTTATGCTGTACTGTCGATAACCAATTGAAATTATACCTTGAACAGAGACTATAAAGTCTGCAGTTTCTTCCAGTAGGAAAGTTCCGCGAGGAAGACGAAAAACAGGGGTATATTATGACACCTGCTTCCGTAAACCAGGACTTCATATTGGCTATAAATATATAAAAGGTTGTTATAATGAGGTTTTACTGTATTTGTATTTTTTCAAATATGTATTAATAAATCATCTGAAAGTTGCGAAAAATAAGTTACAATCATTCATTTTTTGTAATTGTCACATAAATTATATGCATTATTTTATTGCCCTTTTGCTGCATGCTGTGAATCCATGAAATCCAAATGATGTGCATCACTAGATAGAATGGCTTCATTTAAATATCATACCAACCGTGAATATCTTAAAAATTTCAGTGATATAATATGTTCTAACATATCCTGATGTTTTTTATTATCTTTGCTAGGTAGCAACCCTACTTCTTGTATGTTTACTTAATTCTATTTATTATTAGTAAGTTATACTAGTAAACTGCAGCAGATATAAATATATCATGGGAAACATAGAAAAATATTTAAATGTGTCCTATGTGGGTAAGCCTTTAAATTATTTTGTAATAAACATTGACTAAAATGTACTTAAAATTATTCCGAATCGTATCATCTATATAAATTGAATGAATCCTTCTGATCATGTCTGTATTAACTTTAATCAAAATGAAATTAATTTTTTACATTTAATCTTCTTTTCTTTTTAAGGCAAAGTATTAATTATGTATAGTATAATTTATAGAATCTAACTATTGTATTGTTATAAATGTGGGGCTATACTTTAGAAAAATATTAATATAGACCAGCCTAGAATGCAAAAATCACTCCCAAAATATCGAATTTCAAATTTAAGAACTACTTTGAAAAAATTATTATATCATTGAAAAAAAAACTACTAAAATATTTATTTCACAATATACATTCTTTTTTATATTATCGAAGTGATAGATAATAAATCATCCACTTCCCAAGTGATGTTTCATAGGTATTTAAGTATAAAAGATATCCTAAATATCTTACCGGCATGTAAAACATCTTTAACGATATTATAAAAAAATAAAGGTCACCCTCCGACGAAAAACAGTGGCATACTATTGCGACTAATTGCTATACATGAAACGGTTAGTAGAACAGTATTATAAATAATGCCTAAATAAAATCATGTTTTAAAAGTTATATGACAACAGTAACAAGATTTTTTTTAAATAATCTATTTAAAAAAATTCTCATCGTTAGATGGCGCTGTCACAGAAATTTTACTTTCCCTTACAAGCTTTTTAATAAATTTTCCTATCAATTCAAATTTTGGCTAATTTGACATATTTTTACAATATTAGTATCAAAAAATATATTGTAGTTATGTTTTTAATTTACATTCGAATTTGATAATAATTTTTTGATCTAATTATTTAAAATATTATTTTCAATATAATAAAATCAATTGTTGTAAATTTGTAAAAAAATTGTATTTAAAAAAAAAATTACATTTACAATTGTACTAAATATTAGATATTTCTTATAAATTCAATGATACGACTGAACATAGACGAAGAATCTTGTGTGTTTACTGTTTATTTCTAAGATTTCAAAATTTTGCAAAAAAAATATATATAAATTTTCGTAACCCTAAGCATTAAATATACATATTGATTATTTTCTCATATTTGTCTCTCGTAATAAAAGTGCCTAGGGCAATTCAGATAGTTATTTACATATCTAGATATTCGAAAAAGAAAAAAAAATGTAATCTTCAGATATGTTTTAATGTGCTTTGATAAAGTAATGCGATGTCCGCACCTCTTTACTAAGTTAGCTACTAGAATAGTAGTAACAGAAAGTAGCAAAAAACATTTATATTTTTCCCATTAACCCACTGAGCCTGAATTGCTTTATTATCAATATTTGTAGTTTGTTTTAAAGTCATACTTATTAATATACTATTACGCGTATTTTAAGTATCCAACTAACATATCACCAGGTAACTGCTAATTGAAATTTGAAAAACAGGTAAAAAGCTGAACATTTTCCGACATTGGTTTCTGATGAAATTATGTTGGTACACTTTTTCAATTATTGATTACCGTAAAATTTTCCGAAAACTTTGAATCACTCACTGATTTAAAGTGATTACATTTTTGTACTTTTACAATTCACCAAAACGTATGCAAGACCATTTAACTTTATAACTGCAATGTTTTGGTGAATATCAACTCGAATATATTTTTAATGATTTTTATTATATTATAATACAATGTTTAAGACCTATCAATTTTACACTGTCAGGGCTCAATGGGTTAGTAATATAATCTGTTAAATATACCAATTGATTGCTCAGTTCCAAATAATTATTCAATCAATTTCATCTGCTCCTGAGACAACCAAAATCAATTTAACATTACGTGTATAATTAATGAGACTAGATTATAATAATATATGTAATATGCGTGATAATATAAACTCACGTAATTTCAAAATTCTTGTAGTAAAAAATATCTGTGGGTAAAATAAATAATTAATTGATTTCAAGTAATCATTAATTTATTTGTAAATAATGTATCATAATTATATAGCAAGGTATACTGCCTACATTACATTGAGATATTTATTTAGAGTTTTTTTTCGTGACGGAGCTTATTTGTTTAGTTTCTTGATACTGACATTCCTTCAAACCATTTCTGTTACTATAATAAAGGCCAGTGGTTTTCTCTTTCATAAAATCGCTGAAAAATGTTAGCGTAAATTGGCACTAATGAGAATTTCAAGTGGATAACCCAGGTAACACTGCAAGCTATTCAAATGTTTCAAAAAAAATACAGCAAGTTAATAATATATTTTAAAGTTGGATGTGATCGGATATAAGTGTATAAAAACACAACCATACATGTAAAAATTATTAGTATATAAAATATACCAAAACCAAATTATCAAAGAAACATTTTTATAGTATATGTCCCTTTTGCAATTTCTTTAAATACTACTGGAGTTTCCTAGAGGACTGGCAAAGAATCACCGGTCAAATGTTTAATGTGCTATTGGTCATTCACAGCATAATTTGAATAAATATTTAACTACAGAATCAGTTTATTTGTTCACTGTACTCAAAGCAGTGATTTAGAATCTTTATTGTAATATACCTTGTATCTATAATATATAAAATTGTAAAATGTTATATATATTTATTCAAATCTTTTTGTAATCAATATGGCTGTTCGTTATAAATAATAAACATGATTGTAAATAATCAAAAATATTTATCATAGTGATTTCACTATTTCATAACTAATATATAATAACATTTAAGTAATCCTAGATAAATATTAGATGCATAGCACAAAAAATATTGTTGTTCATTGTTTTCAATAAAGCAATGGAAT
Organism: Himalopsyche anomala; assembly: GCA_031772345.1. Classification (NCBI taxonomy): domain Eukaryota; kingdom Metazoa; phylum Arthropoda; class Insecta; order Trichoptera; family Rhyacophilidae; genus Himalopsyche; species Himalopsyche anomala. Next base: position 4,180,303 of record CM062844.1, on the reverse strand, counting down.
TTGATAAAAAAAAATGTACGTGAACTTGAATCTTATGAAATTTTTAATGAATACTATATTGTAATCATTCCAATTGATAAATATTGTCTACAAATATCTTTTAATTCCTACATTTGTATTATATTTTCATTATCGTTTGATAAAAAAAACTGTTGTTTTTTGGAAAAGAGATTTATCCATAATTCTTTTATATGTAAATGGCAATAATTAAACATGATATTGAAAATTTTGTATTAAAAAGTTTTTCTAAATATATCAGTGTTTTTCTTTTGTCTAACTAAGTTTTCTCCAAGAGGTGTATCATTTTTAATCAACACAATGTGAGGATAATTAATTTCCGTGACTGTGACGAGTAGCAGGCCATAACACAAGGTCACAACCATATGCTAGAAGAAATATATTTGAGAAGCTTGGGATCAAACGTATCCAAATCCAGTTTTGCGAAAAATAATGATATTGGGAGAACTGATTCAAGAGAACAAAATTTTAATGTTACTAAAAACCTTGTAGTTTCCATGCAATCAAGTGTCAAAATATGATCTTATAGTGATAACTGCCGTCAGATTTTATAAGAAAAGTGTTTTTCTGTCAAAAAAGTGGATCTGGCCATTTTTGATCCCTAACTCCTCATGGATAGTTAAAATTTTGCAATACAAACTTTCCATCATTGCGTTTGTTTCCAATGTATCCAAGAACATTTCAGAAGCAGATGATGCAATAGCACATTTGATATCGCACTACTCCGCCTCAATGTGATTGTACCCTGTTATAGGCTACACGGAGACACAATCTATTTCCTTCCTTACCTTAGTTTTTCCATACTGAGTTTTTTATATACTCTACTAGCCGGTACCCGGCAAGCGTTGCAATGCCACTTGAAGAAAGAAAGTGTTTGTGTTTTAATTGTGTTTATTGAAGTGCATGCTTTCTTTTTGTCTATTTGACGTTTGCTGCCGATTGTCTATGATACAACACACGCGCCACCTACTGTAATTTAATTGATTTAATAACCTTCCCGGAAGTGCAAGCAAAAATTTTGTCAAAGCTTTATTGCAATCGGATGAGCAGTGTGGCAATGCATAAATTACAAACAAACAAACATTCATTTCCATAACTTTCCACGATTTGTTCCATTCTCTGATCATGATTGTGTGACTTTTATTTCATACGTTAAGTCTTTTTTCGTATTCGAAATTATTGTTCTATGATTACCGTTTTTAAAAAGATGAACCTTACTACAAAACTACCTAAAACAAATTATTAAATAAATGTAAATAGTAAAAAACACAAATCTATATATATAAAACAAAGTGGGGTTATTTACACCACGTATATCTCGAGAATTGCTGCATGGATTTCAGTGATCTTTGATTTATTAAATTCGTATGCGCCTAGAATAGCAGAATAAGCATTAAAACATCGGAAAAATATCATGAAAAAGAAATTACGAAGAAAATTAATGTCTCCATACAGAACAAGATTTTCAAATGACGAACAGCTTCAAAATGTGACTAATGACATGTTGTTTTATCCTGGGTTCAGGTAGATGGCACTGTATTTATACGATTGACTTTTAAATAATTTTAAATTTAGAGTATAATCGATGATATGAAATGAAAACGAAAGAAAATCGGATAATATTGAAATGAGGTTATGTTTATAATTAGGTATGATACATTTTTTGACAACAATATTACGATGTTTGCACGAACGTTGGTCTACACTTCGACGCTACGTTATTTTAACGTCGAAAGCAAGGCGATGCGGTTCCTGATCACCCGAATGACTACTGATGCTCTTGGTCGCATTTAAGAAATTCTTTCTGAATCTCCAAGTCAGATACGCACATAATTTTCTATCATTATTTTGACATGCTTCCCATCGAATCCATGTGAACTGTAAAACAAGGTACAAGGATGACATGTCAGAAGACATTTACATCAAATTCGTGTCAGTTCAGGGAATCTCGATCTCGAAATGAATGAATAGATACATAACCAGGCTTTGCTTTAGATCGAAGACATGTGTTACCTCATGTGCGGATGTTTGTTGTCAAGTTAGGAATGCCAACACCAGATCGTGTAATGAACGTCGCTTTCAATCGAGAATTGGAACGTGAACGTGAATATGGTCGAGATGCATTGGACCAATCAGTTCAAACGAATATACCACTGTTGAACCCACAATAGAAGGAAGTGTACGATACGTTAATGAATGCAATTGATGATGGAAATGGTGGCTTATTTTGCCTCGATGCGCCCGGTGGAACTGGGAAGATATTCTGCATGTCATTGATTATGGCCACTGTTTGTGCGAGACCCGAAATTGTTGTAGCAGTTTCTTCTTCTGGAATAGCGGCTACGTTGATAAAAGCATGCCGAACGGCTCATTCAGCGTTGAAATTTCCAAACAACTGAAAAACCGACATCCAATATTGCGAAACACTTAGCAATGGCCGAACTTTTGGAAGCGAGTAAAATCATCAACTGGGATGAATGCACAATGGCGCACAAACGCGCATTGGAAGCACTCAACCGAACTATGAAAGATCTGCGCAGTGACTCGAGATGTTTTGCAGGCGCAATGATGGCTAGGGTTAGTTGGGGGTTAACATTACCTACGTCTCGGCTTTATTACAAGTCCATATTCCTCGGTATTGCGTGTCATGCTGCAAGTTGTTGGGCATATAGGTGTACCCAACGACAGGAAATATGTCAAATACTTCTTCGGGGACAACGGTTTCCCCTTCTTGCTATTTCCAAAGCTTACCGAACTTGCTCAACAGAATGTCTTCCCGTTATTCTGGGACTTACTTCATTGGATCTAGAGGTCCAAAGACGAGCTGCAATTCATCACCTTTTGCACGGGAAACCAGCGCAAATTGGTCTCACAACTCTTCACCCGTTGGATTCACAAGATTTTTTAAAAGTTAAAGTGAAAAAACTCTGCTCACTAACCGTTTTAACTAATTGGCAAAGTCGATGGTCAAAGTCCCTTCGTGGTAGAATTACCTATTTATTTTTCCCAGATATTGTTTTTCGTCAGAATGCAACCTGGCTCTCTCCGGATCACTGGACCTCACAATTTATCACCGGACACGGTGCGTTTAATGCCAAGCTACATAAATTTAAAATCAAACCTAACCCACACTGTCCTTGTGGTGACAGTAATCAAGATTCAGAGCATATTCTCTGGAATTGTTCGATTATGTCTGTTGAAAGAGGTATATTGTTTTCGTTATGTAGAAATAACCGTGATGGTCCTATCGGGCATCCAGATCTAGTTTCGTCCCCAGAAAATTTCGCTCACTTCAAGAAATTTGCTACTTCTTTTGGAGAAAAAGTTTACCTTCCCTGCCCCTCACCATTCAATCCTTAATCATATTATATCTGTTTCAAAATTAAAAGTTGTCTCATTAGTGCCATTAACTATCATTCTTGCTTATTATTATCTAATTATTTTTTTTACGTGTAGTTATACCAATTCAATGTATTTAATTAACCTTTATTAATATCTTTATATTTTTAATTATTATTATTGTTGCCTATCAAATTGTGCCTAAAAACATGTATCTTAACTGTATTGAGGAGATATTGTCTTCGGTGTGATGCAGAAAGGAAAACAAGTTTATCGAATAAAAAAAAAAAAAAAAGGCGCAATGATTCTATTATCTGGCGATTTCAGCCAAACACTACCAGTCATTCCAAGATTGACCGTTGCCGATGAAATAAACGCTTGCCTCTGCTGACGACAAACATACGAGTTGCATTGCTAAATGATCCATCTGCCGAAGATTTCTCCAAGCAATTGCTGACTACCAGTATCGGCCGTGTTCCTGTCGACGAATCGAACGGATTGATTTTGTTTCTGCCGATTTTTTGCAATTTTGTCTCAACGAAAGACGGCTTCATCAACAAAATGTTCCCGAACATCTAATCACAAAAATCACAATTGTTTGATTGAACAAGCAATTCTTGCAGCAAAGAACAAAGATGTGGATCATTAAACTTCAAAATCAAATCGTTGATCTACTGCATTCCTTTAAATCTATCGACTGTGCCACGTGAATTACATCATTTCAATGATATTAAAATACTTTTAATTTTGAATTTTGAACATTTATTGAACTTAATACATTTTGAGTATTCATTCAAACTGAATATAACTCATCCAACAAATTAACACAACATTTATTGATTCTGAGGCGGTACGAAGTTCGTCGGGCCAGCTAGTTAATCATAAATTAATGTTATTGTATTCTTACTATTAATAATCTGTAGTATATGGGAACCATAAAATTATGAATTCCAGAATATAAGATAAATATGTCTTCATCTACTCTTATTTGACATGACACAACTAATAGATTAAAACCTCGTTAAAAAAGACTTTCAAACCTAAAACATATAATCAATGCATGCATAACCATCAAAACACTCTTAGCATTTACATATAATAGTTGACAAAATATAAAAAAGAAATTGTACATTATATAAACACGAAACATTTATTTACTAAGTCAGTTCAAGTTCATCCGTGCACTTGAACGCCTGAAGACGCCGAAAGGCGAAACCCGGGTAATTAGTGACGAAAACTGTGAGAATGTACATAATTTGAATGATTTTAATTCATTGAAAATCATGAAAATAATCACTTTAAACCATTGGCGGATCCAAGGGGGGGGCCATGGGGCCCCCATGGCCCCCCCTGAGGAGATTTTTTTTCTTCATTTTTATACTTTATTAAAACTTTATTGTGAAATGGGATCTTAAATTGTTTAGTTTACGATGTTTTATAGAATACATACTTAATTATGTATTGACTACTTTTATATAGATATATTATTTTTAAATCATCTATTTTTTAATGTATTATCTTTTTATGATGTTTATTTTCGAATTGAATGGCCCCCTCCTTGGACAATTTCTGGATCCGCCAATGCTTTAAACTCTCTTTACTAATAATTTCGCATTCGAGATTATATAAGAACATTTAATAAGAGAAAAACCATTTAATATAAATATATAATGCTTTTCCATCAAGTATTGACAGTGGACACAGGAATTATGTACGTAGCAGTTTACGCATAATATCTTTATTCACATGCATTTAAAAATAATCAAAAAATAATGGCTTACTAACGTTATGTAATATAATTCACAATGTACTTTTGCTGTCAAATGTCATAAATGTGCAAAATTCAAAATGAATAGTATTTTAATTACATTGAAATGATGTTATTCACGTGGCACAGTTGATAGATTTAAAGGAATGCAGTGGAGTAACGATTTGATTTTGAATTGTGAAGTTGAAATGATCCACATCTTTGTTATTTGCTGCAAGAATTGCTCGTTCACTCAACCAATTATGATGTTTGTGATTAGCAATGATATTCAGGAACACTTTGTTGATGAGGTCGTCCTTCGATGAGATGAAATTGCAAAAATTCGGCGGAAACGAAATCAATCCGTTCGATTCGTCAACAGGAACACGGCCGTTAGAAATAGTCATCAATTGCTTGGAGAAATCTTCGGCAGATGGATCGCTTAGAAATACAACTCGCATGTTTTTCATCACCTGAAGTTTCTTCACATAACGCCACAGATTCGATGATTTGAGGCCAGTGTTTATTTCATGTTTATTTCTTTTGTTTTCATTTCATATCATCTAATTTTTATTCTAATTCATACTCTAAATTTAAAATTATTTAAATGTCAATTGTATGCAAATGAAGCAGAAACAAAAAATGTAGGAAACAGTGTCACCTAGTGGATTTATCTGAAACCAGCATACGACATTTTATCATTTGAAGCTGTTCCTCATTTGAAAACTATATGAAGATATTAATTTTCTTTATAATTTCTTTTCCGTGATATTTTTCCGATGTTTTAATGTTAATTCTGCTATTCTAGGCGCATGCGAATTTAATAAATCATTGAAATCCGTGCAACAATTCTCGAGATATACGTGGTGTAAATAACCCCACTTTGTTTTATATATATAGATTTATATGTAACTGAAGAAGTAAAAATCGTCATCAATTTATTTATTTTAACTTTCATAATCTTGAAAATGTGTTACAGATATTATTTTATATCATACCTTTTGCGGACCCCATGAAATTGTCCATGCACCCCCAAATTATTTTTTGCTAGCCACAGACCCTCTCAGTAGTCATAAGGACCCGTTTGGGTTCACACCACATTGGGAACCACTGGCCTACACGATAGAACAGCCATCGGTAACTGGTGGTCCACGAGAAAATTTTGGTGGTCCGCAGAGAAATCTGACATTATTTTCCGTACGAACCACTTTGGGAACCTATGGTCTATATCAATGGTTCCCAAACTTATTTCCCCCGTGGACCCCTAAGCCCAGTATTTTATCCTTCGTGGACCCCCTCCCCCAGGATGCATAATAGTGAAGTTTTCTAATTTTTTAAAATACAAATATGAGCACACTGTGATAGGGTTTTTTGTACAGTGGACAATTGTAAAAAAAAATATGTTAATTTTTCATTCTTATCATTAGTGATTTTTTTTAAATGAAAATGAACAAATCAAAGCACAATCAAATTCTTACATAAAATAATAAAATCTGTTATTGAGAGGGATGAAACTGATGCTCCGATATCAATTGGTTAATATTTGGGTTCAAATTCGTAAGGTACAGTCGTAAATCTCCACGTTCAGTGATTTGCCACAGATTTCTTTTTTTCGTAAGAAAATTAGTAACTGCACTAAAACCTCTCTCCACGAGGTACAAAGAAGGAAATGCTATCAAAAACTTTCTTGCGATAGCCCACAATACAGGATAAGCTACAGGGATATCTTTCTGCAGCCAGAACTGCTGGTAACCCTAAATTTAAGAGATAGTTTACTATGACCTATTTAAACCCGCACTATTTTGATTAAATTTGATTCCATTGATTCCGGTCCATGGACCCCCATTTACATCTCGTGGACCCCCATTTTTTTTATTCCTGTAAGGGACCCCCGGGGGTCCGTACGGACCACTTTGGGAACCTATGGTCTATATTAAAGTCATTGGACACTGTTTTTGAGTTGGGAAAATAAATACATAAAATCATCTGGTATAATATCTTGTATATTATCATAGACTAGCGAAAATGGCAGAGGAAAACAATAAATTGAATACAATAAAAATACTTGAAAGCAAAAAATGAAATATCACATAATATTTTGCAGTAACTACTTATTATGGCAGAGCAAAGATATTTACACCAAAACAAATAAGAACAATAACAAAAAAAATACTTGAGAGGTGTGACATCATCCTATCGTACTGACTTGAGGATTACGAACAGCAAAATAAAAGGAACTATAATAGCTTATATTTAGTAGAAAGTACATGACAACAATGACATGTTGTTGTCAAGATAAAAAAAGGCATTTGTAAATTTTTCACATTATTTCGAAAGCCTTTAATCTCAAGATGGTGTTCCATCAATGCTGTTGCAAATATGTCTTAATAATAAAAAAGAATCAAAGGAAAAAATTGCTTGCAGAACATGTTTTATGAAATACTGGTATCAATTGATGCAACACCCAAATTCTAGTATTATAAATAATAATTACCAAAACGCTCAAATTCGCATATATGCTCATGGATTTAACATAACCCCCCTGAGTCTAAGATTTCATTTAGATACGCGAAATAATTATTTAAAAAAGCAGCATCTGTAATATTTGTGTTAAAATTATGTTATTTTTTGTTTTTAAATTTTCTGTAGGAAAACATCTAAATGAATTAACGGCACATGTGAATAGTTATTATTGAATTATTTTTCTAGTGTACATTATGTTTCTTGAGCCAATACCGCAGATTTATTTTAAAGTAAATTATTGAAACATTATGAATATTGTAGCTAATACTGCAAGAACATTTATTTCGAATTTGGGTAAATTTTACCAAAGACAAAAAATGATATTACGGCAAAAATAAAAAATATATTACTTATGCTTGGTATTGCAATAGTTAATTAATGAGTTTCATATTGATAATCAAATTAGTGAGGATAAATATCGCCATATAGTTCTTACAATATGAAAAATTGTTAAAACTTAAAAATAATTATATTTTACACTGAGCAATCTTAAAATTAACAGTCGTTATATTTCAGTCATTGGTACTAGTGACTGGACACACTTCAGTTTTATTTACAAGGAGATGGTCTACAATTAACCCAGTAGACAGAGTACAGTGTGACAACATAACTGACCGATGAATGAAAATGGACTAGCGGGGTAGTCAGTGTCGAGATCAGGGGTGGGGAACCTTTTATTCTCTAAAGGCCACATTCATTTTTCAGATTCGACATAAGGCCGCAGTAAACATTGACTAGGGAAACTTTGGCCGGAAACAGGAATTTACGGTCAGAATGTCAGGAATTTACATCAATTTACAGAATTACAGAATTGGCCAGAAGGCCGCACCAGAGTAGCCAAAAGGCCGCAGGTTCCCCACGCCTGGTCTAGATGCTTAGACACCTAGCATCATATAATACTGTACGTAGCCAACGGCATTTATTGTGGACCGAGGCCTTAAAAGCATTCTCCAGGTTAAGACCACTCTGCAATACGATCGTCTTACATTTATTCATTGCCAAACGGTACGAGGAGGTAACCCTGATGGTACGGTCTTCTACATAATAGCAATCAAATAAATGAAGACTTGAAAAACAATGAATCAATTTTATAAAAGCTGATGAACTTGATGATTGGTTAAATACAAACAACTGAAGTTAGACCAATTCTATAAAAAAGTCGAAGATTTCTCTCATGAAAAGAAAAACGAAAAAATCATAGTTGTCTGTATAACACAGAGGACATATTACCTTACTAAACAAAATCAGCACAGTTCAAGAAAATTAAAAGAATGAATGAAATTATCAAATTCAAAATTCACAAAAACACAAAAAACAGTTTTAACCTGGAGTATGCCTGTGTATTTAAATGACACATTCAATGTCGGCACTATGTGCAAGCGGAGCAGGCGACCGCTTTTAGCGGGAATTCTGGAGGCGTCCAGAATTCTTGGTACCTAAGGGAATTTTATAACTAGAATGGAAAAATAAAAAAAAAAAAATCTTGCCAGGGCGGCCAAATTTCTAGTAATTTGTACACATTGTGTTACAGGCAAAATAACATTTAATTGAATAATGCTATTTACTCTAAGCTCACTCTAAGTGGTGGGAGACAAAGTGTTATATCAATGGCGCGGCGCTTACACATGTTTTGCAAATCTAGAAGGCAAACAATCAATCTGCGTTTTATTCGCCTATAATGGTGAAAAACAATAGCTTAATTACGAATACAATTAAATCTCTTTGACTTTACTTAAAGTCACAGCCAAGTTTTAATAATTATACTATATTTAATAAATGAAAAATTTTATCACTATTTTTCAAATTTATCATATTTTTTAATATACATGCAACATTGAGCTACATATTATGCTTCAAAGATATCAATTTCTTCAGAGCTTGCATATAAAAATGACAAAAATGCCGCGGACGGTTGTAAATAATGATGGACTATATCTAATTGCAATAAGTTTTTGCAACCCCACCCCACCCCGATATAGCGTGTCCAGATGCCATGTTTTCCTGCTATTTAAGTGCAATTTTTGAAACTCAAAAAAATGTAAACCAACCCAATTTGAGTGGGTTCTACTTTCCCTCGGTTATTATTTTCTTTAAGAGCGTTAAATGGGACTTTCACCGAATATAAATTAAATACAATTTGGTACATATTGCAAGATATCTTTAAGATTTTTCTAATGCTAAAAATAGAAGGATTATAGAAATAATACACAAAGTCAGACCCTGTAATTTGAAACAGTTAATCCATGCTCTCATATTGGACATTACTCGTTATTCACAAATTCCGCTCCATTTCAATCACAATTGAAGCACATATAAAAATTTCAGCAAAAATCTGTGTTTTGGGAAATAAGATTTTATACTGTTAATGTGAAGAACTATAAAACAAATGAAGGAACTTTATAATGCTTTATTAATTCACAATACGCTGCAGCAAATGCAATTATGTAACTGGAAGAAGATCAAATCATCTTCATAAATTAGAAAAGATCTGGTAATAACGTAACAATATATATTTTAAACAGGTATCTATTGTATATTTGTACATGAATATATATTTAAAGGGAACTATTATTTAGGAACATTGTGAGATCATTCAGTTAAGAATAAAATGTTTCATTTTTAACTGTTAAGGTAAAAGAAGATCGAAAGAGGATGCTTTTGAAAACGGTGTGGCGAGTGAATTATCATAAATATGTGAATTAATGGCAACTTTTCAATTTTTTCTAAGGCTTTGAAATGGACAGCTACTATTACAAAATTAGCACGTAAATAATTCCAGTATAATTTCAAATAGTATGAAAATATTATATTGTATAGGACGTAACCTTTTAAATAATTATTTAGTAAAATGTTTTCTGTCACTGCCACTTTGTCAAAAATAAAGACATTCTCTGAACATCTATTCAATCATTTTGTCTCATTAAGAAATATATTCTTAATTTTCAATTGCCTTTTACTTAGCCTCGATCTTAATACTAATGATATAATGGACTGCTTACAAATACATGAAAATATTACATATTATTAAAAAAGATACAAACTACCGCATACAATCAATTCAAACATGCAGAATAACCAAAATGAGCACCAGGTTACGACATTTCTTCGAGATTGCAACGCTATTGCCGATTTCTTAAGTGGTAGCATTATTTCCTTCAGAGGCCTAAAATAAAATATGAATAATTATAAATTGATTGAATTAGCATTTATTTTGTCGAACTAAACTACATATAACAAGGTCAAAAATTGCAGTGTTTTTAGTTCTATATTTTATTGATAACTATTTCGACTTTACGCCTTTGTCAGAACTTTGGTTAACATAGTCTATGTATAAACATGGGCTCTGACGAAGGTGTAAAGCCGAGATAGTTATCAACATAATTTTATAAATTTAGAACTGAAATACATTATTTTTTGATCTTATAACAATCATAAAAATATATTTTCAACGAATGAGTGATGCAGATATTATTTCCAATCTTGGTTAACCGTATGTGAATGAGGGTACAAAAAAACAAGAAGAAATTATCAATCAAATTAGTCACAATATGACACTAGGGTTAATACAAGAATTAACTTTTAAAAAAAACCAGTTTTCGAATTCTAATATTTCCTGAATACCAAACCAAATACTGAACTGAAAACTGAACCGGTTTCACCCTCAACTAGACTAGTGTGGTGGGGATGGGCGCGTTAAATTTGTTGGTGCAGAAATTGGATCACTGCGGTAATAGAGCATCTAAATATTATAATCAGCACTCCCAGACTTTCTTAGTTAGCGCTACACTGTATCTAGATACGCCCACTCTGTATCAAGTAGTAAAAACAGATATATTTTAATTACTTATAAAAGCTATAATTTTGAGAAAATAATTCTACCCTGACAAAATACAAATTATTAAGAAAACATTATTTTCCATAAATATTTCAATAATTATTTAGTACCTCTTTTTGTATAATCTTCATTATTTCCTCAGTTGGTATAGGCGAAGACATCCTTTTCGCAAAAACAGATTGCAAATAATCATGCACCAAATTTTTATTCACATCTAGGTCAGGGATGTGTCTCGTTTCCTCAATCAATCTGAATAATGCATTTTGTATGTATTCTGGTTTTCCCAAAATATACGGCACCTGTAATCAAAGAAGTCTGTTAAGTTTAACATCCTGTAATAGATTTTTTATTTACAACAATTCTTAACCCACACAAACAATCTAAAGCAGAGCATGTGCAAGAATTGGTTAAATCTCAACATTGTCACTCATTAAAACTTTAAACTGAACACATTAATACTACAAACAATGGAATAATGTAAAAAAAAAAATAGCTAAGGAGAGTAAAAATTTAATATAACAGACTAATCCAGACGAGAAGGTGTCAAATAAAGTTAAAATTCCATTCAATAATGAACCGAGTTTCCAAATGCGAAAACAAGCAAAACAATGCATTTATATACATGATAATGTCTCCTTTGGTGTCCAGATTAATTATAACTAAGCATACATTTACATATTGAGCTAAGAATACATTAGAGGACAAATTTCGGGGTAAATGATGGTCAACATTAATACCACGGTAACAATGTTGCAAAGTATTTTGCTTATACACACTATGACTCATATTAGTCGTCACAGAAACGTCACCCCTTGAGGTTATGTTAACCAGTACTGTGTAGGAAAGAATGTTATTTTATTTGATTTCAATATTTATAAAATTACTACAATAAAATGATAAAATGATACAATCATTCAATCATCCACTATAACTGTTTATACATGATGCCAGACTAATATATTTTACCCCAAGTCATAATTTGACATAGGTGGCGATAACAAAAAAAAAAGAGGAAATTCCAAAGATGAAAAAAGTAGCAAAGTTATCGTATGCAGCGTAAACATGTGACATATCTCGGGCAACGTTAAAATTCCACACTAACAGAATGAGGGACAGTGTGCAATGTTACGTAACTCATTTGTCACCTAATGTATTTGTACCATAATAAATTTATTTCTTTGCAACACAACATAAAATACACAAAATAAACATTCACAAGTGAGTAGCAAAATATGTATTCATTGCAAGCAATCAATCTTTTTATACATCCAATTTATTAAAACCTCGTCAATATAACATATGCGCAGGCAAGAAACAACTTATAACACATAATTAAAAGGAATATACAGGTTAATTATTTTCATAGCACGCACGTGGTGTAGCAACAATGCAAGAACGAAAAAATTCAGAATTGAAGCAAGGACCATGACAAAAACAGTTCAAGCAGCAGGGATGAGAAAGTTTCGAATGCACAGGATACTGCTAAAACGAAAAGCATGATGGTATATGAATCAAAAAGTAAATAATCCTGCTCGGCCGTGAGACTGCTTCCTGTATAAACCTTCATTTTGTAGGCAAAGTGATTGTGAAGTTCTCATAGAAGAAAAACTGTGAAGGAGTTTATCTGGAAGAAGAAAAGATGTGTGAGTCACATCAGTGGCATTACAAAAAAAAATCGACCAGTATCGAGAAAAACAATAAACAAAGCTCATCACTGATTATGTTTCATTCGATTGGAATCGCGTTGATTAACTGTGATTTCCTTACAGCTGGCATATCATATCTTATATATATATGATTGAAGAGAAGAACAAGATTTAATAATAATAAAAAAGTGATTACAATTTAAGACATAAGGAACCTTGGTCAGAGTTAAGAGCAATTTATTATTCAATGCATGCATTCTTAACAGAGCTGCTTTACACTAGAGGAGTCAAATCACTTCACAAAAACTGTAAACTAGGTTTAATAAAACAGACGCTTGTAGCGAATAGAAGAAGTATTTCAGTCAGGAATCCAGAGGACAAAGAGCTGACTAATCAGCTCCTTATAAATTACGAATACAGAAGTGGCAATGGACAGGTATGCCTAAATCTGAGAAGCATCCAGGGAAGCTGGAATCTTGAAGGCACTATGTGGTACCCATCCACTCCAAATAAGAAGGGGAAATGGCAAGTCTTGACAACTTATTGATTATTAAATCAGCCTCATATAATTGAGCTTCAATAGAGTGGAAATATTACATTATCAAGAGGATATTATTTTTTGAAATAAAAATATTGAACCTCCCTCGCTCTTCATTACAACATATAGGAAATTTCAAATGGAGTTAAAACATAGAATGCGAAAAAGAGGTGGGGTTTTTTTAAAATCTTAGTTTATCTCACCATATGCCCAAGTATGTTGGCATGTACATAGAAAATAATGTAATCCAGCACAGCTTGGCATCCAAGAAATAATGAACAAAAAAAATACCCTTGGCATTACTAGAGATATCTGTTTGGTTGAAAAAAGCGAAGAATTCCTGGCATCGCCGTTCAATTGTTTTTGTGATTGTTGAACTACTGATTTTCTGTGATTGCTAAGTTACTAATGTTTCGTGATTGCTTGATATTTTAACATACTCTCTGCCATTGATTACAAATTGAATACATTGCATGAATCAATCATCAAAAACAGGCACATTTTGAAGTAAGTAATGTACAGTGGTAGAATAAGCACACAAGAGACGAAATAAAATTTGAAGGCCCTGTTTTTCAGATGAAATAAAAAACAGTCAAAAAATTCCATATAAAATAATATAAGCTATTTTTGAGGCCTCGAGAGCGTGCCTCATTCGCTTGTAGGGTAATCCTCCACTGGTAACATAATATATCGTACATACATAAATGTTAACATATTAAATGAAGAGTATTTTTACCTTTAACGTAGTAAAAGGCAATTAGTACCCGTAATTTTATTTTGCTATGCTGTTGATTGTTTCTCATGGAAAAACAAGGTAAATTTTGAAAGTACATGTGTAAAACAAATCCAGGTCCATAGACTTACTCTGTGACCAGAACCAGGAGTCTAATACTTAACATATTCTTATTTTGCAAAATTCTCTTATTTACAACACCTTTTCCCAACAGCTGTCTCCATAGCTGTGGTCAAAGTGGTCGGCTTTTGTTATGGATCTCATGGGTTCAAATCACAGTACGAAGCAAAGTGAGAGCAATTTTTTAACCACTAGTCCTGTCTTAACCCTATCCTTTTATTCTTACTCTCTTTGGAAAAAAAGGAAGGTTGAGAAACTGAGCAGTTCTCATAAAAAAAACTTCTGTTCAGATACTTTCATTAGGAAGCCATATGTTTTACATTAGAAACGGACACAAGTTAGAAAAAAATTCATGACACAAATTGAGTTAGAGTACCCTTAAAAAAAAAAAAGTACTGGTACTATGCATCCTTAGTACCAGAGATAAAGAAATATAAAAAAAGCCTGAATATTGTAAAAATTATAGCCAATTACCGCATTTTTTTTAGACAAAATTGTAAAGTATTACCTGCATTAATGTGTTAAGAAGATTGAAAGGTATTTAACCCTTTGTACGCCATCGTCTCACCCGTGAGTCCCATTCGTATTGAATACTTCGTTAACTGGTTAATGATTCATAAATATTTATATTTTTGACTAATTTGATTTCAACTGAGATTCCCCCTTTAACTTTGAATTGTTATACTTACATAGCGATCCAAATTGCACTTGGATCTCTTCGCCATTGGAATCCTTTCTGAAAATAAGTTTTTTTAATTTTAGTGTTGGCGGCATTGACACGTCGGTCATTTTAGATTAAACGTCAAATGCTTCATGACGCTGTTCCTAAAGATAACCCTTTTTTTTTATCTAATAACACAAAGATCTGTAGCAATTTACAAACATACTTGTAAAAAAAGCAAAGCACTAAAACGATTAAGGGCCAGCAACGTATCGGAGGTATTTTTTAACACTGTAGGGGAAGTGTTCAGCACGTCACTGGCTCCCCGTTTATTTTTACTCTGGACACAGGAGCGATGAAGATACAAGCAATATTAATCATTTGAATCAAAATATAAAGCCCTATCAAAATTTGGCTTTACAGCGTGGAATCGCTTGTCTCGTTTAAAATATCATTTACTAATAATTGATTTCAATTAGGGCTCTTTTGAGAGTTTTAACTATGTATTTTAAATATTTCTACATTTTAATGAATGTATTTATATCATTTGTATCACTACTTATTATAAATCACAGTTTCACTTACTGGTGGCATAAGTGTTGTCTGTAAGCTCATAGCTATTGGAGGTTTGCAGTGAGTGTGATGACCTCTCACTTGATAGCGCTGCAGCAGATGGGTTTGTCGTGGGTGATTCGGCATCAGATGCTTCCATTATTGTCAAGGGTGATGTGATAGTTGTAGGGATGTAAGACCTACTGGGCATTCTACTGTGAGATGATGGTACATATTGCTTCGTAGGTCTACTCAAATCCCCAGTATAGTATCCAGTGGATTTTATCAACTCATTTTTCACTGCATACTGGGTTACAGATCTCTTAAAATGATACACCGTACCATCATTACGGTTCCAAGAGAACTTACCATTGTGGTGTGGATTTATCGGTTTAGGGTTATGGCTGGTGGATAGTAGCACATGTTGAGACTTTTTGTAGTTTCTCCTGGGATCTCCTGTAAATGAAATAATTTGATAAGTCATCCGAGGAAGTTTTCACTTTCCAAAGTAAACACTGCAGTTTTGAGCAATTATTTAGTTTATATTTCAAGCAATCATAAAAGAATGACTAAAAGCCATCATACACACAGTCACCAAGCGCGACCACAATTGCGTCGGGTTGAGCAATTGGTGGCGGCCACCAGTAGCAACCACAACCAACTGATTCAAGCCACCAGCAGCGGCCACTGACTGAGTTCATTCGTAAGAGACAGCAATGAGCTAACTACACAGAACTTTATAAAGAATTACAGCCACGGGAAATCCAGGAGTCAAACCAAAAAAAAATTAACCGAATTTATAGCAAAGATAAGTAATTGAATCTCATCAAGAATCTAAGAAAAACAGCATTTCATAAAAAGGTTCAGAACAAAATTTAATGTTTGTTCAAAAAATTCCAATCGAATTATATTTTGCAACCGACAGTGACAGCCGTGATTAACTAACTTTGAATAATAAAAAGTGAATACATTTAATATGTGTATGTATCTGTTTCTCATTGTATTTTTGTATTAAATAAAAAAAAATAATGGTTAATACTTTTTGAAATACTCTTTCTTAGATAGTCAATTCCACCCGACTGAGGTGTGACCGTTGCCTCCAGTGGCGGATTAAACAGTTGGGAGGCCCGAGGCGCAATTAAATTTGGAGGCCCTCTTTTTCGGACTACTAAAACTTAAATAAAAATATTATATAGGTTTTATAGATTATATTTTATTTTAAGACCCCTCAGATTAGAGGCCCCAAGCGCGCGCCTCTTGCGCTTATGGGTTAATCCGCCACTGGTTGCCTCCAATATAATGCTATGATGATATTGGAGAAATCTTTCAAGGGTGTTCAAGAGACAATGGATAGGCTGCAGAGCAACTCGCATTGCATTGGTCTTAAAATCAGTGCAAGTAAAATCAATGTGCTTGCAGATATGCCAAGCTCAGACTACCCTTTGACAAGCGCAGGTAAAAATATTGAAAGTCGACGGTTTCCGGTACTTGAGGAAACCCATCACAGGAGATGGCAATCCATGTGAAGAGCTCACGGTCCAATTAGATTAATAGTTGGAGCAACCTTTAACTAAATGCGGAAATCTGGGACTCACAGTTGTACTCGGTCAGAACCAATTGCCTCCTATTCAACGCATTCATCTTGACAGTGCTGCTTTACGGTTGCGAGTCATAGTGATTACGAAAGCGCAGACTAACCATATACTTTGCTTTGAAAACAGATGCCTGTGATGAATACTAGGAATACTAGGAGCATTAGAAGATAAGAGAGCGGAATAACCAGCCTCTTATTACGTCTGTCTGTCTCTATTAACAACCAAATGGATCCTGACGTTGTGGAAGGCCACTCACTGATGACCATCCACAGGGTGTACTCAGTGGAGCCACATGACGCTGTGATGACCTGGCAGGAAGCAAAAAGACTAGCAGGGGATAGAAAATCTTGGAGGAACCATATGATCCATATAGGGAGCAGATATGTAAAAAAACTTTTCATCACGTAAAAAAGGATATGGTGTGTGTACTTAAAACGGTAGAATAGGTAGGCATGTCTTTTTTCTACAACTATCAACCAGTAAAAACTTAACAAACTGAAGAAGACATACAAAATGTGAACTTTGTTACCAAAGTAAATCAGCAAAGTTAAGAGCCATCAGCACCATTTCGGTAATGTATTATTAATTGATGTTCTAATTCTTCACGGATAATCGGTAATTACGTATCCTAATATAAGTAGATTGAAGAACAAATCACGACTTTCCTCGTGGCTACGTAATTTCAACAATTCGTTTCTACTAAACGGATTCATTCTGAAAGCTGTCATAAATATACGTTTATAATTAAATATAAATCAAAAGATATCTTACGTTCAGACATCTCTCACAGTGAAATATATCAAAGAGGTATAATAACGATCCAACTAGTTTTCTCGCACTGGATTCAAAATGGATCATTCCAAGTGGGGACCAATTGCTTGAAATCCAATGCACGAAATATCAGATGTCCTTTCTACTCTTCTGTGATATAAGGTATATTTTCTTCAAGTTCTTTTAATGTTTTGTTATCTGAAAAATTTTCAATCCACAAATATTACAAAATTCACTTCGCAAGTTCGACTAGAATTTACTTGACGCAAACGAACTACCATAACTTACCAACAAGTTAAGTACATTAATTGCATAGACTAAGAAAACGTTCATAAAATCAACCGCCATTGTTTTAGTACAACTTGCTAAAACTATATGGCGAATACGTGTATATTTATTAAGTCGGACAAAGCTGCAGAAAAAAATCAGTGCAAATCATGTACAGTAGAACCTTGATTAATCTAGATTAATTGATGAAGATAGTCTGTATAAAGAAAAATTCCGAGAATGAAAAAGTCAAAATTTAGAAGAAAAACAATTTTATTCGGTATGTATATTTTTTTTATTAAAAAAACAATTATTAATCTTTGAGCTAGCTGTTCTTTTTGAAGCTGCCAAATCGTGAATACTTTACGTATGTGAAGTTATATTGAATTGAATTCTTTTCCGTTCTCAACTGATTTATGGCGACACATAAACAGTATAGAAAATAAAATAAATAAATAACAACGTTCAATGTTTAGAAACAGGATCGTAATTATTTTAATTCAGCACAAATTAAAAATTGTGCTTTGACTGCCGTGATGTTTCCTATGAAATATATTCAGTGGCGGCTCGTAAATAAAATATCTGGGGGTGCTGCGGTAGATTAAAAATAAAAAATGTATTTTATTTTATTTTTAACATAAAAAAATATAATTTATATGTATTTTAATTTTAATGTAAAATTTATTATTTTGTGTTTCTTAAATATGTCTTTATTCTTTTTTGACAATAAACACCGTTATGGTTCAGTAGTCATAGGAGTTGTAATCAGGATTTTAATAAATTTTGTTATTTCCTCAAGAACTTTGCCTAAATTGCTTGCAGAAATAAACGTTAACAAAAGGAAAAATTGACATTAAATGTATTCTGTAAATTCAAAAAATATCGCTCTGTGGCTCAGAGTTCGTATAAATGTAAATCCGATAAAAATTGTACGTAAAGTTTATGACACTTTTATGATAATATAATAATTTATAAATCTTTGAGTTTTGGATAATTTATTTTTGTATGAAAAGTATGTTCTGACTATTATAATCATGGCTTTTTTCCATGTAACGTGGTGGAACAGCTTTCCGTCAACTTTTTCTCGGCATTTTTAAAATTACATATTGAAATTCTCATTTTTTTTTTGGAAACCATTGGCTGTTTCTCTCTATCTAAGGTTCCTTTTAAATATTAAATGACGGATACCGTAAAACTAAAAAGTTAATAGGGCACTTTACATTAGGAGCCCGCACACTGGGATTCCGGCGTCCAGGATACGATGACGTATGTCAGAGTGTGCCGGATATCGTGTCATGTAAACTGTTACCAAATTCGAGAGGTTGGCGTCCAGTAAGTACGTCACGCCAAAATGGCACGCCGTCGTGTACACGCCGATAAGGGTCTGCACACTGCCCGCGCCGTCGTGCAGGCGAACCATAGACATACCCTCGCACTCTATGCTCTATTTCGTCGCCTTGGGTATACAAGGTTCCACATGAAAAATAAAACCTCAGTAGAAGCAATTTCAGATATAACTTTTTGTAGAATAGATATTTTACGTTAAAAGTAAATTATTTAAAAGCATAAATATAGTCAGAATTAGATGTATACCTAACATATTCATTTTATTTAAATGTCGTTACTCTATTAGCATGTCTAAAATAGACGAAACTGCAGTTCGATGCAAATTCAAATGTTCTTAAATGTCTGAAAGAAATATGCAGGTCGAACCTTGTTGCAATAATACTCAAAAATATAATTTCTTTATTTCTCTTAGGATAATCTTTCTTATTAATATAATTTCTTTCTCTACATTCGATTTATGCATTTTGACTACCCATACAAAAATTTCATTTTTAGTTCTTTAACATTTTTTAAAACAAAAAATATATGAAATTATGACTAATTAATAAGATTTTAATCTAATTAATAATAGGACTGATATTTATATACTATTACAACGTTTTCTGAACAAAAAAAATATAGTTACTTAATAAATAGAATTTTATGTTGATAAATAATATGTCTGATGTTTATATACTATAACAACGTTTTCTGAATAAAGAATTAAATATAATTTTAACCAGTGCTTTTTTGAGATTTTTCCATCCCTATTTAATGTGGAGCATACGGCTTCCTGATGGAGTTATCTCAATATAAGTTAACTGCTTGTTACTTAACCTCACCCTTTTCGCGAAAGTAATGATAGAAAAATAGGACTAGTACTTAACTAGTCGCTTTTGTTTTGCCCCATTAATTTTAGGATTGGAAGGCTGGGAGGACTTTGTTACAAATAGCGTAAACACCAATGCTTTCGAACATAAAACGATTGAAGTAAATACTGTTCGAATTTTTGAGATCCATCATGGAAGCCTTGTCTACCTATGAGTGACTACTTATCAAATTATTTTGAAGGGTAGAAAAGTGTCAAAGGTGCACTGACAAGTTTAATGAACAAAAGTAACAAAACCATTGCAGATGGAATTCATGTGATACAAAAAGTACTTACACTAAATCATGCAGTACAGAGTAAGTCTATGAACCCGGTTTAGTTTTGTTTTATGCCAATAATTTATGAGTGTTACGACACCAGGTACATTATATTCAAAATGTTCACAAGATAAAGAGACGTAGTCAATATTTTTCGAATATTTATTTGACACATTAAAAATTCCGTTGAAAAAAGTGCCGGAACGCTGTTCCACCGTGTTATATAGAAATAAAAGTTTACTGAGCGAGTTAAACGACCATAGATTATTTACAAGACTTTAAGTTGATTATTAATAAGTCCGATATTTATTTATTTCAATATTTTTTTAAAAAATATATCAAATATATTTATTAACGAGATTTTAATAACTTTCATGTAATCTGTCTTGAGAACCTCATACATAGCTTTGCAGGTTTCTGGTATCAGAATACTCAATGCCGAAGACGATATTCCTGCCCTGAATTTTAGGTCTTTAAATGAATAACCTGTTGCCAAAAATCGTAAAATTGCTGCTAGTCGTTCGTCTGCACCAATACTGTTTTTAAGCACAAAACCCTTGTTGGGGATTCTGTGCCTAACTTTGTCTAGCAAAGTGGCAAAACATATAATGTCCATCCTTAAATAATTTTCAAAATCGTCTGGATAGTTTTCCCTTAATTCGTTAATTAACGGCAGGTGGGAGTAGCGCTGCCTGTAAAGTTTAACCCAGCAATTTCGTTTTTTTCCTTTTCTCTCTTCATAGATTAAGCTGAGGCCAATGCAAGATACCGCCAATTTAACATTACTCAATCGGTTTTCCATTTTTGCGTACGAGGTTTGACGTTTGACGTTTGACATTTCAGATAAGAGCATAGACAGAACGAAAACTCTCGAAAAAAGTCCCCTACTTGCAAGCGTTCCACACAACAAGCCAAAACGCCGCGTTTCCCACACGATTAGACATTACACTGACATTTCTGCCCGCGCTCCATTTGTCCTTCCTATTTTCGTGGACGCCAACCATTTTGCCTCTTTTAGTGACAAAACTTTTGGATGCCGGATAGCCCGAACGGTTTATTCGACAGTATTTACCACATTCTTTTGGCTTCCACGCCAAAATCCCAATGTAAAGTGCCCTATTATCGATCTGTCAAACGCACAAGATATCATGTTTTCAATTTAAAGTAAATGCACTGAGCGATACGTGAAATACTATTAAAATGTCGGATACCTATTTTCAGCAACCATACCGAATTTCAAAAGCGATGACTGACGAAATTACGGCTGTAAAATATAGTTTAAAAAATAATCTTATTAGATGTGTGATTAAGTATTTAAGACTACTTGTGGATTTCAATACTTGTCGAATTGAAAACATTTGATGGCTGAATAAAAATAAACAGTATTGTGCTCGACGAGAATGGGTAAAGTATTTGAGACCATCTATATATTAATAGTCGATAATGTCCGTCCGTCCGTCTGTAAATTGTCCCCGATTTCCTCTTCCCCTCCTCCACCCCAGCCACGCTGTCAACATTTTTTTATTCATACTAAAGAGATACTTTTTTCGTTTGTATATGGTCGCGATTTCGCCTTTTCGATGACGTCAAGAAAGACGGTCTCCCTCCCCCTCATCCTACCCCGCTGTCGTCATTAATTCATTTTTCTCTGACGTCTATGTGTGAATTTTTGAAGTCATGACATTATTATTTTATTATGTGTAAAAACAATTAATTTTCATACTAACCAAAAATATTCTCTCAAGCTGTGGGATTCGATACCATGCCCCAATTTTCATGCGCGACGTTCGGACAGCTTAACCACTGTTCTACGAAACCAATTGATTGTAACGAAAAAAAAAACTCTATTTAAATTTTTAGTGAACTAATAATGACATCTGTGGGTGAAACCTTGCACTAAACGAATTTGAATTGATCTGAAAATTCCAAGATTTCAAACTGCAGGGTTGTGAGAGGCTATATATATATATATTTTTTTTTTAAATCCATGTCCGCTCCCAATGTGGAGCATATGGCCTCCTAATGGAGGTATCTCAACAGAACTTTTTTTTTCTACGAGAACTGTTTGTTACTCAGTCGCTCAACCTCACTTTTTTCAAAGTGAGTAGTAGGGACAGAAGGATAAGGCTAGAGCAGGACTAGTGGTTGGCTAATCGCTATTGCTACACCCAGTTATTAAAGGATCAGAAGAATGGGTGGAGAGGAAATGATGTGAATTGACATTACAAACACCCAGTCTTCGATCACAACTTTGAATTAAATTATTTTCAAATTGAGTGTGATCTGACCGGGAATCGAACCCAGACCTGCGTGATCGGTAGAGCAAGCTCTAACCAACTGGGCCACAGCAGGCGAGAGGCTATATAGGGCTGCTCAATTATATATAATAGTTTAATTAACTATTTATTTATATATATACGAAAAATAGTTTACGAGGTCTATTTCTGCTAATAGGAAAAATAATTGTTAGCAAACTTAAAAATTATACCAAAAATAAAATAATTTACGAAATTTCTGCTTCTAAGAAAAATGATTGTTAGCAAACTTAAACATTATTCCAAAAATTAAATAATTTACAAAATTTCTGCTTCTACGAAAAATGGTTGTTAGCAAACTTAAACATTGTTCCAAATATTAAATAATTTACGAAATTTCCGCTAATACGAAAAATAATTGTTAGCAAACTTAAACATTATTCCAAATATTAAATAATTTACGAAATTTCCGCTAATACGAAAAATAATTGTTAGCAAACTTAAACATTATTCCAAAAATTAAGTAATTTACAAGGACTATTTTTGCTACTATGAAAAATGGTTGTTAGCAAACTTAAACATTATTCCAAAAATTCAATAATTTACAAGGACTATTTTTGCTACTATGAAAAATGGTTGTTAGCAAACTTAAACATTATTCCAAAAATTCAATAATTTACGAAATTTCTGCTAATACGAAAAATAGTTGTTAGCAAACTTAAACATTATTCCAAAAATTCAATAATTTACAAAATTTCTGCTTCTACGAAAAATGGTTGTTAGCAAAATTTAACATTATTCCAAAAATTAAATAATTTACGAGGTCTATTTCTGCTAATAGGAAAAATAATTGTTAGCAAACTTAAAAATTATACCAAAATAAAATAATTTACGAAATTTCTGCTTCTAAGAAAAATGGTTGTTAGCAAACTTAAACATTATTCCAAAAATTAAATAATTTACGAAATTTCTGCTAATACGAAAAATAGTTGTTAGCAAACTTAAACATTATTCCAAAAATTCAATAATTTACAAAATTTCTGCTTTTACGAAAAATGGTTGTTAGCAAAATTTAGCATTATTCCAAAAATTAAATAATTTACGAGGTCTATTTCTGCTAATAGGAAAAATAATTGTTAGCAAACTTAAAAATTATACCAAAATAAAATAATTTACGAAATTTCTGCTTCTAAGAAAAATGGTTGTTAGCAAACTTAAACATTATTCCAAAAATTAAATAATTTACGAAATTTCTGCTAATACGAAAAATAGTTGTTAGCAAACTTAAACATTATTCCAAAAATTCAATAATTTACAAAATTTCTGCTTCTACGAAAAATGGTTGTTAGCAAACTTTAACATTGTTTCAAAAATTAAGTAATTTACAAGGACTTTTTTTGCTACTACGAAAAATAGTTGTTAACAAACTGAAACATTATTCCAAAAATTCAATAACTTACGAAATTTCTGCTATTACGAAAAATAGTTGTTAGCAAACTAGAACATTATTCCAAAAATAAATAATTTACAATTTAAATACTGCAGGGCAGGGCTGTCGATATACGCCCCGAGATATATTTGTTTTACTATCAGAATTTCTGGATTATTCAATAAATAGGTTAGTAATTTATTTTTCACGCCAGTAACTTTTCTGACTACTTAAAAATGCAACAAAAATCCCTCCGTTGAGGTCAACGGGCTTACAGCTAGTCTAAAATAAATTTTACTATCGATTCCGACGGTCTGTTATTTCAACCCATTCGTGCCAGACACGATATTTTTTGTATTAGTATTTGACTGTTGGTACGAGTTAAATTTATTTGCATTTATGTTCGCGCTTTTTTTCGAACGTATGTGGGGAAGCCTTCTGCCGTAAACCTTAAACAAAGGCGATATTTTGTTTATTTTTATTATTTGACTGAATGAAAAACGAATACGATGTCGGGAATCGAAGACCGAATTTTGATTATTTCTTATATATTTTTAAATGCTTTTCAACATGCTAAGTACTCATTTTCACTTTGAAAATTGACCAATTCCACAGAAAGCAATGCGATTCCTTGGATATTTAATTTCCAATTGGACAATATACAAAAACAAGTTTAGGAATCTAAGGAACCGATAATCGATGCAAATTAAAAAATAAAATAAAAATTCAACGTATTTAAAATTTGCTCTATTATGGATATACGAAATTCAATTCGACATCTTTCTGTTTCTGTTTCATATGGATATCATATTCGTATTTAGCGCAAATTATCGCTTTCCCTGATCTCTTTGTATGATAGTTTGGCAATTTCCTACAGAACTGCGTTGCTATTAGTGGCATTTAGTTGATTTTCATGTAGAAAAGGTAGCATATTTGTAGTAAGCGTAAGACATTATTGTCTCATTACAATCACTCTTATGCGTATATGAGTGGGCAGAACTAATCAGGCATAAAAATACTGGAAGAATATTTTCAGTTCCTGGCATCATGTCCGTTTCATATATTAATTTATCAAAATAACCAAAGTATCATCTATGTTTACCATAGTAATAGAGGTTATGTTTCGTCAGAGAATAGTTTGATAGGAGTACGACGATTAGTGTGGACAAACGCGATATATCATTGGTACCAACTTAAAAAAATATTGCCTATGGTTGATTATTTCAGACCGTCGGAAATATGTACCATGCCGCCAGAATAAGGTTGCTGAACGTTTAATTGTTGAACTGACAATTTTATGACATTAATCAATTATTTGAGAATCCGATTTGATGATAATAAAGTTCATTTTATAGTTATAAAATTAAATTTTTCGAAATTATGAACAAAAAGAATACCAAAAGTCTTTTACCTGTGCACTTTTCGTGTTAGGTGGTCAAAAAGTCAAATTGTGGAACTGTCAAATTTACGAAGTAATAACAGTCATATAAATGAATTAATGTTAGGTATATAAACAAGAAATTTAAATATAAATAGCATCTTTGTATGATAAAGGCATAATACAATTCGATTTTTATGATTTTTGATTGATACAAATATACAATTTTACATTCTCAATTCTGTAACCTCAGTTTCATATTATAACAACTGAATTCTCAAGTTATTTTTAATATAAGTAGACATTTTCAGCATACTGGGGATGAGTATGACTTCGTTATACAAGGGGAAAAGACTACCTGGTTGAATATAGTGTGCCATGAGTGCAACCTTACAGTCCTCTTTGTAAGTCAAGCTGGTCAATATCGCCTTCAATTCTCGCATCGACTGATTCATACTCTCATCTGCTTCGAAAAATATTTTAAACTTCTTGAAAAAGTCCCAGGAGTTGAACATTTCATCACTTGTAAAATTTATACTTCGCTAATATTCACACCTAACATTTCTGATGATGAGTGCAGGACTGCACTTCAATTTTCCGGAAGTATTCATCGTATTTTCTGTTCTAGTTACCATCTCCTTTTATTTATAGGCTTGCACGGGAAAGAGTGAAGATTTTATTTCTGCAAAATAAAACTTAATTAATTCGGTACTCGCCTCTTTGAACGAAACGTATATGGATACTTATTGTCAGAGAGATTCAAGTTGGTTTCCCACCACCACCCGTTGTGTATATGCAGCCAACGTTTAGTGGCCGCCTTCCACAACGCTATCGACAGAAAAAAGGAGTCTACCCAAGCAGAACTGCACGGAACTGATTTATAACCATGCACTAATGTGCTTAAAAAATAAAATATTAATAATAAAAAAAACAGTGTGACTAGCTCAGCCACTTAAATCAAGTTGATATTAACCCTTTGAGTGGTGAGTTAAATTTTACTAAATTAGGTTTTGTCTTATATTTTGATTATTTTTAGTATTGCCACACACAAAAATATAAAAACCTTTTTTTTTGGATACGGACCAATCTGGGAAGAATATTAGTTATTATTTCAAGAAGTAAATATTTTTTTTTAATTATAAAACTCATAGTTAAAAATGTAAAGTAAACTAGTTCATTATTACTTTTGAATATTTTTCTAGAAGCTATTACTTCGCTTTTGCGTCAAGATCTCTTGTTCTCATCTGTCTACCTGTGCCACTCTACAGACGTCGATTCGAGAAAGGAATCGATCCCAAATAGAATTTTACGTTCAATATTATATGGATACCGATTTGTTTACAAATGTTACCCTTTTTTAACAACATTTTCTTCATTTGCTATACAAAATAAAAAATAATGTGGTGGCCAAAGGTCACTGGTGGATGTGTCCAGTATCCATATATGAAGAAATAACAAAAATTCAATAAAAAAATATGAGAATGGCAATAGATAATAGATGACAAGCTACTCCAACGTACAGGTACGTTGATACTCATCAAAGGGTTAAGTATCTTGTGTATAATCCGTATACTGAGAGCTCGTCGATGTAGACGAGCTTAATGACTCTAGAGAGGAATCAAGGTTGTGATGGTCCCCATATAAATTGGCAAACTTTTCAAATGCCGTAAAGTTAGCTTTGGTTGCAATCAAGTCAGTGTGGCCTATTGGGCCCGTGTGATGACGGACCACAGCAAACAGTTCTACTCGTTCGGACTCCATCTCAGGGCAGTCCCACAGAACGTGATTAACGTCCTGCTCGGCATTCCCACAAGAGCAGTCCGGCCTTAAAACCAACTTGCCCAGCGCAAATAGTTTTGCATTGAACTTGCCATGGCCGATTAGAAACTGACAAGTCCAATATGATGGTGTTAGTGATTTTATTGCAAGCCTCCAGGGCACGTCCGGGAAGAACTGATACGTTTGACGTCCCTTAGACGATGCAGCACGTCTGGTCTGCCATATAGTCTAGAGCAGAGTTTCTCGTCGGTGGGGCATGTGGCCCCCCAGGGGGCCACAGAGATTTATTTTTGTTCTGGGGGGCCACAACACAGCTTAGGGGGGACACGGGCATTTATAAAACGATACAGGGAAGAGCATAATGGAGGACGTCGCGCAGTTATTTTTTGTAAATCCGTACATAAAATAAATTACTGGCATTCTAGATTCTCAAATCTCGGAAGAGCTATAAAAAAAGGTGGGTTTTTGAAATTATGATTTTCATGGGAAGACGAAACAATGGTATGGGGGCCACAGAAAAATAAAGACACTCAAAAGGGGCCACGCTCCCAAAAAGGTTGAGAAACACTGGTCTAGTGTGATAATAAACTTGTTTTTGAAAAAGGTAATATAATTTGACATCTGGTGCAATAGTGAGTGAAAAAGATTTTTAGTCAGGGCCTTCTATTAATCCTTAGCACTCTTCAATTGAAATATGTTTACACCTTAATTATTCTTTAATTAATTTACTACTGTACAATTATAATAAAAAACATTTTGAATGTTTCAGTATAGCAAAATTTATCTTGCAAACAATGTGTATTGGTATTATTTGGATAAAAAAAAACTTGTACAGTAATACCCCGCTTAGCGCGACCCCGTTAAGCGCGGTTTCACTATAACGCGAATTTCAAATTTCGCGCTCAAATACCTCGCATTATGCGAAAGAGTGCGTATAAACATATTTAGTCACATATGTCACGGTAGAAGATCTCGTAGAACTTGTAGCAACGCACGACGATCCTATCAGCAATGAAGATTTGACCGAGTTACAGAATAATCCTATCTACGATGAGGAAGAACAAGTAGAAGAGAAAGTTTTATCTTCAGGGGAAATACAAAATGCACTTTCAAAAATTTATTCAGGTTTGGACATATTGCAGAGTATAGACAATAATGATGACCGTGTCTTGACCGTGTGTCAAACAATTAAAAACAGTGTTGGGTGTTATGAACGTATTTTCAAGAACGTAAACAAAACGCTACCCAAAAGACAATAGATGTATTTTTCCGTAAAAAATAAGAGTATGTATTGCATAAAGTGTTCTTAGAATTAAAGTGATTGATTAAAATGATTTGTATTTTTTGACGTGACAATGTCTTATAAATCGATGAACGCCCGCTGCACGCACGAAAAAACATGACTCATTGTCCCGTTTGTCGCGTTACGCCGAAGGCAAGCGTGCGAGCGAGAGCGCGGATAAGCGATAGAGAGGCACGATCGGCCTACCGTTCGGATTGTGCCGCATCTATCTCTCTTCCACTCGATTGGTCGATGCGTCTGAGTAGAAAAGAGACAGCGGCAGCACACAACTTTACTTGTAAATAAACTGTTCATCAAAGTAATAGACATATTTGAATTAATGAGTGCGAATAAAATATATCAATAAAAAATTGTAGATTTCATTTCACTCCTTCTTCGTATCCATACAAAATAATGATAATTTAATAAAAATGATTCCATTTTATTCATAAAAGTATGCAATCATTTCATCAATGTTTTCTTATGACGTTGTCACGTTAAACTATCGTCCGTAAACCGACTTTACAGACAACCAATTTTTTGTATTAAATTTTGACTATGTTTAATCATAAACCTCGATATACGCGAATTTCAGTTAACGCGATTTTTTTCGGAACGTATCCCTTGCGTAAAGCGGGGTATTACTGTATTATTAAAAAATTCAATAAATTAAAAAAAAATGCCAAATCTGTAATGTCGAGCTCAGCTCGACATGTGTTTTTTTTTAAAGAACTTTTGATACCGTCAAATGAGGTTATTTTGTCTTCCCATCGGTAACTTTGCTTAGTCCATTTTAATTTTATAATACTGAACTATTTTAGTGAACTTTAACGTTCCAGAGTGGATTAGCTTCTCAAAACTTATAAGATAAGCTTTTAATATTATATCACGTTACAAACAATGAAATTATATGATATGGTTGGTTTTGACACTACATAAATCTCCTGTCAATGCAGATTAAACCATGTTTTGGGGTTACTGTGTCTACAATAGCGTTTTCAAAACTATAACTAGTTAAAGCTTTCGTACTTATAATTTCAAGTTCAAGTATCTTTTTTCAAGTGTTTGATTTTAATATAAATACAATTTCAAGTAACAAAATTTATTTTTAGGGAATTCTGTCTTGTGAAAATGTCTCGCAAACATAAATTGAAGTTAACATCAAGGTCATATAAAAAGAATGAAAAAAAACCTTACAAAATGCTGTCTGCTGTCAAAGTAAAATTAATTAACTCTTATCAAACAAAGAAGCATCACACAAATATTCTTTGAATTTTGTACCTATTGCTTTTACTTTGCTAAATATGCAATACAACTTTGATTTTTTTTGTATTTATTCATTTATTTTTTATTGCTATGTAACTACAACCTTGAAAACTTGAAATGTATGAAAACCAACGTGAATCTGGAACTGATATTGCCTAAGTATATATATATATATGTTACCAATAACACTCCTCAGGCAACTCTGAAGTAAAGTGACCGTCAGATATCAAATTTGGCCAAGTTTAACTGTGCGTACCGAAACCATTTGAGTAAAACCTTTACTAGAGTTCAGTGGTGGCCGGTGAAAAAAATTTTAGGGAGTTCAAAAAAAGATTCAATTAAATATGTAAGAAATCCAACCTCCATTAATCCAACAATTAATTAATGGCGGCATTAAACAATATCTGGGAAGAATAAATACGTAATTCTAACTCGGGGGGCATTGACCATCGTCTTTGCTAAGTAGTTAAAGCGTATTAGTAGTAGTCACCTACATAAATTGAAAAGAACTCTTTTGCAATGTTTTTTGAAAACTAGTAAAGATTAATCGTTCAAATTATGTACATTCACACAAGTTTTTTCACTAGCGACCCAGGTTTAACTACAAAAGTCGGTAGGTAGCCATGGTTACATCAGTTGAATTAATTTAAAAATAACATGGATAAACTTGGATAATTTTAAATGTTTAGTCATTATTCAGTTCATTCATACTAGATGCCACCAATGTTCCCGCTAAGGCAGCGATTTCCAACGCGTGGACTATTGCAAAGGGAGGCGCAAACAGCTTAAAATATTTATTTACCCATTAAGACGTGTATTTATTACTATGTGAAATAAAATATTTTAGCGCGAAGATATTTTTTTCTTCAAAGGGAGGCGGAGTAAAGGTTTGAAACCACTGTACTAAGGTATGCGCACGCACACATTTTTCCATCCTTCGCACAGGCCGCACACATAAATATTGTAAAAAAAAAGACTTTACCAAATTTTATTTTTGCTTAAATACTTATACTAAGCCATCGCAAATTTTATTACACCCACCAAATGTTGAACATTTTTCTCAGACTCACTTCTCGCAGGACGAAGGTACTTATTATGTACTACATTATTCTATTATATCTTCCCATGTTTCATTTAAAATAGTTATAATAGCACCCTATCCCTTTTTGCTGCAACTATTTTGGCATTATTATGAAAACTTTACAGTTCCTACTGTTCCTACATTTACAATATAGTTCATTCTGTAAACAGTCAGTGATTCTTTAATATACAAATAAACTTACAAGTGTGTGCGCAACGTACAAGTCGATTGAACATAACAAGTGCTTGATTTTAATTTAAAAAAAAATGTAACTGCATTTATTGCTCTCTAGTTTTTTTATTTAGTGGCATGATATGACAAATTAATTTATCTAGCATCAGTCAGTAGGTCAGA
Source organism: Himalopsyche anomala (assembly GCA_031772345.1). Classification (NCBI taxonomy): domain Eukaryota; kingdom Metazoa; phylum Arthropoda; class Insecta; order Trichoptera; family Rhyacophilidae; genus Himalopsyche; species Himalopsyche anomala. Next base: position 4,148,662 of record CM062844.1, on the reverse strand, counting down.
GAGTACCTATCTACATATTTGCGCACATTTTTTATTTTGCTGAAAATTTACTGCACACAAAAGTTGATGGTCTGCACGCACAGTTGAAAAATTAGATCGAACGTTGGATGCCACTAGCACAAAATTTTTTTAATAAATATTTATTTTTCACAAGAAAACACGGTGAGTTACCGGCATGTCGCTGGTGCGTGGAGTCAATAAGCATGAGACGAATCGGCGAGTCGATGGCGTGCTAGTGGTTAAAATATTTCGCTGTCTTATAATACCTACCTTTTCAAAATCAGTAGACAATTCTATTTTACGTTCTTTCAAATTAGTTTTTAATAACGATTGTCGAAACTTATTACCACTTGTAATAGCAATGACCTACAAGCATTGTAATTTCTTATGCAGCCAGCTACTTTCTCAATTGAGATTGAGCATCATCAATATAAAATTAATTCAGATCTCCATTCATAACTAATAATCGAATTGATTATATTTTCCTTATGTGTTTGATAAAAACTACTTGCCTGAATGTCTGGAGAATTGGAATGGCAAAATTGTCATATATGTATAGAAACATTATTCCACTGCTAAACTTTTTTTTTAATTCAATATAAGAGAACAATCAAAAAGAATTATCATCAGGATTCAGGATGCAAGGTATGAGGAAATAAAACTTCTTATATATAAAAAAATCTGTAATTACTTTATTAGAATATTTTTTTAACAGAGGTTGGTAAAGTGGTTGTTAGGGATAGAATTTTGGTGATTCACAGAGAAATGTGAACTGTCTTTATTATTTATATTTTTACAATTGTTGTACTATTAATTGAGCTTTAATTAATAGTTTTATTTTCTATAATATTATAGCACAATAATTTTTTTCAAACAACGTTATCCTGAGTAGTTAATTAGAAATTATACATTTCAATTGCTCTTGAACAGAAAATGTATTACTAAGTGTGAACATATTCTATTTCGTACAACATTGTTCAGTTTATTTTACTTAAAGACCAAAGACAATAGTAGATTGAATAATATGTTTATAGTACATTGTGTATTGCGCTTTTGACAAGTTAGTTTATAAGTCTCTTACGCCTATATGATAATTTTCAGAAAATGGTTGTTTATGGAATAGCAAATCTTTGAAAAGATCACTCACCAGATTTATTCTGCAGTGAACAACAATAATTATTATTAAATGATACAGTTTATTTTTCTTACACACCGTAAATAAATTTTACTTAAAAACTAAAAAAACAAATTGTGAAACAGAAATTCTAGAAGATTGTAGGGAGGATTATCAATCCATCGGTTAGAAATCAGGGTCAGAATGCTATTCCTCATCCAGGCAAATTACAGAGTCGTCATCGGAAGTGTTTTCAACTCTAGGGGTGGACAGTGGGGAGGGATCGTAAACAGGCGAGGAGGGATTGTAAACAGGCGAGGAGGGAATCGAAGCTGATGATGAATGACCTTCGCTACTTGATATCACTCGACGATAGCGTTTGGCCGCTGCGCTGCTCATCATTAAACTTGCCTTACGTTTAAGTTTAACCGCTTTCTCTTTCAGTTTTGCGGCCTTCTGCTCCCATTCGGCCACCTTCTGCTCTCGTTCGGCCACCTTCTTTTCACGATCGGTCACTTTCTGTTCCCGCTCGGCCATTTTGAGATTGGAAACAATCGTGGGGTGAACGTTAGCAGGCAAGCAAAGATCCTTGCTGCTTGAGCTCGCACTGCACTTGGCCGCTTCTTTTTTTCTTATTAAGTTCGCCTTACGTTTCTTTTCAGCCAACTTCTGCTGACGCTCAGCTGCTTTCTGTTCCAGGTCAGCCTGTGTGGGATTAGAATCGGGCGAAGAGGAAAAGCAGCAGGATGATAAAATATCCTCGCTAGTCGAGTCCGTCAGAAGATCGCGTTTGGCCTCTATATTCTTCCTCATTAAAGTCATCTTACGCTTTCGTTCGGCCGCCTTCTCATCTAGATTGTCCGGTGAGGGCGAGGCGATGCCTCCGGTTTCACCCTCTGAAGAAGGGGAACTGAAAAATAAATTCTTTCCTAAGAATAGGTCTTGTGAATGCCTACGTATTGAAGAGATAAGTGATCCTCAATGATAAGTCGGTAATGCTGGATTAAGAAAATCTATATTAAGTTTTTTGTCTAACACGAAATATAAGACAAAGTTAAGATAATTTTCGGATTAGTTAAAACTATAGCGCGAACCAAAAATAACTATCAATTGCAACTTATAATTCTTTTACTCAATACTTTTCTATTTTAATCTTTTTTATGCATCAATATCAATAACTGTATTCATCAATATCAATATCATAACAAATCATATCAAATCAATATCATAACAAATAGGTTATACAAAATTAAAAATAAAAATTAATTATTTCAATATATTAGAGAAAGTTTGAGAATTTTGTTTTGTATGGTTTGTTTTGCTTCTCGTGTAATTTACCTTTGGCAAAAGCCGTTATTTTATGAAATACGATAGCTTACTGTTGCTACCATGTACATTGCAATACCTCATTATTGTCTAAATACGCATTCGTGTGTTAGGTGGTATTGTTATTTTTGTAATGAAATATAAAAATGTTTTGCTTGTTTTGATACTGTAAAAATACGTATAGTGGTGGTTACCTATTTAAGTCAGTGCAATATTTATGCTGTAGGTTAAATTAAAGTTTTGCGTTCCTACTGAGTCGCCTTAAACCAAATCTGTGTCTGTAATTTTGGTGTATTACAAAATGCATCATTTCAAACAAAATTAAAAAATATTGTACTTATAGTACAGTTTCTCTGGTGACATAAACACCTCTGACTTTATCAATTTGGCTCATTCTATTTTATAATGAAATGTAAAATAAAAAATTCTATTTCACATTTAGAAATTAAAAGGTTTTGATTCAATGAAGGGTAAGTCAGATAATTCTATGTTAAATAGAATAATGAAATCAATGAATCACTAGTTGTACAATACTATATTTCCAGCAGTAAGAGCATTATATTATAAGCAGTCATATTGATAAGCAAATGTGTCTTAATGCTGCTATATCAAATTGCCGTTGCTGATGATATAAGGTAATGATATAAGACTGCCTGAATTGCTTTCAAAGCCGTGGTCTCGAACCCCCGAACGTACAAAAACATACCGTATCACGTTACATACCAGTCCTTTTCTTCATCCGGGTGTTGCAAGCTTTTATCGGTCTCCTCCTCTGCAGTGTTAGCCTCATCTATAATAGAAAGGAATTTTTTGACAGGATTGTGGAAGTTTAGGATAATTTTGTATGTGAGAGAAAAATTTCTCAAGGGAATGGAAAAGTGTTAAATATAACGGATGGATTACTAAAGCCACAACACATCCCTTAATTGATACAAACGGACATAAATAATGATTTCACTCACCGGATGAGACTTCTATCGGTTTTTGCGTGGCAGCCTGTGTGGGCTTAGAATCGGGCAAAGAGGAATAGCAGGAGGATGATAAAATATTCTTGCTAGTCGAGTCCGCCAGAAGATCGCGTTTGGTCTCTATATTCTTACTCATTACGGTCATCTTACGCTTTTGTTCGGCTGCCTTCTCATCTAGATTGTCCGGTGAGGGCGAGGCGATGCCTCCGGCTTCACCCTCTGAAGAAAGGGAACTGAAAAATAAAATCTTTCCTAAGAATAGGTCTTGTGAATGCCTACGTATTGAAGACATAAGTGATCCTCAATGATAAGTCGGTAATGCTGGATTAAGAAAATCTATATTAGTCCCAAAGAGTTTGCGAGAAGAAAAATGTACTGAATAGCACAAAAGCATTAAACCAAATCTGTTTCTGTAATTTTGGTGTATTACAAAATGCACCATTTCAAACAAAATTAAAAAATATTGTACTTATAGTACAGTTTCTCTGGTGACATAAACACCTCTGACTTTATCAATTTGGCTCATTCTATTTTATAATGAAATGTAAAATAAAAAATTCTATTTCACATTTAGAAATTAAAAGGTTTTGATTCAATGAAGGGTAAGTCAGATAATTCTATGTTAAATAGAATAATGAAATCAATGAATTACTAGTTGTACAATACTATATTTCCAGCAGTAAGAGCATTATATTATAAGCAGTCATATTGATAAGCAAATGTGTCTTAATGCTGCTATATCAAATTGCCGTTGCTGATGATATAAGGTAATGATATAAGACTGCCTGAATTGCTTTCAAAGCCGTGGTCTCGAACCCCCGAACGTACAAAAACATACCGTATCACGTTACATACCAGTCCTTTTCTTCATCCGGGTGTTGCAAGCTTTTATCGGTCTCCTCCTCTGCAGTGTTAGCCTCATCTATAATAGAAAGGAATTTGTTGACAGGATTGTGGAAGTTTAGGATAATTTTGTATGTGAGAGAAAAATTTCTCAAGGGAATGGAAAAGTGTTAAATATAACGGATGGATTACTAAAGCCACAACACATCCCTTAATTGATACAAACGGACATAAATAATGATTTCACTCACCGGATGAGACTTCTATCGGTTTTTGCGTGGCAGCCTGTGTGGGCTTAGAATCGGGCAAAGAGGAAAAGCAGGAGGATGATAAAATATCCTTGCTAGTCGAGTCCGCCAGAAGATCGCGTTTGGTCTCTATATTCTTACTCATTACGGTCATCTTACGCTTTTGTTCGGCTGCCTTCTCATCTAGATTGTCCGGTGAGGGCGAGGCGATGCCTCCGGCTTCACCCTCTGAAGAAAGGGAACTGAAAAATAAAATCTTTCCTAAGAATAGGTCTTGTGAATGCCTACGTATTGAAGAGATAAGTGATCCTCAATCATAAGTCGGTAATGCTGGATTAAGAAAATCTATATTAGTCCCAAAGAGTTTGCGAGAAGAAAAATGTACTGAATAGCACAAAAGCATTAAACCAAATCTGTTTCTGTAATTTTGGTGTATTACAAAATGCACCATTTCAAACAAAATTAAAAAATATTGTACTTATAGTACAGTTTCTCTGGTGACATAAACACCTCTGACTTTATCAATTTGGCTCATTCTATTTTATAATGAAATGTAAAATGAAAAATTCTATTTCACATTTAGAAATAAAAAGGTTTTGATTCAATGAAGGGTAAGTCAGGTGATGATATAAGACTGCCTGAATTGCTTTCAAAGTCGTGGTCTCGAACCCCCGAACGTACAAAAACATACCGTATCACGTTACATACCAGTCCTTTTCTCCATCCGGGTGTTTCTCCAAGCTTTTATCGGTCTCCTCCTCTGCAGTGTAAGCCTCATCTATAATCGAAAGGAAATTTTTGACAGGATTGTGGAAGTTTAGGATAATTTTGTATGTGAGAGAAAAATTTCTCAAGGGAATGGAAAAGTGTTAAATATAACGGATGGATTACTAAAGCCACAACACATCCCTTAATTGATACAAACGGACATAAATAATGATTTCACTCACTGGATGAGACTTCTATCGGTTTTTGATCATCAGACATAATTTCCTGCTAATTAACTGGATGACAAAAAGAGTATCTATTCACGAAAGAGAGTTGAACAACTATTACCGCCTCGACGATTCCCGCTTTTATAAAATGATACCAGTGCGTAAAACTATAGACAAAAAGTCAAAGACTGACCTTCCATATTCCTTAATAAAGTAATTTTAAAAAACTGTTTTAATTACGAATATGTTGCAGTGCTATTAAGATATTTTTTAGTAACCTCATAATATTTAAGGGTAACGAAATCAAGAGTTGACTGTGTTTTTTTCAAAAATGAATCGTGTGCGCATCCGTTAGAACAGTCTGAAAATTTGTCTTTATTATGTACCAGAAAAAACCATTAAATATATGACAAATATTATTAAAAATAATGTTACCCCGTGATCACTTCTTTTATGCTAATTTACGATATTCGATTAAAAATAAATGAGGCACTCTCCCAGATAGGATATTATTACATAAAACTGTGTTGAAAATTTTCTATTTGGCTATTTATAATAAGAAAACATATTTTTTAACTGAAGATTGAAGGAATTTCTGATAAAGCGTAAAATAAATATTTTCAAAGTGAATATGTCAACTTTTAAGCCACAAATAGATATAAACTTTACAGTTGATAAAATATGTCAATTCAGTAGTGGTTCCATAAAGTTTCCAATTTAGCTTGTTCTCCCAATGAGTTTGGCATAATATTTTATATATTTTTTTATTTATTCCTTCGTATTTTTCGTTCATCCTATCTAATAGTATAACATTGTAAGATTTACGACTATAATAACAATGTATTAAATTCTAAAGTTATAAATAATAAAATAAAAATCGGTGCTTTATTGTGTTCTACTGGACGCAGGGAGGCGGTACAAACGATGATAGTTCTAATTAAAAAAATATTACTTTCATTATGTACGGTATTTTCCTAACATATATATGTGCCTAGCAAATAAAAGAATTAAATGTTTTTCGAAATACAAAAGTTATCGCGGATAAGCTTTAGCGAGCCGGTGCCGGTTCACTTTTTAATTAAACGTAATAGTTTCATTTCGACCCATTCTTGTCTATTTATACTGTCTACATAATTGTCTATTTATTTTAAATGTCAAAATTGGTTCGGTGATTCTACCGAACATTACTTTTCTGAACACGAACACTCCGAGCAGGAATAGTCCGAACACAAACTCTCCGACCAAGAATACCCCGAACACCGATTCTTTCGGACTCGGAATCTTCCGCACACAGAACCTTCCGGATATAGAATACTTCGCACACCGAATACTCCGAACATTTAAATATTTTTAATAGAAAAATCATTGTTTTATTGTAACGTGGAATGTTTTATGGCAATTATGCCAAATATTTTTCAAAATGAAAACAAGAAACGTATTTAATTTTCATGTATATAAGCAGTTTATAATTTTATTCGTATTTTGGCTTATTAATTTTGAAAATTGTGTTGTATTATAATTGTGCTGATATTTTTGATTATATTGAAAGGAAATACCATGCATAAAAACATTTAAAATTGCAAATTGATATTAACAGTACTTTAAACATAATTTTATTATCTTATTGATACACATATTATACATATTTTACATTCACTTGACAAATGCAAAAATGTGTACAATTGGTCATTGGACATGTATACATCAAATTTTAAACATATTATGTGTTTTATTGCAATGACTTAAATAAATAATTTTAGCAATTATTATTATTGAAAGAAATGAAAGTATAGTTGAAGTTATTCTTAGATCTGTTTATTAATCCGTTTTTTGATGATTAATATTATATTCCCCCCTCCCACCCATCCTATCTTATGAACGGGGCGTATCGAGAGCGATTAGGTTACCACTAGTCCTGTCCAAGCCCTATCCTTCTATCCCTACTCTCTTTGGAAAAAGAGAGATTGGTCAACTGAGTAACAAGCAGTTCTCGTTTAAACACTTATGTTGAGATAAACTGATGGCCATAGACTATTATACTTAGGACTGTGACTTTTTCTTTTAATTTGCAATACTTCTTTGTGAATTAATGTTATACAATGACAAATGTAGGTATTATAGCTTTAAGATAGATTTTTCGTGTTCATTTTTTAAAACTTTATAAAGCATCAAAAAAAATAGTTTAATGTAGTTTGGTGGTTTGGTATTCAATATAAGTTTTTATTTCAGAATTAAAGTCAATTAATGTTATTGTTGAGAGTTTTAATACATGTTTTGATGTTATAAAAACGTTATAATCTCATGAACAAAATTTTAACGTGCATTTATTGGTGTAAAAGCTCAATAATTTTACTAAAATACTTTAGTTCTTCTAATAAGATTGGATTTACTTTACTGAAAAATTCCATTTCTATGTGGATTTAGTGTTGGGACATAGCAGTCTTAAGTTCCAAGCAGTGCTGTAGAAAATCAGCAAATTCTGAGCTGGCCGTTGAATCTCTGCCTTTACTAACAAATTGTATGGCGGTTATACGTAGATCAACTCTAAATTCCAATTTGTGAGCTTATTTTTCGTTAAATGTAACATGTATGTTTGAAAGATTTCTCGTATGGATATTCTGTGATTCGTTGGTGTTATTAATTTACAATTTACGATACATCGGAAGGGCCATATATGCAAATTAAGTAATGATTGTAAGAAATATAGCGAATCGCAAGATATGCGATGTATGGCAAAAACCAATAAAATTTAACTTCCCACTATTAAGTATCACAATTGTATAGAATATAAATTATAAATTACATAAACGACGGTAACAAGCGGAATTCATATAATATTATATAAGATTTTGACGCCTATTGTGATATTATGAAATACATGCTGCGTCTTTTATCATATAATAATGGTAATATACCAAGTAAATGACGATTTAATCAATAACAATATAAAAAAAATAATGAAGTGAATTGTGCTATCCTAGTTTGACTTACTGATTTTTGATTACTGATATGACTTGAGAAATCTTATGGAAAGATTGAGTGACGAACCAGTGTGCACAAATAAATTTCGAGATTAATATTAATTGATTAAAATCCCAATAATGACGTTGGTTTTTTTAATTAACTATCCAACCTCATATTCTGTATTGAAATATGGTAAAAAAATAATTTAAAAAAATGATTTGGCATCTTTGTTTGCTTTTGTTCTCAGAGATTTTTATTAAAAAACCTTAGAAAATGTGATTTTTTCTTATTTAAAAAATGATTTAATTGAAAAGATATATAATTACAATATATATATGTATTTGCTTCAAAATAATAGTAATAAATGGTTTCATAATGACGTGATATTACTTTGAAAATTATGACACCGGCCCGCTCATCTGAAAAAAGTACCTGTTTTCAACTCAATAGCATGGCTTTGACTATAGGGGGCTTTGGTTGGGATGATTATAAATATTTTTTAGATTTACGAATCAATAGAAGTCAGAGAGTAATGTTATTTATTTAAGAGTACATATCAACACATTTATGTAGTAAACAAATCACGATACCATGAAAACAGTTTTATCAAAAAAATATAATATATTACTAAATAAGAAGGAAAAAAGACATTTTATTTATTAGCATTGTAGAAAATTAACAGGATTTTTCATTAACCCTTTGTACGCCATCGTCTCACCCGTGAGTCGCATTCGTATTGAATACTTCGACGTTGGCGGCTAACTGGTTAAACTCAATATGTAACTACAAACATAAATATACAAAAATGAGATTTTTTTAGCTACATTATTTATTTTAATATGTTAGCAAGCAATCATTGTGTCAACTGTCTAAAAAGTTCGACTCATGGTAGATCTAAAATCCAAATATGAAAAGTTTACAAAATATGTATTTATTTTAATATAATAAAAACAAAATATACATATACAATATACATGTTTACAAAATATATATTTATTACAATATAATATAATAAAATTAAAATTAAAATATTTTACATAACAAATTTAATAATGTATCTATCATTCAAGTTAACAGTCAAGGTATCAGATTTTCAAGCCACATAAAATCAAATCTAGAAAAGAGATTTTTAACATATTGACAATGTCGGGACTTGAACCCAGACCCACATGACCGCTAGAGTAAAACTCTTACTACTAAATTACAGAGACTGGCCATTCTATTTTATCGGTTTATTTATACACTAGTATTTAAAAGTCTAAGCAAAACGTGTTGTTTATTTGCTAATCATATCTTAACTATTTTAGGGTTTTCCGAAAACCCACCTGCAGGACGGTCTGTGAGAATGGCCAAAAAGCCAGAGGTAAAATTACATGCTGTAATCTTAACCGTTTGATTAGTAACGCCGTACACAATTTTTCATATATATTATTTCAAAATATTAACCATTAAATATTTTTAAGTTCTTTTAATTTCGTCAGAAGACATTTATCCGTAAATTTTTGCAAACATATATTTTTATTATTTGTTGCAAAAAAATATTTCTCAAGTGAAAGCATTTCGGCATTTCGATTCTTTCACTCGATCAATTAAAATCAAAAGTAATAGTTACTAAAAATATACATATATCAAAAGTAATAATAAATCAGCTCATTCACACTTTTTAATTGTGCGTTTTGAAAATAAATAAAAATTCTTCCTGTAATAATTATTAATATTCTTTTTAGGTTGACCCCAATATCAAAAAATGTTCTTATATTTTTGTGCGTAGTATTACTATTAGTAAAAATAATCAAAATATACGAAAAACCCTCAGTCAATAAAAAGTAACTTACTACTGAAATTGAAGCAATTCTTTTAAGTTGGCTTATTAAACCTTCGAGTGCCGTCAAGAAAAAATCTTGAAGAACAATCGTCAAGAACACTTTTTGTGTAGATAGCGGCAAAATCAATAGTAAATTTTGTAGTACAATTTTATTTTAGTAAGGTAAAAATATCAAAGTATTTTAGTTCTGCAGTTTTTAATCATTTTTATGCGTTGATAGCTATTTCGGCTTTCGCCATCGTCAGAACTATGATTTAAGTAAATGCCAACTTTGTGAGTTAAAACAAAATTTTGATTTGATTCTAGTGAATAACATAACATGGCGAGCTTTCTTTTTGGAGAATTTGTGCTTTTATAAGTAGGCTTTCTTGCCATTTTTTACTACTGCTTTTAATATGAAAATATGTAATGTTTTTTTTATTCATTGTAAAAGTCTTAAATTTATAATTTGTCAATCTTAGGCAATGTAAAATAAATGAATAAAGCATTTTTTCGAGTACTCTTAACGTATTTTTTCTTCGGAGTGGATCAAACGTACTTTATAGTTTAAGTTTCCCCCTTCAGGTATTAATCTGCTGACGTTGAAGTATAAGAAGGGTCGGTAGCCATTAACAGATCTACAATATTTTCGCACAAAATGATTGTAAAATAATAACATTTTTATTTTGTAAACAAAAGACCTTTTAGCACTATGTGCATTTAATCCAAAACAAATGTTTATATTCAGCATGTATTATCTCTTATATCGTGAGTTTCTATTTAAGAGTAGACTATTTTTTTTAAAGCACTACTGACATGAGATTACGACGTTTTTATAACATCAAAACATGTATTAAAACTCTCAACATTAACATTAATTGACTTTAATTCTGAAATAAAAACTTATATTGAATACCAAACCACCAAACTACATTAAACTATTTTTTTTGATGCTTTATAATGTTAAAAAAAATGAACACGAAAAATCTATCTTAAAGCTATAATACCTACATTTGTCATTGTATAACATTAATTCACAAAGAAGTATTGCAAATTAAAAGAAAAAGTCACAGTCCTAAGTATACTAGTCTATGGCCATCAGTTTATCTCAACATAGGTGTTTAAACGAGAACTGCTTGTTACTCAGTTGTCCAATCTCTCTTTTTCCAAAGAGAGTAGGGATAGAAGGATAGGGCTTGGACAGGACTAGTGGTAACCTAATCGCTCTCGATACGCCCCGTTCATAAGATAGGATGGGTGGGAGGAGGGAATATAATATTAATCATCAAAAAACAGAGTAATAAACAGATCTAAGAATAACTTCAACTATACTTTCATTTCTTTTAATAATGCGTTTTAGTATTTTACAATTTATTATACCACTTATGTTCAAAAGCGCCCTATTTATGAAGATTTATTCCAATTATACGATACAAATGAAATGATAGTTGGCACTGGCCAAAACAAAGCCAAACATGGATTGGAAATTGTGCTGTATCCTGATAGGGCCGATATCTTTGATCGTACTGAAAAAAAATATCATTCATATAGGTATTTAATATTGAAAATTCACATACACAGTATTTTTACATGATTTTATTTTCTTTTTCATACTCATATATTATACATCTATTTAAAAAATGTGTAGGTATATCAAATTTTAAACATACATAAATTGTAATTTAAACATTAGACTATAGTTATTGATGAAAACAATTCTCAAAGAAATAATTAACAATATTAATGTTGGTACATATAAAAATACATGTGCCCCCTGTGTGGTAAAGTGGTCAACGTTGTTGGCTTCGGTTACTTAGGTCACGGGTTCGAACCCCAGTACTGACAGTTTTATAAATTGATTTTTCCATCGATTTATGAATTTCTATTCGAAGGCATGGATGGATGTATGTGATGTTTTGAATTTCCCCTTCCCACCCGTCCTATCATTTGAAAGGGGTGTATCGAGAGCGATTAGCTAACCACTAGTACTGTCCTAGCCCTATCCTTCTATTCCTATTCTCTTTGGAAAAAGAGAGATTGAGCAACTGAGTAACCAGCAGTTCTCGCAGGAACACTTCTGTTGAGATAAACTTCATTAGGAGTCCATATGCTCCACATTGGGAGCCGTCATGGTAAATATGTTAGGAGCTTCGTTTTCGTTTTATTTGGAATATTTTATTATTATATTTATAGAGTGAATTTTCGTTTTTTTAACTTTTTATAATTAAAAATAAAGAAAGTATTTCAGTTTATTTAATTTTATATTTTATTTCAGAACAGATAAATCAATTTATGTCAGTGGACTGATTAAAGAGTTTTAGTATACATATTATGTTTTGATGTTATGAATTTGGCTAAAGTGCTTAAATAAAAGCTAACAAATACATTTTTTTTTAAAGTTTTTGTTGGTATTATGTTCAATGAAAATAAATTTATATTAATAACAGTATTTAAGTAAAATAAATTGAATTACAGTATATTAATTACAAGCTTATTCTAACTGAAAATCAACTAAATGCCGCTAATAGCAACGCAGTTCTGTAGGAAATTGCCAAACTATTATACAAGGAGATTAGGGAATGCGATAATTTATTGAAATACGAATATGATATCCGTATGAAACAGGCCATAAAGTTGTCGTATTGAATTTCTTATATCCATAATTGAGCAAATTTGAAATATGTCGACGAATTTTCTTTGTAATATTTGTTAATTATCGGTTCTTTAGATTCCTAAATTTGTTTTTTTTTTATATTGTGCTATTGGGAATTAAATATTGTAGGAATTGCATTGCTTTTTGTGGAATTGTCAATTTTCAGGGAGAAAATGGGTAGCATGTTGTAAAGAGTATTTACCTTTCATGATACTTCTTGTTTTCAGTCATTCAAGAAGAAAGAACGAAGCATTTGAAGGTGGTTAAACCATATCCAACTTTTTTGTATTGTTGTGGAGTAATATAACAAATAAGACCGCCTTTATTTATGTTTTCATTCAATTGTTTAATAAAATATCAACAAAAAACAAAGATAAGTAATAAAATAACAAAGAAACCAGTCAACCAAATTTAAACAATGGACTTCCACAAAACTGTTATATTCAATGAATCAAAATCTTTTTATACACAAATATTTTTAAAAAAAAGTTAAGAATGTGAAATTCTAGGTAATTGTCTGTTTTGGACATTAGTTGATAATTCATTTAATATTCTTATATTGGAAAAGGGTACAATTTTTTTTACCCCAAATTCATAAAAATATTTTCTTTTAAAATCCATTAATATCATAAGATTTCACACCAAACAGCGTGAGCTTTAGTTAACTGATGGTTCGTTGATGATGTTGTTGCCTGCCTGAGAGGTATTGCTGGGATCTCTTCTGAATGTAGGTGTGGGCATGGAATCCTGCAAGGATAAAATATGCCATTAACAATTACTCAGGAGTCTACTGTTCTAATTTATCGAAAGATTTTAAATTTTTATCTAAATTCATAATATTATGTAATGGTATAGAAACTAACAATTTCAATGAAACCTCTATTATTCATTTAGACTTTGAAAGTTTGTGACAGGGTAAATTATAATATTTTTAACCTTACTGCATTAGCGAATATATTATAAAAATTTTCTTTAACTGTAAAAATCATTATTATTATGCCACTTTAGAGACAATTCGATGCTTAATCTGTTTTCGCGCAAACCTGCATTTATTTGGTAATTTGTAAAATCAATTAAATTGTGTCATTTACAAGATTTTAAAATATCAACCTTTTCTCCTTGCAAAATATTTTTTGTGTCACTAACGTGCATGCCAAACTACGGTACAACTCTGGGCAAGTATTTTGTTAAAAATTCATTGAGCAACCTGTTCACAGTATTAATTATTGTAATTGAATGTGACTTGCTTCTTGACTTCAGAAATTTTATATTTGTTTCCAAGTTCTACTTTTGATTTTATTCAAATGTTTTTCCAATAAATGTGAATTAATTTAAGATTTCGACTGAAGGTGCTTGGTGGAATTTCAATATTAAATTTGAATCGTTCAAATTATGTACACAGTCAGTTCAAGTTCATCCGTGCACTTGAACGCCTGAAGATGCCGAAAGGCGAAACCCGGGTCGTTAGTGACAAAATCTGTGGGAGTGTACATAATTTGAACGATTCAAATTTAAATGTGAATTATAAGAAAAAAGGTTTGTTTATATGCTTCCTCTTCTTCTTTGACCATATTCGCTCCCTATGTGGAGGGTATGACGGCCACACGGCACCTCTGTGTTTCCCTGTCTCTCGCCAATTGCTTTGCTTCCTCCCATGACATGCCAGCATCCCTCAGTTCCGTCGGGTAGTATCCATAGGGTGTACTTGACGAAATCCCACTGGTCGAAAGAAGATGCGGGCAGGATTGAGGCTTTCCAGAGGCATCCGCAGCACGTGACCCAGTCGCTGTCTTGTACGTTCCCTTATCTCAGAATTCCTCACAAAATTCAAAATATGTTTATATACCCAACAGAAAAAAGTTCCAACCCTTTCGTTGACTAATATCTTCCTTTCAATCGTAGTCAGTGGCGTAGCATGGGGGGGGGGGGCGGACCGCCCGGGCGACACATTTATGTGGGCGGCATTTTCGAAAATGAAAAGAAAATTTTGAAAGTAGTATGAAAATAAAGATTGATATGTATACATAACCAATGTAAGCAATATCACTTTCACTATATTTTCTCCCGCCCACTGACAATATATACTTTTTTGGAGGCGGCATTTTTGAAATTTTCAAAGATAAAAAAACAAATACAAATTGTTTTGGATATAGAATCAATGTGAGCTTTATTTCAATATTATGCCTTCTTTCGTCTAAGTTGTGCTTTGTATCTTACTGATTAAACACAACTTTTTGGGGGTCGCTTTTTTAAGAAATAGAAAAAAACTTCAGAGGTGATAAACAAAAATTGTTTCGTATAAAGAATCAATGCCAGCGATAATTAATTCACCATTTTTTCCTGGCATGATTATGCTTTGTAAAACACTAAAAACAAGATCATGGTAGCATTGCTTAGGAAGAATTAAAAATTTTGTTGCTGTTCCTGCTAAGCAAACAGAGATATGAAGAAAAATTGAAATACCCTTATACTTTTGCAATTTATATAAAAAATCTATTTCTTATTTAATTTGCATTCATACCAGATCGACCAGTGGTGACTTTTGACTTATGCGATTTGTACACTCAAAAAAAAAACATTCGGGGTCGTTAGTTTTTTCCGACTACGGTAACGACTCCAACTCTACAACCATGTTTTTAATAAAACAGATAAAATAGATGTTGATAGCGTTTCTTACGATTTTGTGAAGAGAAAAGCCAGAAAATTAAATTTTAAATATGTTTTTTTCCCTAATGTTATGTTTACAAAATAAAATCTGGTACCTTTGGTTATGAATTAAAGTACAACTTTATATTCGTTTACTTATTTGTAGAACGAATACTTTTATTAAAAAGAATAATTTGTCACTTTTCCTCCAAACATAATAAAAAGACAATTGACTAATATTTTTTTTTTGACACATTAAAAAAAGTTCGTGCTCTGAAAAAAATCCAAAAGAAAAAAAATCAAAACACAATATTTTTAGAGAAATTGTATTTATAAATAAAAAAAAATTCTTCACCTGGAGTATCAGCAAAAAAAATATAAGTGATTTAAAAAAAAAGACAAATTATTGAGGGGGGGGCGGCAAATTCAAGAAACGCCCTGGGCGGCGGGACCCCTTCCTACGCCACTGATCGTAGTGTTAAAATTGAATTCATCATGGACACTTCCCGGATATCTCGCAATAACATCCAGAATGTGATCATTGTCACAAATTTGAAAATTGATCAAAAAACATAAAAACATCATTTACAAAAAATATTTATCACTTGACTGACAATTTGAACATTAATGGAATAAGATCCATGATGGTTTTAGTATGCCTATTTTTCCACGTGCGGAGTCACATGTAGGTGATTACACCAGGTAAACCTGCCTTTGTAAGAAATGTTATATTAGGAGCAACGGCATAATTTTTCGTTCAACTATGTATTGATTTTATTGATTGCACTGTTTTTATGTTGTTGATAGAATTCCTTAAATACATTTTTAAAAATATCAACGTCATCTCGATAAGGAAGTCTTTATTACTTAATCACAAATCTAATAAGATAATTTTTAAAACTATATTTTACAGCTATAATTACGTCAGTCATTGCTTTTGAAATTCGGTATGGTTGCTGAAAATAGGTATCCGACATTTCAATAGCATTTTACGTATCGCAGTGCCTTTACTTTAAATTGAAAACGTGACATCTTGTGTGTTTGACAGATCGATAATAATAATCAATAAATGTTGCAATGTTTGTCGTACACCAACCTTCAGATGATAATACAAAAAAATTTGTGCCCGACTCGAATGGGTGAAGTATTTGAGACCGTCTAAAATAAATTTTACTATTGATTCCGACGGTCTGTTATTTCAACCCATTCGCGCCGAACACGATATTTTTTGTATTAGTATTTGACTGTTGGTACGAGTTAAATATATTTACATTTATGTTCGCACCTTTTTTCAAACGTAAGTGGGGAAGCTTTCTGCCGTAAGCCGTAAACAAAAAACTATATTTTACAGAAATAATAATGATACATTTGTACTTTGAACTATCATCCAAACAAATGAAGAAAATCCACTTATTTTTATTATGGTGTTTTGCAAATAATCTATGTTAAATTACATGCACAAGTTGCTTTGACTTTCATTGATCATATTCGTGAGTGAAAACAAATAATTTGGAACTTCACATTCACTACCCAATTGGGCTATAAATTCGCCAGTCATCGCTTTTGAAATTCGGTATAGCTACTGAAAATAGGTATCCGAAATCACCTTTTCTTTAAATTGAAAATATGACAATCCACTATGTGACGTTCTGTGCATTTGACAGATCGAAGATTAAAATCAACGAATGTTGACCAACCTTCAAATGATAATACAAAAAAATAGTGTTCGACTCGAGTGGGTAAAGTATTTGAGACCGTCCAAAATAAATTTTACTATCGATTCCGACGGTCTGTTATTTCAACCCATTCATGCCAGACACGATATTTTTTGTATTAGTATTTGACTGTTAGTACGAGTTAAATTTATTTGCATTTATGTTCGCGCTTTTTTTCGAACGTATGTGGGGAAGCCTTTTGCCGTAAACCTTAAACAAAGGCGATATTTTGTTTATTTTTATTATTTGACTTAATGAAAAACGAATACGATGTCGGGAATCGAAGACCGAGTTTGATTATTTCTTTCATATTTTTAAATGCTTTACAACATGCTAAGTACTCATTTTCACCCTGAAAATTGACCAATTCCACAGAAAGCAATGCGATTCCTTGGATATTTAATTTCCAATTGGACAATATACAAAAACAAATTTAAGAATCTAAGGAACCGATAATCGATGCAAATTAAAAAAATATAAGGAAAATTCGTCGACGTATTTCCAATATGCTCTATTAAGGATATAAGAAATTCAATTCGACATCTTTCTGTTTCTGTTTCATACGGATATCATATTCGTATTTAGCGTAAATTATCACTTTCCCTGATCTCCTTGTATGATAGTTTGGCAATTTCCTAGAGAACTGCGTTGCTGTATGTAGAAAAGGTGGCATATTTGTAGTAAACATAAGACATATTATTGTCTTATTACAATCACTCTTATGCGTATATAGCGAGTGGGCAGGAGTAATCAGGCATAAAAATACTGGAAGAATATTTTCAGTTCTTGACATTGTGTTCGTTTCATAGATTAATTTGTTAAAATAACTAATGTATCATCTATGTTTACCATAGTAATAGAGGTTATGTTTACTTCAGAGAATAGTTTGACAGGAGTACGACGATTAGTGTGGACAAACGCGATATTTCATTGGTACCAACTTAAAAAATATATTGCCTATGGTTGATTATTTCAGACCGTCGGAAATAAGTACCATGCCGCCAGAATAAGCCTGCTGGAGGGTAAAACACACATATGTGCGCATGGTATTCAGTATATTGAAAAAAACGCTGACAACCATTCTTCTAGAAAATCACACTTTATATTCTGCGTTTTTTTATCAATTTCCCAATTCCAAAAGAATGCACTTAAAATGACATTAAAAATTGATAAATCCAAAAGAATTCAAACTACCAACACACTGGCTGGACTATTTCCTTCATCGACATGAACTCTCTAGAACACGGTTTCTCAACCGAGGGCCAGGTGGTTCCCCTAGGGTTGCCAGATTTCTTGCAAGTCAATCCGGGACATTTGTCCGATTTGCTGACTTTCGAACCCAAAAACCCAGGAATTTACCGATTTGCCCAAAGTACCAGCGTGACTCGTTTTTTTTTTTTAGCTTGTCCAAGACTTTCGAATCCAAAAACCTAGGAATTTACCAATTTGTCCAAAATAACAGTTTAAATAATTGTATCCAACTCATCCGAGATACGGTAAAGTGATTCCAATTCCGGGACACCTAGCAACCCTAGCGACAGTATGTCCTAAGGGGACCACAGTGAAAAAATCATTTTAGGGGAGCCATAGGCAAATCCTGGAAGAGCTATAAAAAAGAGTCGCATTTATTCATTTTAGGAAATCTGTATATCCCAGGGTAAAATCTGCCAGCGAGCAAAATTTTCAAGGATTTGTCCCGAAAAAGTTATTTGCTTTTATAAAAAACGGGTAAGAGAGCCACAGAAAATATGAGACTCAACTATGCTCTATTCAGCAATATTCAAACAATTGAAGATTTTTTACTAAACAATGGATATGAAAATTGAATAACGAATCTTGATTTATCAATGTATCCCCGCCATTCACAGATATTTCCTTCGTTCTTTGTGTATTATCCACATCCTCTTTTTTATTTGACAGCTAAAGCCGCATATCCACTACGTTTGCGAACCTTCATTGGAGTGTTTATTTGAACGTTAAGCGAACGTGTTATCTGAATTAGTGGCAAATACTGCTTTCATAATCTTTGATTATTTGTGATCATAATACATAAAGTGATCGATGTTTTTTTTTTATTGTATTGTTTTAAATGAGTTTTTTTGACAAATAAAGGGTTGCACAAAATACTTTTTCCACCAACCATTAATTAAATATTTGTTGACATTGACAAAAAAATTAGAAGCCAGGCGTATTGTGACGATGGCCATATATATATATCATGCATATAAATAACTTATATATATAAAGAATGTATGTCAACTATCAATATGCAATATTTGGCAAAACACACAGTCAGCATGACTGCATGGGTTAAACACAATATATTGTGTTTAACCCGTGCAGTCATGCTGACTGTGTGTTTTGCCAAATATTGCATATTGATAGTTGACATACATTCTTTATATATATAAGTTATTTATATACATGATATATATATATGGCCATCGTCACAGTATCTCTAAATTTTGTGGAAATCTGTTTATACTTCATAACGAACGGGTGTTTATTAGGTATGCTCATTTGTTATGGGTAAAATAGTTACAAATAACCTGATTGATGTATGAGTATATCCAGCGGTGGGCTGCCAAAATCTTAACAAGGGGCTTGGTAAATGTCAGCCAAAATGCCTACACATTATAGATCAGTGTTTCTCAACCTTTTTGGGCCCGTGGCCCTTTTTGAGTGTCTTATTTTTCTATGACCCCCCCCCCACTTGTTTTGCACTACTGAAGTCTTATAAAGAATTTTGGGACCCGAAGGGAAGCCCCATTTTTTTAGGCCTTCCTAGAATTTGAAATCCAAAATCCCAGAAATTTGCGGATATCCCAAAATGAATGTCGTGAGACTTTTTTTAGGCCTTCTTAGATATTCCAATTTCTAAAACAACAATGTACGGATTTCGAAAAATTTGCCCGTGGCCCCCCAAAATTGTACTGTGGCTACCCTAAAAAGCCCCCTGAGGCCCCTTTAAGACATGCTGTAGCCCCCCCGTTGAGAAATCCTGCTTTAGACGATGCATAACCCGTAGCCCGAGGGTCACATGTGGCTCCTTTGTTTTTGTTGTTACCATCGAATGTATCATCTTTAAATTAACTAAAATAATTAAGTTTTTCATACTCGGACCGGTTAATTTTGTAAAATTTCGGCCCGTGCAGACCTATAACATGTTAATAAGTACCCCGAATTCTCTTTTGCGAATTCCTGTTCAAAATAGCATGACCGAATGCAATGTAAACTATCTTTCGTTTTTCTATGTATACCGCATTTTTTTACACTATGCCCGTGTAAAGAAAGGATTGAGCGTACTTAAAATTTCATTTTACTTGCGGCTTGAAATCATCATTAAAAAAATGCGGCCCGCTAGATGAAACAGTTGTGTTTGTCTGCTTTACACCAAGGATTAACGATAAACACTTGATTTTATTCAAACATAACACATGCTTGATTGACAGCAGGCTTCACAACCCTTGAACATCGTTTAGCTTCTGCACGGCTAATAGAAATATTTTGCACATTTTAATATACACATGGAATTCTATGACGTTTTAATGATATCCAGAATACAGTGCCTCCAAATTTTATTGCACCTGGGGCCTCTCGTTTGCTTAACCCGCCATGCTGATTGTGACTCAAAAAAAATGTTGATGTCTCACCTTTCTTTATTTTCAATGCAATATTCCTGCAACACCGAGTGGATTATTTGCATTATAAGATGAACTTATCTGATTAAAATTTCAAAATCGTGTACCTTGGTAGAAAGACTAGTTCGAAAAATATTTATTCCCCCTAGTTTTAAAAATTCGCCCACTTCATTACTTATAACTATTGTTATTAGCATGTAATGAATTTTCAAAACCTCAGCTCGCCATAATATCGCTTTCTTGAACAAACAACTTACTGCTTTTGTTTATTATCTCACGTACAGATAAATAATATGTTTGTAGTTCCAGGAAGAAAGCTATAATAAAACCAAAAAGAAATGTAAGAAACCTATCCCAAAACTGCAAAATAATTACAGTAAAGAATTGTATGTATGTAAGTTCATAAAAATCTAGACATCTGTTAACAATATAATATCCAACATCGGTATTTTTCAACATAGTCAGACAAAAGACAATAAGCAACGAAGGTCTCTTTTATTAGTCAGTCGAAGTAAATGTTTTTTTTGACAAAATTGAAGGGGCAATAAAGACTTCTTATGTTTCAGAATAAAATGTAACCTTCTACAGAAATTTTAGCTAGGTACTACTGATTTCATCTGAAACGAATGATTTTCTCAACTTAACAAGGGGCTCGCCGGCCGTGCCGAAATTTAACAAGGGGCTCGCGCGAGCCCCCTCCAGCCCATCCCTGAGTATATCATATCTATGTGTAAGAAGGAGGTTCCTTCTTTTAAATACATGCATCCAAAGTTTTCTTCCCGTGGAATGCAGTGGAATGGCGTTCCACACATTTTTAATGTTCGCAAAATTTTATTTCTATTTTCTTTTGAAAACTTCAATTTTTATTCCGAAATACGTTTTAAAATATTTTTTAAATAATAATAATCTCGAAAGATTGATAACTGTCAAAAAAGAATTATCAGAACTAAGATTAAATTTACAAGATCGATTTCTGTTTGAAAGTGTTGGTATTTGTGATATCTATCCTACTGTTTTCTATCCTTACTCTCTTAAAAAAAGGGAGGGTTGTGACTGACAAACAGTTCTCGTAAACAAACTCTGTTGAAATACCTCTATTACAAAGCTACATTCTCCACATTGAAAACGGACATGAATTATAAATAAAAAAGCTTGACCAGATTTGAGTTTTGGCATGTTTTTTTATAAAAAAAAACACTGCATACATCAATTCACCTCTTTAGACAAAAATACGTAGAAACTTTTGCATCAACCTTATATAATATTGTGTCTTAAAACCACAATTAGTTAAGTTCTTTTGTATTAAAAAGGAAATCAGTTTTTAGAATTAAAATAGATTGTTGATTTACTATATTATTTTTATTCGTATGTATAAAAATTGTACCACTGGCGACCTTTTTTCCATTTAACAATAAAACGCAATCAGGATGAACTGTTATCAGAATTCAGGGTACAAGGTATGAGGAAATAAAACTTTTTATATAAAGACTTTATTGGAATATTTTATAATAATATTAACAGTCATATATGTATTCTGGGACAATTTTTTAAAGGCACTTCAATTCTTTCAAAGTTTTCTATAATATTATACTACAATTGTTTTCAGAGAAACTTATCATTTGAAGTTAATTAGAAATTGTACATTTTAATCATTTGTGCTCAGAGAATTTATTAGTATTAAAAATGAAGTGTGAACATATCCTGTTTCATGTTACATTGTTCAATTTATTTTATCTAAATATTAATTAAAAAAAAAAATAAAACAATAACACCACTAGATGAAAGTTGTTAAATGAACACGGTTTTAATCCCCAAATATGCTGAAAAAACAAAAGTCTACTCAAATCAGATTCGTGACTCGAAGAAGCTGGAAACTATTTTTTATAAATAACATTCTATCAATAACATGTTAATAGTACATTGTGCATTTGACAAGTTTGTTAATAAGATGCTTGCGCAGGGCCTGCTTGAGGATTTCTGTGCCTGTATGCGAGGCTCCCCCGGCGCCTTGAAAGAGTAAATCTAAGTGAATAGTGGTAAAATCTTAGTGGGCCACCTGTGCACCTGTATACGCCGTACGTGCACCTGTGTGCGCCGCACTCTGCACACACCACAAGTCAGCCACGTGCTTACGTCAATATCATATATGTAATATTTTTCTTGGAAAATGGTTGCTTATGGCATAGCAAATCTTTAAAAAGATCACCTACCAGATATATCCTGCAGTTGGTAACAATTATTAAATGATTCAGTCTATTTTTCTTACATACGATAAACAAAATTTACTTTAAAAGTGAAAAAACAATATGTTAAACAGAAATCTGAGAACATTGAGGTGGGTTCTCAACCCATCGGTTAAGTCTCCTCAGTCGAGGAAAGATCCCCACTACTCGAGCTCGCCGGATGATAGCGCTGGGCTGCAACGTTTTTCTTCACTAAGGCTTTACCTTTCCATTTGATGGCCTTCTGTTCTTGATCAGAAAGATGCAAAGAGGGAATCGAAGCAGATAAGGAAGAATCCTCGTTACTCGAGCTCGCCAGACGATTGCGTTTGGTATAAACTTTTTTTTTCATTGAGGTCGCCTTACGTTTTTGTTTGGCCACCTTCTGCTCTTGATCGGAAGCAGATGAGGAAGGAGGATAAGCAGACGAGAAAAGATCCTCGCTATCTGAGCTTGCCAAAAGATAGCATTTGACCTGTTCATTCGCTTTCTTTAAGATCTGTTCCCAATCATCTGGTAAGTTTAAGGGTCTGGATCTTTCGGTTTCACTCACAGAAGAGACAGAACTGAAAAATAAATTCGTTTCTAAGAATAAGTCTTGTGAGGCGTTAGGCTGAGAAAACTTTTTGTTTCATTGATAAATAAATAAAATGTCAAATAAAAAATTCTAACTCACATATAAATAAATATAAGCAGATTTTGATTCAATGAAGGGTAAGACAGATAATTCCATGATAAATAGAATAAAGATAGCAGTAAATTACTTTTTGTACAATATGATGTATTTCCAGCAGTGAGAGCATTATATTATAGCAAGTCACATTGATAAGCAAACGTTTTTTTATCAATTGATGGAATTCAAAGACTCAGATTTATAATAGTTAATTACTAATGTCCAGCCCAATTCCAAAAACAGAGTCTATAGAGAGAGATCTTTCAAGCTGATCCTTATTTCTGTTTCTATACAATTGAGTGACAAATTTATTTAACACAATGCATAAAGTATTACATTAGTGCTCCGTGCACCCTCAACGACATATAACAAAATATATGAATATATTAGCTATCAGCTTATTTATCAAAAATGTTGAGTCTTGCAAGCTCAACAGATTATAATGAAATATTTATTTTAGTTCCACAGTGCTTGATACTGAACAGACTGACCGCTAATATAAGGTTTCGAAAATGAATTTAGTGAGCTACTTTTTGGTGAAGTATTGATTTTCCACCACTGATTGAACCGTTAAAAATAAGAAAATGAAAAACGGGGGGGGGGGATTTTTGTTGCATTTTTTAGCAATCAGAAAATTTACTGGCGTGAAAAAGTAAATTACAAACCTATTTATTGAATAAGCCAGAAATTCTAAAAGTAAAAGAAATATACGTAGAAGTAATAGACCTCGGGGCATATATCGACACTCCTGCAGTATTTAAATTGTAAATAATATAATTTTTAGAATTATGTTTAAGTTTGTTAATTATTATGTTTAATTTGCAATTATTTTTCATAGTAGAAGATGTTAAAATAAAAGTCGAAATATAGTTCTATAAAATATCCATACCGTAATTAGAATATTCCTAATGCATGTAAGAAATTAAAAAGATTTTCAAGGCCGGATGCAAAATATAACCATACCTTCCAATAATGGAATCAATGACACTGATCAAAATCTGTCAAATCAGCTCCCAGCCCTACAATTATAGCTTCAAAAAATCGAATCAGTATCTTTGATTATTTAAAAAACTTCGTAGCGATGCAAACTTTCAAATAAAGTTCTCTCAATATTATTACGATGCTTTAGTTCTAAGCCAGGAAATTTGAATTTTGAATATAAAAACACGTCTATTCCAATTGGACGAACGACAAATTCAAAAATATGCGATTCAAAATAAACCTTTTTTAATTTAAGATTTCGACTGAAGGTGCTTGGTGGAATTTCAATATTAAATTTGAATCGTTCAAACTATGTTCATTCTCACAGATTTTGTCACTAACGACCCGGGTTTTGCCTTTCGGCATCTTCAGGCGTTCAAGTGCACGGATGAACTTGAACTGAGTAACTTCAGTTCAAGTTCGTCCGTGCACTTGAACGCCTGAAGATGCCGAAAGGCGAAACCCTGGTCGTTAGTGACAAAATCTGTGAGAATGAACATAGTTTGAACGATTCAAATTTTCAAAATAAACCGTTAGCATTGGTCGAAAAATGTGCTGTTCAATATAAGCCGTTATCATTGGGCGAAAAGGACAATGTTGTGACGGACGTATTTGTGATTATCTTATCGGCTATTAATGTGAAGATAATGGCTGTCGATATGTCCATTTTCTTTTGCTTATATTTTTTACAATGATGCTTTACAAAAAGATACATGATAAAATTCTACTAGAATTGCATTCATTAAAATTATTTGGTGGCTGCATTTGATCACCGGAAAATTTGGAGGGAAGGATCATTCCGACGGTGAAATGCTGACCAGTATGATTTTTCAAAGATGTAATAATATCACGCTACATACCAGTCATCTTCTCCATCCGAGTGCTCCAAGCACTCATCGGCCTCGTTCTCTGGAACTTTTTCCTCATCTATAATCGAGAGGAAGTTTATGGTGGGAATGTGGAAGTTAAGGATAATATTGGCTGTGAGAGAAAAAAATCTTAAGGGAATGGAGAAGCGTGAATATCACGGATGGATAACAATAGTCACAAAACTCATATCTTTAGTGACACAAATGGATATAATTAATGATTTCACTCACCGGTAGGGCTTCCGATTAACCGGACTTAAACACTAACCGGTTTTCGGTTTTTTTCTGACAAATAAACCGGGTAACCGGCTTAAACCGAAATATCATGTATTTTAATCAGGTAGGTATGCAAAAAAAATCGTAGAAATTTTTCAATATTTGGTATAACAGCTAATACTCCAATTTCAAACAAAAAACACGACATTTATCATAATGGGACTCTAGTTACCAACCTGTTTGCTATGGCAAAGTAACAATTACATGTGAAAAAATATTTTATGATAAAAAAAATATAATTCAAATAAAAAAAATAGAGCTTGATTATAAAACTCACCAAAAAAATGATGTTTAAATGCATTCAATTTTTAAAAAATACCAACTGGATAAGACAAGAAATTCAATGTTTAGACAAAAATAGAGTAAAATACCAAAATATTCACTTATCAAAAAATGTCAAATTATTTGAAAGAGTCATTTCTGTTCACACATGGACAACTTTGAGACAGAAGTAGATTATTTTACAAAATATATATATGCATATGTACATGTTTGTTGTATTTTGTGAATTGTTTCCTATATAACGCAGTAAATTCATTATAAAACATTTTTCTTTTTGTATAAAACAATGAAAAATAAGAAAAGAGTATTTTTGATAGAACCCGGTTAACCGAGAGAAATAAACCGGTTTTCGGGTTTTTTCAAAACACGCGATAAACCGGTTAACCGGTTTCAGTTTAAACCGGTTTGGAAGCCCTACTCACCGGGTGTTTTTTCAATTGGTTTTTTGTTATCAGACATGATAATTTCCTGCTAATTATACGGACGAAGAAAATAATCTCTATTCACAAAAGAGTGGTGATACACTATTCTCGCCTTAACGCTTCCCGCTTTTATAAAATGTTACCTGTGCATACAACTTAAAGACAAAAAATTCAAAAAGGCAACGACAACAAAAGTTAAGCTTTCATAGAAAATAATTATTTTCCATATTCCCTTAACAACTAATTTTTAAAAACTATTTTTAATAACGAATAGTTTGCTTTTCCATACCGATATTTTTGTATCAATCTAATAAGATATATTAGGGTAACGAGACCAAGAGTTGACAGTAAACTAATGATAGACACTTTCAAAATATATTTCAACAGATAAAAAAACTTGATCAGATATATCCTACAGTTGGTAATGATTATTAAATGATTTAGTATATAACGCAACGTTTTTCTTCAATAAGGCTTTACCTTTCTCTTTGACGGTCTTCTGTTCCTGATCGGAAGGATAGGTGGAGGGAATCGAAACAGATGACGAAAGATCTTCGTTACTCAAGCTCGCCAGGCTATGTCGTTGGGTCGCAACTTTTTTCTTCATTGAAGTCACCTTACGCTTTCGGTTGGCCACCTTTTGCGCTCGATCGGAAGCATATGAGGAAGGAGGATAAGCAAACGAGTAAATATCATCGCTACTCGAGATTCCTAAAAGATAGCGTTTGACCCCTTCATTCGCCTTCTTTAAGATCTGTTCCCAATCATCTGATAAGTTTGAGGGTCTGGATCTTTCGGCTTCACTCACAGAAGAGAAAGAACTGAAAAATAAATTTCTCAGAATAGGTCATGTGCCGCATTAGGCTGAGCATATTTTTGTTTCATTAATAAGAAAATAAAAAGGCAATGAAATTTCAATAATACAATATGAATACTTGTGACTTTATCAAGTCTGGTTCATTCGATTTTCTAATACAATGCTATATGAAAAATTCTAACTGACTTATAAATATAAACAGATTTTGATTTGATATAGGGTAAGACAGATAATTCCATGTTAAATAGAATGAAGAAAGCAATGAATTACTATTTGTACAGTATGCTGTAATTCCAGCGGTGAGAGCTTTGTATTGGCCGTCACATCGATGGATGAATGATACCTTAATGTGGAATAGATATCTAATTACGTTTGCTGAGTGGTTATGATCCAAAGCTACCTGAATTGTATTCAATGTCGAGGGCTCGAATCCTCAAACGTAAAAATTACTTTTTCTATCAATTTATGGAATTCGAAGAGGTGAATCTACAATATTTATATTAATATAATTGCTGTCAGCTAATTAATCACATTTCAAAATTGTTGAATCTTGGAAGCTCAAAAGATCATAACGAAATATTTATTTTAGTCCCACAGTGCTCGATACTGCACCGACTGACAGCTATTGAATTTAGTGAGCTTTTTTTGGTCAGATTTTGGTTTTCCGACACCGATTAGACCAGTTGATATTAAGAAATAAAATAAAAAAATGTAATGGCTGCCAATTATATGAAAATAATTGCAATGCAAGTAAAATATGTACTTATACCATAATTCATTTCACATAATATGAAATAACGCATAACTTGCATGATCCGACAAAAACACAATAAAAATATTTAAGCTTTTCTACGGGAATAGCATACAGAAACCAATAAATTCAATACCGATATGTCCATTTTCTTTTGCTTATATTTTAGGCAATAATTGATTGCAATGACTGGCTTTACAAAAAGGTACATGATTAACTACTACTAAAATTACATGCATTCAAATTGTTTGGTAGCTGCATTTGATCACCTAAAAGCTTGGAGGATAGGATCATTCCGGCAGTGAAATGCTGACCAGCATGATCTTTCACAGATGTAATAATATCATGCTACATACCAGTCATCTTCTCCATCCAAGTGCTTCGAGCACTTTTCTGTCTCAATCTCTGCAGCTTTTTCCTCATCTATAATCGAGAGGAAGTTTATGTTGGGAATGTGGAAGTTAAGGATAATATTGTCTGTGAGAGAATTTTTTTTAAGGGAATGCAGAAGCATGAATATGGATAAAAATAGTCACAACCAATGTTCCCACTAAGGTGTGTGCGTGGACACTTCCCAAAATGTGGCCGCATTCATTTTTCCATCTTTTGCACAGACCGCATACAAAACTATTGTAAAAAAAAAATTGATTTACCAAAGTTGAACTAATTTTAAGTCATCTTTTTTGGCAAGACAAATAAATAGTAGGTTGAGTGATGTGCCTTTAAGAAATATGCAAATAATGGGTTGACTGGCCGGACTCTAATAGGATAAAGCACCAAGCAATCGGGTTAGAATATTATACAATTTTCATAAACTTCATTGATTCCAAGAATTTTTTAGCAGCCTGATATGACGAATTGATTTATCAAGTGTCAGTGAGTAGGTCAGTGACTACCTACTTTTACACTTGTGCACATTTTTTGTTTTTGCTGAAAATTAGCTGCATCAAGAAGTTGATGGATAGAAAAATAAGAGGGAAAGTGGTCACAACACACACCTTTAGTGACACAAACAGATATAATTAATGATTTCACTCACCGGGTGTGGTTATAATTGGTTTTTGGTTATCTGATGAGGTCAAAGGTCTGCATCTTTCGGCTACACTCATCAAAGAGATGGAGCTGAAAAATATTTTTTTTCCTTAGTCTGTAGCCGCATAAGATTTTTTTTGTTTCGTTAGTAAAAAAATTTAAATGTTGAATGTAAATTAAATAATACTATATGAGCACTTGCAACTTTATCGAGTCTGGCTCATTCTTTTTTATAATGAAATGTAAAATGAAAAATTCCAACTCACATATAAATATAAACAAGTTTTGATTCAATGAAGAGTGAGACAATGTAAAATAAGAAATGCTGACCAGAATGATCTTTCACAGAAGTAATAATATCACGCTACATACCAGTCATCTTTTCCATCCGAGTGCTCCAAGCACTCATGAACTTCGTTCTCTGCAGCTTTTTCCTCATCTGTAATCGAGGGGAAGTTTATGATGGGAATGTGGAAGTTAAGGATAATATTGGCCGTGAGAGAAAAAAATCTTAAGGGAATGGATAAGCGTAAATATCATGGATGGGTAACAATAGTCACGAAACTCATACCTTTGGTGACACAAACGGATATAATTAATGATTTCACTCACCAGGTACGATTTCACTTGATTTTTTGTTATCAGACATGATAATTTCCTGCTAATTATCCAGACAAAGAAAACAGTCTCTATTCGCAAAAGGGTGGTGAGACACTATTCCCGCTTTGACGCTTCCCGCCTTTATAAAATGTTACCAGTGCATACAACTAATGACAAAAAATTCAAAAAGGCAAAGACAACAAAAGTTAAGCTTTCATAGAAAATAATTATTTTCTATATTCCCTATACAACTAATTTTTAAAAACTGTTTTAATAGCTTGCAGTACTGTATACAGTACATTACTGGATATATTTTTGTTCAATCTTATAAGATTTATAAGGGTAATAATGATTGAAAACGTGTGGATGCATCCATTTGATAACATTTTGTCAAATATATATGTTACGCCGAATCGGTGAAATTCCCTATTTCACGGAGTCGGCAGAAATTTTGCTGAATGCGTGAATTCGGCAAGCTCGTTGCCTATTGCACGCATTCGGTAAAATTTCTGCCGACTGAGTGAATTCGCCAGGGTGTATAATTATTGTCTATGGTCAGTGTACAAATTCTTTAACTGTCAACATGACAGTTGAAAAAATAATTTTGACACAGAAGTCAAATTTAGCTTGGCTGTAATATTGTTTTTAATTATGAATGCAGAATGATTGATTTAAACGGTTCTGAAAAGACTATTTCTATACCATGTTCCAACCAGTGGCAGATTAAGCTCTGGCGAGGCCCCAGGCGCAATACAATTTAGAGGCCCCTTTTTCAAAGTGCACAACACGTTGTAAAAAAAATCGTGCAAACTAGTGGCAGGATGCCCCATTAGAGATCGAATTACCGGTATTACAGAAACCGGTATCCCGGTATTTGTAGTGTTGTTCAATACCAAGTATATTCGTCAATTCCATACCAAAATTGCAAACCTGCAAAAAATTAAATAAAAAAAAAGATAAAAATTATCCGCATTTGAGTGTAAAATTATACTTTTATAATTTAAGATTTCGACTGAGGGTGCTTGGTGGAATTTCAATATTTAATTTGAATCGTTCAAATTATGTACATTCACACAAGTTTTGTTACTAACGACCCGGGTTTCGCTTTTCGCAATCTCTAGGCGTTCAAGTGCCCGTATGAACTTGAACTGACGTTCAGTAAATAAATATATCGTACCAATATAAGTAATAAATGTATCACTAAAATTAAGGCCATTGTTGGCAAAATGGATTAACTCATGGGAATGCCTACAGATTGATTTCTGTTCCTAGGCATGGATGTTTATGATATCTAAAAATCCCTTCCACTTATGAAATCCCAAACAGGGCAGAGAAATGAAATCCCAGAGAGGGCAATAACCTTATCACTAATACTGTCCTAGCCTAATCTTTCTCTCTCTACTTTCCTAAAAAAATATGGATTGAGTAACTTTTATCAGTAGTTTTTTTTTAAAAACGTCTGTTGAGAAAAACGCCATAAGGAATCTACATAATTTACATTGGTAGAGGACATGGTTAAAAAAATCATTAAAAATATCAAAATACAAGAAATTTCTGTTTTAGTGAAGCAAAAAAATACATATTGATGTAATAATTGTGTAATTGTGAGAGCGCTTCCGTGGACGAGTCGACAACGTCTTTGGCTTCGGTTACGAAGGCTAAGGGTTAAAATTCTAGTACGGACAGTTATATAAATTGGTTTGTTAATTATTGTTCGAAGGCATGGATGTTTGTAACGAATTTCCCCCTCCCTCCCATTTTAACCATTTGGTGTGTATCGCCGTACCCGTACGTCCAAGTATCTTACCATCTACATAATATCTATTGTACAACATGGAATACAAAAAAGTTTACTGAGAATATAAAAAAAGAAGTGTTTCAAAATATTTCGAAAATCATTTCGTAGTAAGATGAACGAATAATGCGAAAAAATAATTATGTCTCATTTTCTGAATCTATTTATCTAGGTGAACTATTTTTTAAAAAAACATGATCGCTTTATTATTGACTTTTTTTTGAAAGGGGTTCAGCAACTGGTTAACAATCGGTTATTATAGAAAAAAATCTGTTGAGATACCTCCATTACGAGACCATATGCTTCACATGAGTAGCGGACATGGAGAGAATTTTTTTTACAACTAACTCTTCTAATCATATACCAGCAAGCAATTTATAATGCTCGTGTTATGACAAACCGGTATTTATCTTGAATCAATAATATGAAAAATATGTAGGCATATATACTCACTCATTAGAGTTGATAAAAATAATTACACACTATACTTGATATAATTATACACTATACTATATTGATTATACACTTTATTGGCGGTCTAATTTCTCACATGCAATAAGCGTAACGAAGGCATTTTCCTTTAGATTCGAAAGTTTTTATATAGATTAGTATATCGCTAAAATATTTATATCTACATTTTCTCTCATAATTTAATATATTTATTATTAAAACTCACCTTTAAGAAATGTATCCATATTTGTGAACTTACACTTTCACACAAATGGTTTGATATAATACATTATCAGAGCAAATTTCATTGCTTGAACTAATTTTGAATTGCTGATAATAAAAAACTTAGAAAATATCAAAACTGTGCAAAACGACAGACAGATGACATCGACGCGTTATATAAAACTGAAGCATAGATTCAAAAATATTCTTTCATCGTGAATAATCATTTAACAGATGGATGTAATGCTTTCATATGCATTTGAAAATAGAACTAGCTCAAAACGGGTATAATCTTTGACCTGTAGACCCGAATATTGTTTGTATAGTGACACACACAAAAGCATATCCATTCATGCGTATAATGTTATTTATATTTTAAAAGCGAACATATTTTTTAATTCCTTAGAAAGACATTGCCTACAAATAATTTACGGCTAGAACTGAAATATAAAAATGACACCGAGCAATAAATTAATCGAAAGTTAATCCATGAACTGACATATGCAAGTAATATACAAAATGTTTCAGAGTCTAGGATAAAAACACATGGTGCCTCTAGGCTTGCAGTCATGGTCTAAAACGACACCTTTAATTAAGACAAAATATTAAATTGCTTATATACAAAAAATCGTTTAGTTGATATAATCTAGCTTAATAGATTTTCAGATCATCCCAGCTGAGTCAAAAATGAACAAAGAGCTAGTGGCGTGCTCAGGCAAGGAACACTTTCTTTTTTTTAATAAAAATCTTATTTCAACCAAAATGCACTATTTATTTTGGAAAAAAACTGAACGTTAGCAAAATTAAAGACTTCAATAATCACATTAAGTTAAAAAAAAAACAGCTTTCATGGACATTCATACTAATTAAATTTTGAAATAGTATCTGTCAAATAGAGAATTGTAAAAAAATAAAAACTTTATGTAATTGTCGATATATTTGATAGTGTAAAGGCTTAATATTTTTTGCAAAAATATTAATTTCGTTTTAAAAAAAATAGAAGGTCCCTGTTAAAACAAAAAGCTCCTTATTATTTTTTTACAAATAAAATTTATTACAATATAATAAATAATACGGAATGCTTATCTCAACTGTGACAATTTGAAATTCCTATTAAGCTAGATTCTATCAATTAAACGATATTTTTGTATACATATAAGCAATTTAATATTTTGTCCTAATTACAGGTGTATTTTTAGACTGTGACTCTTACACTAAAACCGCGTTTCAATCGTGTTCGCAGTGACTTTACCCACGTAATAAGTAACGCAAGTCTATCAGTATTAGCGATTTACGTTATTAGAATATTATTTATTAGAACATTTGTTCTGAATTTTATGCAACATGTCAATGATATTTTTTTATCTTACATTGCATTCTTATGCAAATGCATTGAGCTGAAAAAATAGATTTATTACGTTTAGTTTTGTTTTCGTGAAATAAGGAACATTGATTTTTTTAATAGGAAAATGTAAATATTTTGTATAAAATTAAATATCTAGAATAAATAAGTTATGTGTAATACTTATTTTGTTTTTTCATTGAAAATATTTGGAAGATTGATATATTTTTTAAAGAATGCAATGAATCGATTTTTTTTTCTTTAGAAAAATTGGTTTGAGCGTTTCAGCGTTTACTTTTATAAAATCTTTGGGGTTCACGAGATTTCCATAGGACCGTTGACGTTAATAATATGGCCAAAGTATTTTTTTACGTGAGTTTTTTACGTGAGAACCACTCTACTCGTAATTTAAAAAAATTAAATTTAGTTGCTCGGTACGCCTTATGAGAGTCGTTTGTTTTAGGTCGCAAATCAGATTTCAAGCTAGTTTCTAACACATCAAAATCCCATTGCCAATTATGACCTTGTATGGATGAATGAAAATAGCTTAAATTATGTATCATATATAAAAAAAAATATTTGGTGAATATTTTTAGTTGGCTTGCGATATTTCAAAAAATGACTACCAAAAATAGAATCAAATATAAGGGCCTTACACCTTGCAATAAATATTTTTTATTAAAAGGGTTAAATGATAAATAAATAAACATTCACATCTAAAAAATATATAGAAACAAAAAAATATGTTGAGGCCCCAAGCAAGCGCCTCTTGCGCTTATGGGATAATCCGCCACTGGTTCCAACCATTTTTCACGAACTAACTAAAAGGGCCAATCTTCATATTATTAATAGCGCTAAATGTGGATCCTGCCGTGGAATTCGCCTAATGATAACGATTTATTTTGAACAGCACATTTTCGAAATTCGTTCTATCCAATGAGAGTGGCTTATTTTAAGCCGCGCGTGAATGTCCTGATATCGCCATGTTTGAAAATTCGATATTTCTTGGTGTAGAGCTGAAGTATTCTATCACCATGGATCATAATATTCGAAAATTTTCGAATAATCAAAGACTTTAATTCGATTATTGCAAACTATGATTATAGGGCTTTCGAAATGAATCGTTGGATCGTGTGAGTCGAGTGAGAGCAATATTCTTTGGAGCTGATATGATCAATTGAATCATAATAATTAAATTTTTTCACGTCTGACCTTGAAAATCTTTTTGAATTCTTTAACACATTAACAATATTCGAATTATGATATGGATTTATCATAGAATAATATTTTTCTTTTTTTTCATACATTTGGATAAAATTTGCAATTGATTTTTTATTGAAAAATTGCTTTTGATTTTTATATATTTTGACTATCTTCCATACTAGATAAAAAATATTATAAATATAATTTTATTTTTTTATAATGTATGAGAATATATTTTGACTATTATTCATACATTTGGATAAAATTTGCAATTCATTTCGATTATCTTATATGTGATACGGCTTCTCAAAAATTTTAGAGTCATCAACCACCGCCCTCTGTTTTGATGATTTTTGTCATCCTATATGTAACACGGTTTCTCAATATTTTATTAGTCGACATCCTCCACTGTCTTTTGTTACTGTCACAGTGGAATGACACACTATTCTAAAATATCATAACATTTCTTTTTACCATGGGTCGAATTCTTTTTTCTTAATTTAAATTTGGTTCAGATGTAAATTTTTAATATTTACAGTGAAATCCTGTTTAAACACGTCCAGAATTCACGTTTTTCCGATATTTGCGTATTTTTTTACAATCCCCTTTTATTTTAATTCTTAAAGAGGACTGGGTGTATTCTTAAAAACTATTCAGAGAATTAATTAAGCAAAATCTTCTGGCTTATTCAATAAATAAGTTTGCATTTGATTTTCCACGCCAGTAAATATTTGATTTAACAAAAATGCAAAAAAATCCCCCCGTTGAGGGCAACGGGCTTACAGCTAGTACATTATAGAAACGTCACCTGTTGAGGTTATGTTGTACAGTGCTGCGTCCGAACGAACGTTATTTGATTTTATTGGATGCAAAAATGCGAGTAAATTTAATTACTAACTTTTATAAGCTTTCTACAATTAAAATATAATTATTTTATCATCACTATGACAGCTTATTATTATACCATAGATAGTTCCAATATGAATTATTATGGTCTATGGTTTATTTTGACATCTGTCACATAGGGAGACCTTTTAAAGTCGAAAATAGATCTCTAAAATGACGCCCGATGAGTTGATGTCGACGAGTGCTGCCTATCATATTACAGTTTAAACTTATTTGCAAGTTGTATGAAGATGAACGATATTGTAGTTAATTAACAATATGATTTTATATGCTATGAAATGACATTTGGATAGTTGCAAAAATCACCGTCAGAGCGCGGTGATCATAGACAACCTACAAAGTTTCTATTAATCTACCTGCTGAATGCATGAAATAAGCACAAGATTTTATGCCGAATTCACGCAGTCGGCAGAAATTTTACCGAATGCGTGAAATAGGCAACGGGCTTGCCGATTTCACGCATTCAGCAAAATGTCTGCCGACTGCGTGAAATAGACAATTTCACCGATTCGGTGTAACATATACAAGAAACTTCTTGATAATCCAGTGAAAAATCAATCTACGAGTCAAATGTGATACATCAAAAATGAAAGTGACAAATATTTTTAAGAACAATGCTAAGAAATGTAAAAAACTGGATTTTTTGAAAATGACCCAAAAAACCGAGATTATACCTGAAAATTTTGGATAAAACAGGGAAAATTGGGAAACAAACGCGAAATAATTAATTTTCAATTTAAATATAATTTTCTATAAAAAAATTTAACACACTGGATATTATGTGCACACATAAATTTTGTATGTGCGTTTAGCCAAGTATTATAAAGACAGGATTGTTGCCAAATATTTTGTTTCGGATTCAAGTATACCTATATTTTACTGGTCTTACCAGTGGCGGTTCTAGGTACTGGGCTAGGTGGGCTAAGCCCGACCTGCATTTTTCACCCAAAACTTTAGATGGCTGAATAAAAATGAACAGCAATTCGGCCGCTGAACAAAATAAATACATTTATAAGCATAACTAACATTTCCCAAATGAATATAATATCTTTGTTTTAATTTTCCTCTGTCAATATAAGAC
Organism: Himalopsyche anomala; assembly: GCA_031772345.1. Classification (NCBI taxonomy): domain Eukaryota; kingdom Metazoa; phylum Arthropoda; class Insecta; order Trichoptera; family Rhyacophilidae; genus Himalopsyche; species Himalopsyche anomala. The sequence continues at coordinate 4,111,881 of CM062844.1, read as the reverse complement.
AATGTTACGTCTACCTACAATCATATTCTCGATTGTGTTTTGTATTACAATTTTAAACTGAGCCGGCATAAAAAAAAACAATAACCCTATAAAAACTTCACAAGGAAAAGGCAACGTCACGTCACGTCACTCTGGCAACACCACTCAGGGGCTATTAGATGTTTAGTCCGTAACCACAGACAATATTTCTTTACACTGGGGCGCAATCAAGCACGATTAGATTTTTTTGTATTTGTATGTACGGAAACGTCATCAATCACAAACGATTGTGTTTCAATCTGTCAAGCTTCTGTTGATCGTTGGGGGCTAAACAGAATCTTCCCATTACGCATACTTATGCATTGAAACACAAAACCAATATCGTTGTATTGTATGAAAGTGACAGGTATTGACTTTCAGTGTGACAGTTCTGTATTGCTTTTAGTAGGTACTTGTTATTTCACTTTGAAAGAGACGAATTTAAGGATTCCGTGTTATTATTCTACTATTTCTTAGTTGCATTATCATCGATTTTATTATAAAATAATTCATGCATTGCAGTAGTGTCGTAGTATTTGTTAATTTGCTTGTAGATTAATGTATTCGGTGAAGTTGAAATATGCTTTTCTCTAGCCCACCCAAGATTTTAGGTTAGGAACCGCCACTGGGTCTTACCATAGACTAGTATTTGCCAGCGACTAAATTATTATTTTACAATAATATCTATTCACAACATCAGCTCTGCCGGCACTGCCATTACCACCAAATAATTATAAGGGGCTATGGCTCTGCTCTTATGCTCAAACGTCAAAACCAAGTTTCCAATCGGTTTCTGCCAAAAAATGGTCCAAACCGGTTTGCAATTGGCGCACTAGAACATAAGGCCAAAAGAGGACAGTTTTTTGGGAATTTCACATCCCAAATCTCAGAAATTTGCGGATATCCCCAAATAACCAGCGTGGGACTTTTTTTTTAGCTCCCGCCTTATGTCAAAGGTGTACTTTTCCTGTTTACTACATTTGAGGAAGAACATTTTCCCTAGATGAGGACACAATTTTTGTGGAGGACAAAGTTTCCAAAAAGAGGACAATCCTCCTCAAAGGAAGTCACCTTATAGAACAGCCAAATATTTGTTATGGTGCCAGTGCATTAAATATATTCAGAGTAGCAATTTCTATGTTTGCAGCCAGATTTCCATTTAAACGTAGAAGCGGCAAAATCAAAATAATTACATATCGACATTCATTTCTTCTTAGCTCGGTGAATACGCCTTTGTAAGACAATGGAAAATATTGTATTGTTCATAAATATCTTATTGTTTTGCTTTTATTCGTACTATTAAAACCTTATTCGCCATTTGATATTTAAAAAAAGCGTCAATGGTTAAATGGGAAATACTTTGATTTTCAATCAATTGTTGAGAAAATTATATTTGTTTAAGCCATTTGAGTTCAATTGTACGACAAATACGTATTACAGTTTTAGAAATATCTTGTTATATTGATAAAAATATGTTTTTATAATGTAAACAACAGCGTAAAATTGGTATTGTTGTCAAACAAATTCATCATACCTAATTATAAATATAACCTTATTTCAATACTACGCTATTTTCTTTTGTTGCCATTTCATATTTCAGCGAGTACACGCAGAAAAATAACATAAGGTAATTTATTATCAATAATTTTTCGTTTCCCTTATTCAAATCCATACTCTAAATTTTAGATTTTGATTAGAGTTATAACCTTGTCATTCATAGTTGCTACAGATTAGAGGTCTGCACGGGCCAGAATTTTACTAAATTACCCGGTCCAAGCCCGAAAAAATCAGACCCAACCCGGCCCGGGCCCGGGCCCGAGTCTAATACCGCACTTGTTACCCGAACCCGACCCGAAGTCCGAAACTCCGTATTTTAGCTCACCGAGGAATTTGAAATCCTCGATTTGCTATACTTTTTCCCAGATTATCTCCGAAAGTCCTTTTTTTTAGCTCACCGAAGAATTTGAAATCCTCGATTTGCTATATTTTTACCCAGATTATCTCCGAAAGTCCTTTTTTTTTTTTAGCTCATAGAAGAATTTGAAATCCTCGATTTGCTATACTTTTTCCCAGATTATCTCCGAAAGTCCTTTTTTTTAGCTCACCGAGAAATTTGAGATCCTCGATTTACTATACTTTTTCCCTGATTATCTCCGAAAGTCCTTTTTTTTTTAGCTCACCGAAGAATTTGAAATCCTCGATTTGCTATATTTTTGCCCAGATTATCTCCGAAAGTCCTTCTTTTTTTCGCGGGCCAGGCCCGGGCCCGTGCAGACCTCTACCACAGATACAAAAATGAAATTTTCGCTCCAATATCGGTTTTCTGAGATGTCATGCACAATTTTTTCCTATAATTTCGTTTTAAAATGCGTCATGCTTTTCAGGTCAAACCAAAACAATGGCTTAAAGCTAAATATTTCGTAAAATCTGCTGTCATATTGAATATTTGTGTATTAACTTTTATATAATAATATACATTAGTGACGTTTATCTGTCAGTTTGACATTTGATATTTAGTTGGTTGTCTGGGATAGGTAAAAACCGGTTTTCGAAGGTTTATAAAAAATGCATAATTCAATTAAAATAGCGATATAAAGTTTAAAATTCTATTTTATTTTGCTTATTTTACATAATAATACACGACAAGAAATTATTTGGTGTTCTTCTCAGAAAATATGATTAAAGAAAACAAAGCGTCCACTGATTGATCACTTAGTGATGATCTAATTGTTGTAACAAAATTTCCTAATATCGAAAATACTCTTTCGCTGGGTAATGATATGAAGGATATCATTTTTAATGCATTAAATAAAAGATCCAAATTTTTGGTCCTTTTGTTTTTAGATTCGTATATGGAAAATTCGACATTTGTTTTTTGATGTGGGTCCTCAAGAAATCTTTGTATCGAATCCTTTATGGTTTTTTTTAAAGAGTTGTAGGTACAACCGGTTACGAAGTTTAAAAATAACCGGTTTACGAATGTCACAAATTATGAAAAAAAACCGGTTTATGAAAACCGACAAGCCCTAGTAGGTACCCAGCATAGTCAGCAACCAGTCAGCGATTTTAGGACATAAACCGATTCTGATAGATTAAAAACGGTTGCAAACTATGGACGCAAAAGAAACACACCAAATGTCATTTATTTCAATCCAAGCAGGGTGATCAAAAAAAATCTATTTGGAAAATAGTTTGCAAGCCGCTAGAAGTACGCATAAGAACAGTACTATAGTTATGTACGTGTAAGAACTCACGCAAGAGGTCTGCGGAAAGTAACCACCAACTCCTGGGCCCATTCGCTGGCCTGACGGAGCGATAGAATCCAACGCAGAAAGCGTTAAAAAGATTGGAAGGATCATTTCTGCGAGGTGCTGAAACAACCAACCCCAAGATCCCTTTGATGTAACTGAAGAGGCTAGATTTATGTACCTCCCCGAGTGTCCTTATCAAATTAAATTATTCTGGCAGTAAAGAGGCTTAAAAATACAAAGCACCGGTATACACTTGAAATTTCTGAAGTGTGGTCTTAACGTCATTCTACACCCTCTCCATCACTTGATGGCCAGGGTGTGATGGTGAGCGTTGTCCAAGGGACTGTGTGAATGGTACGGTGTTGGCACTCCACAAAAAAGGTGATCCCTCAGGTGTAATAATAACCGAGGCATAACTCTTCTCAGTATACCTGGGAAGATAATGGCACACATTCTCTTGGCAAGAATAAGAAGTCCCATTATGCAAATACTTAGAAAAAATCAAGCAGACTTCCTCCTTGGAAGGTTGTGTGTGGACCACATACACATTCTTCGATGATATCTCCAGCAGAGCAATGAATTAAACAGCGCTCTTGCTTGTTCTTTCGTCGACTATGATAAGATATTTGATTGTCCGCACAGACCTTCTTTATGGAAGATACTGGATACATATGGGATCCTACCAAAGATTGTGGCCATTATCAAATCCCTGTATGAGAATTGTGCATGTTGTGTGAGAATCGGTGACTCAAATATCAAATGGTTCAGGATTACAACTGGAGTGAGACAGGGCTGCGTTCTTACACCGTTCCTGTTTATAATTATCTTTGACTTCATACTTCGCACGTCAATTCCGCCTAATCGAGGTGTAGCTGCTGGTCCTTGTGTGAGGCTGTGTGACCTTGAATATGCCGACGATACTGTCATATTAGATAAATCTGTCAAGGGAATCCAGGAGATTATCGACGGGTTATTAACTAACTCAGGTCGCATCGGTCTAAAAATGAATTCAAGACCAATATGATGTGTAACCAAGCCTACCATGACTCTCATAAGACCCTGACCAGCACGGGACAGATCGAGAGGTTCTACAGCTTCAGATACCATGTCGTACATATCCCGGAAAACTGTATTATAAAAAAGGAGCTCGCCATTCGACTAGGAATGGCTGGAGCCACATTTACCTCAATTCAGACTGTCTGTGACACACATCTGTACACGATTAAAACCAAATGCCATTTGTTCAACGCTAGCATTCTACCAGAACTGCTTTACGACGAAGACTGTATACTGAGCTTCGAGAACAGATGCTTGCGTCGAATAATGGGGGTGAGGTGGTTTGATTTTGTGAGAAATTAAGGAATGTACAAGTCAGTGCCCTGTCACGCCAGTGATTATAGAGAGACGTTGGAACTAGCTGGGTCACCTGCTGCGGATGCCTCCAGAAAGCCATTATCCTGCCTGCCTCTTCTTTCCACCGGTGGGATTCCGGCATCCCAGATGACCGTCAAGTACTATCCATAGGATGTACTTGGCGGAATTGAGGGATGCTGACATATCATGGGAGGAAGCAATACAATTGGCAGGGGACAGGGAAACATGAAGGTGTTGCGTGGCGGCCATATGCTCCATATGGGGAGCGAATATGGTCAAAGAAGAAGAAGAAATATTTATATTTTTAAGACTATATCGTCCAAAAATGAGGGGTTAAAAAAATTAAAATTTTATGGATAATTCTTATCAACTACTTGGCATTTTAATGACATTTCTAGTATAACAAACATTCATTTTCAAAGGTGTTACAAATAAATAATAAGCACACAAAAAAACATAAATATCAAAATTTTATCAATCTTTAAAATATTTCCGAAACTCCTGATTTCACACTCTCCAAATTTATATTCGTTCATCATCACTTCATAGTTGAATGGTAGCCTATTTTCAAGAAGGTCATCCAGAGTTCTCAAATATTTAGTTTTATCTTGAAACAAAATATTATTCTTGCGATCAAAAGAACTATACATCATAAATGCGCTTGTTTGCGATTTATAATTCCTCCCAAACATTTGATCCAATTGCTTAAAAGTATTTATAAGTTCTTGTTTCCTCATCACAGTGGTATTGGACCTAATGTACATCTGACCGATCGATGACCATGAAATGAAGCAGCCTTGAGAGTTCTTTGGTGGACAGACTTTTCGGAAGTCACCAGATTTGATTTTGTGGGACCAAGATTCTACACCAATTTCATCTGAAAAATTACGTAACAGGTGTTTTGAGTACCGCTTTTTGAAAAATGTATTTTACAAAAACTTTGTGTTTTATTTCTATAAATGTAATTACTTTCCACCAACAAACTATTAGTGTGACTGATATCACCGTTTGCCCCCCTAGGTGTCAAAAGTAGGGAATCGATTTAATAAATTCTCCACGGCTTGTAAAACTTTACATATCAACAAGATTTACCAATACAGATAGTAAGATGCTTGTGAATTGGTCTGATATTTGCACTGAATTAAATATATTAAAATAATGTATACACACATGTTTTTAGAATAGCTTAGAAGGAGAATTATGTTGAGAAATCTTTTGAATGTAAAGAATGTGAAGTTACTTTTTTTAGTGTATAGCTTAATTAATTGTGTAGCAATAGTAGACATATCTGTGTCTCTGTAAAAAAATTACAGCCACTGGTGTAATCAGAACACAATTTATGGAGATGACAAGTAGGAGTTTTTTCTTGAATTTTACATTGGGAGATTTCAAGATAAATGTATGATCCAAGCATTGGATGTAAGATATAATATTTTGTTTTTTAATTTTCAATATAATGCAGGATATAATAAAATATTTTTTTATATATACACACCACTTATGTTATTCACTGTATTCAGGCCAACAAAAGCTATATCAGCTATTCCATCAACAAGGCATTTCAAAGCTCCTGTTTCGCCTTCATATTCATTATGATACCCACAAAGCTCTGATGGCAGTCCAGGTGCACAATAACCCGCAAAGAAAGCATCTAACTCTTTTTCAAATGGGCACTCATTGGTTTGAAATAGTTTTTGTGATTTCAGGAAATGTATAACAGCATGCCATGCTACTCCATTATATTTTGGGAAGCACGCTTTCTTTCCACGGAAATCTTCAATAGTTTTGATGGTAGATTTTTTCTTGACAACGGCCACAACAATATACAAATCATTCATAATGGGTGTCATTTCAAACAATACTGGTTCTAATTTGAAATCCCTTTAAAAAACACAATTTCTAAATTATGAATAATCAAACAAAAATATCATATTGCGTGCTAAATAAAACAATATCACATTTAATCTTTTGAATTTGTAACACTTTCATATTTTTAAAACATGGAAGTGTACATTGAAGAGAATAAGAAATTCGTTACTAAGTCTTTTCATTGCCAGGAGTTGAGCATTTTTTAATAAGTTATAATAAGTTTGGAAATGTCTGATCTAAAATGGCTCCTCACAACTTAAATTCAAAGTATTGTTTCTATATTTTGTTTAGTATTTACATAAATAAGCTAATTGAATCAAATTTATATTTTAATACAATATGGTTTTTGTAACAGCTACACAATCATGTTTTGATCAAATTAAATATATTTTGATTTACTAATTTATTGATGATCTTGTTAGAATAGATTGGTAAAATTGTTGGGTTACTTACTGATAAGCTTCAACTTGCAAATTGGGATGCCCAATTGTAACTTCTGCTTCTCCTTTATTGATTGCATCAAAGCACAAGTTATCTTGATTCAGTCTGGAACTGACTGTAGTATCGTTTGGATTACCAATACGCCCTAAACACTGTAGATGGGGCTCCAGTCCGTGAGCCTTAGCTGTTTCGGCAAGCCAATCACATTTGTGACGTGAAACAATGCTATTGGTGCAAATCATTATAGATCTAGAATCAAAATTAATAATGAAGAGTTGTTATTTCCTGTTACAATTATAAATAGTTGTTTGATTTTAAAAAATAACAATTATCCTGTTTATATCCAACGATCCCTCTAAGCCGAAGGGTTAACTGCGCAGAAATTTCAAAGGCTACATAGAGGCTGCGCGGACCGATCAAATATTAGTTGAGCAACTGTCTTGTAGTGCGCGCTAACCCGGAATGAGTGCGCGGGGGCTTCCCAACTGCTTCGCGCCCGCGCACGCGCGCAGCTTAGAGGGAACGTTGTTTATATCTATAACCCTTTCAGAGTATTTTGCATGCCTATCGGAGCTGCCAATCCTCATGGGTACATTTTGGAAATGGATCAACTAAATAAACTAGGTAATTATAGTCAGTCTTTGTAACTATGTAGGCTTTCTCCAGTCCTCTTTAATATCGTTTGATAGGTTAATTTATACACACACATAAAATATAAGCACATTTATATTGTTCAAGAAAATATTACAACTAAATTCGACAACATATAACCTTGAGTCTAACATGGTACGAAAAACCCTTTTTTCTTAGACTAATTATTTACCTTGGAGGTGTACATTCCGCAAAGCTATTTGCACTCTGAAATCCAATAGCTTTTTGAAGATAATCTTGTACGGGCACTTGTGGTTTCAATGGTGTAACGTTAGCGTGATACAGCTCAATCAGACTCAACAGAGCTGATTGCCATGACAGGACATCTTGATGGGATAGTGTTCTTGATAGTTGAGATACTGCAGCTGATGATTTACTGCAAAGGTTAAAAACATTATGAGCAAAGAACACTACTTACCACTGAGAATACCACTAATGATAGCAATAAAATATTTTCTGTTTAAAAATAACCCTATATTTTGGTTTATGATTAAGATTATGTCAAGGGATGTAGAGAATGTTAGCTTAGGAAAGTAATGCTGGAAATCATTTTCAAGAGATACAAGATATATATAAATAGTCTCATTGATTGTTTATTTCATATTAAGATTATCGACCACTCTGCACAGTTTTTCAAACATAGCAAATGACTCCATAATATTTTTTCTTCTGCTAAATGGGTGAAAATACCCAGATATTATCTCGTAATATGTAATATTTTTGATTAATGTAAAAGTCTAGTGTAAATAAATTATAAATAAAAAATCACCAGACAATATATTTGTGTGTTTATTTGTTCAGTTTAGGAAACTCATGTGCTATAGGTATCTAATGCAATATTTAAATAATTTGAAACAATCGTAATTTAAGAAGTTATATCCATAAAAATTACATATTTTGCATTGTTTCAAATTATATCCTAACCGAACTGGAATAAATAGGTAAGCAACAAAATTGACGTAAATGCACAATGAAATTCTTTGGGTAAGAATAGGCCAATTATTATACCAATTTGAGAAACACTATAATTTGATCTATCAGTTTATATATATTATATAGTCATTTCGAGGGTATATTTAAAAAATAGTATCTTTACAGGAGAACCAAAAAACGTTTTTTACTATTTTGTAACTTTATAAAACATACGTTTATTTGAAACCAAATGCTCATATTTTATAATTGTATTGTGTATCCGTACATTTGTAATGCTTATGGTGATCAATTCGTCTCTGTCTATAAATGTTTAACTCGATTTGTTTGTTACCTCAGTTGATTATAGTTAATAAATTTAAAAATACTTAACAGCTTAGCTGCGATGACTGGCCACGGCTTGGCTATCCATACACAAGGTGATGTGTTATTAGCCACAGGTTGCTTGGTCCCATCCACACATAGGAAGGAATAATTAGTGGGGTCAGCAATGCCCTTTCTCCCAGTTATCTGAAAATAGATGTATATATATTTAAATGAGTGGCCTGCAACTTTTTTCAGAGGTAATACCGATGAAACTAATTTTTATGTGCACATCATTTTCATAGCATGTTTCTGTATGAACTATCAATTCAACTTGATATTTAATAATCAGAGATTATTGAAATTAGCTTATATTTATTAACAATATGTTGTTATCTCTTTGCTTGTTTTAAGTGACCATTTTATTAAAAAATCATAACAAAACTTCTTAAATAATATAAAGAAAAGTTTGAGGTACAAAAAATGAGTTTGAACAGTGTCACCTGTCAATTTTTGATGGCAAAACAAATGTCTACAAGAAAAAAAGTTATTTTAGCTACTTTTATGATTACTAAAAATATTTCAGGGTTATGGTGCAGTGGTAAGCATTGTTGGCTTCCGTGCCGGTTCTCACAGGTTTGAGGCCCAGTATGAACAATATGTTTTCGATTAACAGCGATTTATTGATTTCTGTTTAAAGATATGGGTATTTTTAATGTCTAAAAATTCCCTTCCACCTTTCCGATATTTTAATAACAGGGCGTAGCAAGAGTGATTAGTTAACCTCTAGCTTGTCTTAACCTTATTCTTCTGTCCCTACTACATTCTTTGAAAAAGAGACATTAAGCTACTGAATAATAAACGGTTCTCATAGAAAACTTCTGTTGAGGTCGCTCCACATTAGGAGCGGCCATGGATAAAAAAAAACATTTGCTCATAAATGCTAACGATGTTTATATTATACTTACACCAAAATGAATTCTAGTGTCATCATATCTGGCCCATGCCACATCTCCAGCTTCTTCAGTTAGGCAGTGAAGCGGACCTCGACGTCCCCAATATTTATCACCGGTTGAGCAGGTTACAGGATCATAGCACAATGAGCATAAACTTGGATACAGCGATTCTAGAAATAGAATATTTAGATTAGTATTCATTTAATTCTATTTCAACAGCTTCAGATTCCTTGATGTACACTTCCCAGAAGACACTAGCACAAATAACGAGCTCACTATTTGCTTAAGAATTGTCAGAACCATGAACTTAATATATGGATGGTCTGAGACAAGCAGTTGATAATGGTTAAAGCCAAATGCTATTATTTTTTGCTATTATTATTATATTACTGCTGTTTATCAATAACAAATCGTGACACCTGATGAAATTTGAGTTTCGAGAATAGATGTGTGGAGCTCAGAGCTTAGTGAAAAGACTTGGCATTACTTTGTAGCTAAGTGGTCTGTGAGAGAAGTTACAACTGGCTGGCTCATGAGATGTGGATGACTCTGGAGAAACTGCTACTCTCTACTAGTAGGATTCTTGTGTTCTGCACGACCATCTGATTATTTTAAGAGGAAGCAAAGCGATTGGCAGATGATAGGAAATGGTGAAAGTGCCGCATGGTGCCATATGCTTTTCATAGGAAGTGGATATGATAAAAAAGACATTTCTACAGTAAAATCTTTTTTTCATTCTAACGATTCTAGATATAATAAAAAAAAAACTGATAAACTAGTATAATACTAAAAACAAATGTCACTAAATCAATAAGTGGTTACTTCAAGGCAATAACTTGTTCATTTTCATTTAAAAACTGTGTTCAAGTAAAATTAGTATAATTTCTATTACTAACTGTGTTTTCCATAATGAAGAGCTCCAAATAAGGGACATTGTAGTATAACTAACTTGGTAAGTAATTTTTTTGAATTGGTGGTTTGTTCCAGATCAGTGACGATATAACATTATATATAATCGTAATCAATATAAAACATCAAGTGAGTGATCAAAAACTGCTCGAACATAATTCAAGCTTAGCAAAATGGATACAAGCGTAAAAGATGAAAAAATATGTTCGGCAGCTTTGTTAATTGAATCTCCGGCAATATTAAACATCATAGTTAAAAATATCTTACTGAGAACACGATCACGAGCACGGTCTGCAACCCAAGGACCAGCCTTGCACGCAAGACTGAAGAACTCAGCAGATGCACGTAGCTTATTCTCAAACAACGATAGTGAAGGATCACAACTGCGTGGTATCACTTTTGACTCCAAGAACTGAAAGCAAAAATCAATATCTAACATCACATTATTGATTTGACTATCGAAAGACTGACATTTCTAGTAAATTCGGGCTTTGACCTTGCTTTTTCATGTTGATTGGTATAATGAACATTACTGTATAATGACAATCGAGTGTTGGTGATTTTTTCTTTTTTTAAATAGGGCTGAATGTGAGAAAAAAGGGTGAATCGAAAATTCAATTACAGGTCACACTGTTATATTGCTACGGTCTTGTATCATTAATAGATTGGCCCTCGGCAACATTGTGAAATGCATAGAATATGTCAGACAACAATAACCACTGAAAATAAAATATATAACACTAAATCTGCTTACATTTGCTAATGTATCGGTCCAATCAGCTTCATAGCCGTATCCTGGGTGACAAAGACGTGATCCCTGCAAGTCATGAAGATCTTTGATACCAGAACGCTCGTCTATTATGGCAACAACTTGATACTCAAATGGTTCTAAAAAAAAAATAATACTTTATAACAAACATACTTTATGCCAGAAGTAATCACACTTTTTTTTCTAGGAGTAAGTAGTTGATAAAATTATTAATGACTGATATCTCTTATATATCATGAGAGAACAATAAAAAAATATATAGAATTCAAATATGGTATGCATTTTTACAACAGATATTTTGTACATATAAAAAAAATAACGATGTGGGTATGTTAGATAGCTTTAGTGTTTCATTGAATTAATTAGTTTTTTATTTTATGTATGATTAGAAATAAGAACTATTTAGTTGTTTAACTTAACTTAACGTTGAGTAGTTTTTATTAGTTTGAACAAAAAGTAGTATAATATAGGTACGCAAATGATAAACATTTTGCAATAAACATTGAAAAGTACTCTAAATTGTCTTGCTTTGCTTACAGCAATCTAATAACAAGGTTTCATTTGATGCTCTCACTATGATGGCATTCAAGAATGAAGGTTTTTAAATTAATATGCTAGCTAGTGTGTGGCAAACGTATGTTAAATTTTAATTGAAAACCAATTCACTGAATAAAACAATAACTCATATCAAAATTCTATTATTTGGCCAAATAATGTTTCAGCAAAAATATTACCATTGTGAAATCGAAGTTCATCGGTGACCAGTACTTCGATATTTTGCCATCTGGCTGCTAAAAGATCTTCAGAGCTAAATACTCCAAAATCTACGCTGCCTTTAGATATTCGACGCAAACAGTCTAACCTGAAACAAAAATTTGTGATCCAGCTTAGATTGTTTTATTAGCAAGAATAGCTCTATTCAATGATAATGGATTATTCACTTAATGTAAAAACTAAAATGATGAGTATAATTAATTGTAAACATTAATATAGTCGGTGCAAATCAAACCTGACCATAGATAACCATTTCCCTGCCCAGCCACCAAGTGCGGCTTGTCCTCTCACGCTTGAAATGTCAAGAATAACTTAGGCAGTTATAACATTAAAAAAGAATTTAACAGTGATATCATGAACTTAGAATACAATATTATTATAACATTCATTTATATGCCGAATATCGGGTGATGTTTTTACAAAGGATTGGCAGTGTGGGATTCAACTATATGTATAAAAGATGAACAGAAAATTGGTGGAAAGAGTTCTGGCATTAGTATAGAAGGAGATATTTATGCAAATAATCAAATCCATGTAATTTACATTTATGACACCTGTGTTTTATGATTTCTGTTTACCATCAATGCAAAGAATAAACAAGTTAATATTAAAACTACATATGCAGAAGTTCAATGGTAACTTTTATAAGCCAGTCGATCGACTTCGCTCTACGTAGAAAATAATAATATTTGTGTTAGGTTAGGTTAGGTCACTACTATTTGTTAGTTAATCGCTTTCTCTCCATGATTAAATGCAGTTGGTGAAAAAGAATGAAGTATCAATTCTTCGCACATATTTTTTCATAATGTATTGCACATTGCAAAGAAGAGATTTTTTAACAATTATTCTTTTAGTATAAAAGAATTCACCAGCACACATAACATACGTATGTAATTAATTTTTAGGATATCTACTACAATACATGAATAGTGTTTAAGCCAAAATTAGCTTATTTTGTATTCATGTCCGCTCCCATTTGGAGCATATGGCCTCCTAATAAATGTATCTCAACAGAAATTATTTTACTAGAATTACTTATTACTCTGTTACTCAACTTCTCTTTTTTTCAAAGAGAGTATGAATAGAAAGTATGGGGCTAGGACAGGACTAGTGGTTAACTAATGACTTTTAATAAGCCCTGTTATTTAGAATGGTAATAGTGGGAGGGGTGGAGGGAGGAATTTTTTAGTTATCCCAAACATCAATGACTTCGAACAAAAATCAATTGAAAAAATGCTGTTTATACTGGGATTCAACCTGTGAGTTCTGCCATGAATTCCAACGACGTTTACCACTGTGCAATGAACCCGACTCTAAAAGCTGCATATTATTATATGATAATATAGACATTTATATTACATAGTAACAAGTGCGCTAGTAACAGCGAAAACACAAAAACCAATCATCATATTCAGCAAATTCATTCGCATGTAACACATCCAATAAACAAAATTTAATATTGCATGCATAACGACTTGCGTAACTTTGATATTTTAATTTATGCCCGCAATCATTTAGCAAGCAGTGCAGGCAAAATTTTACTTATAGAAAACAGTGCTTATAATTTGATAATAGCTATTGGCCGTCTTTGCGCAATAAATTCATAATAATAATTTCAATATCTTGTTAATGTTATTCCTTATGAATAAATAGTTTATTTATTTTTACCTGTCATTTCCAATGACGCACTCGACTCCGCTTCCAGATTTATCCAGAATTGGACAAAACCTTCCGGCTTTTTTATAAAGACCTTTTCCTTCAACGACACATACTCGCACTGTAAAATAATTAAAAACAAAAATGTCAAAATTTATAGAAACTTACAGCTTTGTTGTGAATCTTTTATATATAATAATAAAACGACTTTGTGTGATGCCTACTATTTATTTAATGTAATCAACTTTTGAAACAAATCCCTCACTGTGATCAATTATGTAAGTGTAATATTGCTATTTGATTTAAGTAACAGTAAAATGAAAACACTTAATTCTAATCAATTTATTTTTTAAGGCGATGCATATTATGCAATTAAAATTTAGATAAAGAGTATTTACTGTTAGCAATTTTTTCCAGGTTATATTTTTCTTCATAATTAGCAATGTCTGACTTTTATAATTTATTGGAACTCCAGAGCCAAAAAGCATACTTGCATGTTTTTATTGAAACTTTACAAAATTAAATGCTTAGAATCCATCCTTTTTGATCACAAATCAAATTTACAATATACAGTGGTGTAGACTGTAGTGGTAAATAAATAGGTACCAGGTCGGTCACTTATTTCTTCTTGTATTTTGAATATGTGTATTTACTTGGAAATTAAGTTACAAGTCAAAAAGATGGCAGGGCGGCACCCTGGCTCAATTAAAGGTACCAGGTCACTGACCTGGCCCCACTACACCACTGCTTTTATATTATTTTGTATTTTACAACCCCTGTCACAAAAATAACGACATGCTATTTTCAAAATTACTGTTGATTTTTGAATATCATCTTGCAATAATCACAATTATTATAATATAGCAGTGGCATAGGTAGGCGAACCAAACTAATTTCCACGGTCTGGATCTGGGCTCCAATTTTTATGTATTACTAGCGAGTACCCGGCATGCGTTGCAATGCCACTCAAAGAAAGAACATGTTTGTGTTTTTTATTCTGTTTATTGAAGTGCTTTTGGATATCTTTTGTTTTTCCATCTGGTGCGTATACTAATAGATCTGAAGATTTTCCAACGGGTGAGCAGGCCACATACAGCTGTACACGTGAGAAGCATAGATTTTCAAAATTTAGTTCACACACTTGTAGCGATTGTCTCTGTGCTTTGTTGATGGTCATTGCAAATGCGAGTCGCACCGGAAACTGCAAACATTTAAATTCGAATGGCATATCTGTTGGAATCATTGGGATTCTTGGCAACAGTACATTGTCCCCTTTAAATTTTTTTAGCTTCAATGATGTTGTGCATTATCTTTTTCACTGAAAGTCTGGTACCGTTGCAAAGTGGTTGATTTATTTTTCGGAGAAGAATGATATGTACGCCAATTTTCAATGTTAGAACGTGTGACGGCATGGCTGCCAAATCAAGTGAATTTAAGAACTCAGTTGGATAATTGACAATTTCGTCATGATTCATTACAGTATCGATGGACTTATACTTTGTCTCTCTGCCTGGTATTTCGTTTTGAATCCTGAAGTTGATGGCATTAACATCGTTGTTTTTGGCTGCTAATATAACACGTTCACTGAGCCGCTAATGATTTTTGTAATTATGTGCGAAATTTTTCGGAAAACTTTGTGAATCAATTTGCCTCGCCTATGATTTTTGTAATTTTACTAAGGTTGGAGAGTCCCTTGTTAATTTAAGAGAAAACAATATTCTTAGATCAAATAAGTACATAACTGAATTTTCTGACTTATTTAATATCTATGACATCATCAGTGCACATATTTTCGGAAATTTACATAAGTATACAGTAAATTGCATATTGTAAATGTATTCAGTAACAATCGATTGCTTATTTGAGTACTCCATCAGAATGATAACAAAACTCACTGCTTCCTAGAACACCGAGAATTGCGTTTATATAAAGCGAGCCCCTTGTAAGCGCATTGGCAGCCCACTGCTGACTATGCCAATTTAGAAAACTTTGCGGGCTTCCACACAACAACTCAACAAAGTTTTATCGCAATCAGATGAATGGCATAGAAAACGCATATGAGCCAGACAAACAAATTCACGTATTGGCAGCCCACCGCTGATTTATATACATTCACGGGCGTCCGCACAACAACTCACCAAAGTTTTATCGCAGTCGAATCAACGGTATTGGCCACCGCTGATTTATTTACATTCACGGACGTCCGCACAACACGTCACCAAAATTTCATCGCAATCGGATGAGCGGTATATGAGCGCATAGGTAACAAACAAACAAACAAACAAACATTCATTTTTATATATATAGATAGATTAATATAAGAAATCTCTCGTTTTTAATTAGATGTGTATTTTTAATATATGTGTATTTTAATCGATATTTTCCACATGTATTTCGATAAAAACTCAAAAAGATTTTTTTTCTAGAAATCCTGACCCCCTTCACCCTTATTGTTAAAAAAAGAAACAATTTCTCGAAAAGTTTGGTAACCCTTGGTCTAAGCTATCAATCTCGTGACTTAAAATATTTTAAAGGGATTAGATTAGATTTATTTTAGGATTGATAGTCGCAAGTGAGCATCGACATTACCAATTGATATTTTTTTACGCTTCCGTTTATGTTTTGTCACTAACAACCTGTTTTTAAGGTTTCGAACATAACTTTGAGCAGTTCGAGTCAACGACTAAATAAATACTTTTGAGTCAAAAGGCGCCTTAAATCTTGAATATTGAATTAATTCAATTATGACATTTCAATTCCAGTAAAAAAACCAATCATAAAAGGTATCCTTGAGTTCCGAAAATTCCATCTGATACCGCTTATAACTAGGAATTCATGAAAAAGTCGTAGGAAACTTTCGAATATTAACAAAAAATAGATATGATGAAATTCGTTCAAATGTTTTTTTTATCACAATTAAAATACTCTTAGTATAGGCTCCATTCCTATTTGATCGAGCCGTATAGCTAGGGTCTAGCTTAGTTAGGCAATAGTATTAGCCATTAATTTAATTTAAACTAATAATAGTGATTACATTTGCCTTTAATTATTATTAATAAGTTTTTAATATACCTAGTGATAAATGTATGCTTCATTTTTTACGGTTAAAATCAACGAGGACATGGTGAACATAATAATTTACATCAAGGTTTTTCCTCTTGCAGTCAAGTAAAACAGGGATTTCCGATGAGTATATGTTTTACCGTCACTGCAACTCATTTATTTCAAAACGACAATATTTCTGGTGAAATACAGCGGAGAGCTGCCAATACGTTAGTAAGGGACTCGTATAGCTGTTTGTGCTGTTCCGGGAAGATGTGAATTTTCTTTAAAACTCTTGCAATTTTACGCAACATTTAAGCTATCGTAAGTTATTAATATCTACTTACATTATCTTACAATTAATTAATACCATTACAATTTTTTTATTTGAAAACGCATAGATTTGAGAATATTGTTTTCCTTGGTTTAACAAGGGACTCGCTGGCCTGATTAAAATTTAGCAAGAAGTCAATTTTCTTTAAAACTCCTGCAATTATACGCAACAATTAAGCTATCGTATGTTACTATTAGGACAGTGGCGTAGCAAGGGGGTGATGCAGGGATGGACCGCCCGAGCGGCACATTTTTGAAGGCGGCATTTAAAAAAAAACAATATTTTTCGAGAAATTATATTTATACATACAATAAATATGCCACCTGTAGTTAGAACTACAAGTTCATTTTTAAATATAGTAGAAGTGATTTAAAAACAAAATTAGATGATATAATGGGATCGCCCCGGGCGGCAGGACCCCTTCCTACACTACTGTATTAGGATAATAGTTGCGGGCGCAAACAAGTTTCAAAAATAAATCAATTTCAGTCGTGTGTGGTAGAACTACTATATTCTTACCCAATTATTATTATGAATTGGTATATTTTAGATTTATTTACATTTATATGCCTATGAGGACGTTTAAAAAATAAAAAAGAGATAAAATAAAATAAAGATTACAAAAATATTTTTAAGCTCAATCACTGCAATCTTTGACAATGCATTTTACTTATTAACTTCCTAATATTGGGAGTGTAAGATGATTAACTGAATTGTAAACAATTACATTTTTTTTTGTTGTTATTATATATATTGTAAAGGTTAAGAAACCCTGGTGTAGATTTTTAAATAAACCAAAGTAACATTGAATACCATTAATGTCATTCGAAAGACTACCTCATTGTTACTTTTCGTACACCAACAATCATGGACGTCCCGTGGGCATAGGCGACTAGGCAGTTGCCTAGCGGCGGCAAGTTCTAGGGATCGGCAAATGATCACAGTTTTTTTTCTAAATGACTAAATATTTTTGACTCACGAATTTGGTTTAGAATAAAAATGATGCTTCAATGTCTTTGATAAAAAAATGCCGTCAAAAAACATTTTCAATGGTAATAATATTATTACCGATGGGTAAACAGTAGTTAAATTTATCGGAAAATCTTTTTAAAATATGAAATTAACCGATCTCAGCACTATAGGCGACAGATAAGGTAATTTAAAATATATATGTATATTAAAATGGCTATTTTAAATTCTGTATATGGGCGGCACATAGCCTAGGAACGTCACTGCCAACAATTTACACTTAGAACCTTGTAACACAGTTCTCGAAACGCCAGAATTCAAGCGAATTTTCGTTGTTATCTACGACACCACTGCATCTAGAAATGACTCATAAAGTGAAGCAAGCGATTTTATTTCGAAGACGTGTTCACATTCATAATGTTTGTTTTTTGCTTAATGTATAATTCATGAATTTAATATGCACATTCATCGTTTTGACTTATTTTACTTTTATCCTCAATATTATTCAATCTTGTGATACTACTTTCAAAATGGAAGGCAAGTGATGCAATTTTTTTATAACCAGTTTCAACGAAGCACTATGCCGTGTGAAATTAATATCATGGCGGGTGTTTGCAAACATAACTAACACAATACTTATCAACGTATATACATTAATTTGACAGTACATAATTCATTATTTGACAGTTTGACTGTAGTTTGTTATTAAATTAAATGCTTAGTTATATACTCAAATACAACCATAACTACTGATCTAATAATAATTAGACATAATAATAAAAAGCAGCACTGAGACACGACAGACGCTTATTGTTTATGTTCGTGTATGATTTTTGAACATACATTTAACTCTTTATTTGCACGATTTTGAAATAACACGGTCCACTAAAAATAGAAACACTATTTTTACACGAATTATTTGTACTATCACGATTCCCAGACATAAACAATACTGAAGCGGATAATGGATTTTCTAATAACAAGAAATTCAACAACACAATACAGTAATAACAAAATGATTTATAATATCCACATTAGACTTGTCAAGAAATTTCTAGCGATTGAAGCGATGCATGCTAAGTTCCCCATAAAAGTAAAGTACTTACATAATTAAAATACTTACTATCAATAATATGTTGTGTAATTTATTTTTTGGGTCTTCATTCTTACTTTTTTACCCGATTTTCTATACTGAAAAGTCGTTCTTTTTTTCAAATAACATGGTTTTTAAAATTCAAGGAGGTAGTTAATCTTCAATTTTTATATGAATTATATCTCTTTTCACATGGTATTTTTACACACAGTTTTTTTATGGAACTTATCTACCATGTTAAAAAAGAGTTGAATGTATTTAGCGACAGTAATTATTAACAAAGCATATCGACTGTGGAAACGAAAAAGGACAACCCACACATGACAAATTTTACAGGAGGCACAAACAACGTGTTTTGATGATTTTCGGCCATATGCAAATTATGAAATATACACAACCTTGAAGTGCACGGAGACTTCTAAAATGGTGTTTATTAAAGAAATTGTCTACGAAAAACCTTTATTTCAGTCTTTTTTATTGGATAACATTTTTTACAAGGTCATCCTTTTCAAACTTTAAAGCTAAATTTAGATACTTATTCGGCATTTGCAGCTTGTATCCTTTGGATAGAACGTGTATCAAATTTGATACTTTGTGATTATCGAAAAAAAGCTGGGGGTTACGTCGTTTTTCTTTTCCACAGTC
Organism: Himalopsyche anomala; assembly: GCA_031772345.1. Lineage (NCBI taxonomy): Eukaryota > Metazoa > Arthropoda > Insecta > Trichoptera > Rhyacophilidae > Himalopsyche > Himalopsyche anomala. The sequence continues at coordinate 4,091,897 of CM062844.1, read as the reverse complement.
GAATATATAAATATAAACTCATCCATAAATCGTCAGAAAAAATGAATCATAAAAGCCACATCGATCGACAATATAAATATGAAATTTACGATAGTTTTCAGTGTTTTATTGCAGTTGGATTTTAGTAGCAATCTCGGCGTACAATTAAAATCTGATAATGACATAATTTACATCTTGACATCTCAACACAACGACAAAATTCACGGAAACTGTTACGAAACAAATATATTTATATATATACATCGCGGCCTTAACATTAAAAAGAAATCGGGGTTTTGGCGATGTTTTCTTAGCCGAGATGTGCCAGAAGGCATTTTGACAAATATCACAGCATTGTTATACATATTTAATTTGCATTTTGCAAAAGTACGTGTCCGAGTGCGGGTAATCCCGGCAAAAATCTGGTAACAATCATACATAGCGAAGGATAAACGCACCCACCGGTAAGAATATTGCAGCTCACCTTGACTTTATTACTTCTCACTTTTAATTTATAGTTAAAAATATAAGTATGAATAATAGCTGTTACCAATGCAATTAAAATACTTCAATATGTACATATCAAATATATAAAAATGAATGTTTGTTTGTTGGTACTTTATGCGTTGCCAAACCGCTCATCCGATTGAAATAAAACTTTGACAAACTTTTTGCTTGCACTTTCGTAAAGGTTATAGGTATAGTAAAATTAACTTACAGTAGGTCTTATATTATATATACAAATCAATGTTTGTATGTCTGCCATACAGTTCATTTTGACAACGTATGCTTGCACTTGCGTGAAGGTTATAGTAGAATTAATTTACAGTAGGTGGCACGTGTGTCGTACCTTAGACAATTGGCAGCAAACATCAAGCGTCAAACAGATATAAAAATAAAACATGCACTTCATGAAATAAACACAATTTAAGTACAAACACTTTCTTTCTTTGAGTGGCATTGCAACGCTTGCAACGGGACCCGGCTAGTATAATATAAAATGATTCTCTTATTATCTACAGATAATTTTATTTTTTGCCAAGTACTGACCGAATACTAGAGCCTACTTCTTAAACTAGTATTGTTTTGAAAATATATTTTCATTTTTGCCTCATCTTATTTCAAATGCAATGCATATTACAGAAATTATGTCAATTTCAATTTCATACCTCAAAACTTTCCATTATATTTAGTGACGTATACACATTATAGCAGAGTCAATGCATGAAGGCAAAGCGAAAAAACGGGCTCAAATTTCTACATTCTCAATATAACATATTGTGTAGGAGCGCCTTGCTTGACGTTTGCATGATGACCCCAAATTTCTAGCTACGCCACTGATTATATTTGTATCTTTATCTAAGATATTCAATTTTTTTTTAAAATGTGTTCATCTTCAAAACAGAAATTCATCCCATCTTCATATTCAAGACAGCTGCACGAGAAAACTCTATTCTGAGAACTATACATCAAAACTTCAGCTGATCAGTTTGCCTCTGGCCGAACATATGAATTTATTTGCTTATCACTTATTCATAGATCGTATCTCGAAACCTGATTTTCTTTCCAAATATTGTATAATATACATCCAATAACATAACTAAACTAAACATTTGTGCTATGAAGAAATATATTTACATTTGACGTTTTCCAGAATTTACGTATCCATACGTACGCAATTAATTATGTTGTATTCGTAAAAACTTTAATGTGAAAATATAATGTACAAATTATTAATAATAAAATGTTTAAGAGTTTATATAAACAAAAAAACGTTGTCCGTTGGTATATATTATAATTAACCCGTAGGACGTCCATGTAATCAAAATTTAAACTAAACAACTTTTTGATCTTGACCGTTTGTTTTTTGTAACCATTGTATTATAATGTCATGGCAGAATAGAGATGGTTGCAAAAATCGATACTAACGACGTGAACAATCGCTATTAAAATTCTATAGGTAAACACGTATATCAATACAAAAAAAGTTTGCCTTCATTCGTAGAAGAAGAATTATTTAAGAAGTAATATTTTTTCATGACTAAATGCATTTAAATGTATCAGTAGAAAATTGATCTTACGTTCAAAATCAAAAGTAGCGAAAACCTCAAGGATAATATTACGAGTTAAGAGGAGGTCTTTTTAATTTATTATACAATGATTTGTGAAAAAAGAGTGGCAGGGATGATAATCAATTTCATTATTGTGTTATTCCAGAATCTAGCTATCATCAATGTGCTTCATTTACACAAAAAATGGTTTATGTTTAAATGCTCCTAGAACATATTATGCTTTTTTAAAAAATGATGGGTAATATGCTTTAGAAAATATTTTTTTTTTTCTACTCGAAAAATGACTAATTGCTACAATACCTATGAGAAATTTAATTACAAATAGGAAGATGCCGAATTATCATACAAAATAAATTCTTAAAATTACGCGAAATACGAATATAATATCGGTAATCGGAATGAAAAAATCATCACAATAAGTCAAATGGTTGGTTCTTGGGACAAAATTTGACGTATTGTGGCAAATTTTCATAGTAATGAATTATTTTATAAATTGCTCCAATTACAGGTTTTCTTGAATTCAATGTTTTGTTTTATTTGTATTTTATTTGCAATTAAAATGTCTTTTAAAAATTAGAAAAAGAGTTTCATATCTTAAAGCATATTATTAACCATTATACTGTTTTCATATTGATCATTTTCAACTGATTAGGGATTTATCTATATCGAATGATAATTTTGTATTACCAACAATAATTTCAACAAAATAGTCACTGTTTGACGTATCGATAGTATTCGTTACTGAAGTATCTCATCCTTATATACAGGATATTATGATTAGCTAAGCTTGTGTTATTTTTGTTGGTTTTTTTTTTGATCTTTTTGGCAACAGAGCAAAACTAAAAACAGAGTAATCCAATATTTAAAAGGTATCATGGTTACAAGTCGTTTTCAATGGAATTTCCGGCTATATTAAAAATAAATTATAATCGTTAAAATATTCATTGTTTGTATTTTATCTTATACGAATATTAAAAGTAAAACATCAATACAATAAAAATCTTAAAATCCAAGAATATTTTATTTATATAGTCAAGTGTTTTTCATTTAATAATTACAAAATATGGATAGTTATTTTGATTTCACTACATCGTTTGAACTTTTTGTAACTACGGCTTAAGCAGAAAAAGCTTACTATGTTATATATTATATTTAATCTTAATGAACAAAATATTATACTTTACTATTAATACCATTTTCTATCAATGAAGTTCTCTCAACAAATGTCAAATCAATCTATCTTTGAATTTCTTCCACTGAAAATTCTTCATGTAACGCTTGCAAAATTTAGACTTCAAGTAATCATAATTTATTTTCCTTTAGAAAGATAACTTCAAATTTTTGATCAAGATAATTATTACAACGAATGCCAATATAAACTTCGAGTGATTAAAATTAATTGCAACACAGTTATTCCACTAAATTTATTAATTTAATTTGAAAGATAAACATAATTACTATATATATATATATATATATCATTTTGAAGGTGCTCTCAGGAAATTCCATTTAAATATGAAATATTTCCCAAAAACGCTTTCCAACTTTTCATTTTTTAAGAATCACCAATTTAGATAATGACATCAACGGCCTAGTTCCATGGAACGAATATTTTCAAATTTAATGTTTCGAGTTAATTACCAATTATATTCGAATCCCTCTCTAGTCTCTTCTATATCTACACAAAAGTACAACTAGAAACAATACAGATGTTTGCATAATATGCAAATAAAGAAATATAAACAATCTCACAGTTCCATATATGTAAATAAAATTCGAAATATCGTTTTATAGTTTATGTCAACGTTGAAATAAATTAGAATTTAATTGAGATAAACCAATTCAGATAATTGTATTGAGTCTGATGGAACACACGTGAAACCAAAAGATATGATTTTCAAACCCAAGGCCAAGTTTTAATGATAATGTTTGTGTTCAATATTGCACATTACTTCTTACTCTGATTTAGAGGGAAACATTGGTAAAATAACTTATATCCTGAAGCAACGTCCTCAATTACATAAATCACTAAATATTTATAAAGATTTTTATTCAAGATCTTTTATATTGACTATACCTTAATGTTGGCAATAATTAATCTGTACACATTATTCAACTCTGTTGCAATATGTATGGAGGTCGAATTTTTATTATGTTGTCAATAATTAATGATTAATATATATTGTTATTTATCAATTGAATCATTAAATTACGGAAATATGTAGGACTCATTAATGAAAAATAAGGCTTAGTATTTTTTTCATGAAGGTCAAAACTATGATTGGTTTTCATACCATCTTTGGTACTATTGCTGGTGTATAAAAATTATCTTCGCAAATTATTTTTATGTTATTCATTAACCATTGTTAGAGACCGATTTAAAAAAATATATATTCACAACTTTCAATGCGGCCATTAGGGCTTTTCGGTTTTCAAAAAACCGGTTTTTTTGCAAAATTTGTGACATTCAAAAACAGGTTTTTCAACTTCGTAACCGGTTGTGTCGAATTTTCCATAAAGAGTTTATAAACAAACAGACAGAAAATTTGGATCTCTTATTTGATGGCTTAAAGACCATATGCCCCACATCCATAACCCAGCGAAAGGGTATTTTCGATATCAGGAAATTTTGTTACAAAACGATCAGTGAACGTTTTGTGTTTTCTTAAATCATATTTTCTGAAGAGTAACACCAAATAATATTATGTTGTGCATTATTATGTATATAAATAAACAACATAAAAAAATTGAACCTTTTCTCGCTATTTTAATTACATTATCCAGTTTTTGTAAAACTTCGAACAATATTGACATTCGACAACCGGTTTTTTCAAAAGTCTGTTTTTGTATAAGCCCTAATAGCCATGGTGATATCACTCAAAAGATCACAATTACGTCATGTCGGTTTAAAAAACCGGGTTTTTAGCCGATTGTTCACATTCGATTTTTTTTATTTTTATTGGTATGTAATATTTAATTTATCAACACAATCTTTAAACATTTTCGGGTTGTTTCGGAAATATTTCAGATTTTATCTTAATTTTACTATAAAATTGATTTTGAAGCTCAGCTTTGAACACATCTTCATAAACATTAACAGAAAGTTATAAAATATGTGCCACTTGATGATAATATATCGTATCGTTTGTTAATGGCTGTTTTTAATGAAGGTCTTCCAGATGAAGGTCTGTGTCTGCCTTATTACCCTAGATATATGCTGTCAAAGTAAACGTGTGGACGTCAACACGACATCTATTTTTTTCCAATTTGCTAATGATAAATTAAATTACTTTGCGCAGTCTTCCATAATGTTTCATACCTTGAGACGTCACATTACGTCGCGTCTCACTGTATGAGGCGCGAATTTTCAACTGTCGATAATGCAGGAAATCTTTGCCCTTAAGACTCTGATATTTTTTAATATTGCCTGATTCAGCCACGATTTAAAAAAAATATTAATTTTCAATATTACAAATAAAATTTATATTAAATATTATAAAAAGATTTCGAAAAATAGATCCGCGGGCGAATTTAATTTGTGATTAAAATTACCGCTCGAAATGGGTAACCTATTTTTAACCTATTTTATACTTGGTGGAAAGGCATTATATTAAATAAATAAAATACTCATTTTTACTAATTCCACTTTTATTTACATAATAAGATCACAACTGGATTCCCTCAGGACAAGCATTATCAACTGAAGTATCAACATGATCATATTAAATAATAGTGGAATTAGTAAAAATTTGTATTTTTTGGATAAGCTATTACACTATCATTTATTGAATTGACACTTAAACACTTGGCAGAACTCCATTATGATAAGTTGAAAAAATATCGATGTTAAATTTGAATCGTTCAAATTATGTACATTCACACAAGTTTTGTCACTAACGGGTTTCGCCATTCGGCATTTTCAGGCGTTCAAGTGCATTCATCTTGTCAGTTCAAGTTGAATGCTATTTAAAAAAAAATGAAAACATTTTTTATATTTACAATAATGAAAAAACGTTTCATAATAAATTGATTTGATCACAATGCTGACTTTCAATTACACAGTCCTTAAGATTAGTTGTACCGGTACCATTTTTATGAAACTTCGTGGTACTTGTATCTTGTTAATCGGTCCGCATACTGCGGATAACATTAATTAATTATACGCCATACCCAGTGGTGGATTGCCTAAGCGCATAGGACGCACGCTTGGGGGCTCCGAATCTTAGGGACACAAAAAAGCATATCGACTGTGGAAAGGAAAAAGAACGTTACCCCTTTTTTTTTAAAACACCTTTTTTCGATAATCAAAATGTATACAACTTGATACACGTTTTATCAAACGGATGTTAGCTGAAAATGCCGAATAATTATCTTAATTTACATTTTAAGTTAGAAATCACAAAAAAGACTTTCAAAAAGGTTTTTTTTTTAAATAATCAAATTAATATTAGGTTAAGTCAATTAAAAATAACTTTATCAGTATCCGTGCACTCCAAGGTTATGTATATTTCATAATTTGCCTGTAGCTCAAAATCATCAAATCTCGTTTTTCGTGCCTCCTGTAAAATTTGTTATGTGTGGGTTACGTCCTTTTTCCTTTCCACAGTCGATATATTATTATATTCACCCCCAATATTTTAAATTCAATTATATTTGAATTATATATTCGTACCTCCGCTAAAATAGAGTTATTAAGTATGAAAAAAAATATGACTTAGAGATAAATGTAGAGAAAATATCTATCGACTTAAAATATACATTACTACTTTAATATTAATCCCCCAGAGTCTATGCCCTAGAGCAGTGATGGGAAACCTATGACCCGCGTGTCAGACATGATATGCCAAGACATTGGGCGACACGCATATTTAACGTTTAGAGACACGGCATCCAATCCCAGATGTTTTCATAATTTTGACACGCTCAACTAAAAAGTTTACTCATCACTGTCCTAGACCAGGGGGTCGGAAAACCGCGGCTCTCGAGCCGCATGTTGCTCTGTGCATAGCCGCTTGTGACCCTTCAGATATTAACTTATGAACATATTGTCATATTGTAACCCTAAAAATCGATATATATATATACATATTTTGCATATGTATAATGTCTCTAATACCTTTGCTATTAAGTTTCTTTAACAACTTGGCTCTTTTCACTTGAAATATTTCCGAGGTATAGCCTAGACCAGTCGTGGGGAACCTGCGGCCTTAAAGCCACATGCGGCCTTTTGGTTACTCTGGTGCGGCCTTTTGACTGTTCCGAGAGTTCTGCAATTTTTTATAAATTCGTAAATTCCTGAGATTTTGGATGTCAAAATCCTTGTAAGACCTAAAAAAGGTCCCTGTCTGGTAATTTTGGGAAATCCGCAAATTTCTGGGCTTTAAAAATTGGTATGAAATTGTTTCTGGCCAAATATCCCTTAGTCCATTCCCTGTCAACCTTTACTGCGGCCTTATGCTGAATCAAATAAGTAAATGTGGTCTTTAAAGAAAGAAGGTTCCCCACCCCTGGCCTAGACTGTACTGTCACACTGTTACGACACAATTTCAATACATAATGTTAGTAAACAAAACCTTTTATATCTTTTTGGAAAATGTTTTTTTTTATTATGTAAAATATCATTATTAAAATCGTATCAAAATATATATAAAGCATGGAAATTGCTCTAAAAAGAAACAAGGAAAATTTAATATATATATTGACAGATTTTGACACTACTGAAAAATCTGCCTATTTTCCGCTGTGGCAATATTTTATCTGAGGTGCGATCTGTCAAAATTGTTGGTACGCGTACCATAGTTTACGGTTCACTGCTCCCGACGACTGATAATAATTAATTACTATTATTAACAAAGTTGATGTTACGTTGCATGTACTTACAATTTCCATCGTTTCCAGAACCGGCTCCACTTTTTTGCTGCATCGATATACCACAGCAATATATTAAAAATATAATTATTACTTCGGAACACCGTTTCCAAGAATTCAGTTTCATTTTGAAGATCACTTATTTACACCACCGGCAACTAAAAAATGACAACACTCAATCATTATATAAGCCCTTGAGAAGTGAATTAAGCCAAGTAGTAAAATGGTAAATCTTTTAAATTTACAATCCCGTCTTTAATTGGTGTGTTTGTGGATTGCAAACTATTGCATTGTGTGTTTTACTGAGCTCACTTCACTTTTGCGATATTTTAAGACATGTGGAATAAACGCATCTAACTATTTTTTTAACACATGGCTCACTTCACTTCTTATGGATTAATATTATCATTATTCGTGCACTCCGTATAATTAATTTAAAACTTGGAACAATATTTTTCAATAAATAATAATGAATACAGGGAATAATAAAATAACATAGGATATTAAACGAAAATAAAATAATAAAATAAAATTTTAATAAAGGAACAATACTTTGCAAGCACCATTTGATAAAAAAATAAACGTTTTTATACCCGCGGTGCTATTCTCGGATACATAAATTATTGTCCAGATACTAATAAAGCACATTCACTAATGCTCAACATCTTCAAGGCGAACGCAATGATTGCTGTATGCTTTCTTTGATTGGTACTTACGTTTTAATTATCGATTGATTTTTTTGGATATCAAATTTATGGAGCTTCAAGTACCAGGACGCGCCAGCGTCAAGGTTCTTCCAGTCTCCTTCATCGATAAAGATTTTGAAAAATTGTAAATTGCATCCCCTTACCGTCGTTCGCAGACGGAAGGGCGCGATCACTACAGAGATAAGAAGTTCACGGGAACTCCATATGCATTATTTTGCAAATCACATTCCATATGCTTCCTCCATACTATATCCGTACATGTACACACACATGCGGATACATACATACACACATACAGTATACAAATTGTTTTTAAACAAAGAGAGTCATTTTCGTGATGCTAAGTTCGTTCTAAAATTGACAATTTTATACGTTTTATACGTTTAATTTTATTAATTATCGATTGATAACAACAGTGAACATAGTCACAATCTTCTACCAACTAACAAACATGTATAGAGTAAATAAAAAAACCATTACGTTCGCCATGAAGGTGTTGACCATTAGTCTCCGGACACTAATAAATCTGATAAAAAGACTAGTAAAAGAATAAACGTTTTACGTTATTTTTATACAATTAAAATTCATACTTTACATTTCATTCGTTGAAGATAATCAACAAATATAGCAAAATCATTAAAAATAATTAAAAGATGTTTGTAAATACAGTGATGGAAACTTTCAACATGAAAATTTTAAATTTTAATTTTAAAAAAGTATTACGTAAATTTATAACTTTTTCATTTCATCAAAGATTAACAATGTAAATATTTTTGTATAAAAAACCGAACAGTGTAGTGAATTAATAATATTATGTTGCCAGAAAAATGTCTTAAAACATAATTTCACCAAATTACGAAGATTAAAAATCATATAAATTGAAGCTTCGGTCAGTAACACTATTTCACTGTATTTAACTAAAATAATTTTAATTTTAAAATGTATTGTTTTATTGTTTACTATTATCAAAAAATACTTTTCAACTAAACGACGATACGTTCTTGAAAAATAGAAATATTTTATTGAATAAATTTTAATAAAAAAATATCCTTCAAAATGTATTGATTTCAATAAATTTGGAACACTTAAAAGTCGCATATTAAACGTAAATGAATTGTCGATGAATTATGATTTTTTAAATGTTCGAATTATTGTGAGAAATTTAACCCTGTTTAAATATATATATATATATCAATTTATTCAGGTACCTCAAAACGTTAATGTATCGACTGTCAAAAGTTGACTGTCAGAAACGGCCAGATAAAAACAATGCTCGCCAAACAACCAATGCATAGGAGTTCGCGGAGAAGACTGACTTGTGTATCAGGCAGTATTTTGAAATCGGACGACCACTGATTAATCGCATAATGGACAGGTAAGTAGGTAGATATATTATTATTAAGGTGTTTGCAAAATGTTTCAAAGGCTAACCATGTTATGTAAGGCCGCGGCCTTCAACCTGTGGGTCGTGGAAATAAGATCCGCAACAGTGTATTGTGTCAGTAACAATTGCATTATGCGTATAGTAGAAAATAATTGTGTTGCTTAACTTGATATTAATCATTGTCACGTTACAATAGTTTTATTGATACGCGAAAGCGTCAGTTCTCATGGAATCAGGGTTGCCAGGCGTCCCTATTTGAGCTGGACTGTCCCGAGCTCAATCGACAAATCGCGACGAGTCCCGCATTGCCTGTCTCTCTATAATCCCGACCTGCACATTTATAAAAGTTTTCGAAAAAGTGAATTTCCCGATCTGTGATTTTGAAGATCTGGCAACCCTGCATGGAATATACATATCGACTGTGGAAAGGAAAAAGAACGTAACCCACACATTTACAGGAGGCACAAAAAACGTGTTTTGATGATTTTGGGCCATATGCAAATTATGAAATATACTCGACCTTGAAGTTCACGGAGACTTCTAAACTGGTGTGTAATTGACATAATCTAATAATAATTTAAGAAATTGTCTAAGAAAAACCTTTTTTTTAGTCTTTTATCTTGGTTTCAATTTTCACAAGTACACCTTTTTTCAAACTTAAAAGCTAAATTTATATTCTAATTTGGGATTTGCAGCTTAGATCCTTTTGATAGAACGTGTGTCAAGTTGGACACATTGTGATTTTTGAAAAAATCTGTTTTGGAAAAACTGAGGGTTACGTCCTTTTTCCTTTCCACAGTCGATATAATAATTATCCCAGAAATTGGCATATACGTGGTAGAACTAAGTATTATAAGGTCAACATACAGCTTAACGACCGCGGACGCGTATTTGAGTCTTTGAAAAACAAAGATTGCTGGCCGGCGGACTCATATATGCGTATAGGCGAAGTATCTGGAAGCTAAGAAAATTAAATTTGGTAAAGATATCTCAATTTGTTTACAAATTATAGTGAATTTAGTAAAATTACATTTTTTGCGAATTTTTCGCAAAATTTTATTTCGCCAGGTGAAATTTTATAAAAAAAAACGTGCGGTCGTTAAGCTGTTACGGCAGCGATTTCCAACCTGGGAGGCATGGAATATTGCAAAGGGAGGCGCGAACAGTCCAAAATATTTATTTACCCTTTTATACGTGTCTTTATTACCATATGAAATATAGGATGGGGATAGAACTGAAAAGATTTCTTGAAAATATATTATGTCCTATTAAAGAAATTGAAATATAATTTTGGTTATGAGTACATAATATATAATTAATATATTTAGAAGTCTAAGAACTTCTTAGCGTGCTTCAATTTCGGAATATATTATACACCAATTAAATGTATTTTCTATACATCCTGCTATAATAATATTGATAAAATCTTTATTTTTTCCTGAATATATACGATAAACATATTTTATTTTTTATTTATCCCATATTCTGTTTCGTCACTGTTCTGTTTGATCATGTTTCATGTTTGGTTTTGTCTACGAACCAAATTCATGTACAGAATTTGATGACAATAGATCAAACCAAAATTTCAAATATTTTAAAGCAATTTATTTAATAATATAAGATGAAACCATTTATACTAAAGTAATATATATTTGTTAATCGAATCTTAAAAATAAACCTCCGAGACATAAAACTATAATAGACAATTTTCAGTATAAAACGTATTTTATATCGTTGAAATTTTATATCGCTACTGAGAAGTTAATTAATTGAATAGTTGCATCCGAAGTTTGAGAATCAGTGATAGTATATGCTAATCAGCAGCGTAGCCGAGATGAACAAAATAATTTAATTACAATCGACATGAACTATCTCTTAACCCAAATCAAAACAATACTAAAACCGATATATATATATATATATTGGTTTTTCGGATCCATTTCTTATATTCCTACTCAAAGCATTCTAAAACCAAACAAAAGCGAAATAAAATGTGTAAGTAAAGTGATTTTCAGGATAGAAATAAGGAAAAAAGAACTTGTTGTTAGCTACTAGCTATCTTGTCTTCACATTTATATTATCAAATAATTTTTCAATGTTTTTGATCAACAACTGATCAACCAACATTATAGTACAGGGGTGGGGAAACTTTTCATTTCTGAAGGTCACATTCATTTATCTGATTCAACATAAGGCCGTAGTAAAGAAAACGTTGAGAACCCCCACCCTTTTTTTCGACTGTCGAACATATAATGTGCTTATTACGCTCTTTTTCCAATAGCTTGCGTATAATTTTTTGATCAGAGTGAATATTTTGATCAAGTCGAAAGGTCGCATCAGAGTTCCCCTACACTGTTCTAGTATAACGTATTGTCTACATTTTAAACATTTGTAAATTTGTTTTCATCCGCTGTGTCTTTTTCTTGGTGTTACAGTCCGGGGAAAACCTTGACGCCTTCCTTAACCAATCTCCTCCACTCCGCTCGATCCTCCGCTGTCCTACGTCGCTAAAGTCCAGCACTTGCAGGTCCTGTGACAACTCAACCATCCATCAAAGTCGCGGTCTTACAATGCTTCGTATTCCATCAGAGAAGTATCAAACTGATGATATTGTTATTATAAATCTTTGTGATCGGATTATATGTCTCACTATAGTATACAAAAAAGTCGTTATGGCATTTGAAAAAATATAAAAATGCATTTTAAAGCCTACATCATATATATTCTAAGCAAATATCATATAAATTCAATGTTTTAGACAATTTTAAGTAATTAAGTATGATACATCTCAATAAATATGCAACACATTTTGACTGTGTGGGTAGAGCAGTCATGCACAACCTCATTTTTAATCCATGTCCCCACGCTCTAAATATAGAGCATATAGCCTCTTAATGTATGTATCTACACAGAGGTACACGAGAACTGTTTGTTACTCAATCACCTCTCTTTGATTGAAAAAATGTCAATCCCGAAATCCCGGGATCACAAAAAGTGTTCGGGATTTGATACCCTACTCGCTACGCCCCGATTTTTTATTTTTGTTAATTTTGCCAATAAATTAAAAACGGGCCGCAGGTTTGAGATATTTATTCCAGCAGGTGTAGAGCAAAAAAAAAACGTAATGGCTTATAGCCGAAATAGCTGTGAACAAAATTGTTATCCAATCAAATACATTGACTTTTTTACGTTATTATCATGGAGTTCTTACAAGTTTTCGTCAATTCAATTAACACACCTGCATACCATGCTTTTATTATACTTAAATTGTTAACCGAAGAACTGTTCCAAAATAATGTATTCATTTAATCGTTCGAAAAAAAACGAGATTTCTTGATAATAATTTAAGAATATTTAAAAATAGTATGAAATTGTAAACGCTATTCTTCGAATAGACGTGCATTTTTTTTGATTTTATTATTTCTCGGAAATATTTTTATATTTTTGAGCCCACTGTACTTAATTATATATGCAGTATTGGTAGTGTAAAAAATACTGGTTTTTTTACATCCATTCGATTTTTCGAATTTTATCATAAATGATGCAACATATTTATTATAAGAATAACGTTTAGCATACTGTGAGTTTTTTTATGCTTATCCTTTGTCTTAAACAGATGCATGACATTTTGTTTAATAATAAATCTAAAATGTTACTGGACAACAATATCATCCAAAATATCTTTTCTGGGATTTGTTGATTATTGATTTATTTGATTTGCTTTTTGATTGTAAAGGTAAATTACAGAAATATATTGTTTTTACAATATCAAATATCAGTCATACAAATTGTTCCGTGATACTTACGTACACAAATTCTCCGCAGCGGCGTAGCCATATGCATAGCAGTTATGCAATGCATAAGGGCCCAGAGTAAGGGGACTCAAATTTCTACACAATCTTAACTATGTTTTACGAATTATTTAACACGATTCCCATAAAATAAAAGAAACGGATAATAGATTTCCTAAAAATTATAACAAACGAAATATTTAATTGTATCCTGATACATTACACCCAGACGTGTTAAGACAATTCTAGCTATGAAAGCGATTTATGTCCAGACAGTGGCGTAGCAAGGGGGGTGCGGCAGAGCCGGCAAATTTTCGGGGGTGGCATTTTCAAAAATAAATACAGTATTTTTCGAGAAATTATATTTATACGTAGAAAAAATTAAGCTACCTGTAGTAAAAAATCCTACTTCATAGTTTAAAAAAAGTAGAAGTGATCGATATCGATAAATTGGAGTTTATCACCTCCATGCCCATGATGCAATCGTAAATAGTTGAGCCATTAAATCATTCAATATTCTCTTAATATTGTCAATAAGTATTTATCATTTTAGGTAATCTAGCATTTACACATTTTTAAAATTATGTTTTAGTTTCTAACTAAGGTTTAAATACTGTCAAAAAACAATGAATCTGATATGCCATCATGGCAGGGAGCGTGATTTTTTAGGATGGCATCTTACGGGTTAATAAGACTTTACACATTATAATAAAACAATATACAGGGTGTTCACCGAGAAGATTTACTACTTTATTTTTGTGTAAATTGGTGTAAAACAAAATAAATATGTAAAATTTGTATATCATTATCTACTTTTACTGTATACAACATTGACAATGTACAACAGCAAAAAATCTTTAAAATACAATATATTAAAGAATTAGTTTTTTTACGCATGTTTTGTTACGCATATTTAAGTTAACTCTGATTTTCGAAATGTTGTTTATTTCATATTGTCATCGTTATGATTCGACGATTCGATTTTTTCAATGATCACAATGGATACAACTTAATGAACGTTCTATCAAAAGGATGCATGCTGCACATGCACTAGTAATGCAAGTAGTATCTAAATTTAGCTTTAAACTTTGAAAAAATAAGTGAAAGTGATAATTCCGACCAGGAAAAAAGGCTTACAAAAAACTTCAAGGTTGTGTACATTTCATATTAGTTTGACGTTGACCCAAAATCATCAAAAAAAAAATGTGTGCCTCCTGTTAAATTTTTTATGTGTGAGTTACGTCCTTTAACCTTTCTATAGTCGATATTATAATATATAACTAGTGTACAATACTTCAATACAATAGATTTCGGTTAACACTTGAGGCCATCTTTCAGTTCAACCATTCTTATACACATTTAGATTTGTTCAATGCATAAATTTGAAGATACATTGAAGTTTTTTTTTTAATAGAATAAGAATGGAGATTTTTTTGCTTTAGTAGAGGTCGACAACCTCTCGACCTTCAAACGGTCATATTAAAATATTATATAGCATTAATACACTTAAAGTACACATACAGTATACTACAAAGTCATTATAGTATTATTGATAAAAAAATACATAGATACAATGATTATTAATTAATTTAGACAGTACAGTTAGAGCATTAGTATTTTAAATATTTTTAGAATAACTGAGACGTTCTCGATACGCCCGCTTCCGGATGGTTCTGGGAAAAGTTCCGTCAAATTCAATATGAAATTAAGGTTTCTTAATTTTAATATTTGAAACATTAAGCAAGCTTGTTCGCTTTGTATTTTTTACCCTGATGTTGATCTAAAAAGGATTTCAAAGATTATCATTGAAATGACGTCACACTATTTTGGGTTCTCCTCCCTTTTGACGCATTTAGTCACAAAATATGTATGACGTAACTACGCCAACAACACTTTCAGCCGGCTGCGTGGTCGAGTGTCAACGTCGTTGACTTAGAACACGCAGTAGGTTGGAATCCTAGTACGGACAGTAGGGCTTCCAAACCGGTTTATCGCATGTTTTGAAAAAAACCGAAAACCGGTTTATTTCACGCGGTTAACCGCGTTTTATCAAAAATACTCTTTTCTTATTTTTCATTTTTTTTTTCAAAAAGAAAAATCTTTTCCAATGAATTTACTGCGTAGAAGCGGAAACAATTTACATAACACAAGAAACATGCATATGAATTGTATATAAAAATCTACTTATGTCTCAAAGTTGTCCATGTCCATGTGAACAGAAATGACTTTTTCAAATAATTTAATATTTTTTTGTAATTATTGACAATTATTTATAAAAAGACGGAATGACTCTTAAATGCATGTCACTCAATAACCTTTATTGTAAATTTGACAAATCATCCGTATAAATCATGAAAAAACTATTAATAAGGATACCATATAACTATGTATCATTTTAAAACGTATACAATTTAATTAATGAGTAATAATCTACATTTTACACATTGTTATTTTTTTGTGTGCTTGTAAGTAGATATATTCTTCCTTTGCATAATTATTGCATTATAATTATTCTAAGTATACTTAATTTTGTCTTTAAATCAACAATGCAAAAAAAAATCTGCTTTAAATATGATATTTTTAATTATTGTATCAACCTTTTATTCTCCATCATAATGCAATATGTGAAAACTAATACCCAAGAGTTAATTGTAAAGTTTTACCTAACGGGGGGGTCAAACATATTCCAAGAACTTTGTCCCATGTCACTTTTACTGTATTGTTCAATTATATGGTTGCTTCATACATTTCCGTTTGCAAAACGTTGACAAAAGATGCTGTCGTATTTTTATAACCTAAGCACTCATCCTTTCTCAGTTGTAAACATTAGACGTTGCGTATTGTTAAGTGTCATTAAATTAATACCAGATGTGGCTAAAATATATTCAAATACAGCTTTGCTTGGTGAAAATTTTTTGATTGATACAATTTTTGAATTCAAATTTGTAGTTTCGTGAAATATAACATTTTCGATGAATTCTTTTTTTTACGAATTGTTTTCTTGAGCAATAGATAAACACACACTGTGAACTATGATTTTTTTAATATAATATTATGTACGTAATTTTGTAAGTAATACGTAAATGAAAATTTTAGTATCGTATAATACCTACATGTATAAATAAATAATTGTTCAGAAAATAACATAAACCCAATAAATAATTGATGTTATCATAAAATATAATTATTATTGTGCTTGATATTCTCAATTATAATTTAAGTATTATGGTCTCCACATGGGCGAGTGGTCAACGTCGTTTCTTTGGGTTGCGGACCAAACGAGCTCGAATCCCAGTACGGACGGATTTTTGCAATCAGTTCATAGATTTCTTTTCTATGGCATGGATGTCTGTGATGCCTAATATTCTATTCCAGTATCCCTTAAATTACTATGACGTAGTGAGAGTGATCAGCCACCCATGTTCTATCTATAATTTTCAATCTTATCTCTCTTCAAAAAAAGAGGGGTTGAGCAACTGAGTAACAAGCAGTTATCGTTAAAAAATAAAAGTTTGAGTCTATATGCTTCAAAGTGGGAGTGGAGACATAATATAAGCTAATATTATTGTATTCTACTATATTATTGTCTAAGCATTGGATGTCCTGTCTAGTCGATATGCTTAAAAAAATGAATGCATTTATTTAAAGATCTTTCTTTTGATGAGTTTTATTATCATGTTCTATTTTTTTATTTGACATATTTTATCATAAAATATTTTTCCACATTTAATTGTCATTGTTGTATATATATATATTTAATGCATTCTGTGTTCCATCTATAAGATAAATATCGATTTTTCATCAAAATTGGAGCATTTATGACAAATATTTAAAATTTTCCACTAAAAAATTTTTTTTGCATACCTACCTAATCAAAATACGTTATATTTCGGTTTAAACCGGTTAACCGGTTTTATTGCCATAAAAAACCGAAAACCGGTTAGTTGGAAAGTCCGGTTAATTGGAAGCCCTAACGGACAGTATTTGTAGATTATTTGTTTTAATCGATCTATGGATTTCTGTCCGAAGACATGGGTGTATGTGATGTCTTAAATTCTCTCCCATCTATCCAATTCTAAAAAAACGGGCGTAGCGAGAGCTATTAGCTAACCACTAGTCCTGTCCTAGTCTTATCCTTATATCCTTACTCTCTTTGAAAAAGAGGTTGAGCAATTAGTAACAAACGGTCCTCTTAGAAAAAAGCGTTGTTGAGATACCTCTATTAGGTTGATGGCATATGCTATACATTGCGAGCAGACACGGTTTTAAAAAAAACATAGAAAAGAATGTTTATTTGACTTTTTCTCGCAATCATTGGCGGCCTAATTCTTCACTGTCTAAAATAAAATAAAATAAAATCTTTTAAAATATTTATTGTAGACAATAAAATACATGAAGAATTTAAAACGAGTGAATAGTATAAATGTTATTTTTGAATATTGTTTAACGAAATATAACCGCCCCTGCATATACAAAGGGTGCATTGATCCAATGCTACATTGACCGGCCGCCACCGCTCGCAATTAGACTACCCCCCACATTTATTATAAAAAATAGGTTCTGGAAACAAAGCCTCCGATATCGGTAACAAATTTAAAATTAAACTATTTAATATCAATCAACAGTGATGTTTGATTTGACGCAACTCAATAATTATTAACAACATTTTCCTGTCCGGGGATTCCCACTGTCCCTTTCCAGTGGCAACATTAACGTGAACAGTGGCCGCTAGCAATATTTTAGTAATAATATTATTTAAAGATCTAAAATGGCTTCCAGGTATGTAACTAATTTCTTCTTCACAGCTACTCAAAACTCGTTATGTGGCCTTGTGATCAAAAACAGCTTTGAGATGATAGAGTGATATTTACTATATTAGTCAATAGATGGTCTTATATGATTTTTCGTGTAGGTAGAGAAATATTACAAAAGTATTAAATTCATTTCGTTAACATAATGTACAAACAGCATTCCTGACCAAAATTAATATGTATATGTTACAAGCAACTAATGAATGATATTGTAATAAAATATAAATAATACTTACAACTCGGTTGTCTAGAGGGCTGGGGTTGGAAGAGGCTCAAAGGGTCTTGCGCGAGCCCCTTGTTAAATTAAGAAATAACAATACAGTGGAACCCCAAATTACACTACCCCGAATTACACGCTGGCTTGAAATATTCGCCGCAAAACCCCCAATTGCACTGTCGCAATCCATTGTCGTTGCTACGAGACGGTCGTCTGTGCGGCGCATACAGTCAAATTTTGGCTACCATCTGTGTATTCAACACGTGCCAGGCTGTACACGTATAGCCGGGCGACTGTCTATGTGATTTTGGCGCGCTTTGCATTTTATCACTTAGTAAATAAATATTTCGTCCATATTTTTTTTTTTGCAAAACTAAGGGAAATCTTAGTTTCCTAATTTTGTATGTAATTCACTCCCCGAATTACACTAACCCAAATTGCACTGTCCCGACATTAGTGTAAATGAGGCTTTTACTGTATTATCAAATCAACTTCGGTTTCTATATATTATGGTTTTAATGTAAAATGAAATAAGAGGCTTTGTTGCTTTAAGATATTTCTCGTTAAATATATTAATGAGAGCAAGCCGGTTTTTTATACATAAAATAACGTTTTTTTTTTTTTAAATAATATTCGATTGTTTAATAATTATTGCATACACTTGTAAAGAAGAGATAAAATAAATCTTCCTCTTTCTCGTAACACTGCAAATAGCTTGCAGATTAATCTTGCGAGCCCCTTGTAAGCGTATTGGTAGCCCAACACTGGTTGTTTTATTTTCACCCATCGCGTGTAAGCGACTGCTTTTTTTATACCATAATACAATAACGATCAAGAAACCAAATGAATTTCGATATTACTTGTAAGAAAACCTTTTAGTTATCTTTGTTTCTTATGTGATTATTTTATAAAATAATAGGGGTGCCTAGATTTTTTTCTAACTATAGAGCTTGGTAGCATAAGGCTTGGAAACCACTGATATAGATGTTTTAGCTGTACCACACGTTCGACCTACTCGGTTGCGGTGGTCACGGTCTCGATTCTCCGATCAAACACTTTCATTGATTAGCGTTCCATACGATTTATGAATTTGTGTTAAAAGTAGGTCGTGAAAAAAACTGTGGCCCCGACTCCGGTATTTACAAATGGACCGACTCCGACTTAAAAAATATGACCCAAAATGAGCGTATTTTTTCAAGTATCTACTACACTATTTAACTTTGAAAAAAATTAAACGGAGTAGTCCGTTTTTTACGATATTTTGAACAGCTTTGGTTGCAAGTAGGGTATCCAGTCCCGGAGCCTTTTTGTGATTTCGGGATTGATTAATTTTCAATCCCGGCATCCCGGGATTTAAAATCGTTTATAATTTGATAGTTTTGGGGAGTCGTTTTTTTTTTTTTAGTTCACCGAGGAATTTGTAAATCTCAAATCCTTATACTTTTTCCCCAAAATATCTCCGTGACTCGTTTTTTTTTAGCTCTTTCAATTGCAAAATCCTTTAAATTTTCGGAATTTGCTAAAAAAATTCTCAATCCCTAAATCCCGGGATCGTGACCATACCAATCCCGGGATTTCGGGATTGAAAAATTGGACGGAATCCCGGGATTACGGGATTTGGGATCCAGGGATTGGAGACCCTAATTGCAAGGCATGTATTTCCATGATGTTAACTGTCTCTTCCCACTCGTTTGATTCTAAAAAGAAATATAAAAAGCGATTGACTGACTACTATTTCTCTTATAGTCACCTGTATATTCTTTGATACCTATCATCGAAATGAAAAAGAAATAATAGTAGTCTTCGTAATTACTGATAATAAAAATTCTTGCTAAAAGGTATATTTATTGAAAATAAACTCAGTTTCCTGTTTAAAAAGAAATCAATCTAGTTTTGCCAAGGGATTGAATATTGTTATTTGTAAATGAATTGTATTTCATGGAGGAAAATGTGTTTAATATTGCAGTGTTGAAAATCTTATTTGTTAACAGATATTCTAAGAAATATTCAATACATGTTTTCAAACTTGTGTTTCTACGTAAAAATATATCTTTTTATAGGTTATTGTTACGTTTTAATTCTTTGAACTATCGGTGACATTGATCTCGTCGTTATAGTCGCAACTAGAGAATTCAATCCCGGGATTATGTACGGTATTCGATACATTTGAATCCCGGGATTAAAAAGCATCATCACGAATCTTTCGGGATTGATTTTCTTGTGAAACAGAAAAGTCATGGATTTGTGTAAAAATATATAATATCGGTATTGATTTGTTAGTCTTGTATTGAAATCCCAAGATACTGTTATTCAGAATTACGTTTGTGTATTTTTTTAGTATAAAGATTTAATTTTAAAAATAAAGACGAAAAAACTCAATTAGCTTGAAAATAAATAAATTCATTTTTAACAGAAGCATTTTACATTACTAAAACTTTCCGCTATTGCACTTGTTTTTCGATAAAAGAAACACTACAAATATCAAGTTGTCAATTACACATATAATAATTAAATAAAATTAATTAGGTACGCATACTTTTCTACATTTTCGCTAAAATATTTCATAGTAATCAAAACTGCAATATTGCCCATTTCAAAACAACATTCATATTTAGTGTTAACCGGATTGATGTTCAGAGAAAGAAATATTTCGATCTTGTAGCAAATAGGCTTACTCGTGCTTGGCACTAGAGAACATTAACAAACGATCTGTTCGTTTTATCCATTGGCGTAGCAAGAGATTTTCCCGCCCGGGGCGGTCCATGAAAATTTTTTTTTTTCAAAAGTGGTGGATTAAAGGTAATATCTTTAAGCACGAACTATTATGAACTAAAAGATTGATCCATAGGTGATGTTAAATTTTACTTAATAAATATTTTTAAATATGTCATAAAAAGTCACAAAGTACATTTTTTTCGGGAGAAAGCATAGTGAAGGAAAAAGCTTGCATTGATTTTATATACAAAACATTTTTTATTTACTTACTAAATAAAGTGCAGTCCATCTCCTTCATTTCCCTTTCCGCCCCCATGATGCGCCCTTGGTAGTTTTCATTATAAAATATTTATTTTAAAATTTACGTTTCTTTCTATTAAAAAAAAAACAATATCAGATTACAATAACATATAAACTGGTCAAATTAATGTATCTACATATATGACATGGTATGGAGAAATTAAGATAGAATAATTATATGTATTATATTGTATACAACAGTGCTTCCCAACCTAGGGACCGCAGGTTTTTTGCGGGTGTCCGCGAAAATTTTCATTTTTTCAACATTACTTGTGATAAAATATGAACATGTGAAATAAAAATCCGTGCTCTGTGGCAAGAAAAATGTTGGGAAACACTGGTATACAACAACGTTCCCTCTAATTTTTCTATTGTGTGTGCGGACCATTAACTTATGTGAGCAGTAAATTTTCAGCAAAATAAAAAATGTACGCAAATATAAAAATTTGGTGAAACAAACTTATTTTTACAATATTTCTGTGTGCGGCCTTGTGCGCGGATGAAAAAATGTGTGCGGGCACATTTTGGGAGGTGTGCGCGCGCACACGCACACACCTTACCGGAAACATTGGTATACAATACCTATTCAAATGTGTTTTGTTTTAAATATATAAAAATAAATGTTTTTGTTTATATTATTTACATTGTAACATATTGTATGTAGTATTCTGCAACTGGTCACTACTAATGAGTTCTTATCTAGTAAATAATTACTACCTACTGTCGATTGTTATTTTGGTAATTTCGGATTACATTGCGTTAGTCATTAGTCATTATTACTTATGTATAACGCATTGTCATCTGTCATTAAAGCGCCATTAAACATTGAAATAAATATGTCAATTTATTTAACACGATATCAAGTTTACGAGACTCTAAAAACTGGATTCACTCGCGATTGTATTGAAAATAGTGGGCTGTACACACAGGTGCAGTCAAATGCGATCAAATGATAGCGTATGCTTTAAAACCAAGCAAATGTGTGCAAAAAACGTGTCCTTTCTCGTTTTACACATGTCTTTTAAAGAACAAATAATACCCAATGTGCTTTATAACGAGAAAAAACACGCATTATTTACACTTATTTTTAAAATATACATTTTACTCAAAAACTACTGAAAGCAACAGGGCTCTCGAGTCGGAGTCAAAGTCGTGAAAAACGAGCGACACCTCCTGTCGAATTTTTTAAAAATGTGTATTCAAACCACAATAGTGCATAGTGTTCACATTGCATCAGGGGTGGGCTGGAGGAGGCTTGGAGGGGATCGAGCGAGCCCCTTGTTAGATTTTACCACGACCGGCGAGCCCCTTGTTAAATTAATAGAAAACAATATTCTCAGATCAAATTAGTACAAAACTGCAATTTCTGACATATACTATCTACGACAGCTTCCAGTATACACAGTAGTACATTTTTAGCCATTTACATTGATTAGTTTATGGTAAACTGCATATTGTTGCATATTTAAGTGTATTAAGTAACAATCGTTTTCTAATTTAAAAGTATTGCATATAATTGCAAATGACTGATAAATTACTTTGATATTGAGCGAGCCCATTGTTAACGTATTGGCAGCCCACCGTTGCATTGCATGCTTGGCTGACTAAAGATGATCTTATGGAGCTACATATCGACTGTGGAAAGGAAAAAGTACGTAGCCCTCAGTTTTTCCAAAACAGCTTTTTTTCGATAATCACAATGTTTACATTTCGACACACGTTCTACCAAAGGATGAAAGTTGAAAATGCCGAATTAGTATATAAATTTAGCTTTTAAGTTTGATAAAAGAAAGGCTTGAGAAAATAGCGACCAGAAAAAAGGACATAGAAAAAGGTTTTTCTTGAACAATTTATTAAATCAATATTAGGCTGAGTCAATAAAAAACCTCTTTATCAGTCACCGTGCTCTTCAAGGTTATGTATACTTCATAATTTGTTTTTAGCCTAAAATCATTAAAAGACGTTTTTTGTGTCACCTGTAAAATTTTATATGTGCGGGTTACGTCCTTTTTCCTTTACACAGTTGATATATATATGTATAAGTTAAAATGAAATTATTGAAAAAAAATCTTCAGAGTCGGAATCGACTTTACACGATTCCACAGCCCTGATTTATTTATTAGCTCACTCTGTTTACTGCAGAGAAATGCAACGTTTTTAAGAATATTTCTTTGAACGAAGAAACATAATCTGTAACACAATTTGTAGCTGAAAAGGTAAGATTAATAAGGAATAAATACAAAACCCGTTGATTTGTATTTATTGAACTTTTTATATGTGATAAAAATCATATTTTAAGCTACCACTATGTTTCATTGAAGATGTGATAATTAATTTACTATGTATTTATCGTTATATAATATAGCTACTATCAGAAGTGAATTAGCCTATAAGCAAAGGAGACGAGCTTGGGGCCTTCAAATCTCAGGAGCCTCAAAAATAGCTTATACTATATAACCCATATACTTTTTGTTCAGATTTTAATATCTTTTTACTATTTTACGTGGAATTTTCTGACGTTTTAATTTTATCCAAAAAAACAGTGTCTCCAAATTTTATTGCGCCTAGGGCTTCTCATGTGCTTAATCCGCCACTGATGAAAAAAGTCTAAAAACCATTATGCTGTATATATGTATATATATCACCAAACATTTTAGTCTAAATAAATAATATTTCAAACTACTTTTATTATTATTCATTTATTCATTATCCTTGATTATTTTTGATGATATAGATATTTACAGATACAGTATTTTTAAACATATTAAATATATATTTTTCGGCATTTCGAGAATAAGAGATTTTAAACTGGATTGTTCGTCATTAGAATCTCCCGCCTATTGCCTGATTTTCCTGTACCGACGATACGACCCTGGGTATAGTTAGAAAAAATGAAAAACAAAATAAAATAATAAAGGTTTTGCACTATTTTTTTTAATTTACAGTGGGTGCAAACACTTAAGAACTGGAATGTGACAATGAAGGGAGGGAGTTGTAACAAACTACCCCCCAAGATCGATGAACAGAAGTAAAAAATGTTACCACTCAACGACAGCGATTGATGATAAAAAGAAAACAAAAATAACGATTTTTTTATACTGAAAATATAGTAAATAATATTCACAATCCATTTCGATAAAATTAACATTATAATTATTAAAAGTCCTATTGTGAATAAGTGAATTCGGAACACTACACAAATGTAATTATTAATAATAAAATATAATATTCTGAAGCTTTCGATGTAGCCTCACTCGCAACTCTAATACAAAATGATCAGTTTAGAGATGTTCTACGTGGGTTTGAATATTATTTTGAATAGTCAAAATATTAACACAGGGTTTTATTTTATTATAACGATTCGCAAATATTTTTTAATACTATTTTGGTAAATGGCCAGCACTTTAAGATTTTTAAGCTAATTATTTACAATCAAAATTTAATAAAATGCAAGAAATAAATATATAAAATTAATCATTTCTTACTATACCATTATTCGAAATCTTAACCTTGATATTTTAAATTTATTATTGGGTTATTTGAACAGTATTGTACAGTACAATTTTGTAATTCTGTATTTCGTTGTAAATTCCTGAGATTTTGGATTTGAAAATTCCTGGAAGACTAAAAAAAAAAAGGAGCCACGACGCTAACTTGGTCAGACCCGTATATTCTTGGGAAAATATTACTTTAATTTTTCGACAGTCACCGACGTTATCGAAAAAATATGTGCTTTTGAAATATTCAGGGCTGTGGAGTCGCTTAGAAATAAGACCAGGGCTGTGGAGTCGAAGTCGTGAAAAATGAGCGGCTCGAAATTTTTTCGAAAAATATATTTAGTGATGTGTATTCATGTAAAATAGTCACAAGTGTTGACAATTTCCGCTTCGTATGTTTATCTTATCTTATTAGATTTTTTACGAGAACTACCTGTTAGTCAGTCTTTCTTTTATCGAAGAGTTAGGATAGACTTTAGGCACTAATAGTAGTTGGCTAATACCCCGACTAAGCTATTAGTTTATGATTATGTGACTGCGAAGATTTTTTTGACATCTCAGCCAAAGACGTTTACAACTCGACAAAAGTCCGGATCCCATTATTTTTGTTTAATTTATTGAGACACTTTAAAATATCAAGATACAATAGGAATTATTAGTATTGTATATTTCGACGAAGTCAACTAGCACTAATTTTAGAAAAGTAACTAGTAACGTACATATACGTTACTTTTCGTTACTTTTGAGCCGTGCGTTGGGGCCTTGCATTAGAGTTCCAATTGCAATCACATACTCGATCTACGCAACTCAATAAACACCTGAATGACTGAAGCAGACAAAAAAATCAGCATTATTCATAAAAAAATTGCATTTGCGAAAATGGCGTAGTAAATAGTAATCAGAAATCAATCTTTCAGAAATAATAAATTTTTGCTGTGTAATGAAATTGAATTGTATGACTGTTTTAAATTAGCATTTATTTAGTAAGACTTCATAGTGCTACGGAAAAAATCACTTGAAAGATATTGTATATACGTAGCGAGAACGATTAGCTTAGACCCGGGGTGGGGAACCTTTTCTTGTCTAAAGGCCGTATTCATTTTTCTGATTCAACATTAGTCCGCAGTAAACATTGGCTAGGGAATCTTTGGCCGGAAACAATTCCTTGCCAAATTTTAAATCCAGAAATTTGTGTTTTATTTTGAAATTAACCAGTGTGGGACCTTTTGTTTTAGATCTTCCAAGACATCCAAAATCTTTGAATTTACTCATTTTTCAAAAAATTGCAGAATTGGCCGACCAGGTCAAAAGGCCGCACCAGAGTAGCCAAAAGGCCGCAGGTTCCCCATGACTGGGTTAGACTATATCCTTACTGTCTTCAAAAATGAGAGATTCAGCAAGCGAGTTTTCAGAAAAAGTTTTCATAGAAAAACGGTTGTTGAAATAAACTCCATATTACGTTCCACATTTTGAGCAGGCACAAAGTTGGTGTTTTCAAACAATATAACAGGAAAGTACATCCAATTTAAATCATAAAGCCATTATCGATTATGATTATTTCTGAAAGCTCTAAACAATATCTGAATAAAATAATTAAACTAAACCATTCCTTTATTTCATCATGCAACATCACCCAACAGCTTACAAAAAACATTCACGTGTGCCACTGTTGTCATTTTTACTTACCTAGTATCTAATAATACAATAATTAGGACTGCAGTCCATTGATTTAAAAATACGCAAGTTGACATAGCATGCAGTTTTCTTCTTTATCGGCGAGTCAGTTTTAAAAAATCTGTATAGATGTCGGTATTTGATATACGGAAACACTTTTGCAACATTTCGTATCCATAATAATGAATATCTACATACAATACCCAATTCTGCAAAATGTACAAATAGAGAATTAATTTATTTTTCAAATGAGGCCTGAACTATAATAAATATACAGCAATCAAAGGATTTTCAAACATCCGGATTGTAAAAAATAAACAGAAATAATACGAATTTGCAGCTTTGCACGTGGTGAATTACGTTCACTTTTCAGTGGTGTTTTGTTTTGGGGGGCAATTGTTTCATTTACTAACATACTTAACAATTATGACAAATTTAGCTTGCAAATTATTATTTCCATCATATTTAGTTGAATGCGGTTTTAACGCGGAAAATGATTTGTTATAGAAAAAAAGTAATCGTCTGGATATCACAAACCGTAGAAATTTACAAATTTACCAAATAGTACCTCAACTAAAAACTCATTGCAACTCACATCAAGCTCAAGGTTCGTACTAAGTTTAATGTATTTTTTCCGAGTTCTACGTCCCTCGTAATATAGGTGCATATGTATTAACTTTAAATTTTAAAAAGAGTTAACTATGTGCATTTTTTATTTGAAGCAATTATTTTGATATTAATTTGGTACCCAGAGTGAGGACATATAGATTTTTGAAGGGTCAAAGTGGGGCGTGGCACAAATAAGGTTGGGAAACACTGATTACTAGGGTTTTGTGAAATATGTAATTAGCTGTATAGTTAAATTGCCAAGTACATGGTAACGTTATTTAAATTGACTGTGTTTTTTGCATCCCTGTTTACACTTCTACGCACGCGCCCTTTCAGTTTGGAAATCAATGACTTTTTTAAAATAACATACGGCCTCTTAATGGAGGTATCTCAGCGTAAGTTTTTCTACGAGAACTGTTTGTTTCTAAGTCACTCAACCTCTTTTTTTCAAAGAAAGGAGTAGGGATAGAAATGATATGGCAGACAAGACTAAAGGTTTGCTAATCACTCTCGAATTTTAAGACCACAAAAATTCATGCCTTCGAACAGAAATCGAACAATCGATTGAAAAAATGCAGTTCGTACTGCGATTCGAACCCGTGAGGTCCGGCATGGAAACAAACAAAGTTAATCGCTGCGCCATAGGACCCGACAAAGTGTACATAAATGCAACTCTATACTATTTTCCAGTGTCGTATGGTATAAAACAAAGTTCATCAATAAATAATCACGACAATGAACGACAATCGATGACTTAGGTGAAATAATTTATGTACTCAACTTTTTTCAATGTTTTTCTAAAATTCGTCGCCGGGGACATAACTGAAATCTACTTACTTATTGTTTTTTGAAATCTGAAATTTATCTAACGTCTCTAAATTTTCATCATTGTTTTCTAAATGATGAAAAATGTGATTTTAGCTTGTGAGATGAGTGATTGTAAAATAATAATATACACCCAGTGATTGTGTTTTCGATCAAACACTTTTTTCAGTGTTAAGATTTTTATTTTTCAACAAAAATGCCCGCTCTTAATGTGTAGCATATAATGAAATCTGTCTCTGAAAATCTGAAAACAGAAATATTTCTACGAAAAATGCTTGTTACTCAGGTCGAGATATCGGCGGATAAGGCTAGGACATGACTATTGATTAGCTAATCGTCCTCGCTACGCTCCATTTTTATGGTGGAAGGAAATTTTAAACATCGAAATGAAACTGCCCATATTGGGATTCGAGCCCGTGAGCATATTGGCCGACCCAGCGGTGGGCTGCCAAAATGTTAACAAGGGGATCGGTTAACCTGAAACATACACGCGGTGTTCCAGATAAGGAGTGGATTTTTTATCACTCTTATAGGAAGATTCGCAATAATTATGAAATCAATTGAATGTTACTGAATATGCTTTAATTATGCAAAAGTATACTGCTATATAAATTAAAAAAAACTTTTGATGACTTTTAGTATCTTCCCGAAATAAATGTATTTTAAGAGAAATTTCCAAATATGACAGCCTTTTGTTTTATAACAAATAAACCATTTACAGCAATTAAGGTTGATCTGAGTTTTTTTTTACTTTGACAAGGGGCTCGCCGGCCTTAGTCAAATTTAACAAGGGGCTCGTGCGAGCCCCTTCAGCACACCCCTGGGCCGACCCCATTGTTGGCAACATGACCACGGACCCAAAAATGACCAAATTGCTCTTTGATGGAGGCGGGTAGCCATTTGTGTGCATAATATCATAGGAACGCCAATGGTCAACTTCCAAGTGTTTGCGTAAATAACGAAGAAACGGTTCAACGTCATAACAATATTTATTTATAAGACTGCAATCATAAATATAGCAACTGCGGGTTGAAATTCATAATGTTTAACAACTTTGAAAATACTAGGAACAAAATTTAAAAATACCATAAGTAAATAAGTTCCAGTAACCCATAGAAAGTGCTGGTAGAAAGTGACAGATGAGACTTTTTTAAAATCCATATCCATTCTTATGTCCGCTGCCAGTAACTGTCTCAGGAAATAATGAACCATAAAATATGTATTAAATCAGGGTTTCTCAACGGTGGGCCATGTGGCCTCCCAGAGGGCTACAGCGTGTTCTAAAGGTGCCACAACACAGTTTAGGGGGGTCACGGGTATTGATAAAACGGTACAGGGAAGAGCATAATGGCGGACGTCGCGCAGCCATTTTATATAAATCCATAAATAAAATAAATTACTGGCATTCTAGATTCGAAATTCTCGGAGGAGCTATAAAAAAAGGTGGGTTTTTTTAAATTATAATTTTCATGGTAAGAAAAAACAATGGTATGGGGGCCACAGAAAAATAAAGACACTCAAAAGGGGCCACGCTCCCAAAAAGGTTGAGAAACACTGTATTAGATATTAACATTATTTTTTTTTGAGTCACTTTTATTATTGATTTTTTTAATCCAGGTCCACTCCCAATGTGGAGCATATGGCCTCATAATGAAGGTATCTCAACATAAGTTTTTTTCTCAGGGCGAGCGGTTGGCTAATCACTCTCGATACACCCACTTATTTTAGCATTGAAATGGTGAGAATTTTTAGGCATCACAAGTATCCATACCTTCGAACATAAATTTATAAATCGATTGAAAAGCGGCACTGGGATTTGAACCTGTGAGCAGTACCGGCGCGAGGTTATTTGGCGCCCTAGGCAACGGTTATTGGCGCGCCCCCTTTTTAACAAACTGAGGAATATTTTTTTATATGCATGTCCGCTCTCAATGTGAATCATATGACCTCGTAATGGAGGTATCTCAAAAGAAGTTTTTTACGAGAACTGTTTGTTAATCAGTCGCTCAACCTTCCTTTTTCGAATTATATAGAATACGATACATAATTATAACGAACAGATACAAGTATAAACTATTATTGGTTATTAGAATATAAGAAATAATTTGATAACTCAATTTATGCGCCCCTTACTGATTTACGCCCTAGGCGATTGCCTATTTCGCCTGTATGGTAGCGCCGGCCCTGCCTGTGAGGTCCAGCCCGGCGGCCAACGAGGTTGACCACTGTGCCATGGACCCGACATAAGAGATATCACCAAGGGTGGGGTGGAGGGAACTCGGGGGGACTCGCGCGAGCCCCTTGTTAAATTTCAGCGCGGCCTGAGAGCCCCTTGTTAAGATAAGAAAATCATTCGTCTTAGATCAAATCAGCACCTAACTGCAATTTCTGTAGATGGTTCAATTTTATTATAAAACAATACTTAGTTGTCTCTTCATTTTTTCATTTAGCGTTGTGGGCTTCCGTGCCTGACCTCACGGGTTCGAGTCCCAGTACAAAACAGCATTTTTCGATCGATTTTCTGTTCGAAGGCATGTGTGTTTGTGATGTCTAAAAAAATCCTCCCTCTCGTCCGATCTTTCAATTCAACTGGGCGCTATGTGATTGATAAGTTAATCACCAGTCCTATCTTAGCTTTATTACTCTATTGCTATTAGTCACGTTGGAAGAGAGAATTTAAGCGACTAAATAACAATTAGTTCTCGTATAATTTAAGATTTCGACTGAAGGTGCTTGGTGGAATTTCAATATTAAATTTGAATCGTCCTTTTCGCCAGCAATGGCTTTAGACTCAGTGATACATTTATTTATTATATAAACACGAAACACTCATTTACTAAGCGTCAGTTCAAGTTCACCCGTGCACTTGAACGCCTGAAGATGCCGAAAGGCGAAACCCGGGTCGTTAGTGACAAAATCTGTGGGAGTGTACATAATTTGAACGATTCAAATTTAGTTCTCGTATATTTTTTTTTGTTGAAATACCTTCATTAGGAGGCCATATGTTTGACATTGGGAGCGGACATGGATAAGATTTACCGAGCCCCTTGTTAAGATATAGGCAGCCAACGTTCTCTCTAAGCCGAAGGGTTAGCTGCGCGGAAATTTCAAATGCTGCGCGGAGACTGCGCGGACCGATCAAATATTAATTGAACAACTGTCTTGTAGTGCGCGCCAACCCGGAATGAGTGCGCGGGGGCTTCCCAATTGCTGCGCGGCCGCGCACGCGCGCAGCTTAGAGGGAACGTTGTAATGGCAACTCACCGCTGCATGGACTCGACATAAGAGATATCACGAATTCAATAACACAGATTTGCTCAATACAAAAAAGGTCACCTAGTGTTACATCGTCATCCAAGAATACATCGTTGGATAATGAATAAATAATTAAAGAAATA
The DNA here is from genome assembly GCA_031772345.1 of Himalopsyche anomala. Classification (NCBI taxonomy): domain Eukaryota; kingdom Metazoa; phylum Arthropoda; class Insecta; order Trichoptera; family Rhyacophilidae; genus Himalopsyche; species Himalopsyche anomala. The sequence goes on along the minus strand of CM062844.1, from coordinate 4,060,050 downwards.
TCTGTTTCAGTTGAACTATATCAAGAGATTTTGCGAGGGTGGGGGGGTATATTTGCCCAACAAATTCTAAAGAACATTTGGGAACATGATAAAATCAATAATTGTCGCCCGCTGTGGTCTAGTTGGTTAGAGCTTGCTCTACCGATCAGGTGGGTCTGGGTTCGATTCCCGGTAATTCAATGGCAAATTGGATTTTTTTCAATTTCAATTTGTGATCTAAGACATGGGTGTTTGTGAAGTCAATTCTCCTTGCGTTAATCTCATGTGACTTTCAAAAATTCTCATCGAGTATATCTCGTATGATCTTTCAACTTCAAAATATTTGACGCATTGGCATAAGCTGTAATGTCAATTTTTTTAAAAATATATTTAAAAAAAATGGATTTCTTAATAAAAAAGAAAATGTTCGTATTCAATTTGTTTATGTCTTCCCCAATTATATTTTTGTTGATTTTATCCAAGTAACCTTCATCTCCAACTAGTCCAGTTGATTGAGGTTATACTGTGTAAGTTTCATACCATCATCAAATTGGCAGAAAAAAAGTAAAAAAAAAAAAAGTGTGAAATACATAATGAATTGCCGCCTGTGTGGTCGAGTGGTCAACGTCATTGGCTACCGCTACGGAGGTCACGGGTTCGAATCCCTGTACGGGCAGTTTTATAAATTTCTGTTCAAAGGCATAGATGTATGTGATGTCTTTAATTCCCCCCTCCCACCCATCCTATCCTATGAACGGAGCGTATCGAGAGCGATTAGCTAACCACTAGTCCTTTCCTAGCCTTTTCCTTATATTCCTACTCTCTTTGGAAAAAGAGAGGTTGAGCAACTGAGTAACAAGCAGTTCTCGTAGAAACACTTCTGTTGAGATAAACTCCATTAGGAGTCCATATGCTCCACATTGGGAGCGGAAATGGTAAAAAAAAAATGAATTGCTCGAATTATTCAGTTGGTGAATTTTTTGTATCAGCTTGGCCAAAACAGCCGTTTTTGTATCAGTTGTTATGAATCCAGTGAAAAAGTGAATCATCAAAAAATCTGAAAAAATCAGCTGAGTGTGAAAAAGGTAAAACTATAAAATAATTTGTATATATTGTCTATTTTATTTTCCACCATTTTTTTATATTTATAATTATATTTTATCAAAACAAATTTATAAATGAAAACCTTTGATTTTTCAACCGCTGTGTTTTGTTTTGAAAAACAAATGTATCGGATCTGACTTCTAGTCAATTATTTACTAAAGATTTTTTATCTAATTCTCGTATCTCAAAAGAAGCATCTTACGAGAACTGCTTGTTAGACAGTTGCTAAAACTATATTTTTTTGGAGTGTAAAAAGGTAGAAGGATATTATGGTTTTGCCAGGACTAGTGGTTAACTAACCGCTCTCGCTTTACCCCGTCAATTTTAGGATTGAATGGGTGGGAGGGAATTTTCACAGCCACCCATGCCTTCGAACATAAATCCATTATCAAGCATTATACCAACTGGTTCTGGTCACAGAGTAAGTCTATGGACCAGGTATTGTTGAGTGTAATTACTCCTTGATCCATTGGTTGAATAATTGAGTTTGTATTCGGAGGAAGGAACACTATATGTATTTACATTGTACACGCCATGTAGATTTTATTTACTTTTTGTTGACGCATGCTCTGTTAAATACCAAATATATTTTTAGGACGCGAAAATACGAAGTCACGTAAAACGAGGACGTATTGTAGTTTGTGGTGCCAAAATAGTTATCAACGATATTTGATTATACTTGTAGACAGTGGCGGATTATCCCATAAGCGCAAGAGGCGCACGCTTAAGGCCTCTAAATCTTGGGGGCCTCAAAGATAGCATATATTATATGAAACCTTACATTTTAATTTCAGTTTTCAATATTCATTATTATTCTACGAAGAGGTTTCCAGCACTTTTATGTTATTCGAAAAGCAGGGCCTCCAAAATTTATTGCGCCTTGGGCCTCCAAAGTGCTTAACCCGCCGCTGCTTGTAGAATTAAAAACGTTGTATATATATTTTTTACTTCATTTTAATAAAGTTCTTAAAAGGTAATGCCAATTCAATCAATAATAATGGAAATCTTCAAATGTTTTAATAAAATATACTTATTTTCGGCCATTGTTTCTGAAGTATCTATTTTTTTACATCCACGATTTAACTAGGAGTAATGTCGTTTTTTTGTCCATTTCCGCTCCCAATGTGGAGCATATTGCAGTCTAATGGAGGTATCTGAACAGGAGTTATTCTACGAGAATTGTTTGTTACTAAGTCGCTCAACCTCCCTTTTACGAGGAGAGAAGTAAAGATAGAAAGGATAGGGCACGATAGCATTAGGACTAGGGAGTTATCATTCTGGGCATTGACATCACAATCATCCATGCCTTCGAAACAGAAATCGATATTTAAAAAATGTTGTTCTTACAGGGATTCGACCGCGTGAGTAACGGCATGGAAGCTAACGGCGTTGACCACTGTGCCATAGACCCCACGAAAGTTGTGTTACGCACTTTTAATATACATTACAAGCAACGTTCCCTCGGCCGCGAAGCATTTGGGAAGCGCCCGCGCACTCATTCCGGATTGGCGCGCACTACAAGACAGTTGATCAATTAATATTTGGTCGGTCCGCGCAGCTTTTGAAATTTCCGCACAGCTAACCTCTTGTCTTAGAGCAGTATCTGCCAAACTTTTTTACTTCGCGGCACACTAAATAAAAATGCTTTAAAAAACGGAAATCTGGAAAATGTATGTATTATATATATATGCGAACGTGACAAATATTTATTTGAATACGTAAATGTTGAATTAATTTAAAATTAAAGAAAATTTAAATGAATAGGCAGTATTTAAAATGAAAATTTTTGAGGCGTCTTCCTCCGTGGCACACCTGAGACTTTTTGCGGCACACAGTTTGGCAGACACTGTCTTAGAGGGAACATTGATTACAAATTACAACTGCATTTTAATGATGGTTGTATAATATCTTCAAAGAATACAAAAGAAATTGTTTAGCCATAGGAAAATTACTCAAATCAAATAAAAGTTTGCAAATACAAGCACGTAGTTGCATTATAATTAAAATAAATTACAATTGATCTTTCAACTTTTTTAAAAAACCAAATAATGTCAAAACTTTTGGGCAAACCTATGTAAAGTTTATTTAGTATTTTTACTGTGAATCAGTGGCGGATTAAGCACATGAGAGGCCCCAGGCGCAATACAATTTGGAGGCCCTGTTTTGCGGTAGCATAAATACGTCAGAAAACTCCAACTAAAATAGTGAAAATTAACAAAAAAAAATTGAACCAAAAGTATATGGACCATATTAAATAAGCTTTTTTTGAGACCCCCAAAATTCGCATGCCCCAAGCGAGCGCCTCATTTGCTTATATTATAGGATAATCCGCCACTGCTGTGAATTTAATACAAGAACATGTATTAAATCAAAATTTGATCAAAATAAACTATTGTATTATGGGGGGGTTGAAAACATAGTAAATATTGGAAACATTTTCACCTTGACCGTTTGCCATGGCTACCATGCAATGTCTACCTTTTAAAACTTAATATTTCGTAAATTTAACTACCTGACAGTTTTCCTGGAAGGGTGGCTTCTTTAGTCTTCAGTGACCTCTAAAGGTAAACGTAGTTACACATTGCAAAATTTTCTAGTAATTAAAAACTCATTCGTAGTTAAGATTTCATTATTATTACGTTGTTATAATCATATAAATATATTTTGATTATCGTCTGAAACTTATGCATCATAAGTAGGGACTCCAATCCAGGGATCCCGCCCAATTTTGTGATTTTGAAAATAAGAAGTGCTAAATTTTTGAAAAGTTTTTGAAAACAGGAAACCAGGCAAAGTTTTTGAAATTCTCCAAACACCTAAAAGAAAGGTCTCAATTGTTTACATTTTAAGAAAATTTGTAAATTTCCACTATTTCAAAATCGGCGAGTAAATTTTCATATTTCTCCACTCTTCAATGGTGAATGTTCAATCCCAGGATACCGGTATTGGAAAAAATGTGGATCTCAAAATCCTGGGATTACAAAAAGGGTCCGGGATTGGATACCCTAGTCCAGGGGTAGGCAACCTATTAAATCGGAAGAGCCAAAAGTTACAATTTACAAAAATTCCCAGTTTTTAACGAGCCATTAAAATTCTTCGTTTCAATATTATAGTATTTACTTATATGTACATATGTATATACATATATAGTTATATTGTTATATATATATCGTGTGTTGTATATCGTGTATTCGCTGAATATCGTGTATTTAATGTAGAAGGTTGATTTAAAATAAACGCGGATTATAATTATTACATTTGGGGGGATACCTGATTATTTTTCTTGATTATTTAAAAAAACTACGTCTACTATTTTTCATTTCCTTTCTTTTAAGAATTGGCACAAAATGAAAAACTGATGCTAAAACATTACAAGATAATTAATTGCCTGATTTTTTAAAAAATAATGTTGCACGTTAAGGGTGACAATCTCTATTTATTTTTATTCATCAAACGACAAAATATATAAATTTCTAGCGTTTTTAATACTAAAATATGTAATATAATGTCGAGTATACTTTAGTGCAGTATTATGATTTATTCCTAGAACTCCAATTTTTTTTTATTATTTAAATAAAATATAACCTATAGTCAATAATGATATACCGTTTATTTCAATTCGATACCATTAAAAATAAAGAAGTTATTGATTTTTATCCATAACTGAACTCCCCGGGCCTACTGGCGACGGTGGCTGTTTGGTAGGGAAATGTAATACAATTGGCTCAATGGACGTGTTAAGCGTAGCAATTTGTAATTAGCGATTATGAAAATTGAAGCTATTGAGAAATTAGGCACATAAAAATATGTTTTCTTTTTTTAAGGGTAAATTTTTAAATTTTTAAATAATTTTAAAGGGTAAATATTTTTTTTTCATAAGAAACTGGAGAGCCGCAGCTTAACATAGAAAGAGCCGCGGGTTGCCGACCCCTGCCCTAGTCGAAAGCTTTCAAAAGTTCAAATTATTCTCTGCGGAAATGGGCCCAACGAAATATTTTCGAAAGAAGACCCGAAATAGTAGCCGTTTTTCATATATTTAAATTTGACTACAAAAAAAACGCCAAGTCGTTGTATAGAAACCCCGCATGACTATATGGTCATGCTCATCCTTTTATTACCGTGTAATATTGTGTACGGACAGTAGTAAGGACGAGCCTGACCGTATGGGCACGCAAACATTCGGGGTTGAAATATAGCTAAACCTGAAATTTGTTAAACATAATTTCAATACAAATTTATTAGCAAAATAACTGTAAATAATTTGTTATTTTGATAAAAAAAATAACAAACAGTTTCAAAAAGTCTATTAAAAAAAACGGAAATTCAAAAAATCGCATGTGCTTTTGGTGGCCGTTTCTGTCCCCGCGGCTGATGACTAACTCAAGTCTGTACCCTTCTTAACCAAATATGAGTGAAAGCAACGATATTCAGGTAGAAAAAGGATGAATAGTGGGATCAATAGACAACGGTGTTTACTGTTACCGTGTGGTCACCCTCGTCCTTGGAGAGTTAAATTCGACGTTATAAATAAAAAGAATTTCCACAAAGTTACCGCTGAATTCATGGAAGATATGAAAGCATTTTATTCTCACTTTAAAGGTGCGAAATGTATTAAATCAAAAACTAAAACATTATTTGATTACCGGTTTCGCTCATCGTCGGCATTATTAACTGATTACCAACACAGTCGGTTGTGGGCTACGATTATGTTAATCTCAAAGCTATTTATGATGTTCCATGGAATGGGTGATTATTTTATCACTCTAATACCTACCTCGCTATAAATATCTACCAAATGTTACAATATATACATACTTATGTTGTGTCAAAATACGCAATTTACCTTAATTTAATCAATATAATAGTTTAAAAATGTATTTACCTATATGTACTACATTGCAAAATGTAAAGAGATCTAAAATTTGCACAGAACTAGATTCTATTTTTTTCGCTCCAATTACATGTTTCACACATTATAATAAAACCGTGCAATATAAATAAATTAAATTATAATGCGTGCTTATACAGTACATAACGCATAGATGTGAAAAATTTGAAGGGATCACCGGCCTAAGTAAAATTTGACAGCCCCTGCGAATCACCTCCAGCCCACCCCTGAACTCAGTTGATAATTAGTAAAAAAATATATATATATAATATTTAATTCTCCATCACAAGGAGAGGACAGGACTAGTGGTGAGCTAATCGCTCTCGTTACGCCCTGTTTTTAGGATAGAATGGGTAGGAGAGGGAATTCAAGACATCACAATCAATCAAATTATTTTTAATAGTAGCGAAAAAATTGAACAGTAGAAAAAACCAGAGTAATGGAGTCGGGAGTCGGGAGACGTGAACCCGCCTCCACAGCCCTGGAAAAAAACAGTAACGACTGTTAAATACATATTAAAAACATTGATTTTAAGAAAAATGTAAGTCTTTGTTAGTATTAGATGTGAGTACCTTTGAAACTCAAGTATTTGAAACAAACACATTGGTGTTACTTACCTATAACTAGGGAAGAACAGCGTTGGGCGGACAATGAGTTAACAAGGGTATCGCTTAACCTCACAGCTATTAGCGATGTTCCCAAAAAAAGTAAGAGCAAATTATATGAATATGAGTTTTTTATGCGATTATTTTACGCGTCAGTTTTTGGAACCAATGAATCGCGTTAAAAAGAATTGGGTGTAATATATCAGAAAATATACAGAAATATCAAATGTGCATCACTGCGTTCGTAAATTCAATTATAATGCATATTTATACATTGGATTGGCGGATAGACAGGGGGGCATGGGGGCCATGCCTCCCCTCCACTCGCCTTAGGAGTATTTATTTTCCATTTTTCTAATTTATTAAAACTTTATTGTGAAACGGGATCCTTAATTGTTTAGTTAACTGTGTTTTATATAATACATACTTAATTATGTATTGAATATTTTTATATGCATATATTATTTTTAAATCATCTATTTTTTAATGTATTAACTATTTATTTATTGTTAAAAATTAAAATCATAGTACATGACATAACAGCTGACGCCAATTCGCCATGTACTTGACAAATATAAAGAGACAAAATATAAAATAAAACTACATAATACATCAAAATCAAGAAAGAAAATAGTAAAATTTAACAAACAGTTCACAAATACTATCACTAAAAATGTCCACTTATCTAGGCAATGAGTTGATCAATCGAACGGCCCTTGGAACTGGAGACTCATACCTCCTATGTAATTATGTATAATGTTTATTTTTAAATTGAATGGCCCCCTCCTGGGACAATTTCTGGATCCGTCACTGATACATTGTATAACACAAATATCTGAGAATACTTCGGTCAAATTTAACAAAAAGCTCGAGCGAGTCCCTCCATTCAGCCCCCGAAGAAGAAGCCATGAAAATTTTCAATCAACCCTTAATTAATAATAAAACCTATTATGACAAGATATACCTTTGTCGCCTGCCAGTTGGTTAGAGCATGCTCTACCGATCACGCAGGTCTGGGTTCGATTCTCGCTCAGATCACAGTCAATTTGAGAATTATTCAATTCAAAGTTGTGATCGAAGACTGGGTGTTTGTGATGTCAATTCACATCATTTCCTCTCCTCCCATCATTCTGATCTTTTAATAACTGGGTGTAGTAATAGCAATAAGTCAACCACAAGTTCTAGTTCTAGACTTAACCTTCATTCCCTACTAGTTGAGCGACTGAGTAACAAACAGTTCTCGTAGAAAAAACTTCTGTTGAGATACCTCCATTAGGAGGCCATTTGCTCCACATTTGGAGCGGACAAGGATTAATATCTTAGAAGTATTCTGACAACTTAAATTCCTCCCTACCATATTGTAGACATATGTACCCTTTATTTACACCCCTGGTAATATTTATGCTTGGTTCCAATGTATTATGGTCGTAGGCAGGTAGAATATGCATTTTTTTCTAATAGAAGAAACAGTTGTATTGAATAGCGATATGAAGCTTGATTGCAAGGGACCGCAAAGTTCACTTTGGAATTGGGTGTGAAAAATCTTTATTTTTTTATGTGCGCATTGCATATTATTTATGTTGGTTGTCAGAGCATGGGCTAACACAACACAACACAACACACAACCAAAACCCGCCATCAATCACGAAACCCTAAAATTCTCAGGTGTATAATATCGATCGCGAGTTTTGTCCTGCAAGATGAAAAAAAATGTAAACACTCTCCTAGTGAGAGAGGAGACCGCTCGGTACACATTCCAATAAGAACACAATGTAAACGTTCACTTACACGTTCAAGTAAATTGACACGGAGTAATCCAGTCGAAATGCAGAATCGTCGACTAGATTCTTGCGGAAATTTTTACTAAAAGCGTCGTCAGATTAACCCCCAAGGGCGAGCGTGACCATATTACATCGACTGTGGAAAAAAAAAGGACGTAACCCACATATAGCAAATTTTACAAGAGGCAAAAAAACGTGTTTTGACGATTTTCGGCCATATTCAAATTATGAAATGAACACAACCTTGAAGTGCAAGGAGACTTTAAAACTGGTGTTTAATTGAAAATCTAATATTAATATAAGAAATTGTCTGGGAAAAACATTATTTTCAGTCTTTTTTCTTGGTATCAATTTTCATAAACCCATCTTTTTCAAACTTAAAAGCTTTATTTAGATACTAATTCAGCATTTGCAGCTTACATCCTTTTTGATAGAACGTGTGTCAAGTTGGATACATCGTGATTGTCGAAAAAAAACTGTTTTGAAAAAGCTGTAGGTTACGTCCTTTTTTCTTTCCACAGTCGATATGGTCATAGTAAATACCGTTATCTATTGATCCCACTATTCAACCTTTTTCTACCTGAATATCGTTGCTTCTACTCAAATTTGGCTAAAAAGAATAGAGACTTCCAAAAGCACATAAGATTTTTTGAATGTCCGTTTATCTTTACTGAACTTTTTGAAAATGTTAATAATTATTTTATCAGAAAGATAAAATTATTTACACTACTTTTACTAATATATTTGTGTTGAAATTATGTTGATCTAAAGAGTTCAAATTGTAAATATTTTCAAAAATTTCACGTTTAGTTATATTTCAACTCCGAATACTTGTGTGCCCATGCGGTCACGCTCGTCCTTACTACTATCCGTACACAATATTACACTGTAATATAATGATGAGAATAACCATATGGTCACGCGGAGTTTCTATACAACGACTTTGTGTTTTTTTTTTAAATTTTTGTCAGAAATAAAAGTTAATATGGCTTAAAAAATATATCTTTTATCGAAAAAAAGCTCTGGTCTTTGGAGGGTTATATGCTGTCATATCCGTCAACAATTGCACCTTGCTTGCGATGGCTTTTTTTTTATCTGTCTTTAATATGTATAGAATTTTGGAATATAATATTATTTTTGCAAATCTCATCACTTTTAGAGAGCTTGCAAAATCATTTCGTGTTTGAAACTGTGCATTTAACCTAGAAATACCAGCCATAATGACGTGTGATAATTTCAAATCTCAACTGTTTACCGTTTGGTTGGAGTTCTTGTGACGGACAGATCAGTTGCGGATCCAGAAATTGTCCCAGGAGGGGGCCATTCAATTTGAAAATAAGCATGATACATAAATAATACATTAAAAAATAGATGAAAGCTTTTTTTTATGCAATTTTTTGCGCTAATATGAGGAACAATTTTTTTTTCATACGTTTTTGATACTTTTTTACGCGATATTTTGATTTTTGGAACCGATTTATCAAATCATATGAAAGTGAAGTTTTTTTACGCGCCACCAATGTATCGCGTAAAAAAAGATTGTATATAAAAATAGTCAATACATAATTAAGTAAGTATGTATTCTATAAAACATAGTAAACTAAACAATTAAAGAGCCCATTTCAAAATAAAATTTTAATAAATTATAAAAAAGGAAAATAAATTCTCCCAAGGAGGGGGCCATGGCCCCCATGCCCCCCCCCTTGGATCCGCCAATGGGACAGATAAACATACTTTCTGATGCATATGATTTAAGATAATTAATAGAATGATGTTAAAAACATTTAATACAGTTGGCTAATAAAAAATATTTTTTTATGATGTCCTATGTGCCGTTTAGCATCGACGGTTTGGAGTTTCTAGCTTAATGCCATTTCCATATACACGTTCTGTTTTTTGTGTGGCCAAATCATAAAATTATCGGTCTTAAAAAAAATTCAGCTCGAACTTTCTACAAGTACAATAATAACATTTATATGGACACATTCCAAGACCTCGGTAAAGCACTTTAACATCTTTGGCAAGGGGTAGATTTTGCGTAATTTTGTTGACACTTCGTATTTTCTTAACAGTTTCTGACGATCGTGTGCGCCCTCTATGCTTTGCTTTTTCAGCGCCTCGGCGTCTTGTGGGATGGACGTATTCTCCAACCCCTTGCTGCGACCCTGACAAATACACATCAAAAACATGTCGATTTTTAGCCTGCTTCAAATCATCATTTCTGTGGCTTTAGGGTAAAAGTTTTTTTATGTCATATTTTGTTGAAAATTAGATATTAGCATCATCTTATCGCTCACTTCTCTGTTTATGGGTAAAAGTTCTTATTTCGTTGAAAACCAAAAAAAAATGTAGCTAGTAAACACATGACTTAATGTATAATTTAGAGTAAAGTGTCTTAATTATACTTGCACGTATAAATTGTTTCATGCCAGTGTTATGTCCTTGCCGGCAGAGCGTCTGAGCATGTAAACGCTCCCCGAGTGATACGCGCAGCATCAGTATCACGCCCGCGGATCAATAGTGGCACAAGAGTCGCAGTAAGTAGTCAAAGCTCGACGCCGAAGGACTCGCCGCCCTGTTCGCTCCTTTCGCGCCCTACCCTACTCGAACACAAAGGTATGGACCCCTCAAATTCAACTTTAATAATTATTCACACATAATTGGCCGACCGATATCGCAGCTCCCCGCTATTTTACCATTAAAAAATTCTAACAGCGCATTAGCACCCGATAAAACATTTATTATTTAAAATTGAATTTATTATATTTACATTTTTTACTGTCCGAGCAAAATATAAAACCAATTTATATATATGTTGCGTACTATACAATTTTATTATTGATATTTATCGTATTTTAAGCGATGTTCTAAATTAAAATTAATTTTAATTTTTACGTGAATAATAAAATATTTTATTTATTTATATATATGTATGTGTGTATAGTATATATAAGTTTTTTAATCGTATTCAATGAGGTATTATTATATCTATAATATGTACATATATTTTTATTATTGTAGTAAGTATATATTGTTTAACAGCTGAGAATATGTTGTCGATAAAAAAAACGTTTTCAATGTGTTGGTCATAAATAGGGATATTTAATAATTTATCGTACATGTATATATTCTATACTCAAACATATTGGATTTTACGTATTTTTTAAATGTGAGTTTTTTTATTATTTCAGTTTTATAACACTTTATTTTTAATGTTGTGTGTTGTACGTGCTTAAATTTATTGGTAAAGTTTTTAAATGAAAATTTTATTCGTAAAAGGATTGAATAGAGAATATATGATAAATGATAAAAAATTGAAGCGTATAAATTACAAATTATAATGGACAGATTGACTGGTAGCTGGAGCAGGATTCAATGAACCTAGATAAATTAATACCAATGAACGGTGCGCGGCTGTAAAGCAGTCGCCATTTTTGTACAGCGCTCTTGATATATTACGAGCACGTCAATTTTAAATAGACTCAAACGCCATTTTCTAATAAATAAATGAAATTAAAAAATACAACTTAATCAACGTTACACAAACTTTCAAAATATAACATAATACCATATCTGTTCAAATATTTGATTGCCTTTGTTTGAAGCACATTGATTTCAAAATATTTTGTACCGATTACTTAATTTAGATAATATATCAATGTTTCTCGCTAATAATTGTCAACTGAAAAAAAAATTCAAATTTATTTGCAAATGAAATGGTTATACGTTATACATATACTATAATATCGATATTGTTGGAACATAACTTGATAACTGTAAAATATTAAATTTACATTTAAACAAATACTAATGTATGAAATAAGTAAACAAAAACAAACAAAAAAATCGACTGTTCCTTTTTTTATGGAATTTATATCAGTGTTAAGAAATTATACAATTTTTATTTGAAAGTATATATGCAACAACGTTTCAAAAAATAGTTTTTTCCCAAACAACACCGATATTAAATATGCAAACTTACAATATAATTATTTTATTAAAGGACATAAATCGGTTGGAAATTCTTACTCGGTATGAAAAACCTACATTGATCTCTAACTGAAATATTTTGTACGTATTATAAAATTATTTTCAGTATTTATTATAAATCTGTCAAACATCGTCACACAGCTTTTTATTGAATAATTTACGCGTATTAAAAAATGTATTTTTTTGAAATTCTGTGTCTGAGATTGTCCGTGCTTTATGTATGACTCAAAGTATTATACCAAAAACGTGCGTCATATGTGTATTTCTATTGTTGCCAAGAATTGCACTTATTGCTCACAACTTTTATTTAAATTCATTTTTCCCGGGAATGGCGTTTGGGTCTATACAGCATTGGGGTACCGCGTACACGCTTGTATTAGTATTGGGGCACAATAATATGAACAGTCAAGTCATGTCGAGCGCGCTTATATTGGGTTGAGCTCAAAAAACTTTCGTCCTGTTTGCCCGGGACATAAGAGGTTAAATTTTGTAGAACTCGGAAAGAATAGGATTTTTTCTTTCGGCGGATTATTGTTCCTTTTATTCAAAAGAAATGGTCTTTATTTATTTCAATACAATTTTCGTACTGAGTCCCCGAATTCTATTTCAGGTAAAAACGAAAATGAAATACCTACGTATTACAATGACTTCCATTAAATAATTTATTCTACCAGTTACTACATTCAGAGTTAGAACGAATACGAAGAATACTAGATTTAGCACGAATGCAAAGTTAACTATTCACATAGTTTTGATAAAACTTATTTATTAAGAATGAACCATCATCATTACAAAATGTATTCTTTTGAAATATACCATTTTACCATAAATTAAATAAGTGCTATCCTGACAAGCTAGGTCAATGCAAAATTATGGTAATTTTTCAAATTGCGGTATTTGCCTAAACTCGTCCGTCATCATTATTAAAGAATTATTCCTCCATGCTTTTTCCAAATATATTGTTTCTGATAATTGTGGGGTTATAATGCAAAACGTACAATTTCCAAAATGAGCGATATTGAGTTAGGCATGCAGATAGGGTAATTCAAGCCTAGTGAATCGACTGATCCTATTAGTTTTAATATAAAATGTCTACAAGACTGTTGTTTTCAAATTGGAAATCATATTTTTATGCAAATGTTATTTTGTTTGTGTTATTCGTTATAGTATTTGACTCTACTGAAAAGTTTGAGTTTTAGAAATAATGCATTATAAGCCCACAATTGTTGATGCCATCTTTTAGTTGAATGAAGGCCTCATATACTACACGAATTATATGTAACCGCAGACTTTTCGGACTTATTTTTATATTTATTGATTTGGCATTTACTTGGTAGAACTCCATTTTAATAGGGTAAAATATCAAGGTATTTCAGTTCTACAGTTTTTAAAAAAGTTAAAGGTTGATAGCTATTTCGGCTTACGCCATCGTCAGAACTATCTAGTTCGTTCTAGATAACTAGATAGTTCTGACGATGGCGTAAGCCGAAATAGCTATCAACCTTTAACTTTTTTAAAAACTGTAGAACTGAAATACCTTGATATTTTACCCTATTATTTTTATATCTTTGTTTATCGTAAAATGCGACATAAAAATAGTAAAAAGTTATCGACTTAAAATTTTATGATATTATCATAAAAATAGTTTCGCGAGTTATTTTTGTATACTACATATGTATATACAACTTTGCTATGTTTTTGAACTATTGAGCCACTAGACGCATTTAAGTCTACTAAAGGGTCATGCTTGATTTTTTAATATGCATATGTCTGGCTGCGTTAATATAATATTTATAGTGATATTAATGATATGCTGGCTAAATTATGATTAAATGTTTGTGTTGAGAGACTTTTGTTTTGCGATGCGACCATATTGCTTGTTAATCTTGTATAAATTAAGAATACTATGTTCAGCATTGAAATAATGAAGTTAGAATTGAAAATAGAACTACTTAGTATATAAACACTACATTATAATATGATTATACTCTTAAATTCAGATCAGTATTTAAAATTTTAAATTCAGAATACACAATATGTTGTTTAAATTCATTCGTCTAAGACGAAAATAGATTTCCTATTTTGAAATATAATCATGAATTCAAATGAGAATTTCAGTGCATACATTGTATGTTCATAAACAAATCAAATTATTATTTTGAATTTCGAAACGATATTATGAACTTAATGTTTTCAAAAGTGTATTGAATTTGTTGTGATTTGACATCGACAGTAACATAGAAGTAATAATTAAATTGCTTACATACCAAATGAAAGTAAATCTATTATTATATTAATTGCGTTTATATACTTTAAAGTGTTTAAAAATATATCACATGTAATTATTTGTTACTTATCTCCTTTCTGCGTAAATCCACCCAATGACCCAATTCAAAGATATAATATTTACACATTCTGTTGCAAAATGCTTTAATGAACGTGCGTCAAAATATGCTCCAGTCAAAATATTCCTGTAAATTTGCTCCTTGCATTACTCATTTATTTATTTATTTATTTATTTATTTATTGTTTAAAATTCAAATACAGTACTTGACATTACAGCTGACGCCAATTCGCCATGCACTTGACAAATATAATTCAAATAAAAACAGTACATAATACATGAAAATCAAAAAATCAACATAAAAAATCAACAAATAAAAGATTAAAGACATTTTTATATACCAACCACATTATTTTTTCAATATTGATATTCTGAATATATCAAAAAGTAAACCACACTCATACAATATTGCTTTAAGTTAAATTAATAATTATAATATGAAATTATACATCGTTGTAATTATTTTTTTAGTTACTCCCCGTTATATAAAACAGTCCACTCCTTTATTTATTTTCATGGCACAACAAATTTGTTATCATTTTAATATTTTATTATATTTTGTATGGTTTTATAATTATATGATTATTGCAATGCGTCACACTCAATGAATAATGTTCAAGTAAAACAAATAGCGCATTCATTGTTTTACACGCCGTGTAATAAAAAATCATTCTATAGTAAGTAAGTTAAGTGGTTTTTAGCCATTGATTTACGCTGTGGGGGGCAGGGACGGGTCTAGCGTTAAGCGGATTAAGCGCCCGCGTGGGGCACCGTAGTACCAAGGGGCTCCGAGATCTTTGAATGTATTTAAAGTAGAATTCGAAAAAAAATAGTTTTTGTATAAAGTTCTCTCCCCATACAATGGTTTTGATATAAAATATCTATAAAATATCTATAAAATATGTAAATATATAAAATATATTTACAAAGAGTACACTGATGTTTGTACTTTTGATGATGAATTTGACCACTTTTAATATTTTTAAAATAAAACAATGCCACTATACAAACCACACCAGACATCTATGGACCTGATAAAGGTCTTGCACATATGAAAAATTATTTGATAAGTACTATGGGAGAAGAAAGATTAAATAATATGGACATTTTGTATATTGAGCAAGAAATTTTAAACCGAATTGACATCGTCTTACTTTATTTTAAAAATATGTTTATTTTTTTATTTCAATTACTTTTATTATAGTTATTATAGAGTTTCTGCGTATATTTTTTTTCTTACTTGAATTTAAAGGCCCCGAAATTTTTACCGCTCGGGGCGCCCCTTTGACTTGATCCTCCAGTGGTGGGGGAGGATAATGTCATAAAGCATATATTTTTGCTGGTATGTTACTTGTTCGTTTCCCACATTTATAAGATGCCCGGAATGGAAATCTCGTAAATTCAATAATATTAAATAAATTTACTTTTAATCTTCCCTTTGAAATATATTATTCTATAAAAAATATTTTTAAGGAAAAGATACTTTTTATTTAAGATGTAAAACCATTTTCTACAATTTAAAAAAAAAATAGTGTAGTATATTTTACAATTTAGGTTAAGAGTTGCGAGTTGTTTTACTTTAGATCTAGACCAGTGATACTTAACCTTTTTTCGCCTGGGCCGCATGCTGGGCTTTTGCTACATTACGTAGGCCACAGCATATTAATAATAATACGTTCATACTATACAAATGTATCCAAAACGCTTATACGTTTAGGTATCTTTTTGCAAACAACACCAGATAAAGTATCTGATGACTATGATTATTTTGGGCCTTATATGAAATCTGAATGGGTCACAGGTAAATGTACGAATTTTAATTGCTTGCCTTTATACGTACATAATATTATTATGATGTTTAAGATATTAATATTGCTATTATTTTATAAGTAAAGAATTGCTTCAAAATCATTAACAAAGTACATATGTAATTAAATGTTTACCATCGAAAGCTATTATGACCCCTGCAATAAACACCTTTATACCATATAATTACGCCACTGGGTTTCTGTTTATATTTAATTTATTTATGAGCACTTAAAACTTTACCTCTGAGCTGCAAGCGAAATGCATTATGGAATTAGTTTATTATTTGTTTTTGCTCTATCTTGCGGTCACTTTGAGAACTATTTAAACAGGGAGAGAATAATTTATAATGTTTCAAAATTTAATTCAATTTCATAGGGAATAGAGACTTACATTAACAAAAGTAAACATGGTCGTCTCGTGTTCAAAATTTCGTATTTGTTTTGTTCTAGCATTGCATATTATAGAGAAACCAAGCTCTAATAATAATAATAATATTCATTACATATCTGTAACAGATAACTTGTATTCATTTCTCAAATAATTATTAATTAATTTAACAAAGATGAGAAGGTCTTTGACCTAGAAATAATCAGAGCATCGTTGTAAGAATTGAGCAGAATATTTTCTATTACAATTAATTAATTAATTAAATTTTATTTTTATTATTATACAAATGATAAATTGAGTACTTATATTTATCACTTTGAAGGTGTTCACTGTTAATTCTTTGATGGGAAGGCGTTATATTAAAATATAATAAAACACTCTTTTGTACTTTTTCACAATTATTTATCAGGGTCCAGGATCCAATCAAATTGCTCGTGATCAGCAAAACCTCTCCTTTTTATTCTAATGATTAATCATTTTATCCAGGGGTGGGCTGGAGGGGACTCGGATGGGCTCGAGCGAGCTCCTTGCTAAATTTTACTAAGGCTGGAGAGCCCCTTGTTAATTTAAGAGAAAACAATATTCTCAGATAAAATAAGTACATAACTGCAATTTCTGACTTATATGTATATAATCTAGGACAGTATACACAGTAGTTCATTTTTGACCATTTACATTGATAAGTTTACGATAATACATATTGTTACATATTACAAGCGTATTAAGTAACAATCGATTGTTTATTTAAGTATTGCACATAATACCATCGGAGTGATAAACTCACTGCTTCCTCAGAACACCGAGAATTGCTTTGATATAAAGTGAGCCCTTTGTTAACGTATTGAGAGCCCACCACTGGTAATATCTGATATAGCAGGAATAATTAATTAATAATAACTCTAACAGTACGGATAACAAAATAGTTATCTAGTTTGGATCAATAGTCAAATTTTTTATTGTTTTACTTTCTATTTGAGGTCATTTTTCACTCAGTTCTTGAAAAAATATTTTTCATTTATAAGCCTTATCATTTAGAATTGAATTGACTTGATAATACAGTATTTCTCACCTGATAAATTCTTTTATACATCTCCATTAGTATTAATTATATTTATAAATGATCCATCGGGATTATAAAATTGATGGCTTATTTTTTATCAGAGTAAAAAATGCATTAATCAAACAAACTACATTCAACATTGAATAGAAGAAGACTTACTTAGTTAGAATTAGTAACAACATCAAAGACCTTTTCCTCAATTTTATGACTTGACATAAGATGGATAATAGTAACCATTTGTAACCATTTGTAACCATTTGTAACCACAGTATTATTTATCAAGATGACTAGAAAAAGACTTGACTTGATTGCTCATTGGAAATTTAAGATATTTTCTGTGTTTTCAGTAATGAATTAAATAATTAGTTGCAACTTTACTTCTTTGATTGTTTTTTTTACTTTGTTTTAAATAACTTATGCTGCAAAAATATGCAGCTACTTAATTAATTAATGCAGGTCGTACATACAACTCCAAATTGCACAGATAGCTTGTGACATGTTACATAGCACATAACTTTCTTTGTTACAAACACCCAACAGCATTACAATAATTAAATAAAAATGTTGCTATAGATTTTTCACAATCCTGACCAACATAATTTACATATATATCTTTCTCAATAATGTTGTAGTACATAAATCATTTTTATTTGTTTTACTCATCTCATATCAGAAAAATTACAAATAAAAATCTTTCAGTTTGCCAATATGAGTTATTTTATTATACAATAACAAAATAACCATTATTTTCATTAAAACTGAGTGAGATTTTATTTTCATCATTGAGATATTATATAACTTTCATTTCAGATGAAGTGGGTTGTTCTGTCACTGTTGGTTCTATGCGTGGTGAATTTGGCGTCAGCTGATGGTGAGATTTGGGAAGATGATGATCACCAAGTCCTTATTCGCAATGAGCGTGGTGTACAGAATCGAGGTGAGACATTTATTCCAAAGATACTATTACCAAAGTGAACAATTTAAAATTACAGCTCATGAATTTATTACAAAATATAACAACATTACATATCCTTCCCTTTGACACTAGACCTTTCAAAGACAAATTTAAAAGGACAGACATTAAATCAAACTGTGTCTGATCATTTTGCATTGTTATTCATATTTAAGTCAAGAACCTCTGCATTGTTTTAATTTATTTTATGAACCCCAATTAAGTTAATTGAAAGAAGCAGTATTTTAAAATTGCATTTTTACAGTGCATGAATTAAAATTGCTACAAAGAAAGATATTGTCAACTCTTGTAGTGAAATTTGGACAAAATTTATTCTGGTTGTATTCCCAACTCATTTAGTTGATTCATGTGGCAAAACATTTATACAAGCCTCTAGAAACTAAATATAATTCAACATTGGATTGAATACAATTGTTCAATTGAATACACTTCAATTGAACAATTGAATAAACAGGTTCAAATCCCAGTACAGACAGCATTTTTTCAATTGATTTATCGATTTCTGTTTGAAGACATGAATGTTCCTGATCTCTGAAAAATAACTCCCCCCCCCCCTTGGTGTAGCAAGAGTGATAACCAAACCACTGGTCTTGTCCTAGCTCATCTTTTCTATGTCAACTCTCTTCGAAAGAAAGAGAGGTTGAGCAACTGAGTAGCAAGCAGTTCTCGTAGACAAAACTTCTGTTAAGATACCTCAAGTAGGAGGCCATATGCTCCACATACTTTTAATCACTCCGTTAGCCTCAATACCATGTCACAAAATAGTGAAAAAACAAATCATAAACTATGTTTTATCAAAATATTACAGGAACTTGCCGATATGCAAAGGGTTCTTGGTCAGAATGTGACATGAAGTCCAATCTTCGCTCGCGAACACTCACACTGAAAAAAGGAGATCCTGGCATGTGCGAACAAACAAAAATTATTCAAAAGAAGTGCAAACGAGGTAGTGTAAAACTTTAATAAATGATTCATTAATATCTATCTACAAAGAGAGAAACCATATGTTTGAAAATTTGCATTAACAAGAATATGCTGACTAACTAAGATTATCTAATTTGAAACTGCAATGCTATTATATATTTTGTATCTTTCTTGACAGTGACAGTTGTCCAATAAGTGATTCTCACATTCTGTTCTTAGTTTCTATAGTTTAATATGCTTCAAATTCTACCTTATATTTCTGTTTCTTCTGATATAAGTATGTAAACATAGAAAAAACTTTTTATTATCAAAACTACAATCAATTTCTTTTCTATAGATGTTTTTATTCCTTTCTTAATGAAGCCTACAATATATACATATTTTCATTAATCTAAATTTAATTAATATAATGTACAAAATTTCAGCTAAAAAGTTTAGTCACTCTTTATGTTTCTAAATGTCACATGGTCAAATCAATGATGACCTTTTTTGCAATTATCTACTGCTTTATTCTTACATAATTTGAATGAAATACTAATAATTAAGAACATACTGTGCTTTTTTTCCCATGTAAAGCGGTGGAACGGTGTTCTAGCACCTTTTTTATTGGCATTTTTAATGTTTAAAATCTATATTCGCAAAATTTTATTTAAGACATTTTTTGTAAAAAAACTACTGTTGACATACCTCCACCAGCCATATGCTCCACATTAGAAACGAACATGGATTAGAAAAAAAGCTTGACAAAAAGTGATTTAATACATATAAACTATAACTGTGTCAGGTCATGTAGCACAGCAGTTAGTACTGTGGGCTTCCGTGCCAGGTCTCATGGGTTCGAGTCCCAGTACGAACAGCATTTTTTCGATCGATTTTTGTTCGAAGGCATGGGTGTTTGTGATATTTAAAAAATATCCCTCCCACCCTTTCCGATCATTTAATAACTGAACATAGCGAAAGTGATTAGTTAAACACTAGTTCTTCATAGCCTTATCCTTCTATCCCTTCTACTCTCTTTGAAAAAGCGAGCTACTGAATAACAAACAGTTCTCTTATAAAATAAACTTCTGTTGAGATACCTTCACTAAGAAGGCCATATGCTCCACATTGAGAGCGGACATGGATATTTTTTTTAAAGTGAGTTCCGATACCTTTTTTTTTTAAAAAAAGCACAAGAGAACTTATAAGATATCTTATCTTATCTAGTCACATTGTATTATTCTTCTTTATGTACCATGTCCACTACCAGATGTCAGTGTTGATGTTTACAACAATTTGTTTCTTTGTCTGTTACCACTCTAAAGATGGCTAGAAAGTTAATCCTACCTATCTGTTTCCTGGGCTCAAATAACAAGAAATCTCCCCATACATGAAAATGTGCAATTTAAAATATTATATTTGAAATTATATCGATCGATGTGTAACTTTTTAAGGATGCCGTTATGAAAAGGCTGCATGGAGTCAATGCAAGGAAAATGGTGAGATGACAAGAACAGATCTTCTCAAAACAAACAGCGATTCTGGATGTGAGCCCAATCGTCAAATTACGAAAAAGTGTAATAGAAACAAACCAGTGAAGACTAACAAAGATAAGGGTACACAATTTTTTCCGTTATTTTTTTTACAGAATCATTGCTTGAAATCAACTGAATATGTACTTCAAGTAGAACATTAAGACACTTATTTCACACAGTGCCTATGTGTATAAACTATGGTTTTACAGTAAAATCCTTCCCATATTCAAAATAAAGAAAAATGTAGTGACTGCATCAATGTACATTTGTTTATTACTAACCTCTGAATTTGGCAGCATGTTAAATAATTGATCAAAAATTATTTGCTTAATGGAATATTCTTATAATTTTTTTAAAACAATATACTCAATAATAACAACACTAAATTGAAAAAAAATATTTTGAAATTGAAATATTAATTTATCATAACAATTTTCATGTTAATACGAAAATTTTAACACACCAAAAACAATCCAAAATTGAAAACATAGTACCTAATTGGTAAAATATTAAACACATAAGTATTGTTCTTCTGCGTACTTCTGACGGTTTGCTAACTGTTTTCTGATAATATGTCTAACTTTACGTTGCTTGCATTTACTGGATCGTATAGTACAGTATATTTTACAGATAGAGAGTATTCTTATCTAGGAGCAATGAATATAGGGTATATATTATATTCACTCTGATTTTTTTTCTTTTGTTTGCTAACTCTTGATTCATACTCATATACAATACAAAACTATCATTAAACGTTAAATATTATTTATTGCACACCTTAAAATCTTTATTGTAAATATAATGAGCAAATTGATGATGTTTATTATATTCGCGAGGAATTCATTGTCAATGAATCGTTGCATTATTGAAAGTGGTTTTACAATCAGTGGCACCAATTAAGACCCAGCAAATTGTCATATTTTATTTATTTATCAAAATAATTTTCATTATTTCTTAGTAATGTGATTCTTCAAAGCATGAGATATAACCAAATTGCTGTACATCTCTTGTTTTTACTGCACATTGTATTGTAAAAAGAAATCTTGATAATAGATTCCAGTTGACATGTGTTCATGCAATACTGAATTTCCTCGCTATGAGAGGTTTATAGGTACCAAATTTTTTTTTCTTTGAGTTACACTTTTAATACAGGGACTAAAAGAATTTTTTAATAGGGAAAAATAATGGATATTGACAGTTAGCACCATAAAAGTGATTATATACTATTAAGAAACCTAATCCATTGGTTTTTTTCTATCATGTTTCAGGAAATCGACGCAATCATCAGTAAGGATCTACCATCCATAGATCTGAGTCGATCACTATATCAGATCTCCAAACATTACAGTAATATATTATATTTAGACTTTTTTTAAAGATAACAATTAATGAACGAGAGTGCATTTAGTTTAATGAATATGTATGTATAAAGCACTTTATAAAAGTTTCAACTCTTAATGAAATTTTCAAAGTATTTATAAATTCCATTTAGGAAAGGCAAACCTTACAAAATAAATTTATAAAATACTCCTAAGCATAATACATCATATTCAATTCATCTGTAAATTAAGGTCAGTTCTTACAAAGTTCATTACTTAGATTTATGTTAATAAGTTTAAAAAATGTACAGTGTGCACTCTTTTGTTCAAACTAAATAATATTAAGAATTATAGATGATTTACTTCCAATAATAAACAAGTTTTATTGCTTAATGTATGTGCCAAAATTTTTGTTGTTTCATAATTATTACACGCCTTCAACAATGCCAAAGCAATAGAATATCGCTAACATCGCTAAATTTTGCAATATTTTCAGCGAAATAGAATAAAAATTTTATTCAAACTGACATAAATCAAACATACGATACGAGGTTGACACAACATGACATGCTCAGGTCACTCTTGTATCATAATTCTATTTTCTTCAAAGTATAGTGTATACAAAATCAATTCAGTTATAGGAATATTTTAATAAACTAAATAAGGTTTTAAATTACAAAATGAAACATGATTGTTGTACTTTCATCCAATACTTAGTTTCAATTAAATTATTGTAATAGTTAACTAGTTCAATAAAATGTTTTCATCAATAAATAATAATTATTAAACACTAATTTATTTGAGTTAGATGAATTCCACAAATGTCTATGTTTATCAAAGTTGTTATCATTACCCGCTTCCACATTTTATTTATATACATTAAGTGCCTTTGTTTATTAACATAAGTGAACAACGATTAGCTGCAACTTATACTGAACACTATCTAAAATATAAATTATCTGCAACACAATAAACAACTGTATTTAACTTATCAAAGAATTTATTTTTACTGAAAAAAAAATACTATTATTAACAGATGGGCGATTAAAAATAAAAGAACATCAAACAAGACTACAGTGATGCATTCATAAGCTTTCGAGATTAAATAGTGAACCTTCACTTACAGATAAAACTATTTTTATTTGAAACATGATTAAATATAAGAAAATCTATTCATGCATATGATATTTATCAGCCATATTTACTTTCAATGTGGAGGATATGGCGCATCTCTGTAGAAGTTGTTTTAGCTGTTACTCAATCACAATCAAAGAATATTAGGACTTAAGAATGGTGCTTAGAGGGGATTTTAGACTAATTGCTCTCTCTATGCTCAATCAATATCAGATGAGTGGAATTAGTACATCCAATTAACTGTTCAAAGCAACAAACCAGTTTTCGGATTTTTTTCAAATAAATAAACAAGCTAACCGGTTTATA
Source organism: Himalopsyche anomala (assembly GCA_031772345.1). Taxonomy (NCBI): domain Eukaryota; kingdom Metazoa; phylum Arthropoda; class Insecta; order Trichoptera; family Rhyacophilidae; genus Himalopsyche; species Himalopsyche anomala. Next base: position 4,035,933 of record CM062844.1, on the reverse strand, counting down.
CCGGAACTAATTTCAAAAAAACAATTTTATTACCACAAACCAATATTCCAAACAACAAAAAAATATAAAATATTTTGTTTACTTAACTGTGTCAGTACTATTTTTAAATATAAAAATATTAAACAAAGAAACATGACTGAAGAAGAATTTTGAAATTTTTTTAAATTCCATTTTCTTACAGGGCTTGCTTTGGATTGTTGTAATATTCTTATTTTTTTTTAGCAATTATGTACTGCATAAAAGTAAGTGTTTCGTTGAAGCTTCGTTAATATTATCATCTTTTAAATTGATGAGAATAATTAGTTAAATTCATATTGAATTGTTGGAATCGAACTATAGAGTTGGCAATGTTTTAATTTCATAATTTAGAAAGATTAATTTATGAAACTGTCCTTACTGCGATTCCAGTACAGCAACCAAAGCTGACGGCGATGACCACTCGAACAAGGACTCAGCATATTTAATTTCTCTCATTAGGTAAAGGTTTTTACAAGTAACAAGACCTTATCGACTACACCATTATTTTAAATACTTACGATGAAAACAGCATTACAAAAACAAAGTCTTACAATGAGAGTAAAAAGTATTTTAACCCAATCTATGCCACGAGCGTGTTAACGCGCTCTATGATTCCGTGCCATCAGGGCCAGCCATACAAAATGAACGTGTTTACATACTCGACTTTAACTCATTGTACTACTTAGGCCAAGATCGATTATAAAAAATAAAAAAAATATTTTCTCACACAAAGACGTTTCTTACCGTGATAATGAAATACTTAGAAGTGACAAATTATAAATATTGCCAATATAAAATTGATTTAAAAAAGAGCGTCGTCGGGCAACCAAAATGCGCCGCTATGCAGGGTTGGGAAATGCATTACTGTGTGTAGACTATAATATTTTGGGATACGTTAACTTCCCCTTTAGTTTAGTTGCAATGTTTTGAAATTTCGTTGACTTTAAATACTTAAAAATTAAAGTTATGTATGCAATTACTTATTATACATATATTATTAAATTTTGTCGATTTAGTCTTATATCAAGTTTTTTCTGATTTTTTGTATCTTACTAATAAGTACTTGCATATACTGAAAAAAACATTAATATATAGATTTGGAGTCCTGGATCATCCTGATATATTAACCTGTATATATAAATATACGTACAGTGATGTGCTGCTAAAATTTTATCCACCAGCGAACCTTGGTAAATTGAGAAAATTTTTGGTTGGCGATTTTGAAATCATGGGATAATTCAAACAATTTAATGTCCATTTCAGAAACCCAGGAATTTACGGATTTGCCCAAATTACAAGCGCGGGAGCTTTTTTTTAGCTCTTCCAAAAATTTTCGATTCGCTTATTCGTCCAAGAACCGGCTCTCAAACCAAAATTATTAGTAAATTATTTTAGTGACCAGCTCAGCAGAGTCATGACGTCAGGAATATTCAAAAATTTGTTGAACGTAGTGGATGAATTTATGTTTGTGTGTACCTTTACTTTACTGCAATCAATAAATTTGTATTTTTTATTGGGACTGGTATCACTTTGTGAGAAATTTGCAAAGAACAGAAAAGAAAGACAGCTACCCATTATGTAAATGGTCACGTATCTGGAGTCTCTCCACCCTGCTTCCCCTACATCCTGTACAAGTGCCATTCTGGTGTTCTGGACCAGTGTTTCTCAACCTTTTTGAGAGCGTGGCCCCTTTTGAGTTTCTTTATTTTTCTGTGGCCCCCATACCATTGTTTTGTCTTCCCATAAAAATGATAATTTCAAAAACCCACCTTTTTTATAGCTCTTCCGAGATTTTCGAATATAGAATGCCAAAAAATAGCTGCGCGACGTCCGCCATTATGCTCTTCCCTGTATCGTTTTATTAATCCCCGTGGCCCCCCTAAACTGTGCTGTGGCTCCCCAAAACAAAAATAAATCTCTGTGGCCCCCTTAGAACACGCTGTGGCCCCCTGGGGGCCACATGGCCCACCGTTGAGAAACCCTGTTCTGGACAGCTGTTGAGTAATATTTAGAGGCTGTGCTAAAAACAATTAAAGGTTGGCTTATTATAGAAAGAATCAAAGCAATTGGTGGATTACAAGTTATCCTGGTAGTGATGTATGGTGTATATTTGCTCCACGTACTAAGCAGATATAATCAAAGAAAAAGAGAGAATTCATCTGACTGCAATTTAATTATTCTTTGAAATTATGTTTAAGTATAAGAAATAATATTTATGTACATATTTCAACAGAATGCAGTTAAATATATAATTTAACTATAACTGATATCTAACAAGTTTTATTGGAATTAATAAAATATAACTACCTAAGTTAACCTCTATCTACCCACACTATGGGTCTGCACGGGGCTGGGCCTAGCCCTCGGGCCCCTACCACTACGCGGGTCAGGTTTGGGCGGGAAAATGTAATTGAGATTATGGCTCGGGCCAGGCCCAGGTAAGGAATTTATTTCTTCAGAAAAATATTTCAGACTATTTTCGTGTCATAAGTCATCCATTCGGCTATAAAAAATATCATCTGTACCCAGTGGTGAAGTGGTAACTCAAAAAGTCTGGGAGGGTTGATTAATTATAATATTTTAATACCTCCTACCTGCAGTGATCTAATTTCTGCACCAACAAGTTTTCAACAAAATGGTCTGCCAAAACTCCAGTTAAAAAACTATTTTTCTTATTTTTACATAAAAATGAACATTTATCGCAGTTTCCAAATGTCTTGAAAAAAGTGTGGCAACGAAATTTGATGGAATATGTTAATGATGCCAAAGTGTAATTGATAATGTATATTAAAGTACTATCACAAAAAGGGGATTTTTTTAATGTAACAACCATCACCCATTAGAGGCAAAGGAATGCAAGTCTAATATATTCTTCTGCAAACACACTTTATGCGCCCATACTCATTTGCGTAGTGTAATCTATACATATAAAACAAAGTGGGGTTATTTACACCACGTATATCTCGAGAATTGCCTCACAGATTTCAATGATTTTTGATTTATTAAATTCGTGTGCGCCTAGAATAGCAGAATAAACATTAAAACATCGGAAAAATATCACGGCAAAGAAATGATGAAGAAAATAAATGTCTCCATACATTTCGATTTTTAAATTTTTCGAATCGAACGCGGAACATGACGTATGCAGTTTACGGTTAATACACTAGGTGGCGTTGATTGGATTATTCTTTGACAGTTGCCTATACGTGCTTCGCGATTCAATTATTACGCATAACGTTTAAAATATTATTATTTCATTGATTTGAATAGAATACACCAACTCGGCTCGCGATTAAAATACACTGAATTCCATTTTAAAACGATTTCGAAATAACACGGTGCAAAGAAATGATGAAGAAAATAAATGTCTCCATACATTTCGTTTTTTAAATTTTTCGAATCGAACGCGGAACATGACGTATGCAGTTTACGGTTAATACACTAGGTGGCGATGATTGGATTATTCTTTGACAGTTGCCTATACGTGCTTCGCGATTTATTACGCATAACGTCTTAAATATATTTATTTCATTGATTTGAATAGAATGCACCAACTCGGCTCGCGATTAAAATACATTGAATTCCATTTTAAAACGATTTCGAAATAACACGGTGCAAAGAAATAATGAAGAAAATAAATGTCTCCATACATTTCGTTTTTTAAATTTTTCGAATCGAACGCGGAACATGACGTATGCAGTTTACGGGTAATACACTAGGTGGCGTTGATTGGATTATTCTTTGACAGTTGCCTATACCTGCTTCGCGATTTAATTATTACGCATAACGTTTAAAATATTATTATTTCATTGATTTGAATAGAATGCCCCAACTCGGCTCGCGATTAAAATACATTGAATTCCATTTTAAAACGATTTCGAAATAACACGGTGCAAAGAAATAATGAAGAAAATAAATGTCTCCATACATTTCGTTTTTTAAATTTTTCTTTCAATCCTTCGAGATCTGCAGCAACTACTGCATGCACATCATGAATTGGTTCGGTTGTTCAAAACTGCGATGGATCGCATGCCAAATGATGACTATAATGTCTTGATCAGAGCGGATAAACGACCCGCTGGAAAACACGAACGCCAATTCAACGCTCCAACAATAGATGAAGTCGCAATTGCAATTGTTGGAGAAAACTTGGATACGCGCGATATCGTGCTTACACGTCGAGACACTGGACAACTGCAACGAATATACGAAAAACACCGTTCATACGATGCATTGCAATACCCGCTGATATTTTGGCAAGGAGACAATGGATATCACTTGATGGTGTAGCCGCAAACCGCAAACAACTTCTCTTTGTGAGGTTATTAAATTTGATTTGGATAATTCGATAATTTCTACATTGTGTGATTAATTTTCAAGTGTTATTTACAATGCCGCGATACAGAAGATCTAATATTTCACAACGAAGCCGCAATGCAATTAGACTTCGGAATATTGCAAATCAATCCACTGCGGATGAACAAGAAAACACACGACAATAACGCCGCGTCAGTATGGCCCGACTTAGTGCTTCACAAACACAATAACAAAGAGAGGCAGTACGTCAAACGGCTCAGTTGGAAATGAGAAATCGTCGAGCTGATCGCACAGACCAACAACGTGATAATCTTCGACGCGCAAGAAGAAATTCTTCAAGTGTTGATTTGAATCGAGCAGCGTTTCAATACGATTACAAAATTGACTACAGCTCGCATACTTACGTTCGAATTGGCCCAATGGAGATTGTATGCGACCATTGCGGTGCATTGACGTTCGCTGGAGAAACGCCTGGATTGTGCTGTCTCAGTGGCAAGGTGAAATTGTCATTATTGCCTCCACCACCTGAGCCATTGCATTCATTGCTTCGTGGCAAAACACCAAAATCAAGACATTTTCTTTTGAACACTCAAAGATACAACGGATGTTTTCAAATGACTTCATTTGGGGAAGACATTATCGAAGAACGTGGATTCAATCCAACATTCAAGGTAATTTTAGCTCGAGAAAATAAACGTTAGTTTTCTTTTGGTGATAATAAATCAGTAATTCTGACTTCATCTTCGACTTTACAGATCCAAGGCCAAATTCACCATCGAATTGGTTCATTGCAACCGCTTGAAGATGCACAGTATAAATTCATCCAAATTTACTTCATGGGCAATATGGAGGAACAACTTGATCGGCGTCAAACGATCAATACGGCAATGAAAAGATCAATCCTTCGAGATCTGCAGCAACTCCTGCATGAACTTCATGAATATGTTCGGTTGTTCAAAACTGCGATGGATCGCATGCCAAGTGATGACTATAAAGTCGTGATCAGAGCGGATAAACGACCCGCTGGAACACACGAACGCCAATTCAACGCTCCAACAATAGATGAAGTCGCAATTGCAATTGTTGGAGAAAACTTGGATACGCGCGATATCGTGCTTACACGTCGAGACACTGGACAACTGCAACGAATATACGAAAAACACCGTTCATACGATGCATTGCAATACCCGCTGATATTTTGGCAAGGAGACAATGGATATCACTTCAATATCAAAATGATAAATCCATTGAATGGTGAGTATCGAAAACAAAATTTTATTTTCTACATGAAAATAATTTCACTTATTTCACTGATAGAAATTGTTCAACTGATGCTCCCTGGAAAAAAATTCAAGTGATTGACGCGACAACAAAGCACGTATCTTCAAACAAAAATCCGGTCGCCGATGAACTACAATGTTAAGGATTGTTTCTTTGGGGTTACTAGGTGCTTTTATTTTTATTGATTTAATGGCAAAATGAGGCTTGCCGCGCGCATACATTCTTATTTGGTTAGTCGAAAGAATTCGATCAGATCAAATACATGACATCATATGTACCGAGATTCCTGATCCCGAAACCGATCCAGTCCTACATGATGTTTTAATTACGAACATGCTTAACGGACTGTGTGGAGCCATCAACCCCCAATCACTGTGCATGTTCGACAGGCAATGATAAATTCATTGAGCGGTGAGTTCCGAAAACATAATTTTCATTTCTACATGAAAATAATTTTATTAATTTCAATAATTTCACTGATTTCACTGATTTAATTTCAGGTGAGGAAACTACCAAGAAGGTTAGCTCGATAAATTATCACGCATATTGATGATTTGTCAAAATGCTGACAGCTATTTGGCGATGTACATTGGCAGCCCGCGTCATATGCATGAATATGCGCAAGATGCAATGACATATGTTATTTAGAAAAAATCCGGTCACTGATGAACTTTAATACTAAGCATCGCTTCTTTGGTAATACTCTATGCTGAATGTATTCGATTGGATTGCAAAAACGAGGCTTGCCGTACGCCCACATTCTTATTTGATTAGTCGAAAGAATTCTACCAGACCAAATACATGACATGAATACATACACGCATGTCAACAGCTCAATTTGCTTGAAAACGATTCTTATTGGGACACGAAAATCGCTGAAGCAATTGTTTTTGTATCTCCAAGTCAGATACGCACATTATTTGCCATCATTATTTCGACATGCTTCCCATCGAATTCACGTGAACTGTGGGACAAGTACAAGAATGACATGTCGGAAAACATTTTACATCAAATTCGTGTCAGCTCAGGGAATCCCGATCTCGAGGTGAATGAAGAGATACATAAACAGGCTTTGCTTTTGATCGAAGACATGTGTTACCTCATGTGCGGCAGTTTGATAGTCAAATTAGAAATGCCAAAGCTAGAAATGAACGGCTCATTCAGCGTTCAAATTGTCGTTAAACCTCCAAACGACTGAAAAACCGACATGCAATATTGCGAAACACTGAGCAATGGCCAAATTTTTGTAGCAAGTTAAATCATCACCTGCGATGAATTCACAATAGCGCACAAACGCGCATTTGAAGCACTCAATCGAACTATAAAATATCTACGCAATGACTCAAGATGTTTTGAAGGCGCAATGATTCTACTATCTGGCGATTTTCGCCAAACACTACCAGTCATTCCAAGATGACCTAGATGACCAAGATTCCACTGCCGATGAAATAAACGCTGACCTGAAATCATCGACTCTGTGGCGCTATATGAAGAAACTTCAGCTGAAGACAAACATGAGAGAGGATTTGATAAACGATTCATCTGCCGAAGATTTCATCAAGCAATTGCTGACTATCGGTAACGGCCGTGTTTCTGTCGATGAATCGAGACGAATTTTTGCAATTTTGTCTTAATGAAGGACGACCTCATCAACAAAGTGTTTTCAAACATTATTGCTTATCACTAAAATCACAATTGGTTGACTGAACGAGCAATTCTTGCAGCAAATAACAAAGATGTGGATCATTTCAACTTCATAATTCAAAATTAAATCGTTGGTCCACTGCATTCCTTAAATTTATCAACTGTGCCACGTGAATTATATCTTTTCAATTAATTAAAATACTTTTCATTTTGAATTTTGAACATTTATTGAACATAATTCATTTTGAATATTCATTTAAACTGAATTTAATTCAGCCAATAAATTAACACAACATTTATTGATTCTGAGGCGGTACGTAGTACGTCGGGTCAGCTAGTAATATTATAAATATTACTAAATATTACTAAATATTTTAATATTACTAAATATTTTTTAACTGATACTGATACACATATCACATGTTTATTGGGCAACCAGAGATGTATTTCAGGTAAATGGGAGAATTTTTTTACCACTAGTCCTGTACCAGCCCTATCATTCTATCTTTACTCTCTTTAAAAAAAGTAGGTTGAGAAACTGAATAAAAAGCAGTTCCTGTAATAAAAAAAACTCTGCTGATACAACTTCATTAGGAAACCATATCCTCCACATTGAGAACAGACATGAACTCGAAAAAAAAGCTTGACAAGAATTGAGTTCTGGCACCTTTTTTTCAAAAAAGGCACTACGTATTACTATTATCCAGGGCTTTTTTTACCCTGTAACGCGGCGGAACGGCGTTCCGGCACCTTTTTTCTCGAAATTTTAATAAATTTTCGTAAAGTTTTATTTTTTCTATTTTAAAACTTTCGTTTCTTTTCTTAGAAGCCATTGACTGTTAATTCCTTTTGAATATATAAGGTATCAAAGGACCCATAAATTAATGTCATGCAAAAGATTATCAGGTATGTACTTTCTTGGAAAGGGTTTGATGTACATTATAGTTTTTGTTCTGTTCTGTTCCCTTATCTCAAACCCAATCTGAGCGGACGTGACATGAACAGAAACGAGAAGTCTTTAATATCGCCGATTTCTTGGAACTAAATGTCTATAAATTTGAATCTATTGAAAATATTGCTAATAGTAGAATACTCGAAATTTAATTTGCCGAAAAAAATTATGATGGGCAATTTTTTTCGTATGTTTGGATATGCTTCATCTGCCTGTGTCCAACTTTATAAGTCATTCATTATTGACCAGTGAATCTGTCGACATCGTTTGGTGAAAAGTTAAAAGTGCGCATTTTGTAAAATTTAAAGAATCATAACGAACAACATTGCATATGCAGTGAATTTGTGTTGAATCTACGTGCTTCACGATTGACAATGTGAGAAATATTTTACTAAAGTTTTTAGTTATTTTTACCTAAATTTATTCTGAATATTTTTTTAGCGTAAAAGTTTAACCCCAAATTTGAAAATGGAAAAAATTACTCGTTACTTTTCAAGTGCCGATGCCGGTCCTCATAATAAAAAACCGAAGAATGTAACAGAAAAAACGTCAGAAGATATGGAAAAATGTATACAAGTTGATATTCCTGAATTATCCCAAAGTGATCTGGAAGAGCAAAGCCGAACAAAAATTTATTGGCCAGACTACTGGTCATTGCAACAAAAAAACGATTTTTGTTTAAAAAAATGAATGGTTAAATGTACAAAACATGAAACTTGGCTGCAGACCTTGCAGTAAACTTAGAAGTCTTGGAACTGAAACGTCTATGGGAATGAAAATTTCAAAAGAATGGGCTAATAATGATATTACATATACTGGAAAAGAAAGAAAGCAACAATTGACCTCACTTCGAAAAAAAAATCGAACACAGAGAATCTACTACCCACAAAACAGTTTTGAAAATTAATTCAGAATCCGAAAAGAATAAGATAGAAAATATTTTATTAAAATCATTATCTCGCGAAAAAGTAATAACAGCAAAATTTTTTCGAACTGCATAAAAAATAGTAAAGGAAAATCAATCTTTTAATACTTTTGAAAGTTAAATAAATCTCCAAGAGTTAAATGGAATCGAAATGAGTCATATTCTTCATTCCACAAATGCATGTATTAACATTATAAATCATTTAAGGCATGAAACAAGAAAGAAAGTATTTAACGATATTGTCGAAACAAAAAACAAAATTTCGTTGATAATTGATGAATCAACTACAATAAACCAAAAATCTACCCTCATTGTTTATGTTTGATGTTGTGTCCAAAATGTTGGAATGAATTTATTTTTGGATTTGATAGAACTTGACTGCGTAACGGCAAAATGAATATTTAAAGCTTTACTCCAATGTCTACATTTTTATGGGACGACGGAAGATTTTTAAAAAAGTATTTGATTTCAGTAACATGCGACGGCGCTGCTGTAATGCTAGGGCGTAAAAATGGAGCGAAACAATTGTTGATTGAAAAATTTCCCTCAATAATAGTATAGCATTGTGCTAATCATAGATTAGAATTATCAGTAAGTGATGTTCTGAAGGAAATATCTGCAATTAATAGATTCAAATCATGTATTGATAAACTTTATGTTTTATACCATGCGTCACCGAAAAATAATCGAGAATTGAATTTATGTGCAGAATCACTAGGCGTTGAAATACTGAAAATTGGAAGAGTTTTGAGTACCCGTTGGGTGGCATCCAGTTTTCGCTCAATTTCGGCTGTATGGCAAAATTATGAATCTCTTGTGCATCATTTTGAATACGCGATTAACGATCCAACAAGAGACAAAAATGATAAGTGTACATACAAAGGCCTTAGGAGAATTTTAACATCTAGTACCTTCTTATTGGATCTTGGATCGATGAGTGATGCCCTCCAGGAATTATCAGAATTAAGTTTAGATTTACAAGATCGCAATGTTACACATTACATTGCAAATCAAAAAATAAATGACCTGGTTCAAATTTTTGAAGAAAGAAAACATAGTTTTGGACCGTATTACAAATGTGCTGCAACTTCTGTAGGCGATCTGCGTTTTCGTGGAGTTACACTTTACAATAAGGTTTCGAAAAATAATAATCCTACTGACCCGAAATATTTTTTTTCCACGTTGAAAGAGTCAATAAAAAAGAGGATGCTAAATAAAGAAGATGCGGAATTTGCACTCTCAGCTCGAGTACTCGATAAAAAATATTGACCTGAAAATATTGATAATCAGTTGACATTTGGAGAAATAGAAATTAGAAATATGTCAATCTGATTACAATTGGACAAACGAGAAATGATCCGTGGATTTCGCCAATATATTCTCGAAAAGAAATATCCGGAAAAAAATTCTTCGTTTAATTTATGCACTGAATTCTATTCCCATTTCTTCAAGTGAATGTGAACGCGGGTTGTCACAAATGAATTTAATTATCAGCCCAATAAGAGCTTCGTTGATGACCAAAACAGTTTCGTCACTTTTGTTTATTAAACTTGTCGGACCACCTTTGATACTTTTTGATCCTTCAAAATACGTTGATCAATGATTACTAAGAGGAAGACATTCGGCCTCAAAATTGGGAAAAACTGTGGAAATCATTGTTATTGGAATGTAATTTTGGATAGCGTTTTTAATAAATTACATAATTTTTTAATGTTATGTTACATAATGTATGTAATGTTCTTTTTTAAATTTTAATTTGAAATTTCTAAAATAAATATAAAAATATGTATATTTTGTTTTATTTTCTATGCATTATATGAAAAGCCGCCTTTAATTCTATCAAAATGATATTCGAATATATAATAAATAATATACCTTCTTAGAAAATGCTCGAAAAAAGTGCGTTCCGGTACCTTTTTTTTTAAAAAAAAAAGCACTGCTATTATCTATGTCAGGGTTTCCCGCTTCACAAATCCAGACATTTTAACGGAACACCTAGCTTATTTTTTAGGTTGGACAATTTATAACAAATAAAAATATATATATATATTTATAACACATTATTATTTATTTAGAAATTAATTTGAATACTTGACGTCATAAAAAAGTTGACATCGACCACTACTCGCCTTTCAATATGAAGATGATTTTTTGAATGAGCTAAGTTTTTTAAATGTGTTGCAGCATATAAAACCATCCCAAATATTCGTGGAATACCAGTGTTCCGCGGAACATAGTTTGGGAAACCCTGATCTATGTAATGAATATTTACTTTTCCGTTTCATTTAGCAAGTATTTCGTATTGCTATGGAACAATGACTAAAAATACAAACACTGATGTTTATACCCCCAAAAAAAAGGATCATTAAATACCAAACAAATCTTATTATTTTTTTGTATTTCGAACAGTACTCATATTTTTGCTTAGGTTTGGACACAAGGAAATCGTGAATGTAGTTTACAAATATTTCAACAGATGCCAGTGTTGACCTATAAAATGGGAATTCCTGGTCTAATCTCATTTTACGAATGTTTCTCGCACGATTAAAGCGGTCTGGCGTGTAATTTCTCGAGCTGTAATATTTTCATTTCTACCAAGAGTTGACATATTTTAAAAACAAATGTCTACTTACTTGTGAATAAACCACAATACAGTGAAACCCCCAATTACACTAGCCCGAATTACTCGCTGGCTTCAAATATTCGCCGCAAATCCCCCAATTGCACGGTCGCATTATATTGTCGGTACTACGAGACGGTGGTCTGTGCTGCGCATACAGTCAAATGTTGGCTAGCGTCCGTGTATTCAACACGTGCCAGGCTATACACGCATAGCTGGGCGTCTGTCTGTGTGCGGAATATTTACTACTACAAAAACTAAATATTTCGTCCATATTTTTTTTTTGCAAAACTAAGGGAAATCTTAGTTTTGCATTTTCCGCGAAAAAAAACCAAATCCCTAATTTTGTATGAGATTCATACCCCCAATTACACGGTTCCGATTAAAGTGTAAATGGGGGTTTTAATGTACTGGTCATTTTGCAAACGCCACTTAAATTGTTATTATTCCGGAGTTTCATCATGTTTCTACAATAATTTGCTATTGCAAAAAATATATTATACTCAAAAATAACTTAACTGCTTCTAACAACAGTTCAATCAGTTTTTCATGTAGTATCTAAACGTATTATAACAGTGGAAAGGCATCCACATAACATAATTAAAATAAACATTTTTGACTGCTAATTCAACATTTTTTAAATTCAACAAGATCGGTCTCGCTTATGAATATGCTTACGATTAGAAATTCTGAAGTCTCGGGTTTTTCAAAGTCCCGGGACTCGAGACGTGTTAAAGTCAAAGTCCCGGGACTTCCCGGGACTTGGGACTTTTATTTCCCCTTCAATAAAATTGTAATTAATTTAAATTAAATATATGTACTAAAAAGGGTTGGTAACGGTACATGTATTGAAAAAATAACAATGAATTGGGTGAAATTATGACCGTTACTCCACAAATCACAATACAGTTTTCATACCTTTTTTGTCCTATTGAGACATTGGTAACTTTGTACAATAGTGAAAAACATTTCTAAATAAAACAACATCAGGTATGAACATTTAATTATAATATTTTCTTAATTTGTTTTTGCTACAGTAATATTTTTTATACGATTACGAGTTGATTTAAACAAACTTCTAATAACATAAATGGAGATATCTTTCTCCCAAACGTTTTTTAATATTTTGCTTCAATTAAACTATTTTTTTTGAGCGGTTTTTACTCAGTTAAACGTATTTTTTTTTCATGCGTACTTTAAAAGGGCGACGAAAGTATGCGTTAATTAAAAAAAATACATCTTTTGAACACATTTATTTATTAATAATGAAAATATAAAATTAATTCAATAATAAAATCACAACCTCAAATCATACATAGTATGCATTACACAAAAGTTAATATTTTAATTTTGCTCACGCGCGCACGCACACAACTTAGAGGGAACACTGGTGAAAAGTATATTCAACTAGATACTTCTGGTATTTTTTTAAACCACAAATTAGTTACATATATATATTCTACCAAAACATATTTTAAATCATTTTTCATAATTTATTTCTTCGTTTAAGATATTTTATCGTGAAAAATGAGCTGCTCGATTTTTTTTGAAAAATATATTTAATGATGTGTATTTAAACAAAATAGTCAAAAGTGTTAACATTTCATGTTTGCCTGACTAAAGATGATCTGATGGTATATATATAAGTTAAAATGAAATTATTGAAAAATTTCCTCGGAGTCGGAGTCGTCTTTTTTTCACGCGACTCCACAACGTTTTAAACGAAAGCCGGACGCTTAGAATGTGTAAATTAATTCTCTTTTTAATCTAATATAATAAAGTATTTTTTATATGATAGATTTAAATAAATCTGAAAAATTCTTTTCATATTGCATATTTGAATTCCTTGGCATTAAAAACCTACATGGATTAAAATCGATATATCGAGTTTTTACAATTATACACGTCGTTTTCTCAACCTCTACAGTGGCGGATTAAGCACATGAGAGGCCCCATGCGCAATAAAATTTAAAGGCCCTGTTTTTTGGATAACACAAAAACGTCAAAAAAAAAATTAAAATCTGAACAGATAGTATATGGACTAAAATTCAGGGTTTCCCAATCTATGTTCCGCGGAACACTGGTGTTCCGTGGGATCTAAATAAGTTTTCCGCGAAAATTGGGAATGGTAATATACGCTGCTAGACATTTTAACATCTTCTAATTCATATTCAAAATCGAGTTAAGATGAATATCCATTGATGTTCAAAACGTTAAATATCTAGGTACAGACGAAGATTTTGAATTACAAAGAACTTTATTTACTCATATGTTTATGTAACATATTTTCAAAACAATTAATTTATACATAATAAGTTATTTAATAACATATATTTTTTTCAATATTTTTACCATGAATATATTATGAATTACCCGAACCAAACAAAAAAGCTGTGTTCCGGTAACATTTCCAGATTTGTGAAGTATTTCATTGCACAATAAGTTTGGGAAACCCTGGACTATATAATATAAGTCATTATTGAGGCCCCTAAGATTCGGAGACCCTAAAATCGTCAAAAAACGTTTTTTGTGTCTTCTGTAAATTTTGTGATGTGTGTGTTACATCCTTTTGCCTTTCCACAGTTGATATGTAAGTTATACGATTCCCGGTAAATTGCTCGAATGCAATTGCTCGAATGGAAATTGCTCGAATAACAAGATGCTCGAATGACCAATTCCTCGAACGTCAATTGCTCGAAAATTTTTATAAAAGTTTTATAAAAGCTTAAACATTAATTACTCATTCTTTAAAAAAATATTTATGCAAGTCGGGAAATAAAAACCATATATCAAAATAAGTCATAATAAAAAAAAAAAAAATTTAAGTTGCTAGTGGTCGAGTGGAAAAGGTCGTTAGTTTTATTTTCGGAAGTCAGAGGCTTGAATCTTAATACGTACACTTTTTAATCAATTATTTTTCAAACTATTTATGGATTTCTGTTTAAAGGCACACATATATGTAATTTCTTGAAACCCTCTCACCCATTCTTACTAAAAAATGAGCGTAGCGATAGTGATAAGCTAACCGTTTGTTCTGTTTTAGCCTTAGTCTTTTATGTGTTCTGGAAAAATATAGAAACAGTTTGAGTAACTAATTAACAAGCAGTTCTCTTAGAAACACTTCTGTTGAGATAAACTCCATTATGAGGTCATATGATCCACATTTGGAGCGAACACGGCTAAAATAAATACTTACGAAAATTATTTTTATATTTCACTCTCTAAACAAATGTTGCACGAATTCTAGTTAATAATTAGTTCTAATTTAAAAATCCCCAATTTCTACATCGACATCTAACATAACCCATTGCTTATATTCCAATATATTTTTTTAAATTTAAAGTAGGACTTGAACCTATCATATACATATAAGAAGAGTAACCATTCATTTTAAAAAAAAAAGTTTTTTAAAATTTTAATATTCACAAATAATATTTTTTCTTTTTGAATATTATTTACTTATTGACGCAGATATAAATTACAAAATAATGTTAACCGCCATCTTGGATATTTACTATATAATTTTTCCAGAAAGTTTCATTTTAATCCAATAATAATTATGCCAGTTACCACCGCTATCACAAATACGTTACATCCCATATGCAAAACATTTTTGCTATTCAGTGATTTTGGGCTCTCCTTATAAAAGTCAACAATACTGATTTTTTAAATTACAGAATTAAAATCAATTAATATAGATAGTATTTCTTAAATGTCTGCCTAAAAAATAATAATTCAATTCATTTATGATAAATAGTACAACAATAATATGCAATTTGATAACAAGTTCGGCTTATAATAAACTAAACGTACGTATGGTGTAATAAAATGCCGAGTTATCAACTACCAGGTAATAAACACTAAACTGTATTAAAACCGTTTAAATAACCAAGCAATTCGAGCAATTTGCATTCGAGCAACTGCATTCGAGCAATTTACCGGCTCCCAAGTTATACGGGAACGGTCGAAAGAATCAAATCTGAGTCGGTTTTTAATTGAAAACCGGTGTCCAAGTTGTATTTTTTTACCCGACTCCACAGCATTGTTGTCTTGCCAAACAGATCAGAAATACAATTTTAAAATGATGTGGCAACATTCAATTCAGAGGGAACAATAGTTCAAAGGGATGTCGATATAACCCCTCGGCAATCATTCGCCGGCCTGCAACCAACCTGTTCGCACGTGTCATGCATTATAAACGCGACCCCTCGCATAGTCGACGATAATAGTTTTTCATAGAGATAACAATGTTGATAAACAATATTGTGTAGATCTTAAGCAAACAAAAATCTCCGCAGGAATATATAATAATAACAATGTTATCAGTGAATAATACAGGTGCATAGTTTTTAACGCGGTGTGGTTTTTTTTTTAAACTGGCAGTTTTCTCTTAATTCACGATTTCAAATATATCATAACTTCGAATTAAGAGTTTCTCTAAATAGTTATTTATTATAATAATCGCTGTTTTGTAAACATTAATGTCAGATTATTTTATTCTTTAACGATATACAAATAGTCGTAAGTGTTGTCAGTGAAAAATCGTATTTTTTTTTAACAATTTTGAAGTACTCTTCGTCCAATGCAACGACACACAAGAACTCGCCCATATGTAGGTGAAGCTGACAAATCCACAGATTTATTTTCCAAGCGTTTCAGACGCTTCGGCACGGTAATGTTCAGCATGGAAAACTTGGAGATGGACCCTGGAATGAATCGCCACAATATGATATTCGAGGCTCCAGGGTTCGCAGCGTCGATTCCACCTGTTTCAACGTCAGCCGTCCGGTCTTCTCCGGGATCTGGAGACAGTTCTACCAACAGCATTGATCTTTTTCTGTACGAGGAGTCGTCGGTTTCAGATGAAAGTTTATACGAGAGTGATCAAGAAAATAGGGAACGCTCCGGTAGTTGCAAACAGTAAGTGAATTATTTCAAAGTGTTAAATTACGGCTTAATGATCATGGTGTATCTACCTATAATTGGTAAACATCGGAAACAAATTTAAAGTGTATTTACATATTCAAAGTATATGAATTCTGTACACTTGATGAATAAATCCGTGATACTCTTGAGATCATTCAAAAATAAAAACCTAAAATATATATTACTTTACCGTGAAATCAATTTGCATGCATTATCGCAGGGGTGGGGAACTTTTTCATTTATAAAGGCCATATTCATTTATCTTATTCAACATTACGCCGCAGTAAAGAAAACGTTGACACCCACCTCCATTTTTTTCGACTGTCGAACTTATAATGGCTTGATTACGCTCTTTTCCAAACGCTTGCGAATAATTTTTTGATCAAAGTGAATATTTTGATCAAGTCAAAAGGCCGCATCAGACTAGCCAAGAGGCCGCATGTTCCCCTTCATTGCATTATCGTATAAAATATTTACTTTTACGATTTACTGTATTTTTCACAGGTATACTGTAGTTTATTAAAATATAATTGAATAACTTTACTACTTACAAAACATATTATATAGTTGTATGCAGTGCTTTTTTTTCCATCGCTGTTCTGGGGAAGGAGTGAATTTTTTTATCACTCCTATAGCGATGAGCTACCAATATGTCAACAAGGGGCTCGCTTAATCTCAAAGTAATTCTTGGTGTTCTGGGAAAGGAGCGAATTTTTTATCACTCCTATGCAATTATATGCAATACTAAAATAAGCGATCGATTGTTACTTAATACACTAACAATATTTAACAATATGCTATTTACCGTAAACTTATCAATTTAAATGGCTAAAAATATACTACTTTGTAAATACTATAATATACACCAAAGCTGTCGTAGATAATATATAAATAAGAAATTGCACTTTTATACTAATTTTATCTGAGAATATTGATCTCTCTTAAATTAACAAGGGGCTCGCCGGCCTTAGTAAAATTTTACAAGGGGCTCGCACGAGCCCCTCCGAGACCCCTCCAGCCCATCCCTGCTCCTATGCAATTATATACAATTTCTAAATAATAAATCGATTGTTACTACGTTAATAACATTTAATAATTTGCAGTTTACCGTAAACTGATCAATGTAATTGGTTCAACATGTACTACTGTGTATACCGAAGCTGTCGTAGATAATATATGTCATTAATTGCAGTTATATACTAGTTTGATCTGAGAATATTGTTTTCTCTTAACTCGATGGGTGCCACTTCGTGCTCTACACGCCAGAGACGAGTTATCTCGTCAATAACTTATTAAATTAATAGTTGCAAATTATAGCCGACGTGCTAGGTAATTACTATTAGTTATCTACGGCATCTAAGAGGTTAAATCAACAAGAGGCTCGCCGGCCTTCGTACAATTTAACAACGGGCTTGCGCGAGCCCCTCCGAGCCCCCTCTAACCCACCCGTGCCTTGAGCCGTTTACTCTCTCCGATTCGTTCACTTGACTTGTACTAAAACACAAGGAAAATCAAATCATTTGATATATTAGAAGTATTCACACGATTATTTCAAGGATTAGGATAGATTCGTTAATCCGCAAATGCAAGGCCGGCGCCACCATACAGGCGAAATAGGCAACCGCCTAGGGCGCAAACCATTAGAGGGCGCATAAATGGAGAATTTACTTTTATATACAAATTACTTTTATATACTCTTATAATAAGGTTTATTTTATTTTGACGTTTGTATTCGTTCGTTGTAATTCTATATAATTCGAAAAAGAGAGGTTGAGTGAATGTGTAAAAAACAATTCACGTAGAAAAACTGCTGTTGTTCTGAGACTATATGCTTCACACTAGGAGCGAACATGGATATATAAAAACATATTTCTATGGTCCCGAGTTATTGTTATTAATTTGAGAAAAAAATGGAACGATTTACTAAAAAGGGGGTGCGCCAATAATCGTTGCCTAGGGCGCCAAATAACCTCGCGCCGGCACTGCGCAAATGAGACATGTTGTTTAATGTAAATCGTTTATTTCTTCAGAATTCTCAGGTAATAGTATAACGTCTTAGTTTGTTTTGATCAGAGTCAAATGAAAGATATACATATACGGTTGGGTTAGGATAGGTTGCACTGTGCATGTGTTTATTTTTTTGCTGTTTTGTTTATTCAGATTCAAATCACACAGGCGCCGACCAAAGTGTCTTCAGCATCAGATCCAACAAAGACAGGCTGCCAATATGCGAGAGCGACGCCGCATGCAGTCAATAAACGACGCCTTCGAAGGCCTGAGAGCTCACATACCGACGCTGCCTTACGAGAAACGCCTCTCCAAAGTGGACACTCTAAAACTAGCCATAGGGTACATCAACTTTCTAGGAGAGTTGGTAAGTTTAAAGAAATAATGTTTATACAGTGGAACCTCTCATAACTAGTTTAATTCGTTCCAGAATCTTACTCGTAGTGTGAAACATCGTTATGCGAAACAATTTTTCCCATATAAAACAATGTAAAATAAAATAATGCGTTCCATGCCGAAAAAAAAACATTTTTTATATTTTTAACGTACGTATATTCAAATAAAATTACATACTTGTAAATTGTTAAGGAGCGTAAAAACCTGGAATGCTTTTTAGATTTGGAAAAAACAATATAAAATTCGACTAGTTTATTATTTATGACAAATAATTAATTATTTTTTACTAGAAAGCTGTCTAGAGACGTTTGTTTCTGCCGACGCTTCAAAGCTTGGTGAAATTATGACAGCATTATCATTAAATAAATTTGTAAAACGCATAGCCACCTCCTTATTAGAGTGATGCTTTTCAGTACACGATGCAACAGTTTCCCATGCTTTCAGCATTTCTCTTATTTCGCCAGAAGATTATTGCTCTTCTACTTCGTCCTCCTCCACTAATAAACTCTCCTCCATAACTTCTTGCTGTGAAAAACAATGCTACTTCATAAGCTCTTGGGAGGTTAATTCTTGACTATGCTCTTCCACAAGTTCATCGTTGTCATCCACCTCCAGTCCCATGATATTGGCCAAAGATACAACCTTGTTGACTCTAGACTCCACAGGTACTGTTTGAATCAAAATCACATTCTACAACGCTCTCCGGCTAAAGCTTTTTCCAAACAGAAGTGAGGGTCATCTTGGTAACCCCTTCCCACGCCTTGTCATCTTGAGGCAAGTAACGATGTGAAAGTGATCTTTCCAAAACTCTGCGTCACTCGTTATGCGAAATGTCGCTTGTTAAGGGAGCATTTTTCACAATCTGTTTTGCTCGTTATGGGAATTTTTTGTTATGAGAGGTTCCACTGTACTTTGATCGAAACCGAAGCTTTTAAGCCAATTTATTATCTGCAGCTTTTTGCCGTGTGTTTTCTCCTTCCTAACGCGAAGCACGGATTTTTTTTCAGCTTTAACGCGTTGTCTTTTAAAACTTCACAAATGTTAATTCATTTTTCTAAACCAAAAAAACATATACATAGTCAGTTAATAATTAATGATGAGGTCTAAATATTTTATTAATATAATTGTATTGCTTAGCTGTTAAGCTTTCTTGTAAGAATCTTATATGTATGCTACCATCTTTGCACACCAGACTGACGATATACACCACAAATAAAATATATTTTTAATATACCCATCCCTCGCTTAACACAGTACTCGCTTAACACAATTTCGGCTTAACACGGTTTTCATTTAGGAGATTTTTCAAATTAAATCTTGCAAATTCAATAGAAGGTGAGGGATTGGAGGATTTTTTTTAAATCCATGTCCGCTCCCAATGTGGAGCATATGGCCTGCTAATGGAGGTATCTCAACAGAAGTTTTTTCTACGAGAACTGTTTGTTACTCAGTCGCTCAAATTCATTTTTTTTCAAAGTGAGTAGTTGGGAAAGAAGGATAAGGCTAGTGGTTGACTAAACTAAGGATCAGAAGGATGGGAGGGGAGGAAATAATGTTAATTGATATCACAAACTCCAGTCTTCGATCACAAATTTGAATTGAATAATTTTCATATTACTGTGATCTTACCAGTAATCGAACCCGGACCTGCGTGATCGGTAGAGCAAGCTCTAACCAACTGAGCCACAGCAGGCGGCATTGGAGGATAAAGCTATCAATTTCATTGATGAATTGCTAGAAGAACGAGAGTTAAATGAAAAAGAATTGATTGGTGTAGGCACAACAGTTTCTCCTGAAAGCAATAGCGATACCAAAAGTCCAATTTTAATTATTACGGAAAAAACGATAAAATATGGATTCAAATGGCAATTCATTTTCTAAATAATTATCCGGATATGGATCGTTTTTTTTTAATTTCAACGAGAAATGAAACAATGCATTGCTAGATATGAAGATATTTACACGAATCTCAAAGCAGATAGACAATCAATGATTACAGTTTTTTTGATACGGCCGACGGAAAATGACGGAAATATAATCGAAGGCACTGATGATGACATTCAGCCAAAAAGAAGAGAAAAAACCCCACGTGATAATTTCTAGTGATAGTGAGATCGAATAATATTTGTTTATGCTTCAATCAATTTTCAAACGTAATATGTATTTATTTAATTAATATGTCTTAAAAAAAAGAACCTATAAGCCTCGTTTCTATACATTTGTTAGTCTCAATTTACACTGTTTCGTTATACACGGTGGTCTAGCAGAACCTATCTTCCGTGTTAAGCTGAGGGATGGGTGTAGTTTATATGTATGTACGAAAAATTGTAAAACAATCCTTTGTTTTGTAGAAGGCGGAACAAGTTTAAATATTTCAGAAACTGACTTTTGAAAATACAAATTCCATTTGTTAAGTCTTCAATTATTAAAAAATCAATAACTGAAGACATGCAGCTCATGTAACACGTCACACCACCGCAGACACACACAACTAACCTTGAAACAATGATAAAATGAAGGAACAGTATGGCCTTAAGAAGTATTAAGACTAGAGATGCAAACACCTGGGAATTTTATATACAAAAATTGGGAATAAGCCCAGACAATTTGGAAAAAAAACAGGGAAAATTGAGAAAAACGCAGAATATTTTTAAAATATATATATTTGACGTCGTTTTTTCAATACTGAAGTCTATGTACATCTATAAATATATATATATATAACAAAGTCGGGTTATTTACACCACGTATATCTCGAGAATTGCTGCACGGATTTCAATGATCTTTGATTTATTAAATTTGTCTTTGCATAGAATAGCAGAATAAGCATTAAAACATCGGAAAAATATCACAGAAAAGAAATTACGAAGAAAATTAATGTCCCCATACATTTTGTTTTGAAATTTGAACTTCTTCCAATGGAACGCAGACACACGACGTTGTATGCTGTTTCCATTGAATCCACGAAATGGCGTTGACAGTTGACTGCTTGCTATGTAGGAGCGATTTTGAGTTTTCATCGATTTTCATCTGATTCCACTGAAAAAAACGCGAAACGAAATGCAAGGTAAGATTATTTATGAGAAATATTCAACGAAAACGGTCAATCGGGATAATATTTTTGACGGGACCAAAATATTTGAACGATAGATCGAGGAAAACGGTAAATCGGGGAACGGTTAATGCGGGATTATTTTACATTGTTCTTATGGGTGTTTGGCCGGGACTATGAAAAATGAACGAACCATGCGGGAAAACGAACAATGCGAGAACGGTAGATCGGGGTTCCACTGTAATATACTTTATAAACAGCTCTAACTTCATAGCATCATAATATTCATGTTAACTTCTAATTTGAGAATAGAATAAATAATAAGTATTACCATTCGGTAAAAATTATATGCATTTCTCAGTTTGATATTAAAATAATATTCACCCAATTTTCTCGGCTAAGGCCGGGATTTTTCGCGTCTCGCATCACTAAATATTTGCAAGGAAAAACTACAATATGTTTTTTAAATGGAAATAAAAAAAAATCGGAAACACTATTCATATTGCATAACAAAGTTGACTTGAAAATATTGATCGACTTAGTCAGCGGTGGGCTGCCAATACGTTAACAAGGGGCTCGCTTGATCTCAAAGCAATTATATGCAATACTTAAATAAGCCTACGATAGTTACTTAATACACTGATTAATTAATCAATGTAAATGGCTAAAAATGTACTACTGTGTATACTGGAAGCTGTCGTAGATAATATATATAAGTCAGAAATTACAGTTATGTATTAATTTGATCTGAGAATATTGTTTTCTCTTAAATTAACAAGGGGCTCGCCAGCCGTTGTATAATCTAACAAGGGGCTCGCGCGAGCCCCTCCGAGCCCCCTCCAGCCCACCCCTGGACTTAGTAGAACAACATTAAAAATATATATATATATTTGTTAATCCACATTTTTAGTAGATAATATGAATAAAAACCAGTATCATGTCGCTAATTACTATTTTCTTCTGATCTTTAATTGACTAATTAAATTCCATCATCAGGCTGTTTTTAGAAATGGTGTAAAAATAGGTTTTCTTTTTATATCAGTGGAAATCCGTTATTACATGTCCAATATTCATGTTGGCCACCTGTGTGGTCGAGTGGTTAACGTCGTTGGCTACCGCTACGGAGGGCGCGGGTTCGAATCCCAGTACGGGCAGTTTTATAAATTGATTTTTCAATTGATTTATGAATTTCTGTTCGAAGGCATGGATGTATGTGATGTCTTGAATTAACACTCCCACCCACCCTATTCTATGAACGGGGCGTATCGAAAGCGATTAGCTAACCACTAGTCCTGTCCTAGCCCTATCCTTCTATTCCTACTCTCTTTGGAAAAAGAGAGGTTGAGCAACTGAGTAACAAGCAGTTCTCGTAGAAACACATCTGTTGAGATAAACTCCATTAGGAGTCCATATGCTCCACATTGGGAGCGGACATGGTTTTAAAAAAATATATATTCATGTCTCCATGGTATTTTCGTACAATTCTTAGTCAGTACATTTGTGTGCAAAATACGTGTGAAATATTCTATATTTACACAAGCTATGTTTTGCATCTACATATTTGCTTTTTTTCGTTGGTCTCTTCAAAGTCAATGGTCTTCAAGGTCTCTACAAATTGTGGTTCACTCTAGTTTCATAAGTAAAAAAAGATTTTTCCTAATATTCTTTACATTAATTCTTTTTCGACTAAAAAATATTATCAATAAATATAACTAAAATTATAGTGTTACGTCGCATCTTATTATTTCTCATTTGTCTCGCTTGGTGAACAAAAAACTTTGTTTTCGAAGAAAACACCAACATTATTGTTTAAAAAAACATCGTATTCAGTTCATTTTAATCAATTTGTTTTTTTGTTGTTAACTCAGGTTAGAAATGACAAAACTGCAAAAGAATCTGCAGCATCGGGTACAACAAGAACACTCAAACGAGAAGAACCAAAGAAAATTATTGTCAAAGGTGAGCAATTCAATATTTTGATTATTACTGAAACTATGTTTTTATAATCTACTAGCTGACCCGACGTACTTCGTACCGCCTCAGAATCAATAAATGTTTTGTTAATTTATTGGCTGAATTAAATTCAGTTTAAATGAATACTCAAAATGAATTATGTTCAATAAATGGGCAAAATTCAAAATGAAAAGTATTATAATTAATTGAAAAGATATAATTCACGTGGCACAATCGATAAATTTAAGGAATGCAGTGGACCAACGATTTAAT
This sequence comes from Himalopsyche anomala, assembly GCA_031772345.1. NCBI lineage: Eukaryota > Metazoa > Arthropoda > Insecta > Trichoptera > Rhyacophilidae > Himalopsyche > Himalopsyche anomala. The sequence continues at coordinate 4,011,569 of CM062844.1, read as the reverse complement.
TTTGAATTGTGAAGTTGAAATGATCCACATCTTTGTTATTTGCTGCAAGAATTGCTCGTTCAGTCAACCAATTGTGATTTTAGTGATAAGCAATAATGTTTGAAAACACTTTGTTGATGAGGTCGTCCTTCGTTAAGACAAAATTGCAAAAATTCGTCTCGATTCATCGACAGAAACACGGCCGTTACCGATAGTCAGCAATTGCTTGATGAAATCTTCGGCAGATGAATCGTTTATCAAAGCCTCTCTCATGTTTGTCTTCAGCTGAAGTTTCTTCATATAGCGCCACAGAGTCGATGATTTCAGGCCAGCGTTTATTTCATCGGCAGTGAAATCTTAGTCATCTAGGTCAAGGTTTCTCAACGGTGGGCCATGTGGCCCCCCGGGGGGCCACAGCATGTTCCAAGGGAGCCACAGAGATTTATTTTTGTTTTGGGGAGCCACGGGCAAATTGAGGATTTCAAATTCTTCGGTGAGCTAAAAAAAATAAGGTGTTTTCGGGGATATTCTGGAAAAAGTATATTAAATCAGAGATTTCAAATTTCTCGGTGAGCTAAAAAAAAAAGGTGTTCTTGGAGATATTCTGCGAAAAAGTATACCAAATCGGAGATTTCAAATTTCTCGGTGAGCTAAAAAAAAAAGGTGTTCTTGGAGATATTCTGGGAAAAAGTATACCAAATCGGAGATTTCAAATTTCTCGGTGAGCTGAAAAAAAAAAGGTGTTCTTGGAGATATTCTGGGAAAAAGTATATCAAATCAGAGATTTCAAATTTCTCGGTGAGCTAAAAAAAAAAGGTGTTCTTGGAGATATTCTGGGAAAAAGTATACCAAATCGGAGATTTCAAATTTCTCGGTGAGCTAAAAAAAAAAGGTGTTCTTGGAGATATTCTGGGAAAAAGTATACCAAATCGGAGATTTCAAATTTCTCGGTGAGCTGAAAAAAAAAGGTGTTCTTGGAGATATTCTGGGAAAAAGTATATCAAATCAGAGATTTCAAATTTCTCGGTGAGCTAAAAAAAAAAGGTGTTCTTGGAGATATTCTGGGAAAAAGTATACCAAATCGGAGATTTCAAATTTCTCGGTGAGCTGAAAAAAAAAGGTGTTCTTGGAGATATTCTGGGAAAAAGTATATCAAATCAGAGATTTCAAATTTCTCGGTGAGCTAAAAAAAAAAAAGGTGTTCTTGGAGATATTCTGGGAAAAAGTATACCAAATCCGAGATTTCAAATTTCTCGGTGAGCTAAAAAAAAAAAAAGGTGTTCTTGGAGATATTCTGGGAAAAAGTATACCAAATCGGAGATTTCAAATTTCTCGGTGAGCTGAAAAAAAAAGGTGTTCTTGGAGATATTCTGGGAAAAAGTATATCAAATCGGAGATTTCAAATTTCTCGGTGAGCTAAAAAAAAAGGTGTTCTTGGAGATATTCGGGGATAAAGTATATCAAATCGGAGATTTCAAATTTCTCGGTGAGCTAAAAAAAAAAAAAGGTGTTCTTGGAGATATTCTGGGAAAAAGTATACCAAATCGGAGATTTCAAATTTCTCGGTGAGCTAAAAAAAAAAAAAGGTGTTCTTGGATATATTCTGCGAAAAAGTATACCAAATCGGAGATTTCAAATTTCTCGGTGAGCTAAAAAAAAAAGGTGTTCTTGGAGATATTCTGGGAAAAAGTATACCAAATCGGAGATTTCAAATTTCTCGGTGAGCTAAAAAAAAAGGTGTTCTTGGAGATATTCTGGGAAAAAGTATACCAAATCAGAGATTTCAAATTTCTCGGTGAGCTAAAAAAAAAAGGTGTTCTTGGAGATATTCTGGGAAAAAGTATACCAAATCGGAGATTTCAAATTTCTCGGTGAGCTGAAAAAAAAAGGTGTTCTTGGAGATATTCTGGGAAAAAGTATATCAAATCAGAGATTTCAAATTTCTCGGTGAGCTAAAAAAAAAAAAGGTGTTCTTGGAGATATTCTGGGAAAAAGTATACCAAATCCGAGATTTCAAATTTCTCGGTAAGCTAAAAAAAAAAAAAAGGTGTTCTTGGAGATATTCTGGGAAAAAGTATACCAAATCGGAGATTTCAAATTTCTCGGTGAGCTGAAAAAAAAAGGTGTTCTTGGAGATATTCTGGGAAAAAGTATATCAAATCAGAGATTTCAAATTTCTCGGTGAGCTAAAAAAAAAAGGTGTTCTTGGAGATATTCTGGGAAAAAGTATACCAAATCGGAGATTTCAAATTTCTCGGTGAGCTGAAAAAAAAAGGTGTTCTTGGAGATATTCTGGGAAAAAGTATATCAAATCGGAGATTTCAAATTTCTCGGTGAGCTAAAAAAAAAAAAGATGTTCTTGGAGATATTCGGGGATAAAGTATATCAAATCGGAGATTTCAAATTTCTCGGTGAGCTAAAAAAAAAAAGGTGTTCTTAGAGATATTCTGGGAAAAAGTATATCAAATCAGAGATTTCAAATTTCTCGGTGAGCTAAAAAAAAAAAGGTGTTCTTGGAGATATTCTGGGAAAAAGTATACCAAATCTACTATACTGGTAGTGTTTGGCGAAAATCACCAGATAGTAGAATCATTGCACCTTCAGTCATTGCGTAGATCTTTTATAGTTCGATTGAGTGCTTCAAATGCGCATTCGTGCACCATTGTGAATTCATCGCAGGTGATGATTTAACTTGCTACAAAAATTTGGCCATTGCTCAGTGTTTCGCAATATTGCATGTCGGTTTTTCAGTCGTTTGGAGGTTTAACGACAATTTGAACGCTGAATGAGCCGTTCATTTCTAGCTTTGGAATTTCTAACTTGACTATCAGACTGCCGCACATGAGGTAACACATGTCTTCGATCAAAAGCAAAGCCTGTTTATGTATCTCTTCATTCATCTCGAGATCGGGATTCCCTGAGCTGACACGAATTTGATGTAAAATGTTTTCCGACATGTCATTCTTGTACTTGTCCCACAGTTCACGTGAATTCGATGGGAAGCATGTCGAAATCATGATGGCAAATAATGTGCGTATCTGACTTGGAGATACAAAAACAATTGCTTCAGCGATTTTCGTGTCCCAATAAGAATCGTTTTCAAGCAAATTGAGCTGTTGACATGCGTGTTTGTATTCATGTCATGTATTTGGTCTGGTCGAATTCTTTCGACTAACCAAATAAGAATGTGGGCGTACGGCAAGCCTCGTTTTTGCAATCCAATCGAATTCATTCAGCATAGAGTATTACAAAAGAAGCGATGCTTAGCATTGAAGTTCATCAGTGACCGGATTTTTTCTAAAGAACATATGTCATTGCATCTTGCGCATATTCATGCATATGACGCGGGCTGCCAATGTACATCGCCAAATAGCTGTCAGCATTTTGACAAATCATCAATATGCGTGATAATTTATCGAGCTAACCTTCTTGGTAGTTTCCTCACCTGAAATTAAATCAGTGAAATCAGTGAAATTATTGAAATTAATAAAATTATTTTCATGTAGAAATGAAAATTATGTTTTCGGAACTCACCGCTCAATGAATTTATTATTGCCTGTCGAACATGCACAGTGATTGGGGGTTGATGGCCCCACACAGTCCGTTAAGCATGTTCGTAATTAAAACATCATGTAGGACTGGATCGGTTTCGGGATCAGGAATCTCGGTACATATGATGTCATGTATTTGATCTGATCGAATTCTTTCGACTAACTAAATAAGAATGTATGCGCGCGGCAAGCCTCATTTTGCCATTAAATCAATAAAAATAAAAGCACCTAGTAACCCCAAAGAAACAATCCTTAAAATTGTAGTTAGGGCATCCAATCCCGGGATCCGGGATCCCGTTCAATTTTCTGATCCCGAAATCCCGGGATTGACATGGTCGCGATCCCGGGATTTCGGGATTGAGGAATTTGGAGTAAATCTCGAAAAGTGAGATGAAATTGGCAAATTGTCGATTGAAATTCCTCGGTGAGCTAAAAAAAAAAAAAAACGAGGTTTTGTGGGAATTCGGGGAAAAAGTATACCAAATCGATGATTTCAAATTCCTCGGTGAGCTAAAAAAAAAAAAAACGAGGTTTTGTGAGAATTCGGGGAAAAAGTATACCAAATTGAGGATTTCAAATTCCTCGGTGAGCTAAAAAAAAAAAAAAACGAGGTTTCGTGAGAATACGGGGAAAAAGTATACCAAATCGGAGATTTCAAATTCCTCGGTAAATTTATCTCAATCCCGGGATTGGAAAAAGGCTCCGGGATTGGATACCCTAATTGTAGTTCATCGGCGACCGGATTTTTGTTTGAAGACACGTGCTTTGTTGCCGCGTCAATCACTTGAATTTTTTTCCAGGGAGCATCAGTTGAACAATTTCTATCAGTGAAATAAGTGAAATTATTTTCATGTAGAAAATAAAATTTTGTTTTCGATACTCACCATTCAATGGATTTATCATTTTGATATTGAAGTGATATCCATTGTCTCCTTGCCAAAATATCAGCGGGTATTGCAATGCATCGTATGAACGGTGTTTTTCGTATATTCGTTGCAGTTGTCCAGTGTCTCGATGTGTAAGCACGATATCGCGCGTATCCAAGTTTTCTCCAACAATTGCAATTGCGACTTCATCTATTGTTGGAGCGTTGAATTGGCGTTCGTGTGTTCCAGCGGGTCGTTTATCCGCTCTGATCACGACTTTATAGTCATCACTTGGCATGCGATCCATCGCAGTTTTGAACAACCGAACATATTCATGAAGTTCATGCAGGAGTTGCTGCAGATCTCGAAGGATTGATCTTTTCATTGCCGTATTGATCGTTTGACGCCGATCAAGTTGTTCCTCCATATTGCCCATGAAGTAAATTTGGATGAATTTATACTGTGCATCTTCAAGCGGTTGCAATGAACCAATTCGATGGTGAATTTGGCCTTGGATCTGTAAAGTCGAAGATGAAGTCAGAATTACTGATTTATTATCACCAAAAGAAAACTAACGTTTATTTTCTCGAGCTAAAATTACCTTGAATGTTGGATTGAATCCACGTTCTTCGATAATGTCTTCCCCAAATGAAGTCATTTGAAAACATCCGTTGTATCTTTGAGTGTTCAAAAGAAAATGTCTTGATTTTGGTGTTTTGCCACGAAGCAATGAATGCAATGGCTCAGGTGGTGGAGGCAATAATGACAATTTCACCTTGCCACTGAGACAGCACAATCCAGGCGTTTCTCCAGCGAACGTCAATGCACCGCAATGGTCGCATAAAATCTCCATTGGGCCAATTGAAACGCTGCTCGATTCAAATCAACACTTGAAGAATTTCTTCTTGCGCGTCGAAGATTATCACGTTGTTGGTCTGTGCGATCAGCTCGACGATTTTTCATTTCCAACTGAGCCGTTTGACGTACTGCCTCTCTTTGTTATTGTGTTTGTGAAGCACTAAGTCGGGCCATACTAACGCGGCGTTATTGTCGTGTGTTTTCTTGTTCATCCGCAGTGGATTGATTTGCAATATTCCGAAGTCTAATTGCATTGCGGCTTCGTTGTGAAATATTAGATCTTCTGTATCGCGGCATTGTAAATAACACTTGAAAATTAATCACACAATGTAGAAATTATCGAATTATCCAAATCAAATTTAATAACCTCACAAAGAGAAGTTGTTCGCGGTTTGCGGCTACACCATCAACTAATCAAAATACACATTTCTCGCCATTAGACGTGAATCTCGGATAAATAGCTTTCCACACCAGAATAATTGAACTAAATGAAAACTGAACGAAAATTGATGTAAACGTTTCACATCTAGCTCAATTGTATGCAATAGAGGCAGAAACAAATGATAGTAGAAGACAATGCCATGTAGTGGATTTATTCGAAACCAGCATACAACGACATTTTCTTTATTTGAAGCTGCTCAAAACAAATTGTATTGGAATATTTTTTTTTTATAATTTCTTTCTCGTGATATTTGTCTGATGTTTTAATGCTTATTCCGCTATTCAAGGCAAAGACGAATTTAATAAATTAAAGATTATAAAAATCTGTGCATTCTTGAGTTATATGTGGTGCAAATGACCCCACTTTGTTTTATATATATAGACAGACGACAGATGAAGATAGATAGATAGATATGAGTTAATACGTGGTGTAAATATCCCCACTTTGTTTTATATAGATTTAAACAAACTTAAAATAACATTTTTATCTAGTGAAGAATTTATGTATTTAATAAAAAATCTTTATTTTATCAGCACTTTCCTTTACTATTCAATAAAGTATTTATATTAGTAAAGATCAATTATCTACAACTTGTAATTAAAAAAAAATACACTACAGCATTTGAAGCGAGCATAATTTAAAAAAATAAAAATCGATATGTTCTCCCTTTTCCGTAGAACACATTTACACCGAACTCGGTAAATACGCTCAACGATACCGAATAAAGAAAACGTGTAAACAAATATACTAAAATTTAAAATTTGTGGTAGATAGGTTTCCTTGCATAAAAATCAATTCAGGATATCAAAAAATAAAATTCATTATTGCTTATTGAACCTTAATTTTATTTTAAAAATACTAAATATGTCACTTTCATCTCTTGAGATATCCAAAACCTGTGAAATATTTCTGTCAAAATTTTTAAATGAATGGTCGATTTTTTTCTGTTTTTTTGCACCGTGTTATTTCGAAATCGTTTTAAAATGGAATTCAGTTTATTTTAATCGCAAGCCGAGTTGGTGTATTCTATTCAAATCAATGAAATAATAATATTTAAAACGTTATGCGTAATAATTAAATCGCGAAGCACGTATAGGCAACTGTCAAAGAGTAATCCAATCAACGCCACCTAGTGTATTAACCGTAAACTGCATACGTCATGCTCCGCGTTCGATTCGAAAAATTCAAAAAAACGAAATGTATGGAGACATTTATTTTCTTCATCATTTCTTTGCCGTGATATTTTTCCGATGTTTTAATGCTTATTCTGCTATTCTAGGCGCATACGAATTTAAAAAATCAAAAATCATTGAAATCTGTGAGACAATTCTCGAGATATACGTGGTGTAAATAACCCCACTTTGTTTTATATGTATAGATTACACTACGCAAATGAGTATGGGCGCATAAAGTGTGTTTGCAGAAGTTTCTTCACATAGCGCCACAGAGTCGACGTTTTGAGGTAAGCGTTTATTTCATCGGCAGGGGTCGATCTTGGAATGACTGGTAGTGTTTGGCGGAAATCGCCAGATATTTAAATCATTGCCCCTTCAAAACATCTTAAGTCATTGCACATATATTCGATTGAGTGCTTCCAATGCGCGTCTGTGCGTCATTGTGCATAAATCCCAGGTGATGACTTTACTTGCTACCAAAACTTCGGTCATTGCTGAGTGTTTCGCAATCTTGCATGTCAGTTTTTCAGTCGTTTAAAGGTTTAACGGATATTTCAGCACTGAATGAGCCGTTCGCCATCCTTCTATCAACATGGCCGCTATTCCAGAAGACGAATCTGCTACAGCAATTTCGGATCTCGCACGAACAGTCGCCATAATCAATGACATGAGGAATATATTTCCAGTCCCACGATGTGGCGTTGGCATTCCTAACTTGACTAACAAAATGCCTCACATGAGGTAACACATGTCTTCGATCTAAATCAAAGCCTGGTTATTTATCTCTTCATTCACCTCGAGATCGGGATTCCCCGAACTGACACGAATTCGATGTAAAATGTCTTCCGACATGTCATCCTTGTATGTGAAGCATGTCAAAATAATGATAGAAAATAATGTGCGTATCTGACTTGGAGATTCAGAAACAATTTCTTCAGCGATTGTCATGTCCCAATAAGTATCATTTTCAAGCAAATTGCGCTGTTGACATGCAAGTAGAAAGAAGCATTCGTCATTTTTCGGATGAACTGTGTAAATGCGACCAAGAGCATCAATAGTCATTCGGGTGATCAAGAACCGCATCGCTTTGCTTTTGACGTTAAAATTTCTTCGATATAGCGTTCCAAGTGTAATAACGTGTCATCTCAGAGTAAAGCAACGTTCGTGCAAAATATTGTTGTCAAAAATTTATCATACCTTAACCTTAACATAACCTTATTTCAATATTATCCGATTTTCTTTCGTTTTCATTTCATATCATCGATTTATTTTATTCTAATTCATATTCTAAATTTAAAATTATTTATAAGTCAATCGTATGCAAAAGAAGCAAAAACAAACAAATATAGAAAACAGTGCGATCTGGTAGATTTTTCTGAAACCAGCGTACCAAATTTTATCGTTTGAAGCTAGCTGTTCGTCATTTGAAAATCTTGTTCTGTATGAAGATATTATTTTCTTTATAATTTCTTTTCCGTGATATTTTTCCGATGTTTTAATGCTTATTCTGCTATTCTAGGCAAACAAAAATTTAATAAATCAAAGATCATTGAAATCCATGCAGTAATTCTCGAGATATACGTGGTGTAAATAACCCCACTTTGTTTTATATATATAGACTAGCTGGCCCGACGAACTTCGTACCGCCTCAGGATCAATAAATGTTGTGTTAATTTATTGCATGAATTAAATTCAGTTTGAATGAATACTCAAAATGAATTAAGTTCAATAAATGGGCAAAATTCAAAATGAAAAGTATTTAAATTACATTGAAATGATGTAATTCACGTGGCACAGTCGATAGATTTAAAGGAATGCAGTAGATCAACGATTTGATTTTGAATTGTGAAGTTTAAATGATCCACATCTTTGTTTTTAGCCGCAAGAATTGCTCGTTCAATCAACCAATTGTGATTTTTGTGATTAGATGTTTGGGAACATTTTGTTGATGAAGCCGTCCATTGTTGAGACGAAATTGCAAAAATTCGGCGGAATCGAAATCAATCCGTTCGATTCGTCAACAGGAACACGGCCGTTACCGACGATAGTCAGCAATTGCTTGGAGAAATCTTCGGCAGATGGATCGTTTAGAAATGTAACTCGCATGTTTGTCGTCAGCAGAGGCAAGCGTTTATTTCATCGGCAACGGTCAATCTTGGAATGACTGGTAGTGTTTGGCAGAAATCGCCAGATAGTAGAATCATTGCGCCTGCAAAACATCTTGAGTCACTGCGCAGATCTTTCATAGTTCGGTTGAGTGCTTCCAATGCGCGTTTGTGTGCCATTGTGCATTCATCCCAGTTGATGATTTTACTCGCTTCCAAAACTTCGGCCATTGCTGAGTGTTTCGCAATATTGCATGTCGGTTTTTCAGTCGTTTGGAGGTTTAACGGAAATTTCAACGCTGATTGAGCCGTTCGGCATGCTTTTATCAACGTAGCCGCTATTCCAGAAGAAAAAACTGCTACAACAATTTCGGATCTCGCACGAACAGTAGCCATAATCAATGACATGAGGAATATCTCCCCAGTTCCACCGGGCGCGTCAAGGCAAAATAAGCCACCATTTCCATCATAAATTGCATTCATTAACGTATCGTACACTTCCCTCTATTGTGGGTTCAACAGTGGTAAATTCGTTTGAACTGATTGGTTCAATGCATCTCGAAAATATTCACGTTCACGTTCCAATTTTCGATTGAAAGCGTCGTTCATTCCACGATCTGGCGTTGGCATTCCTAACTTGACTAACAAACTGCCGCACATGAGGTAACACATGTCTTCGATCTAAAGCAAAGCCTGGTTATGTATCTCTTCATTCATCTCGAGATCGGGATTCCCTGAACTGACACGAATTTGATGTAAAATGTCTTCTGACGTGTCATCCTTGTACCTTGTTCCACATTTCACATGGATTCGATGGAAAGCATGTCAAAATAATGATAGAAAATTATGTGCGTATCTGATTTGGAGATTCAGAAAGAATTTCCAAGTCAGAAAACATAACCTCATTTCAATATTATCCGATTTTCTTTCGTTTTCATTTCATATCATCGATTTTTTTATTCTAATCCATACTCTAAATTTAAAATTATTTAAAAGTCGATCGTGTCAGTGCCATCTAGTGTCATCTATCTGAACCCAGCATAAAACAAAATGTTCATTATTTGAAAACTCTATGAGAATATTAATTTTCTTTATAATTTCTTTTCCGTGATATTTTTCCGATGTTTTAATGCTTATTCTGCTATTCTAGCCGGAGAGGAATTTAATATATCAAAGATCATTGAAATCCGTGCAGCAATTCTCGAGATATACGTGGTGTAAATAACCCCGCTTTGTTTTATGTAAATAGATTATTTTGTCAATTAAACACCAGTTTAGACGTGTCCGTGCATTTCAAGTTTTTGTATAATTCATAATTTGCATATGGCCCAAAATCATCAAAACACTTTTTTGCGCATGTGTGGGTTACGCCCTTCTTGCTTTCCATAGTCGATATAATTGTTGACAAAATATAAAAAAGAAATTGTACAATTTTCATTGAACTTCATAAAAATAGTCAATTGAAACTTTCTTTGTTAATAATTTCGCATTCGACATTATATAAGAGAAAAACCGTTTAATTAAATATAGAATGCTTTTCCATCAAGTATTGACAGTGGACACAGGAATTACGTACGTAGCAGTATGCATTTAAAAATAACCATAAAGTAATGGCTTACTAACGTTATGTAATATAATTCACAATGTACTCTTGCTGTCAAATATCACGAAATATTTTTTTGACGTTCTATATATAAATAGTATAGTATTAATTGAAGTGAAAAGAGTACAGTTTCTAATTCCAAATAAAACTAATCTAAGAACATTGAATAAATAACAAACAAACAATCACACCTAATGCACGAAACACATTTAAATGTAATGTCAATATTTAGACCAGAGATTTGACAGATATGAAATCGAAACAATCGAACACAATCGAACATCAAATTTGAATTGTCAATTCGATACAAACGTTCGTGCAAACATCGTAATATTGTTGTCAAAAAATGTATCATACCTAATTATAAACATAACCTCATTTCAATAGTATTCGATTTTCTTTCGTTTTCATTTCATATCATCGATTATACTCTAAATTCAAAATTATTTAAAAGTCTATCGTATAAATACAGTGCCATCTAGTGTCATCTACCTGAACCGAGCATAAAACAACATGTCATTATTTGACCTATTCCTCATTTGAAAATTTTGTTCTGTATAAAGATATTAATTTTCTTCATAATTTCTTTTCCGTGATATTTTTCCGATGTTTTAATGCTTATTCTGCTATTCTAGGCACATACGAATTTAATAAAGCAAAGATCATTGAAATCCGTGCTTTAATTCTCGAGATATACGTGGTGTAACTAACCCCACTTTGTTTTATATATATAGATAGATAGATAGATAAATAAACGAGTATTATAGCTTTGTTATCAAATATGTTTGCTCCCAATGAAGAGAATACAGATTTTTATGAAACATCTTCAGAAAATTATTTGTCATGAATAGCTTTTATTATATTGCTCAACCTTCCCATTTGAGAAGGATATGGCCAAATAGATGAGACTAGAAAAACACTGGTAGTTAGCTAATTGTTGTCAGTTTGTGCCGTTTATCGGATCTTATTTGTGATATCGATGACTAATAACGGATATCGACTGTGGAAAGGAAAAATGACGTAACTCACAGTTTTTTTAAAACATCTTTTTTTCGATTATCACAATCTATACAACTTAATACACATTATATCAAAAGAATGTACATAAGTTGAAATAAGTATCTAAGCTTAGCTTTTAAGTTTAATTGAAAAAGAAGGACTTGTGAAAATTGCGATCAATAAAAAAGACTGCATAAAATGTTTTTTTGAAAAAAAAAAATGAATATTAGATAAAGTCAATTAAAAACCAGTCTATCAGTCTAAAATGCACTAAAAGTTTGTGCATATTGCATAATTTGCCTTTGGCCCAATACCATCAAAAAACTTTTTTGTGTCTCCTGTAAAATGTATGAGTTACGTCATTTTTCTTTTCACAGTCAATATCTAATTTTGGACGAAAATATGTTTAGTACTGAAATAAACCAAAAATAGCCTACATTTTTACGCGTCGAAAAATACCATTTCCAAACCTACTATTCCAAAAAATATTTACGACTTAAATTAATTGTTTTATAGCAGTTCACAAATACCACTATCTTGTTTTATAAAGTTTGCAGATTTTCTTCATATATGATAGATAAAAAATATGCCTGTCGTGTTGACCAATCTATTGATAAACACTGGGAGACGTAATATTGTTTTTATTATTATTATACACCCTGGGTATTCAACACCTGTGCAGCACATTTCATCCAGGGGCTGTCAAATGAAAACGTACCAAAAATAATTTTATTACAGTAAACACAAGCGTTCTGTTTATTCAGAAAAAAAAGACATTGCATCTACAAAATTAACAATAAAGGAAATTAGTCGTGTTGCTTCAACTTGGAAAACACGTGATTATTATTTTTTTTCATTGTGAAGTTGAATGCCTATATGTACAGTATACATATATCAGTCGAACATGGTTAATACTAGGGCATCCTAGGGTTCAATTTTCTGATCCCGAATCCCGGGATTGACATGGTCGTGATCCCTGGATTTTGGGATTGAGAAATTTTGAGTAAATCTGTGAAAAGTGAGACGAAATTGGCAAATTGGCGATTCCAATTTCCCCGGTGAGCTAAAAAAAAAAAAACGAGGTTTCGTGAGAATCCTAGGGAAAAGTATACCAAATCGGAGATTTCAAATTCCTCGGTAAATTTATCTCAATCCCGGGATGCCGGGATCCCGGGATTGGAAAAAGGCTCCGGGATTGGATACTCTAGTTTATACGAAGAATATGGGATCGCATAAGCATTACTCGTTATGTCATAGAATATGTAATTTTAAATGCTTACAAACATACACATAGTGGCGGATAAAGAACTTTGGAGGCCCTACTTTTCGAATAACATAAAAGTGCTGCAAGCCTCTTCGTATAATAATAATAAATATTTAAAACTGAAATTAAAATATAAAGGTTTGTATAATATATGCTATCCTTGAGGCCCCCAAGACTTGGAGGCCCCAAGCTCGCGCCTCTTGCGCTTTTGGAGTAATCCGCCACTGTACACATCACATGAATACATGAAGTATTTGGAGCTGTCACATAATACTAAAAGTCGCAATTCAAACAAAAATACACAATTAGAAATTATTTACACACATATTACATTTTTCTTTCAATCCACTTTTCTTGTAAAATTTAAAATTTATTTTTGTTTCATTGTTTTTACTCTCATTGACGATATTTTTGCTCGGTATGCGCGAGAAGTAGCTCATTATAAAAGTTAATAAATGTATGGAGAAACCCATAAACTAAAATTTCAACGAATTTTTCCTCATTACATCCGAGATCTCGGTATTTCTGTGATCGTTATAACCGAATTCGACTGTATTTGACAAATTTATGGGATACGAGGTGTTGTTTTACTATGAGCGATAACATAGTCCTTTTTAAATATCTATCAAAATGCGTTTTTTTTTTTAAATTTAAATTTAACAAAAGAAGTAGTCGGATTCGACTTGTTGTTTACGACAACGAATCGGTCTTCATATGCCTGATTACAAATCTCTAGTCAGTGGCAGATTACCCTATAAGCAATTGTGGCGCGCGCTTAGGGGCTCCGAATCTCAGTAGCCTCAAAAATAGCTTATATAATATATAGCCCAAACACTTTTTGTTTAGATTTGTATATACTTTTTAATATTTAACTTGAAATTTTTCGACGATTTTATGTTATCCATAAAACAGGGCCTCCAACTTTTATTGCTCCTGGGGCCTCCCATGTGCTTAATCCGCCACTGATTGTCGTTACGTTATATTGAACGTATAAACCATAAACATATACTCTTTTACAAAATTCACATTTTAAATGAAAAAAAATATATAATTATTATGAAAAAGCATTTTTATGCCTTGTAACACTGCTACTTAACAACCCCTGCTGTAATCCCTCAAACAACGAATTGCCAACACAATATAATTTAAATAATAATGCTCATTTATTGGGGGTTTTTAATAGTATTTGTGGGGGCACATTTCTATTGAGGGCAACACCCCACTCGTCCACAAAATAGGGGGACACTGTATTATAAACCCATTAGGGAGGATTTTTCGCAGTATCTAAAAATAATATTACACCTAAAATTATTGTGTTGTCAATAGCTATAGATTTTTGAAACGTGGCGAGGTGTCTCGGAATAAACAGTTAATTATGCTCACTGAAATATGTTTAGAGTATCTAGATAATTGAATTACGGGAACTTATTTTGACTATAATCATTGCTTTATTTAAAAAAAAAAAAGTTGCTGGAACTCACATCTTGTCCGTGTCACTTATGGAGGAGGTATCTCAACAGAAGTTTTTTTTACGAGAACTGCTTTTTACTCATCCTGTTTTATTCAAAGAAAGTAAGAATAAAATTATAGGGCTAGGACAGGACTAGTAGTTTACCAATCGCTTTCGCTTTGTTCCACTAATTTTAGAATCAAGATGATAGGACGAAATATTTAACATATCGCAAGAAAACATGCTATCGAACATAATTCAATATATCGATTGAAGAACCTCTGGTTCTGGTCACAGAGTAAGTCTATGGATTTGGTATTGTCTTGTATTATGACACAAATTTTACATATAAATGTTACGATACCCGATTAGATTCAAAAGTTACCTCAGAAAGGGACAAACAGCTAATGGAAATCCAATGAAAAAAATACAAAATAAAAAATTTGCGAATATTGATTTGAAACATTACAAATGCCAAGAAAACAGGTGCCGGAACGCCATTCGACCACGTTACTTAGGAAAAAAAACACTCACTATATACAAAATGTACAACAATTGATTTTATATCACTAATTAAGGTGTTTTGAGATTATTCGTATGAGAGTATACGCTATAGGGAAATGATTCTAGATATTTAAATATACCTACATGGAAGCCGTCAAATTAACAGTTTTATACATAACACACGTAAAGTGTCCAACTACTAATATAATATAAATTTGGCTAGCGGTAAATTTATTTAGTCAGGTGTTTTTCCCGGTGATGTAGCCGGAGTCTACATAGGTAGGGAAAATCGGAGAATAATAATATAATATAATAATAATTTAAAGATAGAAAGCATTCATCATATTGATTGTTGAAATATACTAGAATTATTCCATTGAGTAGAGTAATCTGACTGTATACAGATATTTAAGTTAGACCAGAGTTACCCAAACTGTGCGCCGTGAAAATTTTCCTTTACAAAATATTATTAATATTATTACTTTATAAAAAGTAAGTACAAAGGATTATGGCTTAGGTTCGAGATCCTAAATATATTTATATATAATATAGAATGTACAAAGTGGGCAAATCGGTAAATTCTTGTGTGAGATTTTTAAATTCTTGGAAGAGCTTGAAAATAAGGTTTACCATGAGATAACCAATGTTTTGACTTGGGGCGCCGCAAAAAAAAATGATATTTTAAGGGAGCTGGAAACCGAAAACTTCTTCAAAAAGTCTGGGAACCCCTGAGACTATTGAATGATTCTGACGATGGAGTGATGATGTGACTTAATGGTGAAATGTCATAATTTAAATATTAAAATTATGTTACTAAATATTCTACTATTTTCTTCCACGATTCACAAGAACTTAATTACCTCATGAGATCACGAATACTTAGTTAAGAGCTTACATGCTAACATACACACCATAGGAGGTGGGCATTGTTATAAATTTTCACTAGAATTAGAAAGCAAGTCGAGGATAAAGAAGAAATAAAAAAGCTTCTTAATATAAAATAACAAAGATTATTCCACATATTGTGCTACAAACTGTGACGCGTGTTTCGCCTCTTTCAGAGGCATCCTCAAACACAGCGGAGGACTGCCAATACGTTAACAAGGGGCTCGCTTAATCTCAAAGCAATCCTTGGTATTCTAGGGTAGAGTGAATTTTTTTATTGCTCCAATGCAATTATATGCAATACTTAAATAAGCAATCGATTGTTACTTAATAAACTTATAATATGTAACTTTATGCAATTTACCGTAAACTAATCAATCTAAATGGCTAAAAAATTACTGCTGTGTATACTAAAGCTAGTAGATAATATTTAAGTAAGAAATTGTAGTTATGTACTAATTTGGTCTAAGAATATTGTTTTTTTTCTTTCTTTCTTAATTTAACAAGGGGTCACCGGCCTTAGTCAAATTTAGCAAAGGGCTCGCGTGAGCCTCTCCGAGCCTCCTCCAGCCCCCCCCCGAGACAGTCTTATTTTCAAAAATGCTGTTTTAAGTAATTTTCATTTTACTATTCTGATATATTATAAAAATAAAATAAAGAACGGCAGGCAAGGAGGAAAAAACAATGCTTCTATTGGTTATTAAAAAAAAGGATTCAATAATACTTAAATATAATACTATTGTTTAATTATAATCTTGTTTTTCTAATTTGAGTTCTACCCTTCTTGTGATAGCTGCATGCATCTAAATTGATCGTTTCCTGTAAATAAAATACTCGAATACTTTTCAATTCATCGTATCCCCATTATTATGTTTGGTTGCTATGTACACACTCGGGAATTGAACCCCTAATCTGCGCCGTGTATGCACGTGCACTGCACCCCCTCGGCGCCCTACGTTTAGTAACGCAACTAAATAATGTATGTAGGTGCACCGTGTCGGGACACCTATGACCCCCCCGAGCCCTCCGCATTTGAAGTGGGGCGATTGCAAATGGAGTGTAAGTGCATTAGTTGTTATCCGAGACAGATCGATTAAGATTCCTCATCATTAAAACTAAATTTTATTTTTGGCACCGATATACGAGATCTATTATTTTTCACTTTAGTTATCTTTTTAATAGACCAAGAGCGTCTTAGATTCAAACATACTTAACTCCAAAAACCAAAATTGTTGGCAACTCCTAGTTGTAAAGTAGTGCATTTTCCAAATTTTCTTTTTCGAAAAGAGAAGAGATAGAAGGATGTGGCTAAGGAAGGACTAGTGGCTAGCTTATCGCTCTCGCTACGCCCTAATTTTATAAATTTCTATTGTCAATTGTTTCTTACACTCTTAATAATTTTACTTCGTTTAGTATAAATATTTTCTTATCAGTTGAAAATTTTCGTCATGAGCGAAACCAGTCCTGATCACATTAAATAAAAGTGGAGTTTACTCTTTGATAAGCGATTGATTTAAAATTTGAATGGTTAATATTTATTTTTATTGTTGAATTTAAGAAGATTAAAATGATCAGTAACATATTATGACTACATTGATTTTTTTGCTTTTTCACAGGTGGTAGCTCGCATGCACATTCCTTGTCATGGTCCCGTCGAGGTGAACATCCCCATGGAAGTACCCTGTTTGCTCGCGTCTGGACTCCACAAGATCCTCGAGCACCGAACTCTTCATCACCTTCTGATTGAACAATGAATGTACGTAAAATTAAACAAAAAAATATATGTACATATAGTTTCATCATAAAATTACCAAATAGATACCTCGTATATCATATTATTATATTGTAAAGCAGGCATACCAAATTCATTATAATTAACATGTTATAATATATTGATGAACACAGATAGACTTATTCTGCTCAATAATTTTAGGAGAGTAAAATTTTCCAAGAATTGAAAATTATTTTAGAATCTTTCAATCCCGAAATAATTATGTCCCCGAAGCTCGAAAAACTTATATGGGGGCCATAGAAAAATATGAAACTCAAAAAGGGGCACGGGATAAAAAAAAGGTTGATAAACTATGCGCTGTTCCTCTCAACAGGAACAATTCGAATTTGATTCTATATAATAGTATATAATCTAAATCAAATAATAATGCTGGCTAAGCAAATAATTTTAAAATTAAATCATGGGTTTTTTTCTTCAATACAGGAAGCACTTTAAAGTTATAAAATCATCTCTGTCCTCTAGGGTAGTATTCCGCTAAGGGGGGTCCGCAATCTTCTTAGTGAAATCACATATTATATGCTATAAAATTTTAAGCTTAAAGCTTATTGAAAAAAGTAGGTTTAATTTATTTTTATGACGTTGGAGATCCATGGTAACAAATGGTTATGGAACACTGCTCTACGGTAAAATTATATTAAATATTGTATTTTAATTCTAAAACCTTCTTTATTTTGCCGTGGAATACATCGTTAGAAAGATTTCGTAGTAAACACAATTAATCATTTAAGTATTTTGCTATGGTGTGTGTCAAAATAATAAGCGTTGTTTGCTATTTATTTTTGCAATGTATATTCGGTATGATTTTTATAATGTTTTTGTTATATCTGCTCTGCGAAAATTACATTTATAACAAATAGTTTAGCTTAGAAAATATCTAGTCCATTTGATTTAAGTAATATAATACAAACTTATCAGTGAGAAATATTAAAGTAAACCATGAGTTTACAGTGTACAATTCAAGTCTGATTTTGTTTAAAAGAGAGTCTTTTTTCCATTATGGACATAGTCTATTTGACATTGAAAACTCGTATCATCAAATCTTTATTCTATATCTGTCTGAAGATGTACGTTTTCCAGTGGCAGTTCGTGAACTAAAATCTTGGTTGGGCTAGAGAAAAGTTTAGCATTGTATACTATTTGCGAAATTGTGTATGTTTCCACTTCACCTTATCCATTAATCTATAATCAAATTAACAAATATTACGACACTACTTCAAAGCATAAATTATTGTATAATAAAATCAATGCTAATGTAAGTAAGAAATAATAGAATAGTAAAAACTGGACCTCAAATTCGTCTCCTTCAAAGTGAACTAACATATACAAAAAACCGTACGGAGAAACTGTCTTCAACTGTCATACAATACAACGAGATTGGTATTTGTGTTTGTATGTATGGGCTAATCTAATGTAGCCCCTGGCGTCTGACAGAAGTCTGAAACTTTGAAGCGCAGTCGTGTACGTTTAGATGACGTTTCCGCTGGCCAATGTGAATAAAATACAAAAAAATCTAATCGTGCTTGATTGCGCCCCAGTGTAAACAAAGTACTCGGGCTATATTATAGTTAGCCCGAGCCTTTGTTATTATTATAAATACGTAGGTGTCGCCTGACTGACGTCACGTTGTCTGTTCTGTATGAAGTATGTATAGGGTTATTGCTTTTTTTTATGTCGGCTCGGTTTAAAATTGTAATATTTATGTTGTAAAAATGTATTTATTTTGTTTAGCGGCCGAATTGCTGTTTATTTTTATTCAGTCATCTAAAGTTTTTTCTACACATTTTAGGTGAAAAATGCAGGTCGGGCTAAGCCCACCTAGCACTGTACCTAGAACCGCCACGGACGTTTTCATTTACAAATAAAAATTTAGTTATCTTTTAGCCAAAATATATCCTTCATTTTATTTTACTCTCTTTCCTGGTTAAAATTTTGACAGTAGTAACAATTGAAAAATTTAACCATCGATAGATTATAAAATGAAAGTTATGTGTTCAAAAAAGTAATAATTATTACCTCATCATTTAAATATTGTATTACGCGTAGCACAAAGCTTTTATTTTGTCTACTATATTATTTGTATTTAAATAATTGATGATTGAAATATATGAACCAAAGAAAAATGTAATGTACTGTAAAAAGACATATAAGAATGGATACACTAAATAGTCTGCATTAAGTTCTCCAAATCGTAATATAAGAACATATGCATGAATTTAAAAATCCAATAAGATTTTATTTGACAAAATTTTCCCTCGTCTTTCATAGGTCTTTGCGCGTCATAAATAATAATAAACTGTATGTACATTTATATTATATAATGCAATATTTAAAAAACATAAATTTAAAAAAATATGTATCGAAAACAAATATGATTTATCTTGAACATTGATTTAATATATGAATATATTTTTTTGTATTATTAACAATGCAGGTATTTACTAAATGTTGATTAAAAATGATATATGAGGAGCATATCTTACAATCGTATTTTGTTCACATTATTTTTTATAATAAAAGAAAAACTTACTTCAGCACTGTTAAATGTGTACGACACCCTGATACTCAAAATTATTCAGAAAATGATCCGAATGAAACAAAATTTAAGAAATATTAACAAAATAATTTTGGATAAAACTTGTTTTGATTCAACGGTGTGGACAAAATACATTTTAATGAAACCACTTATGTATAATTTACTAACATTGAGTTTTTAATCGTAAATATATGATAACAAAATTACATAACTAACATAATAGTGATTTCACTTCCATGGACAAAACTTATTTTGACATGATTGGCTAACTTTAAAAATTATATTAAACGGATTAAAATATAATTTAAGATTTCAACTGAAGGTGCTTGCTTGGTGGAATTTCAATATTA
Source organism: Himalopsyche anomala (assembly GCA_031772345.1). Taxonomy (NCBI): domain Eukaryota; kingdom Metazoa; phylum Arthropoda; class Insecta; order Trichoptera; family Rhyacophilidae; genus Himalopsyche; species Himalopsyche anomala. The sequence goes on along the minus strand of CM062844.1, from coordinate 3,991,213 downwards.
ATTTTGAATCGTTCAAATTATGTACATTCACACAAATTTTGTCACTAACGACCCGGGTTTCGCCTTTCGTCATCTTCGGGCGTTCAAGTGCACGGATGAACTTGTACTGACGCTTAGTAAATGAATGTTTCGTGTTTATATAAGAAATAAATGTATCATTGAGTTTAAAGCTATTGCTGGCGAAAAGGATGGGAATGCCCACAGATTTGAATGATGAGTTAAAATATGGTTTGTCGCACATCGTCAAATTTATCAAATCAATATATATTTTAAAAATGAATAGAAATCCGATTCAAACTCAATTTTGTACTTAGGTGGAAAAAATACAATTTGATAAGATGCTTCCCATATAAACTATTTACCTGTTGTGCAAATATTTTTTGTATTCATAAAATACATTGTGAAAACCACTTAACAATTCAATGATATCTAATGAATAAATCTGCAGCGTCGCAATGTTTATTTCATATAATTTTAGTCTTTGCCGATATTTTATTTTTTCTTCATCTTGTCATTATTTGCTCGAGCATGCTGTATTTGAATGTTATAAAATTACATGATGGCTTTAAAGGTAAAGTGCTGGACTCGGTCGCTGTATGTGTTTGTGAGCAATTATTATGATGTTTGAATTTTCAAATTAATCTGGTAAAATACTGGCATTTCGTTTTGAAAATTCACCAAAAACAAAATTTAAATGTGAAGAAACAAATACATATAATATTTTAATAAAATTCTTCAGGATATTTATATTGAAATATTTTAAATCTGCTAATATTTGTTTCAATATTTAAAAGAATTGTGGAGTCGGGTAAAAAAACGACTCCAATTCAACTCTTCAATTTTTCCGACTCCGCTTTATCCGGAAAAAAACATCTGACTTCACAGCGATAATAATTATATGTTCCATGATCGCTTATCTTTAAACCTGGGTGGTGGAATCTAAGTCAGAATAATAAGAGAATAATAATTTAATGATATTGAAAAATTATCTGCCTGTTCATGATATTGATTGGTGAAATGTACCAGAATTGTTCTAGTGATTAGAATGATTTAATTGATGGTGTACAGATATGTAAGTTAAACAGAAATGATCAACGAAATCAATCATTCTGGTATAGCGCAGCGGTTAGCGATTTTGCCTTCCGTGCTGAATCTCACGGGTTCGAGTCCCAGTACGAACAGCATTTTTTAAGCCTAAAACTTCCCTCCTAACATTCCGATCTTTCAATAATTGGGAGTAACGAAAGCGATTAGTTAACTAGTAGTCTTGTCGTAGTCTTATCTTTATATCCATACTACTCTCTTTAAAAAAGGAAGGTTGAGCGACTGAGTGACAAACGCTTCCATATGAACATACAAAAGGAGACCATATGCTCTACATTGGAAGCGAACATGAAGAAAAATTACAGCTATCTAAGTTAAACGGATTGACTAAATCAATTCGAAGTCGGAGTCGTTTTCTTTTTATCCGACTCCACAGCCTTGCTCTTTACGATGTATTACTATTTTTTTTAATCATTTATATAATCCACCCAAATATAATTATGATTTATATTTTAATGATGGTAATTGATATGAAATATTTCACCTGAGATTTCAATCCCAACTGGCAGTACATTTTTAATACCGGTATTATTTAATGTGAAATACTCAAAATTTGTATATTCGTAAGGTATTAAAATCACTAATCAAGACTACTCACATATTTGAGGAAAATGTTTAAGATTGCTTTTGAAAAAAAAAAGTGTACTGCTGTGTTTCAGAATGGCTATAGGACTTCATTGTTGAGAATATGTTTAATGTAATATTTTACAAGCCTCACAGTGAATGTTTTTATGAAAAAGAAGCTCAAATTTTACTGTGGGGCACAAATGTTGTAACGAAATATGATGGTTGAGAAAGCCGTGCAAAAGATATACAATATCATACGTCATTTATGGATACTTTCGAACCACGAAATATAAAACTATATTACTTTATTTAACCCCAATCTTCCATATCTTCCTTGGTGTGCCTCTTGGTAGCTTATTCACCTGCATTCATATACCGAATCAATAGTTTTAATACCTTTTTTTAAATTTCGTTTGAAACCTGAGCGTTTTCTTCTATTCAAGCATTGGTTTAATTTTACATATTGCGTGTTTAAAAATACATTTGTTCAACTACCATTTTATAAATGGAAGAGCTACAAAATTTTAATTTATATTACAATACAAAGAAGAGTATCTAGTTTAAAAAAAAACATTTTTTATATTAGTTATTCGGAACTGGCTTGGAATTAATATTTCAGAAAATACTCATTCGTTCACTAAAAACTGATCAAATTTTACAATCTTGATTTCAATAATATAAATACAGTTGTTGAATATGTTTTAAATATTACTAATTACTGATAAAGTGTTCGACAGTTGGGAATTTTATTGTTTATTGTATGTTCCTTTTTTTCATATCTTATTTTAAATGCTTGTTAGCTTTGCAATATACGTCGATATTTCTAAATACCAAAATGATGTAAGTAATCCCTTTTAAAATTTAAAAGGAAACATGAACTTCTTAATGTACCGTGTTTGTACGCGAAGTGAGAAATAAATGCAAACATAAGTATACATTTCAGAAATATGAATCAAACAGTTAGATAACAATTGTAGAGACAAGAAAATGTTAACTCCAGCTAGAATCAAAATCTTTGCCGTTATCGCTGTTCATAAATGTGATATTATATTTAAAATAAAATTTCGTCTCCGTCTTTCGAATTAATTTGTTAAAATTGTAGGTTATAATTGATTTATAATATATGTAAGTATGCTTTGTAACACGCTACTCTTTTTCAACTCGAAAATCTATTAAATGTCGCAAAAAACAATGCAATTAACTGGAAAATTGAATTTTGAAAAGGAAAATACTAAAAAACCAAGCATTGGAATCAAGTAAACAAATAAAATTAATCTTACTGCCAAAATTCGTTTCCATATTTAAAATTTACTCCTATTGTTTGTTCCAAGAAGTTTCATTTGACAAAATGGTTACTTCTTCATACTGATTATATTCGTATTTCGCATAAATTATTGGTTTCCCTGATTCTTATGTATAATAAATAATAAAGCATTGTTCTATTCGTAATTAAATTTACCACATAAATGTATTTTTATAAGCAGAATTTAGTAAATTTACGGTTAAAACAGAAAAGCATACAAATATTCCACAGATTTTATGAATGTGTTGTATTTTCTAATGTTCAGTGTAATTTCAAAAAGCAACGAATTTATTTTATGTTGTTATGAAAATTAAACTTCGCACATTCAGGTGACAATAATTCATGCTTGGTGGAATAATCTTGGGATTGTAAAATAATTGAAGAAGATAATGAGGATATGTATACTAAAAAATAAGTAAATTTAAATTTAGTGCCCGCATTTTTAAAAAAAAGCCTGATTCATTCTAAAATGATTGTCATATGAATTCAATAATAACTTCCAACTGAATTTTTAAAACAATGATAAAACGTTGATATCAAATTAAATTTAGATGTTAAAATTATTAGCCCATATCGATCATAGATATACCAAATATAATTTTAGCCATCGACTCTACAAGCAATACTCTATAAGATTTAGCATAATTTTGTTGTTTATTATAATCCATGTAAATAATTGTAAATAAAATATTATATTTGCTCGTTATTGTTTTTTTTCGCCTCATCCAATAGAAAACATTTCTTAATTAAAATACTCACCATAGGTTTATGACTTACAAATTAGCACCATGCGATTCACTGACATACACTAAAAATTGTACATTTCATTTAAATAAACAGTAGTTTAAAAATATACTATGCTCTGTTCAAATATAACTCAATTATAAATAAGCATTACATTGAAAAGAATATCTAAAATACACCAAGTTCTATTATTAACTACATTACCATATGTTTTGAGCATTTGAAAAAAAATTGTCTACTTCATTCAAAATAGATTATCGTATATTTCTGACTCAATATCAGCTTAAATCAAGATGTCAAATGCCTTGCAAATACGCAGCGAAAGTGGAAATCAATCTAGTGAACAGCGAAGATATGTATTAAAGACGTATTTTCTTTATAACGGCAAGTCTGTCAAATAATAACATTAATAAAAACACAATATTCCTTTGTAGTTTATTCCACTTTATTTAAAAGGTCAGGACCGGTTTCGCTCAAAAATATATAAAAAGTGCTATTTATACAAAAATAAATTGAAATAAAAAGGTGCAAACAACAATTGACATTGAAAAGAATTTATAAATTACAGTATAAGTGACTCAATAATTACACAAAATTAAAAAAATTAACACCTCTAAGACCAGCAATCAGGGGTAGGCTGGAGCGTGAGCTTCTTACTAAATTTTAATTAGGCCGGCGAGCCCTTTGTTAAACTATTAAAAAACAATATCCTACGATGTATATGTTAAATAATGTATAATTATGGATTATCTTTAAGATCGCAGTTATCGATACTTGCTGTAATTGATAAGTTTTTTAAGCATAGATATTCTACGACGGCTTACGTATAACGCTTAAAACATGGACTTGGAGCAAAAAGCATAGCACCTACTTAGTTCTGTGTTCATCTTAGAAATCCGCACTCTTGCAATTTGATACAGGACAGTACACTTTTGAGCTATCGATTTTAAATATTTCACTGTACATTGCTTGCTGCCATTGGCGGATCCAGAAATTGTCCAAGGAGGGGGCCATTCAATTCGAAAATAAACATCATAAAAAGATAATACATTAAAAAATAGATGATTTAAAAATAATATCTATATATATAAAACAAAGTCGGGTTATTTACACCACGTATATCTCGAGAATTACTCCAAGGATTTCAATGATCTTTGCTTTATAAAATTCCTTTTTGCCTAGAATAGCAGAATAAGCATTAAAACATCGGAAAAATATCACGGAAAAGAAATTATAAAGAAAATAAATATCTTCATACAGAATAAAATTTTCAAATGACGAATACGTCAAACGATAAAATGTCGTAAGCTGGTTTCAGAAAAATCCACCAGATCGCACTGTTTTCTATATTTGTTTGTTTTTGCATATTTTGCGTACGTCTGACTTATAAAAAATTTTAAATTTAGAATATGGATTAGAATAAAAGAAATCGATGATATGAAATTAAAACGAAAGAAAATCGGACAATATTGAAATAAGGTTACGTTTATAATTAGGTATATAAATTTTTGACAACAATATTTTGCACGAACGTTGTTTTACTCTGAGATGACACGTTATTACACTTGGAACGCTATATCGAAGAAATTTTAACGTCAAAAGCAAAGCGTTGCGGTTCCTGATCACCCGAATGCTCTTGGTCGCATTTACACAGTTCATCCGAAAAATGACGAATGTTTCTACTTGCATGTCAAGAGCTCAATTTGCTTGAAAATTATACTTATTGGGACATGCCAATCACTGAAGAAATTGTTTCTGAATCTCCATGTCAGATACGCACATTATTTTCTATCATTATTTTGACATGCTTCACATCGAATCCATGTGAGCTCTGGAACAAGTTTAAGGATGACATTTTACATCGAATTCGTGTCAGTTCAAGGAATCCCGATCTCGAGGTGAATGAAGAGATAAATAACCAGGCTTTGATTTAGATCGAAGACATGTGTTACCTCATGTGAGGCATTTTGTTAATCAAGTTAGGAATGCCAACTTTAAACTAAATCGAAACTAAATCTTCAATATCCATTTAAAAAAAAAACTTTTAGGAATTTATGTCTCATGTTCATCACCGTCGCTAAAATATATACTGAAATGTGAAAAGACGAATGAAAGTACATAAAATCAGAAGGTATGTAAAAAAAAATCAGTATACTTTTCATGTATTGTTATAGAATACTATCAAATCATTATTTTATTTTTGATCCCCATATACAGTCAATCCTGTTTTTATGTGGTTTTTTATGCGATTTCGAAGTAATGTGGTTTTTTAGAAATGCATTTTTTTAGATGTACCATATTTTACGATATATAAAAATGTTAAATATTACATCGAGGCCATATATCGTTGTATTTTGGATAGAGAGAATCATAAACACAACCGACATTTGAAAAAAAAATACGATTTCGGACTGTTTAAATCATGTTGCATCTGCTATCGCTGAATTATGTCCACCTACTTAGGTGTGTTACAGTCGATGAAACCATTGAAACATCGGTAATATCAGCTGAAATGATTACTTTAGCACATGAACTTGGCGAAGAAAAGTTTGATACCTTTAGCGAAAATTATATCATAATCATATATCATATAAGTGACGAAGATGTCAATAATTTAAATTTAATTATTGACAAAAAACCAGAAAACAATGACGAACTAAAAGAAATTCCAGTTCCTTCACTGCGAAAATAATTGAAGAAGGTATCCAACTTTTCAGTAAATTAGAAGATCATTTCTTTCTAAATGATTCAAATTCTGATCGCGCATTCAAGTTTCAACGATAACTTTAAAATATATATATATGGGTATAACAAACTGCATAACCAATTAATTATCGAAAAAGAAAATCTGAACAAACTCTGATCACTAATTTCATTGTTAGAAAACAGCCATAGTTTTATGAAATTGATGCGCATACTATTTCTTCCGAAAAAGAGTGATTTAGAACCACATGCTTTAAAACACACATAGAATTTTCATACAGTGATTATTTTTTAATATTTTTACGCCGTGGTTTTCCCCTTATTTTCATATACTTTGCGATTTAGTATATATTTTAACTCGCTGTTTCAAAGTTATGCGGATTTTACAATTTAAGTAACGCACCCCAATTTTTGTATGGAAGTCAAGTTTTTTTATGCGATTTTTTTTTTGCGATATTTCGTGGAACGCATCTACCGCATAAAAACAGGATTGACTGTATAACTGTTGGTATGTGTGGAACATTAAACAAATTTTTTTTTTTTTTTCTAATGAAAGATAATCTCATAAATATAATATTGAAGATTTAGAAAATGTTGCGTTCTTTGTTATACTGAGAATTTATATCATTTGGTAATAAAAAAAATATGAAAATTTAGAATGAACTTTCGTAAAATTATAAAAAAGTATTATTTGAATAATTTTGAAAAGATCCCTGTCATTATGTTGGTGACATGCATTGAGAACAAATTTATCCTACCTAAATTTAATAGTCTTTGTTTGACAGTTACTGTCAAACAAAAGTAGTCGTTTGTCAACATTGTGAAGATGTAATTTTGTTATTTAAAATACAGTGAAATAAAGAGGTATTAGCTATGCCAAGTATTTCTAAGCCAATCAGTAAGAGTGCTAGGAATGGTTTTCTAAGAGTCTTTCAGTTCTGTGAACATAAAAAATCTGAAAAAAAAACAATAATTCCCTTCGGGTCGACATTTCGAATCATTTCGAACTGTCAATGGCGTCGTATGCCAAACATTTCGTGCCGCATGTCAATAGCTCAATTTGCTTGAAAACTAAACTCATTGGGACATGACAATCGCTGAAGCAATTGTTTCTGCGTCTCCAAGTCAGATACGCAAATTATTTGCTATCATTTTTTTGACATGCTTCCCATCGAATCCACGTGAATTGTGGAAAATGTACAAGGATGACATGTCCGAAGACACTTTACACCGAATTCGCGTCAGTTCAGGGAATCCCGATCTCGAGGTGAATGAGGAGATACATAACCAGGCGTTGCTTTTGATCGAAGATATGTGTTACCTCATGCGCTGCATGATGCGTCGCCAGATCGAGGAATGAACGACGCTTTCAATCGAGAATCGGAACGTAAACGTGAATATGATCGAGATGCATTGAACCAATCACTTCAAACGAATGTACCACTGTTGAACCCCCAACAGAAAGTGTACGATACTTTAATGAAGGCAATTGATGAGGGAAATGGTGGCTTATTTTTCCTCCGCATTGGAAGCACTCAACCGAACTATGAAAGATCAGCGCAATGACTCAAAATGTTTTGGAGGCGCAATGATTCTACTATCTGGCGATTTTCGCCAAACACTACCAGTTATTCCAAGATCGACCGCTGCCGATGAAATAAACGCTTGACTTAAAACATCGACTCTGTGGCGCTATGTTAAGAAACTTCAGCTAACGACAAACATGCGAGTTGCATTTCTAAACGACCATCTGCCGCAGATTTCTCCAAGCATTTGCTGACTATCTGTAACGGCCGTGTTCCTGTCGACGAATCGAATGGATTGATTTCGTTTTTGCCGAATTTTTGAAATTTCGTCTCATCGAAGGACAATCAACAAAGTGTTCCTGAATATCATTGCTAATCACAAACATCATAATTGGTTGAGTGAACGAGCAATTCTTGCAGCAAATAACAAAGATGTGGATCATTTCAACTTCACAATTCAAAATCAAATCGTTGGTCCACTGCATTCCTTTAAATCTATCGACTGTGCCACGTGAATAACATCATTTCAATGTAATTAAAATACTTTTCATTTTTAATTTTGCACATTTATTGAACTTAATTCATTTTGAGTATTCATTCAAACTGAATTTAACTCATCCAATAAATTAACACAACATTTATTGATTCTGAGGCGGTACGAAGTTCGTCGGGCCAGCTAGTATCTATATAAAAGTAGTCAATACATAATCAAGTATGTATTCAATAAAACATCGTAAACTAAACAATTAAAGATCCCATTTCACAATAAAGTTTTAATAAAGTAGAAAAATGAAGAAAAAAATCTCCTCAGGGGGGGGCATGGCCCCCATGCCCCCCCCCCCCTTGGATCCGCCAATGCTTGCTGTTACATAATAAAAGGATACGCAGTAACATTCGATTTTTGTATTATTTGTAATGTAACAATTGCAAATAGTCGTATAAAAGTGATAAAGAATTCGTCCCTTCCCCGGTAGACAGCGAACAGCTTTGATATCAACCGAACCTCTTGTTAGCGTATTGGCATCTCGCCGCTGCCAGCAATTAACTGTCTCACATGAAAAAATTTGCCATATAATACGTATTACATTTATTTTTGTTTTAAGCCACTTTTTTAAAATCTATGTCCGCTCTTGATGTGGAGCATATGGTCTCCTAATGAAGGTATCTAATTAGAAGTTTTTTTCTACGAGAACGGCTTGTTCCTCCCTTGCGCAACATCTCTTTTTCCGAAGAGAGTAGGGATAGAAAGGACAGGACTAGTGGTTGGCTAATCACTCTCGCTACATTCCATTATTTTAGGATTGGAACGGTGGGGGGAATTTTTCAGACACAACAAACTAACATGCTTTCAGAGAGAAAATCGATAACTCAATTGACTGTTCGTCCTACGCAGTGGAGCACTTTGGAGGCCATGCTTTTCGAATAAAATAAAAGTGCTGCAAACCTCTTTGTAGAATAAAAATAAATATTTAAAACTGAAATTAAAATATAAGGGCTTATATAATATATGCTCAGTGCCGGTGCGCGGTTATTTGGTGCCCTAGGCAACGATTATTGGCGCGCCCGATTTTTTACAAATCGTCCCATTTTGCTTTCGAAATAATGAAAAATAAGCAATTCGGAATCACGAGAAATATTTTTTAAATATCCACGTCCACTCCCAACGTGGAGCATATGGCCACCTAATGGAGGTATCTAAAACAAAATTCTACCTGAATTGTTTGTTACTAAGTCAGCTCAACCTATCTTTTTCGAATCATATCGAAAAATATACATAATTACAACGAGCAAATACAAACATCAAAATAAAACAAAATATACTTATTATTATTTATTATTAGAGTCCATAAAAATAATTTTAGTTATTCATTTATGCGCCCCCTAATGGTTTGCGCCCTAGGCGGTTGACTATTTCGCCTGTATGGTGGCGCCGGCCCTGTATACGCTATCATTGAGCCCCCAAACTACGGAAAGTAAGTAAGTCACCAAACTACGCCCCGCGGGCCGATTCCGGCCCGCGAAAAGTTCTGGATTTTTGCATAGAAATTATTCATATAAGAAATATAAATGTTCATGATTTAGTTACTATTTATTTCAAATCATCAATTTTCATACAACTCAAAGTGAAGGAAGTTAGATAGAAAATGGAAGCGAGACGACCAGATGTTCGTTTACCCAAAAATTTCTCGAATATTCCCATTTATTGAAATTATAAAAAGAGCAAACATTTGTTTAAATTCTAATTATTATGTAACAATATATAATGAAATAATATTCTGATTGAGTTCCAATAAGAATTTATTTGTCGTCCGGCCCTCTTAGTTTTTAAAAAGTTCAATCCGGCCCGCTTCTCAAAAAGTTTGGTGACCCCTGTTCTAGATACAACTACACTTTTCAGACGCCTGATCAGACACTCCGAAAACGTGAGCGAGGTCATGCTACATACAGGTGGTAAGGGGTATCAATTCAGTCGAGGAAATAGAAACGATGTCTATTCACTGGCTCACTCGAATCGTCAGATCGCTCTGCCAAATCCCGTGCGTCGCGTTCAGATTGTTTTGTATTCTACCGAATTCACTATCTCGACCGCGTACTTGGTTAGTCTAAATGAGACTTATATCAGCAGATTATTTTTAAAAGGCAAGACAAGATTCACTAAAAACAAAGCCCACAACGGCCACAACGGATTAGCAGATTAGTTACATATCGACTGTGGAAAAGAATAAGTACGTAACCCACAGTTCTTCGAAACAGGTTTCGATAATCACAATGTGTCAGACTTGATACACGTTCTATCAAAGAGATGCAAGCTGCAAACGCCGAATTAGTATCTAAATTCAGCTTTTATGTTTGAAAAAGATGACCTTGTAAAAAATTAAAACCAAGAAAAAAGACTGAAATAAAGGTTTTTCCTCGACAATTTCATTAATTAACATTATATTATGTCAATTAAACATCAGCTTAGAAGTCTCCGTGCACTTTAAGGTTGTGTATAATTTATAATTTGCATATGGCCCATAAATATCAAAACACGTTTTTTGCGCCTCCTGTAAAATTTGATATGTGTGGGTTACGTCCTTTTCCCTTTCCACAGTCGATATACAGTTGAATTGTTAAAATGTTTAAATGTAGATGCTGCAAAGTTTGAAGTTGTGTAACAAAATTGTATTGCTCATAAATAATATTTCATACTGTTGTGACGAAATGATGATTATAAAAATTTCGAAAGTACGACACTGCTCAGATTGATTGGTATGTATCTAGTATTACTGTGTTTGCGAGTATATAAAGTGAGATAGGAGGCGTGGGAAAATGAACTGTTGTAACCAATGAAACGGCGGGAAACTTATCGACCGTTTTCTGTGTGGCTTGGGAAAATGTGCAGCTTTCCTTTCGGAGGGGCGGAGTAAACCCGAAACAACCAACAGGACAAATTGAAGGCATTTGAAAAAGAACAACAAAATCACTCTGAAGAAACCATTCTCTCAAAATAAGCATCATAAAAAAACGATTGGTATCGTATAAATATACCGACTCACTTTTAAATATATTTTTAATATAAAATAAAATAACTTTGATTATTCCACGTATTGTGTTACAAACTGTGACACGTGTTTCGCCTCTTTCAGAGGCATCCTCAGACAACTACTTTTGCAAATGCTTACTTAAGTAATTCGTACTAATATATTTAAATGAACTACCACAAAGTTACCGCCGAATCCATTAAAAGTATATTTATTTTTATCTATTTTCATAAACTTCTACTTGTCCTACCTAATTAATATCCCAACAGAAGTTTTTTTTAGCTAGAACTCATTTTAATTTAGTCACCCAACTTTTGATAGAATGCCCATGCGGTAAAAGACTTAAAGTTAAACATCTCATTACCCACAATTTTTGATAATATTTGAATACATTATTTACTTAACACCCTAAACCAGTATTATTTCTAAGGGTTTTTTTATTGTTTTTATTAATACACTTCTTAGCTAGAATAACTGCGGGAAATGCATATAAAAACTAATTTTGTACAATTCCTATAAATAATAAATAGCCAACTGAGACGCCGCTTCGCGAGCTTCACGTAATATCAGTAGGGAAACACATAATGTCAACAAGTATTAATAATCACTTTTAGGGTGTTCACTGTCAATACTTGGTGGAAAGGCATTATATTAGTAAAAAAAACAATAATCCTTTGTACTTCATTCCACTTTATTTAATATGTCAGGACCGGTTTCGCTCATTACGAGCATCGTCAACAGTTGACGATGCTCGTAATGAGCGAAACCGGTCCTGACATATTAAATAAAGTGGAATGAAGTACAAAGGATTATTGTTTTTTTACTATGTATTAATAATCTAAGTTTTTCTTTCGAATTAAAAAAAAATAGATATTTGATAGTTGAAATCAGAAAATTCCGGGAGACACTGATCTTAAGGCGACTCAGTAGGAATGCAAAACTTTAATTTGACCTACAGCATAAATATTGCACTGACTTAAATAGGTAACCACCACTATACGTATTTTTACAGTATCAAAACAAGCAAAACATTTTTATATTTCATTACAAAAATAACAATACCACCTAACACACGAATGCGTATTTAGACAGTAATGCGTATTTAGAGACAGTAATGCGAATGCGTATTTAGAGGTATTGCAATGTACATGGTAGCAACAGTAAGCTATCGTATTTCATAAATTAACGGTTTTCGCCAAAGGTAAATTACACGAGAAGCAAAACAAACCATACAATACAAAATTCTCAAACTTTTTCTAATATATTAAAATAATTAATTTTAATTTTTAATTTTGTATAACCTATTTGTTATGATATTGATTTGATATGATTTGTTATGATATTGATATTGATGAATACAGTTTTGAAAAATAATTTTGTTGCATAAAAAGAAAACATAAAAAAATATTGACATAATAAGATTAAAATAGAAATGTATTGGGTAAAAGAATTATAAGTTGCAATTGATAGTTATTTTTGGTTCGCGCTATAGTTTTGACTAATCCGAAAATTATCTTAACTTTGTTTTATATTTCGTGTTAGACAAAAAACTTCGATATTTTTTAATTATTGTAAGCTAAGTAATCGTTCTTAGCAAATCGATTGAACATTTCGCACAGTGACTTCTTTACGTTTTTTATTAATAGCGTCTAAAATGTATTGCGGATTCCATATTTCTATTGACCTTGTGAATGTAGGATCCAAAATCTCAGGATGATCCGTTGGTTCCAGATAGTGGCGCGTAAAAAAATAATATTTTCATATAATTTGATAAATCGGTTCCAAATTCGTGTAAAAAAGTACCAAAAATGTATGAAAAAACTTAACATTGCCGTCCAAAAAAATCACGGAAACTCAAAATCGCGCAAAAATAAATCGCGTAAAAAAAGGATTGGGTGTATATTTTACTGAATGCGCGGAATAACAATATTTTTTATCAGAAAACTTAATTATTCCACTGATTGCTTAGAATAAAGGTAAACATCATTAACTAATAGCTTGACAATTAATAGTTGGTCTAAAGACGCTTCTCGCAAAAGCCAAATACGTGTTACAATTTGTAAACGATCAGTGGAATAACAAAGTTTATTTGTAATAAAATGATTTTTTCTTAAGTGACTACCGAAAATATCGAAAATATTCATAATCCATGTTAATAATTCTTTCAAGCCATTAGCAAATTGTATAATGTGCTTATTTTTACTTCAAGTTTATATATAGCCTAACTCAATAAGGAAGAAACTAAATGAATATTAGACCAGATCAAAAGTAGTTATTTGAATAATTTGTATCGAATGCATCGATATATTCGTATTTTTTAATATAAAGTTTGGGAACTTTTTCTCTCTCGCCAATATACAAGTTCGAAATTCAGGGCTGTGTCAAAAAAAACATAATACTTATAATATTAAAAGTAATTCAAACCATGTGATTGATTTGAATATTAATGTATTGTAGGTATAATATTGTTCATAATTTGGTAAGTTATCGAAAAAATATAGTTTTCAATCATTTAATATAATAGATAAATTAAAGTCGTTAAGTTATATCGGCTGCATCGGACTAACTTTGTTGGGTGGTACAAAACAATGACTTAAATGAATGAATTAATATATTTCACAAGTTTATTATGTATCCATACATGTATATATATTTTTCATATATCAATTTCAAATATTTTCTAGCATTCTGTTTTGTTTTGCATTATAAGTTTATAAAAAAACGTTTGACGGTAGAAAAATGTATTCAATTAAAAAAAACTCTACGTTGCAAAAAAACATGGCTTACTATCTGTAGATTATGTAAAAAATATTTACTATTAACATCTTACGTTTTCCAATAATGTTGAAGTTTTTTTTCCATTAAGATGACTTTTATTCAACTACTGTTACTATTATATTGAATAGAATCTCTTTTTAAAACCATTGCCGAATAATTATTTCAAAATGCTTATCCATAAACTAAAGTAATACTGGTCTTTACAAGTATTTCGACTGAACAAAACATTATTGCATTATAAATAATAATATTATTTATCAGAGCTTTGGGCAACCCTAACCCCAACCGATATTTAACCGTTTTGTATGGTAGTGTAAAAAATACATTGCTTTGATTCATATCTCTAATGTTCGTTGACCAGTGATTTAAAATATCTAAAGAAATGTTCGACACGTCCACTCAAGACCAAGCACCATCTCAAACTGAAGAATGGTAGGTAAGAAAAAGACATCCCCGAAAAATGGTTACCATTTATTGGTATTATTAATTTTTTTTTTGCTTTTAAATGTAAACAATAAAATGTTTTATCACTCCAATTTTTTGTAGAAGTATTTATGATCCAATTATGCTTTAAAAATCAGTCAGAAAAAGTGGGAGAAATGGTTCATTTCAAATGGATGTACAATCATTATATTACATAAATTGGAAATTCTGCTCAATTCACTTTCTTAAACAAACCTTTATCTGCATTTCTTTCTAAGACATTAAACTTCGGTATCTTACAATAATCTCTAAAAATGATCTCGACGTAAAGCAGTTTTTCAAATTCCGTGTCAACTTCTTGCCGTGTATTCTTTAAATATGACTATTTTCATGAAAAAAAAAATGCAATAGTGTAAAAAAGCGTTTGAAAAATGTAATTATTGAAAAAAAAAATTTTTGAGTGAACGGTTCACGAGATTTAGTCGACGGCAAACGATCGATTTACTCTGTTTTCAGGCGCGAAGTAACTATATCCTCTTAAAGCAGCGGTGGGCTGCCAATATCTTAACAAGGGGCTCGGTAAATCTTATTCATTTATTTGTATCCATTTTCGCTCCCAATGTGGAGCATATGGCCTCCTAATGAAGGTGTCTCAAAAAAAGTTTTTTTTTATACGAGAACTGTTTGTTAATTAGTCGCTCAACCTTTCTTTTCCAAAGAGAGTAATAGGGATAGAATGATAAGGCTATGACAGGACTAGTGATTAACTCGTGTGAAGCCCACCATCTACAGAGATTGCATTTATGTGCCGATTTCATCTAAGACGAATGATTTTCTTATCTTAACAAGGGGCTCGCAGGCCGCGCTGAAATTTAACAAGGGGCTCGCGCGAGCACCTCCAAGCCCCCTCCAGCCCACCCCTGTCTTAAAGTGTGTAAAAACTCGGAAAAAGTGAAAATGTGGAAAATAATTTGTTTGTAGTATGTATCATTATGTTTCCGCTAATTGACAAAACAATTCTAAATACATATTTCGTAAAAATATACTGAAATATGTATTATTGTTTTTATCTTTCGCTTAATAATAAAACAAACGTTATAATTGATCATTGACATACGATATAATGAACAAAGATTTTATTTGCCATAAGTTACATTTATTTCTTGAACGGTTATTTTACAAAATGATTTATTTATTCGATTTTTCCAGACCTCGAATTTTAAAATCATTGATGTTTGCTATAAAATAGGTACAGACTCTTCTTCTTAAAATGGGTATTGACAATTAACTACTTCAAAATAATTGATAATCTATATATTAATACTCGATAATGTCCGTCCGTATGATTGTCTGATTGTCCTCGATTTCACCTCCCCCTCCTCCACCCCAGCCCCAATGTCATCATTTTTTTGTTCATACCAAAGACATACTTTTTTCGTTTGTATATGGTCGCGATTTCGCCTTTTCAATAACGTCAAGAAAGACGGTCCCCCTCCCCCCCACCATCCTGCCCCGCTGTCGTCATTAATTCATTTCTTCATTTTTCTCTGACGTCTCTATGTGTGAATTTTTGAAGTCATGACATTTTTATTTTATTATGTGTAAAAACAATTAATTTTCATACTAACCAAAAATATTCTCTCAAGCTGTGGGATTCGATATCATGCCCCAATTGTGATGCGCGACGTTCGGACAGCGACCCACTGTTCCACGAAACCAATTGATAGTAACGAAAAAAAAACTCTATTTAAATTTTTAGTGAACTAATAGTGACATCTGTGGGTGAAACCTTGCACTAAACGAATTTGAATTGTTCTGAAAATTCCAAGATTTCAAACTGCAGGGTTGTGAGAGACTATATAGGGCTGCTCAATTATATATAATAATTTAATTAACTATTTATTTATATATATACGAAAAATAGTTGTTAGCAAACATAAACATTATTCCAAAAATTAAATAATTTACAAAGACTATTTTTGCTACTACGAAAAATGGTTGTTAGCAAACTTAAAAATTATTCCAAAAATTCAATAATTTACAAAATTTCTGCTTCTACGAAAAATGTTTTGAAATGAAAAATGAAAGTTTTTGATACTTGCTTATGCATTTTTTTTTGATTTTTCTATCCAATTTATCAAATTATATAAAAGTGCAGTATTTATTACACGTTTTTTTTATACGCGTCAATTTCTGAAACCAATGTTTGGCGTAAAAAAAGGATATGGTGTAATTCCAGACATGAAATATTCCGGGACAATTTTTTTTTTTATATTAAAATTATTATTTTATTTTTAATAGCCCGCCATGATCCTTTAATCCTTGCTCTCTAAAAAAAAGGGGTTGAGCAACTGTATAACAGTCATAGAAAAAAAAAAACTCTTCAGATAAGCTACATTAGAAATCTATATGCTTTATATTAAAAGCGGATATTAAAAAAGAAGTACTATTAAATTTTGCTTTACATCTGCAAGAGCTTCAACCGAGATTCTTTTACAACAACCGAGTATGCGGACGAAGATGTGAACTCTACCAATACATAACAATCTCAATATGACACAGGATTTGGCTGAATGTTTCAAGCGTGGAAGTGAATACAACATTTCTAGTTTCCTTGGGCTCTTTCGAGTCTCATATTTTTCCAAAACCCTCATAAAGTCTTTTGAAACTGATTGAGAAGTTGATAGATTCCAAAATAATTTTAAATTCTTTGAAAATTTGGAACACGCTGTGGCCTGCCAGGGGAAGCATTTGGCCCCCGGTTTAGAAACCGTGATCTAGCACATTGACGATTAACGGTAATTCCAAATATGTATTTTATTAAAAATCAGCTATTCGAATCGTTTAAGAACTGACTATTATTAAAGACACACTAATTATTATTGTCTTATGTGGAAGATAAGTAAATGGGATTCAATGAAGAAAACAATGCATTATATATATTTTTTTACCAGTACTTAAAATATGTAATTTTTATTGCAAGTTTGAAATCTAACATATAAAAAATATTGACACATTATTTTTGTTTGAAACATTGTTAAATTTAGTTATTGTTTACTACTGGCACATAAAAAATGCAGTCGTCAACATAACGACAGCGTTATAAAATTTGATTGTGTTAGTAACTTACATTTTTAACAACTAAAGTTTATGCCACTGGTAGGTGTCTTCAGTCTTTTAAGCAACCAGTCTTGCCAAACACACAATGTTAAGTAAGTCATATTTGGCCCTGACAAAAAATGAATATTTAATACCGACATGGTAGTTAGTCAACTTATTTTTCATCATTTCTGATGGTTCTGATCCATTTGTAGTACATGAGTTATTAGATATTGATAGCCAACAACCATATTTTTAGGATCAGGTAAAGAAGAAAAAGATGAATCTCACAAAATCTATTGCATAAAACTTCATTAATCTGCGGTAGGCTTTGATTAACAATTTTTGTTCTTTTAAAGAAAAATTATTAACAAAGCCACCATGCCGAACAGTTTTATGAACAGTTCTATGCAGGGGTGGCTGGAGGGGGCTCGCGCAAGCCCCTTGCTAAATTTCACTAAGACCGGCGAGCCCCTTGTTGAAAAATATTTTTCGATCAAATTAGTATATATCTGCAATTTCTGACATATATTATCTACGACAGCTTCAGTATACACAGTAGTACATTTTTAGCCATTAAAATTGATAAGTTTACGGTAAATTGCATACTGTTACATATTATAAGTGTATCAAGTAACCATCGATTGCTAATTTAAGTATTGCATATAATTGCATAAGGGTGATAAAAAAATTCACTACTTCCCCAAAACACCGAGAATTGGTTTGAGATTAACTGAGCCCCTTGTTAAGGTTTTGGCAGCCCACCGATGGTTCTATGCAATATTTGAAATTTGTGCAGCAGATATTATTTTATCAAAGCTTAAAAATTTTCAGAAGGAAAATATTAAATCAGCAGCAATCTTTCTATATTCCTTTAAATGAGCCTTATCTTGCTGCAATAAAAATAGCTTTAAAATATAAAAGTATAATAAATAAAGTAAGAATTTCAAGAAAAAATTATCCCACAACCGTTGCTCTTACCGATCACCAGAAATGTGAAATTAGTCAAGGACAATCGATAACATTATTAACTACAGGTAACTAAATTATTTTGGTTTTAAGCATTGCTATAAATCATTATCTTAAAATAAATGTCCCTTATGATTATAACAGGTCCGTGGTCGATTCATCAATGCTATCAGCTTCGGTCAAGGAGCCAGAAACTCGACATGGACTGTATTATAAATTGATTTTTCAATAAATTTATGGATTTTTATTCCAAGGCACAGATGTCTGTGATGTTTTAATTTACTTCCATTCTTAAAACATAATGTCACGAGAGCAATTTGCTAACCGTTAGTCATATCTTAGCCCTATACTTCTGTTGCTACTCTCTTAAACAAATTAGAGGTTAAACAACTGAATGACATGTAGTAAATATTTCTTTACAAAGCCCTAAAGCCCGGAATAATTTGAGAACTGAGTTTATAATAGTTTAACATATGCCGTAGCATAATAGATAAGAAAACAAACTAATGTATTCATACGGTTAAAAAAAAGTTTTTCGCAGTTGCTTCTAGTCCTTTCAAAAATAAAATACTCATTTTTATTAATTCCACTTTTATTTAATAAGATCGTGACTGGTTTCAGTGATGAGGAGGATTACCAATTGAAAAGAGAATAGAATATTAGTGTTTTTCATATTGAATAAAAAATTACTACAAATATATATATTTTTTTTAATATAATGCCTTTACACCAATTATTGACTGTGAACTAAAAGTTGCTCATAATATATACAATACAAAGAAAGTGAATTTTAACAAAGGTACATGTTAATTAATAAATTACAATAAAATTAATTAATAAATTACAACATAATAATAAAAATATTCTTGAAGTTGACCATCTTAATTAAACTTTCATACCCGTATAAATTCAATGGCTCAAAAACAACTATTAAGCATTTAAGTAAAGTCAACCCTCCTATAGCGTACTTTCCAATAGCGACTGTGGCAGATTTTCATATAGCAGTGCCTCCTATAGCGAATTTTCTACAAAACACTAAATTTTCGTGGTTAAATCAGAATAATGGTAAATGTATTATGTTATACATACATATTTAAATACACCCATTGAAAAAATAAGTGCATCGAGGAAAAAAAGGGGTTAAAGATCATGACACATGCTTTTGTTCACAAACTAAATATAGAAGGTCATAATATAAAAATGGAAAAAATGCTTGATTTGGCTTTCGTAAAACATAATTGAAAAAACCGAACCTAAAATTTTGTAAGGGTGCCTAACTTTCCATATGAAACTCTTCTATGGTGCGGTCCCTATTTCCACGCTTTAGGAGGGTTGACTGTACTTATAATTGTCAGAATACCGACAGAATGTGTTAAGTTGTTATTTTTGGCAATAATGAAATTTAAACATTTCGATTTATGCACTATAACTATTGCTTATCAATCTAGGCACTTTGTGAAATTCAACAATGATTTGAGAGTATTATTTGCAAACACGGCTCATTCTGAAATGGTTAAAAATTGAAACTTGATTTTCATTTTCTAAAACAACATACATTTTAAAAGTTTTTTTTTGTTTTACATTACTTTGAAATGATATTTTGTATGTTATCAAGCCGTGTTTAGAATAAGCCTTCCTAGTATAGCGTAGTTCAATGTTTACTTAGAAGCAAGGAATGATTACCGCCTTGCCAATAACACATAGGCAAATAAAAATGGAATTTTCTGTGACCCGCAGATAAAGTATTTTAAGACTAGTAGAATGTTTCAAGAGCTGACTATTTTAATTTGTTTCAGATGCAAAAATTTGGTTACGCCTTAACAATAAACCCGTTGGTTAAGACAGCTACAGGTTTCGATGCATCTATCACGAAAGCGTGTTCATATACAACCTCTTCAATGGATAATCCAGGCAATGTGTCTTTTAACACATTAAAATATGCGGCGGGTGCCCAACCATCGTATTTATTGTAAATGATTCTTAACAGAGACTTATTTTTCTTAAAGTTTTCTATATCCAGTTCTTTAACATGATCCATTTCGTCATATGCCATATAAAGAACATTATTTATAACAGACGGGCGTATATATTTCAAAGTAACAGGTAACAGTGTGCTAGGTAAGCCTTTAAAATAAAAAAAAAACAGAATTATCCACTCTTTAAGAAACAATGGAGTGGAATACAGTAGATAGGTAAAGAAAAGTATCAATGGAGTTATTTTTCTTGCGACTCGATTAATCCAGAATCCGTTGGTTGTGTTTGCCATTTTTTGAACGGTGGGAAAAAGTAAATTTTCTGTTTTGATTCTAGGCCCAAGTTCGGGGTCTTTTAATATTTCCATTGTAATCCATGCACCGATAGAATGTCCCACCAAATGTATTTTTGTAGTCGACGTAGTGAATTTTTTGATAAATGATATCTTATGTTCGAGTTGATCATTTAAATTATACGAAATATCATTATTTTTAACTTTCTTCATGAATCCATCAGATCCGCTTACTTCATTCTCCTCATGACCGGCATGCCCTGAATAAAAAAATACAAGTCACTTGAGTAATAAGATAGGTAATATAGACGCAGGAAGCTCATTTCACAACTAAAATTATAAATAGTTATCGTATAGTAGAACGTGGAAGTGTTCAAATATACCACGGGTTCCCAACCTGGGGGTCGCGAAGGGTTTTTTGGGGGGTTACCGACTTTTTCGATTTTGGATTTGAACAAAAGGAGTTTCGGAGACAATCTAGGGAAAAAGTACAACAAATCGAGGATTTCAAATTCCTCGGGGGTCCCCTAGTCACATGGAATTTATAAAATGGGTCATCACCCGAAAAGGTTGGGAACCTATGACATATGCACTATTAGCTTTAAGCGTAAGGCTTCTTATTTTATTTTCAAAGAGACGCGTAGGAACACAAAGTTTGGAGACCACTGTTCTAAGCTCATAAAAGATGTACTGCTATGTAATTGTTATGTTAAAATTAGAGAGAAATGTAATTCCATGTCTATATATGTAAAGGTGAATGCCCAATAGCATTTAATAAACTGTATGACAATCAATATTTGTGAGAGCATCCACTCTTTCATTAAAATTCTGCATAATCAATTGCCGCCTGCGTGGTCTAATGTCAACGCTGTTGGCTTAGAACATAGAGGTCACCTGTTCGAAGTCCAGTATAAACAATTTTTATAGATTGATTTTTATATCAATTTATGAATTTCTATTTGAAGGCATGGATATATGTGATATGTTGAATTCTCCTTCCCACCAATCCTGACCTAAAAAAACAGGGGATAGAGAGTGATCAGCTAATTCCTGTCCTAGCCCTATCCTTCTAACCCTACTCTCTAAGATTGAGCAACTGAGTAACAATCACTACTCGTAGAAACACTTCTCTCAAGATAAACTTCATTACGAGGCTATATGCGCTACATTGGAAACGGACAAGGTAAAAGAAAAAAGATTTATATCATCAAGTACAATAAATTCTACTTCATTTAATTCTATGATAAATTTACTGCAAATGGATAAAAATCATAATCTTTTACCGAGTATATTTAAAATTACGAAATTATTATTTAAATCAGTTTATGCAATCTAATCAGCAACCACTTCAACAATGATATGTAAATAAATCACCATTTCTGCTTAATTTTATTATAATGAGCTATTTTAACATTGATATCAGCATTTTATAACTCTGTTTGAAATTAGTTATTTCAATTGATATTCTTTATT
Source organism: Himalopsyche anomala (assembly GCA_031772345.1). Classification (NCBI taxonomy): domain Eukaryota; kingdom Metazoa; phylum Arthropoda; class Insecta; order Trichoptera; family Rhyacophilidae; genus Himalopsyche; species Himalopsyche anomala. Next base: position 3,968,734 of record CM062844.1, on the reverse strand, counting down.
AAATGTCAAACTCAATATTTCATAAAAAATTATCATAACGTGTTCTGTGACGACATGGAATCTGAATTTTCACCAAAATGAAGACAATGGAACGACTTAAAAAAATAATATCTCCGTGCATGTTTGCACAAATTTGAACAATGTAACCAAGTTTTCAAAACAGCTAAGAACCGCAATAAGGATGATAGAAATTTTAAGACTAAACACATTCCACTCCGTGTGCACAGCCTCATTCGTTCCCATGTTCTTTTGAGAAAGCGATAAACGTACTCAAGACATTAATATGATCAGTTGTGCTAAATAAACACAAGTCATTTGAGTCAGGTTTTAGCGAAATAAATTTTATATTGTATATATAGTATTAGCCCCAAATAAATGAATGGTGCTTTAGATTTTCAGATAATAGCAGTGTTTAATACAACGCACCAATAACCCATACAGGCAGATCTGACACACCATGGAGTTTTTCTGCATACGTGTAATAAAACCCGATAAGGCCTGGGTTTCCTGGTATACATATGATAACTTCTTCGGGAACATTCTCATCTATGCCTCGACCCCAACAGGCTATGTGGGAATCAATCCCATCAATATCAATGAACTTGTCGAACTGCATAGCCATTTTTTTACAATTAACTCCAAACGAGCCCCCAGTATCGTTTTTATACGAAATATGCCAACTGCCTTAATTTAAATTAAAAACTCGTAGAATAGCAAAACTGATATTATCATTATTATATTTGCTATATATGCTTTACAACATGCTACGATATTTCTACGCGAGAAATTTCTCTATAGGCTAAAAACAACGTCGAGACTTGAAATCTTTTAGAACAGATTTGATTTTTGCAATAATTAACACAATATGTCACTGATATATTATGCGAAATGTGAAACATAATTATTGCTATAAAAAGGTCACCATCGTATATGAAATAATTTGAGCTCTGTTCCTTTATATTGTTTAGTTATCTCTGATATTGTTTCTGGTTCATTTGGAACATCACAAGAGATCTTGCCAGGTGGAGGAAGATTGGCGGAACAATATTAATTTTCGTATCATAATTTCTTTTTAGATATAGAAAAAATGAATAGGATAGATACCATATTTACAAATATTGTGTATTTTTTTTTGACTAGAACATGGCATATACAATAATTGGCAATAATCAGATTATTTCGCTACAAAACTAGTCCTAATAATATTTCAACCTAACCTAACCTTACTTATCCAAACATTATGTTTTAAATAAATATTCTTACATTGAAATACGTAACCTAATATTTAAAAAATGATGTGTTAAACGAATTCATATTTTCTTAAACATAATTGGAAAACTTTATTTAAAACTTATTATTGTGTATGCCATATTATAGTAATTTTTATTTTCCATAATATTTTCAAATATTATATTTTAAAGGCCTGTATTTAATGGGTCTGTATTTAATTCGCAGTGTGGTCAGCAAATTAAATGAATTGTCAGTAGTATATCAAAATGGTCAGTTAATATTATGAACGATCTGTATCCACTGTATCAGTATGAATGTGGTCAGTTATACAATAAAACGGTTAGTGACTTATGTTAAGCGGTTGGTATTTAAGCAAAATAATCAGTAATTTAGATAAATGGCTAGTTTTATTTTGACAACTGGTGAATTTTATCAAAGATGGTCAAAATTTTTACCAGTAATATGAAAAATAAACACATGAAATAGATTTATTCCTTAAGTTAAGGTATTTAAAAGCAGATAATACTATTTTAATAAGTCTGAGTTATTAAACACACATTAGTTGGTCCGTTTTATTAAACACACATTAGCTTAAAATAAATATTGATTCTTTCTTAAAAATAATAATACACGTTTGACAGGATATTTCATTTATAATGTTTTACTAATGAAACCTTATATTTGTTTGACGTTGCTCTGATACTTAAAACTAATTTGTTGTTTTTTAATAATATTGTATTATAAAATAAATCTTCCTGCTTTCTACCAAAACTTGATAGTTATAAGTAAGGTTATATTTTTGAATATTCGTCGTCATATTTCAAATATGCTCTATGGTTTGTTTAAAGTTCAGTTTGACCAGTTTAACGTTTACATTCCCGATCTGTCAGCCGTTCAGTGTACACCTCGCTACTAACGCTACCTTCGCCGATACTCAACTCGTAAAACACCGACCGCCGCTATTCTCATTTGACCACCGCTTCTAGACACCTGTAACCCGTACGACCAACAAATCTACAGACCCAACACCGACTTTCTACACCCGATCAAAAATTGCAACAATAAAAATGGAACATAATTACAGCCGCTTCGCCTCGGCTATCGATACAGATCTATCAACCGTACTAACGCCGGAAGAATTTCAGAAAGCAACGGAACCGATTGAAATCACCGATGAGACCAGCCCTAACTCGGTATTATTTAAAATTAACGACCTACTCCACTCAGGAAAAGATGGAAAAGGACTGATTTCGGTAGAATCACTTCTGACACTTTACCAACTCCTAACGCTTGCCTTCTCACCACACACGGAGAAGAAGTACCAGGCAAATAGCCTGAAAAAAATTATAGATGAAAAAAACACTCCCATAGCTGACATGGCATGGGAAGACATGACTTGCGATACGGACTCAGACGACCATCACAACAACAACAACGCCTCCAAAACCCCGAAAAGAAAGAGAAAAATGAGGTCCGAAGAAGATGAAGAGCCTTGGAGCGAAAATTTAAAAACAATAACTGCCAGACGCACCAGAAAAGTAGAAAAAAAAAGAAATCAACCCTCACCCACAGCCGACACTGTTGCAAAACAAAAAAAGGAGACGACAACACCCAACACCCCAGTATCACTGACCCCGAAAAACCCGGCGACCCCTCAGAAGAAAAAAAAAAAAACGATAAGATTCCGCCGATAATCCTTCACCACAAACGTGACTTTATCACAATAGAGCGAGATCTAAAACTGGCAGGAGTCGAAAGGATTCACCGCCACAGACCAAAAAGATACAATACGCCTTAACACCGAGACAAGCGACATATTTCGCAATGCCGTATCTTACCTGGAAAAGAGGAAAATAGCATTCCATTGCTACTTGCTCCAGGACGAAAAGACCTATAAAATTGTCCTCAAAGGAATACCCGAAGACTACGAGGAGGACGAAATCCTGGCGCTCCTGAAAGAGGAAGGCCACCCTGTCCTAAGAGTCCAGCGCATGAGAAAGGGGCCTCTCAGAACTCCGCTCACACTCATGCTGCTGGACGTAGAGAAGTCTGAAGAAAGCCGCAAGACATTCAACATCCAAAGACTAGGACACATCAATGTCTCAGCGGAAACGCTGAGACGAAAGACAGAACTGGGGCAGTGCCACAACTGTCAAATGTATGGACATTCCCAGTCTGGATGTCACGCCCCAGCACGATGCGTCAAATGTGGCAAAGACCATCACACAGACAGCTGCACCAAAAATAGAGAGGATGGCCCAGCCACTTGTGCCAACTGCACAGGACCACACCCCGCTAACTATAAAGGTTGCCCGAAACATCCCCGGGCTGGAAAGCCAACGTACCGCGTCAGTGACTGGCCAGCACCATCCTGGAGGGTCGAAATGGACTCCCACCGGACATCCACACAGACGACACCAAAACACTACCAAACCCGACCGCAAAATAGGACATGGGCAGCAACCGTGTCCAACACTACGCAGCTGAGACCGACAACCAGGCATGTAAGTACCGCCTTCCCACCTCCTCCCCTCCCACGCGTGGCTGCGCGTGATCAGCTCCTGGACGAGCTCGTAAGAACTCTCCAGGAGTTCATTGCAACCAGCCAGGCAATGCTACTTCGCGTATGCGAAACCATACAAGCGACCAACGCCCAACACCATTATGGCTCGCGCTAAAAAATGACCTACTTTACTACAAATAGCGTTCTGGAACGCAAACAGATCAATAAAACATGATAAAATCGAGGTGCAAAATTTCCTTAATACACACAACATTGACGCCCTACTCGTCAATGAAACGCATCTCAAACCCGCGACACCGCTTAACTTTGCGAATTACGTTACGCATCGAAACGATTGATTGCACGCGCGTTGCGGCGGAACCGCAATCATAATAAAATCACACATTGACCACTGTGCCATCTCTCAACAGCCAAGACCTAACTCCTGCCCGCTAGAATCAACCGCGATATGCTTTAACACGAAAAACGCCGACAAAATTAAATTAGTTTCATTTTATTGCCGATCAGGAAATCATCGCCTGAATACAACAGACCTAGACAGTCTGCTAATGAACGACATACCGGCTACCGTCGCAGCAGGTGACTTTAATGCAAAACACTCAGCATGGAACAGTCGCCAAACAACAGCCTGCGGAAAGATGGTACACAAGTTTGCACTCGATAACAACGCCATCATATCAGCTCCCTTTGTGCCAACAATGTACCACACACAATCAAACACAGCGGATGTGCTTGATTTTGCATTATTAATCGCGATGTCGCATACACCGCAAATAAGGGTCGTTGACGAACTAAACTCAGACCACCGGCCGGTCCTTCTTTACCTCGGTGACCCCCTAGATCCACTTGCTATTGTGCCGAATAATACCAGGACCAAAGTATCCTGGGAAGACTACAGCACACACATTATAAACAAACAACCTTCATAGCCCAATCAATCTCGCCTGTGCGGCGGATATTGATAAAGCAATTACCGATCTGACGGATTCAATTCGCGCCGCGAAAGAATCCGCCACGACCGCCGTTCACGCAAACGAGTATAGACCCGATATCCCGATTAGAATTAAAAATTTAATTAGGGAAAAAAACCGTGCAGCAAAGGAATGGCAAAAACGTGCCAATCCGATAGTGAGAACGCACTAAAACCGACTCATCGCGGAGATTAAAATGGCGTTAAAAGAACACAGCGATTCTTCTTATAACACATATCTCATGGGTTTGGAAAAAGGAGGCGACCCCTTCTGGACCCTCAGCAAAGCAATCAGACACAAAAAATGCCCCATTCAACCACTTAACGGAAGCAATGGCCCGATGTATACAGCCGCGGAAAAAGTAGAAACCTTCGCGGAATCACTCGAGAAACAATTCTCTCCGAATGCATTCGACCCCATCGACCTTGCGCTTAAAAACCGCATAGAAAACATATCCGCTAAATACATTAGAATCACTGAAGAGATCACAACATCTCCATCCGCGACATCTATCGAACCCGCAACCACGGGTGAGATAGAAACTAGAATCAAACTTTTATTGAATCGTAAAGCCCTCGGCAACGATGACATAAAACATAACGAGCTTAAACACCTTCCCGAGAACGGTGTCGAAGCACTCAAATCGATCATAAATGCATGTCTACTCGTCCAACACTTTCCGAACACATGGAAAGCCGGGGACGTCATTCTCATTCCCAAACCAGGCAAACCACCTGCAATTCTAGAAAATCACAAACCCATCAGCCTACTCCCGACGATGGGTAAGCTTTTGGAACGTGTAATTAAATCCCGACTGGAAGAATTTGTATCGGAAAAAAAACTCATACCGGATGAGCAACACGGCTTCCGAACCTAACATTCCACAAACCACCAATTACTTAAAGTTGTTGAATACATCACCGAAGGCTTTAACCGCCGATGTTTTACTACAGGCCTGTTTCTAGACATAGCCAAAGCCTTCGATAAGGTTTGGCATGAAGGTATGATTGTTAAACTTTCCGAGGCCGGCCTCGAACAACCGATGATTAAACTAATAAACTCATTCATGTCAAACAGAACTTTCCGCGTGAAAGTTAACGGCAAAAAATCGACGACGCGAACGCCAACAGCAGGTGTGCCACAGGGATCCGCCTTATCACCCCTGTTGTACAACCTTTATACTCATGATATTCCTATTCCAACATACATTCCCGGTAGCAATGAAACAATCATTGCACAATACGCCGATGATACAGCCATCCTAGCAAGATCGCTAAATAGAAACAGAGCCACCGCGCTTGTACAAAAGGCAAGCGAGGACATACACGCCTGGTGCGCCGAATGGCGCATTAAGTTCCATCGGGAAAAAAGTACTGCAGTGACCTTCAGTCGCAGAACTCACAGACATGATAAGAATATTAAAAGCATTCGGATCATTGGCGGATCCAGAAATTGTCCAAGGAGGGGGCCATTCAATTCGAAAATAAACATCATAAAAAGATAATACATTAAAAAATAGATGATTTAAAAATAATATATCTATATAAAAGTAGTCAATACATAATTAAGTATGTATTCTATAAAACATCGTAAACTAAACAATTAAAGATCCCATTTCACAATAAAGTTTTAATAAAGTAGAAAAATGAAGAAAAAAAATCTCCTCAGGGGGAGGCCATGGCCCCCATGGCCCCCCCCTTGGATCCGCCAATGATTCGGATGCACAACACAAACATCCCGTGGGCCAAAAAGGTTAAATACCTTGGACTCACCTTAGACTTGCGACTTAACTTCAGCAGTCACATAACTGCAAAAAAAAAACAGGCATCAACTATCATGGGCCAACTCTATCCCATGCTAGGACACAATAGTAAACTCGCATTGAAAAGCAAGCTACTATTGTATACCGCGATAACACGACCAATCATGACCTATGCATGCCCAATATGGGCACACGCAGGTATGCATCATATCCATATCAGTGCAAACCTACAGACACATCAGGACTTCTTAAAAGTACTTATTGGTCTGGAATTTGGGTCACATACAGATAGACAGATATCACATTTATTAATAACATTTTTAAATTACAGTTGTAGGAGTACATATCAAACAATATTCTTTCTCTTATAATAAGAACAAACTATTCCATGAACTTGTAAAAACTACATGAATCTGTCAACTGTGGAAACAATACAAACTCTATAATTTGGATGCTTATGAACATACTCATGTTAATAAAAACACAATAATCCTTTGTACTTCATTCCACTTTATTTAATATGTCAGGACCGGTTTCGCTCATAACGAGCATCGTCAACTGATAAGAAATATAATTTAACAGTGCTATTTATACAAAAATGAATAGTTATAAACAACAATTGGCATTGAAAAGAAAATACCAATTACATTAAAAGTGATTCTAAAATAGCACAAAATTAAAATGTTTAACACATCTAACATATAATTAAAAAGTCATCTCAGATTAATAAATTTAGAATGGGAATTGAAAGTAATTACAAACATAATTAAAATTTAAAATATATATAGGTATGTATATATATTTTATATAAAATATATATAGGTATGTATGTATGTATCTTTGTTAGAATTGATATGGTCTTTGAAAAATTTCTTTTTCAGAATCTTCCTGGCTGTCGATTTTGTTTAAGTATGTACACTTACCAACTACTTGGAAGAGGGGAAATTTTCTTAACTATCATTAAGCCTATTCACTATATTATTGTCATTATTAATGTCATTATTTTTATTGTATCACTTTGTCAAAGAATTCCCAAATTTTAATTATGTTTGTAATTACTTTCAATTCCCATTCTAAATTTATTAATCTGAGATGACTTTTTAATTATATGTTAGATGTGTTAAACATTTTAATTTTGTGCTATTTTAGAATCACTTTTAATGTAATTGGTATTTTCTTTTCAATGCCAATTGTTGTTTATAACTGTTCATTTTTGTATAAATAGCACTGTTAAATTATATTTCTTATCAGTTGACGATGCTCGTAATGAGCGAAACCGGTCCTGACATATTAAATAAAGTGGAATGAAGTACAAAGGATTATTGTGTTTTTATTAATATAATGCCTTTCCACCAAGTATTGACAGTGAACACCCTAAAAGTGAACATACTCATGTATTGGTTTAATAAGTTCAATGACTACTGCAATGCTCTTTTTAAATTACATGCTGTTGACTGATTAAAAATTTATCCCTTAGTATTGGTGAGATTACTCAGTGAGTTATTTAACTTATTTTCATTTAAAAATGAGAGCTATTAATTTTACAATCCATGCCATAACCTGTTGGCGCAATTGATGGAGTAAAAAAACAGTTGTTTCGGCAGATTCGTCGATGTTATCCTACCTATTTATTAGTTATGACCATATTTATAACTTTTTCACAGGACCAACCTCTATTTGCACAGCAAATTTCAACAGTAATATCTGCCGAAACGTAAATACGTTGTTTTCACACATTAAAGTGATTTTTTTTAACAAAAATTTTAATATCGTAAAACACGCGGCAATAGAACCCAAAGTGATGATGAAAAAAAGGATAATACATATATATTTTTTTCTTATTCTGTAATAAAGAAAGGATGGGTATTCACAAATTTTGAACAACTATTTCCCACTACTTAGGGTAAAAGTTATGATGATTTAAAGAAGACAGGACTTTTATCAAGTACTTTTGGCATATTCGCCCCGTAGCCAATGTGCTTATAATGTGATTATTTTAAATGGACTAAAGATATTTAGCCGCCTGTGTGGTCGAGTGGTCAACGTCGTTGGCTTCGGTTACGGAGGTCGCGGGTTTGAATCCCAGTACGGACAGTTTTATTAATTGATTTTTCAATCGATTTATGAATTTCTGTTCGAAGTTCTGTCCACATAAACCAAATATTTATTATTATTGTTATTATAATTTCATTCTTTATTTTACATACCTAAGAAGCGTAATTGTCTTTAAGAAGCGTCAGAAATACTCCAAAACCACAAAGCGGAGTGCGAAACGAATTCCTTATACTGTCACTAATCAACTCACTCACGTCTACAATAACTTTCCGGGATTGAGGTCTACCTTCCATCACGGTAAATTGAAAGCTAACAATATTTATGTTGACAAAGAATGAAATTATAATAACAATAATAATGAATGTTTTGTTTATGTGGCATATGTTTTTCTATTGGTATCATTGACGCGGCGGCCATGATGGATTATCTGTCAGTGAGTTTTCTACTCTAAAGTAAAGGATAACCGACAATAGTTGGTTAGTTAATTAGTGGTGGTAATAGATAGATTTTTCGCTGAAATGGCATGACCTCTAAGAATTGTTTTATCATTCCAGAAAGCCTGTTATATTCAATACCAGTGACCAGTGCTGCCTCGGCAGCCAACCAGAGATTAACCCAACCCGGTGAAATCAAGTAAGTAATTGTGGGGTTATAATGCAAAACGTATTATTATAAACTTTTCAGTAGAGGCAAAAACTATAGCGAACAACACAAACATAATATTATGATTGAATCAATTAAAAATCATACAATAAATTATTTTGAAATCATTTACCTACTTCATAAACTTGGCATATGGTAAAAAATATTTTAAATTCGTCATTTTAATGTATTTTTTTTTCAAAACGCACTATTTCCTGGAACTATGTGTACTATGTGTACAGAAAATAAACTTATTTTCTATTTTTTTTCAAACAATATAAGAAAATATATTTAGTGAAACAAGTTGGTAAAAAATGGAAAAAAAATACAAAAGAAATTATTTTTCAACAAAATAAGAAAAATGATATTATTTTATCCTAAGCAAAAAGACGATTTGAAACCAATGCGTCGGTGTAAGTATTTTTTCGACTCAGCTCTAGCTGCGTGACTTATAATTTGGGTAAATATCAAGTTTCATTGAAGAATTCACAAATCAATTGCAATTCATCCCTGAACATTCAATTACAAGTCATCCCTAAATGTTCGGAGAAATATGTATGATGAATTATAACAATATGGCTGTCAAATATCTCAAGTAAGCCGAAAAACAAATCTCATTTCCACACACGTCTGATCGATTTTGATTCGGTCGTTAGTTTGGTCCGCTTCCTGATTTGGTTTCCTGTCAGGAATAAACAAAAATATTATCCTTTCTTCAACTGTTTTCAGAGCAGATCACAATGTTTAAAATATACAGTCAAATTTGCCAACATTTGACAGCTCAATACAGTGTGTTTTGCAACATGTAACATGTAACATGAAAATAGTGCGTTTTGCAAGAAAAAGTAGATGATTTCTCGTTGGAAATAGTACGTTTTGCAGAAAAATACGATTTTCAAGTTGAAAAACGACGGTGTTCTAAACATTTTATCCTTAAACTAATAATACCAGTTCATTTATTAGGTTTAAATTACCCTATCTGCATACTAGAGGTCTGCACGGGCCAAAATTTTACAAAACTACCCGGTCCGAGCCCGAAAAACTCACACCCGACCCGGCCCGGGCCCGAGTCTAATACCGCACTTGTTACCCGAACCCGACCCGAAACACCGAGAAATTTGAAATCCTCGATTTGCTATACTTTTTCCCAGATTATCTCCGAAAGTCCTTTTTTTTTTTTTAGCTCACCGAGGAATTTGAAATCCTCGATTTGCTATACTTTTCCTCAGATTATCTCCGAAAGTCCTTTTTTTTTTTTTTTAGCTCACCGAGGAATTTGAAATCCTCGATTTGCTATACTTTTTCCCAAGATTATATCCCTAATTCCAAGGCCCGGCCCGGCCCGAGCCCGACTCTCAATTGCGCTCACCCGCCCGAGCCCGGCCCACGGGCCGGGTCGGGTAAGAGCCCGGGCCCGTGCAGACCTCTACTGCATACCTAACTAAATATCGCTCATTTTGGAAATAGTATGTTTTGCATTATAGCACCACAATTACATCTTATTAGCATTTCAAACAAATCGTCAAAAACTTATCTGCCACATAAGCGGATGCAAGATGCAGAGCTTGGCTTATAAATTACAATTCAACATATTATGCTCCGTTCACAAATAGATTTTTTTATGAAATAGCATGACTTCTAAGAATTGTTTTATCATTCCAGATATCTTCTCACCTCGGTCGTTGTTGCGATTACCACCAGCGACCAGTCCTGTGTAGACATCCAACATAGTGAATTCTACATAGTGAAGTAATTGTAATTTAAAACAATGTTATTTTATTACATATTATGTAGAAACATTCCATAGAGACTGACAAAACAAACATTTGTCTCTACGTTTATTATTTTTACATACTCTCGACCTTGTGTCAGTTGATGGTCGATGATTTATCAGAACATGCAACAACACACAAGATACAAATGAATTAAACGATGGCTACTTCCACCAAAAACCAAAAGAAACGTTGACGAGTTAATATTATTATATACCGAAATGCCTTCTATTTTATGTATAACAAGCCATTTTTACTAATATAGCAGGGTATATTATCTCCCCTGTCTTCCCTGTACTACGTATTTTTGTGCCAAATAAGTAATAAATATAGTGATTAGCTATCCGTAATGAATAAAGCGATAGAAGTCTACAGGATGAAAATGATCCGGATGCCAGCAAATTATCTTACTTGCTTGAGGATTCTACTTCACCTTTAAAATATAGCAGAAGCCTTTTCAAATCTTATACCAGTCCACTCAAATATAATCAGAGTCGTAGGCACATAAAAAGTCCTGCAAGATCAACCACAAAGTTAAATTTCACAACGGGTTAATCCAGTTCAGGCTAGTCAATAAGTAATTTTGTGAAAGGTTAGCTAAGATGAAGTACTTAATGACATTGTTTTTGATTGCAGTGGTATCGCTAATAAGGTAAAAGGGTAAAAGTGAGTTAAAGCTAGTCATGGATTATTTCGGCGAAAAACTTCACAAACTAAGCTAAAAACAATGCCACGATTTAAAATTATTTTTTGAGAGCTTGATAATCGCTTTAAAATCACACATTAATACGTTATAATTATGTTTATTATTCCTTGAAATCAGGTTCCAACTTTCTGATTTTATTCAGATCCAGATGTTACAAACGAAATTAGTCATTTTTTTCTTTTTTATTTATCATGTTCAAAAGTTTTTATTTTTACACACAATTTGTAATTCTTAATTTTTTTTAACTTTTTAAGAATCTTCACATTAATAGCCGATATAATAATCACAAATGTGTCCTTCACACTGTCCACTTTGCCCAATGTAACGCTTTATATTGAACAGCATATTTTTTGACCAATGCTGACGTTTTATTTTGAATCGCATATTTCGTTCGTCCAATTGGAATGCTATATCTTTTTATTCAAATTTCCTGGCTTAGAACAAAATGATTGTAGTAAATGCTATAATAATATTGAGAAAACTGAAATTGAAAGTTTGTATCGCTTACGAAATTTTTCAAATAATCAGACACTTCGATTATTGAAAGATATAATTATATTTCGCGTTCAGCCTTGAAAACTTTTTGCATGAAAACATGCATTCAAAATATTTTAATTATGGTATGGACTTTTATACTTTTTTTCGACTGCAGGGCTGTCGATATTGGATATAGCAGCTCATCAGGGTAGCTCAATTATGATTTGTATGAATATATTTATTTTATCAAAATTTAAAAAAAAAGATTTTTTATGTATGTAAAGCAAATATACTTACTTAATATACTTAATTAATATAATACTTAAGCAATGTCTTGGGTCGAATATTTTTGGACATTTTACATAAGTTTTCATTATTTTAAATATAACGAATATTCTAATTATGATATGAATATTTTATAGAAACACATTTTGACTTTTTTTCATACATTTTGATAAAATATGCAATTAATTTCGACTATTTTGCATTTGTTTTTCGAGACAATTTTCCTTCTTATATCAAATATGATTTTTTATAGAAAAAATATTTGGTACGACACCTCCCCCAATTGTTTTTTTTCATCCTACATGTGACCTGGTTTCTCAACATTTTAAGAGTCGACACCCCCCCTGCCTTGATGATTTTTGTCATTCCATATGCAACACGGATTCTAAGAGTCATTTATTATTATTTATAAATCACAAATTTTAAGAGTCGACACAGACCCGGACCGGTTTCGCTAATGGTGAGCATTATAAACTGGTCTATATGGTTTATGTTACTTTCGCGACTCGACACCCCTGCTATCTCAAGATTATTTTCACATTATTTTTTTATTTATACTAAAACTACAAATAAAATAATAACATCTTTTTTACTATTGATCGAATTCTTTTTTAACCTTTTGAGCAGAAATTTTTATTTATTAAATTTGGTTTGGACGTAATTTTTGATTATTTACAGTTCAGTGAAATCCTGTTTTCACGACCCCGGAATTTTCCGCTATTTGCATATTTTGTTTTGGAATCCCGATGTATTTTAGTTATTTTAGAGAATTGGGTGTATTTCTTAAACAATCCATGTAGAGAATTAATCACGTTTAGATTTTCTGGCTTATTAAATAAATAGGTTTGCAATTTTTTTTTCACGCCAGTAAATTTTCTGACTATTTAAAAATGCAACAAAAATCCACTCCGTTGAGGGCAACGGGCTTACAGCTAACGTTAACAACACAACTAAAGTTGTTACGCTATGGAATACACCCTATAAAAGAGTGTGGTACCGTAGCAGGTGGTGGTGGGTACAACGTTGAGTACCCTAGGGAAAACAAAAAAAGAAAGTTTATTAATTATATGTTATTAGATTATATACATATATAATAAGTATGCATTCAATTGTTCATGCCAGTAAATTTCTGACTTTTCTACAATGTAACAAAAATCTCACGTTGCTGGCAACGGGCTTACAGCTAGTGTTACTAATTAACACAAACGCTTAAAGAACGCTGAATGAAAATGTCACATTTTCTCAGTTTCTCGAAAAGTGAAGTAAACCAAATTTGAAAATTACCTCCTGAATTGTCTATCGCCTTATAATTTTTGCATTTATGTTCCAGGGTATTGTTTGGAATTCTTCAATGGTTCTTGCCCCAGCCTGCTGAATTTATTAGTCAAGAAGTTTTTCATATTAATTGTGTTCTATCTAATTATATCTGTATACATCGGTAAAAAAGTGTGAAATATATCACAACAAAAAAATAACAAATATTTAATTCTGTATAATCCCCTTCCATGTTCTTTTTTAGTTGATGAATAAGTTCAGATTTTATTTTTTATTTAATCGGGTAACAAGAATAGTCCTTTGGAAGAATTGAGCCCCCAGTGCAAATCTACTACAGACACATCAGGACTGCTTAAAAGCCTCAGAGGTGATCTGTTTGTGAAACACAATCTCATCGTACTGATTGGTCTGGAATTTGGGTCACATACAGATATCACATTTATTAATAACACTTTTAAATTACAGTTGTAGGAGTACTTGTCAAACAATACTCTTTCTCTTATAATAAGAACAAACTATTCCATGAACTTGTAAAAGCTACATGAATATATCAACTGTGGAAACAATACAAACTATGATTTGGATGCTTATGTACACTTATATGCAGGGCTTTTTTTACCCTGTAACGCAGCGGAACGGCGTTCCTGCACCTTTTTTTCTCGAATTTTTACGAGATTAACGATCCAACAAGAGACAAAAATGATAAGTGTACGTACGAAAGCCTTAGGAGAATTTTAACATCTAGTACCTTCTTATTGGATCTTGGATTGATGAGTGATGCTTTACAGGAATTATCAGAATTTAGTTTAGATTTACAAGATCGCAATGTTACACTTTACATTGCAAATCGAAAAATAAATGCCCTGGTTCAAATTTTTGAAGAAATAAAACATAGTTTTGGACCGTATTACATATGTGCCGCAACTGCTGTAGGCAGGGATGGGCTGGAGGGTGCTCGGGGGGGGGGGGGGGGTGCTCGCTCAAGCCCCTTGTTAAGATAACAAAATCATTCGTCTTAGATCAAATCATCACATAACTGCAATATCTGTAGTTGGATAAATTTGAAAATTAGTTGTCGTTTCATTTTTTCCGTGAGTCCCAGTACGAAAAAACATTTTTTCAATCGATTTATCTATTTTCTGTTCGAAGGAATGGGTGTTTGTGATGTCTTAAGATTGCCTCCCACTCTTCCGATTCTTCAATTCAACTAGGCGCTACTATTAGTTAATCACTAGTCCTGTCTTATGATTATCATTTTATCATTACTACTCTCTTTGGAAAAGAGAGGTAGAGTGACTTAGTAACAAGCAGTTCTCGTAGAAAAATAACTTTCGTTGAGATACCTTCATTAGGAGGCCATATACTCGACATAGGGAGCAGACACGGATAAAAAATGGATAACATTTACCGAGCCCCTTGTTAAGATATTGGCAGCCCACCGCTGGCTGTAGGCGATCTGCGTTTTCGTGGAGTTACACTTCACAATAAGTTTTCGAAAAATAATAATCCTATTGACCCGAAACTATTTTTTTTACACGTTGAAAGAGACAATAAAGAAGATGTGGAATTTGCACTCTCAGCTCGAGTACTCAATGAAAAATATTGGTCTGAAAATATTGATAATCAGTTGACATTTGAAGAAGTAGAAATTAGAAACATCTCAATCAGATTACAATTGGACGAACGAGAAATGATCCGTGGATTTCGCCAATATATTCTCGAAAAGAAATATCCGGAAAAACTTCTTCGTTTAATTTGTGCGCTGAATTCTACACCCATTTCTTCAAGTGAATGTGAACGCGGGTTTTCACAAATGAATTTAATTATCAGACCAATGAGAGCTTCGTTGATGACCAAAACAGTTACGTCACTTTTTTTTATTAAACTAGTCGGACCACCTTTGATACTTTTTGATCCTTCAAAATACGTTGATCAATGGTTACTAAGAGGAAGACATTCGGCCACAGACACCAACACAAAAAAAAAGATATAGGGACCATTTACTTGACGAAAATTGGGAAAAACTGTGGAAATCATTGTTATTGGAATGTAATTTTGGATAGCGTTTTTAATAAATTACATATTTTTTTAATGTTATGTTACATAATGTATGTAATGTTCTTTGTTTAATTTTCATTTGAAATTTCTAAAATAAATATAAAAATATTTATATTTTGTTTTATTTTCTATGCATTATATGAAAAGCCGCCTTTAATTCTATCAAAATGATATTCGAATATGTAATGAATAATATATCTTCTTAGAAAATCCTCGAAAAAAGTGCGTTCCGGCACCTTTTTTTTTTAAAAAAAAAGCACTGCTTATATGTATACTTATGATGGTTATAACACCTGTATTCAGTGGCGGCCGGTCAATGTGGCATTGGATCAATGTACCTCTTGTATATGCAGGGCAGGTTATATTTCATGAAATAATATTCAAACATAACATTTATACCATTCACTCATTTTAAATTTGTCATGTATTTATTGTCTATAATAAATATTTTAGGAAATTTTATTTTATTTAAAATTTTGTTTTATTTTATTGAATTTATACTATAATAAATGAAGGATAGGTATTCACAAATTTTGAACAATTATTTCCCACTACTGAGGATAAAAGTTATGATGATTTAAAGAAGACCGGGCTTTTATCAAGTACTTGTGGCGTATTCGCCCCGTAACCAATGTGTTTATAGTGTGATTATTTTAAATGGACTAAAGATATTTTTAAAAAGTAGTCAATTTATTAATAAAATTATTTAAGATTTCGACTGAAGGTGCTTGGCGAAATTTCAATATTAAATTTGAATCGTTCAAATTATGTACATTTTCACAGATTTTGTCACTAACTTGATTCAAATTTAATAAAATTATTCTTTACCATACTAGCAAGTGCTTCAGTAGAAAAATCATTTTCTACAATGGAAAGAATAAAATCATTTACTAGAAATAGTCAAAGTGAAAATAGATCGTCACCTGTTGCAATATTAGCCCTTTTATTATAGTGCAATTTCGCAAGGTATGTGCGAAAAAAAAGTAATGTTTTTTATTTTCATGCATTTTTCAAAAAAATATATATTTTAAGCATCTTTAGAATTATAACATTGAAAAAACCCACATATCAAAAATATGCTGTGGCTCCAACATGCCCTAAACTGTACTGTGGCTCCAGTACAGTTTAGGGCGGCCACGGGAAAATTTTCAGAAATTCTTGGAAGAGCTAAAAAAACAAAGTCCCACGCTGTTTATTTGGGCAAATCTGTAAATTCTTGGGATTTTGGATTCGGAAATTCTTGGAAGAAAAAAAAAAGTCCTACGCTGGAAGTTTTGGGATATCCGAAAATTCTTGGGTTTTTGAAATTCGAAAACAATGGCATGGGGGCCACAGAAAAATAAAGACACAAAAAAAGGTTGAGAAACACTGCTGTAGCGTGTTAAGATTCTGATTTTAATTTAACCAAACATTCACTGTGTAAGACAGTGCCAAAGCTTGTGAATTAAGGCAAAAAAAGGAATTATTTTTTATAGACATTTATCAGTTTTATATTTTTTACTTTAAAATACAAATACTTTTCGTTTATAAAATTATAAAAGAGTGCAAAAGCATTACGATTCACTTTTTATAAACGAACATCCTTTTAAGAAAAGCCACCAAATAAACCAAATCGTCTTACCACTTCTAACCACTGACAATTTATAAATATCTACTGATATTTTTACAATAAAATAATTACCATTTTCTAATTCAGTCCTGATCAAAACATATTTGTTTACTGATAATTTATATTTTTAAATGACCTTTTATAATTTTTAACTGACCGTTTTATTTATTAATGACTGATAATTTCTTTAATATTTACTAACCGTTTATTGAATAAAAAACTGACCAAATAATTAGTTGCCGTGAATAAATAGAAATTATGATATGAAAAATTAACATTAACTCCGCTAGTCTTCCTCTACCTGGCAAGACCTGTTCTGACACTTGGCTACTGAACGTACTAAAATTTATCTAAAAATCTTAAAAGTTGTTTCGTCCACGAAAGTATGTCATAAAACCAGTGTTTTTTTTTTAAAAAGGTACTAGAACTTCCTTCTTGTCAAGCTTTTTAGTAAAGTTTTTTTATAAAATCTATGTCCGTTCTCAATGTGAAGCATATGGTTTTCTAATGGAGGCATCTTAACATAAGTTTTTTTACGATAACTGCCTGTTACTTAGTTGCTTAGCCTCTTTTTTTAAAAAGAGTAAGGATAGAAGGATAGGGCCATGACTAGTGGTTAAATAATCACTCTCGCTTTTCCAGTTAATTTTAGGATTAGAAGAATGAGAGGATTTTTTCAATATCACAAACACCCATGCCTTCGAACGTGATTTGACTGAAGAAAATCCTGTTCGTACTGGAATTCGAATCTGTGAGACCCGTCATGGAAGTCTTTTCTTCTCCTGAATGATAAGCGATAAACTTATTTTAAAGATAAAAAAGTGTAGTACAAATATTTACAGTATATTGTGCAAGGATTGTTTTTTCAAATATTAGTTATATATTTGTATACAATATACATATTTATTTAATCATGTTGTTATACTTACGACTATGAGTGATGACTCGTTATTTCAATATTATGGCAGCTGAAGCTAGTTTTTATTAAATTAAGAGAAGCCAATCAAATAATTATCATATTAAAATATGTTTATACATCACTACATGATATGGCCATATTTAAAATCAAAAGAAAAAGATTTTAGTCACATACATGTTGTTTTGTTATAAAACAGCATATTTGAATTTAAAAAATCTGATGAGTCTTGCATCCACATTTTCATAATTAAACAAACACATTTTTTTAAGTACATATACAGTATTTTGCATTCTCAAATTTTTGAAAAATGGACCCGTCTAAACTTAATTTTGTAGGTTAAGATTATTGTTAGGACAGTTTTAATATTTCTTACGTTGGACGGAAATATTTATTTTATTTGAATCAACAAATCTAATTTTGAACGCATCCAATTTTTGATGAGGACAATGGTAACATTAGATATTATGTGTGTTACGTTGGTATTATTAGACATTACGAGCGTGGAATTGTTGTGGTTTTCTTAATTTCATCAGACGATTGTAATAATAACCCCTCATATCTTTATAGAAATAGATACAACTGTGATTATTTGCAAGACAACTGCAAAAAATTGATTAACACATTTTACTGTGACCCATACAAAATACATAATACTGATTACAACTATAAGATCGAACCCCTTATAAATCACAGGTAAGACTACAAGCTATGTTTATTATTTTCGTTAGTTTTGAATTGTTGTGACTGAATTTCTCATAAATTTTTGCTCAGCCCATCTAAATGTATTGTACCAAAGTGATTTACATGTAGTCTGTATTGCCAGGGTCGATTTGAAAAGTTTATTTGTTTATTTTATAATGGGATGATTAGGTAGAATGCGGTCTTTTGTCACAATTCAATCATGGCTGCTCTGTATTGACAGCACTCGCCGATATTATTCATGTTTCGTATTTAAACAACCAATATTAATTCTTTGTTTATTGTGTGATAGCATATTATTAGTTTGCGTATAAATCATTTCTGTATTTTATGCCCGGCTACATCCACTCGATGCTGACATATTTTTTTACAGCCTCTGATAGGTTCGTTATTTTGTTATTGTTATATTTCATCTGTATTAAAAATGGCGGGCTGTAAGTTCGAAATTCAAAAAACTTTGCTTAATGCGTAATAAATCACAAAGCTTTCAGTTCAGAGGAGACCTTCGAAGTGTTTGGAAAGACAGCTTTTCCCTATATATCGAAATCGCAGTAAATATTTTAAATATAGTGCAAAAAGTTCAAAAACTACAAATTACCAACTTGTTTCTTCTGCAACTCAACATTTTTATTTTTAAGGTATTCTTACATTTATCTACTTTATTTAACTGTTTATGAGAATCTCAAAACGTCTCCACTATTTCAATGAAAGTCTCAATATGATATTGTTTGGTTTTTCATAATTCTTTCTTTCCCATATATTTTTAACTTTTTACAACATGCTGAGTACATTTATTAACATAATCTGCCTGTAATTAATGTTTTTTTATTTGTAAAAGGGTTTGTAAATTTACAAAAACCTTTTCGTAAATGACTTCTGCCGCGCCCTGATTATTTTCTTCAAATATTACTGTTATATTACACTAAAATTCTTTCTGCTATATCTTATTTGAACTTAAACATTCTTTTCATTCCATATCTTAAAATCTGAACAAATATCAATTAATAAACCTTACATTTCTACACATAACTTATAATAATTTTCAAACCGCACCTGCCTTCTGTGTAAAGTTGATTGAATCTTAATGCAGCATTTTAACAGATAAAGGTTTTAAAGATTTACAAAACAATTTTATCAACTAGTTGCCAAATCCTAAGCTTAAAGGTTAGAAGAGTAGTTAACATATAATTTGAAAAATAATCTGAAAAAAGGTGGGAAATTGGAGAAACTTTTCACAAAATGGCTTCCTATATTCCCGTTGAACATTCATATATATGAAATAATCACTTTTCACAAATATTCACAAATAATCACAAACCAAAAATGTGTCCGTACTGATATCCTCGGGTACCTTTTTCTTTTACGAAAAATGATTGTTAGCAAACTTGAACATTATTCCAAAAATTTAATAATTTACAATTTAAAAACTGCAGGGCTGTCGATATATGTGCCGAGGTCGATTTCTACTACTATGAAAAATGATTGTTAGCAAACTTGAACATTATTCCAAAAATTAAATAATTTACAATTTAAACACTGCAGGGCTGTCGATATATGCCCCGAGGTCAATTTATGCTACTACGAAAAATGATTGTTAGCAAACCTAAACATTCTTCCGAAAATTAAATAATTTACAATTAAAATACTGCAGGGCTGTCGATATATGCCCCGAGATATATTTATAGATATATATATATATATATATATGTTTGTAATTTTCTGACTACTTAAAAATGCAACAAAAATCCCCCCGTTGAAGTCAACGGGCTTTCAGCTAGTTTTACTAAATTCACTATAATTCGTAAGCAAATTAAGATATCTACACAAAATTTAATTTTATTAGCTTCCAGATATTTCGCCTATACGCATATATGTGTCCGCCAACCAGCAACCTTTCTTTTTCAAAGACGCAAATACGCGTCCACGGTGTTTAAGCTGATAAAATAATTTAGTATCTGAAAAAAAAGGCGGGAAATTGGAGAAACTTTTCCCAAAATGGCTTCTGCCACACAATGAGAAAAAAAGTTTGCCAGATATTCTTATTGAACTCTGAACAATTTTTTTTAATATAATTTAGTATCTGAACAAAAGGCGGGAAATTGGAGAAACTTTTCCCAAAATGGCTTCTGCCACACAATGAGAAAAAAAGTTTGCCAGATATTCTTGTTGAATATTGAACAATTTTTTTTAATATAATTTAGTATCTGAACAAAAGGCGGGAAATTGGAGAAACTTTTCCCAAAATGGCTTCTGCCACCAATGAGAAAAAAAGTTTGCCAGATATTCTTGTTGAATATTGAACAATTTTTTTAATATAATTTAGTATCTGAATAAAAGGCGGGAAATTGGAGAAACTTTTCCCAAAATGGCTTCTGCCGCATACTGAGAAAAAAAGTTTGCCAGATATTCCTGTTTAACATTGAACAATTTTTTTTGTACCATATCTTAAAATCTGGACAAATATCAAATGATAAATCTTACATGATGTAGATTTTCTAAAAAGATGCGTTCAACATGTTCAGAAGAATGGTGAAACGTTTATGTTTTATATAAATTCGTTACTACAGGGAAAAAAATGAAGTCATATCTGAAATTATATTTATGTTACATTACTTGATATGTGATGCAATTCAATTCAGACTCTAAGATGTTGGTTGATCAATGTTGAGATCAGTTACTATGTAGTTATTTTTATATTTTGTTCTTTTTTTTTTCAGTTTCTGTAATGTAATGTAATGGGATTGGTAACAATATGAAGGAGATGGTAGGCGGATGTTGTGTATGTTCTGACGAGAGGGGTTGGCCTGACAATCCCCTCGTCTACTGTGATGGTAATGGGTGCACCGTTGCGGTTCATCAAGGTGGGTCCATTGTCCTACATTAACACTTTGTGAATATTATCTATTACAATATTATCTATTGTGTTGCAAATGAATAAAAGTTTTTTTTTTACGAAAGGTTAATATTTATAAACAAATCGGTAGTCATATAATATTGAGTGTAAAATTATATTTCGGTACGATTCTCTTCTTGGAATTGTCAACAATATGGCGCCACTTGCCCACAGATGGAAACAAAAACAGATTTAGGCTCAAATTCAAAGTAATAGCTTCTAGAAAATTGTTTGAAAGTAATAATGAATTAGTTTGTTTTCCACTTTAAACTTAAGTTTTTACATTTTTGTGTGTAACAATAGTACAAATAATTAAAATATACCAACAAACCTAATTTAATAAAAACAACTCAGGGTTAATTAATTAGCTTCTATATCTTTATATTGTCTTATAATGGTTATTATGAAAAGTCAATGCTTTCTGAGCCTGATTCAGGAGAATTCACAAGTAGCAGCAGTCCACGTGTATTTGCACATGTCTTATATTGAAAACCGCTTTTCTTTTAGCCTGCTATGGGATCGTGACTGTCCCTACTGGGCCATGGTTTTGCCGAAAGTGTGAGAGCTCGGACCGACAGACTAAAGTTGTAAGTCTTCCATTTTCTTAAGATACATATTTTTCAACTGTATACATATATTTTAAATTTGCAATTGTTTAACTGAAATGTTTGTGTCTTACATTACAGCGGTGCGAGCTATGTCCATCAAGATCCGGTGCTCTCAAAAGAGCTGACACTGGTGGCTGGGCACACGTTGTGTGTGCCCTCTATATACCTGAAATAAGATTCGGTAATGTGACTTCTATGGAACCAATTATCTTACAACTCATCCCCCCGGAAAGATTTAACAAAGTTAGTGAATTTTTATATTATTCATTTCTTCTAATTATGAAAGATTGATAACACTTCTCATTTCTGTATAGTTGTATTAATTGAATATTTTAAAATCACAAATTATTGCTTTTTCTTTTAGGTGTGTTATATATGCCACGAGATGGGCAAAGTAAACCGAGCATCTGTTGGAGCGTGTATGCAATGCAACAAATCTGGTAATTATTACAAATATTTCATTTATAATTAAAACAACAATCGTCATATTTTTCTCATTAGTAACAATATAGTCCAACTAAAAAAAGACTACAGTAAATTTTAACAAAGATGTCATTAACAGTTGTAATATTACGATCAGCCCTAAAGATATATATTCTTTGTCTACACGGAATCCGATAGCTCCCAAATTTTACGGATTACCAAAACTTCAAAAACCTTCAATCCCAATTCGCCCTGTAGTGTCATATATTAATGCCCCAGCTTATAAATAATCGAAAAAAGCTAACTCCCTCATTCGTAACCATAGTGAATTCAACCTGACATATAGCGTAAAAAATTCTTTAGAATTAGTTGAAAAATTTAAAAATAAAATCATTCCTTGCAACTCAAAATTAATTTCATTTGACGTGGTCAGTTTATTTAATAATGTACCTGTCAACAAATGCAAAAGGATTATCGAAGATACCTTAAATGCACGTAGAGTCAACCCAATAGTAACAAAAGAGTTATTAAATATATTAGATGTTTGCGTTGACCAGAATTATATCCAATTTAACAATACAATTTATAAACAAACAGAAGGCCTTGCGATGGGAAACTGCCTATCACCGTTGTTAGCTGAGTTTTATATGGACTATTTAGAAGGTAAAAAAATTTTAGAAACAAAACAGAAGCCAAACCTATAGTCTATTGGTTCCGATATGTAGACGATATTCTTTGCCTGTTTAATGGAACGGATAGACAAATAACAAACTTTCATAACTTTATAAATTCATTAGATAAAAATATTAAATTCACTTTAGAAGTCGGAGGCAAAAATATTAACTTTCTTGACCTAAATATTAACATTGAAAATCATTCTCACGACTTTAAAATATTTCGGAAGCCGACATTTTCTGATTCTGTAGTACATAAAAATTCAATGCATCCATTTTCTTATAAACTAGCCGCTTTTCATTCAGAAATTCATAGACTTGTGAGTGTTCCTTTGAATGAAATAAACTTTAATATCGAATTGAAAATCATCAAACAAATCGCCATCAACAATAGATACGATATGTCTCTTATAGACAATTTTTTATCAAAAAAACAAACTAAACTTGCAGAAAAAATGTTATTTAAAGGTATAGTACCAAAGGACATAGATCATACTAGGTATTGGCGTAGAATCATTTATTTAGGAAATACAAGTCTTAAAATTAAAAAACAGCTAGCTGATAGTGTTAGACCAGCTTTTTACTGTAAAAACTCTTTAGGCAAATTATTAGTTAACAATAAAGATAAAATACATTACTTAAATAAATCTGGAATTTATAATTTAAGATTTCGACTGAAGGTGCTTGGTGGAATTTCAATATTAAATTTGAATCATTCAAATTATGTACACTCCCACAGATTTTGTCACTAACGACCCGGGTTTTGCCTTTCGGCATCTTCAGGCGTTCAAGCGCACGGATGAACTTGAACTGAGTCAGTTCAAGTTCATCCGTGCGCTTGAACGCCTGAAGATGCCGAAAGGCGAAACCCGGGTCGTTAGTGACAAAATCTGTGGGAGTGTACATAATTTGAATGATTCAAATCTGGAATTTATAGATTACAATGCTCTTGTTGTACAAAATTTTATATCGGCAAAATAGAAAGGACTTTAAACATATTATATAACATAAACATAAGTATTAGAACATATGGCAGCCTTTAGACTGAAAAAGGACACGTCTACTTTTGCTAATCACTTAATTTCGGAAGGACATGTGTTCAATCAGGAACAAGGGATAAAAATGTTACACCCAAATACGGACAGTCATAATCTCTTTTTCCAGGAAATTTTAGAAATCAATAGGGCACAGCTGCATAGCCTTCCGATTTTAAATGAAATATTAAACCTACCGGGATCTCCACTTATATACCCTATATAAATAATATCATAAAATCTTTGCCGACAAACAAATAAATATAATTCTTAAAACCACTCACTACTCAAATCTTTGGGTATTCCCATGAGCTTATCCTTTTCGCCAGCAATGGCTTTAGACTCAGTGATACATTTATTTATTATATAAACACGAAACACTCATTTACTAAGCGTCAGTTCAAGTTCATCTGTGCACTTGAGCGCCTGAAGATGCTGAAAGGCGAAACCTGGGCCGTTAGTGACAAAATCTGTGGGATGTACATAATTTTTAACGATTCAAATTTAATATTGAAATTCCACCAAGCACCTTCAGTCGAAATCTTAAATTATAGACTAATGTTACTTGAATGAAATTTTTAAACATTTTGTAGTTTGACGTAACTTCTAAAACACATTGCCTGCTATTGTCTAATTTTTTGATTGTTAATTAGTTTTGTCCATTCTTTTCCCTATATTTTAGGTTGCAAACAACAATTTCATGTAACTTGCGCCCAGAGTTTTGGACTTTTGTGTGAAGAAGCTGGAAATTATCTCGATAATGTGAAGTACTGCGGCTACTGCAAACATCATTATAGCAAGCTAGTGAGTATTGTATTATTTCTTATAATCAATATGTTACCTATAACCAATATAGCTATATATATATATATATATATATATATGTATCATAGAATTGCTGAATGCAGTAAAATTTCTTATATCTATGATTGTTTTAATCATACTTTTTAATCTTGCCATTTTTCAATTGCATATGTTTCCATTTTTTCTGTTGATAATGGAATGTTACAAGGTTATATTAGTATAAATAAATAGCTGGAGCCACATTCAAACTCAATGCTGTCCAGGATATGCAGCTGTACATGACTTAAACCAAATGCTATTTGTTCAATGCTTGCACTTTACCAGTGATGCTTTACGGTAATGAATCATGGCACGTGATGAAGACTGAGAAATACCATATGCTGAGCCTTGAGAATTGATGCTTGCGTCAGAAATTGGGGGTGAGATGGTTTGATGTTGTGATGAACACAGAGATTAGGGGACGTACCATGGTGCACTGCACCATTTTATGTTGGGTTAATGGAGAAACATAAAAACTGGCTGGGTCGTGTGCTGCGGATGCCTCAGGAGGACCTCAATTCTGCTTGCTGGTGGGATTCCTGAGTTCTGTATGACCGTTGGGTACTATTTATAAGAAGTACTCAGTGGAACTTAGGGATACTGGCGTGTCATGTCAGAAAGCAAAGAGTTTCCCGGATGACGGTGCCCCAAAGATCCTCCAAGTGCCCACAGAAATATCAAATCAATTAATTACTCTAATCTTTTTAGTAAAATTTTACAAAACATGTATTTTTTATATGCATATACTGCCATTATAAAAAAAGACAGTCATCTGCAGACTGTATGTTCTGAAGCACAAAATACAATTTGTAATTTTAGTGTTAGTATTTTTTTTTCCACAAAATCTAATTGATTGATATTTAATCAACAATATTATCATGAATCAATGCAATTTTGTGAGGAATTATCACTATCGTTGATATTAACAGTGTATGTTTCATTACTCAGAATAGATTGTTTTATTTTGAAATGTCTTTTTACTTATTGTGGCAGTATACTTAGTGAAACAAAATACTTTAAGGTATATATTTTTATTATTTATGAAATATATTTATCATATCTCGTAAGTTATCGTTCGCATCAAATTATCTCGAAATCGTAAAACTTTTTTTGGCAAACTAATTTCCAATATGTCCGCCGGTTTAATGTTTTGTATGAACGTCTAATCATTTTCTAATTCCTAAAAGTCAAATATTTTCATATTCGTTAAATATAACAATCTGCCGGAGAAATTTAGTTCGGGATAAACATCGGAAAAAATCACATATCGACTGCAGTCACCTATTGATCATTTTCAACAAGTATCCGCTATAAATTGTATCTTTATTACATGCATACCAATAATCATTTAGACAGTCGCATTGGTCGGAAGGTATAGTGAAAGATTCAAGTTAAATGGAATTAATGTTACAGAAAAAGGGTGGCAACGTAAAGACTATACCCCCGTACAAACCTGTATCGCAAGATAGTCAGTCGAGTGACTCGTGTCCTGAAAAGGAAGCTGAGGAAGTAACTTCCGGTTCACCAAATTTGCAATCAAAAGGAGTAACATCGAAATCAGTATGTAGCTTATTTGACGGGTTTTACAATAATATTGAATCAAGTCTGCCAGTTTAAACTATAAATTCGAAATAATCTCAACAGTCTATTTTATGTCTAAACACCAAATATTCAATTAGAACTTGCTGTTTTTTTTTTATAATATGTATTCAATTAATATTCTTTAATGCAGTGTGGACTTAATGCATTATTATATTGAACCCTCTATTTATTGATATAAGTCAAGTCCAAATTATATTTAGTATCGAGTCTCTCTGTTTGACGTTTTTGTGTGTTTGTCAATATTTTTTTTTCTCCTTAGCAATTAATTAATATACATAGTATTAACACTTGTTCAATATTATTAACAGATTTAAGTAAAATTAACTTCAGTCAAAATTTACTGGTGATTTTTAACCAATTGGGCAGGTGAGAGGTGAACTTATCCCTCTGTTTTAGATAATCTTTGTTACCTAAGGATTCATATTCCATTTTTTACGTGCCTAACCCATTTTTTGTTGCTTATTTTTCAAATAAATGATAAAACATGTTACATCAAGTGTGGAATTAAATTATAACATTTTCATTAGAGTTTTAATACATCTGGCTTAACAAAACAATTTTTAAAATGTACTTATTTACGCATGTGTTATCCCTTTTTGATGTAACATGACTTATTTAACTCAAAAAGATATCTAGAACATTCCAGCCAATACAAGAAACTGGTTTTTGTTGTTATGAATACTATAGGTACATTATAGTAAGTAGGAAACTGTTTGGTGTTGTATGTATGGTGGATGTTTTTTGTCACCTTTTTTGTAACCTTAACTGTCAATTGCTCTTGCTTGTAATTTTAATGATTAATCGGCTCGTTATATGTACACTGTTTGAACGAATCAATGACATCTCATTAGAATGGATTATACTGATGAATCCTATTAATACTATTAAATCGACCATTTTAGTTACGCCAATGTTGCCAGACAATATATCTTTTATTTATTGAAAATTATTTTTATTACCTAGCGAGACAGTATTGCCGTAATCTGTATTTTTTTTTCTAAATGCTATGCCTTATACCAACTGAGAGATTACTGTGAAATATTAAATTTATTAAGACTGGTAATTGATTATTGCATAAATATACGGAAATCAGCTGTAAAAGTTTTAAAATATGATTTTTTTATAAATTATAATGACTTATACCCACATCGGTGTTTTATTTAGCATATAATAGAACTACAAATAAATGGTAATTTTAATGGATAGAATTAACATTTTCAACAAATTGATCATTCAATGAATTGATTTTTAGGGAATCGGCGGTGGAAACACTGCAAGTACAAGTGGAAGAAAATCCGGTCAACAAGGAGCATCCACAAGCAAAGCTGGAAACTCTACTGCTTCAAAGACAGCATCTGCAGCTGTTGGGGTTTATAGTAAGTTTCACCTTATTTGTTGTTTTGTTTATTATATACCACTTGAAGAATTCACATCCCAATTTGGAATATATCTTGTGTATACATTATAAATATACAGTCAGTTCTCGACATACGACCACCTCGACTTACGACCATTCGGACTTAAAATAATACGCAAATAAACTTAATCTGGAAGTTGACAGTAAAGATATAATTCAATTATTAGAAAATGATGTTGTAGAGCCAGTGCCGGCGCGAGGCAATTTGACGCCCTAGGCCAGTGATGCACAAACGCGGCCCGCGGGTCGCATGCGGCCCCTTTTGAATTTTGTGGCGGCCCTTAAATCTCTTTCTCAAAAATACTTTTTTCACGTAAAACATGTATTAAACAAATTTAAGCAAGCTTTTTCTTCAATGAAGGAGAATAAATCGGTTCATAGAAACAGGCTTACAAATATTATGTCAAATTAAAAAAAATAGTTAAAAATTAACAAAGACCATGAACGCATTAACCTATGAATTGCATATAAATGAAAAATAAATATTTCACAATGTAATGATTTTTAATAAGCAAGTACTCATGATCTTTTTTTTGCATGGCTTATTTATTTTCTAAATAACATGGTCAAAATAATAAAATGGAACCTATTACTCATTTATC
This sequence comes from Himalopsyche anomala, assembly GCA_031772345.1. Lineage (NCBI taxonomy): Eukaryota > Metazoa > Arthropoda > Insecta > Trichoptera > Rhyacophilidae > Himalopsyche > Himalopsyche anomala. The sequence goes on along the minus strand of CM062844.1, from coordinate 3,939,654 downwards.
TAAATTCACTTAATCTTTTTTACACGTTTTTAAGGCTGTTTTACATGGAACATACATATTTTCTGTATAAAAAAGGATTGAGCGTACTTTAAATCATTTTTTTCTTTGCGGCCCGAATCAACGATAAATTTGTTTTATGCGGCCCGCTAGAAGGTAAAGGTTGTGCATCACTGCCCTAGGCGAAGTTTATTAGTACGCCCCATTTAAAAAAAAAAGTCCCATTTTTTTAAACAATAAAAAAATCGTCTGGGATCATTAGAAATATCCTTTTTTTCTATCCATGTCCGCTCCCAATGCCCTCCTAATGGAGTCTAATCTCAACAGATTTTTTTATACGAGAACCATTTGTTACTCAGTTGCTCAACCTTTATTTTTCAAAGAGAGTTGTACGGATAGAAGGATACGGCTAGGACAGGACTAGTAGTTAACTAATCGCTCTCGCTATGCCCGGTTATCAAAGGATAAGAAAGGTGGGAGGGAATTTTTAGATATCACAAACACCCATGCCTTCGAACAGAAATCGAAAAAATACTGTTCGTACTGGGACTCGAACCTGTGAGATCCGGCACGGAAGCCCACAACGCTAACCGCTACGCCATAAGGACCAGACAAATATAATTGATACTTATTAATAAAATTATTTTATTTTATTCTTTCCTAAAATTTTTGATTAGATTAAATGTTATAAAACGCGCACACAAGAGAAAAATATTAAAAAGACTAAGCAATTTAAGCAAAAAAATGTAATCAAATAATAAAATACACAAAAATGCACGTTTATATTTAATTGGCTATACATATACAAAAATAATAAAATATATATTAGTAATTTTCACTATCAAGTTTCATAACAGTATGAAAATATAAAAACCAACTACACTGTCAAAATTATTTGTTCGGGTTGATTAAACAAAAGTAACACCACAATGAATTTATACAATACAGTGGAACCCCCAATTATACTACCCCGAATTATACGCTGGTTTGAAATATTCGTCGCAAATCCCCCAATTATACGGTCGCATTCCATTGCTACGTTCTTTGCTGCTGTTCGTCTGGGCGGCTGCAGCAGGGGAGCTCAACTGAATCTATATTTTTTAATGGAAATTTAAATCAGAGAATCTATTTAATTTTATGTGCATACTATTTACTCATGGTAAAAAACTGCAACTGATTTTGAAAACTTACTTTTTTTTTTGGTTATATTTATACATACGTGCGCCGCGAGAAAAGAAATACATGAATTTTTTTTTTTAACTTGTTTTATTTTATTCATATTTACACTGTCTTTATGTAATAATCTAACACAATTTAATTGAAATAGTACATACATCGAATTATATCGAATACTTAATTTAGGATTAAATAAAAAAAAATACAAATAAACATACATCATTCACTGTCAGAAAATGTTCGGTACCAATGACGCTTTTTTGTTACTGGGATTATTTCCTCCTCTTCTTCATTAATTTGTAACTCTTTCAGTATGTTATAATAAGGGGCTAAAGAAATGTTGAATATTTTCTTAAACTTTTATTAAGCGCTTGGCCGAGGGATCAACTCTAGTTATGAGGGATTCCAATTTTTTTCTCAGTTGAAATATTTCTTGTAAATTATTTAAAGTAAAACCTTCGGTTTGACATTCGTTTTCTTTATTGTCATCTTGTACGGAGTCATTTTTAGGTAAAACTGATTCTTCATCCAATTCCATTAAGCCATTGTTGATCCTGTCGTTAATATCAGACTCGTTTTCTTTATTATCATCTGGTTCATTGTCATTGGTTAGTGAAACTAATTCTTCTTCATCCAATTCCAAAGAATCATTGTTGATCATCTCGTTAATATCAGACTCATTTATTTCATTGAATCCGTTACCCTCCAGAGAGTGTGCTAAACTAATTATGCGATTAGTCTCGTGGGATATTGGAGTTACACTGACTCCATCCATGACCACTTCAGGCCAAATATTTCTCCAGCAAGCATTTAATGTGGACGATTTAACTTCAATAATCGACAAATTAATAAAATTTACACACTTTAAAATATCGAAATCTTTCCACAACTGCATATGTGTCATATCTGGACTATTGTCAGATTTTTTCATAATATATTCAAATGTTCTGCGTATGTAGTATGATTTGAATTTTTTTATAATTCCTTGATCTAAAGGTTGTATAATTGATGTTGTATTTGGAGGAGAGAACATTACTTTAACATTTGGATGGTAAAGATCGGTTGAATGGCCAGGAGCATTATCAATAAGTAATAATATTTTAAAAGCAATATTTTTACTTAATGTGAATTTTTCCATTTCTGGAACAAAGCAGTTAAAAAACCAATCGCGAAATAAAATTCCCGTAATCCACGCTTTTTTATTTGCCCTCCAATAAACGGGCAAATTAGATTTATCGATTCCTTTCATTGCTCGTGGGCTTAAAAAATGATTGACAACCATTGGTTTCGTTATATAACTGCCCGATGCATTACTTCAAAGGAGAACAGTTATTCTGTCTTTGGCAATTTTGAATCCAGGTGCAGATTTAACGGTTTTGGAAATAAATGTGCGTTCTGGCATTTTTTTCCAATTAAGGCCTGTTTCGTCAGCATTGAATACTTGGTCGGGTGTGTAGCCTTCATCATCAATAATTTTTTTAAATTTCTGTGTACATTTTTCTGCACCTTCGTCTTCGGCAGATGCACGTTCGCCACTCAATTTAATGCTGCGCAGGGAAAATCGATTGATAAATCGGTTAAACCAGCCATTACTTGCTTTAAATTCGAAATTATTTTCGAGAGTTATATTTGAATCACCAGTCTCTCCTTGTTTCAAATATGCACATATTTTTAATGCTTTGTGTTTTATAATTCGGACACTCAGAGGAATATTTCTTTTATTACAATTTTCTATCCATATTTTCAAACATTTTTCCATTTTTGTTATTCGAGTGTTTTTAATATATGAAACTTGTTTTATACTATCAGATGAACCGATAGACACCCACTGTCTTATTTTACATTCATTTCTTTTAATCGATCGAACTGTAGATTCATGTATATTAAATTCTTTGGATATAACATAAGCTCTTACTCCTCTGCTAAGTTTTTTTACAATGGTATATTTTTCTTCGATAGAAATACGTTTTCTTTTTTTTCTAATTCCGTTTTTTTCCATGGCTGAAAAAATATTTTAATATAATAGTAAATCGTGCAATCAGTAAAGTTTTTTAAAGATTTAAAATTAATTTGATGTTATAGATAAAGCAAAAAGTTTTTAGTAATATGTATTTACCTGAAAGTTCAAACGATTGACTACACCGTAAAGCTTTAAACGCACTTCAAACAATGGTCCTCGGACAACTGATTTATTTACAAGGCCAACTATGCATTCGGCAGCTATGCGGTGCATACAGTCAAATGTTGGCTAGCGTCGGTGTATTCAACACGTGCCAGGCTATACACGCATACATGGGCGTCTGACTGTGTGGGATTTTGCGCTTTGCATTTTGTCACTTAGTAACTAAATATTTCGTCAATATTTTTTTTTTTGCAAAAATGAAGGGAAATCTTAGTTTTGCATTTTCCGCGGAAAAGCCCAAATCCCTAATTTTGTATGAGATTCACACCCCCAATTATACGATCCCCAAATATACGGTCCCGACGATCGTATAAATGGGGGTTTTACTGTACTTAGAATTTATTCACGAAATGCTATAACGACTGTAGAAAGAAGACATTGCGTCAAAATATCGCATTATGTACTTATGAGAAAATAAAACTGTGTTAAATATTAAAAACTATTGTTACATTGTATCTGTGTTATATTGCTTGAAATGTCAATTACTTCAAATACATGAGTGCGCCACGTGGTCTCGCATTGTTCCCTTACAGGATATTAAAACAATTGCACCCTTAGACCTAAACAGAAAACGACCTAAAGGCATATTCGCACTCGCGCAAATTTACGCATTTGACTAAATTTTATTTTCAACAATATTTGACCATTTTTTAGGTAGATTGCTCGTTGTTTCAAATGATTTAAATCCGATTCTAAATCACTATCAATTTTATAGCCACATACAACATTTTCAAACTCACAACTCTTCTTCTATTCTTTTCCTTTTCGATTTATTATTGTAATGATCGAATTAATTTTCAGAGGAAAAAAACGAATAACCCAATCACTAAAATAAAGGAAACACAAATGCTCTAAAACGTTGAATGGTGCTAATAATTCGTAAAAGTTTGACGTTTTACGGAATAGTAAAATACTAGCCACACTGAGGATACAATCAAGAAAAAGTTATAAAAATACGCTTTACACAAAATAATATTTAAATTTCTTGTTTATTTATCTTACTTATTTAAACACTTTTTTACGCTTTACACAATAATTGCTTAGTATGCGTATTCTTATTACACTAGTGTAAACAACCCTTGAGTTTTAATGGAATGTCTTGAATCGACGGGATGCTTCAATTTTGGGATGGGAACGGGAGCCGCGTTCGGCGTAGTCCTAGGCAGATAGATCGGTTAGAAAAAAATATGAGGGCTTCCATTTCTTAGAAAGATCCAGAAAGTTCTCCACGTGCACTTATGGTTTTGTTTTCAAAATAATACAATAATATTTACAATAATATATCGCTGGCATGTTTATTGATTAAAGCACGTAGCTATGATAAATTGAAAGGATTTTTTTGCAGCAACAAAAATCTATAAATTTGTAATGATTAATTAAAATATAAACATATATAATACATAGAAAAATTAAATGCGTACGCTAACACATTTATCTTCCATCCGGACAGTCCGACTACCTGGAACGGTCGCAGTCGTGACAAAAACGGTTGATTGAAGACAAAGAAAACCGAAACATGTATACAAATATAAAAAAATGTTAAGAAACTGTCAATGTTGCAAATGGTTGCATATTTTGTTGTTGTTTGAGAATAGCTTATGATACATAACTACAACGAACAGATACAAACATCAAAATAAAATAAAAGTATCGTATAAAATTATTAAAATGTGTCAATTATTTTTAATACTCCATTTTTGCGCCCCCTTATGATTTGCGCCCTAGGCAGTTGCCTATTTCGCCTGTATGGTGGCGCCGGCCCTGTGTAGAGCTCATAAATCAAGATTTGATTGAGATTGAGGAGAAACGTGCTACGGAAGAAAAATCAAAAGAACTAGATGATAATGAACTGCCTAAAAATTTTGCTTAAAGAAAAGACATGGCTGCAGCTTTAAGGGAGTATTCTAGTCTAGAGGCACGAATTTTGGGTGTTTTTTTAGAGTTTAGTAAAAAATAAAAGAAGAAAATTTTTACCATCCATTTTTTTACCATTCGTTTAATTATTTTTTAAAAATAGTAAAAATTAAAATTTTGACTTAAATTTGCTACGGGCTATAGAGAAATATATAGAAAAGGTTCACACAAAATTTTAAATAAATCAGTTTGGTAGAACTTGAGATATTATGTACACCAGCTTGAAAAAAGTAGTTTCGAGAAAAACGCGTTCAAAGTTTTGAGTTTCGATTTGTTCCGGTTGGATCACCTTAGTTGCTGCATCAAAAAAATCGCTGTAACTCGTTAAATAATTAAATTTTTGAAAAGCCCCTTTGAGGACATACTCTCAAATGTCTAAACTTTAGAAAAATATAAAAAAGAAAGAATTGATTTTTTCAAACGCTAGACTAGAATGCCCCTTAAACCAAATCACCAATGGAATCCAACAATTTATATTTATGGACCCAGCCACCGGTCTTCGAAGGTTTACCGCCTGATATATATTATATATCTATATATATGAAACAAAGTGGGGTTATTTACACTACGTATATCTCGAGAATGGCTGCACGGATTTCAATGATCTTTGATTTATTAAATTCGTCTCCGCCTAGAATAGCAGAATAAGCATTAAAACATCGGAAAAATATCACGGGAAAGAAATTATAAAGAAAATAATATTCTCATACAGTTTTCAAATGATGAACAGCTTAAAATAATGAAAATGTCATTTGTTTCATACTTTGAGCTAGACATGTACCGACAAACTTGGCTGTGTCAGAATTCGAAACTAAAATCGTCTCCCTAGGGTCGAAATCTTCAATATCCATTTTATAAAAACAACTTTTAGGAATTTATGTCTCATGTTCATCACCGTCGCTAGAATATATGCTGAAATGTGAAAAGACGAATGAAAGTACACTCGGGCCTCGTATAACACGGTTATATGGTTCCACAAAAACGTCGTGTAATACAAATCCGTGTTATACAAGGTTTGAAGTGCATACAAAATTAGGGATTGCGTTCCAAAAAAAATATCGAAGATGGTTTATATAAATATGTACTTTATTTTTTTAAATAAACAAATACACATTTACATATCTATTGAAAGAAGTTTTAATAACATAATATAGCATTCATTCATCATCGCTATCACTTAGAATTCTACATGTTTTACTCTTTTTCGAGATCCGTTGTAAGTTTTCATCATCATCGGAGTACTCTGGATTTCTTGTGGTTTTAGCCTTCAAAAATTCGGTAATAAGCGATAGTCTGCTTTTACCGTATAAATCTTTGCGTAATTCCTTATATGGTTCCAAAATTTGTTGTAATTCCCTCTTAAATTTCGAACTTCTTTTTATTACTTAGAGGATCCTTTTCAATATATTTTTTTCTAATTTAATAGCCAATTCCAAGCCGTCCTTTATTGTTTTTAATGTAAAACATGCAGCTTCTTTGCTGCAACTGCTTTCTGAGTCATTAATTGTAGTTCATCCAACATTTCGATTAATTCTTCTTCGTTCAACGTACGATCCTCCAATATTTCATAGATGTCATGAATATCCGACGATATGACCTACAGCAGTGTTACGCAAACTTTTTGTATTCAAGGTACACCTATCAAATCAAAAAATTTTAGAGGTACTCCAAAGAAAAAGCAATGTTTATTTAATATTTATTTATTACTAAAATCAATATACAGTAGAACCCCCAATTATACTACCCCGAAATATACGCTGGCTTGAAATATTCGCCGCAAATCCCCCAAGTATACGGTCGCATTCCATTGCTATGTTCATGCTGCTGTCCCGTCTGGGCGGCTACAGCAGGGGAGCTCAACTCAATCTATATTTTTTTAATTTTATGTGCATACTATTTACTTATGGTAAAAAACTACAACTGATTTTGAAAACTTTTTTGGTTTTATTTATACATATGCGCGCCGCTAGAAAAGAAATACATATGTAGTTTTTTTTAACTTGTTTAATTTCTTTTATATTTTACACTGTCTTAATGTAATAATCTAGCATAATTTTATTGAAATAGTACATACATCGAATTATATCGAGTACTTAATTTAGGATTAAAATAAAAAAAAATACAAATAAGCATACATCATTCACTGTCAGAAAATATTCGGTTCCAATGATGGATTTAAAAGATCCGTAGAATGGCCAGGAGCATTATCAATAAGTAATAATATTTTGAAAGCAATATTTTTTTCTAAAAGTGAATATTTCCATTTCTGGAACAAAGCAGTTAAAAAACCAATCGCGAAATAAAATTTCCGTAATCCAAGCTTTTTTATTTGCCCTCCGTAAACGGGCAAATTAGACTTATCGATTTCTTTCATTGCTCGTGGGTTTAAAAAATGATTGACAACCATTGGTTTCGTTATATAACTGCCCGATGCATTACCGCAAATGAGAACAGTTATTCTGTCTTTGGCAAATTTGAATCCAGGTGCAGATTTAACAGTTTTGGAAATAAATGTGGGTTTTGGAATTTTTTTCCAATTAAGGCCTGTTTCGTCAGCATTGAATACTTGGTCGGGTGTGTAGCCTTCATCATCAATATATTTTTTAAATTTCTGTGTAAATTTTTCTGCATCTTTGCCGCTCATTTTAATGCTGCGCAGGGAAAATAGATTGATAAATCGGTTAAACCAGCCATTACTTGCTTTAAATTCGAAATAATTTTTGAGAGCTAAATTTGAATTATCAGTCTCTCCTTGTTTCAAATATGCATACATTTTTAATGCTTTGTGTTTTATAATTCGAACACTCAGAGAAATATGTCTTTTATTACAATCTTCTATCAATATTTTCAAACATTTTTCCATTTTTATTTATTCGAGTGTTTTTAACATATGAAACTTGTTTTATACTATCAGATGAACCGATAGACACCCACTGTCTTATTTTACATTCATTTCTTTAATCGATCGAATTGTAGATTCATTTATATTAAATTCTTTGCAAATAACATAAGCTCTTACGCCTCTGCTAAGTTTTTCTAAAATGGTATATTTTTCTACGATAGAAATGCGTTTTCTTTTTTTTTTAATTCCTTTTTTTTTTGCATGACTGAAAAAATATTTTAATATAATAATGAATCACGCAGTCAGTAAAGTTTTTTAAAGATTTAAAATTAATTTGATGTTTTAGATAAAGCAAAAAGTTTTTAGTAATATGTATTTACCTGAAAGTGCAAAAGATTGACGACACCGCAAAACTTCGCATACAGTCAAATGTTGGCTAGCGTCTGTGTATTCAACACATGCCAGCGTCTGACTGCGTGCGGGATTTCTCGCGCGCTTTGCATTTTATCACTTAGTAACTAAATATTTCGTCATTATTTTTTTTTTTGCAAAAATGAAGGGAAATCTTAGTTTCGCATTTTCTGCGGAAAAGCCCAAATCCCTAATTTTGTATGAGATTCACACCCCCAATTATACTATCCCTAATTATACGGTCCCGACGATCGTATAAATGGGGGTTTTACTGTACCTAATATGAAAAGATGTTTAGTGAGAAATGTGAGCCTGTTTAACTGAGCACAGGCGATCAAAATCTGGAGCAATCGTTGATATGGCTGCTCTCATCACTTCATTGATCGTCCTCAGGCGTTTTCCGACTTTTTTCCGCGGCACACCAACTGATGACCACGGTACACCAGTGTGCCGCGGCACACGCTTTGCGGAACACTGACCTACAGATCAAACATATTAATTATTATTTTTATTTTTTTTAATTGAAACCGTGTTATATAAAGCGTGTTGTATGAAAAATATGCCACAATTTATACACCCGTGTTTTATAAAACCGTGTTATACGAGGCCCAAGTTTACATAAAATCAGAAAGTATGGAAAAAAAAAATCAGTATTCTTTTCATGTATATTATATTGTTATAGAATACTGTCAAATCATTATTTTATTTTTGATCCACATGTATAATTGTTTGTATGTGTAGAACAATAAACAAAAAATTATATTTTTTTTTTCTTATGAAAGATCATCTCATAAACATAATATTGAAGATTCCGACAATGTTGCGTTCTTTGTTATAATGAGAATTTATATCATTTCGTAATATAAAAAATATGAAGGATTTAAATAATTTTGAAAAGAGCCCTGTCATTATGTTGGTGACATGCATTGAGAACAATTTTATCCTAATATAAAATTTAAAATAACTGATTATTCCACACATTGTGTAACTAACTGTGCCACGTGTTTCGCCTCTTTCAGAGGCATCTTCAGACTTACTAACCCAAATTTTGCTTAGGTAATAAAGCAAGATTGATTCTAAAATTTTTAAATTATGAAATTACAAAATGGAGTTTGGGTTTTTTTTCTTTTAAGGGAAGCAAAGAGGAATTTTATCCTAGACCAACACTCCTTAGCAACTGTCAAACAAAGGCAGTCGTTTATCAACATTGTGAAGACGTAATTTTATTATTTAAAATATTTAAAATACAGTGAAATAAAGAGGTATTAGCTATGCCAAGTACTTCTAAACAAATCCGTAAGAGTGCTCGGGATGGTTTTCTAAAAGTTTTTCAGTTCTGTGAACATGAAAAATTTGAAAAAGAACCAATAATTCCCATCAAACAGCCCTGTAGAACGAGCGGCTAATTTCATTCGGTTGAACCAAGCAAACTGCGTTCGGAGAAGTATATTCATTTATGTAATCAGCACCGAAAGAGATGCAGCTTATGTTGGTCGTTTGACTATTCTACTAGCGATGTACGGTCGTCCAGATTTATTCACCACCTCGTGCAATCCGAAATGGATAGAAATTATTCAACTGCTGCTCCCCGGACAAACATCAAGTGATCGACATGACATCACCGCACGTGACTTCAAACAAAAAATCCGATTGCTGATGAACTACATTGTTAAGCATCGCGTCTTTGGGGACAATTAGGCGATTTGGCGTATATTCTAATCCTCCATTCATGAACGTCGTCCCACTGTTGTACATTTGGCGAAGAATCTGGGGAATGGTCAACGAGTTTATTTCAATGCATCGAATGTTGCTCAACGTGTTGAGACACCTCCAGCGACTACATTGACCAGTTTTTTTTCGTTTTACCAAAGCGATCTGTTTGCACAAATGGTCCTCTACTCTGAGATGCCACGTTATTACACTTGGAACGCATCATCGAAGAAATTTCAGCATTGGAAGCAAGGTGATACGGTTTCTGATCATCCGGATGGCCGTTCTACTGATGCTCTTGGTCGCATTTACACAGTTCATCCGAAGAATGACAAATGCTTCTACTTGCGGTTGTTGCTGGTGAATGTTCGTGAGTCGACATCATTGAATCACTTCAAACTGTCAATGGCGTAGTATGCCCAACATTTCGTGCCGCATGTCAATAGCTCAATTTGCTTGAAAACGATACTCATTAGGACAAGACAATCGCTGAGGCAATTGTTTCTGCATCTCCAAGTCAGATACGCACATTATTTTGACATGCTTCCCATCGAATCCATGTGAACTGTGGAACAAATATAAGGATGACATGTCCGAAGACACTTTACACCAAATTCGCATCAGTTCAGGGAATCTCGATCTCGAGGTGAATGAGGAGATACGTAACCAGGCGTTGCTTTTGATTGAAGACATGTGTTACCTCATTATTTTGCACATTTATTGAACTTAATTCATTTTAAGTATTCGTTCAAACTGAATTTAATTCAGCCAATAAATTAACACAACATTTATTGATTCTGAGGCGGTACGAAGTTCGTCGGGACAGCTAGTATTAAATATAATTAATATAATTATAATATTATAAATATATATACACATAGCACATATTCTGAAATAAACACTACAAACGTACCCACTTTTAATGTCTAGTTTTTTGTTTGTTTTTGTATGAAATTCGACTTACGACCATTTCGACATACGTGATAGGTGGCGGAACCGAACCCCATCGTAAGTCAAGAGCTGACTATATACACCAAAATCTTGGTTAACGCCGTCAAGAAAAATGTATCACGATGGATACAATGCTTGATATAAATAAATTTACAAGTACATGATAAATAATAAAGATTACTAGTGAGTGTTACGCAAATAATGAACCATTGTTGTTTTAACACTTCTTAGTAGGGCGGTCCAAACAATATACTCTAGCCTGTAGCAGGCGTTTTTTAGTGATTAGCACAATAATATATTACATTCTTAAAATCAACAGAACTTCTAAACCAAACAATATTTTCGGCTGAAATTTTCAAAGAAACCATAAGTGACATTTAATCATTAAAAATAATGTGAAAACATTTTGAATACATTATAATTTCACCACGTTTCTAAGCTGAATATAAAAACCTGTTATTAATTTAGTAGATAGAACTCCACTTGTTATCAATATGAAATATTCAAAATATTCTGTATAAAAAATAACATTAATCCATAACATACAATTATATAAATAATTATAGTATAAAATCCCCATTCCTACAAATTTACTATCACTGGAACTGTGAAATATGATGCCCTAAATATTCGAGAAACGTGTCGCCTTTTTAAAAATATACCATATGTGAACATTCCGGGCATAATAAATTATTTAAATTATGATTTTTATTGCTTATTGTCAAAAGGGGTGGGTCACTTGCCTCGGCAGTTATTTTGAAGAAACCATCAAATCTATCGGTCAATCTACCTGCACGTTTATTGATTATTATTATTTCATGAACGAACTATCTGATAAAATGTCGGTGTAATCTTCATAGTCACTTATTATTTTTTAAAGACATTATTGTTAGTAAAACGTCTCATAAAATGGTAATAATATATTCGAATAATAAAATACGAAACAATAACGCAAACAGAACAACGCAAGCGGTATTAAAAATAATCCAACCTGTAAAACGACTCAAACTAATGTAGCAATGGAGGTCACGAAATAAATCTATAATACAGTTGATTTTTTGTTTCCTAGCTTAAACTTCCATCCTAATAATATAGCAAAGAAGTTGGACTAGCGGTAATTAGTTACGGCATTTTATTTCACGCCACCTGTATTATTATGTGATCCGCATTCTACTGACAGTACGCTAAAAACGTATTTTTAAGTTTCCCGCCTATAAAGTGTTAATGTCGAGTGAAATTAAACCAAAACAGAAATCGATTTTACCTTTTATTCTTATACCCTGTGGTAAAATACATATTTACTCTTCACACTGTTTCAAAAGATGTCTTGTCTACACGTGTTAAACCATTATAACCTTCATTCGAACTGAGCAAGCTGGAATTTTTTGGCCATTGATTTTGAACCATTTTTTAATACAATTTTCACAATTAAAATCATTATATAATGGTATTCATTATAGTATTAAGTAGTTGAATTGTGTATTATGTAGTTGATTTGGTATTCTAATTGTTGCCTTTTTATAAATTATAAAAATCAAAATGCTTCTAATGCCTATCGGAAAAAGCTTCAATCACACCCACCTATTGTGTATAAAAATATTTAAAAAAAAATTGCATTTTTTTAAAGCATTTTTTGTCCTAAGAGAAAGAGAAGCCGTCTAACCGAGAAAATATCTATTTTGTATGACTTGTCGAACAGAATAGTTTTAGAATAGCATTATCTTGTGGATAGAAAATATAAATGGTTCTTTTAATTTTTAGCCGCAGCTGCACCTTCCGAGCCTTTGCCATCAACCAGTGGAATGTCATCGAACTCCAAACAGGCAACGCAGTCTAAATCCAGCAATCCTATACCTAAAGTACAAGGTAATCTACAAAATTTGATATTATAACACTATTCAAGGCTTTTATACTTATTAATTCTTCAATATTCGCTGTACATAAATATATTGACTAACCTAAATCATTGTAATAAATTTCAGACATATATGAAAGCTACATAAGATGTGCATTTAAGACATACTTATTGTTTATTGTTGAACTAATACTCTTCATTTGATTTTTAATTCTATTCTATAACCCATATGAATTGTTGATTTTGCTTTTTGTTTGCTATTAACAATATCTTATGCACACTCAATTTATATTTATTAACATGTTTTCTTATTGGGCATTCTCATTTTACCAATTATACATAAAATGCTGTTTTCCTCTGCTAATATTTGTTTAGGCTTTTCTTAAAAATGGGACTATCAATGTTTACTCTCCAATGTTGTTATGGCTTGAGAGAAGCATGTTGTCAAATATTATGTTTTTGTATCCACCCTGGGGGTAGAAAATAAATTACTCTTTTTGATAAAGAATTGCCTGGTTTTTTTTTTGATCTCCTGTGAGTTCAAATGGTCTGGGATATTGACTGAATCACTTGCACAGTGCTGTTTTCTCATCATTAAATCAATGTATTATTAATCCTTTATGGCTAAAAAATCGATGTATTAGCATGCATGCTAAAGCTGCTTAAAATGCCTTTCATTAAAACTTCAACGTTACCAATTTTTACTGTTTTTGTTCATATGATAATCAAGAGTTTGTATTGATAGGCTCAGTGAGTCGTATCAGCATCATATCATCTAACGAGTATTTTAAAATAATATAGGTAAACCTTCGAGTTACGGCTTGTAAATTATCTAAAAATATATTTTATTGTAACCATTTTATGAGGCTATTATTTGCAAACCCAGCCAAATTCCAAAACGGTTGAAAAATGAAGCATGAATATCATTTTGTAAAAAAATATACATTTTGTAAGTAATTTTAGTTAAATATTACTTTTGAATGATATTTTGTGTGTTATCAAGCTATGTTTGAGACTGCTTTCTAAAAATACCTTGAAAATGAATTTTCATTTACTAAATTACATTCTTGGTTCATCTTTCACCAATTGTGGAACGAGCCAGGTTTGCAAATAATAGCCTCATATTATATTGATTTTTAGCTATTCAGTCCTAGATAATTTATTTTCATTTTTTAAATTAAAAAGATAAATGAGGGTTTTTTTTAAAATTTTGGTTGAATTTGTTTGCAAATGCAAGTTGATAGTGTTGAAATTCTTTATCAAAATGAGTCTTTTAAACTGCATAAATTATCTGTATATTCTAATAGAATGTATTGTAGGCAAAAATCAACATCCGGAGAAAAGCTCCGCATCGAAGAAGGTACCCGTCGTAGAGGTAGCCAAGCGAAGCTCATCCGCGGTCCCGCCAACTGAAAATATTGAACCGTCCGCCATTACCACGTCCACAATTGTCGCTCCACTCTCCTCCAATCAAACCGAACAAACCACCGCGGATGCTTCCAGTAATGAATACATTATATTTCATTTTATCACACATACAAAACTGCTAGCACCTCTTAGTATTGTTGTTCATTAGCACAATACTCTAACTATCTTTAGTGAGGTCATTTTTGAAGCAATACTCTACTGTTTTTCTACTTCCATCTGTGATTGATAGACTAAAATGTAGTTCATCAATAGAAAATCTCAAAGTTGGGTAAATGATATTTACCGAATTAGTAGTACATCATTTATATTTCTTGCATGTAAATATAATAATGTGCATTATTGTACTAACATAATGTATATTTAAATTTTAACCATGCCAATCACTGGGTACAAGTATTTAAATGAACGGCTTCTGTTTAACCTATGTTAGCTCTGATTAATGATGACAAATAACCTAAGATATAAATAGTTGATATCAGTTTTCAACATCAACAGATATCAAGCGTCAGTTGATGATGCTCGTCATGAGCTTAACCGGTTCTGATCTCATTAAATAAAAATGGAATTAGTAAAAATAATTATTAATTAAATTGATAGAACTCGATTATAATAAGGTAAAATAATAATATTTTATTATTTGGATAAATTTGAAAATAGCTATCAAATAAACTAATTCTCGTGGAACTACATACTTTCTTACACAAATAAATAATGTTCGCTTGAAACATTTTGTTGTACTTTTTATACAATCAGAACTGGTTTCGCACAGCGAATTAACATTTCAACTGATGGCTGAAAAATACAATTTTACATGGATATTTACAGAAATACTATTATTCCTTTATATTTTACTCTTGCTATTCACATATAATGATTAACTACTCTCTTTTTTTAATGTTTTATTTAATAATCTGTAAATTCGTGTTAAAATCATAAAACATATTTTTTCCATTCGCCTGGTGGTAAGAAATAATTTGTTCAAATATCCTACACAATTTTTTTAAATGTTGACATGATACATCTCCGTCAAAATTTTTTGATTCACTGTTCTCGACTAATATATAGTTTTTCTTAAAGATAATTAAAAAAAAAATCCAATTCAGTCGCCGATTTTAGTGTTAAATCTTAGGCTGAAAATTCAACACACATCCCATTACTTTCCTCTGAATTAGTAACTTATGTCATTTAGATTAATGTTATATGCTTACCATCCATTTTATTAATATTTGTAAGTAAACTTATTTTTATTTACATAAAAAAAATCTTATTTTACTAAAAAAATAATTTAATTCTTTTACACACCTTTTCTAATATGTACTTCTTATAACTTCCGTAGTTTTATTTTAAATCATCTTGAATATTTTAACTAAGATGAATATGCTATGAGCTTTGAATTTGTATTAATACATAATTATATTGTCACCTTTCTGACAGCAGTTGGCAAGTGGGAGATTGATGGTTCTAAGTCAGAGGTGGGGAACCTTTTCTTCTCTAAAGGCCGCATTCATTTTTCTGATTCGACATAAAGCCGCAGTAAACATTGAGAAATTTGAAATCCTCAATTCGCTATACTTTTTCCCCAGATGTGTTCAAACCTCGTTTTTTTTTTTAGCTCACCGAGGAATTTGAAATCCTCAATTTGGTATACTTTTCCCACAAATATCTTCAAACCTCGTTTTTTTTTTTTAGCTCACCGAGGAATTTGAAATGTTCAATTTGCTATACTTTTTCCTCAGATATCTCCAAATCTCGTTTTTCCAAAATTGGCGAAGTATCTGGAACCTAGAAAATTAAATTTGGTAAAGATATATCAATTGGTTTACAAATCATAGTGAATTTAGTAAAATTACATTTTTTTGCGAATTTTTCGCAATATTGCCCGGCCGCCAGGTGAAATTCTATAAAAAAACGTGCGGTCGTTAAGCTGTTAACTAGTTTGTTATTTAGCATCTTCTGCTAGAAATGTGACTATATTACATAAACAGAGCTTAGTATTAAAATAATCACATTCAATACAGTTATTTGTTCAATTATATTTATGTACTTGGCTGTAAAACTAGCTTGGATTGATCCTATAAGCAATTGTTGCTGAAAAATAGTATTAGAAGTAATCCTGCATGAAATTTACTAATAATACTATTGCTTGCTTGGCTTAAATATATTACACCTCCATTATTCGAATAACTTACTAACAAATAAACCTTCGGACATAATTTAGAACTTCAGCCACACAATTGAAGTTGAACAGGAAAAGTTGTACTGCAAGCTACTTTTTATTAAAATCTGTTAAAATTGCAATTTTTTTGAAGCATGACCTTTTCATAAATTCTTTATGGCATAATTACTTGGTCATGTTTATGTAAAATATGATTTCTATAAATATGAAATGGTTTTTCCTTAGTCAAAAAGATACAATTATATTTGACGTCATTATGTTAATTACGACACGATGACTGAATAATGTTTTTTGTTATCCTTAAAAATATTCAATTTTTTACTGCACATTTGAATTAATCCTTATCATTTGACCTCAATAACAGAACTCTCATATGAAGTATTAGCTGACATACTTGATAATGACATTGCTATAATTGTTTGAATTTTTCCTTTGTTTGTCATTTGTCCTTAAATTGAAAATATATCAAACCAGATTCTGTTCAGTATGTTCAAAATTTTCAATCAACTCAATATCGTGATAATAAAAAACACCATAAACTGTGATATATTAGTTTTTTGACCAAAGAAATGCTATCAAAATATACATATATGACAAATAGACAAGAGAATTTTTGAAAGGCTTATCGGCACTATCAAGATTCAATCTATTGTCATTTTGAATATTTCATATTAACAGTTGATTTATCTTTCCAATATTTTCATTTTTAATATTTCCAATATTTAGTCACTCACGGTGGTGTGGAGGTAATTATCTTCTGGTGTCTTACTTAATTATTTAAATACCATTGTAGTACACAATATTAACTTACTCTCATACACTAACTTTCCACAGGTTTCTATCAAGAAATACCAAGTGCTCCCCCAACACCTAACAAATCTGCAGTGCAACCAGAGGCTTTGATCATGGTTAATCAACTTCCATATACTGGACCGTCAGTTGTAACAGGGTAATTATTTGAGGCTTTTATTACCACTACTTGACAGAATTATTGTCCATTTAAAACAAAGCTGTGGAGTCGGGTGTTTTTTCTGGAATCGGAAATTTAATTACTAGTCTATTCATCAAATTGATTGATGAAATGATGACTGTTATTATTATTCTGGTAACTAGAATTGATTGAACATGATTGAAAAAATTAATTCGGAGTCAGTTTTTCAAGCAAGAGTTGAAGTCATTTTTTGAACAGACTACAACCCCTTATTTAACCCTTTGATAACGGGGAGTCGCTTTTGCGACAATTCGTTGGTGTCATATTACGTGGTCTAATGAACGTATATTTATGCAGATATCATTCAATATTTTTGTTGAATATATGACTAATGATTGTTAAATACATAAATTAACTTATTTTGAGACTTTTTTTTACTTAAATTACATTTTTTTAATGATTATAAAAAGACATTTTTTTTATAAAAAAAATATCCATTTTTTTCACTCCAACTTTTTAAATTAAGCAAACACTTTCTTGATGAGATATTTTTTTAAACATATGTATAGTTTCTGAAAGGATCTTCTTTTTTTACGTAATACATGTGGAAAATTGACAATCGGTTTTAATTCCTGCTGTATTGCTTGAACTGGCGGCGATCAAAATATTTTTGAAAGAGCTGCGCGAGTAAAATATATGCATTTTGCAACAATAAAAACATCAGGTTGAATGTAATATAAAACGAAATATGCACTGGTGATTTCTTAAAAAATATTTTATCGATATGCATTTCTCAATAGCATTTATTATCGGATGTAAAAAGTGGCGTGATTGATTTCATATACGATAGTCAATATGTATGCATAGAGTCGCAATGTATTTTTACTGCTATTTTTTTTGAAATCCATATCCGCTCCCAATAGGAGCGGACCCAATGTGGAGCATATGGTCTCTTTATGAAGGTATTTCAACATTACTTTTTCTACGAAAACTAATTGTTATTCAGTCGCTTAACCTCTCTTTTCCTAAGAGAGTAGTAAGGAAAGAAGGATAAGACTAGGACAGGACTAGTTAATCGCTCTCACTACACCCAGTTATTGAAGGATCGGAAGGATGAGAAAGAATTTGTAGACATCACAAACAAATCAATCGAAAAAATGCTGTTTGTACTTGGACTCGAGCTCGTGAGATACGGCGTGGAAGCCAACAACGCTTACCACTGCGCCATAGAACCCGATGAAACTGCAATACTTCTAGGTTAATTTATTTAAAAAAAAAATACAGTTGTGATTCGGTTCTGTAGTGCAGTGGTCAACGTTATTGACTTCCGAGACGGTTGGTTCGAATCATATTTCAAACAATTTATCAATTTCTGTTCCAAGGCAAGAATGTGTGTGATGTCTGAAGATTCCTTCCAATTATAAAATTACAGGGTGTAGTGAGAGTAATTAGCTGACCATGGTTATTGTCTTAACCCTATTCTTTCTATCATTTTTCTCTTCGAAAATGATTGCTTTAGCATCTAAGTAACAGGTAGTTTTCGTAGAAAAAAAATGTTGTGAGCTGACGTGAATAAAAATAAACGATTTTTAACTGTATCTAACAACGTCTCAAAAAAAGTATTGGCGGCTCCCCTAACCTTCATAATATGGATAAATAAAAAGAAATACGTATACATAAATATATGAAAAATCAAGTTACAGGATACGTTAAGCCAGGCCTGGCCAACCAAATTGCCCCCGGGCTGCTCTAACGATCTTAAATTTTCCTAAGGGCCGCACATACATACAAACATTATACGATTCATTTTTTTTATTACAACGAATTTTATAACTATTGATATTTTTGTAAGTATAAATTGAATGCAAAGGTAATTTGAAAGCATTCAATCAATTTATAAAAAAAACAATACTACAACTAGATGTGAAAAAAACACGCATTGAGCCAACGAAAAAATCAAACACATCAAAAGAATTTGCATTTCATGTTTTCTACGTAATTTTAAAAATACGATATTGGCTTTGTACTAGTTTGAAAATCGCTGGTGTAAAGTGTATATGATAATTTCGGCTAAGCAAGCACCTAATACAATGACCCATAAAAAGACACATATAAATAATAATTCAAGAATTTATCCGAGTACTTGCGGAACAGAATTATGTATTTCATAAAATTTACATGGCTCGAAATATTGGGGATTCAGTTTGCAATAAAAGTGCTTTATTTTCGTAAAAATCACTGCTTGAAATCTGGATATTTCATGTGTGGAAAGTTTTACTTGTGTTTTCCTCGACCGTGAAATTTAGACGTTTCATATTTTGAAAGATTTTTCTATAATAAATATATAATACCCATAATGCCAAATCATTCTTCTGGTTGAAGAAATTCAAACAGCGACGTCATACAGTCGAAAAGACGCAGAGAATTATAATTGTAAAACAGATTTTAGTGAAATTTAAGTAAATTTTAATGACACTTCACCCTTGCCCATTCTATTAAACGAGTTATTAGGACTCGAGCTTTATCACCCAAAATCAGTTGAACCCATTTCTTACATCAATCTTTTTTTAATGCTCAATTGTAGAACATGATAACCACCGAAATAAATAAGTATGCTAATAAGATACTAGAATACATTTAAATAAGATGAAATAATGAAAACCGATAACTGCATTACAAATCAAAGCGTTTATAGCAGTTCTTTTGGAAATGGTCATAATATATTATCTTTTTGACTAAAAATCCCACGAAATACACTGGCTTAGAAAAATGTTTGCTATGGATCAATTCATGTTAATTTCAAGTTTAGAATAGTAGAAATCTATTTCTACCAGGAAGTCTCAAATATGACCCCTGTGGAAAATTTGCCTCTCACGTTGATCACGGTAGAAACAAAGAGCCACACGATGTTATCATAGTATTTAAAAAATATTAAAAAACACCACAGATGGGAGACAACATTTTAGATGTTGTGCGGACTCAGTTGCGAACTATTATTTGAGTTTTTTTTTTGCTGTAGTGGACAATTGATTCATTTACAAGTGGAAGAAATAAAAAGTCTTTCATATTCAGTTGCGCTAATGCTAGGTAAGAGATACCATGCGGTGTGTGAGTTTTTCACCAGCATATCTTTAGCAAAAAATCTTACATAAAAAGAAACATATTTGACAGGTCTTTAAAAAGAAAATATATTCCCGAAAAAAAAATTCAAACATAAATAAGCAATTGGAGAAACAAAATATTTTTTAAAAAAATCCGAAGATAATTTGTGGATACCGGGAGAAGAAATCGCAGAAAATACCAGTACTTTCAATTCCGACAAACACTAAAGACTGTTTCAAAATATTTACAAAGTGATTTCCTAACCTGAGATTGTTGAAGATAAGTAAATGGGAGTTGTCGATTCTTTGGATCAAATGGATGGAACATGGATCAAAGTCAGACTCTCAAACACTTTCAGAACGAACTATTGATTATTTTTAACGAATGTTGCTAAGTACGTTTGTACTAAAATTTAAGGTGTTCATTGTCAATACTTGATTGAAAGGCATTATAATCAATAACAACAAAAATACTCATTTGTACTTATTTTAAAGAGTCCAGAGCGGTTTTTTTAATGACAAACATTAGCTGAATAATAACGTTTATACTCTATAAGAATAATTACGAAGGAAATGAAAGACTCGTACGCTTATAATTTATTTTCTCAATAATTGAATTTATAGAAAACGAATAGATCTCAAAACAAGCATAGATTGTCTAAAAACCACCATTCTTAGTAAACTTGTAAATAGACTGCCGCAAAATAAATTTGAAAGCGCACAGTGTGTAATAAAGAAGGGCTGAGGAGTTGGAGGCAGGAGTCGTGGTGTCGGAAAATCTTAAGACTCCGACCCATTTAAAATATATATATATTTAGTGAGATGTATTCAAACCACACAGGTCCATAGTGCTTTAACAGCATTCTAGGCTGACTAAAGATGATTTGATAATATATATATGTCGATGGCTTAGTTTCATAAAAAGATAAGTCAAAAATTTGATGTTTTGGGTTATATTACCCACTAGCTCAGTGTTTCTCAACCTTTTTGGGAGCGTGGCCCCCTTTGAGTGTCTTTATTTTTCTGTGGCCCCCATACCATTTTTTTTTGTCTTCCCATGAAAATTATAATTTCAAATACCCACCTTTTTTTATAGCTCTTTCGAGATTTTCTAATCTAGAATGCCAGTAATTTATTTTATTTACGGATTTACAAAAAATAGCTACGCGACGTCCGCCATTATGCTCTTCCCTGTATCGATTTATAAATGCCCGTGGCCCCCCTAAGCTGTGTTGTAGCTCTCCAAAACAAAAATAAATCTCTGTGGCCCCCTGGGGGGACACATGGCCCACCGTTGAGAAACCCTGCACTAGCTGACCCAACGAACTTCGTACCGCCTCAGAGTCAATAAATGTTGTGTTGGCTGAATTAATTTAGTTTAAATGAATACTGAAAATGAATTAAGTTCAATAAATGTGCAAAATTCAAAATGATTTTTTTTTAATTACATTGAAATGATGTTATTCACGTGACCCAGTCGATAGATTTAAAGGAATGCAGTGGACAAACGATTTGATTTTGAATTGTTAAGTTGAAATGATCCACATATTTGTTATTTGCTGCAAGAATTGCTCGTTCACTCAACCAATTATGATGTTTGTGATTAGCAATGATATTCAGGAACACTTTGTTGATGAGGTCGTCCTTCGATGAGGCGAAATTGCAAAAATTCGGCAGAAATGAAATCAAGCCATTCGATTCGTCGACAGGAACACGGCCGTTACAGATAGTCAGCAATTGCTTGGAGTAATTTGCGGCAGATGGATCGTTTAGAAATGCTATTCGCATGTTTTTCGTCACCTGAAGTTTCTTCTCATAGCGCCACAGAGTCGATGATTTGAGGCCAGTGTTTATTTCATCGGCAGTGGTTGATCTTGGAATGACTTGTAGTGTTTGGCGGAAATCGTCAGATAGTAGAATCATTGCGCCTCCAAAACATCTTGAGTCATTGCACATATCTTTTATAGTTTGATTGAGTGCTTCCAATGCGTGTTTGTGCGTCATTATGCATTCATCCCAGGTGATGATTTTACTTGCTACCAAAACTTTGGTCATTGCGTGTTTCGCAATCTTGCATGTCAGTTTTTCAGTCGTTTAAAGGTTTAGCGGCAATTTCAACACTGAATGAGTCGCTATTTCAGAAGAAGAAACTGCTACAGCGATTTCGGATCTCGCACGAACAGTGGCCATAATCAATGACATGAGGAATATCTTCCCAGTTCCACCGGGCGGAAAATGGCGGAAAAATAAGTCACCAATTCCATCATCAATTGCATTCATTAACGTATCGTACACTTCCTTCTGTTGTGGGTTCAACAGTGGTACATTCATATGAACTGATTGGTTCAATGCATCTCGATCATATTCACGTCCACGTTCCAATTCTCGATTGAAAGCGTCGTTCATTCCACGATCTGGCGTTGGCATTCCTAACTTGACTAACAAACTGCCGAACATGAGGTAACACATGTCTTCGATCTAAAGTAAAGCCTGGTTATGTATCTCTTCATTCATCTCGAGATCGTGATTCCCTGAACTGACACGAATTCGATGTAAAATGTCTTCCGACATGTCCTACTTGTACTTGTTCCACAGTTCACATGGATTCGATGGGAAACTTGTCAAAATAATAATAGAAAATAATGTGCGTATCTGACTTGTAGATTCTTTTTTTTATTTTTTTTTATCAATCTTTTACTTACAATTTTACACAATATATATAAAAACAATTAATTTTTGCTATACTTAAATTATGTAGCGATACGCAATATACCGTAAAATAGTTAATATCTAGCTGAAAAATGAAATTACTTACCTCAGATTGCAAGAGTGAAGAGTTATAAGATTGACGCAGAAATAGGTACTATTCATTTCAGTCAAACTTTATACTGAAACAGTTGTAAATAATATATGGGTTATCATAAATTGCAGTTAAGTACTGATTGAGCCAGAAAATATTGCTTTTCATAATTTAACAAAGGGCTCGCTGACCCAACTTAAAATTATCAAAGGGCTCGCCCGGGCCCTTGCGAGTCCCCTCCAGTCCACCCCTGGTGAAATGGTCAAAGTATATTTCTATAAAGATTGATAAAGGTTTGCATCCGATTGACATTGAGAACAATAAATAAAACATGTTAGTATTTTTTGGTTCTAAATAAAATAATCTTTTAAGAAAAAAAACGTAATAGTTTTTTAGTGATATGATAATAGTCCAATTAATTTTTAAGTGATTTTACATAATGTTAACAGCTTAACGACCGTGGACGCGTATTTAAGTCTTTGAAATCCAACAGTTGCGGGCCGTGGACGCATATACGCGTCCTACGTCATACATTCCAATATATTGAAAAATCACTTGGTTAGGATCGAGTTTGATTTCAAATGTTAACGAGAGATGGTAGTATACATATTGACGCATTATTTGACAAAAAATAAATTATTTTTATGCAAAACTATTTTGTGAAAAAACACCCCTAGACGGTAGACTTTTTTTTTTCGTATGTGATTTTTCACAATATTATTTTACGTTCTGTTTAAATATTTGATTTATAAATCGTGTCTGGTTTGTTTCCCCGATTAGCGACGATATACATACGTAATATTAGCAGGGTATCCTGTCGTCCAGATGCATTTGTGGGGCGGGACCCTTGGAGGTACGAATTGCTTAGTGATTTATTGCTTGGGCGTGCGATGCTACATTTTTATGACGGCCGAAAACAATTTTAGAATTTTTAAACGAGTGGTTGATAATATTATGACCTATTCAAACTTAGTGACAGGGGTTCTCAACTTAGGTTTACGAAATAAATTAAAAAATATTCCTTTGAAATATATTCTTTTATGTTACATTACTATAGCAAATATAAATTTGCTATAGTAATGTAAATTTATAGTATTATTATTTGAAAATATAAATTTGCTATAGTATGTACACATAAACAATGTGAAAAAGTAGGTTTTGCATATTTTAAAAGATCTTTTAGTAGATTCAGGTTTTTTCAGTACACAACATAAGTATGCAATATACAGATGAAGAACCACTGCTCAAATGGCATTGATTTATGCGGCAAAGTATCTGGAAGCTAGAAAATTAAATTTGGTAAAGATATCTCAATTGGTTTACAAATTATAGTGAATTTAGTAAAATAACAATTGTTTGCGAATTTTTGGCAAAATTGCCTGGCCGCCAGGTGAAATTCTATAAAAAACGAGCGGGCGTTAAGCTGTTAATATGATTATGTTTTGTAAAATAATCATAAAATAAGTTATAGTTTGTAATGTTATCAGTAACGTATGAATTATGATGTAACTTAAGACAAAAACGTAATACGTAATATGATCTTACAAGAAGCCCATTCCTTTTTATAATTGATTTATTATGAGGAATATGGGATCAAATATGCCCAAATTCAGTTAAGAGGAAAAAATGACATATCGCTATGATATTGGGATTCAAAAGAACAGAATTCAATTTTTAACGTCTCTAAAAACCTTTTAATTTAAAAACATTTAAGGGTTAAAATATGATCTAATAATCAAAACTGTCTTCATTTTTTATAAGAAAAGTGTGATTTTCTCTGTTCAGGAAAAAGTGGATCTGATCATTTTCGATCCAAAATTCCTCGTGATTTTTTTTATTATGATACTAATGACAATCCATACTATTGATTAGCATAATTGGTAAATATATTTTATTCTCTTATAAAACATATATTTGGAATGAAAGTCGAATTTTAAGTATGAGAAAAACGTTTTTTTGATTATATCGCTTATTATTATTTATAACTAGCCGGTACCCGGCAAGCGTTGCAATGCAGAAAGAAAGTGTTTGCGTTTTAATTGTGTTTATTGAAGTGCATGCTTTCTTTTTGTCTGTTTGACGATGATACAACACACGCGCCACCTACTGTAATTTAATTGCACTATAAACTTCCCGGAAGTGCAAGCAAAAATTTTGTCAAAGTTTTATTACAATCGGATGAGCAGTGTGGCAACGCATAAAGTGCGAACAAACAAACATTCATTTCCATAACTTTCCACGACTTGTTCCATTCTCTGATCATGATTGTGTGACTTTTATTTCATACGTTAAGTCTTTTTTCGTATTCGAAATTATTGTTCTATGATTACCGTCTCTAAAAAGATGAACCTTACTACAAAACTACCTAAAACAAATTATTAAATAAATATAAATAGTAAAAAACACAAATTAATCATACATTAATGTTATTGTATTTGATTGATATCTATACATCAAATTATGGGGCTGGTGGAGCCGAGCTCCAATTTCCCTTTCATCTGGTGTATTTTGATGTTGCTTTTCCCGCGTAGCGTTCTGGATTTACCTGGGCGTAGGCGGGTGCGTGGTCTTTGGTTTTTGTTTTGTTTTTGTGGTGGTATTAGTTCTCATTCGTAGGCATTATATGTGACACTAGTTGTTGATTCAGTAACCTCGAGCTGCAATTAATTGGGGTTATGCTTATCTGATCAGTTAATATATATTTTTTTTTGATGTTTTTTTTTTTTTTATATAATTATTATTTTAATCTTTTTCCCTCTTTTTTTTTGTTATTTATCCTCGAGAGGAGGTCAAACCTACAGTGTCTGCGGCAGTCGTTCAGGTTTTGGAGATCGGTGTTTTAGCAGATGTTGATATCCAAACATGTGAATGTGGGGGATCGGGGGGGGGGCTAAGGAGGTTTCAGTAGGAGGACTCTCCGCGGTCGCGCTATGTTTGTGAGGGTAATCAATGTAGTCGTTAAGTAAATTTTTGATAGATTGGTTAGGATGATCCGCCATGTCACTATAGAACTTCTTCGACAGTTTTATGACGTGATCAAGGATCGGGGCTAGGTTCATGTCTTTGTGTAATGTGGAACTTCGCATGAACCAGGGTGCTCCCGTGACCATGCGAAGTGCTTTGTTTTGTATTGTCTGTAGTGTCCGTATACGATTCATGCCCGCGTGTGCCCATACTTGGCACGCGCAGGTCATGATCGGTCTTGTAATCACGGTGTACAATAGTAATTTGCTTTTTACGGCAAGTTTACTCTTGTGGCCAATCATCGGATAGAGTCGACCAGTGATTTGCGACACCTGGCGTTTTTTCTCAGCAATATGTTTGCAGAAGGTTAATCGTGAGTCTAGCGTGAGCCCAAGGTATTTAACCGTGTGGGCCCACGGAATATGGGTGTTATGCATCCGGATGCCTTTAATGTCCCTATTGTGTCTGTTAGGTCTACGACTGAAAATTATCGCAGTGCTTTTCTCCGGGTGGATTTGGATCCTCCAGTCGGAGCACCTGGTGGATATGTCTGTGCTTGCTTTTTGTACAAGCGCGGTGGCTCTGTTCCTGTTTAGCGATCTGGCTAGGATGGCTGTGTCGTCGGCATATTGTGCAATGATTGTTTCGTTGCTTCCGGGTATGTAGTCTGGTAACGGAATATCGTGAGTGTAAAGGTTGTACAATAAGGGCGATAAGGCGGATCCTTGTGGTAGACCTGCTGTTGGCGTGCGCGTCGTCGATTATACGCCATTGAATTTTACGCGGAACGTTCTGTTTGAAATGAATGAATTTATTAGTCCAAGCATCGGATTTTCGAGGCCGGCCTCGGAAAGTTTAACTATCATACCTTCGTACCAAACCTTATCAAAGGCTTTGGCTATATCTAGGAACAGGCCAGTAGTGAAATATCGGCGGTTAAAACTTTCCGTGATGAATTCCACTACTCTAAGTAGTTGATGGTTGGTGGAATGTTTGCTTCTGAAGCCGTGTTGCTCATCCGGTATGAGCTTTTTTTCCAGAGCAAATTCCTCCAATCGAGATTTAATTACGCGTTCCAGAAGCTTACCCATCGACGGGAGCAAGCTTATGGGTCTATGGTTTTCGGGGATCGCCGGTGATTTACCGGGTTTCGGTATAAGTATGACATCCGCTGCTTTCCAGGCGGTTGGAAAGTGGTGGACGTTAAGGCAGGCGTTTATTATCGATGTAAGCGCTGTTATTGTATTCTTACTATTAATAATATGTAGTATATGGGAACCATAAAATTATGAATTCCAGAATATAAGATAAATATTTCTTCATCTACTCTTATATGACTTGACACAGCTAATAGATTAAAACCTCTTTCAAAAAGACTTTCAAACCTAAAACGTATAATCAATGCATGCATAACCATCAAAATACTCTTAGCATTTACATATAATAGTTGACAAAACATATAAAAGAAATTGCACATTATATAAACACGAAACATTCATTTACTTAGCGTCAGTTCAAGTTCATCCGTGCACTTGAACGCCTGAAGACGCCGAAAGGCAAAACCCGGGTCGTTAGTGACGAAATCTGTGAGAATGTACATAATTTAAACGATTCAAATTTAATATTGAAATTCCACCAAGCACCTTCAGTCGAATTCTTAAAAACCGTTTACACCGTACAATCACACATGTAGACCACACAATTTGACAGATCTGAAGTCAAAACAAATTTGAATTGTCAAATCAAACAAAATGGCGTCGTTCAAACGAAGTTCAAATTCGAATGGAATACTCAGGAGTTTGACCGGTTAAAAACATTGAAATCTACGAATATTTTAGTTTTTCGACATTGTTTGTTAATTTTAATATGCTTATGTTCTTCCCGGACAGGCAAGCTAAATTATTGTCGAAGTTTTATCGCAATCGGACCTGTGGCTTCCGAATCCATAGACGCCAAAGTTTTTGCAAAGTCATTTTTATATATATATAAGATAAGTCAGATAATTATTCAATTTACTATAAAATCGCGTAGATAATATTGATCTTATCACGTTATAAAAAAAAATAGTGAAATGTATTAAAAATTTTGAGATTTACGATAGTTTTCCCAAAACACTGGAAAATTCCCATTTTCTTACCCGTTTTTTTCGCACATACATACGAAATTTCGCCCGTATGCAAAGGGTTAAACACAGAAACACCACCATTTGTAATATAAATTTATAGTTCCGATGTTCTCAAGTTATTTGCTGAGTATAATTTGAATTGAAAACTTGAATAAAAAAATGTGTTATCAATTGATTTGAATGAGACATGGCATAGCAGTCTTAAGTTCCAAGCAGTGCTGTAGAAAATCAGCAAATTCTGAGCTGGCCATTGAATCCCTGCCTTTACTAACAAATTGTATGGCGGTTATACGTAGATCAACTCTAAATTCCAATTTATGAGCTTATTTTTCGTTAAATGTAACATGTATGTTTGAAAGATTTCTCGTATGGATATTCTGTGATTCATTCGTTGGTGTTATTAATTTACAATTTACGATACATCGGAAGGGCCATATATGCAAATTAAGTAATGATTGTAAGAAATATAGCGAATGGCAAGATATGCGACGTGTGGAAACAACCAATAAAATTTAACTTCCCACTATTAAGTATCACAATTATATAAAATATAAATTATAAATTACATAAACGACGGTAACAAGCGGAATTCATATAATATTATATAAGATTTTGACGCCTATTGTGATATTATGAAATACATGCTGCGTCTTTTATCATATAATAATGGCAATATACCAAGTAAATGATGATTTAATCAATAACAATATAAAAAAAATAATGAAGTGAATTGTGCTATCCTAGTTTCACTTACTGATTTTTGAATGACTTGAGAAATCTTATGGAAAGATTGAGTGACAAACCAGTGTGCACAAATAAATTTCGAGATTAATATTAATTGATTAAAATCACAATAATGACGTTGGTTTTTTTAATGAACTATCCAACCTCATATTCTGTATTGAAATATTGTAAAAAAAATAATTTAAATAAAATGATTTGGCATCTTTGTTTGCTTTTGTTCTCAGAGATTTTTATTAAAAAACCTTAGAAAATGTGATTTTTTCTCATTTAAAAAATGATTTAATTGAAAAGATATATAATTATAATATATATATATGTATTTGCTTCAAAATAATAGTAATCAATGGTTTCATAATGATGTGATATTACTTTGAAAATTATGACGCCGGCCCGCTCATCTGAAAAAAGTACCTGTTTTCAACTCAATAGCATGGCTTTCACTATAGGGGGCTTTGGACATGGCCTTCCACAGCCGAAAATCCTTCAAGTTTCTTCTAATATAATATTCTTCAATCAACCCTAATTTTAGACAACAATTCAAAATAGTGTTTTCATACTTTGATTAACTACTCAAGCTCCACCTGATATTCTTGTAGATATCATGAAAATCCGTTAACGGGGGCGTTTAGAAGTCTGGGGGGGGCGTTTTTAATTTTTCAGAATTAGGGGGACGCTGTAGGGTTGCGAGGGGGCGATTGAGGATTTCAAATTCAAGGTGGGGGTGTTAGATAATTTTAGATAATTTATTTCTGCAAAAGGGGGCGATTCTTCCAAAACGGTTAAGAAACACTGGGGTAGACTATTCCTGGAAAACCAAATGGTTTCATAAAATGTGCGATTTCTTTTTGATGCCTCTATTACAAATATGTCACATGAAATTTGAATAATAAATAAAGGAACTGTTATTATTTTATTTAGACCTTCACCTACTTCGGGCGACCAACAACCGGGTGGACAAAAGTTTACTAACTCGAACTTCACCGAATCTGTAGTCACCAACAGTGACAGCGTCTTCGGTATTGGTGCCGAGACTAAGCACACGAAGAAGAGAAAAGCTGCTAATCTTGTTCCAGTTGTATCTAAACAGGTATGAATTGATCAAATATCTATATACTCAGCCAAGCTAATAAAGATTATTCCATGGTTATTCTTGCAATCCAAAATATATTTTGATGCAATTCTACTTGTAATTATTTTTAACTTAATCTTGATAATGTATTGTGTGGTGTGTTGACATACACTCCGATTTCAACCATGGATATTTTATCTAGAGATCTTCTGAAGACGTTAATGTCGAAAGCAACTACGAACCAAATCAAGAAGCAAATTGTGAAGAACCACCTGTTGTGAATCCGGCTACCACACCTGTCCCAAAGAATCAAGTATGACATTGTAGTGTTCACAAAGAACTTTGTATTTGAATAACTTGGTTAACTCTGCTTGGTTGATGTGTATCACAATATAAATTGCAACACATTTTGTATTTGTTTTTAGCCTTCAAAATAACTTTCTATTGAAAATACACAGTACAACTTCTGTAAATCGAATAATAATATTTTCATTCCAATTTAAATAAATGACTGATCGGTTTGTTAGAGCATATGAAAATGCCTGTGATTTTGTTTATGTGAAATCTTTATTATAATTTATGACGATCATCTTTTTAAAATGAATGATAATAATATTATGTAGTTGTTTCCATAATTCATACTGTAAGAAAACTGTGTTAGGATTTATGACACTAAATCATAAAATATCTCTTTTGAATCATTATTTTCATTACACAGATTTCTTCATTATCTGAGTATGCATGCGTGTCAGTCTACTGTTAAATCTTTGTTCTCAGTCAATACTTGGTGGAAAGGCATTATATTAAGAAAAAACACAATATTCATTTGTACTTTATTTCCACTTCAATTATAGAGGTCAGGACCTGTTCCACCACTTTAACATTATTACTCTTTGATGATTTTTTAATTACATGTTAGAGGTGATAAACATTATAATTTTGTGTAATTATAGTCTCTTTTACTGTAATTTGCAAATTCTTTTCAATGTCGATTGTTTACACCTTTTCATGTCAATTTGTTTTTGTTTAAATAGCGCTGTTTATATATATTTCTTATCAGTTGACAATGCTCGCAATGAGCGAAACCGGTCCTGGCCTTTATAAATAAAGTGGAAATAAAGTACAGAGGAGTATTGTGTTTTTTCTTAATTTAATCTTTGTGCAGAATTTTTGAATGATTTTATAATCTTAGTTTAAATTTCCAGCATCATTCCAACTTACCCTCTTCTCAAATCTAGGGAAAGCTATGAATTTATATGTCTATTTGAATGTTTGAGGTTTTACTATTGTATCAGTCAATTTTTCTGCAACTATTTGGTATGCTAGTAGAGACACTTAATTCTCTTTTTACACAGGGAATATGCAACAACAAAAAAACAAATAAATTTACAAGAATGAACGGTATTTTTCGTTCCTTACATTAAACTATGCAATTTTGATAATGTGTAAAAATGGACTGTGCAAAATGAGAATTGTGTGTATTGTAAATATTGCATGGTAAAAGTATTATATAATCTGGAAATTTGTCTTAATCAAGTACGTCTTAGAACAGGGGTTTCCAAACTTTTTAGCTTAAGGGCCACACTGACTCCTCCACTAAGCCCCAAGACCTATCTGGCTCATCATACCAACATACTGTAGTTTTGAATACCGAGCACTTCCGGGCCGGATTGGTGGTACTCATGGGCTGTAGTTTGGAGACCCTTGTCTTAAATGATTTTTATTTTTCCATATGAAAATCGTCCCAGTTTCCAATAAGTTCAAATAAGGCAAAATTTTTTATGATTCATCGGCTTTCTATTGTCTTTGATTTCACATTCCTTATATAAAATATAGGAATTTACAATCGATGTTTCAAAACCCCAAAAAAATAATTTCCTCCCCCATTTCAAAGTCTTTCGCATGAAACAATATGATGTTGCGTATTGATCTGCTGTGTCCACCCCGCCCATATTTTTAATGTAATCTACAATGACTACTGGCTTGTTTATTAACTCATCTTGATTAGATTGGTATGGTGTTGTTCTTGCTCTTCTTATTGATTTGGAAGCGGACGTATGCTTTGTACTGAGCATTGTGACAATTCTTTTGTCTCGCCAGGCTAATAATAAAGTTCACTTTTAGGGTGTTCACTGTCAATACTTGGTGGAAAGGCATTATATTAGTAAAAACACAATATTCCTTTTTACTTCATTCCACTTTATTTAATATGTCACGACCGGTTTCGCTCATTACGAGCATATTGACGATGCTCGTAATGAGTGAAACCGGTCCTGACATATTAAATAAAGTGGAATGAAGTACAAAGGAATATTGTGTTTTTACTAATAATAATAAAGTATCTTTTTTTCTGTACGCTAACTTTCGTCCCACAGCTAATCTTGGTTTTTTTTTTATCTCATTGGGTAAGCCTTTTTTGTTGGTCATTATCGTGCCAGTGAGAAAACATTTCCTTTTCAAGAGTTCTCCCGCAAGCGTTGGATTGGTGTAAGACCTATCCGTAAATATATGATAGCCTCTTATGTCTGGGTTCGCCTGTTGTAGATTATTGAAAAGGTGTAGAACAATTCTACTCGTAAACGTCAAATCTGGTCTGATAAGTCATTGTGTTGTTATTGAACCGTAATACGGCACAAATGTTGAGATATAGCTAGTACGCGAGTCTGACAGAAAAAAATTCGAAGACCCCATTTAGTCGGTTTCTTGGGATTGTATTCTAAGAAGTTTATTTTACCCTTGAATGCAACAGTGGACTCGTCAACAGCTAAATTTTTTTCCGGGATATAATTTTCCAAAAATTTAGTGTTGAGGAAGTCAAGAAAATTGGTGACTCTTCGTGTTCTTATCGTCAAATCCTGACTAGTATTTGATACCGTTTCAAGGTCGATTGCCCAGAAAATTTGGAAGAATCGCTTACGGGTAAAAATTTTACTGAAAAATGGTATTCTTGAACAGAAATCGCGTAACCAATAGTCTTCCATCTTTGGTACATGTATAATCCCCATATTTATTATAACATCCAGGAATCCCCTTAGTTCAATTTCTGTGATATCTATCCAATTATTCTAAATAGAAAATTTCGTCAATCGTTTACGAGCTATTATTTGTGCCGCATAAGAATTTGTTTCTGACATAATTTTTTTGACCAATGTTTCTGTAAAAAACAGTTAAAAAAACTGAAGTGGAGTCTTGTATGTGGATGGAGTTTTCAGGCCTGTGGTTGTTGAGCCAGTTGAATAAAATAGGTTAGGATGATAATTATCACTGTTTGTTACATCCACCCACAATGCAATCGGAATAGTTGGAGTTGAGATAGCAATATCCTCTTCACTGTCACTTGGAATCCTCATGGCTCGCCGCCGCCGCATTTGATTTCTTGGAAATTCTTCTTCCTCAGGATTAGTATCCGTCACATATGGTGTGGATAAAGGTAAAGTAGAATCCGTGCCAGCATTGCCCATATCGCCAGTCACTTTCATTTGTTCAAAAATTTCATCCAAATTGGCCATGTAACCATCATCATCACTTTCATACTCATCGATATCTTCGTTATTGTTGGCACGAGACATTTTGCTGGGCTACGATAATAACAAAAACTATTCACTAAAATACACAATTATCGGAAAACGGATACAATGTAAAAATATACGTATTACCAAATAATATTGAATTACTGGACACAAATATTTTACAAGATGTTCACCGCACCACAACTCGACACAGACTATTGTTTTGTGCTCTACACCTGCACCCACCCCAAGCGGCCGACTCACTTTCTAAACCACACAGACTATTGTTTTGTACTCTATACTTGCACCCACCCCAAGCGGCCGAGTCACTTTCTAAACCATTTTTTTCCCACATTCCAGATGACAAATGAATGGTCAAACAATAAGACAGTATTTCTAGAGTATTCACTTGTTTCTTACATTTAAAAAAATACCAAAATCCTATTTAAAATTCATAAAAACTGCCCGAGGAGAAAATGGCCACACGTAGTGGGCATAGGAGTTGGTGGGAAAAAATCTATGGCCACAACGTGTGGACATAGGAGTTGTATGGGTTAAATTTAGATATACAAATAGTAAGATTTTATGAACACTTAATCAACAGACCTATAGCCTATTGGTGACAGTACCTTTGTTCAGTCTATGGTGATTGGGTTGCAATATTTAATACATAAAAGAAATACTAATTGATTTTAGGTTGTGCTGATTTTCATAATTATTATTTTAATTCATTTGATATAGGATAAGATTTCAGTGGTTTTTTTTTTTATTGTAACCATGTCCGCTTCCAATTTTGAGCATATGGACTCCTAATGAAATTCTTATCTCAACACAAATTCTGAGAACTGTTTGTAAACTCCATCACTTAACCTCTGTTTTTCGGTTAGATGGATAGCTAATTAGATGGGTGATAGGGAATCGAGACATAACAGACATCAATCTTCAAATAAAAATTTATAAAACTTATTTAACTGTATACTGGGACTCAAGCCCGTGAACACTGCAATTTGAAGCCAACTATGTTGACCACTCGGCTACAAGCCTTATATTCTTTTATCAGTTGAACCGATTTGTAATATTTAACTCATAATGCTTATCACACTTGTTCGATATGTTGTCTTATTTTCTTCCATAAGAAAAGGAAGATTACTTTACAATGCTAATGTTTTCTTGTTTTACCACCGATTACCGCCTAATGTAAAAAAAATCAATGCAGCTTCCAATATCGTTTTTCATTATTTGTATTATTTTCATGAGTATTTATTATGTTTGCTAAATTTTATAAATGGATCTATATTTATTAGGTTGTATATGAATTGGTTATTTTCATCCATTATCACATTATTCTAATATGATTGATATTCTTTTTGTCAATTTTATTCAATGAGTATAAATTTCTTATATTTTATTAAATTTAAAACACTTGGTTGAGGTACATTCAGCTTTTTACAATTCTTATAGATTCTTCTCAATAAGTACTTTAATTTCCTCAATATTTTTTTTTATTCTCCCTGAATAAGTTAAAAAAGCATGTACAATTTTTTTTTAACCATAATTAGAAGTATTTCGTGTACATAACAATGTATGCAACTCTTGTATTTTTGTTGTTTTGAAATACATTGTAATACAGTTCCAAATATGCTCTTATTTGTCGGTATCTGTGGTTAATGTCATTGGCGTTGGTTACAGAGTTCATGGGCTTGAATCCCTCTACTCTACAAAAAGGGAGTTTGAGCTACTGAATAACAAGCAATTCTTGTAGAACTACTTCTGTTGTGATAAACTCGATTAGGAGTTCATATACTCCACATTGGGAGTGGACATGGCAAAGCAAAATGTGCTGTTTGTTCTGTTTTTATCCCCATGAAAATGTTTTAATCAGTTCAATATCTTATGTGTCACAACATATTGGATTACCTAATACATTGAAATGTATACAAGCATAAAAGATACTTGTATTATCATAATTTATTAAGCTTAAAAAAGTGGCAGTTGTTTTTTTTTGCGGGAAACTTGTTATCTCTGTTATAAAATATACCTTTATATTATAACCGATAAGATAAATTTATTTAACCATAAAAATCAATAAAGCACACCTGATAATTCCACTTACTGCCCAAAGTGATTATTACTACACAAAATATAAATTTTAAACTAGCAACATATTTATTAATCAACCTTCAAAAGGTATAAATAATTCTACCATTTTTTGGTGCGATATATATAGGATATTGAGTATTAAATATTGAGTTTGAAAACATGGAATTAATCTGTTAACTTTTGGAAAGTTTAATTGAATTCATTATCTTAACAAAATAAATCAGTACGTACGATACAAGTTTAATTATTACAATACTTCAGTTTGATTATTGTTGTTAGTGTTTTTTTCACACCGCATTCTCTCATTTATAACTTGATTATTCTTAGGTTAAGAGTGATTTACCGCCTCCAAATATACCTGGACGACACAGCGGGGCTCCTCCACATCATTACATGAATGTCCCCATGGATCCCCATCTGTATGCTTGTCCATATCACCCGGGAATGGCTCCAGCTCCCCCTGCAATGAATCCTATGCCATCAACTTCTGTGATGCATGGATTGAACGTTGATCGAAACAATCTGTATGTATAACATCAATTAATCAAAAAAATACTCCCACAAATATATCAATAGATTCTTGATGTTAATCTTAGCAAATGTAATGAAGTGCCTAATCTCACCCTTATTTTGTGGGTGTTATTATATAAATACTAGCTGGCCCGACGAACTTCGTACCGCCTCAGAATCAATAAATGTTGTGTTGGCTGAATTAAATTTAGTTTAAATGAATACTCAAAATGAATTAAGTTAAATAAATGTGCAAAATTCAAAATGAAAACTATTTTAATTACATTGAAATGATGTTATTCACGTGGCACAGTCGATATATTTAAAGGAATGCAGTAGACCAACGATTTGATTTTGAATTGTGAAGTTGAAATGATCCACATCTATGTTATTTGCTGCAAGAATTGCTCGTTCACTCATCCAATTATGATGTTTGTGATTAGCAATGATATTCAGGAACACTTTGTTGATTGTCCTTCGATGAGACAAAATTGCAAAAATTCGGCAGAAACGAAATCAATCCATTCGATTCGTCGACAGGAACACGGCCGTTACAGATAGTCAGCAAATGCTTGGAGAAATCTTTTTATAATTTTACGAAAGTTCATTCTAAATTTTCATATTTTTTATATTACGAAATGATATAAATTCTCATTATAACAAAGAACGCAACATTTTCCAAATCTTCAATATTATATTTATGAGATTATCTTTCATTAGAAAAAATATATATATTTTTTTGTTTAATGTTCCACACATACAAACAGTTATACAGTCAATCCTGTTTTTATGCGGTATATGGGTTCCACGAAATATCGCATAAAAAACTTGACTTCCATAGAAAAAGTGGGGTGCGTTACTTAAATTTTAAAATCCGCATAACTTTGAAACAGCGAGTTAAAATATACACTAAATCGCAAAGTATAAGAAAATTAGGGGAAAACCACGGCGTTAAAATATTAAAAAATAGTCACTGTATGACAATTCTATGTGTGTTTTAAAGCATGTGGTCACTCTTTTTCGGAAAAAATAGTATGCGCATCAATTTCATAAAACTATAGTTGTTTTCTAACAATGAAATTAGTGATCAGAGTTTGTTCAGATTTTCTTTTTCGATAATTAATTGGTTATGCAGTTTGTTATACCCATATATAATTTTTTTAAAGTTATCGTTAAAACTTGAATGCGCGATCAGAATATGAATCATTTAGAAAGAAATGATCTTCTAATTTAATGAAAAGTTGGAGACTTTCTTCATTTATTTTCGCAGTGAAGGAACTGGAATTTCTTTCAGTTCGTCATTATTTTCTGGTTTTTTGTCAATAATTAAATTTAAATTATTGACATCTTCGTCACTTATAGCTTTATCTGTAAGTAATACGTCGATATAATTTTCGCTAAAGGTATCAAACCTTTCTTCGCCAAGTTCATGTGCTAAAGTAATCATTTCAGCTGATATTGCCGATGTTTCAATGGTTTCATCGACTGTAACACACCTAAGTAGGTGGACTTATTTCAGCGATGGCAGATGCAACATGATTTAAACAGTCCGAAATCGCATTTTTTTTCAAATGCCGGTTGTGTTTATGATTCTCTCTATTCTATCCAAAATACAACGATATATGCTTTCGATGTAATATTTAACATTTTTATATATCATAAAATATTGTACATTTAAAAAAATTCATTTCTAAAAAACCACATTACTTCGAAATCGCATAAACAAACCGCATAAAAACAGGATTGACTGTATATGGGGATCAAAAATAAAATAATGATTTGATAGTATTCTATAACAATATAATTCATATAACATCAATTCTATAACAATATAACAATAAATTCATGAAAAGTATACTGATTTTTTTTACGTACCTTCTGATTTTATGTACTTTCATTCGTCTTTTCATATTTCAGTATATATTTTAGCGACAGTGATGAACATGAGACATAAATTCCTAAAAGTTTTTTTTTTAAATGGATATTAAAGATTTAGTTTCGAAAGTCTGACACAGCCAAGTTCGTCGGAACATCTCTAATTCAAAGTATGAAACAAATGAATTTTGGAAATATCGCCATCTAGTGTATGAAATCAGCATACAACGACATTTTCATAACTTCAAGCTGTTCCTCATTTAAAAACTGTATGAAAATATTAATTTTACAATCAACGCCACCTAGTGTATTAACCGCAAACAGCATCAACGTCATGTTCCGCGTTCGATTTGGAAATTTCGAAAATACGAAATGTATGGAGAAATTTATTTTATTCATAATTTCTTTTCCGTGATATTTTTCCGATGTTTTAATGCTTATTCTGCTATTCTAGGCGCATACAAATTTAATTAAGCAAAGATCATTGAAATCCGTGCTCTAATTCTCGAGATATACGTGGTGTAACTAACCCCACTTTGTTTTATATATAAATATAACCATCTTTAGTTCAGGCTGTCTAACCACCCAAAAATAAATGGTAAACAAGGGAAAGAAATACCATTTTGTTTTTTCAATATTATGTTTTAGTGTTTCCAACATTTTGTGCAACATTCTTCCTCAACCAAATTCTTTTTTTTTATCTACCTGCAAAATCGATAGAGCCTATCCTACTTGGTTAAAGTAGGTATCTGCCCACAATTGCCAACACCATTAAGCACAGTGAGCTTATTGTATCAGGGTACTGTGGAAGTCTTTTCCTTTCATCTGTGCTTTTAATAATCATGGTCCGAGCGAATTAGATTGTGTCTGAAACACTTTCGCAATATCTTGTATTTGAACTAATAATTTTTCAGTCGTTAGATTACACCTAGGAAGTAACTGGAATGAATTAAATTCGATATTTTCACACAACAATATTTATTTACGTTTAGTTATCCAAGTGCAGTAAGCAATATTGATGCATAATTTAAATCTAAATAATACCACAGTAAAGTAAAGAATCCTATTTTGTGATGCCAAATCGAAATTCTGAATTAACAAGGTATTAAATGTGTGGTAAAATATTTCAGGTATCCAACTCATCGTCATCCACAGAGTATAACACACACGTCTGTGGAACAACATTCTAATCAAGTGCAGGCTATGCCTCATAACATCACACATCAGGTAAATATATTTAATGTTAACAGTCTTACTTGGAGTTATACCAAGTTAAATGCCAATTCAATGAATAAATAGTCTTTGACTGAAAAAATTCAGTGTCATGAACATATATGGCATGTCTTCTCGTTATAAAAACCAAAATGTATTTAAAAACTCCTAATATAACCACTACTGAATGGTTTTCAGAATGTTCGACAATATCCCAATTCCGGTCCAACTTCCAGACCCGATATGGGTAGGTCAGAAATACCAACATCCTTAGTAGTGTCAGTGCCACTTCCTCAGTCGGGACAAGGGCTCAATTTGTCAGCTCATCAGGTTAGTAGTCATTATAGAAGAAACAATTCCATTTTAAATAGCAAAATGGAATAAAAATTATTACCTCTAAATCTACACTTGGCCAGCAATCATTACTATGAAATAAATATTTAAAGCAATACTCAAAAAGATTAACAATTCTTTATCTTTTCATTAGCTATCTTAACTTTCTTATCATTTAGAGGTATAGTAATTATCTATTTAATTTCAGAGTTCTAATACTACAGAAGTATCCACAATTCCCCATACTTCCAGCAGTGGTTGGGGACTAAAGGTGGCTTATGAACCACAGACATCTTCAAAACTTGTACCAGAAACTGCCACAAGCTTGGCGTCATCGGGGAAAAGGGCTAGGTTACTATTAACATTTTTATAATTAACAATTGTCAAATTAGCGACTTTGTTCCCCTTGCGATGAACTGAGCTACTCCACACAAACTTTAAACACATTTCATGTCGTTGTGAGGAGAACATTCATCAACTTTTAATTAATAAACAGTCAGAATGCTGGAATATCGCGAGAACGTTATCTTCAAAAACATTGTGTAAAGTCAGATGAAAAGTTTTGTAATACCCATTTGTTTATTTTTACCTTACTCTTTTTTTTTTAAACTCAGGACTACCAATACAGTCACATCTTGAAAGCATTCAGTCTTATAATACATTCCTTTAATGTCCCTGATGCGACTCCATGGTTTACATTTGTTTTTATTTATTTTCAGGGTGGAAACAATCGATTTATGTGGTGGTAGCAATAGTAGTAATACAAAACCAATTATAATAGAAGATGAAGTGGCGGCAGCCGGAACAAATGGTACACGTAATAAGAAAAGGGCTGCCATGACAGCGATGGCTGCAGCTCATGCACCCAGTACTTCGACTGCTCCGGGTTTGTTAGATAAATTTTGTAATCATTTGCACATGTTTTAAATGATAAGTTTATTGTACAGTGAAACCCCGATGTACCATTCTCGCATTGTTCGTTTTCCCGTATGGATCGTTTATTTTCCATACTCCCGGCCAAACACCCATAAGAACAATGTAAAAGAATCCCGCATTAATCGTTCCCCGATTTACCGTTTTCCTCGATCTATCGTTTAAATATTTTGGTCCCGTCACGAATATTATCCCGATTGACAGTTTTTGTTGAATATTTTTCATAAATAGTTTTGCCTCGCATTTCGTTTTGCGTTTTTTTTCAGTGGAACCCCGATCTATCGTTCTCGTTTTTTTTCAGGATCGTTTATTTTTTACACGACCAATACCCGTCATAACAATATTTAATAATTCCACGTTTATCATTCCCCGATTTACTGATTTCCTCGATCTATCATCTAAATATTATCGTCCCACTCCAATTGTTATCCCGATTGACCGTTTTCGTAGAATATTTTTTTTCGCTCTAATAGTTTTTTACATCGCATTTAGTTACATAAATAAATAAGTTTTTTAAAAATTTAACATTTTTTTGGTATTTTTGAAGATTTCCCGCATTATCGGTTTCCCGCATTATTCGTTCATTTATTATGGTCCCTTGAAAAACGTAGAATCGAGGTTCCACTGTATTTCAAATAATACTTAAATTATTTAATATTATCATAAAGACGAATACTAATATGTTTATATTTCAGCTCCCAACATGCCCCCAACTAGTCACATGGTGCCTACCACTAAAAGAAGTATGCCACCGCAACCAATTCCTTCAACGTCCCACCAAGATCCGCCAGTATTTGCAGAATCTCCACATGGCTCCCCAAGTTAGTGAAGTATCCTAAAAAAATTCTCATTTCTTAAAATGCAGTTGGTATTAAAATAACACACAATTAAGCAATATGGCGCTTGAAAAGAATCTACAAGATGGTATCCAAACACCCATAGAGTAGACAAGTTCTTAAATGCTATCTGGTAAAGTAGTAGACGAAAAATAATGTGTTCTAGAAAGTGTAAATTGCATTTATGATTAATTTTTGTTGTAGATTCAGAATTCTGGCATCAGAAACAAATAAAACCCCACTTGGACAGGTGAGTTGTTTATAAAATTATTGTTGCATATTTCTGTATACCATCATACAACCAAAAATACTTTGCATTTATGATTTAAAAACAATAGCGAGTCTTTTAATTTTAAATAAAATAAAAATAAGTGGTAACATTTTTATAATAATTAGTTCAACTCGCTGTTTCAGAATGGGACGTGCACCCCACATGCTGGGCAATGAGCTGAATCCTGAAAGTGCCGTGGCTGCCCGTCTTTCAGAACAACTTAATGCTGAACTAGCTGCGCATTCATGTTTCCGAGAACCCTCTCCATTAGTTCCTCCACCGCTCATCAACAAAGCTACCGTAAACCATTGACCAATTTTTCGATAGATATGATCAGTTATCAAACTTGTGAAATGTGAGCATTTTTTGTTTGAATTTTATACCCGTGACTCGAAATGAGGGTATGATAAGTAAAATCTTACATTATCTGTAACATTGCAGTATATTTAAATTGCTGTTACATTACTTACCAGTGAAAAGTTGCAATATTCATTTTAAAAACAAATAAGATGTAAACTAATGCGTGATATTTTAATGATTCTTTTGTTACAACAGGGGCGATCAAACTCCAACAATGGATCCAGTGTAGTTGCACAAGGAATGGGTGGTGGTGCTCAAAGCTTAGATCAGCTGCTGGAGAGGCAATGGGAACAAGGATCACAGTTCTTAATGGAGCAGGCCCAACATTTTGACAGTAAGCTTTTATTCAAATAAAAGTAGACGAATTTACACTTTTAATAGTTTTACTAATGTCTCATTGCATGCCAGATTATTTCTCGTTATTCTTATAGACTAATGGTTTCCAACATGAATTTAACGTTGATCTAATTTCATTGCATACTAGAGTAGTATGCTTCATCAAATTTAAAATTGTGATTGAATCGTCCTTATCCGAGAAACTTACGAATTGAATACAAAGTTTAGAAAATAAAATGCAATTAACTCCCTATTATCTGTGCTAATAGTGGAGAGAGGTTGCACACACAATCGGAAAACACATATAATTTTGTATATTAACCTTTAGAGGAGTGTGGACATACATGGACGTCAACGGAATCTTTCGCTAGAAGAGTGGACGTACTTTTAACATAATACAGTATTATCTGTCTGTGAGCGTATATAGGCTCCAAATATGACTTGCATTACAATCTGTAGACATTTGAGCCCGTTTCTACACCATTTAAAAATAGATTTAAGTTTTTAGTTTTTGACATATTGCTGTATGACGTCATAACGGACTTTCGTGACAGATCCATACATCGCAAACACTAGAACTATGCGCGTAAAATTGTCAATAAGTTTCTTGCGATTTTTGACAGTTCTTCTGTGTTTTACTGTATTAGACTGAGTTATACTGTGGTTTTTTAGTTTTTTAGATTTGAAGTTTTGAACTCATGAACAGATCAAGTCCCAATTCGGACAATTCGCGCACAGTAATCGAGTTTACTGCACTGGTATTTTCAAAAAAATATTTTTTCTTAATTGCATTAAAATTAAACTGCGTAAATTTTAGTTTGGTTGTATAATACAGTGGAACCTCTCGTAACGAGTTTAATTCGTTCCAGAATCTTACTCGTTATGTGAAACAATTTTTCCCATATAAAACAATGTAAAATACAATAATGCGTTCCATGCTGAAAAAAAATCATTTTTTTATATTTTTAATGTATATTCAAGTAAAATTACATACTTATAAATTGTTAAGGAGCGTAACTACCTGGAATGCGATTTCGATTTGCAAAAAGCGATAAAAAATCGAGTAGTTGATGCTTCTCAATGTACGATGCAACATGCTTTCAGCTTTTCTCTTATTGAGCCAGAAGATTGTTTATTTGCTACTTCCTCCTCCCCCACTAATAAACTCTCCTCCATAACTTCTTGCTGTGAAAAACAGTGCAACTCCATAAGTTTTTCGGTGGTCCGCTCTTGACTAGTCTTTCACAAGCTCATCAATATCGTTGTTATCCACCTCCAGTACCATGGTATTGGCCAAAGATGCAATCTTGTTGACTGTAAACTCCACAGGTACTGTTTCAAAACCCTCAAATCACATTCAACAACGCTCCTTGGCAAAGCTTCTTCCAAGCTGAAGTGAGGGTTCTCTTGGTAACCCCTTTCCACGCCTTGTCAATTATCTTGAGGCAAGCAACGATGTGAAAGTGATCTTTCCAAAACTCTGCATCACTCGTTATGCGAAAAATCACTCGTTAAGGGA
This sequence comes from Himalopsyche anomala, assembly GCA_031772345.1. Lineage (NCBI taxonomy): Eukaryota > Metazoa > Arthropoda > Insecta > Trichoptera > Rhyacophilidae > Himalopsyche > Himalopsyche anomala. The sequence goes on along the minus strand of CM062844.1, from coordinate 3,895,484 downwards.
GCATTTTTTTCACAATCTGTTTTGCTCGTTATGTGAATTACTCGTTATAAGAGGTGCATGAGAGGTTCCACTGTATATACATTCTCCAAATATTTCATTGAACTACGTGATCTGCATTCTTTTAACCAGTATTTAAAGAACTTGCCCGTGACTGAAAATTTCAAAATTATATTTTAAAATATTCATGATGGTAATTTATTAATGTGGAATTTTTATTTATTTTTAGTTGCTTCACTTTTGTCCTGTTTACATCAGTTGCGAACGGAGAATGTCCGATTGGAAGAACACGTAGGCTCTTTGCAGCAGAGGAGAGACCACCTGCTGGCAGTCAATGCTCGACTCGCAATTCCGCTCGCTGCACAAGGTAAGTGCCCTTCATCTTAACAATTTTCATGATTTTTCATGCAATTTTTCATTTATCTCTTTATTGTCTTAAAAATAAACTACCAAATATTCATAAATTGGTGGAGGCGTTATAAATTCGAAATGCTAGCATTCTTTAATATCGCCATATTACTTGTATTCCATTTATTTGATGTGTGGCTTTTACACTTTTAATTACCCTTTACTAACTGAAACTTTCTGGTGCATGGGTTCCTACAATATATATGACAAATATTTCAAAGATATTAACCTATATACGCCCAGCGGTCCCGTACGGGACCGCGGATTAGCGTTGTCCATTGCCAAGCGTTTTCATGGTTCATTTCTCGGATTACTCTGATTTATGATAATATTATTCAAGATATGAATATTAGGTTACATAAATAATGTCTTTGAGATACTAATCCTTAATTTTATTTTCGGTTTCGATAAATATTTTTGTCATACGAGTAATATAAACATCTGCGTTACAAGGTCTGACTCTTAAGACATAATATGTCCGTTTTGTAATATTTTTTTTTTACTCAACCAGGATGATTAGTTTTAGAGATATAATTTTTTTAACGGATGCGTTTGTCACGAATATTTCGCGAAAAAATGCTTGGGCAGTGTGCTACTCCTTTTGCGCACAGCGTGCTAGCGGATAAAGGTTAACTAAGAAATATTTCATTTTCAATAACCATCTGTCCATATTATCTGCTTTGGTAATAATTGAAGAATAATTGAAGAAGTCATTGACACTGACAATTTTTTGTGAACTTACTTTTTTTAAAAAAACAGTTTCTTGGTTTTGATTGTTTGCTATGAGAATAATATTGTTTTGTTTGCCAACCAAGGTTATTTTAACAACAATCTTGATGAGATATGCGTAAAACATTCAAGATGTCAGCTTGAACCTATGGTAGAATATTTTACCTATGATACAAAATCTGAAAAAGTGAGCTTGCCAGTAATTTAAATTACTAAAGTCACCTGTAATCAAATATTTATTTAAGTTCATTTATTTTACAGCTCATTTTGTTCTTTCCACTACATTTTTCTTTTATTGCCCCTTTAGCATCCCAGCGTCCTTTCAAATTTTAAAAAGCCATTGTAATGTCGCCATTTGTGGGTCAATGTTACTCAACAAGGCTTTTTGAAAAATATTTTCCCAACATTTCTATTATGCGTGTTTTTTTATTTTTATTTATCCATGTTCTAACATATTGTTTGCCGCTTTCTTTTATCAATAAGAAATTGAATGTAACAAGTGCTAATTAATCTGTAACCTGGCTCACTCAGGCAAATATTGCTGTCAAAATTTATTTTGACAATAATATCGAGTATACCGAATTTTTCGTTTATTAACACATTCATTGCTAACAATCCACCAATCGTATTATCGACTACAGAGGTAGTGAACCATTTACATGTGCGTGCCAAAATTTTACAAATATCAATCAACTGAGCAAAACAAAATTTATCCTTATAACTTGTATATTTTATAAAGTTGATAATAAATAGCACAATTTCATGGTCCTGAACTACCGTTCGAAGAAAGCTTGCTTTTTATTAATTGAACAACTGCAAAACATCTTCTATATAATCATATTCTGATTTTTCGTCTGCAAAAAACAAAAATTAGCAAATCGCTCTCTAGATGCATTATCTCTCCTATTAGAATTGCTGCTTAATGAAACATCTGAGCATTGTGTCTCTTATGTTCTCATGACAGAACTGTTCTTCATCTTGATTGTCATCACAGTTCGTTTTAGTGCAATGTCTTTATTTTTCTAGTTCTAATGGCATTGAATGTGCTAAATTCTGAAATAGTTTTTAAAACTTATTAACAAATCTATGTATTTTGAGCATGTATTAATGTAAAACAAAAAAAAATAAACTTGATCAAATTGAGAATAGTAAGTTTTAATGAATCCAATTAATTATATTCTTTACTTGGACAGTATCTATTTTTTTTTGTTTATATATCTACCTATGTTGTTTTTTTCCATTTTACATTATCCAGTTTGCTTGGTCTAAATAAGTTGATGTATATATGATTACATTACTATACCTACAAACATCAATAGTGCTTCTTTAATATAAATGAAAATAGGCTTACCTGGACATTAAAATCTGCAGTTCTTGGTTCCAGTAACAAATCTTGACTTATATGGACTAATCCTAAGGATTTATTTTGTATCAGAGTTGGTAAGGATTGTCGATAATTATTTACAATAATGATTTTAGTTTCGATAATTATTATATAAATTATTTGTAAAAAATACTCGAATCAGATAATACTATCTAGAGCAGTGGTGTCCAACCTTTATGTTATTGCGCCTCCCTTTGAAGAAGAAAATATCGTCGCGCATCCACATCCTTTATTTCATATACTAACAAAGACACGTTTTAAAGGATAAATACATATTTTCGACTGTTCGCGCCTCCCTTTACAATAGTCCACGCCTCCCAGGTTGGAAATCGCTGATCTAGAGAATTTCGTCCAAAAGTGTTCAAGCTGACTCAGTTTTGAATTTTTTACTTTACTTGCGTAGAAGTCAACATCCGTTATGTAATATTGAATATGGATTCAGTGGTTAATTTGTGGAAATTGATATTCAATATAAAATGACATTTGATAAATATTTTACTTCATTGATAAGCAAGTATCTTTAGACTATCATAAAAATTGTTATATATATAATTTCTTCAACTAAAAAAAATACGAAATGTTAATCTAGATTAGTGCATTTATCAAATGGTGAAACCCAGGTTGTTATATAAGAAACATTTTTTTACGGTTTAAATGTGATATTGATGTTTAATTTGTAAATTATCATTAAAAAAAATGTAATCTAACCATTATTTTATATATACCCATTTCACTTTTTGCATGAAAGATACTTTCCATGATCTGATAACTATGCGGAAAAAATTTGCATCATAAAATAAAAGAAATGATTTATTGCTTCAAATTACATAATTAACATTTCTAACAGTAAAAGTATTTTTGTTTTTATTTTTGCATACTAATGTTTAAATATATTTTTTTTTCTATTTCAATGAAATAATTATATAAAAATATAGATTTATTCAATTTTCAACATTCTATAGCAAGATATGATAAAAAAACATTTATTCATTTTCGAGCAACAGCTTATAGCAAATAACCGTTGCATAAATTTTAACTGGGTTACACATTTAAAAAATTCATGCAGAAAGAGAATCAAGTGTAATTAAGTAGACATTTAGAACTAACAATTATTTTCATGTTTTATCGGATGGGTTTTTGGTTTAGTACAGTGTGTTTTGGTTCTATCGGCTTAATGATAATTAATCTGCTGCTTAGTGAAATTAATTCTTAATTAATTCAGTGGAATTAACTATGATTTGCTTGGCGTTCTATTATGTGTATATTTTTATACACAGTTTGATATTGACATACCAAAACTTTTTGAGACTTCATCAGTCAATTTATGTAACATAAAAAATTTGGTAAAGCCAAAGTAACAATGTCGTTTTCACAACATCCATTCCCAAGTGCCACCATAAACATAAAGGTTCTTTCATTATTCTTTTTATACTTGTTTATCATTTTCTCTTCAATTCCTTCACCGATCAATATAGAAAAACATTGATGTACAATAGATACACAAACTTCACTGTACTTAGTTTTGTCACTAATTTTTTTTTATATAAGCTTTGTAACAATTAATAAAATACAATTCAAATTTTATATTTTACTTGTTAGCATGTTCACGGACGTCTATAGGTGATACTTTTTATGAAATATATTGTGACACTTCACTCCGGGAGTGCACTGTGTTTTGAAATGAAAATTATGCAGTGTCATATAATTTTCTGATATACGCTTCACAAAAAAGATAAGGATCTTTTACCTGTGTCCCTTTAATCCTCTGCGGATCACATTGGGTATGTACAAATCTTTAACAATATCATTTATGAACAATTTAATATTTTCATCTGAGTTTTGTCAGTGTTTAACCCTTGACCACAGAGGCCATGTTATATCAACTCAACAGAATCGCCATAAAATTTTTTGTGGTGGTAATCAAGGCCTTTTATTAAAAAAGGGCTTAATGATTAAAAATTATCTTTAATTTGCGGTATTTCTTGCCAAAAATACAGGGTAAAGATTAATTGTAAAGGTTCAGTTTTTATGCAGCAACATTGATTCATTTAAAAAATTATTGAATGATTTTTTTTACAAACATTCATTTATTTGATGAAAACAGATCAAAGGAAGTCCCCCAACACTAAAAATGGTTATGTGTATTGTTATATTGCATAATATCTTGTAAATAGCTTTTTAAACCATTATATATCATGTTATTAGGCGATTAATGTCTTCCTGAAAATGTAACAATAAAATGCTTTTTTTTACAAAATTTTAAATTTAAATTTTGAGAATAATTTTATTAACAATTTGCATTCAAATCGTTTATTAGTTTGTACAAAACTGAGGTTTTTTTTTAACCAAAATGTGGAAATAAATCTCAAAAATTTAGTAAACCGTAAAAAACATATTTTTTACAATTTTGTCCTTATTTGGTATTTTTACAATCATCGATTTACAACTTATCCACTCGTCGTGATGTACATATGACTTTTACTATCTAAGACATAGATAAAAATATTAGTTACTATTTTATGTCCTGCTAACACTGTTTAACGTTTGGTACTCTTCCATGCTGTAACCAATGCTTTTAAAAATATTCTTTGAAATTGTTTGTTGAACCGATAATATTTTTCATTTCATCAACTTTCTATGATTTTATAATTTATTTTTACAGAACTGAATCAAACTAGTTTTCACCTGTTTTATGACAACTATTTTAAGCATTTAAACAATGCTCTCCTCATCGCTCAGGAACTACGAAAAAGGAAGTACTGGAAGCCATATTTTTATTGAAAATCATTTATGAATTAACATTTGAATAATAATAGCAAAGACACTATTTTGATGATTTTAATAAACGTAACGGATTTATCATGCAATTTTTTATTTGTCACAGTTCAGGAATTGCTGATTCAATGAAACCCAATTCCTGAAACATCACAACAGTTTTTGTACCTCACCAAATTGCCAGTTTCCAAAACCAATAAAAGCTTGTTATTTTGACAATGCACTTCATACAAACAAAAAAATCTGTATGTATTAGTGATTTAAGTTTAATGAATGAATTATGTTACAATGTTTGACAATTCACTTTGAATATTTAATAAGATTTTTTTTATTTTTAACACGTTTCTGCTGACCAATCCCGAGTTTGAGAATTATTCAGTAAAGCAATAATTTGAAGATTTCTATACTGTGTATTTAAATCGTTATATGTTCAACAAGAAAACATTAAATGAGAATAACTTTGGATAACTTTTACCAATGGAAACCATTCAAACGAATTCGTTTTACTGAAAAAATTACGGTCATATCTATCGATATCAATAAAATATTATTTTATGAAAATATATTTATTGTCTTGTCAATTTTACAGTCTTTTGAATTTGAATCGTTCAAATTATGTACACTCCCACAGATTTTGTCACTAATGACCCGGGTTTCGCCTTTCGGCATCTTCAGGCGTTCAAGTGCACGGATGAACTTGAACTGACGCTTAGTAAATGAGTGTTTCGTGTTTATATAATAAATAAATGGGAGTGTACGTAATTTGAACGATTCAAATTTAATATTGAAATTTCACCAAGCACCTTCAGTCGAAATCTTAAATTTACATAGTCTATTCGAAAATCCATCGAAAGTAATTACTGACTGACCACATGCATATTTTTCTACGTAAGACAAACAAGGTCAATTTATTCATCATTAAATTTGTCACTTAAATAGATCATCAGTTCTTAATAGTCCTATGAAATTGATTATTTATTATTTGTATATAACGCTAACTAACGCCTTGTTGGAATTCGAGACTTAAATTTTATAATTTAACAATGCCAGTTAATGAATGCCAGTTAATAAATAGCATATTGCTTCTCCGATAGAACAATGGTGCAATTGACAAATGTGTAGTTTTTCAGAAATCAGGATTCAGTTTTTTTCGTACATATTAGTTACTATTGAATCATTATGGCATTGCTTCGGAATAATGAATTTGGATTTTAAGCTGGAAAATTTACCCTTGTCTCACAATGTTGCCACTTGTTTTTTAATTTTCAAAAAACTTACGAATTACATTCCATTTAAGTAAACCACCTTGCATTCGTGTCATTATTCCACTAGGAACAATTATTAATATTTCAACCTATAAAAAAATTTAAACCTGCTGAAAAATGGTTCATAGAATTTGGGGCTAATTTCGGAAATTGGTAATTTTTATAAATCCTTTTTTTTATTTTCAGCCATTTGCATTTTTTTTTTTTATATGCAGGTTTTATGATAACATAAAAGTTGTTCGCTTCTGAAAACTATCTAGTTCGAACTGTACTACTCTGAGCTTTTTCCCCAGGCCCTTTGTACTTGTTTTGTAAAAAGTATTCATCGCTTCCTTTTACAAATCCTTCAATTTAATCTTATCTGGTAGTTGAAGATGCTTTCATCGGCTGTCAAACCGACAAATTTGGTGTAAATCAAAAATTACACATTAAATACTTTTTTTTTTTAAATTGCACTGGATAAATTAACCTATTTTAGTACTTTTACCATAGTTAACTCAGGAATTTCAAAATTTTCCCTTACGTCGTTATTTTGCCAGAGAAGAGGATACATACAATATTTAACCCTCTTACTCCCTCAAGATTGAAATATCACCCAAACCCTACTAACTAAACATGTCACTTCAAAATTATGCATTCTTTTATTCGCAAGTATATTTTTATGAATATATTACTGAAATCTTTTTTAAAACATACTCAATGAAACTCTGCTATTATGCTTTTCACGAGTCTGACTAAAGAAGTTGATTGCTAAAAAAATGCACATTGTCTTGAATAAAAAAACTCTTCACATTGATTCAAGGTCTTTGCAGTGTGTCATCAACGCTTGTAAAATAGGTTTTTAACACCTCAAGTTTAGTCAATCTTTGTTTTGTTGAATTTTTAATATTTCTATTTTAAATATATTTTGCTTTTGCAATGCTTTTTTTTTTTTTTTAAATCGTCATAAGAGTTTTTGGATAATATACATAACATTGTATGGGAGTAAAATGGCTAAATATATAAACATAGGTGCTTAGGTCATTTATGATTTATCTTCCAATTTCCAAATTTAATTTATGATAGTAAAAATCACTTAAAACAATGGACAACAAAAATATTAGCTTTCCAGAGACATTGCCAATCATTTATAAAAGGGCTTGTCTTTTTTTAAACTGCACTTTATTATTTTATTTTTTGACCTCTTTCTGTCACAATTATTCAACCTTAGTTTTCTGCTAACATAATATTACTGCTTGTTTGTCGTTCATCTTGTGTAGAAAAAGTGCAGGTTTGGTAATAATTTGTTTGCTTGCCAGAAATCTTACCAGAATAGGCAGTGGTGAATTTTCATTTTTTTTTAATCTCTTCATACACATACATACCGTCTATGTTATTCTTACGTATAATATAAGTTGCATGTAATGAGTACATTCTTTCTATTGATTTAAAAGGCTAATAGATAGTTTATATATAAGAAGTTCTAGAAAAATTAGTTTTTAATTAATTTTGCAATGTGTTAAGAGTTGGCTTATATTGAACCTAAACTAAGTATACTGTTAAACAGTGGTTATTAAGTATTAAATGATGAATAGTGATATATACTTTTCATTTTAGTGGTAGTTTAAAAAATATAAATTCCTTATCTTTTCACTTTCAAATCCCTTAAAATCCTACAGTTACAGTTTATTAAATAGATCGGTGTATAAATATACGCTAATTATAGCTATTTTTAGAATACATGCTTACAGTAGGTACCGACATACATTCATTAATTAAAAACAATTTAAGTAAATGATAAAACATATCCAATCTTGTAATTAATTCCATTACTATTAAAAACTATACATTAAGAGGTATTCATTACTGTAATTAAATATATTCTTAACTAATTATTAAATACTTTCAATTGAGTTAAATTAGGTTACTAAAGTACAGTATCACCTTTATATAACTGACCTCAATACAACTGACAAATTTGAATCATTTAATTTATTTACATTCACACAAGTTTTGTCACCAATGACCCGGGTTTCGCCGTTAAATTGCACGGATGAACCTGAACTGACAAAATTTGAAAATTAAATATAATTAAGGTATTCATGCTTAAATCCTAGAAACATTGGCAGTAAAAAATATTCTATGTATGATGAGCATCTGTTTACAGATATCTGTGACGTCGTAATGGTTGTTGGCTGATCATTTTGCTTTGTGCTAAGCTTTGTCCCACCGGCACGTATTATTAAATCACATAACATTTGAAACCATTTAATGTAACTTCGCTGAGCCTGTCTATATTGCATTGTTTATTTTCTCAATAGATAAAAGAACTAATGAAGAAACCCTATTTTATTTTACAATGGATTTTCGGTTTTAACATCAACTCCCTTGCCTGCATTAGTCTGCTATATTGTGGGTTTACTGTACTTTTATAATTAAATAGATTACTATATTACAAATTAAATATAATTGATTTTAAATTATGTAATACTTTTAAATGTCATGTTTCCAATGAATTTGTCATTTTATTTTAGTTATTAATTGTAAATTAGTAATAATTTGCATTTATTTGTTACCTCGTGAACTATTTAGTATTTAACCTTTGCTATAAGACGCCACTTACTTACGCCCTGCTCATTCCATCTGTATACACATAGCTCAGTGTTCATTTACATTCACCCGACCCATCCATTTTATATATCATAGAACAAATTGTATTATCAGTTAATTTATATTCTCCACTGAAAATATTTATCAAATTTTGCAATAAAAATAGTATTTTGTAACATAAACTTTACTAAAAGTCTTAAAATTCTGAATGTTCCTCACATTTTACAGTTAGGCAAGGGAAGAGTTTATGAAGGCTTAGAAATTAGGAAAATGAAATTGTATAGGTTTAGTTGTATTTTATAAAATATTAATTTAAAACTTGTAATGTAAATTCATTCAAATGCATTTAAAAAAGACTCATGTCTCTAAAAATAAAGAAGTTTAATTATAATGTTTATTTTATGAATATGCTTTTTTAATATAAAATGATAATATATTTTCGTATGATTAGCATATGTATTGTAACAAAGGATGCCAACATTAGAATCCTAGTATTAGCATTATAAATACGTGGGTGACTTGGCATCCATTCAATCAATAGTAGCTTTGCGTATTAAAACCCTAATCGTAATTTTATTACAATAATTAATAGTCATATTAAGTAATTCCGTTTCATGCTTATTTACATGTTTAAAAAAATACTTTTTGCCTGTAAATTAGCTTATGCCTTATTTTCAATATTAATATTAATAAAAATAATGTTAATTTTTATGCTTAAATATTGCCCAACCATATATTACTTGCGCTTCTTTTTTGCGGTGTTATTTTTCTGTTTGCTGATCAGTTGCAGCTTGCGTATTCTTTAACTTTTTTTAAAAAGAAAAATGCTCATTAAATGTATTGATTTTTATTCAAAACAATACCCTCAACATTGCCCTGTCATATATCTCACTCGAGGAACATTTGGTCCACCAAGTAAAAATTGCAGCAATATTTTCCTCAACAAACATTTATAATACTAAATTTTCTTCTTTTTGGGAGAGAGAATAAAAAACTTTTAGGATATTACATTTTATTAAAAAACACAATGTGATTGTAGATTTATTGTTGATCAAAATCAGTGATTAAACAGATTAATTATTTTTTTCTCATTTATAGAAGTCACCGCCACAGATACTAGTACTATTTTTATTTTTATATAATTAAGTAAAAAAAAAATCGAGTTCATAATATATTTGTAGCTATGAAAAATCAATGAAAGATCTTCTTGAGATCACAGAAAAACATTAAAATCAACACTATTAAATTCATTCTCTTACACTAGTTTCATAATTACCACTATTTATTATTAACTAAAATATATTTTTTATAAAAATAATATTCTTTAATTTAGCAAGGATGATTTTAGTTTTACTTACTGTATGTAATAAATTTTAGTTTTTGTGATCTTGTTTCACGCGTGTTACTCTCACTCTCGAGAAAACTTCATTACTTAAAATTTAGGATTACGTATTTTTTTAAGATTTATAATATATTTTAATTTTATTATAGATGAATTGTTCGTACTACTACATTTTCTTTTTATTTGTTGTCATTGCGTTTTCATCAATTTTACATTGTTGAACAACCAGACGCTGGGGAAGATAAACGCTTATTAATTTTAATAGATATAATAATTAAGTCTGAAATTTGTTTTATTGATAATTTATATCAAAATATTGAAATATTCATTATGTGTAGGCTTAAAATGTGTCACTTGTAATATCCAATGTAATATCAATAAGGTTTTTTTTTATTTCAGGAATTCTTTGTTTGCAAAACTGTTTTTATGCAATTAGTTGACATTTAATTAGTAGGATTCTATTATTATAAGATGCAATGTATTAAGTTCTATAAGAAATATTTATTCAAATGTTTCCATAGAAATGGATATGAACTGACTTTGAAATATCCTAACACTAAAATTTTGATACACTCATCCATTTGTTTTGCACAATTTCACACTCACGCAATCAAGAAAGAATAATGCGTAGTTGACCATGGAGATTTGAGTTTTTCTGAAAATTCCCCAATGGTTAATCGAGGATCTGACTCGACCAGAGATTTTAACTTTTCATGGTCGTCCAAATAATGCGTCAATATGTATACTACCATCTCTCGTTAACATTTGAAATCAAACTCGATCCTAACCAAGTGATTTTTCAATATAATGGAATGTATGACGTAGGACGCGTATATGCGTCCATGGCCCGGTTCCCGGTAAATTGCTCGAATAACAAGATAATCAATTTGTTTCCGTTTGTTCTGTCCGTTTGTTCTGTCTTAGCCCTAGTCTTCTATGTGTTCTGGAAATATATAGATACAGCTTGAGTAACTAATTAATAAGCAGTTCTCGTAGAAACACTTCTGTTGAGATAAACTCCATTAAAAGATCATATGTTCTGCATTTGGAGCGAACACGGTTAAAATAAATACTTGCGAAAATTATTTTTATATTTCACTCTCTAAACAAGTGTCGCACAAGATAAAAATGAAATTCGTAGAAAAAGTCGTGAAAAATCGTTTAAATAACCAAGCACTTCGAATAATTTGTAATTCGAGCAATTTCCATTCGAGCAATTTACCGGCTACCCCACGGCCCGCAACCGTTGGATTTCAAAGACTTAAATACGCGTCCACGGTCGTCGTTAAGCTGTTAATATAAATTTTTGCATTTTTTTATAAGGTTTTTCGGTTTTATTTCAATACTATATGCTTATCTGGTGAAATGATTTTTATTTAAATTTTAATGTCTTATTTTCATTATTTTTTCCTGTTCAAAAATTTTAAAACCTCAATTTAATAGGTTAAGTTTTTCAAATCAAAAATACAACATGTTATTTTATATTTTAAAGTAACAAACATATAATTTTCATTTGCTTAGTGTGCTTTTTTTTTTTAATCCTTTCACAAGGTTTTTTTATTATTTTAATACTCTGGTAAAACAAAATTATAAACAATATACAACTTCTAATAAATATTAACACTATTTTTTTGATAAATTTTTATTCTTTGAATTGAAATACATGTATTTGGTAGTAATTTTCATCGGAATTTTGTTTGATTTCAATATTAAAATTTTTCTTTGCTTATATTGTTTTATTTGAAGAATATGTATAAACCTCTCCTATTTCGATGAAAGCTAGTTATGTATCATATAAACTAGAATTCGGAAATTAGTTGATCATTGACCATGGCAATACTACTTTTTGGATCAATGTGCTTATCAAACTTTTATTTGTTGCTGCTCATTTTGCCAAATGTAGGTAAAAGGTCTCAATTATGAAAGCGTGTTTATCATACATGGGGTGAGTTACGACTCGCGAATCTGATTTATTTTCTGCGAATGATAAAAAATCTTGTCAGATATATTTTATTTTGCATCCGTCGGGGGTAACTGACATTTATTACGTGCCGCACACCTGTTTCCCATGTTGTTTTAGTCTGATGTGTTCCGATTCGTGATTCGTTTTCGACTCTCCTTCACTTCAACGATTGGATATTTTCGTTCCTGAATGACACATATTTAATTAAAACAATCACTTATCTGATAGAGGCATCATTTCTAAAAAATATTTTTTACTCAGTTTATCTTGATTAAGTGAAATTATCATCATCAGCTCACTAAACCCATTCATAAACCTAAAACACATTTACAGATAGATATTGAATAAAAATAAAAAATATAATATAAAACGCTGAATTTACTTGTACAATATGTATCAATTTGTTTTGTGTTTTGGCTCATTAGATTGATGCTATAGAGTCTATAGCATCAATGATTAGATTGATGCTATGGTCTATAGTATAGACCATTACGGAAATTGGAATAGTTGTGTGCTTTGAGTTTCATATTAAAACTTAACTTTACTACTATTAAAACAGTCATTCATTTTTATTGCGCATGCGCTGCATTCAGGAATTCTTAAAACATGTCAATCTTTGAGCTTGTTCATATTATTATTCCATTATTTTGCTTTAATTGTTTCTTACGTTTAAATTGCAGTCACTGATAAAATTCTACCGACAGTCTTAACTTCCTTGCATTAATTTGTAATTTTTTTTTATTTGATGTTGGAAAAGTAATTTAACTATGTTAAAGCAAACATTTTAACCTTTAGAGGAGTAAATAGATCTATACTGACCTTAATTTAATTTACTTGCTTTTTTTAATATGACAATTGAGCGCCTTAGTTTCAAAACCTACTTAACTCCAAAAATCAAAATTGTTGGTGAAGTCCAAAAAACTGCCGTGGACTTTTGGATTTGAATAGGTTTTGAGACTAGACATGTTTTTAAAATGCGTTTTCTCTGTACTTAAAGGTTTTGAAATTGAAAATTTATTGATTGTGTAGATATTGAAATAGAGAACAAGTTGGAATCAAAATTTGAAAAAAATCAAAAATGGTCTTTAGGTAGGTTTTGAAACTGAGATTCTCAATTGTGTGACTTTTTTTCCAATGAATATATGTTATTCATACTTAAAGCATATATATGCTCACAGACAGACACTACTGTGTTGAGTTAAAAGTACATCTGTACTCCTTCACAGAAAAATGGCTCTGACGTAGATGTACGTCCATACTCCTCTAAAGGTTAAACAAAGTGTAAATATTCACACATATTGATTTATACTATCTATTTTTAAAATAGGTGTTGGCTTACATGTAAATTTCTCTCAAAAATAAAGGTTTCAAATGGATAATAAAAGTTAAGATCCTAGACTCGAAATTGGTGAAAGATTATATCTAAAAAATTGGTAATTGGTGTAAGGTTGTATGTTTTTCTTTTTTATTTAAAGCTTATTTTATTTTGCGTGACATTTTAGTTTTATAATTGTTTATAGCGCGATGTCAAATTATATGTGCTAAATTTATATGCAAATGATTTTTCAAATAAATTAATAATTTAATTCTAATAGCTTAATAATGACATTTTCAAATATATACTGTGCTCACATTGAACATAAATTAATGGAATGCATTCTCTCCTTTCAGCTGGCAATATCAACGCTGACGCAAGGAATTCTAGAGAAAATATGGGCCGGTAAAGAAATTTATATAAACAATAATATATATAAACTAGTTCTAATGTAAATTTTGAAAAAGCCGTAAATCGTAAATTTCAGAATAAACTTAAATCTTGAATGCACACTTTCACACCCAGTCCATTACAGTTAGCACTTTGAGTGCCATCTCATTTAATATTTTTGGTATTTTATTTTATTTTATTACTTAATCATCACAATTTGCAGGTGAATAATGTTATCCATCATATATATATGTTTATGTTTACAGACAGCCTGCACCCGTCATAGTTGACCGAAATCAACAGGTAAGATAATATATATTATTTGTTATTTTTTAAGCTCCAATTATTATCTTTATACTATTGACACTGCCCAAGAAACGAATTCAAAAAAATGTCTAAAACTTTTGCAGTGTGAAATTTACACATATTTCTTTACTTAGTTACTTTTGTAATTTTATAAAATGGACTCTTTAACAGTAGTTGATAGATAATAAATATATGCTGAACATGTACCGTTTAGTTTATTTAGAAATTATTGTTCTTTGGGAAGCAATACCCTTATCAAAAAATTGCTTTACATCATTGGCTTCCAACCTTTATGTTACTGCGCCTCCCTTTGCCTCCCTTTGAAGAAAAAATATCTTCGCGCCTCCCCATCCTTTATTTTATATAGTAATAAAGACACATTTTAAAATAAATATTTTGGACTGTTCGCGCCTCCCTTTGCTATTAATAGCCCACGCCTCCCAGGTTGGAAATTGCTGCTTTAGATAGTATCATTATACAACATGAAGATATTTTAACACAGAGGCAATATATTCTTAGATTTCAGCAATGTTCTGTTTAGTGTGTATTGTTAGTCATTGATAAGTAGTTGTAATTTTTATGACTAAGAAATAATGAATATAAATGATGATGAGACTCATTATCATGTATATGATAACTTGCCATTGTTCTACAATTTCATTTAAACAATGATATTCTTTTTTTTATTCATTCTAAGATCACTTGCTTATTTTTGCATCAACATAAAGATTTTATAGTGCATCACGGCATTCCATCTTTTCAATTTTATGCTTTTACACAATTGTTGCCCGCTGTGGTCTAGTTTGTTGGAGCTTGCTCTAACGATCAGGTGGGTCTGGGTTAGATTCTCGGTAAGATCAATGTCAAATTGGATTTTTTCAATTTTAATTTGAAATCTAAGACATGGTTGTTTGTGAAGTTAAATCTCCTTGAGTTAATTTCATATGACTTGAAAATTCTCATTGAGTATATCTCTTATAATCTTTCAACTTCAAAATATTTGACGCATTGGCGTAAGCTGTAATGTCAAATATTTTTTTAAAAAATTTAATAAAAAAATAATCACTTTTTTTTAATTGTGGACTTATTCCACAATTTTTTTATATTTTCAGGACTGGGTTTTCTCAGTAATTGAGTATTCAATGGATAAATATGAAAAAAGTTATATTTATTGAAAATATTTTTAATCTTTCAGCTAATTTTGAAAAGTATAGAACAGTTTATTAATGATCCCAATGCTTTCCAATTGCCTCAAAATCCGGAACGTCCTATTAATGTAGTACATCCATTTAACATGGAAAATCCTCCTGCTCTGGAAAATCCTCCTAATCCGGAACATCCTCTAAATCCGGAACATCCACTAAATCCGGAACACCCTCCTTATCCAGAACATCCTCATCTGGAACACCCATTAAATCGGGAACAACTCCGTAATCCAGTACATCCTCTGTATGCAGAATATCCTAATATTGTGAGAAATCCACAATATTTAGAAGGTGAACTTTCGGAAGAGGAGAGTTTGGAAGAGGAAAGAAGCGATGAGGAAGACTTGGAAGAGGAAGTCTTTGAAGAGGAAGATTTAGAAGAGGAAGGTTTGGTAGAGGAAGAACCGGAACAGGAAGAGGAAGAGGAAGAGGAAGGTCAGGAAGAGGAAGATCTGGAATTATATTGGGAAGAGGAATATCCTGAAGAGAGAGATCCGGAAAATTCTCCACCTGACCCAAATCCATCTTTATAAGATAACGATGTATCCTCCACAACTAAATAATAATATGAGATGAAAATGAAAGATAAACAATGGTTTAAGGTTTAATTACAGGTGATGCAAATAGTTATATATATATACATACAATTGATTGGACAATCAGTAAACTGCAAATTTAGACAACGTCGAAGGGAAAGATTCAAAGGTAGTAAAACGTTAAGGAGTTTCTACTACCTGGAAACAGAATAAATAAATATATAGGGATATATATATATGAATGTATTAAAAGGAAAATGAATCATTCACAAAAACTCGTCATTCAGTTCTCACACAGCTCTCTTTTAAAGTAATATTCAGCACTAATCTATCTTGGGAATTTTACTGGGATTAAAGAATTATATTATTCTATCAGATCGTTTCTGGCTCCACATAATTAAAAAAATTGTCTATTTTTCCGGTTCTTTCCGGTGCATTGATACAAATTACCCCATCACTCTTGTTGTGGCGCTGTAGAACTTCTCGATAGATAGCTTATTGATCTGCATTTAACAATGGTTCCAAATTTAACATTAAATCAGTCTTCCAGCAACTCTTGCAGCATTTCTCATCTCATGTGTACTATCTCACTAGACTTGTCATGCCAATCTCTTACAAACATTTTTCGAATACGTGTGGGATTTTATCCTTTAAGCTTGATTTGTGCCTCGTCGTATATGATGGCAAATGAGGATTTCCTCAACGCAAGATATTCTAAATTTCTTCAGGCATGCTCTCCTTGTTGTCCTCCCTTAATGATTCTGGGTTGAAAGTTTCACAAAATGAGTGGATTAAGTGGTGCTTAAATTTTCAATGGTGAACCGAATGTTTTGTTTCACCAATTGTCATTCTCAAGTAGTCAAATTCAATCCCATCATCGATTCAGAATTTTTGAAGCTTCTTTGGCCATGTTTGCTCCCTCCCATGACATGCCAGCATCCCTCAGTTCTGCCGAGTACATCCTATGGATAGTACCCGACGGACGTCCAGGGCGCCGGAATCCCACAGAAAATTGCAATACAAGAATATCTTTGCAAAGCTATCATTTTCGCAGAGCTCGTAAAATCCTGATAATGTCTTGTTTGGTGGATTGGTCAGATGATCCTGCAAATTGTTTAAAATAAACAGGTTGCCCATTTTCTGAATGCAAATTAAGATATACAGGTTGGATGTTGTTTGTGAATGGGACGTCGAAAAATATATCATACTAATACTTTCGATGGTTTCGGCGGTAACTTTGTGGAAGTTCATTTTAATATAAAATTTAAATTAACTTTGATTATTCCACGTATTGTGTAACTAACTGTGACACGTGTTTCGCCTCTTTCAGAGGCATCTTTAGACTTAATATCGCAAATTTTGCTCAAGTAATATAATTATAAAATAGTAAGTCTGAAGATGCCTCTGAAAGAGGCGAAACACGTGTCACAGTTAGTTACACAATACGTGGAATAATCAAAGTTAATTTAAATTTTACATTATATCATACTACTTCATTCATGAAAGGATTGTGAATTTCTAGAGAAATTTTATTGATTTGGTTTATGAGCCAAATCAAATTGTGTGAATGTGGAATTTGCGTTTGTGCTTTATGATATAGATGTGTTTTATTTGTGACATTTAAATCATAATATTTTTGGTTGCTAACTTCAAGTGATGACTGTTCGTGGTGATACACCGTAATACCACAGGGAAAAGTATCGGAATGCTGAGAGTTGAAAATAGCACGGTTGACCTAGAAATGGTGACCAGAATGACATGTGAAAATTTCAATTTGCTACTGTTTACTGTTTGGCGGAAGTTTTTGTGACGGATAGGCAGACACGTTTTTTTGCTTGTCTGCAAAACTTTCTGGTGAAGAATGATTTTCCGAGTATATTTATATATAAAACAAATAGATGTCATGAATCTAGGAATATTCCAGTCATATAAACATCGATGTGGTATCTATTTTACTGATAAATTATTATCTCTTCAAATACATAATTTATAAAAGCTAAAATGACCACCTAGAATTAATAATTAATACTTAAAAAGTAAGATTATATAAGCAAATTACTGAAAGGACCAAAGGATAAAGTTTGCAGGGATACACAATATTTTTCAGTGAAGTGAATACTCTTTTACATTATTTCATGTTTAATAATGTAACCATTCAATTAAAAGTGTTTAGTGAGCTGGAATGGCATTACTGTTAGTGGAATGTTTTACAGTACATGGTACCAACTGTAAAAGTTGTGTGTTTTTAATTATAAAATAATGTTTTCATATCTTCAGTTAAATGAAAACTTTTAATCAGTGACAAATCTAAGTGAATTTGCTATTTTTTATAGGTCATTTTCATCTCTAACTTTGAATAATGATAAACAAGAAAAAGTTTAAAAAAAAAACATACAATGACTACATCTAATTTAAGATTTCGACTAACGGTACTTGGTGGAATTTCAATATTAAATTTGATTCGTTCAAATTATGTACATTCACACAAGTTTTGTCACTAACGATCAGGGTTTCATCCTTCGGCATCTTCATGCATTCAAGTGCACGGATGAACTTGAACTGACTGTTAGTAAATAAATGTATCGTGTTTACTAAACTATACTGGATTAACCCATGGGAATAATCTGTAGGCAATTCCCATGGGTTAATCCAGAGTTACCCAAACTGAAAATTTTCAAAATATTACTTTATAAAAAGTAAATACATACAAAGGCTCAGGACTTGTTCGAGATCCTGAAAATATTCATGTTTGAAAATAATAACAAAGTGGGCAAATCAGTAAATTCTTGGCTTTTCAGATTTTGAAATTCTTGAAAGAGCTATAAAAAAAACCAGACGCCGACATTTTGGGCAAATTCTTGAGGACAACTATTAGTAAAATAAGGTTTGCCATGAGATAACCAATGTTTTGACTTAGGGCACCGCAAAAAAATCTGATATTTTAAGGGCACTGGGAACCGAAAAAATCTGGGAATCCCTGGGTTAATCCATTCCATCGGTAATGGCTTTAAACACAATACATTTATTTACTTAAAGTCGGTTCAGGTTCATCCGTGCACTTGAACTCCTGAAGATGCCGAAGGGCGGAACCCGGGTTGTAGTGACAAAACTTGTCTGAATGTACATAATTTGAATGATTCAAATTTAATGACTACGTATACATGCGTATCATATTTATCGTAAGAGTTTTAATCAACTCACCAAGTGTTTGTATCCTCCACTCTCCATCGTGCTATCCTTGTGTCCTTGATTTGAGAGTAATGAAATAATTCCCACTGAAAGTCTCCTGTATAAAGCTTTTACTCTCTCCCTTCGACAAAGTCGTGTCCTTGTATTTTGAAAATTCCTTTTTTAAATAGTATTTTTCACATAAAGCTGAAAAGATATAAATATTTCCTAGACATATTTAATTTTAACCAGTCCTATGAATTATATCTATAGTAAATAAATATGTTAGACACAATCTCTCATATTGAAGAGTTGTAAAAAGTACATACTTCTTTTGTTATAATATTTTTAATTGAAGTTGCACTTTAGTCAGCATAGAAAATATGCGGCAGTGAGTTTTTTGCACAGAACTGATCAAAATTATCATTTGTTTGATGCAAACAATATCATGCACACAAGATATTTTTACATTACATAATCGAACTACCCAAATTTGCTTGTTTTCTAGATTTTTATTAATTAAAAGAAACTCATAGAAGAAAAGAATAATCAACACAGCTAACTAACTAGTAAGTCATCAAAAAAAATAATGTCTATTATTGATTTTTAAGCCTAAGTTATATGAACTAAAATAAATCATTCATTCAATCATTATGACACATGATGGCAGCCTTTTAGTATGAATCCAAACAATTAGCTCATTACATTTTAAATTCGAATGAAAGCAATGAAAATAAATTGGCCTACACTAACTTTCAAGTAAATCTAGAATCTCTTTGCCGGCCGTCAATGGCATCGGTTATGGAGGTCACGGGTTCGAATCTCAATACGGACAGTTTTTATAAATTTCTGTCCAAAAGCATGAATGTCTGGGATGTCCTAAAATACCTCCCACCCATCGTATCCTAAAAACTAGCGTAATAACAGCGATTAGCTTACCACTAGTCCTATCCTTACATCCTTATTCTCTTCAGAAAAAAGAGCAACTGAGTAACAAGCAGTTCTTGTAGAAAACCTTCTGTTAAGATAAACTCTATTAGGAGTCCATATGCTCCACACTGGGAGCGGACATGGTTTTAAAATAAATTAGATAATTGTATCCAAAGGGGATGGATGACTGTGAAGTATTTACCCTCTTTTTTTTATCCTATCCTAAAAATATTACAAAAAAAAAAAAAAACCCCAAAACTCAAGCAAATATAATTTCTCATGTATGTGCGAGTGGTTTTTGATTATAATAACTCCAGTATTTGATTTTCCTATTTTCAGCTGACTAGTCGAGAAATGCAGCCGAGGTCTAGCTGAAAACCAACAACGGAAGGGGGTGAGAGCGGCTCAGTGGCAAACACTACACCTCCAGTTGCCCAACAAGATATAAAATCTCGAAGAAAACTTAACAGTAGAGATATATTTGTAGAGCATAGTCAGAATATTAATGCCAGTCTAAATTTGTCAGATGCCTCGCCACCGACCTCATTCAAAGCTTTAGGCATCCCTGACGGACCTCTGGCGCCAATAGAAGCATTAGTCAATGACACTTCTCATGCTCAAATAGCGGCAGAGTCCATTCTCATACAGTTAGAAAACAATGACTCAAAGAGTCCGGGTGCATCCGGGGGTCCTGGTAAGCTTAAAAACACTGAAAATGTTGTCAGGGTTGAGTCGAAAATAATCGATAACCAGGAGACCTGCTGCACCAGTAGTAGTAGTTGTAACGATAGGCCTACTGAGACATCTGCATCCACTTCGCAAGGAAAGTTTCAAGATTTTTCTATTGAATACATTCTGAGTCAAAATATGTAACTAATTTTAATATATGCAGGTGTTAGTGTCAGAAAGCTGTATCTTAAACCATCTAACTGAAAAATGGTAAATATATCCTTAAACTGTTTTTTTTTCTTATGATATCAATTGTAGTGAAATGATTATAGGGTATTTAACTTTTTCCTTAACCAATTTATTCTTTAGTAATAAATTGTGATTTAAAAATAATTGGATAGTTTTAAGAACTGTTATTAATTTTCTATATAAAGTAATATAAAAAAATTAGCACAGAAGCAACAAAGAAGCAACAAAGAAGCAACAAAAAAATTATAATATTTTAAAATGTCTTATGTTTAAGATACATTGTTTCTTATCGACTTTTGGTCGCATAATCAACGGCTGTCATAAAGAAAAGCAGCTATTTGAAATCTTGTTTCCAATTCATAGAAGGATGTACTGCTATTTCAACATTTACAAAATTGAATTGATTGCATTGTCTTATAAACTGACTCGATTCATTGAATTTTGTATTTCAAACATTCTGTTCTTTTATTTTTCAAAATATGATTTTAATCCTTAGCTGTCTATTTCTTCATGACATCAGTCTAAACAGTGCATATCTAATCAAAATACATTCACATAAATATAACAGCCCGTTTGCAGGTACAATGGTCTTTATTGCACAGGGACTTATGCATTCCATTGAAAATGGCTGGAGGCTTTGAACGTATTGATTTTTTTTGATGCACTCGAATTTGAACACAATCTTCACCAAAATGATAACAAACTTTTGTCATTTAGAAACAGTACAGTTTTTTTGTTTTGTTTTGTTTTTGTAATGTACAGTTCTGCCTAATAGCAATGTAGTGTGCAATTTACTTATTTTTTTGTCCAGCTATTATTTAAGATACATCCTTCTGCCGCTGATTGGTTACCTTTGTTATTGTTATGCTTTGTGACCTGAATTTGTTTTATTTCTGTTTGCTTATATTTTTTGTTGCTAGAATTTATATTCAATAGTTCTATTGTCACATGAATATGTAATTTGCTTTATATGTTGCTCCTTTTTTTACGTGTTTCACAACGGCGGACAAGTTGCTGCCGATCATTTGACATTAAATAAATAACAATACAATTTATATGTGGAATCCTATATTTGAATTAGGACATGTTTGATACTTCATATGCTAATTTGATAGACTGAGTGTGATGACATAATAAAATGAAATGCACATCTCGTTACAGTGATATAATTAAGTTCTGCTAAGTTATATTTAAACTCTATCATGTAGTTAAAATGTTGTTTATGCGGTACAATAAAAATGTATATAATTGAATATTCAGTTTTGATACACGATGCAGATTCGTTCAATTGAAACTAATTAGCTTTCACTTGGCCGTCAGTCACTCTGTGTCAGTACAAAGCTGTATATTTCATCACTACACTTTTATCCTTTTGTAATTCAAAATTGTTTTTTGTCTGTGCAATTTCGTTCCCCCCATTTATTTCTTGGTGTAATTTTTCAGTTATAGTGAAATTCTCAATGTTACACGTGTTGATAAGTAGATCCACGATTTTTTTGAGTTATCGTCTTACTTAACTTACACTTATTTTGTTTATTATATATTTATTTTAACGTGTTTCAATTGAAACCACCGGGGTGACGTTTTGTATGCAATCCATAGCGATATAATGATTGTATTGCACCATTAGTTTAGTATTGTTTGGCGTTATACCAGGAAAGAATTCAAACACGTCATAATAGCATAATTAATTTGTACTTTCCTGAAATGAGCAGTATCATTTCATTTTTCATAATAAAAAAAATTAAAACTGGGCTATGACTGAAGAATAACCCAAAAAAAATATTATATCTAGTTATTAATGCTGTAATATCACAGCTCAAAGATTATTTAATTATATAATTGACTAAGAATGCCCGGTAGAATTTTATAATACTACAAAGGGTAAGTTAGCTATAATTTTCATAGCTTAATAAAAATATATTTACATTCCCATGTATTAAGTTTTTAGACAGTTTCAGTATATAAAGAATAAAAGGACAAATGTACAATTCATGAAAGCATTATTTTATGGTGGTGAAATAACCATTCTAGTAATTTAGTGCAGTTAAATTATTATTTGAACATTATTCACGACACATTTGTGTCCATGAATCCGTTACCTTGATTTCTTGAAATACTTTGCCGCACTGGCAAAAGTTCTGTTTTTTTTTTGTTATTGACCAAATAGCATTTTTATGTTGACCATTTGCGACAGTATGTTTAAAAAGACTGATTATTTATACTTGGGATATGATTGTTGCAAGCATTTTTTCAATACTCTGTATCACATTAACACATCATAAGCAGCGTAATTGTAACATGAGATTGCTAAGATTTTGCAGTATTTTGTCATTTTTTTTAGCTTATAATACTGGTGCTGATTAATTTGCTTAATATATATATAATAGTAGTCGTTTATATTTTTACAAGTAACAAATTGTCCTTTTATTCTTTTTCAATTTAAAATCCATTTTCCAATATTGTGTTTACATAGTGTGTTTCAAAGTGGTTTCAGTTATGGAAATCACATCCTATAAGTTATGTTCTATTATTTTGTACTTAAAACAGACATTAGTAAGCCTTTACTAGTGGTTCATAATATAATTTAAATATATGCAGACGTGTCAAATTAATAATTAAAGGCAAGCGTAATTATCGATTTTCAAAGTATTTCCAAAAATATTGCAAATATTAAAATGACATTGAAGTATAAAAACATCAGCAGTTGTACCGCTGTTATTTGATTTACAGTACCCCTCATGTAAAATTGTAAAATATTATAATTGTCTTTTTCTGGAGAGAAATATGTCTGTAAATGTTTAATATATTAGATAACTTTAAAATGCAGTAAAACTTCGGCTATCCAGAAACAATGATGAAAACAAAAAGTGGGTCAAATTTAGTGGTCCAGATGATGAATGGGGTAGAAAATTAGTGTGAATATTTTTTCAAAAATTATATGCTTCAAGGACCATCTCATGCCAAAACTTGTTCAGCTTTTTCTAAATAAAAAAAATATCTACAGATCTCAAAAGAATTCAATATTTTAAAAAAAATCTTTTACAACAAGCTTATTGTAAATTTCAAATTTGTTTATGCATAACGAATATTAATTTCTCCAAAAATAATGTCTTAAACATGCATTCTCCCATCGTTGATTTTACTTAGACAATAAAATTCAATTTTAATTAGCATTTCAATAATTTAAATGTAGCATCCTGTCTAAAATATCTGTTCAAACAATTCGAAATGGAAAGTATTGACACATTTCATAGAGGCAATAATTTTATGACTGTTTGTGTAAAAAAAACTTAATTCACTATGATTTTTTCCAACAAAGAATACAATAAACATAGCCTATATAAATTTCACACTTATATCAATGCATAATTTAATGTTGGAATAAACCTAAAATCTTTTTATATAAAGTTACCAACTACGAAGAGATATATGACAAAACAAACATTGACATACTTACTAGAGATATAAAATATATTCCTTCTGAATATCCTCTGCTCTCCTTAAATACCGCTGCGCTGAATGCCTGGTACATATAATATAAACTCAATTATATTGACAAATTCCCATGTATGCAAATATGTTCCACCACATCCCATTTAAATAAAAAAACAAAACAATATAGGTCATAAATTAAATGATCTTAACCCAGAGATTGTCGGGATAAATATGTATACATGGAAATGCTCAATTTATTGATCTTGATTAATTTTCAATATCATTCTAAGGTAGTTTAAACAAAAGATAGCAGGTTATGATACTTTCCAATGAATAATCACCAGGCTATGTGAACAGCGAAAATACCCTTACCATACAACTTTTATATGCGGGAAGAGTATTGTTACATGTTATCTTAGTCTGGCTTCATATCACTTTGTTGAGTATTATTATTTTCTGTTTTGTTCAATATTTCGCATTCACTATTTTGTTATAAAGTTATTTTAACAAACAAATAAACTCGAAGTACACAATAGAGTTAAATATTTTGAAAGACAAATTACTGATCAATAGAATTGAAAAGAATCCTGATGAATAACTAATTTTACATTGTATGTATATTATCTGTAGCCAGCAGGAAACGTGGTGATATATGTCAAAAAAATTCTAAAAATTAATAATTCATAGATAATGTCTACAACTTTGGTCCTTCCATTCAAAAGACTGAACACGAATAACAAAGAAAATATAATAATCCTTTTCACTTCACATTTTGGTATAAAGATATAAAAAAGTATACTGTAGCTTAATAACTTTAACGATTCAAATATTTCTCCTGTAACAAATGTGACACACACAATAGCACATTTGTGACATGCTTTTTCTTACTTCCTGCCACGGATATGTACCAGGCATTCAGCTCTTAAGTATTCACAGTGCAAGTCCCACTGTTAAAAATATTTTAAATATTTCAATTGACATCTTTAATTGAGAAAGAATGTTAAATTGTTTGTTTATAAACATTTACTTGATTGGTAAAATCTTCATAACTTGAATTTAAAAAATGATTGATTGAATACTCTAATCATACTTTCCAATTAACCAATGAATATATTTGGTGGATAGAGTGCTTGTCGTGAGCTTAATATCTTGCGTTTTATCCTCGATAAACTAATTCACTTGTAAAAATATTTTTAACATTAATCAAAAGATTAATATCATTGAATCTTTTTTTATTTTTTTTTATCAAACATTCATAGCTAATTGAGTGCTGGAATAGCAACAGTTATAAAAGGCTTTGTTAAATTTCGAAAAAATGATTCTGTGATTTTCTATTTCTTTTTGTTAGTATTTAGAATACTTTTTAAAAACAAATTGGGTGTGTTCATTAAGATCAATTAATTGCTGGTCACTGTTTCAGCATTCCACTTTCCCTGTCATATAGTTGACTGTTTGTGGAATAGAAATAGTGGGAAAAGCCTCCATCAATTTTTAAAAAATAACATTCTAAGTGGATAACTAAATTTTATCAAACAATTTTTCACTCAACCTCAAGTTCAGTAACTGCTCGTGTCGTTTTGGCAAAAAATGTTTAGAAGCGATATTATAAATTATTATCTGTTTTACGGTAGTGTACCACCAACCATCACCAGTATTTAATGTGTGGACACAATAATAGTTTACAATCAATATGTGTATAAAAACATATTTTAAATTGTCGTGCAGGACAAACTAGGTGTCTGATTCATGTGCGCATTATTGTTCAGTGTCCTAAATGGGTTTTCACCGGGAGCATATCAGGAGCAGACATTGTTAAAAAAAAAATATCGTCATTTTGCTACAGTTAGTCATTAATCAATCTCATGTATTCATTTTTTCAATGTGGATTTTGATTTTCAATAATTTGATGGATTTTTCTAATGATGAAATACAGTATCATTGTCTCAGACGTTAAGTCTGATTTCTATTGTGATACTTCTGAAGATGTAAACAATCATATCAAATTGGCATAAAAAATATGGAGACATAAGGAAATAACAATATACCACCTAGTTAACGAAATATAGTTAGTTATTAATCAATCATTATTTTTTTAACCATGTCTACTCCTAGTATGGAGCATATTTATGTTTTAGTATCAAATTGTTGCAAATACAGAAATGTTAAAAATTAGCTGAACAGACTGTTGAATCTATAACATTCATATATTAAATATATAGAAAATATTCTTTTTAATAGAAAATGTAGTGAAATCCTCGTTATATATTCAAAAACCTTTTTTCCGAGTATCTAAATTTTGCAATTACAACATTTTGACACTGAAGTATCAATATGGAACCCACTTATTTTACAAAAACTGGTGATAGTCATTCACTCTACCTATTTTTGACCCTAGAAAAGAAATACTCACATACTTTTTCTCATTATTATTTTCTGAACCGGATGGGTGGGTGGGAAGACATCCATAAGTCAATTGAAAAATCAGTTGTTGAAGTTGTCTGTTTGGGGACTCATACTCGTGGACACGGCAATCGACCACTATGACACGGCAATCGACAGACGAACGACCACTATGCTACAGGGATTGCAATTTCTCTTTCACAGAAATTCGTCATAGAGATACTAGAAATTCTTAACCCAACTGCTGCGCTATAACAATTGTAGTTGACAATTTTATTTCCATGGGTTAACTTTGTGCCTTGTATATATTTATTATTATATTGAGTCGTTAAGTGTCCCAGGGCACATATTTTTTGAGAGTACGTGATATAAGACTTCATATTTCGATTGCACCCTGATCCAATTGGTTGTATGTTGAATCAATTCACCTTAAACAGCTGTCGACTGGCAGGTCATTATCAAGTATTATCATTTATTTTATCAATGATAATATTTGATTAATTTTTTGTTTCGTAAAATCTGGATAGTTGAGGTTCTTCTGGAATATGTGTATAAAATTCTCTTGCTAATAAAATATAGTCGAAAAATTTGCATAATACCTCTGTATTCCTCTCGCTAATGTGATGGTGATGCTTTTTGATGTCATGTGTAAAAGATGTCAATGTCACCTTTCAGGAACATAATATTATATTAGGCTGCTTAATTGATTTTATCTATAGGAAATTCATTTCATTTAAGTTCATCTCATATGTATATTTTTGATTATAAATGATAATATTAATTGTCTTTGATTATTGATTGTCTATGTTACTTCATTCCACATTCTTTATAAAAAAAGTTTGATTCTCATCGTTTATTAACTCTTGGGAAATCAATCATAGAATTTTTGTATATTTTCGATACCCAAATTAAATAAACTTAGTCTATCTTGCGTACAAACGTTTTTCATTACATCTACATGATCTCCTTAAAATTTATATTCGGTTAATGAAAAAGTTTTTACATGTTTTTTAAAGAATATTTTTTTTTCAATAATTATTTAACCTCCATTGTTAGCTATGATGGCATCACATTTTACCATAAGATTGATTATTCCATTGGTATAACAATCACGGGACTTAGTTGCAAAAAAAATCTAGGTATGTTTTGACTTCACAATTAAAGTAAAAAAACCTTGGAGTAATCTGAATAAGTGAAAATCCGATGGAGAATTTGATAGATGCTTCATTACCTCCCAATTCAATTCTCTGAATTTGTGTTGCGTTATTATTGCCACATCTGGTCGCGCATTATCGTGGTGAAACATTACCTCTTTCCTGTTCACTAATTTTGTTCTGTCGTTATAAAGAGCCGTATTTAATATTGTTAATGAATCACAATATCAGTCAGCTGTAATTGGTTTTTTTGGCTCTTGTTTTTGTCTTGCACTTAATGAAGCACAGTTGAAATTCTGTTCATTAAGTTTGCTGGCGACAGTTGATGAGGGACTCTGAACGTCGTACATGGAAATCATTCCCATGCTACGCAAATGTACCATCACGAATGATTTCCATTTCTAAGGCGATCTCTCTGGTGTTTTGACGTGAATACACATTAATAATGGCCTTTATTTTGTCATCATCTTTCAAAGAAGTCAATCGAACATTAGCTGCATCTCTACTGTATACATCAAAAATATTTTTGCCTTTCTATGCATTGTTACCTTTTTGAAATCATTAAAGAAAACAATGATGTAAATGCACTTTATCCACAGATATTTCAAAATAATTTCAGGACTCTTCACGACTCGCTAGCCAAGCCAAAACTGAGTAGATAGCAGCAATAGTTAGGGAACAGATGTCATTCATCAATTCAGAGAATTTTGTTTTATCTCTTAAAACAAAAAGATGTAAAAACTTTTGTATCAACCCAATATGTATATATTTATGAATTCAACTCTTGAGAGATTTGAATGATATAATTGGTTTCTGTATTTGGATGATATTTAGCTCCTCCGATTCATTGTTATATGCGAATTGCTAAGCGTTTTCCATCCATCTACTACTTACAAATTATAACCATCATCCAATTGTTGCCAAATAAGATATTTTGTGATATTAAAATTTATACTTCAATTATTGCTCTTAAAACACATGTTAATCATTCCGATAACATAACACTTGCTTCAATAAAAATATCATAGATGCCTATAACTTGAGATAACCATAAAAAAATCATTTTTATTTGCTGCGTCACTTTATTTGTGACTCTTTATTTGGGTAAAAAATGACTATTTCAATAGGTGATTGATAGTTTTAAAAAAATGCCCATTTGCAACTATGCGTCTTGGTGATAAATATTTTTAGGTTATATTTAAAAACTTTTTTACAATACAATGAAATAATTTCATAAAAATAGCGTTCATGCGATTGTGCTGGGTTTTTGATGAATACTGCATCTGTGTAAACTACCTAATCATGTATAAAAACAGAGTGCAACCTGTAATAGGATCATAAATCTCACCCAATGAACATATACATATCGACTGTGGAAAGGAAAAAGGACGTAACCCACACATATAAAATTTTACAGGAGGCGCTAAAAACGTGTTTTGAAGATTTTGGCCCATATAGAAATTATGAATTATACACATCCTTCAAGTGCATGGAGACCTCTAAACTGATGTTTAATTGACATAATCTAATATTTATTAAAGAAATTGTCTAGGAAAAACCTTTATTTCAGTCTTTTTTCTTGGTTTTAATTTTTTACAAGGTCATCTTTTTCAAACTTAAAGCTTAATTTAAATACTAATTCGGCATTTGCAGCTTGCATCCTTTTGATAGCTATAAAAACCTGTTTGAAAAAACTGGGTTACGTCCTTTTTCCTTTCCACAGTCAATATATAAATAAGTAAAGTTCTACATGGTTCTTTTATGGTGTTACACATAAATCATTCTGGATAACTATGGCAATTTAATACAGTATAATATGCTGGTAATTTGATGAGTTCATAGTCCACACATGGTTTTACACATAATCTCATGGTTAGAAATTAGGAGGTTGATAATTTATTCCCTGCATAGTGACTTCATATTTCTACCTACACCACTCATCTGTGACATTATTACAACTTCACCAAACAACAAAGTAAGTTAACTTATCCTACATAAATAATGATGAAGTATAGAGGAAATTAAGTTCAAAAGTCATTATTTAAGTTTCTCTATAAATTTTAGAAAAACTTGCATAGTTTTGTATCTGTGTTGAAACCATATATCCATGGTTTTTAGAATTGCCGTAGAAGCTTAGCGCATGCGACTAATTATTTTTCAAAACGTGTCAAGTTTAACAATATCACAAGTCATTAGTACATTTTGAATAGATTTTGTAGAAACAGTAACTCCATTCTTTTTTTTATAATAATGATATCCCAATAGCCAATTCCTAATCTACAACATTGCCAACGGTTGTGGACATCAATCTCTCTGATTGACCAAAAGATGAAAAGGTAAACAGTATCATTGACGTCTATATGAGATTTGCAAAAAAAATGTTTCATTTATCACTTTCATAACTAATAATTATTGATAAAGATTCTCAAAAATTAATTAAACTAATCACTAAGTCTTATTATAAGTAATTTCGAAGTATAATACATCATTCTATTCCAGGTGGAACTTGAGACACAATTATATTAATTGATTTTATCCTGTTCTCTGTGGCCATTCCGGATAAATATGGAATCGAGAGATGGACCCCAAACACTCAACTTGTACACATACGCGATGCCCGATACTTGACATACAAATAAATGTTTGAATTGTATTTTATTATATTTTCATGTTATCACTGTAATATCGTATTTTAATATCGTCACTGCCTAAATTAATTCTTGAATTTTTGGTGTGAGAGGATAAATCAACTTGAGCTGCTAGGCAGGAAAAGGGTCAATAATTATTTTTGTTTGTTGTTGTTGATACTATTTACAAATTGTATAATATGTAATTTTATTTCATTCGTTCATTTATAATAATAAAATAATTTGACAAATTCTTATACAGGATTATTGTTAAGAGGCAATATATCCAAATATTATTTAAAATGGTGAAAAAAATATATATTTGATACTAGGAGCATTTTTGCTTTACAATAAAACACCTATATGTGAATAATAAATTTAAATAAAAGACTTGACAACCACTGGTTTCAAAATTATTTACTCAGAATGTTACCAGAAATATTTAAAAAAAATGCTTGGAGCGGTCCGCTCTTGCTACACCACTCCATCTACTATTTATTGAGTTGGTTTCAGCCTCATTATAATAGTAAGTATTGCATGATACGAATAATAAAAAGGTTTACAATATATGCTAAAAACTCAACCAAATTTGCTACCAATTGAAGAATCTTAATAGAAAATGTATTACAAGAACTGATTGTCCTTCAATCACTCAACCTCTTTCAGAGTGGGTAAGCATAGAAAGATAGAGCTAGGAAATGACTAGTAATTAAGTAACTACTCTGGCTACACCCTGTTTTAGTATTGTCATGTGTACACATAACAGCCCACAGTAAATCTATTGTAAAATTGTAGAAAATAGATTGAACAACGGCCACATATTTGTAGGATCAGTTATATTAGACATAATTAGTAATGACATCATAAAAAATTGCTATTTCTGATTTCAAAAGAAGAAGTGCAATTTTTGAACAGGCTGCAAAAATATTTTGATAGTCTGTAAACAAAAAAGTCATAATGAAAAGCTATCAGAAGAAAAATGATGATTGATGTCTAATGACAAACAGAGTTGCAGCCTGAAGGTTAAAATAACTGAGAAGACCAAATGAAGGTTTTCATAATGTGACAGTGAAGAAATTAAGATTTAGTTGGTCAGCCACATAGCTTTTGAGTAAGTTTTCAGACTAGCCAAGAAACCTTCATTCTTCCATCATATTTTCTGCAATCAAAAATGCGAATTGCTTCTCATAATGCATAAGACAATAGACGAGTGCTGAAGCATAGTTAGAAAGATACCTTGTCGATGACTAATTGGATTAATAATTGCAAATTATAGCCGACATGCTAGGTACAAACATACTTTTTTCTATGGCAACCAATAAGTTAATATTCTCTAAGCCAGTGGTCGGCAACCTTTTATACATCACAGACCAATAAACTCACAATTTACCACTTTTTTTTGAAAAGGTACAAACATAAAATAGCGATTATAAAATGTAGGCATGTCGTCGAATCGTTTTACTTTTCTTAATTATTAAAAAAATAAGTGATATTTATTGTTGCATGCTTGAAGCAAGTTGATTGATTTTTGGCTTCAATGACGTTTCTCCAACAACGCCGTGGATCACCAAAACTTTCGGGAACCGATGCTCTAAAGTCCTGTTTTAGAAAAAAATACATTTTGAAAACAAAAAACAACATTCTTGGCGTTCAAATGTTGTGTTTCGTTCCGCCTAAGCGGCTAATAAATACACTAATAATTATTACAACTTCATCTGTGACTAGGGTTGCCACCTTTTTCTGGGACAAATAGCTCAAAACTCGTTTTTTTAGCTCACCGAGGAATTTGAAATCCCTGATTTTGTATACTTTTTCCCAGAATATCTCCGAAACCCCTTTTTTTTAGCTCACTGAAATCCTCAATTTACTCAAAATTTCCGGGACAATTTAGCATCCATCCGGAACAGCGCTTTCAATTCCGGGACGATCCGGGACAGGTGGCAACCCTATCTGTGACAAATAAAAAATTCGCACTTCACAAAACAGTGTTTTATTTTTTAATATATATATAAATATGTATTGCCTTTCCATTAAGAATTGACTAACACCTTCAAAGTGTATCAATAACGATCGGAACTGAACTAACACTGTATAAAAGGGGCGATTATGTTATAGATATATTTTGAAAGTCCGATTCCTGTCAATCAATAAGTATCGCTTTTGCAACTTGTCCATACGGGAGCGTCCGTAGTTAGATCACACGATTTTGTCTGTTTCCCCCTTCCTGTCTATATTACGCCAAATTTTTAACACCTCCCCGAAATGTGAAAAAACCGTTTTTTAAAAAATGTATTTATCCTTATTCGACGATAATCGTATTCTTGATGCGGTGCTATTTCTGTGTGCATATCTAACTATAAAATACTCGACTCATTCACATTTTAAGTATACAGACCTTCAAATATCTTTTCCGGTTCTAAGCTCAAGAAATGCGACCCCAATACCCACATTTTCTTAAATATCTATTTTAATATGGGTGATACAATATTTATAATTAAGGTATTCTTATATCATAGTTTTTTGGACCTTTTCTAGTTTATATAAATACGATAACGTGATAAGCGCCCGCTTATCAGCGATCGTTCGTAAGATAACGGCTGAACGCGTCAGTTGCAAATTAATATTTGCATTGGAATGACGTCGTTTTTACGCGCAACTTAAAATATGATTATTTATTAAAAAACCACGGATTTTTATAAAAAAAATGTATGAGGAATGATGCAGAGAGATATTTTAAAGCCCTTAGACTATTTTTTTTTGAAATTCATAAGAATTAGGCCAATAATGAGGAAACCACCGGGGTCCCTAAACGACCCCCATCGGCAGAGAAGTATTTTTCTAGGCTCCGAGCGGCGAGAGATATAAGTGTATGCGCGCGAGAATAGTACCGCTGATACTTTTTACAGTTTTTGTTTATTTTATGACGTCACATATTCTACCCCGCCCTTCCCCTTTCGCTACAAATCATGGTATTATATCAGAACCCCCCCCCCAGAGTGTGACGTCATACATGTACGGCCCCTAATATTATGTAGGTATGATTGGAAAATGTATTGTATAGGAAACTAAAACTTTTACTTATGTCAATATGCTTGTAAAAGTATTGCAGGAACCGTAGGTTGTGTGCTACTGAAAAATGAATAAGTAGTATAGTAATAGCCTTTTTTATAAATCCAAATAAAAAAACTCAACTTGACATTTCTTGTGCTCTTATGAAATACTTTTGCGAGCAGGCTAAAATTCTTGAAAAACTTATCGTTCCATAGCTCACCCTTTTTGTATTAGTGGTGATCATATCTTATCATCTTTATCAAAAGGACACCCTCTTATCCTATCCATGTCATATCTACAACTACGCCAATATGGGTAAGTACTTACCTATCTTTTTGACAAAAGATGAGACATCTTTGAGGCCCCTTTTTATTTTATAAACATAACCATAAAGGGTACGATAATTCTTGTTAACAAAATAGACTGTCGGTGAAAAGAAAGTGAAAAAATAATTGTTCCGTGTATTTTTCCCGCGGTACATAGAAAAGCATCTTGTGTTTCGAATGTAAAATAAATTTCAATAAAAAGTTAAATATTTAAATACTTAGTATTATGAAGGCACACAGAATGACACTAAAAATGTAAATGCTTTCTTAAACCCATTCATGGTTGAGTTACATTTTATGATCATACTAGCTGGCCCGACGAACTTCGTACCGCCTCAGAATCAATAAATGTGTGTTAATTTATTGGATGACTTAAATTCAGTTTGAATGAATACTCAAAATGAATTAGGTTCAATAAATGTGCAAAATTCAAAATGAAAAGTAATTAAATTACATTGAAATGATGTAATTCACGTGGCAGAGTCGATAGATTTAAAGGAATGCAGTAGATCAACGATTTGATTTTGAATTGTGAAGTTTAAATGATCCACATCTTTTTTCTTAGCCGCAAGAATTGCTCGTTCACTCAACCAATTGTGATTTTTGTGAATTTGGGAACATTTTGCTGATGAAGCTGTCCTTCGTTGAGATGAAATTGCAAAAATTCAGCGAAATCGAAATCAATCCGTTCGATTCGTCAACAGGAACACGGCCGTTACCGACGATAGTCAGCAATTGCTTGGAGAAATCTTCGGCAGATAGATCGTTTAAAAATGCAACTCGCATGTTTATCGTTATCTGAAGTTTCTTCACATAGCGCCCAGAGTCGATGTTTTGAGGCAAGCTTTTATTTCATCGGCATCGGTCGATCTTGGAATGACTGGTAGTGTTTGGCGGAAATCGCCAGATATTTAAATCATTGCGCCTTCAAAACATCTTAAGTCATTGCACAGATATTTGATTGAGTGCTTACAATGCGCGTCTGTGCGTCATTGTGCATAAATCCCAGGTGATGATTTTACTTGCTACCAAAACTTTGGTCATTGCTGAGTGTTTTGCAATCTTGCATGTCAGTTTTTCAGTAGTTTAAAGGTTTAACGGATATTTCAGCACTGAATGAGCCGTTCGCCATCCTTCTATCAACGTGGCCGCTATTCCAGAAGACGAATCTGCTACAGCAATTTCGGATCTCGCACGAACAGTCGCCATAATCAATGACATGAGGAATATCTTCCCAGTCCCACGATGTGGCGTTGGCATTCCTAACATGACTAACAAAATGCCTCACATGAGGTAACACATGTCTTCGATCTCAATCAAAGCCTGGTTATTTATCTCTTCATTCACCTCGAGATCGGGATTCCCCGAACTGACACGAATTCGATGTAAAATGTCTTCCGACATGTCATCCTTGTACTTGTTCTACAGTTCACATGGATTCGATGTGAAGCATGTCAAAATAATGATAGAAAATAATGTGCGTATCTGACTTGGAGATTCAGAAACAATTTCTTCAGCGATTGTCATGTCCCAATAAGTATCATTTTCAAGCAAATTGAGCTGTTGACATGCAAGTAGAAAGAAGCATTCGTCATTTTTCGGATGAACTGTGTAAATGCGACCAAGAGCATCAATAATCATTCGGGTGATCAGGAACCGCATCGCTTTGCTTTTGACGTTCAAATTTCTTCGATATAGCGTTCCAAGTGTAATAACGTGTCATCTCAGAGTAAAGCAACGTTCGTGCAAAATATTGTTGTCAAAAATTTATCATACCTAATTATAAACATAACCTTACTTCAATATTATCCGATTTTCTTTCGTTTTCATTTCATATCATCGATTTCTTTTATTCTAATCCATATTCTAAATTTAAATTTTTTATAAGTCAGTCGTACGCAAAAGAAGCAAAAACAAACAAATATAGAAAACAGTGCGATCTGGTGGATTTTTCTGAAACCAGCATACGACATTTTAGCATTTAAAGCTGTTTGTTCTCCATTTGAAAACTGTCACTGTATGACAATATTAATTTTCTTCATAATTTATTTTCCGTGATATTTTTCCGATGTTTTAATGCTTATTCTGCTATTCTAGGTAAATAAGAATTTTATAAATCAAATATCATTGAAATCCTTGCAGTAATTCTCGAGATATACGTGGTGTAAATAACCTTACTTTGTTTTATATATATAGATATAGATAGATTATTATCATATATGGCTACACATAAGTCTTTATAAAAAATTCAGTACATTTTCCCGCTAAGAAATGAACACCTCGAAATAATATTTAAATGAAATGCCTATATTTGTTCAAGCGAACGCGAACGGAGAATGTAAAATGGTAGTTCAAAAACGAGAACGACTTGTGTACATCATCCCGTGTTTGCAATGAAACCATATTGTCTGTCCTGTGAAAAAAAGTGTTCTTTCCCTAAACATATTTAATGAAATCGGGTTAGCACGGTTTTACCCTTATGAAATTTTTAATGTATTGTAGAAACCATAATTTCTATACCCAATTTTACCTGGAATATTTCATGAAGTCTCACAATTATAAATATAATTGACCCTCCACAAATTATTTTCACAATTCGTCACAAAAAATCGTTCATACTGCCTATGTCCAGTGGCGGACGGAAGCCCCAGATTCAAATTAATCTTGAGGCCCTATTTTTCGGATAACATAAAAACGGTAGAATTTTCCATGTAAAATAATTAAAATACATACAAATCTAGATAAAAATAGATGGGCTATATGATGGAGCCATTTTTGAGCCCCCTAAGATTCGGAGGCCCAAAGCGCGCGCCTCATTTGCTTATAGGATAATCCGCCACCGCCAATGAAGTTAATGGTTAAGTTGTCTCATTAACCCTGCAGAGATGAGAGCTTTTTTTCGATATTTTTTTAAGCCATATTGAAGTCACGGATTCCTTTTATTCCTTTAACAAAAAAATTAAAAAAAAAAACGCCAAGTCGTTGTATAGAAACCCCGCATGACTATATGGTCATGCTCATTCTTTTATTACCGTATAATATTGTGTATGGACAGTAGTAAGGACTAGCATGACCGTATGGGCACGCAAACATTCGGGGTTGAAATATAGCTAAACGTGATTTTTTTTAAATATTTACAATTTGACCTCTTTAGATCAACATAATTTCAATACAAATATATTAGCAAAAGAACTGTAAATATTTTGATGTTTTGATAAAAAAAAATACTAACAGTTTCAAAAAGTTCATTAAAAAATGGAAATTCAAAAAATCGCATGTGCTTTTGGTGACCGTTTCTGTCCCCGCGGCTGATGACTAACTGAAGTCTGAACCCTTCTTAACCAAATATGAGTGAAAGCAACGATATTCAGGTAGAAAAAGGATGAATAGTAGGATCGATAGACAACGGTGTTTACTGTGACCATATGGTCACGCTCGTCCGTGGAGGGTTTTAAATCACTTATCAAAACGGGGATTTTTTTTATCCTGTCACATTCTTCACAACTTTATGCCCCAGAAATAATGAGAATCTCTTATGCTTAGAGTGTGACATTATATATAGACACCACCTGCGGTGCTAATCAATTTGAGACCCTCATGCAAACGTCACGCAAGCTTCCCCTCGCATTTTTTATGTAGAAATTTGAGCGCCCTTTGTTGCATGAATCAAATTGCATTGAATGGCTGCTATGAGGTGGCTACGCCGTAGGTGCATTTACTTATTTTAAACGGACTAAAGCACTCAACACAATCACGTTTGGAGTATACAAATCGTCCAACACAAACGTGTGTTGAGTATTTCGGACCATCCAAAATAAGTGTATGAACGCGGAAATAGTACCACCGAATAGCAATATCCTTTTTTCAATTTTATATAACACTGGCCAGTTCCCGGCAATCGTTGCAATTCCACTCAAAGAAAGAAAGTGTTTGACGTTTGTTGCCGATTGTCTATGGGACGACACACGCGCCACCAAGTTAATTGCACGATAATCTTCGCGCAAGTGCAAGTATACGTTGTCAAAATGAAATGTATGGCAGACATACAAACATTGATTTTTATATATAAGACCTACTGTATGTTAATTTTACTATGCCTATAAACTTCCGGAAGTGCAAGAAAAAACTTTGTCAAAGTTTTATTGCAATCGGGTGAGTGGTGTGACAACGCATAAAGTACGAACAAACAAACATTCATTTATATATATTAGATTCTTCAGTGCTACTGTTAAATGTGCATTCCGTCACTTGTGTTGGTCGGGATTGGGGAATTCGTTATCTTGGAGTTCAGTCATTGCTTATTTCTTATATGTATACACGCTAAATTCACATTGAAGGTGAAAACTTGTTATTCATAAATATTTTATAATAATCCGCAAACCACACTTTGAGAAGTGACTACTAGTTGAAAGCACGTGACATACTTTACTTTCGTGTGGGCTATTCGTACACTACATAAAGAAATTGCCATTTTATAATCACTACAAACTAAATATAGTTAAACTCGTTCGACAACTTTTAAGCCTCCGTGAAGTAGCAAGTTTGTATATGTAATGATTGATTATTTGTATTCGAACTAAATTTACTTTTTTCCGTCGTATAATTAATTTTATATAACATTCATTGCTTTAGCACCTTTGTTGGCATACTTACCAATTCATATGAGCAGTGGGGTGGTGCGTTCACTTCTGTAAACGCCAGATTAATTACACGGGCGATGAATAATTTGAAAAGAGCTGTCATCTAGCGTTATGGATAAAAATCTAGGCACCTAATGATAATCGGTAGGTATCGTAGCTGTGTTAGCAATGAACCTCTGTTTGAAACTAGAAAATTTAATTACATATCCCAAATTTTAAATGCTAGCATACCTATAAAAATATGAAGATGTACCTTTAAAAAAAGCAGTCACTTTAATCTACTGTATTCTGTTTACGGAAATAGAAAACAAGAAAAACAGCCCCTTAGTAACGATACCGTTCATCACTATAGCGACTCCGTAGCTACATTGATTACCTGTCGCCTACCCACGTGCTATTTATTCCTGGCATATATCTACTATTATTATAAAAATACAAGCTTTATCCCAAAGGTCGTATGATGAAATTCTGGCCGGGTTATTTGTCATACTAAAGTTTAATAAAAGTTTTTAGTTTGAATGCAGGTATTACATTAATTTCCTTAAAAGCAAAAGATTTCCCAATGATGTATTTAACAAAATCGTTACCAACACTCGTTAGTTATATTTACAAACAAATCAATCTTATGTAAATGTTCTGAATTATTTGACGATGATTCACCGTACTTCTTGCGAGTCGTATGGATAAGAATGCTATTTGCATACCTAGTTCAGTATACATAATATTTTCATGTCAGTAATGTATTTGTGTTACGGCCGAACAATGTTGAAAACGCATAGAAACTGGACAAACAGTTAATTTGATTTGGAATAGTCTATTAGGATAATTAGAGTCATGGCGGACCATTCCAAATCGACGTCGCAGTCGTCGCTGTCGATACAACACTTGTAAATCCTATCACCGATTTTCGACGCCGACGAAGAAAGGTCCTTATGTTACATCATATGTAATGTATGAATGCCTAACTACCTACTTCCTTAGTGAGTATAAAATTTTCAAGCGACAGTCAGTCTAAAAGTAAGATTTTTTTGGAAATTAGGTTCAAACCATGCTCATATGACATTTGTATGTTTTTATTCATGTCGTATACATTAGTTACGATTGTATCGAATGAAATCTTCTCTTGATTTGTATCTTCTGATTATTTTTTCAGTGACTGTACTAAACAAAAAACCGTTCAATAATATTCCATCCTTGGGCGCTTGCGTGCGCCACTTTTCCATTTGTCTCGTTTTGGTGGCGCCGATAGAAGGGTAAATAGAGAGGGACACATGTATTTCCCTACTTTTGCGAAATTTTCCTAGAAGCAACCTGAAAATAGCCAGCTGCTTGTGGACTGGACGATCGAACTGTCAATCGTAAGTTCGTAGGACTCAGCGGAATGGCTCGTACGATCGTGAAGCCTCCGAAAAAAGCGGCAGTTGTCATTCTTTTTATTTATAAATTATTTTAATTGCAATAATAATGAATCAAGAAGTAGCAGTTTGATCAATTTTAGTTATTGGATCCGTTACCACTGCCGTTAAAGATTGTATGATGTGATTTCCCTAACAGAAGGTAAGACAATTTTATAGAAATTTTAAGTGGTTTTGTTGCATAAAGCGCGTGTAAATTTTTGATAGTGCGTAATATAATATATATTCTAACGTTTAAATGCAACCGTCATCTCGGTTGACGGTAGAGTAAATTACTTCACATAATAATATATTTATACCTTTGATAGATTTTATTTTTGAATGGATGTTCATTATATGCTAAAGGGTCACAATGGATCTTATCCAAATTTTTCAAAAATAAATCTTTACTCGATCACGAAGACATACTATATTTTTCTGTCAATTGCGTAAATCTTAAAATAATTTTGCTTAATAATTACACTACTTTAACCTTGTCAAATTTATGGTAGGCACGTAAGTGTTTTTTTTAACATCATACTGGTAAAATAGTAATCACGGAGTTATTAATAAAAAAGTTTTATGAATATCTATCATACACAATTGGGCCATCGGGGATATCTTTAAAATTTAACAATACGTAGGTAGATGATACGTAGCCACGTAACTTTTATTTTGATGGATTGATTTTTTTACTTTCCTTTCATCACTGATTGTGTTTTTATGACAATTTATTCCTTCAATAAAACACAGCTTACTTATTTACTTAACCAATCGATATATGGTTATTACTTTCAAACACCACGTTATTTGATAGGTAATAAAAATGTAGTATAATACAGATTTTAATATTATGACTAATGATTAAGAAATATGACATTTGATCATAATTTACTGTAATTGAAAATAACAAATAATCAATATGTGTGATATTTTTTAGAATACATTTTTGCTTCTATATTTATAATATTATAAGATTTTCCTAATCACATTAAAGTAGCTTTTGTTTGTGTTCATTTGTATTTAATTATAACAATAAATTATTTAATTTGTTGACACATTGCATCCTCAATGGTAAATTTAAAATGATGTTTGAATAAATCATTTTAAGAATTTTAGAATTTTTAAAATAAAATTTAGAGTTTTCATCTTATAAAATGATAATCTAACTTTGAGAATTATTCCTAGGACAAGCTTGTTAAATTTTGTTTTCAAAGATTTTAAACATTTATTTTAACAAAATGATTGTTTTTATTTTTATTAGTAGTTTGTGCATTTTGTGTAAACAAATGTATTTTTTTTTGTAATATTTATTCCATTTAAAAATCTCAATTTTAGCCTTATTTGCAATATATATGAAAAATAAATGTATTCAATGGGTTGATTTAATGTACAAATATAGATATTCTAAAAAATATTTCAATACTGATTACTGATAATATCTATGATACAATTTACTTTGTTTCTTATATAATTTTCCATAGTTATTATGTAAAGATTTTTTTTCTTAACTTTCTTATTTCTAAAGGATCTCATGGAACATTTTTTTTCAATAACTCCCAGGCACAACATTTTAATTTCTACATATCTACACAAAAACGTCAAAGATGGCAACAATAGACGGCCGCCCCGCTCAGTATGGAGTCACTCTTCGTCAACTAAGGGAATTAATGGAACACCGAGGCCCTGAAGGACTTACACGTCTCCGAGCATTTGGCGGCGTACAAGAAATATGCAAGAAACTCTATACATCATCAACTGACGGCCTTTCTGGCTCAAGTGCTGACATAGAACATCGACGGGAAACTTTCGGTTCTAATACTATTCCACCAAAGCCTCCAAAGACCTTTATGCAATTAGTTTGGGAAGCTTTGCAAGATGTAACACTTATAATTTTAGAAATCGCATCCTTAATATCGTTAGGCTTAGCATTCTATCAACCGGCTGACGAGAACGCTCTATTTGACGATGAAGAAGCACATCACGGTTGGATTGAGGGTGCAGCCATTCTAGTTTCTGTAATAGTAGTTGTAATTGTCACCGCTTGCAATGACTACACAAAGGAAAGACAGTTTCGAGGATTACAGAATAGAATTGAAGGAGAACACAAATTTTCAGTCATTCGTCAGGGAGAACTTTATCAACTTCCCATATCTGATATCCTCGTAGGTGATATATGCCAAGTGAAATATGGAGATTTGCTACCAGCTGATGGAATCGTTATTCAAAGCAATGACTTAAAGGTCGATGAATCTTCTCTTACTGGTGAATCTGATCACGTAAAAAAGGGAGACAATGCTGATCCAATGCTGCTGTCAGGAACTCATGTTATGGAAGGAAGTGGCAGAATGGTGGTGACAGCAGTAGGTGTCAATTCCCAAGCAGGAATTATATTTACTTTGCTCGGTGCTGCCGTTGATCAAAATGAAGTTGATAGTAAGAAAAGTAAAAAAGATTCAAAAAAGAATAAAAAGAATAGTACGAGTGATGACTGTGCCAATAGCAGTAGCAGAGTAACTTCTCCGACTATCTGTGAAGAAGGAAAGCCTATAGTGAGTTCAGAAATTCCACCTGAGAATTCAAGTAAAAAAGAAAAATCTGTGTTACAGGGAAAACTTACCAAATTGGCCATTCAAATTGGATATGCTGGATCAACAATTGCCGTTCTCACCGTCATTATGTTAGGAATTCAATTCTGCATCAAAACCTTTGTCATCGATCAAAAGCAATGGAAGAATTTCTACATCAACTATTTTGTCCAACATTTTATTATTGGTGTCACTGTTTTGGTGGTGGCGGTGCCGGAGGGCTTACCTCTAGCCGTGACATTATCTCTTGCTTATTCTGTAAAAAAGATGATGAAAGATAATAATTTAGTCAGACACTTGGATGCGTGTGAAACAATGGGAAACGCCACAGCTATTTGTTCTGATAAAACTGGTACGCTTACTACAAATAGGATGACAGTTGTTGAATCGTATATATGTGAAAAGCTTAGAAAAATTAATCCAAAATATGCTGAATTGCCAGCGACTGTTGGTAACTTAATAGTGGAAGGAATATGTGTAAACTCAGCTTATACTTCAAAGATAATGTTATCCATAGAACCTGGTGAGCTACCCATGCAAGTTGGAAATAAGACAGAATGTGCTCTATTAGGATTTGTAAATGCACTTGGAAGAAATTATCAAACTGTCAGAGACAACATCCCAGAAGAACTATTTTCCAGGGTGTATACTTTTAATTCAGTCAGAAAATCAATGAGCACTGTAATACCTCGAAAAAGCGGAGGCTTCCGGCTGTATACAAAGGGTGCTTCTGAAATTGTAATAAAGAAATGTGCTTTCATATATGGGCACAATGGCAAATTGGAAAAGCTCACAACAGACATGCAGGAGAGACTGTTAAATCAGGTTATCGAACCTATGGCAAGCGACGGTTTGCGAACAATATCAATTGCCTTTCGTGATTTTGTACCAAATAAAGCTGATATCAATCAAGTACATATTGACAGTGAACCGAATTGGGAAGAGGAAGAACATATTGTTCAAAATTTAACTTGCTTGTGTGTGGTAGGAATAGAAGATCCCGTAAGACCTGAAGTTCCCGAAGCTATTAAACAATGTCAAAGAGCTGGAATTACAGTGCGTATGGTTACTGGTGATAATGTCAATACTGCTCGATCAATAGCAATAAAATGTGGTATAATCAAGCCGTCTGACGAATTTCTTATTTTGGAAGGCAAAGAATTTAATAGAAGAATCAGAGATAGCTATGGAAATGTCCAACAAAATGCTTTAGATAAAGTATGGCCAAAATTAAGAGTATTAGCACGATCATCGCCTTCTGACAAATACACACTGGTAAAAGGAATTATTGATAGTGCCATTTCATCTAACCGAGAAGTGGTTGCAGTTACAGGAGACGGCACAAACGATGGACCAGCTCTGAAAAAAGCTGATGTTGGTTTTGCTATGGGTATTGCTGGAACTGATGTGGCAAAGGAAGCATCTGATATTATATTGACCGATGATAACTTTAGCAGTATTGTGAAAGCAGTAATGTGGGGGAGAAATGTTTATGACAGTATTGCCAAATTTTTGCAGTTTCAGCTGACAGTAAATGTAGTTGCAGTCGTGGTGGCTTTTGTAGGTGCTTGCGCTGTCCAAGACAGTCCGTTAAAAGCTGTTCAAATGTTGTGGGTCAATCTCATCATGGACACACTAGCTTCATTAGCACTCGCTACTGAGATGCCTACGCCTGACTTATTATTACGCAAACCGTACGGGCGAACTAAACCACTAATTTCTCGAACCATGATGAAGAATATCTTGGGTCAGGCACTGTATCAA
Organism: Himalopsyche anomala; assembly: GCA_031772345.1. Taxonomy (NCBI): domain Eukaryota; kingdom Metazoa; phylum Arthropoda; class Insecta; order Trichoptera; family Rhyacophilidae; genus Himalopsyche; species Himalopsyche anomala. The sequence continues at coordinate 3,850,882 of CM062844.1, read as the reverse complement.
CTTGTTATCATATTCACGTTATTATTTTTTGGCGATGAATTGCTCGATATAGAGTCTGGCCGTGGAGCTGAATTTGGTTCTCCACCAACTCGACATTACACAATAATATTTAATACGTTTGTTATGATGACATTATTTAATGAATTAAACGCAAGAAAAATCCACGGACAAAGAAATATCTTCAAGGGTATTCTTACAAACCCTATTTTCTATTCTATTTGGATTTTAACATTTATATCTCAAGTGTTAATAATAGAATTTGGGAGAGTTGCATTTGCAACCAAACCTTTATCGATAGAGCAATGGATGTGGTGTCTATTTTTTGGGGTAGGGACATTGGTATGGGGACAGCTAATAACGAGTGTGCCAACACATAAAATACCGCATAATATGTCATGGGGCAGAGGTCAATCCGGTGATTATGACGATGGGACGGGGGACGACAGTTACAGCGGAGAACCAGAGAAAACTCCTGCTGGCAGAATTCTATGGATCAGAGGATTGACTCGTCTGCAGACCCAGCTGAGGGTCATCCGTGCTTTCAAATCCACGCTTGAGGATTTGCGCTCTGTACATAGTCTAAATAGTTTGAGAAGCTCTAGGAGTCACACGGGACCATATTTGGAGGATGACATGTATGTGATTAAGTCTTCACAGCATTCACCCAATCATTCATTATTGGCCGGCAATCGCCTACAACCGACATCCCACGGGAATACCTTTTTGATGAAACCCATGCATGAAACAAGAATTTAATTTTTCAATGTGTAGTTAATTATCCAAGACACATAAAAGTAATTAAATAGCTCAATTGAGCATATAGTAATGTAAGTGATATGTATGGGTAGGCACAAAAGTCGGATGCTGTTGGAAACTTAGATTAACTTGTTTAAGGTTAGGTAATTAAGTTCAACTAAATATTTCACTATATATCTTATACTAACATTATTTTCTAAGAGAAAAAAATAATTCTCCTATATATGCCACTCAATTCCAAAACCCTTATTTTGAATATTCCTAAGGTGAACGACTCTTGCGCCAACTTTATATTCATGGAAAGAAGAAATGAAAATATACCTGATATTGAGTTGACGGTATACAATCAGTTTTAATGAGGCTGAATTTATGGTCCATTTTATTTAAACATTTGTAATCCAATGTTAGATTTTTATGCTATTTATGAATAACTGTATTTTTCTATGTCTTTTTATCTCACCACTCTGTCCCTACATGTGATAATTTCTTATATGTATTATGTAAACAAAATATTCCTTATATATACACCTCTGTTAACAACAGGGTTCTCTTTTGTCATTACTACACCTTGGACCACATCATGTACCTTTTACAACATTTTATTTTGACTTAATATATCCTATAAGGCACAATTTATAAATTAATGAAGGCTGCCAATATTATATTTTGAAAGTACTTAATGCTTTTTGTCTAAATAGTTCTATATTTTTATCGTATTTTTATAATCTATTTGACTAAACAAACAATAGACATTTTATTAAGTTGAACATTACGTTTGTCTATTTTTGTATTGAAAAACTTTTTTTGATACCCTTGAGAAGTGGTCTTGTTTCAATGAAGAAATATTGTGTAATCCCCAAATAATTTAATTTCGATTCTATGCAATCGTGTCATATTCGGTCATCAAACTATTAATAATACATTAGTATGTTTTTGGAATAAAGTTTTTTTTAATCTTTTGTAAAACAGATTCAAAGTTAATCTAACTATTTTCTTTTGAATTTCCCTTAGAAATGAGTAGATAACATCAATTTCTAATTATCAGTTATGTTTCCCATCTATTTATATGTATAAAAATTCTAATACTCGAAAATGTCATTATTATATTTTAAGAGCTTTTCATTGTATTTCCACATTAGTCAAAATCAGCAACACCCTTAAAAATAACTGTTAAGTATGTGTACCTAACAATGTAGCAATGTTTTCATTAATTAGGTAAAAACATATTTTTAATTAACTTGGAAAATAATTGAGTATTAATATATTATAATGTAATTAGCATTGTCCTCCATATAAAAGATTGATGGAAGAGTACATATTGGGGTGATCTAATCAACTTGTTTACTATGGATTGAAAAAGCATGATGAGAGTGTGTGGAATGTGTTTTTTTTCTTTACAGTGTTTATAAATATAATTATTAACAGTAATCACAATTTTAGTATATCTAATAAAAACAATTATTTGTCAATATTTTTGGGATAACAGCATATTATATTATAATGTTTTAGTTATCTATTTGGATGAAATATTACTTGTAGATATTGTTAATTATGATATGTCATTTGATGAATTTGCCTCAAAGGCCAAAGTTAGTTAGCATAATGGGGTTTGGTGTGACAACCTCTTATTTCACCAAACATTTTAAAACTTGTTAGACTTATGATATGTAGATATTGTTGTTAGAGGTCTTTATATCTTTTCAGAGGATTCTCTGTATAATTGCACAATAAGTGCATTTAAAATATTTTACTGAAACATTTGTTCTATGATTAATCAATTTGAGCGTGATTTTCGCTAACTTGTTATAATAAACTATTTGATTGCATGCGTATATTCTTAATAATAATAAATAATCGCACTGAAGCAAAAATATGTACTTGTGAACGAATTTGTCTTTGAAAGCAGGCAATTTTTAACAAATATAGATAAATGAGTTATCTCAAGAGATTAAAATTACATTATATGTGTTCTTTGGCGTTACAATATTGAATAAATAAATTAGTTATTAAATAACATAATTGTGTTTCTGACATATAAATAGAAGACAAAGTAAGATTTGGCGTTGACTTTAGAATTTATCTTTCAAATATAGCAATGAACTCATATTAATTAAAAAATTTTGTTATTATCTATATCTTCTTAGGCAATATAATATTAAATTAATTAATGATTATCTTGTTATTATTAAAATATTTATTTATTTGACTATTTTAGTAAAAAAAAAACAAAATAGCAATGTCTTCTAAAAGTAACAAGGTTTCTGAGAGGTTACCAAATGTTTTCAACGTGTTGTAGCTGGCGAACATGAGTGCACTTCTACTACAAGTATCACTTTACACTTACATATCTGTCACTTTGTATGTGTCGCGCTATTTTTAAATTTGTCTATTTGACTAAGAGTTGGCTAACATAACTCAAATTTCAATATGCATTCTTTGGAAGTAATTATGAATACACCTTTTGTTGTTTTCCAAATCCATAATAGAATATAAAACATTTATTTTCTGATGAAAATAGTCAGTCGATTGAAATCACTATTCATAAATAATATCTAATCAGCACAATATTAGCGACATTACTACTCTTATTATTAAACACATTGTTCATATACTGAAACATAATTTGAATCAATCATATGAAATAAATAATTAGTACAATAATATGGCATTATACTGATGCCAATTTTTAATTTCGTTATCATAATGTACATCCGCGAAATTATAATTAATTTTGGAAACATGAAAAATAAAAAAAGTAACCAAACTGGCTATACAACACCATCTGTTGTCTCATTACTAATACAACGCTGAACGGTGTGAAATTATTCAAATTAATCACTCGTCCTTGCCCTCCAAGTAAAAAATGACTCAATATTACATTATTGATATAATGAACCACTAGTCAATAAATAACATGTGTGACAATTAAGGATATAATTTTCACATGAGATTAAATGTTTCCAGTTATTCATTTACATGCCTAATTATTATTTATATGAATTTAATGTTTATTTTATTCGGCACATGGAGAGGCACAAGTTTAGATATACTTTTTCTTTTATCTTTGCGTGCATGTATAATATTGTTTTAAAATTATTTGCCATTTCAATGTGAAGATATCAGCCTTGTGTAATATTAATATAATTAAAAAACATGGCGCGTTTTAGGATGATTCTTCATGTTGAAAAACGATTATTGATATTTCAGTTTTTTATATTACTGAGTCTCACAATTTCTTTATTGTAAATTGCAACAAAGCTAACCAACATATTCTTCTTGTGCTGCCAGCATTTGCTTATCTTTAATATGTCTCCTGAATAAGGCGATAAGGAAAGAGCAATGACAATTTCTCCATAATTTGCATTAACATCTAAAGCATAGCCATTTAATTCTGTTAAAACCATTATTGTTTTGTTTTAATTGCCTATAGCTGTTTATTAAAATATGCTTTCACAAATTATTGTTCTTTGTAATACTGTTTTATGTAATGAATATTATGGTTTTTTCAAATTAAATCCACTACTAAACAAATGAAGTATTTTTGCGTTTTTTTTTTAGTTACCTAGTTACCATTCTTGCATTTACTGATAGCAGTTTACTGCCAGTACATGATTATATTGTTGTATGTATCATTATAATAACAGCATTTTTAAAGAAGTAGTCATCATAATATGACAAGCATTAGACTTATGGTGTCCTATTTACTTTTACTGGGTCACTTTCTGAAGGAACTGGATTAGCATTAAACTTTTATATTGACTCAAAAATTATTTCTATTCTTTTTCACTATATTGGCATGCTAAATTGCGTTAGCAACAATTTTACCAATGCTTATTTTTGATAACATTTGGTCTTAAATCTGTATTTCTGCGAATGTGCATTCATGCTGGGAATTTGCTTTAATCAACGTTTCTGTACGAAAATTGTAGCACCAATCAAATTGAAATTTCATTCACCGGTGCGGTGTTGCATGATGAGCAAAATTTTTTTTTTTTTTATGAAGAGTGCGAATTTTATTGAGAAATAAAAGTTTTACCATAATTTCAAACGTCACAAAGTGTTTTTTACATTTAATTCAACTCACAAAACATGTATTTTTTTAAATATCTGTAATAAAAATAGTAAAATATTTTTGACAAATAAGCCCACAGTTTCTTGATAAATATCGAATTGAATTAATGTTTCAAAAAAGTGTCCAATACTGTAAAAACAAGTAACAAAAAACAATACTGTAAGAATACAATTGCCATGCGTAAATTCATAGCACAGTAACAAGAGATTTATGTCATGTTGTTGCAATGCGCGTTCATATTATTTTACTGCTTTTATGTCTACTGTCATTTTGCATGCAAAATATTTAAGCCTATGCTTACACTTGCTGCATTTCATAAACAGTTTTATTCTTTAAATTAAAACTGCTCTACATTTCGGAAAACATTTCATACTCAACCGCCCATCAAGTTACAGAATACTTCAAAATACCACTGCTAATTTAATTTCATACGAACATCAACTAAATTACAATTCTCTTTTTATTTACTTTATGTTTCTCAGTATAGTGGGCATGTTTAGGACCTCTAATTTTACTCCGCACTGATTCATTCTTTGCTGATCTCATTAAACAAAATTTTAATTTCTATCATTTTTTCACCAAGAAATATAATTGTTAATTACAAAATGTATCCTTTTTTAAGATTAAATTCGATTTTAGACATGTTTATATGCCCATAACAGCTGTAGAATTAACACTGAAGGCAAAGCAGCAAAGAAAAAACACATGGCTTTTAATAAAAATGTCTTTCATATGAGTCATATGACCCAAATAGGAAAGATGAAGCTCGGTCATATGGATTTAACAGTAGGGGGAAAAGACTTCTAAATAAAAGATAACATCAAATAAATGCTTCACTTCTATTATATATTTTTTTATCATTTCTGCTCTCAATGTGGAGCATATGGACTCATAATGGACTACGAGAATTGCTTGATACTCAGATGCTCAATCTCTTTTTAATTCCTAAAGATAGTTGGAATGGAAGGGTAAGGTGGGTGGGAGGGAGAAATTCAAGACATCAAATACATCCATGCCTTCAAACAGAAATTCATAAATAGATTAAAAAATCAATTTGTGAAACTTTCCATACGGGGATTCGAACCCGTCACATCCGTAACTGAAGCCAAGGAAGCTGATCACGCAGGCAGCATTATAATAAAAGATAATCAATATCAATATTATCCTACGTATTTTCATTTAATTTCAAAATTCTTGTTTTTCTTTTATTTTTTAACATGAAGATGATATTTCCCTGCTGGTGAAAGACTGTCAAAATTAAAAGTTTTTTCTAGTATCAAAAATAAAACTGCATGTTCAAATCACTAGTATTTTCCCTAATAAATTATTTTTATCAATGCAATAATATTCTTAAGAAAACTACTAAACAATAATATTCTAAAGAAAAGTATGGCCACAAAAACACATTTAACTAATTTAGTCAAAGAAAATCTATTATAGAAACGGACACAATTCAAATTTTTAATTCAAAAATTTAAGTCAAGCGAATGGCATAAAAAATCATCTTATAAAGAATATATACATGTAAAAAATTACATACACAGTAAAACCCCCATTTACGCAAAAGTTGGGACCGTGTGATTGGGAGTCGCGTAATTGGTGGAGTGAATCTCGTTCAAAATTAGGGGCTACTTTTAAAAAAATGCAAACCTGCCAAAACTAAGAATAAATGAAAAAAAAATATATTGATGAAATATTTGGTTACCTAGTAGTAAAATGCATAGCGCTTGGCATCGTTTGACATTATGCACCACACAGACAGCCACCCAAGTGTGTACAGCAGCAACGACAATGGAATGGGACCGCGCAATCGGGGGAGTTGCGGAGAATATTTCTGTTTGGCGCGTAATTTGAAGTAGCGTAATTGGGGGTTCCACTGTATATAAGTAATGTAATGTAAAAAAGATCCTGAGATATTCGGAGATAGATATAAACCTTTTATATAATCCGTGAATGTTTTCACTGTACATATGAGCCCCTGAGAGGTGAAGTGAGCCAAGTGGTATTTTAGGAAAAAGTGAGTTTCATGCGTTGGAATATTCTACATATCTTAAAATCTCGTACAAGTGAAGTGATCACAGTTAACCTTTTAACTGCCAGCAGGTGTATGTATGGCGTTACCTCGCACGCCACGAGTTTAATTGCAATTACATATATTTTTTAATTTATCGTTTTTGAAAATGTTTTAAAGTTTATTTGTTAAAACTTACAAAATAAATGAAGAGTGCGCCGATGACGATGCGATTGTGCCGCCATTTATACATAATAACAATGTTAAAATGTTTATGACACATCAGGGTTGTCACAAATTTTGTCATAAAAAATACGCGAACTAAATATTATTTCAAAAGTAATTGTTTATTTGAGTTTATTTGAGGAAGCCCGTAGTATAAACTGTGATAATATGACTGCCACCCCTGAATTTTGCGCCATGTTCATACTCGGAGACAGACTTATTTCAAATTACATTTCAAGTAGTAAAAACGAAAACTGTTTCAATTGTGAGTATAGGACGATATTCCCAATAGATGTCGTTGTGTGTTCAACACAGTTGTATGTTTAACATAATTGATTTACGTTAGTAAAATTCCGTTCAAAGCGTGCGTCCGAAGTCGTCATTTTATGTATGATTGGCGTACCGTTCACGGAAATGTTCGCGCCTTAAGACGCTTGTGGCAGCCATCCGGTTAATACAAACTGCAATGGTGTTGTAGTTTTCTTCCTAAAATAAAAAAATGCAATCCATCAAAACACCAAGTAAAGACGTGATTGATTGTACTTAAAAATCCAGTAGAAAAGTTTTTTTCATTTTACTAGTTGGTTCACTTTACTTCTTGAGTGCTCATATATACTTAACATGTTTTAATATGTTCTGAATGAATTTAATAATTAGACTAAATGGATCGTATTTATTAATAAATGGACATAATTCACTATTATTCTGAAAAATTTCAATAGAGAAATGAAACGTGTTCAAAAAATTAGCAAAATAGGACCAGGACAAACTTATGATAAATTAATTATTTTCAGCTTTGTCATTTTCTAAATCTTCATCATTATCGTTTCATTGTTAAGATTATCAAGTGTGTAGGGGCGTTTTTAATCATTTGACACAAGAACTCATTTTTAACTATCAACCGTCAACATTTGCCTTTTTGCACAATTTAATGACCTATCAAAATAGACATGATTCACCTTTATTCTAAACTGTTCAAATACAATATTTGAAATCCAATCAATACTATTATACTTTTGTCAATCATGGAGAACATTATAGAACAAATACTGTGTTATTAAGACGCAGCATAGAAAGAATTTTGTTTTAACTAGCCACAGAAATAAAAATCTAAAATTTCGTAAAATGCGGACTTGATGTATTATAGCTCTGAGCCACCCATATAACAAAAGACCCCAATACTAATGAATGTACCAAATAGTAGTTGGAATGTCACATTGAAATTCAATTAAGTTCATCACCATTACCCTAGTTTCTTAATCACTATCATTTGTAAATTTATTCGTATTGAGTTTTGCTGGTGAAACAGAAATCAGGAAAAAAATAACGTCAATTAAAATACAGTTGAATTCCTATTAAATCATATGAATTATAAGAATGCACAATTTAGCTATGGACTCCGTCGAAAACTTTAAAACATATTAAGAAGACACTAATGCGGAGCGTAGTACCACAACTAACATTTTCCAAAAACCGAGTATTGAGAAAATCTCAAAGAACCACAGAAGCACAATATTTCATTAATTCCGGTTAATAAATAACAATGTGTTTACTGATACTAAAATTGATTGATTGAATTGGCATTTAATTGGTAGAACTCCATTGTAATAAGTTGAAAAATAACAAAGTATTCTAGCTCTACAAATATTATTTTAGTTGATAATTATTTCGACGTATGCTTTCATCAGAATTATGTTGAAACTTACATTAACTCAGCTGTATACATATACTGGCTTCGAAGAGATACACAATATATTCTGTCATCCACTCTAATATTTTAATTTAAGTTCTGATGAAGGCATACGCTGAAATAGCTATCAACTATGTATAAAATAATATTTGTAGAACTAAAATATTTATTAAAATAGTTATTTTTTCAACCTACTACTTGATATTAATTTATTGAAATAAAATCAATAGTCCTAACGTCATCACACCTCTTCTGAAACTGTGGTTAAACTGTATTTTTCAGAGCTGTGAAGTCATCAAGAAATAAGGCTACTCCAACTCTGACCTTAGCTTAAAACACGACTATAATTATTTTTTTATTGTTAGTAAGTGGCATGCAGTGGCATCACTTTTGACCCTAACAATTTGAATACACATTTTTTTAAAAGACGACTCTAGTTAAAAGAGTCCGACTCCAAAGTCCTGACATTTCTCAACTATATATTTACCACCTTTGAAAAGGTGGACTGTATATCAACCAACTTATTTTCATGAATGCAAGTTACCACATGTACAAATTGCAATTGCGAAGAAAATAATGTATTTTATCAAGGCAGCGAAAGTAATAAGCTTTAACAACCATAACTTATTTATGACTAAAAAAAGACTGGACATAAAAATGGATGTTTGATGACAACAATAAAGCTATGATTCTCTACCACTTTATCATATTATCGTTGATTCTGCAATAAGTCATATTTCAAGAAACCCCAAATGCTACAATTTATTCACTATTAAACATTTTTATGATTGCTGATGATTTTTTGCTGTATTTACACTACTTCTTGCTAACATCTAATTCATTGATGCATTTTGACTGTAACATATCATTTATAATTATTGTAAATATATTATCTACTGCAGTATTAACGATGATATTATATTTGTTAAAAATACATTTTGACATAAATGTATGCTTTAATCGTACAATTGTATTAATATGAAGACAGTATTATTTCAAATTCTTATGACACCCTTTATAATATTTTACATGCACTTTTAGTTTGGTTTCGTTATTTTTAAATAATTCAATTAATTTTCTTATCATTGAATTTTTCATTGCGTGCGAATGTTGTTTTTATGTTTAAGTTTCAATTATGTGTAATTATGAATATGATAGAGAAGGTTACGACTCTTTCCTACATTGGAGAACATATTGATGATTTGGTGAAATAGTTTTCTGAGCACTCGTCCACCATTTTGGAAAAAATCAATATTCCTTTTTGCAGCAATCTACGTACAATGAAAACATTTCCGATTACTTGGAGGTCTTTATAACTAATTTTCCCTATATTGTTGTTGATTCATTTTTTTTAAATGAGAAAATTTTACAAAAAAAAACACTCCAGTAAACAAAAACAAAAAATAAGCTAATAAGGAAAAAAAATATATTGTGTTCAGTGTATTGAATATATTATAATGCAACTTCCGCTGCGAGGTGAATAGGCTTACATTATACAATTCAAAGAGATGTCAATAAGTTTAATGAAGACATATTGTTTCCTGTACAACATGTTGTGATTCCATAGTTTATTAAATGCACACATAATTCCATCCATTATATCATTTACCTTGTACAAGTAAGGTTACGATTTTCTGCCTGTTACGGGTCGATATGATCTCGCGTTGTGTTTTCAAAAGGAATTATTTAACAAAAAAACACCTTGAATCAATAGCACACATCAAAAATATGTCACTTTGTCATGAAAGAACTTTTTGATTTCCTAATTGCTCATTTTACCACAATGTCACTTACACCTGAATGAATTCCCAACCTCAATATGTCTTTGATTCTCTTATTAGCCTTAGAATAAAATATTTATCAAAGTCAGTGGCGGCGGTTTAAGCATTTTGGGGCTCCTAGGCAAAATATAATTTGGAGGCCCTGTTTTTTAGATAAAATAAAGGGGGAACAAAATTTCATGTCTATATTGAAAACTGAATACAATATATGTAGACGGGAATTATAGAAGCAATTTTTGAGACCCCACAGATTTGGAGACCCCAAGCACCAGGGCTATGGAGTCTAAAATCTTATCTTATTCAAATGACAAGAGTCTATAGTTTTACTACTGCATGCTAGGTTGACTAAAGATGACCTGATGGTAAATAATATATTTCACTTAAACGTAAATTATTGAAAAAAAAAAAATGAAGTTATAGTCAGGGTTGGTTTTAAATTTAAAGCCGGTGTTGGAATCGTTTTTTTTAACCGAATCCACAGCTCTGCCAAGCGCGCACCTCATGTGCTTATGCCGAAATCCGCCACTGACCAAAGTGGTAAGTATGAATGATGTTTTGTCACAATCATTTGCAGAGTGTTTATATCCAGTGCAATAAAATGGGAATTTTTAATATAACACATAATTTTCATAAAATATTATAATTATTCAAACAATGTGCTAAAATTAAACTGGTTTATTTCTCTAAAATACATTTTCCCTGTAATGTATGAATTAATATTTCAACCCTGAGTTGTGATAAGAAATTTGAGACAAGTCTGTTATAAGCCTGCCGATCTATCAAAAATGATTTAAGACATTTTTATTAATTGAGTTGTTCACTTTATTATTTGAAGTATGATTAGTTATGTGAAGAAAAACTTACTGAACGCATTAGTGATACTTTTTCCTGATAAATTCTGATTGTTCTGAAGGAGGTATTTGGTTTTTAATTCACTTATAATATACAATAAAATGGATAATTGTATTATTCTACTGGTTGTGTCAGTTGTTTTGCCTTTTTGAGAAGCGTCCTCTGACTATATTTAATATATTTTAAAATTATCTCACGATAATGTTAGTTTTAAAAAGCTTCTCAAAGCAACAAAACATGTGTCACAACTACTTACACAACCTGTGAATATCAATTTTCATTTTTATTTAATTGTGAGTAGTTTTATAATAGTTGAAAAGAATTGTTCTATTTATTCATTGAAAATTGATCTTTATATCGTTCACCAACCGTTTCGAACATTTTTTTGTTTTTCCTTTTTATCGGTAATGGGAAAACTATTGAAAATCACTCGACTTTGGTAATTGTTTTTTCATTTCTTTTACCCTGCTTGATTGGATTGTATAGCTAACAACCAGTCATCATTGCCCCACATTGGAAATGTAATAATAAATACTGATATCTTAAGCAAGAATTTGAATATCAATGACTTTGAATTAAACTATTATAATATATATATAAATCATAATATTGAAAAAACTGAATTTGAAAGTTTGCAAATTTTATTTGAATCGCAAGATAAATCTATTTTTTTGTATCACAGCTTGTGGCAGTAATTGACATTGGACTTTCGTTTAGCATCATAAATAACATATATATTGTTAAAGAGATACAATATTTTCACCTATAGAAAAAATCCTGGAGGATTTACAATATATTGAAAAATGACTATAATCTTTGAAATAGTAGGTTTAGAAATGCAATATTTGAACACATACAAATATAGGCTATTTTTGGTTCATGCCGGTATCAGTGATATATTGTTTTAGCTCCAAGTCATCGATATACACCTGAAATAATTTTTGATGGGTTTACATACGAAACTGTTGTGTTGCTGGCTTATAAGAGATTTGTAACTAAAAATTGTAAATAGATGTTAATATTTTAGAAATTATCCATAAAATGGCCTTTGAAATGAAAGAAATAAAATTTAAAAAAATATCAAATCTGAATCAAATAAACATTCTTATTACTTACTCCCTCTGTGTGTACTTTAGTTTCAAGTAACGTTTTAGTTAGAATAATTAGTACTTCCCATGTGCGATAAGTGTGTTCTGAAAAACTTATAGAACTGAGAACAAAATAGCATTTTTTCACATATAGCTAAGTACCGCCACTATAAATTTGTATGTTATGTTTTTGACAACTTAAAAATAAAAAAAATTAAAAATAAAAATTGTTTATATTGCATGCACATACAGTATACATCTATGAAGGTTGTGAAATAATAGAATAATAGTAAATGTTTCAAAACATCACGAGATTCTGATATCGAAATGATCTTATGAATCATAATCTCTCCCTCAATTTATATGGTACTTTATGTAAAATGAATACAAGCTATTCACGGAAATGATAATCTTAATTTAAAAGGTTTTTGATATCTTAGCGTTTTGAGGAACAGAGTTACAGTATAAATCGAGAGTCGTATGTAGGAGGTCTATGAAAAACACAATGGAGAGCTAAGTTTTGGCAATCTCCCTAATTCAATAAATTGTGTTATTTTTCCAATATTTATTTAATATTTCCTTCCCCTCTTCCTGAAATCAATATCAATACTACTATATATATATATATATATGATCATAAACAATGAACTTAGTAAAGATCAAGTTGGATCAATTGGTCAAAAGTAAATGCTTCTAGAGAATTTTTTTAAAAATAAAGAAATAAACACTATTTGAAATAATATTCTTTCCAAATCAAAGGGTTGCGAACAAATATTTTTTTATATCCTAACATAATAACCATTCAATAAATTTAATTAAATAAATTATATAGACTACCAAACAGTTAAAGCTATTATTATATATAATAACTTAATTCCTTACGGCAAGGTAGACTAATAATAGAATTTGAAAAGTTTTAATTGAAATGGCACTGAAAAGTGCACTCAGAATAAATGAGTTGTTACACATGTATTTTTAGCCACAGAAGTTAATTGTTTTTCCTCAGTATGTCAGGTATTCAAATACACCCACTATAAATAGATTAACTCTTTTCATTCCGATACAAAATTGTACAGAATTCATTACTGAATTCACTGAAGCAGAGACAAGCCTTGTACACTTGTATGATAAAATTACTTTACTCCATACCTAAAATTACCACTTTTAGAAATACATTAAATAAACAAAATACATCTTATAATAATATAAGACATTTATTCAAGTGGGAAACAATGTTTTACTTGGTTGCACAATTGAAAAGTATTTCTTCTTAGAAATACTTTTCAATTATATAGATCTTTCTTGAATGGACAATTTCACACATTGATTTTTTAATATTATTTTTTTAATTATTTATCCATATCCGCTCCCAATGTCAAGCATATGGCATCCTAGTAGAGGTATCTCAACAGATTTTTGTTACGAGAACTGTTGGATACTCAGTCGCCAAACTTTCTTTTCCAAACAGAGTAGTAGGGATAGAAGAATAAGGCTTAGCCAGGACAAATGGTTAACTAATCACTCTCGCTACGCCCAGTTATTTGAGGATCGGAAGGTTGGAAGAGAATTTTTAGACATCACAAACACCCATGCTTTCAAACAAAAATCGATCGAAAAAATGCTGTTTGTAACCGTGAGATCCAGCACAGAAGCCAACAACACTAACCGCTGAGCCATAGGACCCGACATACATAATTTTAGTAATAACTAAATACAAAAAATTTTGCATAACATGCTTTAATTTTTAAATTATAACAAATATATTCCTGCACGTAGCCAGCGATTATCAAAGGTAAGAAAGAGTAACTAACATATTGGATTGACGCAAAACTTCTTACCGTTATATAGGGCAAAGAAATATTAGCACTAATTGAAAATGATCAACATTAAAAAAAAACTCAAGTGAAATTCTTGGGGTCAACTAGTAAACTGTATCAAGGCGATAATGCCAACTTCAAATGGTTATCAAGGCCGATGTATGGATGCCTCATAAGTTTAAATGGAAAATCTGATAGACCAAATTCCTGCTTTATAGAAGCACAATGAAATTTACCCATTTTTATGGAGGCAATTACAGGTTGGATGGTGTATAGTAATTTTAAGGATGGTATTAATGCGGAGATGCCACTTCAACAAGCGCAAAAGTCAGTTTAGATCAGAAGAAACTTATTATTAAAAAGAAATGGTTTATTATGAGAATCTGAAAACTATACTGTAAATTAGGAGAAACACTGTTCACAGCCAAGTGAATTAATTATCAGAAAGGGTGTTGCATTTGACTTGACTGGGATATTTTGGTTTACCCACAGTACTCTCCGGACATTGGGCCCTCCGAACGTCATTTATTTAGATTGCTTCAAAACAGCTTAGATGATAAAAAAATATATTTATGCAAGTTCTTAAAAATCACCCGAATCAGTTATTAGTTAGAGACCTTGGAACTTCTTCGAGAACGGGACTATACATCTAGCAGAGAGATGAACAAAAATGGTACGTACCAATTATATGCTAGATAGGCCAATTACTGTAGCACTCACTTTTTACTCTAGCAATGAACTTATTTCATACCCTTATATGAACTAACCAAGTACAGTTTTTACACTCCAAATTGGACATTTTACAAAAAAACAATTGGATAATTTATTAAATAGGTATATTTACGTACATTTTCATGAAATACAGTTATAAATCAGTACATTTAATTTATAAATGTTCCTGCGTGGCAGCTGCAGGTAGTTTCATATACATATTTGTATAATAATTATAGCAATTTGCAGAAGTAATGGTTGCAATACGAGACTATAATGATATGAATATAATGACGACGATAATGAAGAATTTCAAAGAATTATAAATATAAATACAAAAATCAACTAATCTTTTATTACTTTCGATGGATTCGGCGGTAACTTTATGGAAGTTCATTTTAATATAAAATAAAATAGCTTAGATTATTCCACATATTGTGTTACAAAATGTGACACGTGTTTCGCCTCTTTCAGAGGCATTCTCAGACAACTACTTTTGCAAAAAAACTTAAACTTAAGCAAGCTGCATCAAAAGTACCAAAAAATATGTTGAAAAAATAGTTAAGCTTTTTTTTTTTTTTTTTGGATATCTTGAAATTGAAAAATTGTAAATTGCATCCCCTTACCGCCGTTCGCAGACGGAAGGGCGCGATCACTACAGAGATAAGAAGTTCACGGGAACTCCATATGCATTATTTTGCAAATCACATTCCATATGCTTCCTCCATACTATATCCGTACATGTACACACACATGCGGATACATACATACACACATACAGTATACAAATTGTTTTTAAACAAAGAGAGTCATTTTCGTGATGCTAAGTTCGTTCTAAAATTGACAATTTTATACGATATAAGATCTATGGAGGGTCGTCGAGCAGGACTGCTCTGGGTCTAAAACGATTCTCAGGCAGTGTCTCGTCATAGTTGTGGAGATCAGAGATCGTTGGGTTAGAATGTTTTCCTACCTCGCTGTGAAACTTTTGTGATATTTCACGAACGAACTCGCGGATGGTAGGTATTTTCAAGTCTCTGTGAAGCAGCGAGTTACGCACGTACCACGGGGCGTTACATATCTGTCTCAGTGATTTATTTTGGACAATCTGGAGAGTCTTCATATGTTTACGGTGAGCATACGTCCATATTGGAGCAGCGTACACCATGATTGGTCGAGTAATTGCTGTGTAAAGGAGCAGCTTGCTTTTGAGAGTAAGTTTGCTTCTCGCGTTAAGCATAAAGTACAACCTTGCCTTTGTAGCATTAGCTTGACGTTTTTTAATCGCGACGTGTTCATTAAATTTAAGTCGACTATCTAGCGTGAGTCCAAGATACTTAACCGAATTGGACCACTTGATCTCTGCGTTGTGCATGCGTATGCAAGCAAAATTAGGTTTTCTAATAAAACCCTTTGAAAACATTACTGCCGCGCTTTTTTCGGTATTAATTTTGATTCGCCATTTGTCGCACCAGTCTGCTATTGTATCGGCAGCTGATTGAACCTGCGTGACAGCGCCTTGTCGATTTCGAGATTTAGCTAAAATAGCCGTATCATCTGCATATTGTGCTATAATTGCGTCGCTTTCTCCGCCGGAAGGAATGTCATAGGTGTATATATTGTATAGTATGGGTCCCAAAACAGAGCCTTGCGGAACTCCCGCCCGAGTTGACCTTGATGAGGATCGAATTCCATCCATTTTAACGTTGAAACATCTGCCTGTCATGAATGAGTTGAGAATTTTGACCAGCGGTGACCCTATACCAGCCTTCGACATTTTGAATACAAGCCCTTCGGTCCATACTCTGTCGAAGGCTTTTGCGATATCTAAAAAGAGGCCAGCCGTGACTTCTTTAAGAATGAATCCACTTGTGATAAACTCCGTTACTCGGAGGAGTTGGTGGTTTGTCGAGTGGCTAGCACGAAAGCCGTGTTGAGTGTCTGGGATGATTTTTTTCACCGTAACTACTTCTTGTAACCTAATCTTAATTACACGCTCTAAGACTTTGCTCATTGCGGGGAGCAGACTTATTGGCCGGTGATTTACTGGAAGAGTATGATCTTTTCCAGGTTTTGGAATGAGAATAATATCAGCTTCTTTCCATCTTGCCGGAAAATATTGTAATCTCAAGCACGCATTGATAATGTTTACTAGCGAATTAATGCCCTTTTCCGGAAGCTGCTTGAGAGCCTTATTACCAATAAATAGTTAAGCTAGAGGCCATCCAATTACAACCTGCAAGATTTTTATCCAACCCACTGTTTTTATATGTAATATATTAGTTTTATAAAATTTCTAGCAGGATTCCAACAAGAATACATTTGATTCGACCTCCCAATGTTTCTAAAAAAAATCAGTCAGCCCCTTTATAGAAAATTTTGATAACTCCTGCTCAATAGGGAATCGTATAATCATGAATCAATAATATCTTATACCAAACTCTTTATAAGTTTTTTTTTTACAAAAATGTGATAGGTGCACCTTGGGTTTAATATCTATCAATCTTGTTTGACATTTTGACATGTTTCACGTGGCAGTAATTGAACATTTTACACTTAAATTATGTATGTATTTGCCTTGTGAATTTTTAAGCACTTGTGCTTAAAAATTAAGGGGCTGTACATTGCTTAGTCTGTTATTACTTGATTACAATGTTTGCATTGCAAAAAAACATTAAATTTTATATATAGAGCATTTTCTAAGAAGGTATATTATTTATTATATATTCGAATATCATTTTGATAGAATTAAAGGCGGCTTTTCATATAATGCATAGAAAATAAAACAAAAGATACATATTTTTATATTTATTTTAGAAATTTCAAATGAAAATTAAACAAAGAACATTATATACATTATGTAACATAACATTAAAAAATTATGTAATTTATTAAAAACGCTATCCAAAATTACATTCCAATTACAATGATTTCCCAATTTTCGTCAGGTAAATGGTCCCTATTTCTTTAATAACCATTGATCAATGTATTTTGAAGGATCAAAAAGTATCAAAGGTGGTCCGACGAATTTAATAAATAAAAGTGAAGAAACTGTTTTGGTCATCAACGAAGCTCTCATTGGGCTGATAATTAAATTCATTTGTGAAAACCCGCATTCACATTCACTTGAAGAAATGGGAATAGAATTCAGTGCATAAATTAAACAAAGAAGTTTTTCCGGATATTTCTTTTCGAGAATATATTGGCGAAATCCATGGATCATTTCTCGTTCGACCAATTGTAATCTGATTGACATATTTCTAATTTCTATTTCTCCAAATATCAACTGATTATCAATATTTTCAGGCCAATATTTTTTATCGAGTACTCGAGTTGAGAGTGTAAATTCCACATATTCTTTATTTTAGATATTTTATAGATATTTAGTTCCAAGAAGTTGGCGATATTAAAGACTTCTCGTTTTTGTTCGTGTCACGTCCACTCAGATTGAGTTTGAGATAAGGGAACAGAACAGAACAAAAAATATAATGTACAACAAGCCCTTTCCAAGAAAGTACATATCTGATAATCTTTTGCGTGACATTAATTTATGGGTCCTATGATACCCTATATATTCAAAAGGGATTAACAGTCAATGGCTTCCAAGAAAAGAAACTAAAGTTTTAAAATAGAAAAAATAAAATTTTACGAACATTTATTAAAATTTTGAGAAAAAAAGGTGCTGGAACACCGTTCCACCGCGTTACATGGTAAAAAAGCCCTGTATATAGATATTAGGAATTACTTAACAACTCCAAATAACCTGTTTTGACATAGTGTAAAGAGCAATATTGAAATGGTCACCATAAATCAAATATTATCCATCTGTGCCGGAGATTCATACTTTTTGTTTACAGGTGCTTACAGATTAGAAAATTAGGTTGGCTTCAGTAGTAGAACATTAAAAAATATTCATGTACAGTGGAACCTCGATTCTACGTTTTTTAAGGGACCGTAATAAATGAACGAATAATGCGGGAAACCGATAATGCGGGAAATCTTCAAATAACACCAAAAAAATGTTTATTTTTCAAAAAACTCATATATTTATTACATTTTTTTGATTAATTAAAGAACAAATAAATATATTTTTAACTTGTTTAACACAAACTAAGTAGCCTATTTGCAGTTTGGCACTTAAATTTTAACAAACACTCTTCAAAATCGCGTACATTTCTAAGTCAACTAACTCCTTTTTGCTATGTCGACTCGTTTTTCTCCTGAATTTTTTTCAATGTCTTTAATTATTCTCAGTTTTTCAACTAGAGTTCTAGTTTTCTTCATTTAGGTATTTTAGTTTTGACTTTTGAGTTAGAAAAATTTACGCAACCAGATGAAATGTAAGATTATTTATGAGCGAAAAAAATATTCCACAAAAATGGTCAATCGGAATAGATAGTAACTGGGACGGGACGATAATATTTAGATGATAGATCGAAGAAATCGGTAAATCAAGAAATGATTAACGTGGAATTACTAAACATTGCTATTACGGGGTGGGGTCTTGGTCGAGTAAAAAATAATATTTTTATTCGACCGGGAAAAAATATTATCGGGATAATATTTTTGACGGGACCAAAATATTTGAACGATAGATCAAGGAAAACGGTAAATCGGGGAACGGTTAATGCGGGATTATTTTACATTGTTCTTATGGGTGTTTGGCCGGGACTATGAAAAATAAACGAACCATGCGAGAAAACGAACAATGCGAGAACGGTAGATCGGGGTTTCACTGTAATGCCCCGGACAATACTAACGTTTATCTGCGTTGTCATGTCATTTTTAAAATTATAATCTGATTACTGGACATGCAAAATTTTACACAAAACGGCATATGTAAGAGTTGTCTGACTGATGGACTTGATGATCAATGTACCTATATTTTTTTTTTTTTATCATTATGTCATTCTGACAAAGAATCAAACAAGGAATGAAACATAATATTTTAAAAATAATTTATGAAGATTTAAATAATTATAATAATTATTAAATTTTTTTTTAAATTTTTTGATCTCAATTTATATGAACTGGCGCTTAGTGGTGATCTGATGTAGCATATCTACTGTGTAAAAAGAATGATGGGTATAATTTTTATTTTTTTGCATATAAATAGGGGCTGTCAATTAATATTTGCATGCAAGCGGCAAAACCTCCAGTTGCAACCCTGTACATATGTAACACTTCTAAGTTTTTTATTGACCAATTAAATAGCACTACGCTGTGCATTTTTGATGCTATAATTTGTATTTGACGACCTTGAAAAACTTCAAACAATTTAAATATAAAAGTAATGAAATAAATTGATGGTCATTTCAAGGCTAAGATTGTTTCAAAGTGATTCATCTGTCATATATGGGTGAATTAAGCACAAATGCTCGACAGAACTTCTTCTTTTGCCATATTCGCTTACTATATGGAGCATAAGGCCACCACGTGGCAACTCCATGTTTCCCAATCTCCCCGCCAATTGCTTTGCTTCCTCCCATGACATGCTAGCATCTGTCAGTTTTGCAAGTACATCCTATGGATATTACCTGACCGTCATCCATGAACCCAGAATTCCACCGGTTGGAAGAGGAGGCAGGCAGGATTAAGGCTTTTCGAAGGCATTCACGGAACATGACCCAACGTCACTCAATAACCACTGATGTGATATGGCGCTATCTTTATGTACACTAATCTCTGAATTCCTCAAAAAATCAAACCACCTCACCCCCATTATCTGACATTACCCGTCGGTTTTTGAGTCTTCGTCAGGTGCCATGATTTGTTATCGTAAAGCAGCACTGGTAGAATACAACCATTGAACAAATGGCATTTTAGGAGGCGGGATTTTAAAAAATATGTAGAATATTTTTCGATAAATTATATTTATACATAAAAAATGAAGCCACCTGTAGTAACAACTTCTAGTTCATAGATAAAAAATAGTAGAAGTGTTTTAAAAACAAAATTAGAGGAAATATTGGGCCGGCAAATTCAAGGATCGCGCTGGGCGGCAGTACCCCTTCCTATACCACTGAGTACAGGAGAGTGTAAAGGGAAGTTCAACTGTTTCTGTTCATTGTTGCTCTACAACAGAGGTCCTCAACCTTTTTGGAACTTAGAACGCATTTTAAAATATTGGTAGGGCAGCGGGCACCACCTATTTTTTATAAGGATATTTATAATTGGACAAAAATAATTAATAATATATTTATAATATCGAAACAAATTCAAAATAATACAATGTTAAACATTGAATTCTATCTAACATGAGATAATGCTAAATATTTCTCGTAAATTATCGGTTTCCAGCATAGTACCATAGCATATAAACCATATATTTTGTGATTATTGCATTTCATTCATAAGCAATTAAAATGATGTACTATGACGAAAGATTTTCGAAAATTTTGAGGTTATATTAGCAGTTAAATTTAATTGTAGCAATTCATACAAACATTGTTGAGTACAGCAGCAGCACCTGGCGATAAACAGAGGAATGTTTATTATGCAAACTTTAACTATTCGCCGTTAGATATTTGACCTACTAAATTCTTTGTGGAATAACTGTACTGTTAAAATTAAATTGATTGCAATTCAATTGAATGTACATAGAAAACAGAGGTACAATGACAGAATCTTTTCTTGTTATTAAATATGGTATTATATTAGTATTTAAATTTTAAATTTGATTTTTTGTACTTGTTATAGTGAAAATCGAAATTCCCGATATCGGGATTGGAAGAAAATAAAGTCCCAGGAAATGTACGCTTTTTACCCGTTTTGGTTCTTGAAACATTTAAATAAAAAAAAACCTGAGGCTTGGGACGCTAAATTGTTATCCATAGTTATAAAGGACATTTGAGGCTATTACTTAGCTTGGCTCATTCCAAAATGGTTGAAAAAAAACTTGAACTTCATTTTGTAAAATAATATGCATTTTAAAAGTATTTTTAGTTTTAAATTACTTTGGAATGATATTTTATATGTTATCAAGCCAATTTTGAAATTGCCTTCTAAAAATACTTTTAAAATGTATTTGTATTTACTAAATTGCATTTGTGGTTTATGTTTAACCAATTTTGGAATGAGCCAGATTTGCAAATATAATAGTCATTTTATTCATCCAAAAAAATAATAAGTCCGATAACCTTTGTAAAACTTGTTTGATTTCCAAAACAGTGAGTAAGCAGCAGAAAAATAAGGTATAATATCCATGTATTAGAGAACGATATATTATTAATTATTATTTTTCGTAGAAAATGGTTTTGTCAGAAAAATCGAATCGAGGGATAATTATGTGTCTACGTCACTACTGCAATGCATAAATTATTATATAATAAAATCAATGCTAATGTAACTAAAAAATAATAGAATAATAATACGGAACCCTTAAATTCGTCTCTTTCAAAGAGAAATAAGTACAAAAAGCAATACAGAGCTGTCACTGAAAGTCAATACCTGTCACTTTCATACAATACAACGATATTGATATTTGTGTTTCGATGTATGAGTATAAGTCATGGGCAAATTCAATTTAGCCCCCAACGAAACACAATCGTGTGTATTTGATGACGTTTCCGTAGATACAAAAACAAAAAAAATCTTTTAGGGTGTTCACTGTCAATACTTGGTGTAAAGGCATTATATTAGTAAAATCAGTTGACGATGCTCGTAATGAGCGAAACCGGTCCTGACATATTAAATAAAGTGGAATGAAGTACAAAGGAATATTGTGTTTTTACTAACAAAAAAAATCTAATCGTGCTTGATTGCGCCCCAGTGTAAAGAAATATTGCATGATACTATCTGTGGTTGCGGGCTTGAACGATTTAGCCCCTGAGTCTTTGGGGTTGCCAGACTGACGTGACGTTGCCTGTTCTCTATGAAGTATTTATAAGGTTATTGTTTTTTTATGGCGGCTTAGTTTAAAATTGTAATACAAAACACAATCGAGAATATTATTGTAGGTAGACATAGCATTGTCTTATATTGACAGAGGAAAATTAAAACAAAAATATTATATTCATTTGGGAAAGGTTAGTTACACTTATAAATGTATTTATTTTGTCCAGCGGCCGAATTGCTGTTCATTTTTATTCAGCCATCTAATGTTTTTGGTGAAAAATGCAGGTCGGGCTTAGCCCACCTAGCCCAGTACCTAGAACCGCCACTGGGTTTGACAAAATATTTAAGCAGTCACGTAATTTTTTTAAATATTTTGCTGACTGCTGTAAATTACAAGAACTGAGCAAAAATATCAAAAGCATATTATTTGTCTGGAGTTTACTTGTTATAATTTATTATGATTATTTCTAGAGTCTACTTTATAACACTGTAATTTATCTATTCTAAGTTTTAAGAAAAAACTCAAAAAACCAGTAGAACCTGAATCGGCAAATTAAAAACGTCAGTAAATCAAAAAGTATCTATAATTTAAAATTTCGACTGAAGGTGCTTGGTGGAATTTCAATATTAAATTTGAATCGTTCAAATTATGTACACTCCCACTGAAGATGCCGAAAGGCGAAACCCGGGTCGTTAGTGACAAAATCTGTGGGAGTGTACATAATTTGAACGATTCAAATTTAAAAAGTATCTACTTTTAAATTAATATTATTTTACATTTTATGGTGAATACCTAAATCATGGGTATTTAGACAGTCCCAAATCCCAGGACTGCAATCAGGACCAGCTTGTGGCATGTGCAAAGTGGGCGGCGCACACAGATGCCACACTAAGATTATAGTACAATCCACTAGTTTTGTTTTGCGAGACCCAAAAGCCCTCGAGCCGGTTCTGATTGCAATCCATAGTCGCATCCGCTCCATATGTATGTAATTTGTTACAAAATTTGAAATCAACGAAGAAAAAATCATCGGTATTCTTATTGAGTCTTTTCAAAATAATAATTTTACTTATTCCCTTCTTCAATAATTCATATATTTTTCAAATCAAAAAATGAAAATTTACTAGTTAGGATTTGTACCCAGGACTGCAAGTATGGAAGCAGAAAGTGCCATTAGTCATCCACAGCATATTTGCATCAGCGATGATTCATTAAAAAAAAAAAAAAAATCCATAAGAAGGAATACTATTTTAACATGAGCACAGAGTATCAAATATCAAAATATTATTTTAAGAACAAACAGAAATACTCATAATGTTCTAACATATATGATCAAATTTCAACAAGTTCAACAATGGAGTGCAAAATTATGAAAAGGGGGGTATGCAAAAAAATAAATAAATATATATTCATTGCAATTTTTTCTTTATTAGACACTCAAAGAACTGGTAGATTAAAAAAATATATTTTTGTAAATATAGCAGAGGAAGATTGTATGATCAACGGGCACCACAATGTCATCATCATCAATCACATCATCTTATTATTTACCACTACACGATGGAATAAACTATTAATCACTTGTGTCACGCCAATTCCATCCGCAACAGTTTTGTTACTTTTGTTCAATAAACTCGTCGGACCACCTTTGACACTTTTTGATCATTTATAATATGTTGATCAAGGGTCAGTCAGAGGAAGAAAAGACTTCCGTGATGGATCTGACAGGATTGAGCCCCAGTACGAACAGCATTTTTTTCAATCGGATTATCGATTACTGCTTAACCGGTTCTCTACTACGGACATGTTAACACGCCATAGTGACATCTCTTGGAATCATAGTGTGATACTTAAACTTTAAAGATATTGTTTTGTAATCTATAATACATAGATTTAAAAAAAAGCTTTTTTGTTGTGTTCAAATTTGTCGCCAGCTATGCTAACGTGGCGGTAATTTCTGTTTTTGAAACGATTTTGGATAAATGATGGCGGAAATGACCCATCGTGTTATATGGTAAGTGATTGTGGTGTACTATTAATATATGTCCAAAAAGTACATATTTATTAGGTTTTATTTTTTGAAAGAAAATCACTGCGCTCCATGCACGGCCATATTAATACCGCAGGGCACAGACCAGGTTAAAGAAGTTTTTGTGATATGTAAAAAAAATCCCTCTCACCTTTCTTATCCTAAAATTAACTGGGCAAACCGAGAGCAATTAGTTAACAATTAGTCCTGTCCTAGCCCTATCTTTCTATTCTACTAACTTGAAGTTGAGCAACTGAGTAACAATTGGTTCTTGTAAAAAGACTTCTGTTGAGATACCTCCATTAAGAAGCCATATGTTCCATATTGGGAACAGGCTTAAAAAAATTGGTAAAAATCTTCACACTTTTTCAGAAAAAAAAACACTGTATTTATATATTTTAGCTGTCCGCTCCAAATGTGTAACATATGGAATTTTAATGGAGTTTTTATTCAGGAGAATAAATAAAAATTAAAAATTATTTTATTGGTTAAAAAATATGAAGATTAAAATATTTCTCTCATAAAACAACTCTTTTGTGATTAACACTATTTCTCCCTCTGTTCATGGATATGTTTTTCGAGAAACAATTAATTTGGAAACAGTTTTTAAAAGTAGATGATCTTGTTTTGACTGCATTAAACTCACAATCATTCCCAATATTAAATTCTCACTATGGATTGCTTAAATTATATTTATTGCCTAGCTAATCTCAACATCGTCAGTTGTATCTTTTTTGCTTTTTTAATTTCAGGTAAAGTATTTATTTTTAATAAATTAATATTTTTTTTCTAAATAAGTAAACTATCATACCTATCGCAAAATAAAATGTGCAATACTATGTAATAATATATATATATTTATACTGTATGTGGTGTTTTCATGGTATAATATTATGTAAAAATAATAATTTAAACACCTTCTTCACGTAGAGATCATGTTCAAAACGAACACTATTAAAGAATAACTGTTATCATGCTGGCAACTCGATATGTCTACCAACGTTCAACAGAGTCAGCAAGTATCAACTCACGTATGAACATTCATTATCAATCGCATTATTATCCCAGTCTGAAGTGGTTGTTTAAAATATACTCCAAAATTTTCATTCTCTTTTGATATTTATATAAAATAATGGAAGAATTTGTACCGCTGTTAATGGTTCCCAATGGTAAGAAAACCTTCATTATAAATAACATAAAATATTATTCATTTAATGTTTCCATTCTGTAATTCAGTAATTATATAAATTATTATATATATATATATATATATATATATGTATATAAATTATTTAAATGTGTATTATATTTCCTAACAATGGATTAAGCTATGTGGTAAAAACCAGCTGTTTCCTTAAAAGTGTTGAGGGACTGATTTATACCAGTCCTCATCAAAAATCTTATCTTTGAAAAACTATATTGACAGCGAACATGAGATTTTTTTCTATTGCAACGCTGATGTGAAATAATATGTTGGAACTTGTATCCAGGTAAGTGGGTGTCCGTAATTGTAACAAATATATATTTTTTTTATAGCAGAAGGCCATGATGACCAGAAGAAGCTACAGTTGGAACATTATAAACATCCCCCAAAAGTAGACATTCCATATGGACCAGGCTGGACCCAAAAACAACTGCGACAACTAACATCTGTAGCTCCGAACACCTATGAAGATGTCTCACCACAGAGAGATTTGAAAATTCAGTTGCCTGAACTGGTAGATGTACCAAAGAAGGTGCGTAAAGTAATAATCACATATGGATCGTCCTCTAAGCGACAACGTCTGCAACTAGATCATCCTCTGATTACGTATGAAAATCCAATACTGTTGACAGACTCCAAAACACCTGAAGTGGAAGACGTGCCGAATAAAAGAAAGAAGATTCAGAATATCTGTCGTGTTTGTAACAAACTGAGGAAAAATAAGTCAAAGAAATTTCTCCATCGAGGTGAATAAATGTTCTGTAAGCTATTTTCCATACAAATAGTAAACACGATAAATAAGATTTATATTTGCACACTTTTTACCACACTATTGTTTAATCACAGATTTCAACCATTACTTTCACCTTGTTTTGTATTTTTATAAACGTATTAAATAAATATAAAAATAAAGTTTCATTTTATTATTCATATCCATGACCCCAAACACAAGATGCGTTCTCCATCCAAGAGTATTGAAGAACACAAATTCAGTGTGTTATGCCTCTTTTTAGCGTGGAATAGATGGTGTCCCAATGGAGGATTTGAACAGATACATTTAATTTGAACTGGTAATAGATCAGTTGCTCAACCCAAGTTTTCATGCGTGGTAAAGAAAATAGTTAACTGCGCAGATATCCATAGTTTGGGACACAAATTGTTAATTCAATGTAGGTATTGCATTACTGGACTCAAACACTTAACTGTAAGATAGAGTAGCACTGAAGGCCAAAAATGTTTACCACTCAGCTCCAAGGCTAATATTTTTTAATTGGTGCAATATCACAGACTCATTTCCACTTTGGTTAAGATGAAGAGTAGGAATTGTCATTTTTTTAAAAACTGATTCCAGGTGTTAGGTTATGCTTTTACTCAAATGTTTTTATATCATATTATTTCACCAAATAACAACAAAAAACCGCTAGTCATGTATCAACAGCAAAATTTCACACACACCATTCAAAAAATGATGCAAAAGAAGTTTTAAAATCTTTTGATGAATGGTATCTGACTGACGTAACATACTATTCAGATTCCAAGCTAATCATTTAAGATTTCTTTTCCTGCCATAACGCCATCATAAAACTGGTTATAATAAAGCGGCAAACACGATAGATCGAAATCGTTTGAAAAATCGATGTTTATAATATTTAGACTTAATTGTTTTGGCAACCGTAAAGAAATAGCAGTAACAGGACAAATCAGGCGATATTTTAATAATACAATCAGTCCTATATGCAGAAGATTTCCTACATTATCGTCAGTTGAAACTTCGGATCGCAGATGATGAGACATTCGCAGTCACTGGGTTAACTCAATTAGCAGTCTAAAAATCGAATGAATTTTCATATATAGGTTGGTTAAATTTAACAAACACTAATTGAATGATTTTTTGATAGTTTCACACCAGTCATATATATGTTTATTTGTGTAAGTTAACTTTTGATTATATTTTTCACTGGTTAGAAACTTTTAAAATATAATGAAAAATAACGCAGATATTTTAGTTAAATCTCAGTATTTCATTAAATAGATTATGAGAATCATATATATTGTTTTTATATTAAAATTATGTTATATATCATGATATGAAACTGTGAATATCGAAAATTAAGTATTGTACACTGAACTCTTCGGAACGCATTAACTGCGTAAGTAGAGGACCTACTGTAATGTTTAATTAAAAGACATCGTCAAACTTAAGAAAAAAATAAAGCTTTAATATCGACCTGTCATATGCAAAACAGCATTACCGTCACTATACTAGTTTCATAGATGATAAGAAAAAAAATATTTTTTTGAGTTATATCCATCATTATATTTGAATACCTCTCTTCTATAGCTCCACAAAAATACAACTAAAAAAAAAGCTAATTTTCTTTCGGTAGGCAGATGTTTGCATATCGTCGGTAATTTTCTACAACCTCGTATCACAAAAAATACGAGTTTTCAGGTGACACACAAATGAACTTTATTCTATAGCTATCTATTGCTATAAAACACTACTGGAATAGTTTTGTCCTCAATATCGGTGGGGAAGTTAATAACAAAAGAAGCAAAAAAGTTTCCACGCATGCCACCCTCTCCTTCATGCTAAACAAAGCACATTATTTATTAAATAAAGCATTAAATATTAATTTTTTTATGGGTTACGAGTTAAAGAAATATGTCTGTATTGAAATTCTGAATTCATTACATAAAAAACTCAAAGCTGACAAAAATTTGTTTGTAGAAAATTAATGATATGAAAATATATAAAATATAAGCATTCTTCTCTCAATTCCATATAAATACAACACGAAAAATCATTTTATAGTTTTATCAACGTTTTAATAATTTTTAATTGAATTGAGATAAATGACTAAATGATTCACTAAAAAGATGAAACAAATAATAAACACTTTTGCAATATCAGTTTATTAAAACTTTTGTCAGCCATAGCTCAAAAATTTTTTAGTTGTAGCACTATGAAACTAAGCTATTGATATATTATTCATAAATAAATGAGGTGGGCAGGAAATAATATTAATAAGCATTGTTCAGAAATATTTATTTATTCCATGTAATTTTATTTCTAGTGACTTAAATTGAAATTTATCATCACATTTAGCATAAAAAATATCTTATTTTAATAACTTTTATCTCAAAATACTTTTATTTACATTTCTTTGATAACAGCATAAGCCTATAAATCAGAATACCCAATAAAAAAATAGAAAAAAAGACAAATAACGACTTTTGTCGATATTTAACAAGATGACTAACGAAAAAAAGATACAATTGCACTGATTTGTTCAATAATAATATTACAATATCATCTAGCTATGATTGGCAAAAAACAATCTCTTGATGATGAAGAATGATTGTTTGCAGGAGATGAGTAGACACGACTTTTGCGGTAGATGGACAAACACTTTTTTTTTACAAATTAAGAGTAGTAGGTGGAAAACACAGATATTCCGCAAAAATAATTACACACTGCCTAATATTAGATGTTTGAATATGAAAGTAATTAATTCGTGTAATAATGGTTAAATGGAGACAATGACCATAAAAAAATAATAAATTGAGTAGTTGGTGAAATAAATATGTTACTTTGATTTTATTTACATTATTCAGTTGTGTCGTGAAATTCTTTTGGTAAAAACATTCTCTATTTTTGTATCTGCATATATTCAACTATTAAAAAAATATTTATTCGTAAAATATTACCAATTTCGTACAAATATATCTAATTATTATTGTGAATTTAAAACAGTTTTCAATAAAAAAAATATCAAAATTATATTGATTAAATTTGATTTGATAGATGGCGGTAAGCTTTATAGAAGTTTATTTTTAATATAAAATGAAATTTGATAACTTTGTTATATCACTTGTGTTACAAAATGTGACACGTGTGGTTAAAAATGAATAGATTAGGAGCTTTTGGAAATTAATAATCATTAACACATTGGTTACGGATGACTCGTATACGAGTCTTTTCGCCGGTCTGACTGACGCGTGGAAATATATACATCTAATGTGATAAATGTTTTAGATTCTCTACAGCGATGGCGTAGCAAATGTTTGATGCATCATTTAAAAAATAAAATATTAAAATATATGCACAAATATTGTTTTATTCGGTGATTTCAGCGATGAAAAATCAGCAGACAGTTAAAATACAACTTAAAAAAATAGGCCACCAAAATATAAGTAATTGTAGGTTAAAAATCAAATTTTATGTTTTCTAATTTTGTTTTGAAATAAAATAAACAGGAGAGCATGTATATTTGGCTTGTTATTTATTACGTTTTCGATGAAATTTATAATTCTATGTCAAATACCCGATTTTCTATATTAAAAAATACAAAAGTTGAGTATCACTAATAAAAGCAGGCTAAAATATATAAAGTATTATGCAACAAAGTGTTGTAGAACTGGTGTCCAAATTATTTTACCCTTTTTTCAAAAGTACCTAATTTTTTGCAAAATTTCGCAAAAATGCCCCGATGCGAATGTGTTAATAGAAAGAAACAACATTAGTAAAAAACATGTTAAATAAGATAAGTGGATCACTATTGTTGAATTTATTCCATAAAGTAATTAGTTTATAATTAGTACTATCCAAAGTTTGTATTTTACACACTCGCCGCGTCCAGTAGAAAAGGACAAACCCCAACTTTTATTTTGTAATTTATAACTTAAGAATTAGAAGCAATTTTTAGTTTATTCATAAACCTTTTGATGGTCTGAAGATGCTTCTCAAAGAGGCGATTCACGTGTCGCATTTTATATGTAATACAAATGGAATAACAAAGTTATCAAATTTAATTTTATATTGTAAAAACTAATTCAATATAAGGTAATAAGCTGACTTTTTTATTTAAAAATAAGCGATAGTCAGGGAGTAGTCCATTTTGCATTAAACATAAATTCCACAGAAAAATTTGAAAATAATGTCCTGATTCCGGTATGGTTCAGTGGAAAAATGCCAGCAAACATTGTGTTAATTAATCATTGACTCATTATTATATGATTAAAATCAACAATTAGAGGGACAGAAAAGTTAGCAAAACCTTTCAAAGCATTTTTACACGGTCAATTTGTGATGAGACTGTAAATTTACTGAATCTGGGTAAATGAATAAATTATTGCCAAGGGAAGATATGTCAAAACTAGAAATGGAAGAGGAGTACTTGCATCAATATTGTTTATGTTTGATGTCAGCTATCACTGATTTATAGGGATGTTCTAAAATTCCAAAAATGTTATCCGTTTTGCAAGAATTTTAAATATTGTAAAAGGGACCTCAGAGACAACTCTTAAATTACATGGTGATATCGTGAAATCAGATTCACGCTAAAAAATCGATGAATTATCAAAGACAGGTTGACTGACTATTTTTGCAATCATGGATTGTAAACAACTCAAGCAACTGAGAAAATAACTCTGTTTTGTCAATAACAAAAAAAAGAATACTTAAGCACGATATTGCAAAGCCTCATGCTGAAGTGACTCAAGAAAAATTAAGTGAGCTTGATTTGATAGTTCGACACCATCCATCTCATTCTCCAGGTCTTGCATCATCAGAATATAATCTTCAAAGATCAATGGAGTGTGTTGGTATGTGAAACACATAGATTTTTTTTGAAATTAAAATATTCTTTCAATTGCATTGGAAAATTTACTGAATGATGGTAAAAAGTTATATATAATGGTGGCAGTAATTTTGTAGAATAATATATTATTTCAAAAGCAAACTGAAAATTTGATTACTTTTCGGTCCCCCTAATGTGTTAACCAATGGTCTTTTATCTAATCTGTCAATATAATATATGTCCCTCTCTATTTTATTTTGAATATCCCAGCAATGAAAACTTCATATTAATATTAAACAGATTATTTACGAAATCGAATCTCACTTCAGGTTATTATTTGATTGTTTTAATTAAGATAGAAGAAATGAAATTAAGGTAATCAATTATTGTTTATTGCTTATCTTTGCCCAAACACCTCAAGCACCTTAGTAAAAATGTTTATCATACAGTTTTCTGGTCGACCAAATTCATATTTCTGACTTAGAATAATATTTAAGAAATACGATAGCTCAAATTATTAATCGTTGATTATCAGGAGGTGACTGTATGACTAAAATTATGTGAACACTTATTTGTACATTTATCTTTTAAAACTATTATGTATTTATTTCAAATACAATAAGCTTTTTTTAAATTAATGCTCAATACCTTTCACAAATTCAAAACTTCTAGAGACAGTGTTGTATGGCAACGAAGAAATTAATTCTCAAACACCGACCATATAAAATCTTAATTTCAAATATTACGAAGAATAATCTATTTGTTAATTTTAAACATTTTGAAATGTTGACGAAATACCGTTGAGAAAAAAATTACCAATAAAATTTAAATGCATCGAGGCAGCAGTCCAGTTAACATTAAATCAAAGTGTATGTATTTATTATGAATCGCATGTTTAACTTTTTTAAAGCATATAAATTAGCATTAAGCCACTAATATATTTAAAACATTTTTAAGTCCCATGAAATAAGGAGGTTATGGAACAATTTGATGTATATGATACAAATTTCAAGAATAGTACAAAGGAACATAAATGAATCTTCATAATTATTTAAGTAAAAGGTGTTGATAATTAATTGACTTAAAGATTTTAAAAGATATTAAGAATAATATTATATTTTATTATTATACGACTATTCAATTTACACTATTTAAATTCCAATAAATACACATGTAAGCAGTTTATTTTCAAGTAATATAATAAATGTATTTTAAGTATAAATTAAAGCAGAGTATATTTAAAAAAAAAAACCTACAAACTATTTTTAAATTCATTTAAATTTATCAAAAAGTAATCAGGCATTTTACAATAAACTTAATCGGTGAAAAACAGCTGAAATTGTTGCAAGGAGTGAGAAGGATGTAAGTGTAAAAATATTGTAAGGAATTTTGTTAAAATAAAAAGAATAACATGTTTTTTTTTATAATAATTGAAATTATTATTAAACAAAGAAAAACTATACAAAGCTTCACAAAATTTGGTGTAGCGTTTTATAACAAAATTACAACATTAAAATTCATTGTAGCGTGACAATAGATTCAATGTATGCTATTCAAATGATTCTGTTATAATGTAAAAGTGAGTTTCCGGAATATAAAAATGTGATTGCACATGATGGAAAAACAATAACAATTAGATATGATTGAATAGCATAAAACCAATAAATTGGGGATTAAAAATATAGACTTAGATGTTGATATTAATTGGCATATATTTTATGCATCACTTTGAATGAGACAGTTTAAAATACAGTTTAAAATACAATTTAAAACAGGCCATTTAAAATACAATAATAAACATAATATTGCAGTTACTTTCCCAAAGTTTTTGAATTTTCAAGAATAGTAGACGTCAAAAACATTTTTTTCTGAAAGAGCTTGGTACAACCGGTGTATCAAGCGGAGACATGAGTGTGCGAATCATCTGTTTCAATAACTGAAGCATTAAAAAGACTTATAGATTTGATACAAAAATATTCTTTCCTCTACAATAAATACTAGTAGGAAGATCCAAAGCATGGTTTAAATAAGTAATGCATATCATATTTATTTTTGATCTGGAAAATTTGATCAAAAAGATGATTCTCAATTGACATTTACACGAAAACCAATAATAAAAATTGTTTTTTGTACTATATATATTACAAAAGACATTCAATTAAGCCACTATAATCATATAATACAATTATTTTCGACATGAATAAAGCTGGAGGTATTAATTCTGCATTACTTATCATAATGTTACATTTATTAGTAATAATTAATTCATATTTTTACAAGGATTTAATTTTATCATTCTTAAATTACATTTAATAATGTTATATTTGGTATGTATATGTAAAAAAAAAGAAACAAAC
This sequence comes from Himalopsyche anomala, assembly GCA_031772345.1. Classification (NCBI taxonomy): domain Eukaryota; kingdom Metazoa; phylum Arthropoda; class Insecta; order Trichoptera; family Rhyacophilidae; genus Himalopsyche; species Himalopsyche anomala. Next base: position 3,816,870 of record CM062844.1, on the reverse strand, counting down.
ATTGATTTGTCTTATAAGGCTGTTGTTGTCATTGGAAGAGATATCAAATTATGTTTGCTAATCTCCAACCACCACACTACCCTGACAGAAAAACAACAATGATTATCTTTTGGATAAATTGATTTTTTGACATAGTTCTTTACTATTATGAATTATGGATACAGTAATTTTTTTTTTCTAGAAGCTAATTTAACTATTTAAATTCTCAATTCCTTTCCCAACAATTACCTGTACACATAACCAAACCTACGGTATCTCCCATTCATCAACAGTAAGAGAGTCTGAGCAAATTATTACATTTTCTGATTATCATTACAACACAAATGAAAATAATGTCTCTATACAAAAAAAAAAAAAAAAACTACAGATTTTTCAGCTAGTTACAAATGTATAACTGTAGATATACAAATGAATTGGTGCAAATCCATTATCCAAGTGCATAAAACACACATTGGAAAACACAAGACAGCAAGTGAGCACGTCTATAACTTGTGTTTTCATGGCTTCAACGGATCTACTTGCTGTCTTCTTGGTATAGTTAATTCTCTCAAATTTTGATTGAATAGCTCTAATTGATCTGCACCTACTCAAACAGCTAAATATCTAAATAATAAGCAGTGGTGTAGCAAGGGGGGTGCGGTAGGGGCCCATTTTTGGGGGTGGCATTTTCAAAAACAAATAAAATATTTTTCGAGAAATTATATTTATACATAAAAAATAAGCCACCTGTAGTTAAAACTCCTAGTTCAAAGTTAAAAAATAAAAGAAGTGATTTAAAAACAAAGTTAGAGGACATATTGGAGGCGGCAGATTCAAGGACAGCCCCGGGCGGCAGGACCCTTTCCTACACCACTGATAATAAGTGTACACACACAGGAGGTACGGAACGAATTAAAACAGTGGCTGTTGACTAATTATTATAACATCAATTATATATATATATATATATATATATATATACAATTTAGAGATATTATTTTCTCAGAAATTACTCAGTAAATATATATATAATATTATCACAATTTGTAATTTAAAATATAATATGTGCAACTGGATAAAAAATCTAATCCTGATTTAATATTATTGATAATGACTTGAAAAACAGCCAACATAATGCAAATAAAAAAGAATCATTGCACCACTAAATTATTGAGGCAGATTTATGAATATTCCAAAGCAATTACATAAGTCCAAAATAAAATTGAAATGTACTTGATAACAGGTGTGGACCTTCTGTTGTCGACCTCTCAGCTTGCTTAGTTTTTCTGAATATGAAAAGCAGCAGCGTCTTTCAAAGGCCTTTGGATTCAAACTCTCGAATACGGCTATCTCGAATTCTTCATAAATCTGTAATTTATAAAGGACATAAACTGAAATCATGCCTGGTAACGTTATCCAGGTTCATTGTGAGAAATTGAAAACACAGGACCGGGACATTGATATCACATTGCATTAAATTAATCTTAGCGCAGCAAGAAAAAATAAAAACATATTACCTACCGTACACTGCATGCTCTTTTTGACAAAAAAAAAATTGTGCCATAAACCAGTATTCTTAGTATGATTTTGAAACTCAACTGAATACATTGTAAAATATAAAATTCTTGGTATGATACAAAATGTGCAAAGGCTACTATCGCTGTATAGAAAATTCAATCTTCAACTAACTGCAGTGGTTAGTGAACAAAACGTAAATACCAATGAAATATTCTTAAGCCCTTGCCACATTATTTAAGATATAGTAATTTTATAGATAGTAACAACGAACCATTTGTTTTTATTATGACATCTAAATTGTATCAGTCATTAAGTCTCCTAGATGAGGATAAGTTTTGTCTCTCAGCAACAATTGCCATCATTTCGTTTATGATGGCATTTTCTTGAGTATGATTTGTGTCTGAAATAATTAAATAAACAAATGAAAATAATACAAAAAATGAAATTAGTGAACATTTAAACAATTTATGTTTACAAATTTTTAGAACATGATTGTTGCCAAAAAGAAAGTGTATTTTTAATGCTCAGGCCTGTAGCTGAGTGGATAATGTCATGTTCTTTATTTGTGTTGGACGGACACTTTCATAAATTGATTTATAGATTTGTGTGCACAGACATGGATGTCTAAAAATTCCCTACTACCCATTCGATCCTAAAACAGGGTGTAGTGATAAGCTTACTATGAACCCTGAGCTAACTCATGTTTTTATCCTTAGAATCTCAAAAAAGGGAAGTTCTCATAAAACAAAATCTATTGGAATTCTATCATAAAGAATGCAGTAAAATAAATGTTTTCTGAACAAATTAGCTATTTCAGTTATACAAAATCTAGATTACAATGATAAATCGGAGGATTAGGATCACAGGGGCCTAACTACAAAAATGCGTGTGTTGAATTAAGCTCGGTTTTAGTAATGCCATAATCATATTCATTAGTACCACAAAGCTATATCTCCTATATATAATTGGGTATACCTGTAAATTAAATTATAATGTTAGAAGCACAAATGTAAATTACCTGTTATACCTTGGTCAACTTAAAATTACGTTTTTGTTGATATACTTCTGTTCCCTAAGCCCTTGAAATATAAATGTCTTTAAGATTCCAATTATAATCCATGTCCAGTAAGGATTGGTATATTAGATATATTAGTATACAAGAGCAGTAGGTTTTTTTCAGCCTGTGATTTATTCATACATTATCTATACATATAAATAAAATGTGCGTTACCTTTTCCTCCATTTAAGACGTCTCTCAATTTGAGCCGTAACTGCTGTTGCCTTTCTTCGAGCAATAATTCGTGCGCTCGTGTCGTTTGACTATTCCTTTGCTTTACTAAATTTTCATAATACTTATTCAGACTGAGGCAATCCTGAAGCAGCACTCTTTCTTCGCCACCGCCCGTCTTTGAATGCAACTTATTCCACGCCTGGGTGCGCATGTCCTCAATTTTCTCGAGACACTTTTCAGTTTCGTTGATTTTATTTTGAATTTCATTTAATGAATTACACCTATAAATAAAAACAAAAGTTAAATAATTGATTCAAAAGCAGATTGATTTAAGTTTAAGTGAAAAAATTCAGATTTCTATAATGAGAAAAATTGGTTGTGATGTTTTCAATAAAGACTTTCAAATAATCTCCTTGAAACTGTTGACTGATATGTAAGTATTCAGCTTCATCTTTAGCTGAGTATCATCACACTTTATGTAAGGAGGGGTAGAGTAATTGATTGATTACAAGTTCTTTTTATACAAATTTAGTTGAAATATGTCAAAAACATGAATAGTATAAATAGCTGATTCAAAAAATAAACTTAACTTGTTTCAAAGTTAATTTAAAGGTTAAAAAGAATTATTCAGATTAATCAGATTAATCAAAGGTGTAATTATGTAATATTTTTTGGTTTAGGCTTACCTTTTTTTAGCGGTTATCTTTTTGGTGACAGGCAAGCACAGTGGTGGGCTTTGTTGCAAACTTGTATTCCCATCAAGATAACCTAAATAATAAAAAAATGAATATTACAAAATACTAATGAATTAAATCCACAGCAATACACCTTATTCTTTGCTTCTATGATTCTCCACATTGGCAAATTTTTTTAAAAACGCAAACCTGTTAATATGTATTTTATTTTTAATTAGAAACATACCTGATGTACTCTGGACAGTACAGTAATTCATGGGAAGTGGTGGTATAGGTGGTGGGACCTCGTTGTTGATATCGAAGTGTGGAATCTTTTGCATTTCGGCGTCCTTAAATATTATAAAATGGTTAATAAAAAAAGTATTATGTATCTAACATATATGAAACTACATATGTATTTAAAAAAAATATTAAAGAATGTAGCTATTGTTCTAATATTTCTGTTTATGCTGATTGAATATACAAGAATAAGGTATAATAACATGAAATTCAGTATGTGAGTTTTTTTTATATTAGTAAACTATCCATTATGCCTTGAAAGCATTATATATAAAGGTGAATTCATATTATAATTTTATGATTGCACTAACGAAAAAGGTAGCATAATAAGATAGAAAAGAAATATTGGACATTAGATCCACAACACCGCACAAGAAAATTGCATGCATTTTTCCCCACCATCGTAATTTTTCCAATTCATCACCACACTGGCAACTGTCATTCCAATACCAAATTTGAATTTAGAAGTTTAAAATCAATTGAGAAATAAATGAAAAACAACACTCATGAAACTATAGTACTACAAGTCAAAACTGAAGTAGAAATATAAAAAATAGTTTCAGGGGAAAACAATATTATGGTTTTGAATTGATAATACAACTTTATGTTATTCTTTATAAAATGCATTTATGTTGATCTAATAAAATTTTACATAATTATGGCACTATAACTGTAGTAGTGTAAATTATTATTATTTACAAGCACTAAGCTGATGCAAACAGAACTTATAAGCTTGCTATAAAAACAGCCACAGCTTTGTGCAATATTATTCAATTTTAGCTGTTTTATTTAATATAAATTATAATGATTAACAGTTTTTGATTGAGGTTTCATGCACGCCTTTTCCATTATTAACGATTGTCGCATTATTACCTTGTGAAAAATTGTGTTCTATGGATTTTGAAGGAAATAAACTAACTACTTCACCTAGAATCATCTAGAAATATAACGTGAGTCTTTGTGGATGGACAGATATAATGAACATTGCTCAAAGATTGCTGTAGTGTAGATAGATTTTTACTTTTCGAAATTGGTGCATAATATATGTACAATCGTGAAGGCAGTGATGTCTCTAATAATATTATATGTCCACACAATACAAAAATTCTTAGCAAATACTGTTTTTTTTTAACATCACAATGACGTTTGAAACCATAGGATAACAAACAGTAACTGAAAACTATTATAATAAACTTGTCAGACATTTCACATTATGATTATGTGCAACATTCGATAAGGATGTAACAAAACAACAAATATTATACGTTTATGATTTCTATAATATATAAAATAATCTTAAATAAAGCGATTTAAATTTAAAACAGCAGGATATTAAACACAAACACGAAAACACATGCATAACAATAATATATTCCTTACTAGTGATTCGGATCGATCCAAATTATAGCATGACTGGAAATAAAATTTTAAATTAGCATCATTTTATGGAGTAAAAAAAATAATGAGATGATTATTTGATCAATAAAATAGGATCAGCCTTACATTTGATTTGTTCTTAAATTTCTGCCCAGGAGGTGACTTATTCTTCTTCTCATCTAAGCTTGAATGGGCGTGACCATCTCTTCGTCTGCTGAAGAAATCCGAAACAGTTTTAATGATGCTTTTTCTTCTTTCTGTATCCCTGCCTTTAATTTTCTTGCTAGTATTTTCTGAGATGAGAAAATTTGGATCAGATGTACATAGACTACTTGAAGGATTTAAGGACTGATAAGTGTCGTGATTTGGCGAGCTGTTGCGCAGAGACTCCACGTGCTGGACGAGTTTCCCTGAGAAATCATTGAGTGACAACTTCCTAAATCCAGGTACTATACCACCCGGTTGACTAAAATGTGAATAATCTAATGAGCTATCTTCAGAAAGTATACGTTTTTTCGGTACTTTACAGTCTTCTAATTTTCTTAATTTATCTAATTTGTTTTCTTCCATGACTGACTGATGTATATCAGGTAAGGAGAATGTTTCTGAATTATTAGGATGCTTCGTCTTAGTATAAGTCTCGCAATCATTCAAGGGCTTTATTTTCAATGAAATAGAATGTTTCGGATGTGAAATGTTTTTCGCAGATTCTTTTTTATGATTATCAACATGTTTGTGAATCTTTTGAACCGGATCTTCTATTTTTGAAAGTGGCACTTTTTGAAAATCTATATTTTCTGAACTCTCCACTTTATTACTTTTATGTGTAAATTGCTGGACAATAATCGGACTTCGAGATCGTCTATCACTTCGTTTTTCAGATATCTTTGACATTTTGTCCATAACTAATTGATGTATTAGATCTTTTTGCTTGACTTTTTCCTTGGATATCTCTTCCAATTTTCTAGTGGTACCAGGGGAGTTGCATATCTTCTTAGGTGTATCTTTAGTTTCGTGAGGTGCTATCATCGTTTCAAAGCCACTGGTGGTTGAGTTTGAATTATGGTGAGACACAAACTCATTAGTATTGGTTGAAATTGAATTATGATTCGATGAGTTATTATCATCAACTGAATTAAGCTCTGCTTCGCACAGTGAAGAGTGATTTGCATCTTCGTTGGGTTTCGTTTCAAAATTATCATTTTCAGCATTGATAATTAAAAAGCCGTCTTCTTCTTGCTCACATTTATACTCAACACTATCCTTTTCCTCGAGAGAGGCAACACTTTGTGTCTTAGATGGATTCTCATTTTCACACAGACTATTGCCGTACTCACTAGAAAACTGGTCGTTGTTTAATATACATGCACCTTGTTCAATAAAATTAATTGATCTATCATTGACAGGTGAATCACAGTGTCTATTAACAGCTTCGATCAAAGTTGATTTCGGTAAAACGTCTCTTTGGTTGCTTACACACACATCAACAAATTCGATAAAACCTGTATTAATTGATTCCCTAATATTAACATTGTCTTGATTTTCAATTAAACTTTCTTCAGAGCCGGTATCCATAAAGTCAATATCTGAATGGTCACAGTCAAGGATGTTGGATATTTTCTTAACATCTTTATCTACATGCTTACCACACACATGTTCACTTTCATCAAAATTATCCAGTGCAAACGCTTTCCATGCGGTATCATGGTTTTGAGAATGAGTTGTTCGGCCATGAGGTTGTTTCAAACCTACGGAATCAGCAGCTGTCCCTTCCACTGCCCAATCCAAAGGTTCATTATCAGTAAAGAAAGCCGTTATATCATTACCGGAATCAGAGCTTGAAAAAGCTTGTGCCTGATTATTCTTTCCTTCACTAAATGCCACCGGGTCAATAAGACTCGAAGGCTTTTCTGGTTTTTTAAATGGGTTTTCACTACCTTGTTTGGGTGTAGTCACCTTTGCTACCGTAATATCATCATCAGAATCTTGCGGACCTATATATTCCCCGTTCACAACCATGAGACTATCTAGCTGCATTATTTCTCCACAAGGCTTCATAATTTCTACACGTGGCACAGAAATGTTGCTCTGGGTATTATGTTTACCAGAAACATCATCACTAGAAGAATTAAAACTGTGTAATGAATCCGAATCTATATCTGTTCCAGATGGATATTCATTCTTCTTAATATCCTTCCATGGAATTTTGGGAACGACAATTGATGTTTCAAATATTGGACTATTAATAGGCTTTACAGGTATATTCTCTTCAGTGCTTACCGCAGGTTCTTTTGGACTTTTTTTCATGTTGAGATTAACATTCATTACCAAAATCTCTTTGTTTAATATATTTGAATTTATTGCAGTTTGAACAACATCTGGCACTGAGGCAGGTGGATTGTCCATATTATTTTCAATCACCTTTTTAGAATTATCAGAGTTTACTTCGTTATTGTTTGTTTTAGTAAATGGATAATTTGTCATATTGGAATATAAATAAGACGGAGATGTCGGAGATATGGTGGGGATTGATTCAACCGCAATAGCAGGCAATTTGTTCATGTTAGTAGGAGAGAGCAGACCCCAGGCGTTACTACGTGGTGAGTTATCGAGAAAGGTTTGCAAGGTTGGGGGCACATCAGGCGTTGCATTCAACATCCTTTGACATTCAGAGATGTTGCGGTGGAAGGCTCGAAGCTTAGAATCCAATTCAGAAGCTGAATCTGATTTTTGCAAACCGATCATAGCTTGAGGACCTAATAAATAATTCTTTTTTAACTCCAAAGCACGCTTTGTTGCTATTCCACTTGTGCTTTGAGTTCTACTTAAAAGATAGTCTCCCAGACGGGGTACAACAAGAGGTGCTTTAGCTGGTGCTATAGGTGATTTCAATTCTAATTTTATGTGCTCTTCAGGTTTATTCTTCTTTTCTAGATTGCCGTTGGCTATTATTCTGGATGTCACTTGAACTTTGGCAAAATTATTAACATTTGTTTTCAAATTTTCATTCTTAGCCGCTTTTTTCTTTTCAATTGCAGCTTCCCAGTTTCTTTCGTTTTGTTTGATTTTCCTGTCGTTGCATAGAATCACTGGCACTTCACAGGTTGGTGTAGGGTCATCATGAGCGAATTCACTATCAGTTGATACTTCTGTGGCGGAATTGGCGGCCTCTGAATTTTTCGAACTGGATTCTGAAGCAACCTTAAACATGAACAACAATCAAATCAGTGTTTGCCTTTGAACAATATTTATGATAGTTGTATTAAACATCTTAGTAAATATGTAAAGCAAAGAATTTTCAATTAATTTTAGTTATTGCTCGAGATTTATAAACTTGAACTCACACACAAACAATTATTCAATAAAAGCATTAGTCCTTTTAACAGTATTATAATTCGATAATATTTCCATATACCATTTTTAAATGGTTTTCCTAATATTTACAATATAGGATATTACATCGAATGATACATTATTTGTTATACTAGAAGGCTAAATGGGAGTCTAAACATTTATAAAATCAAAATAGATACATGATGTTAATGCACAACAAACTAAAATATTAACAACGGACATGTTTTATGTTGATTAGCACACGCTGCATTCGGTTAGAAAATCACTCTGAAGGTGCCTGGCAAAAAATTTAGTTACCTTACATGTCCGTTGCTAGTTGAATTGAAAATCCTTTTTTCACCATTGAAAGATTTTGAAGCACAAACATCCAACTTAATCTAAACTAAAAATATAGATTTATATTATTTATGATATGACACACTCGCTATTTTTACTCTTTTGATTTTTATTCTGCCCGGGGATATTAGACACATCCCCTCTGGACAGATTAAGATTTCGGTTCTCCAAAGGCATATTGTGATGATCAGCAGGTGAAATATTTGACTTGGTCTGTTCAGCCAAGTCTAAATTTGAGCCGTTCCTTGAAGAGCACCTTTCGTAAATGCTGTCAGAAGAAACATCCAAGTATTGCTGTCTGGGCGGCGGAGCTGGAGACACACTCTTTTTAGATCTAGCTGGTTTACATATAGTTGCACTTTCTAAGCCTGCCGGTGGTGCAGGGCTATGTTTTTTTGTCCTTGATGGACGCACCGGTTTAGGTGAATCTGATTTTTTAGCAGTCACAGATTCACTGATATTTAAAACCGTCTCTTTTTTGTCTAGATTCGATTCGACTTTAACTGATTTTCCACTGTCAATATCAGGTGTACGTACAACTTCGATAACTGCTCTTTTTGGTACGGTTTCATCTCCTTTTTGCAAAGAAGTTTCAGTTTTATCGAGGCACACATTTGCAGAAGATTTTAGATTGTCTGACATGGCAGTAGGTATTGTTGATTTTTTTTCTACAGGCTTCATCGGAGTTACAATATTATCAAATTTGGTAGAATCTTTTTTTACAGTCATTTTTTTAATTTGAGGTGGTGTTGTCAAGATTTTCGATTCAGCCGAAAAGAATTTAGATGGGGAATTGACATTAGATCTGGCGGTACTTAAAGCAGATGCTTTCCTCGTAAGTTGAGGTGATCTTACAAGGGATTCTCTAGATGACGATTTAGCTTCAGGAAAATATTTCTCCGGCAACACTGTTCTGCTAATTGTGGAACTCAAGCCGTAAACAGGAGCTACCTGGCTTTCAAAAGACTTTTGACCAGCTTTAGCGAAAGAAGCGCGCTTGTTTCCTACTGTTTCACCCGTAGAATTCGGCAAAGAGAATTTTCTGTTTCCACAAGGTGGGGGTTTCCCCACATCTTTATCTTTGAGAGGAACAAACTTTTGAGTAACAGGAAAGTATTTCTCGACAGAAGCCTGTTTGGACAAAGTTTTATTTGGCTCCCTCTTGGGGGGTAAACCCTTCACAGGTTTACTGAGAGATCTATCAGGAGGAAAGTATTTCATAATACTTTTTATTTCAGATGTGTCTTTGGTTGATACTTTAGGAGCGTGTATTTGTGACTTCATACTCTGTCTATTTTGATCATATGTGATTTTATTTAACATCTTATCTAATGCATCAAGTGAGAAATTCGATTCTGTGTTAATATCTAATTCATCATCGGCAGGCTCTGGTTCAATTGCCTTTGGATCTACAAGAACTTTACCCATATCAATGGTATCTACACATGGTTTAGCTGTCTCGGCTGGCTTTGAATCTGCAACAACTTTACCCATATTAATGGTATCTACACATGGTTTAGTTGTCTCGATTATCTTTGAATCTACAACAAGTTTACCCAAATTAAGGGTATCTGCAGATTTAGTTGACTCAGTTTCCTTTGAATCTACAAGATCTTTACAAATATCAGAGGTATCTGGGATGGAACTCTGTATAACAGGCTCTTGACACTCATTTAACAGCTTCTCAAAATCTGAATCTAGATCATCTTTGAACGATTCATTGAACGATTCATCAATCGGTATATTACAACCATCATCTACAATGGCATTGAACATGTCAACGAATATTTCTGATTGTCGTTTCTCTGGAGGACATTCAATATTATCTTTGGTTGAATCCTTGGGAGTGAGATTTTCAACTACAGTAATTTGCTGCTCAGAAACTGACAAAACATCATCAACAAACGGTATTTCAATAGCTGTAACTTCATGGGCATAAGATTGGCTTGCTTCGCATTCAACAGGTGTCTTGACAGGTAAAATATCATTAACAACATTGGGTGGCGGTTCTGAGATAGTAATTGGAGCCGATTCAGTTACTTCAGGTGGAACAATTTGATCAGTGGTTTCTATAACAGAAACATTTTCTTGTGATTCTTCTACAGTGTTTACTACCAAATCACCTGCAGTATGGATGGTAGACGAGTTTTCATTCAACTCAAGTGAAAGAGATTTATTTTGAGATTCATCTTCTGTCGACGCATTGACAATAGTTTCTCGATTATTTTCAACAGGCAATAAATTAATATTGTCAACATTAGCTTTATCAAGTTCAAGACTGACAACTGAAGAATCGACAGACTCATTTTTTTTGTGAATTTCATCAATTACAATAGAAGAATCGGTATCTATAAAATCATCTGTCATTTTAATTTCTTCCGTCACAAAAGATGTATCAGTTTTAGTAGAATCATCTGTTTGTTTGATCTCATTAATCACAGTAGAAGTATCAGTGTTATTAGGATCATCTATCTTTTTAATTTCCTCCACTGCAATAGAAATATCAGTTACAATAGAATCGTTTGTCTGTTTGATTTCATCAGACACAATGGAAGAATTGATAGTATTAAAATCATCTTTCATATGAATTTCTTCCACCATAGTAGAAGAATCAGCAATAATAGAATCATCCATTTTGGGAATATCAAAAACTACAGTTGAAGAACTGACATTGGCAAGATAATCTGTTATAGGGATTTCCACAATCGCAGTGGAAGATTCGGCAACGAGAGGAACATCTGTTTTAGAAACCACATCAACTGCAGAAGTCAATTCAGCAGGAATAGGATTGTCTGTTTTAGAATCTTTGACAACAGTGGTGATAGGATCTGTTTTTGCAATTGAATCATCTACAGTAGACGATTTAGTAGCGGAAGAATCATCATGAGCCTCTTTCTTGAGTGCATTGTTCTCGGCATGCCGTTTGAGAATTGCATCACAAATCTCCATTTGTCTCCTCTCAAATGCAGACATAGGATCCTCGGGTTGCTTTCCTCGATGATCAGTTACAGTATTAAGAATATTAGGATTTAATGCTTCGCACTTTGCATTGGTATCTTTAATTACTGCTAGTGATGAATGTTTGATATCAAGATCGATAATATCAGACGATTCATTGGGGTCATTCAGATGAAGATCATTAAAGTCACTGAATGAAAGTGACCCAGCTATAGAATCATTTGACATATTAAATAATTCATCATAATCGTCGATGGGAACAAACGAAATGTTTTCTGCGACAATGGTAACAACTGTTGGCTGCTGAGGAAGAACAGCATCTTTGCTCAATTCTTTAACAGCTGAGATAGGTGGTATATCCATAACAGGATTGGAGACACCATCAAGCTTATCGAGTGGTGGACAAGATTGTGTAATATTGGTTGTGTTTATAACCTCGGTGTCAGTTGGAGAGGTGCTGGGCGGAAGCGGACCCAATGCTACTTCTTGCCGACGTTTATCCAGCGCCATTTGCTGCTCCGAGCCCCATGTACCAGACGCACCTTCTTCGTCTGAAAATAATATCAGGAGTTTTCTTACAAAACAAAATAGAACAAAAGGGGAAAAATATCTCTTCACAAATTTTATATAAGACTAGAACATGAATATTACTGACAAGATATCTAGTCAAATGTGAAAATTGTTAAAAATATCCTATATATGAGACTATTATTTTCATTTATTTTTACATACGCATTGAAATCTAATCTCATAATTTGTAAACAATGTTCGGTAGATCAACCTCTCACACCCGAATTTGCGTTATTACTTCGTCAGACTCATGGATTAAACGCAGTACGGATGTTTGAAATGCTGGCCGCTGATTCACACAGCTGCACAGCAGTTAAATATATTTAGAATATATGCATTTATTACTCCATTCAATTTTAACACCATCATAATACTACTCTTAAAGCGTGGTCTTGTAGTTTGCCGTTTAGTTTCAAGATATGCCTGAGTATTACTACTGGTATGGCTAAAAAAGTGAAGAATAAAGAATGTCTAACATGATCAATAAATCACTTACCCCCACTTGAATCTCTACAACTGAACTGCTCACTGCTCTCACTCGAATAATCATCGCTATCATCATCGTCGTCGTCATCGTCATCATCATCAGACCCTTCAGAATCTATTAAAGAAAGATATTATAATTTTGTACTGTATTAATTTGGTATGTTAAAGCACAGAGATAGAAGTGTGGATTGATGCGATACATAATTATTTGGACTTCCAAAATTTTCAATGTAGAAATGATAATAATGAATATAGTATCATAAACTGATCAATGGATTTCAATGGCCCATCTGATCCTTAAAATAAGGCACAGTAATAGCGATTATCTATCCATATCTATCTATTTTTACTCTCGAAAAAAGAGAAGTTAAGCAAATGAGTAACAAGCAGTTTTCATAGAAAAACTTAAATTAAAATAAACTCTATTAGGAGTATGTATGTTCCACGTTCGACAAGGTAATAAAAAAAAATATAGATTTATAAAAATAATTACCTGAACACGATTCCATTTTCTCTCTCTTGGATCCATCCTCATCACCAGATGAGCTGTCTTCATCCTCAGCATCACTACCAACATTTTTTTTTATGAATTTCAACCAACCAATATTGATACCAGTGGCGGCCGGTCAATGTGCCATTGGATCAATGCGCTCCTTGTATATGCAGGGGCGGTTATATTTCATGAAATAATATTCTAACATAAAAATTTTACCATTCACTCATTTTAAATTCTTCATGTATTTATTTTCTATATATTTATTTTATTATAGACAATTTTTAATATTTGTTAATGGTATAAATATTATGTTTGAATATTGTTTCATGAAATATAACCGCCCCTGCATATACAAGGGGTGCATTTGTCTAATGCCACATTGACCGGCCGCCACTGATTGATACTGAATAATTATTTGTAAAAGGGAAAAATTTTAAAACTTTTAAATATGTATATAAATCTTTATTACACCGTGGCTTCTAAGAATTTCTGGGAGCATGGTACAGTAGAGCCTCAATATAACCTCGAACCTTTGTATAAAGAAGATGTTTTTTTAAACATCCTGTTTTTGGTATTCATACATGATTCCACATAGCTAGTGAACGGAATCAGTGAATTATTAGCATGTCATCTCACAGCTGCGGCAGTTTTAACATTTGCTAACCGATTTGGTACAAGGTATGTCTGAACATTTTCTTAGCCAATAATCAAGGTATAATAAAAAAAAAAAAATCTCAAAATTAACAAGAAAATTATGATTTTAAATTAAAAATAATGTCTTGTCAGAATCAGAGTATATGGCTTTTAGAGAATCATAAATCAGTATACCTTGTGTCATCAATAGCAACTGAAGTTCCAAAGTTCTTATCCGTCCACTCGTCTTCATCCATCTCGTTGTACTCCTCTTCAGTATCTATCTGGCTTTCGATTTCAATTCTTTCTGGGGTTTGATCTGCGGAAATATCATCAAATTAATTCCTGAGAAGAAATACACCTTTCAATAACCAATTGCATTTCCATTTCACATAAACATGTGAATATCACAAGATTATTTGAAACAAAATAGCAAGATGAATGTATTACTATATTTCAAACCTACTTATCAAAGAAATACTTTGCGAATGATATAATTATTTCAATATCATTTGATTTGTTTAGATTGTTGCATACAAAAACATTGATGTTTTAAAAAGAAATCAAACATATTTATTTACAAAAATTCCTCCTCAAGATTAATACTGTTTAGATTTACAATGTACACATACAACCAAAGATTTGTTAATGTTGACAAATATTTTCTGACTACCTGGTGGACTGAATGAAAATAATTCTATAACCTTTCGGTCACTAAATCTATTTGTAAAAAAATGTCTTTGGCTTGTAGAAGGTAGTCTGAAGTACAAAGTTCTTGCTGTAGATGCTATTTTTACTGTGTGAGCATTACCAATCTAATTATTTAAAATGGAAACAGATGTGTGCATAATGTGGCATAAGGTGAATTACATATACTTACACACAAAATAACACTTGTATGATAGTTAAAGATTCCACTAAAAATAAAAAGAGTCTAGGTTAACCAGGGTTCATCCAGGCGCCTTAACGTACTTCCGAACATAGAATATAACAGCAATAAGAATAAATTGTATTTGTAGCACTGTGTAACTGGTCTTACTATAGTAATTGTTGTCCGGTAGAAAATTAAAATTCTGATATTGTTACCTCTATCAAAGTAGTTAAAGTCTGGTATTGATTCATTTACTGGAGAGGTGTGTGCGTAGACATTCGAAGCTAGGACCGGTACAATATTAACAGGATTGACAATATTTTTGGTTTGCTGAACAGTTTTGCCAAGAAAGCCAAAGTGATGGGGGCAAAAGACGTTGTTCTGGTATCTTCCATCACGATCAAAGGAGTATGACCTATAATAAAAGGTGTTTTTATAATCTTTCAGCATGTAAAAATTAGCTGACTCACTAAAAGCCTATATGCATATCGACGCTTATTCGGCAAATATTTCTGCTTTGCAGCATAATCGTTTGGTGTAAATAAGGTATAAAGTAGAGTAAGAGACATGTGATGTTAGGACAGAATATTAGGTGTTTTTGCAACATCCTAAATATTAATATATGATGGAAGAATGCATGTTTACTAAGAAAGAGTGAGGACTCAAGCAAGAAACATTTTTAGCACACAGCATCAATGGATAAAAAAGCATTTGTAATTATGCAGACATACATTATCCAAAATATGTGAAGTTGATTTCATTACAGGGTAGTGAATATTGTATTTATTGTATTATTATTGATTTACGAAACAATATTTAACTTTTTACCCAATTTTCAAAGGAGCGAAGCAGTGGTGGCACTTGAAGCAACTCTTGTGGAGAATAAGTCCTTCTTCCGGACTGATCCTTTCAACTAGATATACTTCAGTTTTACATAGATGACACATTTCAGCCTTCTTTCCTATGTTCATCTTCAGAGGAACCTTCGGAGTGTGGGTCTGAAATGGGAAAATAACAAAATCACAAGAATAAAAGGAATCAGTACACAAAAATGTGCTAAAAATGATTCAATCATAATAATTTATTAGGGTGATTAACTCAAATTGATTTTGAAATCCAAAATATAGAAAAATTACGTCTATAAAACCTGTAGAATGTATTTAAAAACTGATTAAGTTTTAATTTTTTTTTTATTTAATTGTAAACAATTTATGTCAGGGTGGGATTTCACGGGTTCGAGTCACAGTACGAACAGCGCTTGTGATGTCTAAAAATGTTTGATATCTAAAAATTCCTTTCGACCCTTCCGATCCTTCAATAGCTGAACGTAACAAGAGCGATAAGTTAACCACTAGTCGTGTTCTAGTGTTATCCTTCTATCCCTACTCCTCTTTGAAAAGAAAGGTTGAGTGACTGAGTAATAAACAGTTCTCGTAGAAAAGTTCTGTTGAGATACCTCTATTAGGAGGCCAAATGCTACACATTGAGAGGGAGAAAAAAACAATTTATTATACTCACACTTTGATTCTTTGCGACTTCCTCATCGTCATTCTTTTTGGTGAATTGTCCCGCCAAACTAGCAACTTTGTTTTTTCCCCTCTCCCCCCGTTCAAGAACATTTCCTTCCTTGAGCTGCCGATCGAGTTGCTTTAGTGAAGAATCAATATCGTGGAATTTACCATCACCGGTATCTACACGTTCCGCACCATGTTCTACGATTCTCGTCTGGCGGGCTAAAAACTGAGAGGAAAAAAAATTTAAGAAACACAACATGCAACGAAAAAGACTACCAAAATTATTAGAAACAAGAATGGTTTTACTGAACATGCATTTCATCGCTTAGGACAGTACTTCCCAAACTATTTTACACCAACATCTGAAAAAAACTGTTTTTGTGACCCCTATTAATCACTAACATATTCCCTGCTGACTTGTCGAGTGGTCAACGTCGTTGGCTTAGAACACGAAGGTCATGGGATGAAGCCGGATTACGGATAGTTTTTATGGATTGATTTTTTAATTGAATTATGGATTTCTACTCGAAAGCATGGATGTCTGTGATTTCCTGAATTCCCCCTGCCACCCATCCTATCCTAAAGAAATATGGCATAGCTAAATCAATTAGCTAACCACTAGTCCTGTCCTAGTTCTATTCTCTTATCCCTACTCTCTTTGTAAAAAAACAAGATGTTGAGAAACTGAGTAAAAAGCAGTTCTCGTTGAAAACTTTTCTGTTAAGATATACTCTATAAGGAGTCCATATGCTTTACATTTGGAGCGGACATGGTTAAATAAATAGCAATTCCACATTTGTAAATTACTGAGATAATAGCATATCTTATCTTACTGAGGTGTTTTTAATGATAAATTCCTCTCGATATCCCATAGTATTTTCACAACTAACAATAAAATAAACAAAACTTACAAATTGAAAAGTGAACTATTCTTAACCGTATGGATCTCTACACAAATGCATTGTGTGTGTTAGATCTTTTACTAAATGAAAACAAATTATTTTACATCACTTATTTTGTTCGATCAGCCAAATTTTTAAAATTCAAAATACTATTAGGTCAAATAAAATAGTTTTTAAAATGTGTGGAGTAGATCAGTACAGCACCAAGAATACAATTTTTATAATTCATAGAAAATGATTGATAGTTAAAAAAATTGAATTAACATATCTGGTACCTGTTCTCTATTCCATCTAGGCACTTTCTCCTTCTCGTGAGGAGACGGCCGACCCATTCGGTTCTCATGAATCTTTTTCTCTATTTCCCTGTAATTCCAATCAGTTGTTTCAATTTTTCCTATGGCTCTCATCAGATCTTTGGGCTTTTTGTTGGATGTAGCTGCATTAACCCGAAACTGATCTTCCATATTCTTCACCTTTTTGGAGAAGTCATCGTTCAGAGTTGATTTACCTAAATTCCCTGAAGATTTATCACGGACCTCCTGAAAAAGCATGAAAACAATATATCAATACAAATAAAACAGAAAAACCACATTTCTCGTTTATGCTGACCTTCTGTTTCAGCAATACGAATTGTTTTTTTAAAAGGAATAATTTCATTAGACACACATCCAGTGAGAAAAAATTCTTGATTACCTCAGTTGAATATCAATTAAAGACTTCCCATTAGTGTTTTTGGAGTATAGTTATTTACTAATTCTAGCTCGAAATTATTAAAAATAAAAAAAAGTTTCAACCATGCGAATTCTCCATTAAAACTTGTCAGTAGTAAAAGGTCAACTCTTACATGACTAAATAATAGGAAAATTGTTAACAACAAATTGTCTAATGATTCTTCTCAAAGAGGCGAAACACTATTAACACAATCAGTATAATAACAATGTTATTAAATTAAATTTTATATATATAAATATTATTTTTTTATTGTTATTGTGTAGCAAAACAGTAGAATATGACTGAACCAATATTTTCCTGGCCAAATGTTAGTGTATAACGGATGAAATTATTATATTATCTTCAATAGGTCTCACCTCTAATAATATTTGAGTTTCGCAAATTTGAGACAACACTTACATTTATGAATATTTATTCAATTCACACACACAGAAACATCTAATTAATGTTTAGATGTATAACAACACAGCACACCTAAAAACATGCACAATGAAAGCTAAACTCAATGCAATTCTAAATGGTATTCTGTGGAATACTATCATTTACGCATTTAACAGATAACAAAATACAGTACACGTCAATCTGCATGTTTATTTTTGTTATTAATTGCACAACAATTATAAAGTAATGCCAATATTTATGAAATAATCATCTCAATATAAAGCAGTGTTTTCCACACCTTCATTACATATATCGCCCGCTGTGGTCTAGTTGATAAGAGCTTGGCTCTACCAACAAGGCCGGTTTGGGTTCAATTCCCGGTAAGGTCAACGTCATGTTTGAATTATTGAAATTTGAGATCTATGACATGGGTATCTGCAATGTCAATTCTCTTTGAATGACTTTGAAAAACTTTTTGAAAAACATATCAAGTTTATCTCATATGATCTTTCTTTAAACTTCAAAATACTTGCGCATTGGCATTAGCTGTAATGCCAAGTATTATTATTATTAAATAAAATTTTAATTAATCTATAAAAAATCTAGTTTTTAACATAAAACGTTTCAATTTACCTGGGTGAAGGATCAAAATCATAAAAATGAACTGAAAACGTAATATAAAATACGACACTTATTAAGAAGGAAAGAGGGGTTTTTTTCTGTATTTAAACTTTTTTCGTAAGGAGGAGGGTAACTTATTTCAGATTGTCCGTCCCTCTTCACTTAAATGTCAATTTTTAGTAGTTCACTTTACCTTTGATGTAATTTATTATTGTATTAAAGTTATTCAATTACCAACAAATTATCTACAGTAAATCATCTCAAGATAAACTATATAAATAAGTATGTTTATATGAATATAATATACGTATAAAATGATTTATCAAAAACACATAAAGCACAATTGATTATTTTCAGCCCTTGTAACTTCAGCCCACTAAGACTGTATTAAAAAGGCTCGCAAAGACAATCTAGTGTCGCATACTTTAATTTATCATTTGAAAAACTATAACATAGATTTTTGGTGGTTATTAATAAACTACATGGACTTTTATGCAATACATAAAAGTTTTCATCAATAGATCCTCTCTGTAAGACTTATAATTTTAAGTACAAAGTAAAAGCACTCTGAAGTAAAAAGCAAAACAAAAAGACATTTCTTGAGATCTTTTAACAGCGCCTATTAAAACCAGAGCGCTGATCTATTGGTGCAATCTAATGATAGATTTGCACTATGGGACTAAAAGGGTTAAATTAAAACGTATTTAGTCATTTGAATACATTTTTTTTTATTATACCATGTCCGCTCCCAATGTGGAGCATATGGACTCCTAATGGAGTTTATCTCAACAGAAGTGTTTCTACGAGAACTGCTTATTACTCAGTTGCTCAACTTCTCTTTTTCCAAAGAGAGTAGGAATAGAAGGTAAGGGCTAGGACAGGACTAGTGGTTAGCTAATCGCTCTCGATACGCCCCGTACATAGGATAGGATTGGTGGGAGGGGGGAATTCAAGACATCACATACATCCATGCCTTTGAACAGAAATTCATAAATCAATTGAAAAATTAATTTATAAAACTGCCCGTACTGGGATTCGAACCCGTGACCTCCGTAGCGGTAGCCGACGACGTTGACCACTCGAGCACACATTCGGCAAAAGAAAATATCAGATTTTTTTCTGGTTAAAATAAATAACACCACAGTAAACAAATGTTAATCCAACAAACAACAGCAAACTTGTAAGTCAATTTGAAAATGCATTTTTTTATTATTCAAACGATATCTATCACATCATCAAATCCATCCAAGGCTTACTGGGTTCATCAGTTTCTCCAGGTTTTTGATACGGTCGTCCATGTTGATGGTGTTTTGCCTATACGAAATTAGATCGGAGTCTTCCAAGGATGAAAATCCGGGAACGTTATCTTTGGAATTCGTGTGCAGCATGTGTACACTTTTCAAATGCTGTTGTCTTATGAACAGTATTCTCAACAGTCTTCTGTTGTATTTTTCCTCATCGTCCAAACTTTCTTCAGGCTCTTCTTCAAACATCTTTCTACGCAGCTCCTGAATCCACCATTTTAGCAAGTATTTAAGACCATCATTTAATATCACACGAAAATATTGAAAGTCGGTTGGTAAAATGACATTTCCTTTTCTTACAAATACTAAAAGCACGATAAGCAATAATACAACAATCTCACAAAGATAAATAGGCTCGAAGACTATAAATAAGTAATTAATCGATGACATTAACATCAATTAGAGATAACACTGAAATAATGATACAAGAAGTCGCTTGAAAAAAACGTAGGTTTGCTTGAATGTCATTTCGATAATGATTTCAATGAATATATGTTAACCCTTTGAGTGATAACGTGTGTTAACTGTTACATTGAATATTATCATTTGCCGGGATTGTAATTTTGAAAAGTTTTTTATATTTAAATATTAAACACATGTCATGTATTAATGAAAAAATATGCGAATACTTGGAGGAAATATCTGCGCCCAAATTGGAAGGTCCAGATTTTTTTTTAAAAATAAATGTCATTAAAAAAATAAAACAACTTTTTTGTACGAATTTCAAATGATAATAATGCACTGATTAATAATAAATGCACTGATAAATTCTCATCTATATTAAAAAAGTTTCGTTTTATTTGTTGAATATAATGATTTTCCACCAAGAATTGACAGTTACCACCCTTAAAATGATAATCTATTGAATTATGATATCCACTGTGGAAAGGAAAAAGGACGTAACCGACATATCAAATTTTACAGGAGGCGCAAAAAACGTGTTTTGATGATTTGGGGCCATATGCAAATTATGAATTATACACAACCTTGAAGTGCACGGAGAATTCTAAGATGGTGTTTAATTGACATAATCTAATATTAATTAAAGGAATTTTCTAGGGAACACCTTTATTTGAGTCTTTTTTCTTTGTTTTAATTTTTTACAAGGTCATCTTTTTCAAACTTAAAAGCTAAATTTAGATACTAATTCGGCATTTGCAGCTTGCATCCTTTTGATAGAACATATAAAAGTTTGATGCATTGTGATTGTCGAAAAAAAATCTGTGGGTTACGTCCTTTTTCCTTTCCACAGTCGATGTTGCTTTTCTCATTTCATATACTTAAAATTTACAATGATTGTCAATCATTATTTTTTTACAATCTTAGCAAATAAAAACAGTGTATTCCCTGCTTATTTTTTTTGAGGCATCATTGAAAATGATAATTCTGGGTTCTACTCTAGTTCTAATGTAGTTTTAAAAACATTAGTCTGAGTTCAATATGAAAAAGGATAGTGATATTATGAACCAATCTGTTCGCTGCATTTAGGGTAAAAATCACAGCATCTGTGCAGTATACTTGCGGAATCTAATGTGATCAATTTTTAGAAGCTTTTTCTTTATTTATACTACATACATCCCCTTTTTTCTGCACACTATAATGCACGCACAACATTGCTACCCTGAGGAATACTACACCCTGGATTAGGGGGCGAAGCCGTATCTGCTGGAGATGGATACAATCTTGAATATCCTTAGTATTCAATTAATATATTAAAATAAATAGATCAGTTTTCATTAAAATACTTACAACAGGTGTTCCGACATATTTAGATGAACCGGTGTGTGATGATGTTCTATGCTTTCTATTTTTCCTACGGGATTCAGAGTCGAGAGTGTTTCTCCCAGTTCCAGCACCTAGAAAACATTATGGAAAGAGTCATGAAATAATACACTTTAGTTTTAATCAGTATTTTTCAACCCTTTTACACCTGCAAACCATTAAAAATACAAGAGATATTTTGCGGATAACCAACGCAAGAATAGAAAATATTATTTATATCTACAAATAGTTCATTTTGCCATGCTTCATTTGCCATTGCCTGCGTTCACCTTTTGTAAATTAAAAACGAAAATAAAAGGTAAATACGTTTAGCTGTACGGGTTTTCGAAGATGATTACTGGATTATTTGTATAGGAATTTTTATTTGCAAACCGATTGAAAAAAAAAAAAAAATTGAGAAACACTGGTCTAAATAGTAGGTGAAAACGGATTTATAACAATATAGTTCCCAATTTGAAAACAATTCATAATGCACCACAGGTTCAGACCACCTCTTAAGACATAGGGATTTTTTATATCTGATTTAAATGATGTAGCCAAAGATACTACAATGTTGATAATTTTTACCTGCATTGTTTGATATAACAGTTGCCGGATCTAGAATGGCGCTGCTCTTGCTAGAATGCCTAGTCTTCTCTGGCTCAGGAGATTCCTAAAATTAAATTGTTCGATTTTATTCAAAATAATAAAAAATTATGCAATTCATTGCTTTATCATATTATATATAAAAATTTTATGTTGAGATATATTTTTCAATCAACACTCAACTCAAATCAGAGGAAATTATGCCTGATTAATTTTTGAAGAAATAGTGTATTTTATATCTGTTTGGTTTATTTTCTTGTATTTTAAATATGAAAATACCTAATTAAATCGAGTGAAACATTTATTTTGTTTGAAACACTTAATCAAGGCTCGTATTTTTCCCGTCAGAATTTATATTGGTCATAATATATCGGTCAGTGTAAATAGTCATAATTTAAATGAAATTAAAAAAAAACCTAACCTAACCAAAATGGTTATAAAATATTCTGACCGTGTAATATTTTTATTCTGATCAAAAATTGATTAAAATTCTGACCATTTAATTTGTTCCGCTTCATTAATGCCAAATTACAGATTTGGCATTAATTAATAAATAGTTGTTTTTAATTTCAAATACTGTCGATATATATATTGTGCGTAAGATGAATTTTGTTATACTCCAAAATTCTAATTATTTTTTTTTATAATTATACTATAATAAATTAATTAAAGACTTAGTAAGTTGTAATCATACATTAATCGAGGAGTGCTAAGTGTTAACAATGAATTTCTGTGTGATAAATTCGCCAATAAAAAGAGCCAGCCTAGCCTTATGACAATATTTCCAAATGAACTGAAACTCACACTTTTTTTTTTGTGCTTAGCATACACCTCACTTGTTCTACATAGTTTATTTACCTTCTGTTGTAAGAGTTGGTATCAATATCAATTCATGTGACATGACATCCAGCTTGGTGAATTGTGCAAATATCAAATTCAAAGTGACTACATAACTTCAGAAGAGTGATTAAAAGCATCAGATGCGTTATGATAAAATCGATAAATGTCTTCCAATGAAAATACTAAGAGAACAGCCGTTTTTGAATGATTTGAGTATCTATGATAACAAACATGAAATTAATCTAAAAAAAATGCCTCTCTTATAAAAATATGTCAAGGGCTAGATCAGGCGTGGGGAACCTGGCGGCTTTTTAGCCATTCTGTAAATTTTTGTGAATTCATAAATTCCCAAGATTTTGGATTTGAAAATGCCTGGAAGACCTAAAAAAAAAAAGGTGCCACGCTGGTAATTTTGGGTAATCCGGAATTTCTGGGCTTTAGAAATTAGCATGAAATTGTTTCCGGCCAAAGATTCTCTAAGTCAATGTTTACTGCGGCCTTATGTCGAATCAGATAAATGAATGCGGCCTTTAGAGAAGAAAAAGTTCCCCACTCCTGGGCTAGATTATCATGTGAATTGGTGTGGACTCTATGCACATTTAACATATCACATGAAAATATGGTCCTGGGAC
Organism: Himalopsyche anomala; assembly: GCA_031772345.1. NCBI lineage: Eukaryota > Metazoa > Arthropoda > Insecta > Trichoptera > Rhyacophilidae > Himalopsyche > Himalopsyche anomala. Next base: position 3,792,794 of record CM062844.1, on the reverse strand, counting down.
TTAACTTACCATTTTTTTGTGCTTCATCACAGGTATTTCTCCTTTAAAGTTTTGATAAATTTGTGACAGATACATAACCATTGTAGTAATATTAGGGACGTCGGAGTTTACCATCTCTTGTGCAGTCATAACAGGTGATATTCCTATAAAAGATGAATCATCCATAAACAAAAGAGTTTTCTGATACATATTTTATAATTATTTTTTAATGTAAATCATGCATCGTATTAAAGACTGGTAGATGAAAAGGGCAGCCAAAGCTGTTGACAAAAGAAGGCCCATTTATTGCAACAATTATCGCAAGGAATGAGAATAAGACAATCATCAAAGTGTAAGGATCAGTAGTCAGATTTTTTTTTATCAATATTAATGAATTATTTATTTTTCTTACCTAGTTGTTTCAATAGTTGAAAGGCAATTTCATTGTTTTGTACAGGGTTTGTGAAATCTATAACTGAAAAGTCTATCAGGTCTGGTCGGTAAATATGAAGAACTGCACATAATACAAGACCATCTTTGAATGAGGTTGTTAAGTTTTCCACCTTGATTGTATTGAACAGAACAAGCTGCTTTTTAAACCACGACAGCAAAGTATCGTGATGAACCAACGTTTCTAGAAACAAAAAGATTTAATAATTACAATAAAAATTAATTAGGAAGCATTTGATACAATAATACACTAATAAACTCATTCACATTAGTATTATATTCCCTAAATACTGTTTTTTTCTTATCCTTTTGGCTGCCGTAGAAAAAGTATGTCTTTACCTAGAACGCCAGCTATAAGTTGCAATTATTAATTTAATTTGTAATTGACGTGATAACTCGTTTCTGGCATGTTGAGCACGAAAATTTTTACAAGATATCTCATCCAGTTAAAGTAGGTACATATTAAAGTATTTCATGAAATAACTTCCTTTACCATCGACATTTTATTGAGCTAAATTCGTAAATTTATAGAAAAAAAATTATATGATTTAAATCATTATTTTATTCTTACAATATATCTTTGCTATCACGATAAAGTAAAAAAAAATAAATAATAATATGGTATTATAAAAATATGTCAAAATGACAAACAATAGCATGAAAAAAATCATTGACTATAAAAACAATCAATTATCGTAATTATCAGGTCAAGATCAGGTTAGCCAATAATTTGGTGTAGTAATAAACAAAAAATTATAGGCATATTTCACATTTGTGAAATGATACCAAATGGGTTAAATTAATAAATAACTATGTGATTTATTACCTCGTTTCCTCTTTTTGGTGGGTATTTGAGGCACCAACTCAATTTGGTCAACATTTTTGAAGACATTGGGATTGTCACTATTATAAAGATATAAAATTTGATGTATTCCTACAGCAGCTTTGTTCAGGGCCAGATATCTGGTGGTTGGATCCACAGTATAATGTACCAAGTCAGGGTTTAGATTTTGAGGAGTTGTTTGGGCTGAAATGATAATTTTTATATTCATTAATCTAAAAGTAAAAAAAAAGTATTCACTATTTGATGAGTAAATATTATTTATAATTCAATATCATTACAATATATCGACTGTGGAAAGGAAAAAGGATGTAACCCACAGTTTTTCAAAACAGGCTTTTTTCGATAATCAAAAGTATCAAACTTAATACACGTTCTATCAAAAGGATGCAAGCTGCAAATGCCGAATTTGTATCTAAATTTAGCTTTTATGTTTGAAAAAGATGACCTTGTAAAAAATTAAAACCAAGAAAAAATACTGAAATATAGGTTTTTCCTAGACAATTTCTTTAATTAATATTAAATCATGTCAATTAAACACCAGTTTAGAAGTCTCCGTGCACTTCAAGGTTGTGTATAATTCATAATTTGCATATGGCCCAAAATCATCAAAACACGTTTTTTGCGCCTCCTGTAAAATTTGATATGTCGGTTACGTCCTTTTTCCTTTCCACAGTCGATATGTATATCAGTCTTGATTTATACGTCTGTTAGTCTATTTATAATAAATATGAAAATCATTTTTATTTTAATATTGTAAAAGTAATATTGTATTGTAAGTTAATATGTACAGTTTGATATTTCTTATTTGTAAGCCAATAAATAGTAAAGATTTTGAAATTTATTTTCAGTTCACAATGTAACTATTGTCCAATTCTTATTTGTAAAAAATATTAAATACATTTTAGTAAATATTTTGACAGGTGGAAGATTTATACTTGTTTAGGAGTATCAATAATATTAAATAATAAAATATTTACCTAGAATCCTATATATAGATTCCCTCTCGGCAAGTACTGCCAATGGATGAAGACCCATTCCCCAAGATCTGATGGCCCAGCAAGCATCAAGTGATGACAAGAACCCTCTGGCACATCCAGAACCGGTAGGCCAAAAAGGTTCAAGCAAGCTATCGCCGACGAGACAAACCAGCAGCTTGTGATTGTTTCTTTCCAGTACTTTGCTGGCATTTTCCGCAGCGAACATCGATGTGAAATCAAACACGGCAACATCGGGCTGGCCGTAATGGTTGACGGCAAATTCTAAATCCGGCAGACCAAAGTCCGTGGAGTATCCGGCTGCGTCCAATGCGTATGCCCGTAACGCAGGATAGTTGATATTTTCTCGCGATAGCAATTTGGCTGTTTCTGGGTAATCCTGGTAATCAGGCGAACACACAAAATCATCTGGACGTCAAAATCTTGGTATAATCGTGAATACATTCATAAATAATAATAAAAATAGTACTAGTTTTACATTACAAAACTATTTTTTAAAAATTCCGCGCAAACTCATTCCCAGAAATGAAACATAACAATCAAATTGAATTAATGTTGTATTCTTCCAACAATTGCTTCAATAGTTAGCTTAAAAAAGAATTAGATATAAAATAATGAAAATAATATAAAAATTATTAGTCGCGCTATACTGTTATGCATAAAAATAATATGTTTCATGCGTTTAAGGTTACCATGGGCTAAAATAGGAAAACTGCCCGGAGGTGGCAAAAAGTTTTGATTTGTAAAAAAAATGTCTGATCGTTGGTCAAAAATAATTTGAATAGCTTTAATTAAGTTAAATTAACAGTTATATTTTTGACCACTAGCAACTTCTTTCAGTTTGGAGTTTGGGTGCAGGCAACGCAACGCAAACACATACCCGCATCATATTCATTCAAAAGTGAGGTGCCTAGAATTTTGAGAGAATTATAATACTTTTTGTGTGGCATGATAAAAATCTGGTCTCAAATGAAATCAGAGCAGAGTCCGATATTATAAGCTCTTAAAATCCAATCAATCTGTCAGATGGTAATCCTGGTTGTATTTTCTAGCCTGAGCGCAAATAAGTCCGAAGTATTACAGTGTAGCTACTAATTAATCAATTTTAGATCACCCTCCATTCCCTATAGACACATTTCCCCCCTTCTTTTCCTCTGCCTAACATGACATCCTTAATAAAATCATATAATCTTCTTTGATGAAAAATTACTAATTATATATGACCAATATAAATATAAAAATAAAGGCTATCCAAAATCTTAGGATTGGCCCCTTTTATGAATACTCTCAGTATGATAAATAAAAAGTGCAGTGACTTATATGGTAATATATGTATTTATATACCTAATTCATGATTGATTCACCTATTTCTTTAATTACTTCATGAAACACATGATCAAATAGATGTAATCATTTAAAATGTTATTGCTAATATTACGGTCTAAAAGAGATCATTGTTTTTTCGGATATACATATACAAAATCTATAAAATCAAATTCATTAGTAAGAACTTCAGCCAGTAGATGTCATCGCAAATTATCAAAGAAATACAATCCGCTCGTTGTATTCGGCATAACACTAGAATCACGCGCACACGCAATGCCAATAATATAATAATAAACATCATAGTAGAAAAGACAAGGATCTTTACCTGTAACAATACATTTCTTTCGATAAGACTCTGTTTTTTGGCTGTCATGACGAAGTAATGTGTGTCATCTTTGTAATATACAATATTCTCTAAGTCAATTGAAAATTCCTTTTTCAAATCTTTAAAAAACTGTTGGTTGAAGATAAACGCTGTCCCGCTAATTTCTTGAACCTGAAGTACAAAAAAATCATATCAAATCAAAGAAATAAGTTGAGTAAATAAATAAATGTGCAATTAAAGATATTTTTCTCTTTCTTTGGTCATATTAACTCTCTATAATGAACGTGTAGCCAATAACGCGGTGGCCATTAATGTCTCATGAGCAATAATACAAGAGTTACAGCAACCAATACTGTGTTAAAATTAATGACAATTGGCGATGGAAAGTGGATGAATCTGCACTAAGACTCCAAGTCGATGTGACCATTCAGTCAGACCATAGGACTAGACTGACGTGTGAAATTACTTCATACCATTTGTTCATCTCTGGAAATTCTTGAAGGATGTGTTTAAAGTTGTGTATATACTATAAAACAGCCCATCAATATAAATGGCATTTGATTCAGTCAGAGAACAGCCGTGTATCCAATTCCATCGAGATGTGTATGAATTTAATTGAAAAATATTTTCTTGAAAATTCACCATTTATTTTAAAAAATATATTATATTCTTTTAATATAAGAAATAATAAATACTCACGCTTGCTTCTTCTTTAGAATGCCTATTGATAAAATTGGCAGTAATGGCAATAGCCAGCCTGCCTCTAAATTCCTTTCTTTTAAAACCGGGCAATGTGTTTCGTTTGCCATCGGCACCAATCAAAACATCAAATTCATAATGGCTAACGGGATGGTCGACAGGCGTCACCGATACTTTCCATCCATTTTCTGAAACAATATGCATGCACATGTTGAATATTTTTTGTGATAAATATTTTTTTTGGCATTAGAGCTAATAATTACCAATCGGCTAGATATTTTGATATTTTTAGATCACATGAGATAAGAAGATTGTAAAAAATTTAAGTCGCTCGAGAAGAAAAAATATAGTCAACTATTTGCTCTAGTAGTAGCTCTTACCTGAGGACTACAGCACATCATGCTTTAAGCAAATTCATTGGACGCTCCAAACATTCATACAAAGATTGTATGAAAGTTCACAGCGCTCTAAGAAATTGTTTTGAGCAGCGATTTCCAACCTGGGAGGCGTGGACTATTACAAAGGGAGGCGCAAGCAGTCAAAAATATTTATTTACACTTTAAAACGTATCTTTATTACTATATAAATTAAAAGATGGGGATGTGCGAAGATATTTTTTAGTTAAAGGGAGGCGCAGAAACATAAAGGTTGGGAACCACTGCTTTAGAGTGTAACGTTTTGTATCCTCGGGTTAGTGCTTGACCACTCTAGTTGAAAAAAAATCTTTGCAGTAATTATGTTTATTTGAGTGGTAATTTTTATATTTTACACATTTATAATGTTGATATGAGAATATCGTTAAAAATTTCAAATCTAAATTTGAGAATTAGCTTCTAATTCCCTAATGTATAAAAAATTCTATGAAATAGTGCATACTTACTTTCATTTTCTAAGGGTTCAATCAAATTTTCAAAACTAACACCTTCGTGGAACTCCACGCCTAACAACAAAGCAACCTTGAGTAAAATATGCTGCAATTGTCTGATGCTAATGTGATCAATTGAACCTGCACAAAATTTTCCTAAAAACTTTTTTGCTCCTATATTTCTTAAGTCCTCAATGACAAATGGCCATAAATGTAGCACATTATTTCGGGACATCCTGTCTCGTTTTTCTATTACGACCTGAAATTAAGCACAAGATTTCAATTAGTATATTTTTACGATATGTTTCGTTAATAGATAAAATTCTGACTTTTATTGAATAGAATTTTTTTTCAATATAGGTATGTACTTGATTAATATTTTATTATTTATAGATTGATTTTCATGAGTCGATGTTGATAAAAAAAAATCAACATTTGATACCAGAATACTCATTTGTATATTACAAATTAATTACAGGACCTGGCCAGGTGCCTATTGTCATTAATTAATCGACTTCTTATGATTCATTAGTTAGCCATTTTAGCTGCAGTGTCAACTTTAATGTATCGTGCAAAAAACAATATCATAGGTTGTTTTATGTTTACTATATAAATGGCTTTCATATTATATTTTGTGAAAGTTTGCACCAATACATCGTCTGTGTGAGGTTTTTCAGCACAACTTAAATGCAACGATAGATCGGCAGAATTAATAGGGTTATTTTTTTTATGTAAAATAGTCAAGGGAAAATTGAGATATAGATGAGAGGAATATACATATAAGTTTGTGTTGATATACAATGTTTTAAGCTACTAGCTGCCGGGAAAGTTCTCAATACATCTATGCAAAGAAAATAAAAAGATTGATAATAAGACAATTACAAATTGCTCAACTGTCTACCAACTGTAAAAACTGCTTTCAAAAATACAATGAGTCAGTGGTGGTCGAATTTTGACTAGTGCTAGCAAATTATGCCACAATATTACTGTGGCTGAAGTGTGGGTATAAAGTTTTTTACAGTATTATATATGAACGCAATGCATACCACTTTAGCGCCGAGAAGTTGAGCGTCGATAGCGGCTCTCATTCCACAAGGACCAGCACCGATTATAAGAACCCTTGTGTTGGGGCACACCTTTCCTTGATTGTATATCTTAGAATTATATTTCATATCTAATTTGCGGAAAATAGCTTGGGCCTTCCATGACTTTATAAGTCTTGACTGAAAGAAACAATGGAACAAAGAAAATTCTAATTAATTATTCATTCTGTAACAAACACAATAAGCAATCTTAAGATATAATCATTCACAATAAATTGATTATGATGCATAATATAATAAAAAAACAAAATAAGAAATGGTCTTCACTTCACTTCAGTAGGTACTCTTCAATTTAAAAAAAATTATAACTTTGATTGTACATGAATAATAAAGTAGAGTTGCATGATTTAATAAGTGACAAACCTTGAGTGATGGGTAGAATTCTGATATAACAGAAGGTTTTATTTTGATAACATTGCATATTTCCCTATATAGATTTAAGATTTGTTTCATAGTACTGGCTCCACAGAACCGCTCAAAGATTTCGACAGCCATCGCATCCTGCTGGCTCGTTGGCGCGATCATATTTGAATCCATTTTTGATTATGACTGGAAACAAAGAAAAAACAGCATAAATAACATTTCAATTATATTTTAAGTTAACTAAAAGTAAGTCTGATTAATGATAAATATTATTCTTAATTTCATTTTATAATTGCAAAACGTACTACTTCCAAAATGAGCAATATAGAGTTAGTTATGCAGATAGGGTAATTCAAGCCTAATGAATCGACAGGTCCTATTAGTTTTGATATAAAATGTCTAAAAGACTGTTGTTTTCAAATTGAAAATCATATTTTTATCCAAATGTTATTTTTGTTTGTGTTATTTGTAACAGTTTATGACTATTAAAATATTTGACTTTGGGAAATAGTACGTTTTACATTATAACCCCAAAATTGCAAAGCACTGCTATATAAAACACATTTTGATCAATAAATTGTAGGTAAAGATTTTTAAAGGAAATACCATTCAAGTGACTAGTATTTGGCCAAATTACAAAACATGGTTAGTAAACCACTTCTTCACTCATTCGCCAAACACAATCTATCTCTTCAGGCCCAAAATTTCCACAATTAATTCGGCAGCGATAACATGAAAGTAGAATACAATATTATTTATTCCAATATTCTTTTATGTACCGAATATCCAGTGATGCATGTATATATATGTATGGGTGGTTGTGTGAAGTCCAACTGTTGTATATATAATATATGGGATAGGAAGCGGACATGTTAAATATTCAATAAGATATGAATAACAAAGCTATAATAACTAATTGCCACTGCACAGCCATTATGTATTAGAGTTTTATTCAGGAATCTAGGATTCAAATTAAGGAATATAAATTTGCATATACACCCGATCCTCTTTTTGCATGGCAGATATGTTCCAAAGACAGTCGACTACCCATGCATAAAAAGATGAGGTGTCCATACACATATAGTAGTTAGGTTCCATTAATTAAAATAACTCTTGAATTTATTTATTTTTCACACAAAAAAAATATTTTCATGCTACACAAGAAACATAAATAATATAAAAGTAATAAATTTACTTGAATAATATTAATGTTATTTATTTTTTATGTTTACGTTCATATATAGGGGACAGGGCAACGCATTTTTTTTTTGATAAATATGTACATACACACTTATCTTTATTTTTTTTAAACAATGTTAAAGCAAAAAAAAAGGATCGGATGTATTTCATCCCTTACGTGTCAGACTGTTATTATTATTGTGTTGCATACTAGTACAGTATTTACGATTAATTAATGCGGGATTCTTTTACATTGTTCTTATGGGTGTTTGGCCGGGACTATGAAAAATAAACGATCCATGCGGGAAAACGAACAATGCGAGGACGGTAGATCGGGGTTCCACTGTATATATGTATACCATCAGATCATCTTCAGTCACCCCAGCATGCAATGTCAACACTTTGGACTATTTTGTTTGAATACACATCATTAAATATATTTTTTTTTTTTAAATCGAACCGCTCATTTTTCACGACTCCCGACTCCACAGCCCAGCATTTAACGCTTGTGCAGTAATTTATGCTGTTTTAAAAATAACAAAATTGACACCACTTGAATATAACATTTTTTTTTAGTATGATGAGAAAAAAATCAAAATAAAGTGACTATTTATCAAAAAGATTGTAAAATATTTAATAAAGATGGCCAACTCTATGATGTCCATATTATCGAAGTGAAACAATAAATACCGCTCAGTCGGAAACACTTGTCAACTTTCGTTTCGGAAACGCGACATTGAAGAAATGATCGACTTGTATGGGCATATCTCTTATCTGACGACAAATTGTCGCGGCGTAGCTGATCACCGCCGTCACATCTGCGACTCGCTACGCTTCTCTTTCGTACACCTGCCGTCAGCGTCCGCGCCCCTTCTCACCTACGATTTACGCGCATCGCGTTTACGATGACTGACCGTGCGGTGCCCAACCATCAGCCCGCAATCCACAAGCACCAATAACAAAAAGTGTTGCATTTCAGGTCATTCCGAAGTATTTTTAGACATATAATTAAGAATTATGACCATAGTAGCATTACACTAAAAAAAAAATGTACTAATTGAACATGATTTATTTTATACCAATACCGATTTCGTTTACGGTGAGAATTATCATCGGTTGATCCCCAATAAAATAAATAATTAATAAAAATTAAAAACACTTATTTGGTATATTATTTCATTCAATTTTAACTAAGTATATTGAATTCATGCATAACACATAATATCAACTTGCCAGAGTCAGATAAACAAAATATTAAACGGTCATAATTCAAATAAATCAGGCTCGCGTGGCATACGAGTGATTATCTGACCTACATACCTCAGTAAAAACAGTACAAACATATAATATGTATACTTTTAAATTGTATTATTTACCTCAGCCGATTCACATTTCAATCTAGGATAAAGTTTTAAGTAAAAGTAATCACACACAATTATACTTAAATCATCTACTATGATCAAATCCACTTTTTTATTATTTTCCGGTAAAAAATAACTTCTTTTTCATTATCTATATGAAGGGAATCTTTAGACATCACAAACACCCATGCCTTCGAACAGAAATCGATCGAAAAAATCCTGTTTAAAACAGTGAAGTCCGGCACGAAAGCCCACAACGATAACCGTTGCGCTATAGGACCCGACATGAATTTTATTATTTAAAAAATAAATAATAAAAAAAATCGTCAGTAAATTGCCATCCCTAGTTCCTATAAATAATTGCCATCACTGACACGTGGTCCACAGTTTGAGGACCACTAAGCCGAACTGCGTGCATTAAAATGTGAACAGTGGGTGTATGTATGTATCACGTGTCGAAAACGTGTGGAAAAGAATGTTCTGTAAAGAAAACTTATTTTTTATTCACATTACTATTACTATGGTAGGCCTACATTACAAAAAAGAAAGGGTCCTGGACTTTCACTCCATCGAAAAAGCGTGGATTGTATTAGGGATATAAAGATTTTAACGAAATGGTTCGTATGTAATTTGTATTTGATTTGCTTGCAAAAACTAGTACACAAGAAATAATGTCTCTATCTTTGGCTCAAGGAAACGTGTGAGATAAGTGGGGTCGCAGACAAATGTTCTTTTTAATTGCGATAAAACGACAATACATTTAAAAAAAAAAACGCATCCCATTATTTATTTCAATTCAGGCTTTTAGAGTCATCATTTTCACTTGCTCAATCCGGGGGCTAAGAATCACAAGGGCGAAATTATTATACGAAACAATGTTTATGGAGAAAATGCAGAAACGGTTTTTTGACTTAAGTAATTTTAGATTGAAGACAATATTTAGCCACAAAAATACAGTTGAAAGATCAAAAGTTTGCGTTTATTACTATTTATATTGTTTGGAAAATAGTATCGTACCTAAATTTGAATCGTTCAAATTATGTACATTCACACAGATTTTGTCACTAACGACACGGGTTTCGCCTTTTGGCAACTTCAGGCGTTCAAGTGCACGGATGAACTGAACTGACAAAATCTGTGTGAATGTACATAATTTGAACGATTCAAATTTAATATTGAAATTCCATCAAGCATCTTCAGTCGAAATCTTAAATTATATCGTACCTATGTTAAATTACTGAATAAAATAAATAGTAGATTTTTTTGTAGTTTTGCCATTGTGACCTTAATCCTTCGAATTGTCGATATAATACATTCAATTGAAAGTATTTACTCGCATAGCGAAACCGGTAATACTTTGTAACTACTATGCATGTGTTTTAAAATTGTATAACGGCCTTCCTCCAAGCGCTAAAAATAAATATGATATCATTTATTTCTTATTATTTGCAACTTAAATAAAACGCACATTTACCACAAAATAAGAATGCAATCTAAAAAAATGCATTCTTTAAAAAAACAATATCACAATCATATGTTTTTAAGTTTCAAGTGTTTACAGATGAAAACGTCGCCAAGATTATGGCGATCTATCCATCCCATACAGCAAAATACATTTGTAATTGTAGTGAAGTATTTTATTTACATAAATAAATATGTTAGCCCCCTTTGGGTTAATTTATTTATGTTCCCCGACTGATGATTCAACCGCTATTCTATTTAAGGTGTAAGAGAATTATATTACAACGACTGCCATATTTCGAATTTAATTTTAACATTTGCAACTTGCAAAATGTCACGTTTTGTGTAACAACACAGTGGGAATGTATATTCAACCTAGATATCTACAAATCGATATTCGATGTTCCCTTATGTAAACCTGCAATTATAATACTTAAAAAAATCAAAAGATATCACACGACTCATGTGTTTACCTTACAGCTTACGTTGTCACTTATTCACAATTGTATTGGAAAGAGTCAACAATACACTTAATATCTACCAAACTAGGTTTGTAAAGTTAAATGGTATCTTAAAAAAAATATGGACTCTGATATTGATTTAAGAAATCATTTTTTATAACTATGCATTACTAAAACGTATTAAATATACAATATGTAAATAGCTAATATTTGACACGCCGTCGTAATTATATTTCAAAATATTTCAAATTATATAACTTCAAGTATAGTTGAAACTTACTTTGTATTAAAATAACATAAATTTCATTCCCGATAATAAAAGTGTCTTATTTCGATATCACTGACTTCGTGGTCTGATAACCAATGGTATCTTAGCAAAAATACACCAGTCGTGAGTCGTGACTTTCCTCTGAAGTCGAAAATGGGTTTAAGGGTGTCAGAATAAATCCCGTTAGAAATAGTAGAAATGTATCATTAATATCCCTGATGACATAAAAAAAGATATTACATACCAACGAATCAAAATAATCATACACACAATATCAAGAAGTTTCATATTCCTATGTGGGGATTTCAATACCGGACGAATACATCAATGCCGAAATTTTCGCAATTCTTATAAATTACAAATTCTTGCAAATATCAATACCAGTGAAACAAAACGTTTAGATAAAACAAAAAAGGGCCAATTAGGATTGCAATGGAATGGGAGTAAATCAAAATCATTAAAAAACATATATATGTATGTATATCATTATCATAAATGAGTGTTTTTCATAAAAAAACAAAACTAATGGTTTCTTTATTACACAAAAGACATCAAGGGCACCCAAATATTAGATAGTACCTAAATAACTAATGATTGAGCTTTTGTCACAGAGGTCAACATTAATACAATAAGCTAAATTTTCTTTTTTGTTCAATTCATACAATATCGACATGTAAATAGAACTTTCCTTCTGATTGATCCAAACCAGAATTTAATTATTTTTTATATGTAACAATGATTGAACTGCGCCGAGTCACGTTTTGGTGAATGTAATCAAGCATTTCAACGATGTTTCTTTTTGAACAAATTAATTTTTTTTTCAAGGGGTGGCGGAATACAATTGAGATCTGAATGGATTGTTTTCCTCCACTAACTGAAAGTCGCTCTTTGCACGGGGATTCATTACATGCGAAAAAGCCGTACAATAAAAACGCGTAAAAAAGATTAAGAGTATAAAGATATATTAAAGATATGTTCCATTACATTGGACCGTGCAATTTCGAAACCGTGTAAAAAAAACCCTGCGTTATGTTCACATAACAATGTCAGTAGTAAAGACGTTTAAGCGTTTTCGGCGTAAGTTTTTAGTTTTATCGATAGTTTACAAATTCCATCGTATTGACTGAATCAGAGCAATATGACTTTTTTAATTAACCAAACAACCACTTGCAATAAATATAAATGACATGCATGAAAGTAAAAAGTATAAACATTATTTGTCGCCCGCTTTGGTCTAGTGGGTAAGAGCTTGCTCTACCGATCAGGTGGGTTCGGGTTCGATTCCCGGTAAGGTCAATGTCAAATTGGATTTTTTCAATTTTAATTTGAGATCTAAGACATGGGTGTTTGTGAAGTCAATTCTCCTTGAGTTAATCACATGTGACGTTCGAAAATTCTCATCGAGTATATCTCGTATGGTCTTTCAACTTTAAAAATATTTGACGCAATGGCGTAAGCTGTAATGTCAATTATTATTTTTTTTTAATTTATAATATGATATACAAATAATTCATAGATGTTGAGAAAATGTAAACAAATCGGCTTTATACGTAGATTACTCATTTACAAAAATACAGTACAATACTGTCGCACATATTCTATTGAGATAAATATATTTAGTAATATGAAGGGCATCGCCATGGTTACCAATGAAGAAATTTCCAACATGCTTCACATAATGGATAATGTTTCATTAGAAGATATTTGACGAAAACTTTCCGTAAGTAAGAGTAGTTATACGAAGAATCGCTCAAATTACACATGCTTCTTAGAATAAGATAAGGCAGGAAAAGATGACATTCGTACATTGACTGTGGATTCAATGTATTGAAAATTCCATTGGAATAGTGTTTCTAAGCTTTTTTGAACAGTTGCCCATTATTGTAGGGTGATAATTATATAAATCGTTAAAGCTTCGAAAAAATATATAAAAAGAAAACTACATATATGAAACTGGATAAAGTTTACATTTTTAATGTGTTTAACTGTCAGCTCGTTGCTGAAAATTGAAATGCATACTATATAAAAAAAAAAAAAACATGTACTTTTTTTGTGCTGATTTCACATTTTTATAAAGATCGGGACATGATTCGCTCACCGCGAGCATTAGCGATAGTTTTAGTCTTGAATTTCTCTCCAGTATACAAACCCACTGAGAAGTTCTTTAGATTTTTCTATCTGCTCGAATACGGTATCACCGATGAAAATCACTGAGTAAACGTATTATTTTTAACCAAATACACGAATTACTATAATGCTTTCATCCCTTTGTAACCACATAAAGCGATTCTGAATATGCAAGCCCAGATAATAAATAAATGTGAGATAAGTAAAAAAGACTGTTATATTATTTATTATAATACCTTTCCACTAATAATTGAACACTTTAAATTTGATATACCTAGTGATAAGTCAATACAACGAAGTCAAGTTAAGCCGTCGATTTCAGTCCAAATCAAATACACTCAAACTCGTTCGCAACAAATTCTCCGTTGCCTACCTGTTGGACAGAGGCTTTATGAAATTATTTCCCATTGTACGCGATACACCCTACCACGCCCCTAGCAGGCAGCATAATGTCGCATTAAACATGTGGGAGGGTTTACCCTCTTTCAAGCAATCATACTTTATGGACAGTTCGTATTATTAAAAATATATATATATCGCTACTCGCCAATCGCCACTCCCTCGTGACTCACATTATCCCCGAGGTCTCATCAGCGGCGTAGCCACCTCATAACAGTCACGCAATGCATGAGGGCCCAGCGAAAAGGGGGGCCCAAATTTATACACACACTTAACTCTGTTCTACACAGTTTTTAAATAACACGGTCCACTAAAAAAAGCGGATAACAGATTTCCTAATAACAAGAAATTCATCTGCAAATGAAAATAATAACAAACAAAAGATTTCATTGGTTCGTAACCAACGTTCCCTCTAAGCTGCACACGCGCGCGGCAGCGCAGCAGGTTAAAAGCCCCCGCGCACTTATTCCTGGTTGGCGCATACTCTTAGACAACTATTCACTTAATTTTGAATCGTTCAAATTATGTATATTCTCACAGATTTTGTCACTAACGATCCGGGTTTCGTCTTTCGACATCTTCAGGCGTTCAAGTGCACGTCACCTCAAGTTCATCCGTGCACTTGAACGCCTGAAGGTGCCGAAAGGCGAAACCCGGGTCGTTAGTGACAAAATCTGTGAGAATGTACATAATTTGAACGATTCAAAGTTAATATTGAAATTCCACCAACCACCTTCAATCGAAATCTTAAATTATTCAATTAATGTTTGATTGGCCCGCGCAGCCTTTGAAATTTCCGCGCAGCTAACCTCTTACCATAGAGCAGTATCCGCCAAACTTTTTTATTTTGCGGGACACTAATGAATAAAACTTTTTCCGCGGCACACCGAATAAAAATGCTTCAAAAAGGAAATGTACCAATTAAAAGGGAAATGTGGAAAATGTGTAGTCAACTACAATATTCGAACGCGAAAAATATTTATTTGAAAACGTAATGTTGAATTTATTTAAAATTTAAATTAACGTTTTTGAGGCATCTTCCTCCGCGGCACACCTGAGACTTCTTGCGGCACACAGTTTGGCAGACACTGCCTTCTTCTCTCTTCTTTGGCCATGTTCGCTCCCTATGTGGAGCATATGGCCGCCACGCGGCACCTCCATGTTTCCTTGTCTCCCGCCAATTGCCTTGCTTCCTCCCATGACATGCCAGCATCCTCAGTTCCGCCGAGTACATCCTATGGATAGTACCCGACGGACGTCCGGGACGCCGGAATCCCACCGGTCGAAAGAAAAGGCAGGCAGGATTGAGGCTTTCCGGAGGCATCCGCAGCACGTGACCCAGCCAGTTCCAACGTCTCTCCATAACCACTGACGTGACAGGACGCTGTCTTGTACGCTCCCTTATCTCTGAATTCCTCACAAAATCAAACCACCTCACCCCCATTATCCGACGCAAGCATCTGTTCTCGAAGCTCAGTATACGGTTTTTGAGTCTTCGTCAGGTGCCATGATTCGCAACCGTAAAGCAGTACCGGCAGAATGCAAGCGTTGAATAAGTGGCATTTGGTTTTAATCGAGTACAGCTGTGTGTCCCAGACAGTTTGCATTGAGTTGAATGTTGCTCCAGCCATTCCTAAACGAATGGCGAGCTCCTTTTTTGTACTACCGTCTTCGGGGATAAGTACGCCGAGGTATCTGAAGCTGTCAACCCTCTCGATGATCTGTCCCGCGCTAGTAAGGGTCCTATCAGAGTCATGACAGGTTTGGTTACACATCACATTGGTCTTACTAGTGTTAATTTTCAGACCAATGCGACCTGAGTTAGTTCCCAACCCATCAATTGTCTCCTGGATGCCCTTTATTGATTTATCGAATATGACAGCATCATCGGCATATTCAAGGTCACACAGCTTCAGACCGGGACCAACATCTATACCTCGATCAGGCGGAATTGACCTGCGAAGTATGAAATCAAAAATAATGATAAATAGGAACGGTGCAAGAACGCACCCCTGTCTCACTCTGGTTGTGACCCCGAACCATTCGGTATTTGAGTCACCGATTCTCAAACAACATGCACTATTCTCATGTAGGGATTTGGTAATGGCCACAATCTTTAGCGGGATCCCGTAGGCGTCTAGTATTCTCCACAAAGAGGGTCTGTGCGGACTATCAAATGCCTTCTCATACTCGACGAAACAACAAGCAAGAGCACTGTTAAATTCATTGCTCTGCTGGAGGAGACATCGAAGATTGTGTATTTGGTCCGCACACGACCTTCCAGGGAGGAAGCCCGCTTGATTTTTCCTTAGTGTTTTCATAATAGGACCTCTTATTCTCGCCAATAGAATGTGAGCCATTACCTTCCCAGGTATACTGAGAAGAGTTATGCCTCGATAATTGTTACAGCTGAGGGGATCACCTTTACACACTGCCTTAGAGGGAACATTTAACCTAACACATTAGAGATAGACGTGTCAAGACATTTCTAGCGATGGAAGCGATTTATATTCGGCCCCTGATAAAAAGCCTCGTATATAATCATGTAGCGATGGCTAGTATTATTTATTCTTAGCAATAATATTTCGTGTAATTTACTTATTGATTCTTCATTATTATATGTTTTTAAACGATTTTCTATCCCGAAGTATTGTTCTTTTGTCACATAACTAATAATTTTAAATGTAGGGATCCAATCTTAAATTATGTTATAAATTCTAACGCTTTTTAGATGGTTTTTTTGTGAAACGTATATTTCGTGTAAAAAAACTTTTTTTTTTAAACCATGTCCGCTCCCAATGTGGAGCATATGGACTCCAAATGGAGTTTATCTCAACAGAAGTGTTTCTACGAGAACTGCATGTTACTCAGTTGCTCAACCTCTCTTTTTCCAAAGAGAGTATGGATAGACGGATAGGGCTAGGACAGGCATAGTAGTAAGCTAATCGCTCTCGATACTCCCCGTTCATAGGATAGGATGGGGGAGAGGAGGGAGTTCAAAACATCACATACATCCATGCCTTTGAACAGAAATTCATAAATCGATTGAAAAATCAATTTATAAAACTGTCCGTACCGGGATTTGAACCCAGTCCCTCCGTAGCCGAAGCCAACAACGTTGACCACTCAACCACACAGGCAACAAAAAAACTAATTATAACAAATTACGCAGGGGGCCTTCCGCGACGTTCGCATATGGGCCCCAATTTTCTAGCTACGACACTGGGTCTCATAATCCCTAGCACCATTGTGTCAAACGACTTTTTACACTTTGCGATGTTTTACACGTAATAGCGTTAGATTACAAACTCAATTTTGCAATAAATACATTCGATTAAGTGCAGGCTATCAAATTAATCGACATACTTACGAGAATGCCACAATCAACGAACGACTGGGTTATAATAAATTCATCCTCTTGTAGTGAAGCTACGATGAAATGACATACAATTACATAAAAAATAATTCTAGCATCGGATTATATAATATTTCACAGAAAAGCTTTCATATCAGTCAATTAGGTGAACAAACAGTAATTTCATAGTATAAAGTATTGCATTAGCATCGATTAGTTATTAGAATAACGTTGTGATATCACGGGTTCAGTGAAAGACCTGTGGTGTTCTCGTGTACACATCACTTATTTTAAACAGTTTAAAATACTCAACACTATCACGTTTTGAGTGTTCAGACGCCAACACAATTACTTAACGAGTATTTTAGACCGTCCCAATTTAGTTTATGCTCGTTGGAATAGCACCGCAGAACAGAACAGAATAGTGTGAACATGAAAAAAAAAGATATTTTATAGTAAGTTTCTTTTTCCGAATTGAATACAACTTCACAGCCCAATTGAATCCAATATACATACAATATACAAGTGATTTTTTTTTGAAAATTCTTTTTTTGAACATTCTCAATGTGGAGGGTATGGCTTCCTAATAGAAGTATCTCGACAGAATTTGTAACGAGAACTGCATGTTAGTCAGTTGCTCAACCTCGCTTGTTTAAAAAGAGTAAAGATAGATTTAAAAACAGATAGGACTGGTACAGGAATAGCGGTTAGCTAATCGCTCCCGCTTTGCACTGCTAATTTTAGAATTGAAAGAGTGGGAGGGATAGATATCACAAATACCAACGCCTTCAAATAGAAATCTATCTTGTAGATTTAATCTTAGTTCTGATAATGCTTTTGTTACTGTTGTTACTAGGGATTCTGAAGTCTCGGGGGTTTCGAAGTCTCGGGACTCGAGACATTTGTTCCCCTTCAATAAAATTGTAAATTTATTTAAACTAATATTACATACACTCGGCGAACTGTAGCTGTCAACGAATTAGATAAGGGCTGTCATCTAAGTGTCACGTCCCGACCATGTCACGTCCGTTTTTCTTAAGGCTCCCCTCTTAAACCTGCTCCCATTCAATACAAATCAGTCTTTTTAAGGGTTTCTTAACCACAAGATTTCTTTTTTCAAAATTAAAATGTACAACTTATTAGCACATTTTAAATCACAGTCTCGATTCCCGTGACATTTTACAACAAGTCCCGGGACTCGAGACAGCAAAAAACCTGACATGTCCCGGGACGTCTCGACACAGAATCCCTATTTGTTACTATTTCGGTAGATTATGGTTTAAAAAAATATTTTCAAACGTCATTCGGCATAAAAAATCAAAAGTTTTCAAAGGAAAAAAAATGCAAATGTTGATTTGAAACGTTAAAAATGTTGTGAAAAAGATGCCGGAACGCCGCGTTACATGAAAATAAAAAAGCACTGCAATATACCAATCCCCGTTAGAGGATTCGAATCATTAAAATCATCTATCAGTATTTGAAATTAATTACACGATTACAATACAATCGCAATCGTTACGTCAGTTTGGTTATAATTGTTTGAATAATATTTATCCGAAGCGAGTAGTTTTTTTTCTAAATATTAAAACATCGTTAGTTTTTTTCCGCCTTGACCGAGAAACAGCGCGACCTCCGGTGTCTTTGACGGCGTTTAAAAAAATATTACAGTAACATTAGCCTACTGACAGTTGTATTCATACAATAATTTACTACATCGCAATAGCACTACTATCCAAATTACACATACTGCGTATTTCGAAAACGCCCAACACGTCAATCTTGCACTACCAGTCATATTACTATCTGAACTGACATTTAGTAATCATCGATGGGATTCAATGTTCTTCGCGGATAAATATGTTGATGGCTGTGGGATCCGGTAAAAAAAAACGACGTCAGCTTTCCGAAATGATTTTTTCAATAATTTTCATCTAACTTACGTGCATATATCAACTGCGGAAAGGAAAAAGGGCGTAACCCACCACATATCAAATTTTACAGGAGACACAAAAAACGTTTTTTTGATGATTTAAGGCTAAAAGCAAATTATGAAATATACACAACCCTGAAGTGCACGGTGACTGATAAACTGGTTTTTTATTGACTTGGCCTAATATTAATTCAATAAATTGTTTAAAAAAACCTTTTTTTATGTATTTTTTCCCGGTTGCAATTTTAACAAGCCTTTCTTTTCTCAAACTTAAAATCTAAATTTAGATACTAATTCGGCATTTTCAGTTTATATCCTTTTGATAGAATCTGCATTAAGTTGTATAGATTGTGATTATCGAAAAAAGGTGTTATGAAAAAACTGTGGGTTACGTCCTTTTTCTTTTCCGCAGTCGATGTGTATATCATCAGATCATATGCTTCACATTAGGAGCGGACTTGGTTGAAATAAATAAAATAAGTTAATCTAGTTTCATGTACCTTATTAGTTCATATTTAAGTAAGCAAAATGCTTATATAAGTACAGGAGAACCTCGTCTTTCGCACCTTTGACTTTCGCACAATTCGCTATTTCGCACATTATTGAATTTTTTTTTTTTTTTTTTATAATGCAAAAATGTTTTGATTCCGTGCAGTAATTTCCCTGTCTTACAACGAAACGCATATGAGCTAAGTTAGTACTATCAAAAGTGTTACGTACTGTTCGCACATATGCATTGACACACGAACGCGAGCGGGTCCGAATGCATCCGAATGCATCTGAACGCATCCGAACACTCCCGCCTAATTTTGACAGGTTTAGTCTTGCGTCAGTGCACGTACAGGTGCATTGTTCCGCGAGCTTTGTCACAAATATTTCGTACCCACTTTAACATGAATGGGAAACGAAAAAACAGTGAAGTAGATATGGCAAAAAACAAATTAAGAACCCATTAACTTCATACAATCGAAACGAAGATGGCTATAATAAAACGATCTGAAAATGGAGAGTCTTATGCTTCAATTGGTCGTTCGTATGATATGAACAGGTCTACGATATGTTCGATATTAAAAAATAAAGATAAAATCAAGGAATATGTAAAATCTTGTGGAAATGTATTATCAAAAGTTCTTTCCAAAAGGCACGGCATAGTGTTGGATGAAATGGAGAAATCTTTGTCGTATTGGATTAGTGACCAAAATCAAAAGACGTACCTCTGAGTACTTCGATGATTCAAGCTAAAGCTCTTAATTTGCATAAGGATTGGAAGGCTAGACTAAAAGATGATTCTCACACGGTGTTTCATGCAAGTAACGGCTGGTTTTCAAATTTTAAAACAAGGTATTCTTTACACAATGTTAAATTCACTGGAGAATCAGCTGATGCGGATAAAGATGCTGCAAAAGACTTTATTTCCTCATTTTCTAAAATTATTGAAGATGGAGAATATACCTCTGGTCAAATATTCAATGTAGATGAGACCATCAAGAAATCATCAAGACCTTAACAATAAAAACCATGAACGACGCTTTTATGCATCTCGAGACATTTTTGAATATTATGGAAGAATGTGATCCTAATGGAGAACGCATATCTCAAGTGCGTAGGGCGATCCATAAGAGTACGGCATGTTACAGAACTCTCTACGAAGAAAAAAAAGTAGTAAAACACAACTAACGCTTGACAAATTCATTAAGAAAATATAATTTTTATTTAGTATGTACTTAGTACAATTTTTGGTGTTTTTTTTTACTTCCCTCGGCTTTCGAACATTTCAACTTTCGCACAAAGTCCAGGAACCAATTAGGTGCGAAAGTCGAGGACCTCCTGTATATACATTTGTATATTTTCTGTTTTGTTTTTGGAAAATTGGTTTGTGTGGCAGTTAAATTGCTTTCCCTACTCCCATAGGATGTGTACAGCATCCACTTTATAAGAGAACCGTCTAATTCTATCGCTCAGACTCAGACAGCTGATAGGGTTAGATAAGGGATGGAAGCGCTAGCAGCGGACTAATAGTTTTTGATATGAAACAATATGAAATTTACAATAATACAATAAATATCAAGAGCTGAAAATGTTGTTTACCTACACTAGATTGCTAGAGTGCAGAGTTCCAAGGTTGGTATAAAAAGACTTATATTCTTTTCGCTCAAATTGCATGTTTCAAACATGACATCAAACTGTCGTATATACTGAATAATATATGTCAGAAACATGAAATGTCCGCTATTGTGTTATAAATTTAATTATAATGCATATCGACTGTGGAAAGGAAAAAGTTAACAACCCACAGTTTTTCAAAGCAGCATTTTTTCGATAATCACAATGTATCGAACATGATGACACGTTCTATGTAAGATGCAAATCTAGAATTAGTATCTAAATTTAGTTTTTAAGTTTGAAAAAAGATTGGCTTGTGAAAATTTAAGCCAACAAAAAAAGATTTTTCCTAGACAAATTCTTAAATTAATATTAGATTATGTCAATTAAACACCAGTTTATAAGTCTCCGTGCACTTCAAGGTTGTGTTTATTTCATAATTTACGTATGGCCGAAAATCATCGAAACACGTTTTTTGTGCCTCCTTTAAAAATTTTCATGTGTGGGTTACGTCCTTTTTCCCTTTCCACAGTCGATATGTATACATTAAATAACCCTTAGGTCTCAGAATATTGTTTTTCTTAATTTAATAGCGGGCTCTTGCGAGTAGCTACGAGCCCCCTACAGCCCATCTTTGATCGCATCCACCGTATAATAGTAACAGTAATAAGTTACTTTCTTGGTAAATTGCAACGGCCATTTTGGGTCTTATAACAAGGTTAAACGTGTGTATGGATAATTAATGCGTAATTTTCCACGTAATTTCACCGCAGTGTGCGGATGTCCGATCCCTCATAATCGATCGTGTCTGTTATCAATTAGCTCACTACTTGATGAACGTATTGTGAACCGCAAACATTGTGATCGTGTGTGACGATTTCAACACGCGAACAGTTTGAAATCAGTCTCCAAATTCCTTACACCCTTGCAATTTTAAAATAATGGGATGTAGCAATAGCGATTATGATTTTTTTTTAAATATTTAGCATTACAGCTAATGTTAATGCACCAAATATTTTAAGGTGAAATATCACACGAGAAAAATTCGATGAGAATGTATTGCAAGACACTCGAGATAAACTCGAGGTAAATGACGTCACAAACACCCGTGTCTTAAGTCTCAAATTCAAATTGAAAAACGTCAATTTGACATTAACCTTACCGGGAATCGAGCCCAGAAACACCTGGTCGGTAGAGCAAGATCTAACCAACTAGACCACAACGGGCGACTATTATAACCCTATCATTACCATACCTAATGTATTCGAAAAAAGAGAGGTTGAGTAACTGAGAAACAAGAAGTTCTCGTAGAAAAAGTTCTGTTGAGAGGCCAATTGCTCCACATTGTGGCAAATGATAAAAAAAATCTAACCAAAAATGATATCATTATTGTACAATATATATATTACCAAGATTGAGTAACTGAGAAGCAAGCAGATCTCGTAGAAAAACTTGTGTTGAGATACCTCTATTAAGAAACCGATTGCTCTACATTAGGACAGACATGGATAAAAAAATCTAACCAAAAATGATTTCATAATTGTATATAAATATTAGTACCGAAAGTCGAAAATAGGATCGAGGAGCGACGGGGTACAAAATGACACCAGAGAAATTTGCATAATATTTGCATTGCATTGATTGTGGTATCATTGAAGACTACAATAAATATCAGCTTGATATTGTCGGTATTTAGCGAATTGTTGAAATAAGAAGAATTTAATGTTGAAGAGTAAAATGTTGGTGCACCACTGATTATGTATATACGATGCTTTTGCGACGCTTCTCTGCATAATGAAGAAAACTATTTATCTTTTGGCTCACAATCCGACGAATCAACGGTGCAAAATTATATTAATATCGCGGTGAATCAGGTCCATATATATATTTTCAATTGGTAAGTTTGTGCTTTTTTTGGTGATGCTCCTAAGTTAAAGATAAATAATTCATGATTATTTTTAAAAATTTGTACGCATTACATATTATCATCACACACATCCATAAAATATTAAAAATCACATTTGTTAACTTTGTTATTCCACTTGCTGTGCTACTACTTGCGACACGTGTTTTGTCTATTTGAGAAGCATCATAAGACTATCGCAACGTTTACGAAAAAACTAAAAATTGACTCAAATTTTACGTTATAAATTACAAAATAAAGCTCGGGGTTTGTCTTTTTCTACTGGACGCAGGGAGGGGATAAGATACAAACTTTGATAGTACTAATTAAAAAGTAATCAATTGGAATCGTTCAAACAAGTTTTGTCACTAACGACCCGGGTTTCGCCTTCGGCATCTTTAGGCGTTTAAGTGCACGGATGAACTTGAACTGACGTAGTCACTTCCATTGTGTGTGGCAAAATCAAATGGAAATAAATTCAACAATGATGGAATAACAACGTTAATTTTACATTAAAAATTAACTTCCATAAAGTTACCGCCGAATCTATCAAAGACATTAAAAATACGTTCACTCCCAAATTGAGGTGAAAGGGCTTTTTACAAAACAAAGTGCTGATTTCAAATTATTCATTAAGATCAGGGCCATTCGTTGGGCCGGTATCGCTCTTAGCGAGCATAATCAACTGATGGCCGAGCCGTCTATGTTTTAGGTATCCCCGAGTATAAAAGCTTTCTCACATTTTGCAGTAATGTGAGGTTTTCATAATGCTAACAACTAATTCGTTTTCAATAAATTCTATTGAAAGTCATCATCGGAGTACATGCACTTCTCATACAGAGCGGAAATTATTTTTTAATTATGCAATACCTACTTTATACGGCAAACCTTTTTTAAATGAAAAAAATCAACTAAAAATAGAATAATAAAAACTCACTTTATTTTACAGTTTATCACTGGTAACACGCTCCCACTGTGGACTCCTCATCAAGCAGAAAGTCTGCTTGATGGACGTGTAGCCAAGTCTAGCTTACGCAGCCAAGAGTTTCTCCTGTATCAACCTGGAAAAGAAAAGAAATAAACACTTTAGTACAAAAACATACTTAATATTCAATACATTTAATCTTTGGTGAACTGTTAATTTTTCACTACATCGCATAGAATTTTGTACAAAAAAGTTTTAGAAATAACCAGTCGAGCAAAATTATTTTTTGTTTTAAGTTACTCAACTGTTTTCCAGATAGGAACATCTTTGATAATAAACAATTCATCAGATTCTACAATGTTATTCCATTCAGATAACAACGGATAAAACAGTAATCTACTATTGCAGCGTTGTAGAAGGCGTCTGACAGCCGTCTTAGCAAATTATCATTAAAATAATTTCTGACAAACGTGTAATAAAAAATCTTCGTTTTAACAAATAAGTGTGGGTTGATCTATTTCAACGCCAATATAACAAACAACATTAATCAAAATGTGAACGATTATATTATTATGTAAATTGTAAATTATGTAGGCGCCCTAGCCGAATAAATCAAGTAACGAAGCAATCATGTCAATGTAATTGCAGCCCTTATTGATGTTGTCATGTCCGCTCCCAATGCGGAGTGGAGTGTGTGGATTCCTAATGAAACTTGACTCAACAAACTTTGTTTTCTTTTACGCGGTCGCACAATCTCTTTTCTTCGGAGAGAGTAACGATAAAAATAAAACGAAATAAAAAACAGTATAATATATATAAAAATTAAATCTACTTCGTTTTAAAGAAAAAAAATATACATTCAGTTAAGAGCGCGAAATCAGTCTCAAATATCGCTCTACAAATACGAATGTTATGTCGTTTTTTACTCGATTACTCTTTCGCCATTGTTCAGAATAAAATTCCCCCTTCCCAAGGTAGTCTAACTTTTACTCAAAAGGTGCATTCTAAACAATATTCATAAATATTAATATTGAAAATCTTCAATATACAGCAGCATTCCCCACTGGTTGAGATCCACTGTGTTAGAGTTACGACATATTGATTTCTGTCTGTCGATTGATACGAACTTACAAAATAAATCGTATCGAAGGAAATGAACGTTAGTTGACAATTCTCGCCATGAGCGAAACCGATTCTGACCTTTATAGATAAAGTGGGAAAAAAAACAAAGGAAGTAGTGAACACCAAAAAGTGATAAATGAACGTTCGTTGCCGTTAAAAGAAAAGACCAGGGCTGTGGAGTCGTCAAGAAATAAGACGACTTTGAATCCGACCTTAGCTTAAAAAGAGACTTAATTTTTTTTTAAGTAGCATGCAGTGACGCCACTTACCCCTAGCGATTTGAATATACATTTTTTTAAATGACTCGAAGGTATTAGTTTTTTTCGAGTCCCTGGAAAGAACCATTAATATTAAACCATTGCATTCCTTAATTGATATATGTTTACACATTAATGAGTTTTTAATTTATCTATTACAATATAATTATAATAAAAAACATTTTGAATGTTTTAGTACATCAAAATTCATTTTGCGCACAATAAATACATTTTGGTAGTATTTGGATGAAAATTTTTTAAGTAATTTAAAATTCAATAAATAAAAAATACCAGATATGTAATGTCGAATCCAGATCGAGATAAGAGTTATAAGGGTTAAAAAAAAAAATTCAATTAATAAAATGCTCGTCGAGACGTTTGATGTCGATCAAAATCGACCGCTACTCGGTTTTGACAAAAATAGTCTCTAAAAACTAGGCAAGAATAATAATAAATAACAGGGAAACGGCTGTTTTTTTTCGCAACGATTTTTCCGGAAAGAATTATTCATACTATGTAGAAAGAGCAATTTATGTAGACGCAGCATAAATATTATTATTATCTGATGTGGTTTGCAGTGCCAATTTTATTTTTGAAATATGTTTTAGCATCATATTATATTATATGTGTAATAATGTACCGCCTGGATACTACATGCGATTTCGAAATACTAGGCACGGCGAGCCCAAAATAATAATATAATTACCTGATAGGCCCAGTCCATGTACAATCAACCAGGGATTGCAATACCGGTATTATCGAAACCGGAATCTCGGTATTTCAGTTGTTTTTTTTTTTTTAATACCGCAATACTTGTTTTAATTAATAATGGAACAAAATAAATGGTCAGAGTTTAAATCAATTTTTGATCAGAATAAAAATATTATACGGTCAGATTTTACAACCATTTTGATTAGGTGAGTTTTTTTTTAAATTTCATTTGATTTATGACCATTTTATATAAATTCTGACCATTAATTATTTTGAAAATCTGTGGGTTACGTCCTTTTTCCTTTCCACAGTCGATATGATTAACCAGGCACCCAGTTGCACATAGTTTGTGTCTTCAATAATGTATGTACCTTTTTTTTATTTTTATTCGATAAACTTATTCTTCCTTTCTGCATCACACCGAAGATGATGTCTCCTCAATGATACCTATTAAATAATCACATTTTTATTTGAACATTAAAATTACATGCCACCATACGACCACTTTCTGCCCTAGTGCGTCATTCTTGATGCGACAAAGCGATATTTACTTTCAAATCGTCGGCTTAAAGCAAGAAGTCACTAACCGGTAATTTTTTCGATGTCTTCTATAAACGCAAGAAGTCTATACCGGTATTTAATATGACCAATATATGTACTAGTATTGGTTTAGTCTTCCGGTATTGCAAACCTCAGTGTCAACCACTGCAATTATTACAGCATTATTGGATACGTATGACTTACGCGAACGTATAATACACAAGTGTTGACAATAAAATTTACTGTATGATTAACATCGCGTTGATGTTTGAGGGAATTCAGTAACAATTATACGCATGAGAAGTGGGAAAAGTCTGCCTTGTCATGCATAGTTATAATATCAGACCATTTTCAGACATCTATATTATTATCAAAGTAAATTTTCTGAGTACTTAAAAATGCAACAAAAATCCCCCCGTTGAGGTCAACGGGCTTACAGTTAGTCTATATTATTATCAATTAAAATCAGTAAAAATATTTCATGGAAATGATAAAAAGAAGTCGCACATTGCCTAGAAACCTATTTCATTAAAAATAGTGCATTTTTTTTCGTATGTAGTACTTCAATTATTTATTATAAGTAGGTAAATAATTGACAACGACGGTGAAGAGTCATAGGTTAAAAAACGTAATTGTGGGGTTATAATGCAAAACGTACTATTTCCAAAATGAGCGATGTTGAGTTAGGTAAGCAGATAGGGTAATTCAAGCCTAAGGAATCGACTGGTTCTATTAGTTTTAATATAAAATGTCTAAAAGACTGTCGTTTTCAAATTGGAAATCATATTTTTATGCAAAAGTTATTTTGTTTGTGTTATTCATTATAGTATTTGACTCTACTGAAAAGTTCGAGTTTAGGAAACAGTGCGTTTTGCATTATAACCCCACAATGAACACTTTAATATACAAAATAGTTGTACAAAAATTACTTTCGAAAATTATGGTAAGTGGTATGGAAAGAAAACTATTCTCCTGAAAGGTCGTATTTTTTTTAATTGATGTAACAATATAGAATACTGTTTTTTTCGGAAACGGGAAATCGTGAAATAAAAATTTAAGAGGTGCGTTATAACATACTATTGCAGATTTCTGGACTTGCCTAAAATGCACTAAACGGATTACGATTAAATCTTCAGACATAGTCACATGAATGTGAGTGGTTTAATTATTATATATATAAATGCTATGACGTTTTGCTGTTGGTCGAACGTATGCTAATGATAAAAGCATATTTAGTTGTCGTTGAGTTGGTAAGCATCGTTGGCTTCGGTCCGATGCTCACGGGTTTGAATCCCGGTACGGAATTTATAAATTGTTTTTTTTAATATATTTAAGATGGATTTGTATTCAAAGGCACAGGTGTCTGTGATGTAACTTGGTAACAATTAATGCATTTTAATTTTTTGACTTGTTGTCGTTTTTTCCGCGTTGACCCCGGTTGAGGAACGCTGATCTAGAGAACTGAAAGTAGTCATACAATTTTATTTTAATATTACGATAGGCATTGACCATATATTACTATTTACTGACCGCACTTAATACTCGAGTACCGAAATGTCGAAAATAGGATCGAGGAGTGACGGGGTACAAAGTGGGTGACCCCAGACAAATTTGCATATTTTTTGGATATTTTGGACTAGATATTACTGGTATTTATCGACTGGTTGAAATAAATTTGAATCGTTCAAATTATGTACATTCTCACAGATTTTGTCACTAACGACCCGGGTTTCGCCTTTCGGCATCTTGAACTGACGCCTAGTAAATGAATGTTTCGTGTTTATATAAGAAATAAATGTATCATTGAGTTTAAAGCCATTGCTGGCGAAAAGGATAATCTCATGGGAATGACCACAGTAGTAGTAAGTAGTTTTAAGAATTATATTTATTTGTTTGTCGGAAAAGGTTTATGCTTATATGTACATAGGGTATATATAGGAGTGGAGATCCCAGCATGATTAATATTTCATTTAAAATCGGAAGGCTATGCAATAGTGCTCTGTTTGTTTCCAAAATTTCCTGGAAAAAGAGCTTATGACCGTCCGTATTTGAAAATAAGAAAAACTTTGCAATGCGAATGCACATAATAGGAAACCGAAGGTTGCGGAATTCCCTTTTCGAACTTAATTCATAAAAAACTTTCTCCTGTAAAATTTATAAATTGTCGGTTACGATTTTTTGCCTATTACGAGTCGATATGTAGTCAATAAGTGTTCTTTTTTTGCGTTTACAATTTTAGCAAGAATAACTGACAGATATTTGAATTAAATAGCGTGCCCGCGATAGCGTTAAATTCCGGAAGTCTTTTAATCCACCCTAGGCATTCCGAACTCAGCATCCTCGCAGCTGCATGTTTATTTCTCTTATTAGCGTACGCTAACTATACTATGCACTTGCATTCTAATAATACGAGTGCGCACATAATGCTGCAGAGACGTCCTACAGAAAAAGCCTGCTGCAGTGTTGAGCGCAAAGTCTAATAAACAACACTTTAAACTGCGCAAGCGATATAGTGACAACATTTTCTATTCGCCTGTAACTTGAATAGTGTAAACTGACTAGTTATAATTACCAATCATTCATGTATAATAAAACAAATAAAAAAAAACAATGATGCTGCAGTATTTATTTTACAATTCTATAATAAAATTTCGAAGAAGTTTCGTTTTTAAATAAGACAAAACAAATAATCACGATTTAAAAAGGTAAACCAAAAAAAATATTTTATGATCGATTAAATTGAAATTTAATTTTTAAAGGTTACTTCTGGCGTGACATATAGTTCAGACGATGGCGTGATACTTAAACTGCTATCAACAACCTATATCAAAACCAGTGACGAATCTTACACAATGCATATTCATAGCTACAACAGACAAATAAGTTAAGAGGAAAATTTCGCACAAAAACCTATGTCAACATCATAGTTCACTGCCGTAAAAACGAAAAGGATAAATACATGGCATTACACCTGACGCCAATACGCCGTGCAATTGACAAATATAATTTAAAAAAAAAACAGTACAAAATGTTCGTTGCTGAAAATTGTATCATGTAATATCATGCATCATTCCAATCCTAAAATAAGGGAGTGTAGCGAGAGTGATAAGCCAACCTACTAGTCCTGTTCTAGCCCTATTCTTTCTATCCCTACTCTCTATGAAAAAGAAAAGGTTGAGCAACTGCGTAATAAGCATTTCTCATAGGAAGAAATATGTTACGATACATCTATAAACAGCGGTGGGCTGCTAATATATTAACAAGGGGCTCGGTAAATCTCAGCCATAATGCCTTTACACTATGAATGATACATCTTCGTATTACAATTTAACTGCAATTGCAGTTAGGTGCTGATTTGATCTGAGACGAATGATTTTCTTGGCTTAACAAAGGGGTCGCCGGCCGCGCCGAATTTTAACAAGGGGCTCGGAGGGGCTCGCCCTCCAGCCCACCCCTGTCTATAAGGATGCCATATGCTCCACATTGGTAGTGGACATGGATTAAATATATCGTAACTTGGTCCCGAAGGAGAGAAAAATTATCTTCAAGTGAGTGAAACGATAATATTGCTAAAATAAATTGATTGGGTAGTAAGTACTCTTTTAAGTAATAATAAATGGGCAATTTTTTCAAGTGAAAATAAAAACTACACATAAAATAAGAACACTTTTCCAAAAAAATGGCAAAACATCCCAAAAATCACTAGTAAGCTTTTCATAGGCATTAAATTTTAGAAGTCAGTTTAGTGCAAATATACCATCTTCAAGTGGTTAACTACCGACACATATTTAAACAATTCTGTTTTTTTTCACTGTCAACACTAATCTAAAAGACTGACTACTGGACACGGCTGACTATAGGAACAGTCACCTTATTCAAGCGAACTAAAAACCAAAGAAAGTGTATTTAAGAGAAACGGTTTAATTGTAAACTGTTTCTTTACATTGTCATGATGCATATTTAATAGGCGAAACACGCGTCACAATGTGTAACACAAACGGACTAACAAAGTTATCAAATCTAAATTTATATTAAAAATAAGCTTCCACAAATAAACCGCCAAATCCATC
The DNA here is from genome assembly GCA_031772345.1 of Himalopsyche anomala. Taxonomy (NCBI): domain Eukaryota; kingdom Metazoa; phylum Arthropoda; class Insecta; order Trichoptera; family Rhyacophilidae; genus Himalopsyche; species Himalopsyche anomala. Next base: position 3,761,673 of record CM062844.1, on the reverse strand, counting down.
GAAAATAGCAAAGAAACGGTAATCATTAACACCAGAGTCTAAAATTATCTGACAGTTAATTCCGTGTCAGTGCTGCCAATACAAAAACATACTCACTCAATAATAAATACTGTTTATACCTAAGAACAAATGCATATCCGTAATCTGTAAAGTAAACATCTTTAGTTCTTAATATAACTCAATAATTATCATTAAATATTATTTGTGAATATTGTACATACCTAAGAATCGTAGTTGTCTAATAACTGTTAGAAATACTCCAAAAATACTGCTGCCTGGGGAGCGAAACAAATTCCTAAACACGAATTCATCCAAATAGGACCCGAATAAAGCCGTTGACTTTGAAGATGTTTACTTTACAGATTACGGATATGGTGTTGTTCTTAGGTATAAACAATATTTAAAAATAATAATTATTGAGTAAGTATGTTTTTCTATTGGCAGCACTGACACGGAATAAACTGTCAGATAGTTTCAGACTCTAGTGTTAATGATTACCAAAGAAACACTGTGTGTTCTAGGCTCGATTTTCGATAGTAACAAATTCTAACGAAAATATGTTCATCGTCAGTAAAATGCAGTTGCATTTTCGTGTTAGCGGGTCGATTCGGTAGGTGTTCATAAAACAAATACCCAAAACACTGTAATTTGTAAACAAAGAGCTCATGACACGGTCCACTTAACAGCACAATAAACGAATTCGAAAAGTTAGCTGACTCTTTTAAGGCAATTAACATAGACAAAACGTTATTTTAAAAGCGTGCCATTTGAGTCAAATAATAGCGCGGCAGATAAAAAAGATATGCCCCTGTCAACACACTTAGCAACGATTACTTTTGAACAAAGATTCCCAAATTTGACAAACAAAGTTTCAACTGTTTTATTTTCATTTAAATAACTTACCGTTTCCTTGACGAAATGACGCTACAATGATAAACAAAGGTTTTGTAATTAATCTATATATATATATATATATACTAACGAAATACGACTATATATCTTTTGTTTTTTTATCGTAAAATAAAAATACAAACTAACGATTAAACTTTAATAACATATTAAATACAGTATTGTATTAAATTATTTGACTAAATATTAATATATATTTTTTTATGTGTTTCTTCATGAGCAATGTGAAATATTCAAAGAAAATAGATCACCATCTCTAATGCTTATTAATGCTTTTGTTTGAGTATTGTCTATAATGATTTGTTTTTTTTTAATTGTAAATAATATTGTAATAAATTGTGTTGAAACGTATTATAATAAAATTAAACATTTTAAATGGTATATAACGATAAAATTAAAACTTAAAACGCTAGATGCTAAAATGTGTGTCTAAACCAGGGGCGGGGAACCTTTTCTTCTCTAAAGACCGTATTCATTTTTCTGATTCGACATAAGGCCGTGGGACCATTTTTTTAGGTCTCCCAAGAATTTTCAAATCCAAAATCTCAGGAATTTACGAATTTACAAAAATGTACAGAATTTCATAATTGGCCAGAAGGCCACACCAGGGTATCCAAAGGGCCGCAGGTTCGCCACGCCTGGTCTAAACTCTAAATAATACATGAATTGGAATTATCAGAATATGAAAGTTATCAATGTGACTAATAAATGGAATCAATAATACTTTCGCTACCATTAAAAAGTCGAAATTTATTGTTTCTATTCGCCAAATAGGTTGATTTGTAACAAGATTTTTGGCTTAAGCTCCCACTACACCTTTTGAGATGACAACTGGAAGACCTTTAAAGGTTTCAGTTCAATTAATTGTGTTTAAAAAAAATATGATATAACTAGTATAGTCGATTATTTTTATTGTTTATGACCGTAAATGACAACACTGTTTTTTCTATACCCGAAGCGATTTTCGTTTAATTAAAAAATTCTCACAATAAATGAAACTCGCTCAAAAATAAATTACGAGTGATGTCAAGATGTATATTTTACGGCCTTCGACGGAGAGATTGACACAGTAGGGTTTATTGTCACCCGCTCCCACTACCACTTTTGTGATGAAAACTGGCAGAATTTTAAAATATGTAGCTAAATTAATTATGTTTAAATTTTGTTATCAGGTAACCCGTAATATCAATTGTTTTAGTGTATATGGCCATAAATGGCAACATTGTTTTTCGATACCGATGTGATTTTTGTTTTTTTCTTCCTTGCTCTTTGGGACACGAACCGTACACAACGTATGTATGAGTTACTCCCCGGTCACTGGAACGTGGTTCCAGAGACCTTTAGTTGTAAATTCACATGCAGTTCTTTTCCTTTTGTGGTTTTGTTTTGTTTTGTCCGAAATGAAAGAACTGATATTTTTTTTCCATTTCGACAAAAAAAAATCATTCTGTTCCCGCGCGGGAGGTAGCTTCAATTTCTGTTATTTTTTTTAACATTTATAAAATCGTGTGAGCAAGCTAGGTTGTATAATAATTCTTGTGTTTTGTGTTAATTCAAAATTTTGTCTATTAAACATTGTATGTAATTAGTTCGGTGATTGCAAGTTCTTCAATAAACGTTTCCGTGATAGTAGAGCGCTGCGTTTTATTTCATTTCTACCTACCTGTTTACGTCAAGTGTATGCCAAACGGTATCAGTCTTAAGGACTTTTATTGGTGGGGATTTGTTCTTGGGTTTCAACATCGTGAACAATAGTAGAAATTTCTTACAATAAATGAAACTCGCTCGAAAATAAATTACGGGTAATGTCAAGATATTACACGATTTGTCATTTATACTATGCTGTACATTGTTTTTCGAAACGTTTACATTGAATTTCCCATCGACGTAAAGCGCATTGTAATAGGAATAGAGTAAGTCATCATTGCAATACAGTAGCTGCGGTGAGTGAGTGAACAGATAATAGTGAAATGTGTAGTGAGCCGTAATGCGTACGTAGGAAGTGCAAGTGGCGTTGACAGTTTAAAACCCCCGCTACACACAATAATACAAATTGTTGCCGGTTATGAATTATTCGCTTATTAGACGGGCAACTGACCTGATATATAATTTAACGAGTCGCGACCGTGGGACGACACACGAGCATAATAAAACATACCATTTTTATTAGGGCTTATACAAAAACCGACTTTTGAAAAAACCTGTTTTCGAATGTCAATATATTTGTAAAACCGGTTTTATCCGGTTTTCGAAGTTTTACAAAAATGAATAATTCAATTAAAATAGCGAGAAAAGGTTATATTTTTTATGTTGTTTATTTATATACATAAATAATACACAACAATAAATTATTTGATGTAACTTTTTAGAAAATATGATTTAAAAAAAACACAAAGCGTCCATTGATCGTTTTGTAACAAAATTTCCTGATATCGAAAATACCCTTTCGCTGGGTAATGGTGTGGGGCATATGGTCTTTAAGCCATCAAATAAAAAATCCAAATTTTCTGTCATTTTGTTTATAGACTCGTTTATGGAAAATTCGGCACAACCGGTTGCGAAGTTGAAAAACCGGTTTTCGAATGTCACAAATTTAGTCAAAAAAAACCTGTTTTTGAAAACCAACAAGCCCTAATTTGTATATATCGACTGTGGAAAGGAAAAAGAACGTACGCCACACATAGCAAATTTTACAGGAGGTGCAAAAAACTGATTTTGTTAACAACCGTCCCATCAACGTCAATCAAATAAAATATTCAATCACCATTTACTCGGTAGAAGTCAATTAAATGAGGTCGACATAGCAATGTATCGCCACCGTCGTAATGCCGAAATAGCTATCAACTACTCAATATAATTATCGTGGAATCAAATACTTTGCTATGTTGACATAATCTCAAAATAATTGCATAGGCTGAATAACTTCACTTTTAAGGTGTTCACTGTAGTGTCGGTCGGTCAATGTGGCATTGGATCAATGCACCCCTCGTATATGCAGGGGCGGTTATATTTCATAAAATAATATTCAAACGTAACGTTTATACCATTCACCAATGTTCCCGCTAAGGTGTGCGCGCGCACACCTCCCAAAATGTGCCCGCACACATTTTTCCATACCCACACAAGGCCGCACACAGAAATATTGTAAAAATCAGTTTGTTTCACCAAATTTTTATATTTGCGCACACCTTTTTTTTTGCTGAAAATTTACTGCTCACAGAAGTTTATGGCCCGCACACACAATAGAAAAATTAGAGGGAACGTTGCCTATATATTTATTTATTTTTTATGGATACAATAAGTATGTGTGTGGAATCGAAGAAGAGTGAATTGATGTAAAGTCTGTAAAGTAGGAAATGTCCCTTTTAGAGTGTTCACTGTCAATACTTGGTGGAAAGGCATTATATTAGAAAAAACACAATATTCCTTTGTACTTCATTCCACTTTATTTAATATGTCAGGACCGGTTTCGCTCATTACGAGCATCGTCAACTGATAAGAAATATAATTTAACAATGCTATTTATACAAAAATGAACATTTATAACTGTTCATTTTTGTATAAATAGCATTGTTAAATTATATTTCTTATCAGTTGACGATGCTCGTAATGAGCGAAACCGGTCCTGACATATTAAATAAAGTGGAATGAAGTACAAAGGAATATTGTGTTTTTTCTAATATAGGAAATGTCCAACCATTGTATTTGTTAAAATTGCATCGTAAATTAAACGCGCCCATATCCATCCGGATGATGAATGAATGTTATCGAAAAACACTAAAAAAAAAGAACTAGTAGATTTGCAAACAATTCACGAAGGTTACGATTGTCTTGAAAATATTATTTTTTTAAAAATCGCTTCACTGGCTAATAATATCTCGATCTGTTGTAAGTTGTAACTTTTCGAAAAAAAATCTGGCGATATGCTTCATTTTGCAAGTTTTATTTTAATAAATCGTCAATCGTTTAATATCAAACTAAAATTACATTAAAAATAACCGAATTTGTCTACGTATTTATTATATATGAATATTATTAAGCAATGTTTTGTATCGAATTATGGCCAGTCTTCTTTACATTCCAGGAATGTAGATAGGCAAAGTTCTGGAAATTAAAAACGCCTACAACACCTACCATAACAAGTCAGTCAAAGAAGAAACATTTAATAATTTATTTGAAAATTGAAGCAAGTTCGATTAAATCTTAAAAATTTCCAACGTCACGTATCATTAGATTAATTTCGCGACTACATGGTTGTCACTTATCAAGAGTATGTTCTTTATTTATGAATTGTATTTACTTTATATATACAGCGATATTTGTACCAGCATATCAAAACGATCCAACATTAAATAATTATAACGTAAAATTTGAATCGTTTAAATACTGTATATTTTCATAGATTTTGGCATTTAAAATATTACACAGATAAACTTGAACCGACTGCCACTAAAACTGACGTTTGTCTGAAGATGCCTATGTATGTAAAAGTAAAAATATAGTACTAAAATTGATTCAATTGTAGAGAATTATGAGTAGTGCATAGATTTGATGTGTCAGTCTATATCCGATCATGAAATAATAACTCGGTGCAAAACAATCACAATAACATGATAATAAAAAAAAAACATATAAACGGTAGCTAAAAACAAAATGTTACTCATATATATTTTCATTGCCAAGAACGTTTGAGCAGCGTAGGTGGCGCGAAATAATGAGTGTGCCGTTCTTTTTTGTATGAATATGTCAGATTTGAATTGAGTGTTGCCATAATGTCAACTGAAATATCAGCAAATCCATATTACTTATTATCTATAGATAATCGATATCGTATTATCGTAATTCAATGCAACTGAAAGAATAAGGATTATGCACATCGCATGCATAATTATATCGTGGAATTGATATAAACTAGCAGCTTTAAATGTTTTCCAAACATATGATAATCGAACGTAGGGTCGACCATTTTTTTTACTGTGAATAACAAAAATTGAACGAATTCGAGGTGTAGAATTACCACTCACTTAATTACGGCGATACGCTTAATATTGTATTTTCCCAATGCATGTGCACATATATACATAAATATGAGCCCGCAATTATGACCACCCTTAAAATAAATTATTCGGGGAATCGAGAGTCGACTCGCATGCTTTATATATATAGATTCAGTAGAAAGAATAAATACATAAATGTGCCAATAAAAAAATACTTAGGTAACTATTTCACGTGTCGTTTAACGTTTAAATAAAATATACATTAGCACTACCACTTTTACTTATTAGGATCAATACCGGTTTCGCTTATGACGAGCATTATCAACTAAAAGCGAAAACGGTCCTAATCTTTAAAAATAAAATTGTAAATTAGTACATATTTAATTTTTGAATTATTTTAATGTACTCTTTCATAAGTTTTGTCGATAACGACCCGGGTTTCACCTTTCAGTCTTACTGTCAGTTCAACTGCACGAATGCATTCGTACACTTGATAAAACCTGAAGATGTCGAATGGCGAAACCCGGGTCGTTATCAACAAAACTTATGGAAGAGTACAGAATCGAAATAATTCAAATTTGATATTAAAAGTTCCGTCAAGCACATTCAGTTGAAGTTCCAAATTATAGTACATATCTATATTTTTTTTAATACAAAGTAGTATCAGTGAACACCAAAAAGTTTTCAAATTAAAGATGCTCTCAATGCGGTGAATTTCGTCACCCTATTTACACGACAAGTTGATTTTTAAAAAAAAGCGATCATTTTATAATGAAAATTAAATTTAAATAAAAAATAAGCCGCCGAATCCAAATCCAAAAAAAAAGCATATTATTTTTTATCTGGCAGCACTGACCTCAGTCGCTTAGTCAAGACAGTCCGAGAAGGATGTGTCACTTTACTTTAGTGCGCTGTCATTCGTAATTTTGAGATAACATCTCAACAGCACCTATTTTTGAAACACAGAAACGATTCCATTCTTTGACTGATAACAAACGTTCACAGCACTCAGCCATGTATCAAAAGAACAATCGAATTCTAAATTTGAATTCAGATTACGTTGTCGAATTTTGAATTAACTGATAAGATTTTCAAATAATTTAAAATACAGAATATTTTTCGAATACTTTCAATAACGTTTGAGATCAGTGGCGGATTAATTACTTTGGAGGCGCAATAAATTTTGGAGGCCCTGTTTTTCAAATAACATAAAAGTGTTACAAAACTCTTCGTAAAATATTAATGAATATTGAAAACTGAAATTAAAATATAAAGTTTTTTCTAAGTTATGCTACTTTTGAGGCCCTTAAAATTTGGAGGCCCAAACCGCGCGCCTCTTGCGCTTATGGGGTATCCGCCGCTGGTTGAGATGATCAAATGATGACTACCACGCATTCTGTTTGACAGAACGGAAATTGAAATAAGCATAAGGGTTAAAGATTCGACTCCCGCCCTAAAGTGATTCACTGGCATTTCCTTGAGTGAATGAATGTCGCCAATATGTATATATAATGTTCGCAATTCTTAATGCGGCATTGCGATTAAACTTCAAAAGAATGTTAGATATCATAGGAAGCATAAAAAATATTACGCATACATAAACAAATAAACACAATTAGCAAGTCAAGAGATGAACATAATCACGTAATATAGCGTTTCAAAGTAAAGTGTTACAATAATAAAAACATTGCTAATGCGCCAAAAATTAAGTCCCAAAAAGTTCAGTAAGCATTAAAATTATACACCTGTGACCCGCAGTGGGATGCCAAAACGTTATCAAGGGGCTCGCTTACTCTCGAAACTATTTTTGGTGTTCTGGGGAATTGGCGGATCTTTGTATCACTCGAATACGAAATAAATATTAAAGCTATCAAATTTTACTTAAAAACATTTATATTATGTAACAATATGCAATAAATCGTAAATCTATTAATTTCAACAGTTGCAAAAGTGTAGTCACTTATAGGGTGAAATTAGTTCACCGAGGAATATGAAATCCTCAATTCCGTATACTTTTTCCTCAGATTATCTGCAAGCCTTGTTTTTTTTTTTTAGCTCACCGAGGAATTTGAAGTCCCCGATTTGGTATACTTTTTCCCAGGATTGTCACAAAACCTCGTTTGTTTTTTAGCTCACCAAGTAATTTGAAATCGCCAATTTTATTTATTTAACAAAGGGCTCTCCAGTCTAAGACAAATTTAACGAGGGTCTCCGAGCCCACCTCTGCCTGTGACCAACGTTCCCTCTAAGCGACCCCGCGCACTAATTCCGGGTTGGCGCGCACTACAAGACAGTTGGTCAATTAATATTTGATCGGTCCGCGCAGCCTTTTAAATTTTCGCGCAGCTAACCTCTTGCCGTAGAGAGAACATTGCCAGTGACCAGAATCACACGTAGCTGTTCTGAATAAACAACGTATTTCCATTATCCATCTAACCATAATAAATATTCAAGGTAGGTGTAGGTACACCAATATCTAATGAGTATGGTCATTTTTCGAATCGCATCAAAACAGAATGTTGTGAAATATATAATTCAGAAATTGTACAGCGCTTAACCTTCATTACATGATCGATTTCAGTACAATATAATCGATCCGTCATATGTAATCACAACTCATAGGTCACATTTTCAATAACACCCTCCCCGTAGGCTTTGGCGTCATATTCCGTCGGTCCTGCGATATAAGCCAGTGTTCTTCAACCTATGGTCCGCGATAACTTTTATGTTTCGAAAATTTACCACTCGAATATCTCTTTTGTACTAAAAATGAGGAAATTTTATTACAAAAAAAGCAGCAACAAATGTAGCACCAAAAGAAATGGTAGCTTTATTAACGTTCATGAATAAGATATGAAATCTTGACATTGACTTTCGATTGTTACTTTTTGAATATATTATCCTAAGAAAACATCTACCTACAAGTTCTACAGTCACTTCTCGACTTACAACACCTTACCGTTACGCCCCCTTTGACGTAAGTTGAAACTGCCATTAGTAGAATTTCATACAATCAAAAAAAAAATTCAAAATCTTAAAAAATAAAATCCAATACAGTATTTAAATTAAATACATATAAAGCCATAAATACACCCAATAAAATCATTTATATGGTTCACATTATTTTATAAAATATTTTCTACAAATTTATACTCCATTGTTAGTTCAAATAGTCTTAAGTCGAGAACTGACTGTGTGTAAATATGTGTTTGACGTGGTCCACGTAATATTTTCCCATTTTGTACCGGTCCGCGGATGTAAAAGGGTTGAAGAACACTAATTTGAGCCGATGCGAGGTTGAGCGAGAAAAGTGGCCTAATGTCAAATCGGCAACACGAACAATGATATTCCAGCGGCAGTACAATTTTAATTTACCACACATTGGGCAAAAGGCGTCAAGACATAATTTAAAAGCGATGTCGGCAGTTCGAAATTAATTGTTGGCACAGCTGTTCGCCACAATATGTAATATTAATATAGCATAAAATGATATTTCAAATAAACAACATTACTATATATGAACTAAAAATGTTTATATATCGTATTACAAAACTTTTAATTTCGTACCGTATATTTATTTACGTAGGTGACATTTATAAGTGAATGAAAATGTTATATTTCAATTAGCATAAAGTGCGGCTCTGTCATAAGAAACGCAGATGGTGAAAAAATGTGCGCATTTATTATTCATTGATTGTCGCATTAGGCAAATTTATGACGGAATGCGGATGAATTTCGTTATTTCACCAGAAAATAGACAATGATAAACACTTAAATAGCGTTAAAATGGCTTATCATGACAAGTGCCACAACATTTAGTAGTTAACAGTAAACTTACTCAATATAATGAATGATATGGGCCCTAGAGAGGTGAAGTTAACCAACTAGTAAAATGGTAAAACTTTTTCTTGGACTCTAAGTACAATCACGTCTTTATTTGTGCGTTTTGGTGGATTGCATATTTTTATTTTACGGAGATAACGCTATTGCAATTAGTAATGAGGTTACTTCACTTTTATGATACTTAAGACATGTAGAATATTACAACGCATCATTTTTTTTGTCAGAAATATCACTTGCCTCACTTCACCTCTAAGTGGTGGGGCCAGGTCGGCGACCTGGCACCTGAAAATGAGCCTGCCACCGTTTTTAAATAAATGAAATTTGTGACCCAAATAATAGAGCATCTGACTTGAATTCGTTAAAAAAAACTGTGAAACTGAATATTCAATGTTTATTTAAATTGTGAAAATATTAAATCATTTTTTTATCGATTTAATTGTTCACGCTAGCGGTTTTTTAACTTCCGACGGATACAAAAAAAAATATGAAAAAATCAATAAACCGACCTGGTACTTATTTATTTACCACTACACCACTGAATGGGACCATATATATTGAATTTGATTTAGAACTAGTGATCCCAATTGAATATTCGAATATATTCAGCCCTTTTTAAACTATGCTATGTTCTAATATGAATATTATTCGCAACATATTTAATGGCGATAACTAGAATACATATATATGAATTAATTATATATATGGCACCGGCATCAAAGGGTTGAGCCAATTGACCAAAATAAAGCTTACGTAATAATTTAGTGTATTTAGCTTGCCCATTTAATTAATAATTAGGCCAAATAGGAACCGCTTCGGATAGCAATTCATATTTAAATTACTGGAAGCTATATTATAATGAACTTAATAGGCAGTTAATTAAGACTCTACTTACACACATTCAGAGTCAAAAAGCCACAATGGGAACGATTTAAATCACACGAACCGAAGGGTCACGAATGCAAATAACGATGACAGAAAATCTTCCACAATGTATATAAAAATAAATGAGAGTGGACATAATATAAAATTTAAAATAACTTTGATTATTCCACGTATTGTGCTACTAACTGTTACACGTGTTTCGCCTCTTTCAGAGGCATCCTCAGACTTACTTTCGCAAATTTTGATTAGGTAATGAAGCAAGATTGATAAACGTCATTAGTAGTGTGATTATATTTGTTTTCTTTGTTTCGATTCTATAACCCCTTCCTTGCTTCCCTTAAAAGGGAAAAATCCCAATCTGATTGATTGCAGCTCATTAGTATCATTATTTGTTTGCTTTATTTCGATTCTATCACCCCCTCCTTGATTCCCTTAAAAGGAAAAAAACCCAAACTCCATTTTGTAATTTCATAATTTAAAATGTTAGAATCAATCTTGCTTCATTACTTAAGCAAAATTTGCGATGGTAAGTCTGATGGTAACACGTGTCACAGTTAGTAGCACAATACGTGGAATAATCAAAGTATTTTAACTTTTATATTAAAGTTACCGCCGAAACCATCGAAAGAGAGTGGACATCATTTATTCTTTAAAAATTTCACCCTTTTAGTTCTACTAAGAGCCTAATTAATTATTGCACAACAAGCCGCGGGCCGCATTACAAAAAATCTCAAATAAAGAGTAACCATTTTTTATTAAAATACTAGGCAAGCGCTGCAATGCCACGCAAAGAAAGAAAGTGTTTGTGTTTTAATTGTGTTTATTGAAGTGCGTGTTTTCTTTTTCTGTCTATTTGGCGTTTGTCGCCGATTGTCTATGGTACGACACACGCGCCACCAACAGTAATTTAATTGTACTACGCATATAAACTTCGCACAAGTTGCACGAACGGTATGGCAGACATACAAACATTGATTTGTATATATAAGGCCTACTTTAAGTTAATTTTAATATGCCCATAACCTTCGCGCAAGTGCAATCAAAAAGTTTGTCAAAGTTTTATTGCAATCGCATGAGCGGTGTGGCAGTGCATAAAGTACGAACAAACAAACATTCATTTTTATATATTAGATATCGTCGGTTTGTTTCAATGAGTCATTAAGCGAAAAAATGTTGATTCTGAGACAATCGACTTTCATCTGCTGTCTTTTGCCTTGTATAATCTGAAAGTTTCCAAAAAGTCTCACAAATACTTTTTTCTCGAACCCAGAGAACTTGTTATTAGCAAGTTACCGCACAGTGCCTTTCTTCAAAAAATATGTAACAACGAATGCACTGAGTGACTATTATGGCGTTAAATTTAGCTTCAAAAAACGTATTTTTCGAAATAATAACTTATTTATTGGGTAAAGTGTGAAAAAATACGTAGATTATGACATCTAACTCAGTTTTGACCGACATGTCACTAAATGGCTTGACAATCAATCGTACAAATGCTAAAATGTTGTAATAAAATATACTGTACAAAAGCTGTTAAATAAATTGAATACTTTTCATTTTCTTTTCAACAACTTTTTTCGTCAATTTTTTTTATAAAAAAAATATACCGCAGTATTGCAGAAAATATGCCCATGGGCCGCGTGTTTTACATACCTGTCTTAGTTTATCGCTAAACATTGTCGATAGTGTAATTATTCTAATTAATTACGCAATTAACGATATATGCTGAAATATTTTTTATAAGAGTTTAAATTTTGTAGGAATAACATTATAATTGGTTTATATAATCAACATCAAGAATATAATTGTAATTGTTTTACTTTAATTTTGTGTATGAGTATTGGTTAAAAAAATGTTTGATAACTATATAAATTATTAAAAAAAATAATTAAGAAAATCCAATATGATAAATTGATTTACTTTTCATATTGAAGAGTTAAGTGTCCATCTCACACCACAAAAAAAAATACTCAGTGCATTTTCTCCGTGCAACGCGGTGTGGAACGGTGTTCCGGCATCTTTTGTGTCGACATTTTTAATGTTTCAAATCAATATTCGCAAAAAACATTTGATTTTCGGATGCTGTCTTGATGTGTTTACGCTCTTCGAGAATTGTCACAACCAAGTTCATGCATACAACATCTGAACTGTGGTGTCAATTTGAACCATTGTATTACAAATAAAAAAATAAATGCACTAGTTCAAGTTTTTGAAGAGAGGAAACATAATTTGGACCCTTTTACAAATGTGCTGCAGCGGCTGTAGGCGATCTGGTTTTTAGTTACACTTCAGGAGACAAAAAAATAGTTTGAGCAACTGAATATCAAGCAGTTCTTGTAAAAAAAAAAACACTGTAGAAATACCTTCATTAGAAACCTATATGCACTATGCATAAGGATGCATAAGGATCGGATATGGTTAAGAAATAAAATCTTGACAAGTAAGTTCCAATCTGATTATATAAAAATACGAAAGGCGAAAGGGGAGCAGTGAAAAGAAAACGATGACAACAACCACGACCTTATATAATGGTCACATCGCCAATGTTGTAATTAGAGAAAAATGAAATGTGTAATCTGAATACGACATACGGTAACTCAGCTATGTCATACTGTATGCATACAATATATTGTTACACGCGCGTGCCGAACAAAAATAAAAAAAAACGAGAAAAATACTCGTTTGAAATATGAGATACTAATAACCAATTTTACTGAAAATTGATAATTAAACACACACAATATATATGAACATTTGGTGACAAGATTCAAAACATTGATAGTTCATATTTGTGGTATCATTTGATTCATCACACCTTTATAAAATACTGTATCAATACAATTTTATTACTGTGTTGAAAATCACAGAAATTTTCTTAACATGGGATATTTGGCTTAAGAGCGTAAGGGTAGAATACTAAATTACACATATCTGCTATTAACTTTCGAAATCTCTTTCCTAACTAAATTGGTTGATATTTATAAAAAAAAAACGCAATTTCATGTACTTCTTCGGCATGTTTCCAATCCAACAAGAATTAATACACCACTTAAAAGTGTGAACTGGAATTTATAAAATGTTCTTAAATAATTCACGCTTAAGATATTAATTATACCATGACTAGAGTAAATTTTAACATAAATAATCATAAATAATTTTGAGAAAATTATTAATGATTTTACTACACACCATAAAAATGTTTCACAATCATAAAACGAATTATTTCTACAGCATAATTTTTAATAGTGACTATTTTCCATCCGACTATTGGTAAAATCAAATCAGGCTTCTTAAAATAATGATATTTTGTTCGACTTTTACCACCCGTATTATGTTTTAACAGACGATAGAATTTCACCGCAATGTTACTTACTGACATTGCTCAAAACAGTTGAAAAGATGAATTATATGTAAATACACTGGCGGATTAATCCCCAGGCGCAATACATTTTAGAGGCCCTGTTTTTCGAATGACATAAAAGTACTGTAAAACTCTTCGTGAATAATAATGAATTTTTAAAACTGAAATTAAAATATAAGAGTGATGCTAAGTTTGAGGCCCCCAATATTTTGAGGCCCTAATCTCGCGCCTCTTGCGCTTATGGGGTAATCCGCCACTGTGTTAATCCTTATGTTTACACGTATTGTAAGGATATTCACCCATGGACTGAATCTTAAACCAAATCGCAAATCTATTACAGGAATTCAACATTAGAATTTTAAATGCGCGATACGGTTCCCGGAAAACTATTTTACTATCACATCACGCATTAGTGAGTATAGTAATAGTATGCAGGCGCTTAAACGTTTCCTAATAAGCGCAATGCCCTGTTTACACGAGCAGAGTAGGAAGTTAGCAAAGTTACTGAGGCTGTTTAATTTATTTTAAAATTTCGATTGGTATTTGCTAAAAAGTAAAATAGGTATTTTTGGACAAATCAAATGAGTCGAACTATTGTATATGTAAATATCACAACGAGGGCTTTGAACCACATGGGCCTATCTACAAATATAAGTTAAGTTCACCAAATTGACAGATGATTTACGTTTTTACTTCAAACATTTTAATTTCGTTTCGTTATTGTAAACGGTTATAATATATACGTTTGGCTGTGTTTCACTAATAAATAAATGATGGCATCGCCAGCCGCGTTTAATTAGACCCCTGCGATTCCAAGCCCTCGACAATATATAAACGTTTTTAATATTTCTATAAGTAAATATTACAGAAAGTTGATCGATTTAGCAGCCATTATATATTTTGCTATAAGAAAAGTCAACTATAAATCCTACGGGTAAACTTCTGGAAGCTACAAACCAGTTACGCTTGAGCGTCATGAATGGTCCAAGCGATCCAAGTTTAAAAAAATTGTAAGCTAAAATCGTGCAATAAACAATTCTCAATAACCATACGAAATGAATCTAGCAAATTATTTGGTTACAAAAAAAAAAATTTGATTTAAACAGAACAACCTTTCTGGCGATGGCGTGACGCCGAAATAACTGATAATTTTCTATTATTTGGCTGAGTTACATAAATTCATCAATCGAAACAGAATTATACGTTTTTTATTATCGAAAGTTCACTTTCCGTAAGTTTTCTGAAAAACAGTAAATAGCATGGTTTACACCAGGGGTGGGGAACCTTTTCATTTCTGAAGGCCACGTTCGTTTATCTGATTCAAGATAAGGCCGAAGTAAGGAAAACGTTGACACCCCCCTCCTTTTTTCGACTGTCGAACATGTACAAACGCTTCCGTATTTTTTTTTGATCAAGTCAAAATGCCGCAGTTTCCCCTCCACTGGTTTACACAGTCCTATATTTCTAAAGCACGCGCGATGCCGAAGTAGCTATCAACTGTTCCCCACACAAATCATGCAGTCAAAATACTCTTTATAATAAATACATGTTGAGTAAGGTAAAGAATAACCAAAGCAAATTACATAATTTCAGGAAGGAATGTAAGTAGGGGGGAAATGCAACTACTTTCAGCTATCTAAATGACATTGTCTTAAAACTCGGTCTAGTTACTTACTAACTTCTACACACAACCCATGCGAACGACACGTTATACAGATACTATGAAGCACTTTGCTTTAACCATTTAACAGGCAGGCCAATTAAAACTTTCAACTCTGCAACATAAACAGCGGACAGCTACAGAAAACGCTTTTCCGATGTTTTATTTTGATTTATTATTATTTGTAATGGCGAACAGATATTTTAACTTTTAATGAATCGGCATTTAATGGACAATAAACCGTTATCTCTCTGTATTATTTATGTTGGCAGCCGCCATTGGCTGCAATCTGATAAAACTGTACCGTTACGAAAAGATCGGGTAATGAGAAAACAAAAATAATTGAAGTAAATTGGTGCCGAAGAATGCGAGACGCAAGTAACTTTCAACGACAACGTAAATTCAACATAGAACTACTAGTTAGTATTATCACATTTTTTTAAATTTGATATTTACTATCAGCAGAAAACAAAACCAAAAAGGCTGTAAAACAATAGACCGAAACATTCGTCACCCGATTTTTTTCTTTGATTGGAATGTTCCCTAAATGATGGATAGAGGTATATAATTAAATGGTCCAGAAAATTTCGATTATTTGTCTTACTAACTAACCCGTCAAATATTGCCAATAAACAATAACAAATTGTCACGGTTCCATTGAAATATTAAAGTTTGTCTGAAAATACATTATCGCCGTATCAACGTATACGTATGCCAGGGGTTACCAAACCCGTGCCCGATTTTGGATTTCAAATTCCACGGTGAGCTAAAAAAAAAAACGAGTTTCGGGTTTTGATATTTTGAAAAAATGTGGTGCTCGCCGCCCTACCAATATTTTAGATTGCGCTCTAGGGTACTAAAAGGTTGGTAACCCTTGGTGTATGTAAAACAAGCGAAACATGATCGATACGTGTTTTACTATTTTATCGATACTTCGGCAAAGTTTGCTGCTTAAAATTCATATCGTTGGCCATCGAATTTTCCCAGACGCCGTAAACAGTTTTAAAAGAACACTGACGTTTCGAAAACATTTCAAGTAACATTACAAATATAAGAGTTCTATATATATACAAGATTTAATTTAATATAGAACACACATATCGAAATGCTAACAGGTGTAAATTTATAGATGATTTATAAAGTAAATATACCATCAACAACTATATTACAATAAGAAATAAAAAATCTTGGAATAAAAATAAAAATTATAAAAGGTCTTTTATCAGGGTTATTTTAAGAATTTAAATCAATTTGATAAAACCGAAAATCTTAACTCGAGAGCAAATATGTCCTATTTTGTAAATTAGGACCCAACGGTCGATTTTGAATTTCAGGGGGTCTATATCGGCTTTTAAAATCACATTTTAGGTTTAGGAAAATTCAATAATAAGCAGGCGGGGGTGTACGGAAAACGTGCGGTGACTATGCTGCTTAAAAACAGCATATTTTTAACAGCTGATTTGAGTGATATTTTGTATTAAAACATACTGTTTACACAGTATATAGCATAGACAATAAATCTATAAATAAAGTTAAAAAAACACGTGAGGTTTTTATCATCAATTATAAGTCATAAATAATAATAAAAAATGATAACATTCAATATCAACAATTTTGTATATGATTATTTATACATTTAAAAAAGAAATCGGATAGATATAAATTATATGCTCGGTTATAAATAATTAAATAATATACAATAAAGCCACCAATACATTTGAAAGGAAAATGTTACTCTTACGACTAAATTTTTAAAAAAGCATTATGTATGTACGAACAACGATTGTACGTAAATTGTAAACCCTTGAATAGTATTTCATTTCCATCGAGTGATTTTAAACTACGATGGAGTGGAAAAAGACATGTTTAATTTTTAGTTCCACTTATAGTCAAATTTTTTGGAGTTATTTATTCTTGATATATCAATATTTATTGCACACTAGGAATTGCAATGCAACAAGAATATGTAAATACATACCGTTATTTCGTATCGACTATCGGTGTTGCAAATATCAATTTTGTCAATGTTGCAAAATCGGTAATTCGACATTTCTATATTTCATAGAAAATACTGTCATAACAAAATATAACATAACCATAACAGGTGTTCAAATTTTTATATCATTGAAAGACTCTTTGAAGAAATTTTGAAACCTGTTAATATTCATACAAATCTTGGCAGATTGAAATTATTTTAATGTATCTCGAACAATTAAAATAAAATATATTATGGTTTTTAAAAATTAAATTTTGGTTGAATTCGGTACCAAAATACCAATATTCTTGCATTTTCAATGTCGATATTTCGGTATTGAAAAAACCACACGAATATAGGGATTTGAGGTTTCGGTTATATTAGTATTGCAATCCCTATTACAGACAATATGCTGGCACAGCAGTAATGTTAATAAAATTTAATCAAATATTTAAACATAAATACATTACTAGGTAGGTTATATTATACTGAGTTTCAAAAAATATATGAAAATAAATATGAATGCAATCTTTACTTATTTTCTTATAACAAGCCACAATAAATTATGCGAAGGCCGAATAGCTAAATAAATAAGCCACATTTTTCGTTATCTAAATAAACAGAACGCATATTCAAATTATGAAAATAATTTATTTGAAATGACAGTTAAGCATTTTATCAACGTTATTATCGTATGTCAATATGAATTAAAAAAAAGCACGTCAGATAACCGTACATTATATTTTGTTAAATTTTAGTTGTGATGCATACCGAATTGTTCCTTGAGAATTCACTACTCCATATAGATTCTCAGATGATACACAAAACCGCTATCAAAAACATGACAAAACTCACTTTTTACATTTTAAACGCGGTACACACTTTCCACTATCAGCCCGAGGTTTACGCACAACCGGTCGGAGAGTTAAATGGCATCGAACTATTTTCTCGCGGAGACGCGCATCAAAAAAAGCACTGCGTCAAGAGGACGTCCATAAACGGATAACCTACGTGTGGAATGCTTCTTTCTGCGAAAATAATAAATAGTCTATTTCTGCGACGCACGACACGAGCCATGACTGCCGGGGAGAGCGCTCCGTTAGCACTGAGCGTCCGATAAACAATGACCGCTTCGATGCTATCGACTAACGATTCTCGAATTTTTTAGGTGAAGGTACCCCCAAATTACGTATCATCGTTTTTTGTAGCATATAGCAATGACTCTCAGATAACTGACGGAGTGACGCCTTGCGAAAAAGTATTATACACTGAAATAGTCGCCCGCTGTGGTCGAGTTGCTAAGAGCTTGGCTCTATCATCAGGGGTTCGATTCCCGGTAAGGTCAATGTCAAATTGAGACTTTCTTTCAATTTAAAATTTGATATTTCAGACGTCGGTGTTTGTGATGTCAATTCTTGAGTTGACTTCAAATTTATCTCGTATGATTTCTCATTTTCAAAATATTTCGCACATCGGCATTAACTGTAGTGCACATAATACAAAAAAAAAATTGTGTTACACAAATCAACAAAAGTATCCAAAGCGAATAGCAATGAACATTCAGGTTTACATTATAAACACAATTTGCTACGATATATATTAAAAAAAAAAAATGAAAGTTACAATCTTTCAATGACAATGTAGATATCAATAATAGAAAAACCATATACATTCTGTTCAAATTTGCATAAGGGGTGGGCGTGGTAAAAAAAAACATGCCTGATACTAAAGATCCCCGAGTTGAAATTTTCAATATTTACATATTGAATTTTAGTGAAGACACGCAACCTCTTGAAGTAAAATATTATGCAAATTAGTTTTTGTTTGTACATTTAAGTATTATGAAAAAAATAAATAAGGCAAAGGTATAACGGTATTCAGTTCTACAATAATAATACGATTTGGTTAATAGTTATTCCAGCTTCACCTCGTCGTCAGAATTTATTTTAAGTAATTTAACTTTTTCTATTGGCTTTGAAGGGATCAACACTATCATATTACTTACTCAGACCATTCTGAATTGATAATGCAATGCGATAATTTCTGTTTGAGCTGTTCTAGGAAAATTGATCATACATATAATAAAAGAATTGTAAAAGCAAATAATTTAATTTGTATTCATCTGTAGATAAAAGAGTTTTTTGCAATATATGAGTATTCGTCATTGAAAACGTATAAATGAATTTTAAATTCAGGTTTATTTACGCCAGAAGAAAAATGTATTTTTATTTTCATTTAAAATGATATGATTTTAGTCTTGCAAGTTTGTGATAATAACCATTATCGAAATAGCTTTTATTCTTAAAACACAAGTGTCTACGATGTTTTCGATCCTTATTAACTAGAGTAGTGAGCATTGGCGGATTAATCACTTTGGAGGTCCCAGGTGCAATACATTTTAGAGGCCCTGTTTTTCGAATGACATAAAAGTGCCGCAAAACTCTTCGTGAATAATAATGAACTTTGAAAACTGAAATTAAAATATAAGAGTGATGCTTTCTTTGAGGCCCCCAAAATTTGGAGGCCCCAAGCGCACGCCTCTTGCGCTTATGTGGTAATCCGCCAGTGGTAGTGAGACTTAAATATAAATAGTCAGATAGTAAAAACGCACCTTCGTCAAAATACCGATCGCTGAAATAGTCAATTGTAAATCTGAAGAAATGAAACAATAAGAATAAAAAGATATATCTTGGATATCAACTGAAATACTGTTACAATAATTTAGCTGGAGAAAAAAGAAAACGCTATCCACGTAATCTCGTATAATGTTACAGACAGCGCGTTTTTGCATTCCGTTTTCCTGGTTGCTAATAATTTATGCGTGCTTCTTGTTCAGCGAGACACTGTTCCGTAAAAATTCACATAAAAGATACAATGTTTTACAAATAAAAAAAATGACTGACTTTCTTGCCACAACAGCTGAAGTGTTTTTTTTTATTGTACAAATAATATTTTCATTATTTATTGGTGCGCGGGCGACGCCAGCGATGTCCCCGGGAGAAAGTGACAACTGTAATTATGTGGATAGTGATTATAAAAATAATCAAATTAATTACACTAAAAATCAATGCATTTATAAAACAATACGACAAGGTCGATCGAAGTTTTTGCGGATGTAATTAATAATTACGTTAAATTGTACACAAAACGAATACATTGTCATGATAATGTGTGTTTTAGGAATTGATTTTTTTACTGATATCGATTGTAATACTACAGACTAATACTTAAAATTGAAAACAATATACTTGTTAAGAGTAATAAATTAAGGATAGTGATGAACCAAACATAGACTGAGTCATCATCACTTAATACTATAATATTTAAAAATAATACAAGTTTTCATCATCAGTTTGTTATATGTTATAACGATGAAGTCTACACCAAAACCGCTAACTCGCAAGAATCTATAATATACAATGTCTGCTTCAGTTTTGAGGCGACCGAAAAACTAATCCAAAATGAAAATGCATATAGTAATTTCTTTCGCTATTAACTTAAAGTTTTTCTTAATAATAATATGAATACATTTATTTATACAAAGATGTATTTTTTGTTTATTTTTAAACCCCACCTGTCTTTTGTCACAGTCATTAAATTGGTATCGTCTTATTTCAAGACATCGCATTTTTCTTTTTTAAAAAAAGTGGAATGAATCTGAGCGCTGTAGAATAATTAGATCGGAGTGATAGTCCGCGGAACTAAATAGTTCAAAAACATCAAAGTATTTTCTCTTAGTCTCAAAAGCAAAATATTTACTTGTGCTACGCTAAAGAGTACCTTTTTTGTTTAAGAAAATAAACAAAGGTTACTCGACTAAATTTAATTAGAATAGGAATGGTTGAATTAGATTAACGGAGTCCTTTCAAAATAATGTAAACGTTAAAGTGTTCTTAAATAAAGTTCACATGTTCGACGACCCATACACCGTAAACAGCTAAAAATAATACGACCAATACAATATGATCTTGTCTCATTCACAATTATTTGTTTTCCGTGCTACTTTCACTGATTTATTTGTAATCGTAAAGAAAGCGCTAAATTCTAAAATGGATTACTCGAATAGTAAAAGCCGAAAGAATGTGTGATGAAGATTTAATGGAACATGATTCAGGTTTTGAATAAAATTAAAATCGGTAAAAGTGAAATAAAATTACGTACTCGCTAGCTCTGCTGATAATCGCATTTAATTAATATGGACGCACGCTTCGTCGGAAAGAAAACTCATCGAGTAAGATTGTTAAATAAAATTAACGAATTACGATTAACCAGCAATTTCAATAATAGTTCCGTCTGTTTGAAGTGTCTAGACAATTTTTCTTTTCGGTCAGCCACGAAGCAGTACGATACAAATTGTACATTGCAAAATTTGATTTGATTTACATACCAATTAATAATAACTCGGCAAGTCTAACCATGCCGTCTTAGGTATTACAATTAACGATATATAATATATTATATACTAATAAATATATAAAGAAAGTAACTATGTATATAACAGCTCGTCGTTAGTTATTAAAAAAATGACATTGATCTTGTCAGGAATTAAACACAGGACCATACTGCTAGACTAGAGCTATTAACGTAAGATAACAGAGACTTTATATAATTATAAAAACACAATATTCCTTTGTACTTTATTCCACTTTATTTTAAAGATCAGTACCGGTTTCGCTCATTGCGAGCGCTCAGTTGACAATGCTCGCATTGAGTAATAATTAGAAATGCTTAACTGGAATGTTTTGAAAATCCTACTAAGACAGATTCTATTAATTGCACGAATTTTTGTAAATATCACTTAACAATTTGTCTTAATTACAGGTGTCGACCGTTGTATTCGCCGTTTAGCGCGTAAATTTTGAAAAAATTGGTATGTTTTGTTGCAATTTTGTAAATAAGATGTGCCATATAAATGCTAAGGTCCTGACTTTTTAAATAAAGTGGAATAAAGTACAAAGGAATATTGTGTTTTATGAATCGTTCAAATTATGTACATTCACACAAATTGGGCAATAACGACCTGGGTTTCGCCATTCGGCATCTTCAGGCGTTCAAATGCACGGATGAACTTGAACTGACGTTTAGTAAATGAATTTTTCGTGTTTATATAAGAAATAAATGTATCATTGAATTTAAAGCCATTGCTGGCTAAAAGGATAAGCCTGTGGGAACGCCCACAGATTTTAATGGTGAGTAGTTTTAAGAATTATATTTGTGTTTTTATTAATATAATGCCTTTCCGCCAAGTATTGACAGTGAACACCGTAAAAGTGTCTTTATATAATTGTACCCAATTGACTTAATATTGTATCGATTGGTATGATTATTAACCGTTTCAGTACCGAGATGTTTTAAGCTTAGGAACACTCACATACTACTTGTTTTTAATTATTTATTTTTTAAATAGGGCTCATGGATTTTATGCATTATGTTAAAAGTTTACCTATAAAATGATATATCAAATTGTAATTTTTCAAGTTGCATTATTGCAATTTCGTATATTTGATTTTTCTTTTATGGTTGCCACAAGCATAAATAAATATATTTTTTACATTTTTATAAAAAAAATATTTATAAAAAGGGACAAATTCTTGAAATTCAGGTATAAATTTAAAACAAAAGAATGGATTCTTTATGTCGATGTCACCATAAGTGGTAGCCGTAGTGACACCTACCGCTCTACTTATAAAATAATATCTTTTTCAATAAGATCAACCAACGGCAGAAGGTTCATCTTTCTTGCAAAGATAGTGTATAAATGTAGCTAGCCACAAAAAAATAATATTATTAAAATTTCTACTGGAATAATTTGTAATAAAAAGTGTCCTTACGGTATTCGTGGTGCGCCTATGTAGCGGCCACCAGTGGCCTTACGGTACTGAAGCGGTTAACATAAAATACGCCCCATACATAATTGTTTTTAGTATTTTTATTAATTTATGTAATCACACTCTTATTTGAAGTACTACGAAATAAATTATAGTAACGTGCTATAGATTTTCAGGTGAATTGGCATGTTAATATATACGCTAACTTACTCAATAACGATAAACAAAGTAAAAGATTTTGACGTCGGTGAGAATTATCTAATCATTTGAGAAACGGTGTTATTCCGTCAACAAAACAAGCACTTGACGTTTGACAGATACTATAACCATACTTGTGAAAAAATATTCTAATTATTTCACTTTATCGCACATGTATTATTCATGTAATTTTCTAATATCACTCAGGTAAAACGCAAAATGCACGAATGAAAGAAAGTGGCCGGTGGGTGGTCGTCGTGTGACGCGCGCCAACGAGGAAGGCAAAAGTGATAGCAAATTATAATAAATCCTTATATAAACTAATATGTAAACTTTTCGTTTTAATTATTTAATAAAATTCTCGCATTTAAGCAAAAGATTACGTCATTTTAAGATTGTATAATCAGTTGTTTGATGAAAACAAAAATGCAGCATACTACACAGTGACTATTATCGGGAGTACTGAGTGTGCATCAAAGTTGCATATTTTGACCTTGAAACTTTCATCAAAATATTCAATGAAACCCTTAAACTAGTTCCTTTTCATTTCATCGATATCCTGAATAATTAATTAGTTCTCAAACGTTTTAATTTTTACACGCTCATCTTTTTCCAAACTTAAAAGCTAAATTTAGATACTTTTTCGGCATTTGCAGCTTAAATCATTTTGATAGAACGTGTATCAAGTTTGATATGCATTGTGATTATCGAAAAAAAGCTGTTTTGAAAAACTGTGGGTTACTTCCTTTTTCCTTTCCACAGTCGATATTATATTACAAAATTGTAAAATTATTATGTATGTATTATATTGTCATTTTTTTTTAAAAATTTTTATTAAAAAAATAATTGACATTACAGCTTACGCCAATTCGTCAAATATTTTTAAAGTTGAAAGATCATACGAGATATACTCGATGAGAATTTTTGAAAGTCACATGAGATTAACCCAAGGAGAATTGACTTCACAAACACCCATGTCTTAGATCTCAAAATAAAATTGAAAAAATCCAATTTTGACATTGACCTTACCGGGAATCGAACCCGGACCCACCTGATCGGAAGAGCAAGCTCTTACCAACTAGACCAAAGCGGGCGACAAATTATAAAATTGGAGCTCTAAGTGCGTCTTTATATAACATTTTTTTTTCAATATTTAGTGCTAAACGGCGAATACAACGGTCGACACCTATAATTGAGACAAATTTTAAGTGACTTATGTACAAAAAATCGTGCAATTGATAGAATCTGACTTAGTAGAATTTTCAAAACATCCCAAATGAGTTAAGCATTCCTAATTATTATATTCCAATAACATGTAACTATAAAAAATAAACAGGGAACTAGTGGCGTGCTAAAACAATAATATGCTCAACCAAAACGCAATAATTATTTTTGAAAATTTTATTGAATTAATAAAATCAAGTACATCAATATTCACATTAACGTTTTATTTTGTCTCCATTTGAAAGATTTAATATTAGTATTATTACTCCCGAAAGAAAGAATAAAGCTGGCATAAATAAATAGCAGAAGTACCAAACTAGATACTAGAGTTTAGACCAGGCGTGGGGAACCTGCGGCCTTTTGGCTACTCTGGTGCGGCCTTCTGGCCAATTCTGTAGTTCTGTAAATTTTGTAAATTTGTAAATTCCTGACATGTTCTGACCGTAAATTCCTATATCCGGCCAGAGATTCCCTAGTCAATGTTTACTGCAGCCTTATACCGAATCAGAAAAATGAATGCGGCCTTTAGAGAAGAAAGGGTTCCCCACCCCTGGTCTAGAGAAAGAATATTGAAGAGACCGTATGTTAACTAACCATGGTTAAATGACTTAGTATTCCGGAGTAAATATTTTGAACTAAACCATTGCAAGGTCGATCGAAATAGAAATCAAATCCTCGTTTTGTTTAGCAAGTAAAACAATCGATACCGTGCTGCCAAAAATAGCCATTGAACAAGTAACATCTTCAAATTATGCAACATTAAAGCTACGGCAAACCGATTCAATTTGAGTACTGTACCGATTTTATTTCAAAAGTTGGACGTCTGTAGGAAATGACTGACCATAAAAATAATCATACGTTGTTGTACAATTAATTACTTGATTCACTCAAATTATCTTTATAACATAATTAAGACGGTGAAAAAACGACTGTTAATTTTGTCGGATCAAAATATACTGACGAGGATCGTGCAGAAATTAATAATTAATGTAACCAACCCAATATGATACAATATAATCTTGCTTAAAGTTTATTAAAATTAGACACTGATTTCATATGCTTGTTTGAAACCTGGAGCTCACTGCAGCATTGTCAAAGCAGCATGGCCTTATAAAGCAAGAATAGAATTCTAGTAGGGCATCCAATCCCGGGATTGATTGTTCACCATAAAATGGTGTACAAATTCGGGATTGATACATTTTTGCTCGGCTCTCTCAGGGATTTTTCAGATTTTTTTTATCGATTTCAAAAACTCAGGAATTTACCGAATTTCCAAAACGAAACGCCGCGAGACTTTTTTTATAGTTCTTTCAAGATTTCCAATTTCAAAAACCCGAGAATTTGCGGAATTGCAAAAATAAAAAAAAATTGGATCCTCTCAATTTTTTTCAAATCTCGGGATTAGTATTATCACAATCCCGGGATTACGGGATTCAGTATCTCGGGATTGGAGGCCCTATAGCCTAGATCAGTGATAGCGAACCTTTTTCGCAATAAAAAAAAAACATGTCGCGGGTCATAGATTGAATAATTAAGGCTTTAAATAAAAACAATCATTTCTAAATGTTCAAGCGGGTTAGATAATTTCTCACGCGGGTCGCTGCGTGACCCGCGGGTCTCTTGTTCGCCATCCCTGGCCTAGATTGTAGTATCCCAATAAGATATTACAGTATGTTGGTCTTCATCTTTTTTTCTTCATTCTTTTAATACAACGGATTGTTGCCTGTAATGTCATACTAGTTTTCAGAGTACACCTAATCCTTTTTTACGCGATACATTGGTTTCAAAAGGTGGCACGTAAAAAGGCTTTCTTTCATATAATTTGATGGTTCCAAAAAATCGCGTGACAACGAGTAAATCGCATGAAAAAATCGCGTAAAAAAAGAACTGGGTGTATTGAGCTCAATCACGTAAACTTGACCAGTATATTATTTTAAAAAAATCGACTACTATTATACGACAATGAAAACATACGTATACAAAAAAAACTCTTTTCGCTGCAATTTATTATGTTTGCATTACTGGCTTTTTTTCGTGTGTTAATTTGGAAAGAATTTTATTGTTAATATGCATTGGTGTGTTTTTCCATAGCAGGGAAGACATAATAAAATAAAAAAATATATTAAAAATTCAACACTCTCCCATTTCAAGAAGAATTATCCAACAGTAGGTACGTAATATTACATTTCATTGAAATCCAATATCTCACTGTGTTTTATTATTATTTGCAAGCATATCAAGACGGTACATTTTTTTTCATTTAGATATTGTTTAATGTGATGGCATGAACATTAAAATGCGTCACGTATATAAAATAAAAATGGATAAACAATATATATATGTTTTATATCGACCTGCTTGATCTGGTTATCTGCCAAATTTTATTAAGCGGCTGAGGCTATCCATGTAGTAATAATCACAACGCATACCTAGAACAAAAATAACAATGAATTAATTTATGTTATACCCTAATAAAAGAAACATTTGTATTGAAAAATATACTGCACATTTAAATACAGATGTGGTTTTGAATAATATTGTGGATTTTTATAAGATAGAAAAAAAATCTAATTTTCATCTTTTTTTTTCTTGCAATGATTACTTGTATTATTCATTCGCGATGACAGCTTTTATACCATAGACTAATATAATTCACACAAAGCCATACTTTTGGCAACCGTCAACAACATTAAAGAAAAAATAGTTATGAAAATAGCAAAGATATTTAACCGGTTGTGCACCACAAGCGTATAAATACGGTCTACAATTCTGTGAGCACAGTGCCGGCCATAAAACTGCGCGTATATATACGGTCCACTTTACACCCACTAATACTGGACAAGATCGACAATTTCAATAATTCAAACATTGAATACATACAGCGACAACTCTTAGAATCACAGTGTAATACTTACAGTCGACATCTTTTGTATTATAATTAATGTAACATCATATTTTAAAAAGAGCTTCCTTGTATTACCGAAACGCGTAGCAAACAGTACGTTTACTGACGTATTTTGAAACATTTGGTTTTGATTTTTTCGGATGCATGGTGGCGCAAATGACGCAACGTGTATTTATTTGGTACTTCTATACGATATACTATTAATATATTGCCAAAAAATCTATATTTATTATTTCAAAGAAAGTCGCGGCCCTAGGTGTACGACCGTTTTAATACCTGCCGGCATATAATGGGTTAAAAATGTGAAATGATATAAGAAAGATTTAAAATTGTTTAAATAATATGTAGTCGCAATTCTTGGCGTTTTTTTTTTAAATAAAAACATACTTTGTATTCAAATTTAAATAAACACATATTACTCGTACATGATATAAATTGTAAGTATTTTAAATGAATGATTTCAAACATATATTTATTATACAGCATAACATAACAATCGATAAATAATATTAATGCAAATCACGATTTTCCTTTTATACATGTGTTTCACATATTTACATACCGCTGTCATGTTCCGTCAATGTGCCCGCTCCCGAAGCTTAAACATGGGATTCGGGTTACGTGAAAAGCCCACAATGTTGCATACAACTTTGGAGGGACAGTGTGCCACATAGATTCTACGACGCGGCTCATGCTGTGGAACAATGTGTTCCCTAATGAATGCGCCGTTTATTACGCGAAACAAGTAACAAATAATCTATTGGTTACTTATCTGATATTCATCGATTTCTTTAGCCACCTTGAAATAAATACTCATACCCCTTACTAAAACGGTTCGTGATCACAATTGTAAGTGAATATATACTACGTATAATACATACATTATGACATTGTCGTCATTAAAGGTTAAGTCTAGCGACCAGACACACAGGTAACTCGATGTTTTGTATTTCAATTAGATAATTACGAAACTAATAGTAAAGACCGTATAATTGCGAATGTATCCTGACCTCGTCTATATTATCGCTGAAAAAAAAACAGAATATTCTTTTAGATGTGTACTCCTAATGGATTTACTTTAGAAAACATATGTTTTAACGCAATATACACAGTGGCGGATTCCCCTGTAAGCAAATGAGGCGCGTACTTGGGGCCTCCGAATTTAAGGGGCTTCAAAAATGGCTTATGTTATATAAATCATAAACTTTTTTTTTATATTTTAAAATATTTTAATTATTTTACGAGGAATTTCTAATGAACATTCTAATGTTATCCGAAAATTAGAGCCTCCAAATGTGCAATAAAAACCTGGGGCCTCTCATATGTTTAATCCGCCACTGAAAATACATTATCGCCTAGTGATCAGGCGGGTATTTGCTCTAGGGATCAGGTGGGTCTGGGTTCAAGTCCCGGCTAGATCAATATTCAATTTGAGATCTTCAACATGAGTGATGTCATTTCTACTTTTAATTAATTTCTCATCGAGTTTACCTCCGACGATTTTTCAATTTCAAAATAGTTGGTGCATCGGCAATTGTAAAGTGAATTTCTAAATATGTTTTAACTAAAAATCACCGGGTCCGTGGTCGAGTGTTCAACGTCGTTGACAAGGTTGCCGTGCTCATGAATTAAAATCCCTGAACAGACACATTCTCCAATATCATTTACGTCAAAAAAATGTCTCCTTTCTGAAGAGAGTAAAGATATATGGGGCTAGGATAAGACTAGTAATAATATAATCGCTTTAGCTAAACAATATTTACAGGACCGAGTGGGTGGGAGGAAATGTAGACATCAGACATCCATACCAAATCTAAACATCGTTTGAATAATCGATTTGCGAAAGTTTCCGAACTGGGATTCGAACTGTGGATACCGCAAACCATGAGGAAGGTGTTAACTACTCGGTTACAGTCCTATTACAGTTTGGCCCATATAAATGAATGGGCGGATATCGCTATGCACTAATTGTGCGAGAAAACTCATTCAAATAAACGACCATCTTCTTTTTTCAGAATAGATTTTACTAGTAAATGTGATTGCTTTAGGTGAAAATAAAATCACCTTAGCGGTAACCGCTGTGCTAAAGCAAAATAAGTATTGTCCATTAGTTTTTTCATTTTTAAAAATCGCAACAAAAATTTCTTGACCGATCGGTAAAACTGTTATGATCCAATTTAATAATAGACGAAATTTTTTCTTAACAAATTTCTTCTGGAACAGAGTTTGTCAATCGGTGATACGCGGTAATTTTCTGCATTCCGCAAAAAGGTAGTGCTCATTTTAGAATGCACATACAAAAATTCCAAGCAAAATCGTTATTCAAAACCCGTGCAGCTGCAAGTGATCGAGTTGTATATGTTCTTAAAATATATCAAAGATTTCATATGACAAAATCAACGGCACGTAGACATAAATAATATTTTATATACCGGCGTTGGTCTTCGGCAAAATGTTTCTTCTACTATTATAGGCAGGTGTAAAAAGTTCGAGAACACTCAAATTTAAACTCTCCGTCGCTAATTATATTGTCTTGTCATCGTTACATATAAAAACTAAAACAATGTTATTGTTTTATAAATTTAGGTGGAATTTGAAACAATTGCTTTGTGTAAAATATAATTACAGACATAAAAAAGATGATTAAACATTGAAAATGCAATTTAATTAACGTCAACAAAACGGGTGCGGTGGTCTGGCGTTGTTTATTGTAACTACTCCTAATAAATCCAATAACAAATAATAGTTGTGAAATTTTAAACTTTTCAATATTCACTACTTATTTTCTGTAAAATATAATAATCTTATTATTTTTGATGATATTTCGAATAATTAGAGATTTTCATTCGATATACGAGTCGATAAATATCATATGCATAAGTCCAGTATAAACTTTTCTCGAGATTTTGATGCCAATCAATTCCTTGTAAGCAGTCGAGTTCAGAATAATCAAACGCCATTCCATTTCTTGGCAGAAGAATTATACTGAACATTGAAGTTTTCTTCATAAGGGCTCTAGTCCACGCCATAGTGCAAATCATAGTTTCTCAACCTTTTTGGGCCCATGACCCCTTAAAGTTTCATATTCCCCCCCCATGCCCGTTTTTTTAAAGCATATAAGTTTTTCGAGACAAAGTGAGAAGTTGAAAGATTCCAAAATATTTTTCATTTTTTTGAAAATGTTGCTCGCTGGCAGATTTACCCAACAAATTTGCGGATTTCCTAAAAATGAAAAGATGCGTGACCTTTTTTTAAGCTCTTCCGGGATTTGCTCGTGGCCCCCCCAAAACTGTGCTGTGGATCCTCTAAAATTATTTTGAGGCCCCCGGTTGAAAAACCGAGGCGTAAATCATACCTACCCCTGCTTAAGTCCGTTTAAGCCAGTCATAATGCACAGCAAACACCCGGTCAAGCTGCAATTGTTTGTTTGAGGGCATTCTTTGAACGACGGTTTCTCGTCTTTAAAGTGTAATTTGTATCTTAAAATGGGAAAGGGTGCCAGAACGCCGTCCCACCGCGTTACATGGAAAAAAAGGACTGCATATAGTCATATAACTATGTAAATATCTGCTCACTCATATATCTATCTATAAACTAATGGAAAAACTTTTTGAAAATTAATAAATTACGTTTATGACAAATCTTCAAGGTGAAGTTAGTAAAAGAAAACGTTGTGATTGTTGAATGTATATTTTCTACATTCGTTAACCATTGAATTTACCATAACCTAACAATAATAAATCTGCGTATGTAAATTCTACGTCACTATCCGAAAAACTCTTTGCCGAAAAACATTTCCATCGCATTAGAATCGATTAGAATTTCGGCACTCGAAATTAAAAATAGAAATATCTGTATACAATAAACACGGCGCCGGTGCGATCATCGCGGAATATAAACACATCTTCAAGCTATCAAAACATTTTTCTTTAAAAATAAAAATACAATGATTGTAATTACTAAATCACACAAAAAAAACACATTACTCGTTAATAAACACAACGTTCAGTAAAAACGTAGACGAATTGTTTAAAGATAGATTGTATAATAATAACTATCGACCGTCGTGGCCTATTAGTAATTTCTTCGTACTGTGTGCTCCTTCCAAAACTTCGTCGCATTTACTGTAATATTTTGAAAAAACATTTTTTTAATACCCCCGCTCGCGATGTAAAGAGCATTGTAAAGAAATTTTGTTGCTATTTAGTAGCACAAGATTTTTTCGGGTAGGGATAAAACAGTTGACGCTAGAGTAGTTGTTAGCTAATCTACCCAATGAGGTAAAAAAAATATCAATTTATTTTAGTTCTACAATTACGATATATATAAAGTTGATAGCTGTTTCAACCTACACGTCAGAACTATGTTTAAGCTTACATAAATTAGCTATATACTGGCTCAGACGAAATACACAAGATGAAGTATTGATATTTTTCACCTCATTATAATGGAGTTCTACCAAGTAAATTCCAATTCAATCCATTACCTAATCTATATATCGACGGTGGAAAGGAAAAAGGACGTAACCCACACATAGAAAATTTTACAGGAGGCACGAAAAACGTGTTTTGGTGATTTTGGGCCATATGCAAATTATGAAATATACACAACCTTAAAGCGCACGGAGACTTCTAAACTGGTGTTTAATTGACATAATCTAATATTAATTTAAGAAATTGTCTGGGTAAAAACCTTTTTTTCAGTCTTTATTCTTGGTTTCAATTTTCACAAGCTCATCCTTTTTCAAAATTACAAGTTAAATTTAGAGAATAATTCGACATTTCCAGCTTACATTCTTTTGATAGAACGTGTATCCAACTACAAGAAATGTATCCAACTTGATACACGTTCTATCAAAAGAATGTAAGCTGCGAATGCCGAATTAGTATCTAAATTAAGCTTTTAAGTTTGAAATAAAATAAGCTTGATAAAATTGAAACCAAGAAAAAAGACTGAAAAAAAAGGTTTTTCCTAGACAATTTCTTAAATTAATATTAGATTATGTCAATTAAACACGAGTTTAGAAGTCTCCGTGCACTTCAAGGTTGCGAATATTTCATAAATTGCATATGGCCCAAAATCATCAAAACACGTTTTTTGTGCCTCCTGTCAAATTTGCTATGTGTAGGTTACGTCCTTTTTCCTTTCCACAGTCGATATAATATTATTTATAATTTAATATCTCTGAATCTAAACGACATATCGGAATTTGTTTTTCTTTGTTGTCACTGTTTAACGAAATTCATGTATCGCAATCAAAATGAAACGCTTTTTGAATGAAAATAATTAACTGTATCATTTCGCTTTGGTCCCTCCTACGGACACATGCATAACAACAATAAAGACACAAGAAAGAGTACGCTAATAAACATACAACAATTAATATATACGAAGAATAATTGAAAAGTTGTAACAATGTTATCGTGAAATCAGCACCGTCTGGTTGCACGGTTTTAGCGGATAACAACCAACCAAAAAGTTACCGTTCTTCTATTATTCGACTTATAATTATCATTCGCCATATATAACAATAATTAAACATGTGCATTGCGAAACTGCAAACCATATTTACTTTAGCCGTGGCCCGCAACTTTCTAAATATATCGAATAGTATTTCAAACTGTGCAGAAATATGGATGTATACTAGAGGTCTGCATGGGCTGAAATTTTACAAAATTACCCGGTCCGAGCCCGAAAGACTCAGGCCCGGCCTGGGCCAGAGTCTAATACCAGACTTATTAACCGAACCCGACCCAAAGCCTAGATATATACTCCTCAGCCCGAAAAAAACACCGTTTTTTAAAAATTTCCAACAATTTACGATTCTCTATAGAACTGGTAATAATTAAAATCATCATGGCTGACTTATGACGCGAACGGTCTGAAATATTTTTCTGAAGAAATAAATTCATTTCCCGGACCTAACCCGGGCCCGTGAAGACCTCTAATGTATACGCTTTCACAGCCCGTGGTTATAAAAGATAAAAATCGTATATTACCCACCATAAATCAAAGAGTAAGAGTAACTAAATGACGAACAATTGATACGACATATCGTCGATAATTTTATAGAAACCGCGTATATCGTAAAAGAACAATTCTTTAGAGACACATATATGTTCTTTATTACCGTTATCGTTTTCTATCGTTGTAAACACCACTGGAATGTTTCTGTCCTCAATATATATTTAAAGAAATTAATAAGGAAGGAAGCAACAAGATTTCTACCCATGCCATCCTCTCATTCGTGCTAAATATACCATATTATTATTATTTTATTGCTAATGTTTTTGTATTAGGTGAAATAAAGCATGGAATATATATATATTTTTTAATAGAGTTAAAGAAATGTGTGTGTTTTTGAAATTCTGAATTCATTTCATCAACAAACCAGGGCTGCGTTGAGTAACACCTCCATGCCCATGATGCATTCGTAAATAGTTGAGCCATTAAATCATTCAATATTTCTCTTAATATTGTCAATAAGTATTTATCATTTTAGGTATTCTAACATATATACATTTTTAAAATTATTTTTTTAGCTTCTAACTTAGGTTTAAATACTGTCAATAAACAGTGAAACTGAGATGCCATCATGGCAAGGAACGTGATTTTTTAAGATGGCATGTTACGGGTTAATAAATAAGACGACTCTGATTCCAACCATAGCTCAATACAACACTTTAATTGTTTTTAGGCTTATTAGCAAAGCAGTAGCGTCGCTTTTGACCGTAGAGCAGCGATTTCCAGCCTGGGAGGCGCGACTCACTGGGGAGGAATGAACTATTAATAGCAAAGGGAGGCGCGAACAATCCAAAATATTTATTTACCCTTTAAAACGTGTCTTTATTACTACATATATGAAATAAATGATGGGGAGGCGCGAAGATATTTTTTTCTTCAAAGGGGGACGCAATAACATAAAGGTTCGAAACCACTGCTATTTGAATACACATATATTTTTAAACGACTTGAAGTTATTAGTTTTTTTCTAGTACGACTCCGGTTTAAAAAATCAGACTCCACGACTCTAACTCCGACTCCAGCGCCCTATAAAAACTCCACACTGACAAAAGTTGAGATACGTGCTTGTAGAGAATTAACGACGATATTCGGTAATCGTATCATGGCATCATCATAGTTTGCGGACGGTTAATTTTGGAAACCATCTGCAGTTAAGTTATGAAATTATTTGATTATTTCGCACAAGCAGGACATGTTATCATAAAATAAAAGTGAAAATTAATGAAAACATTTATATTCAATTTTATGATAACGACGCGCACACTTCGCCGTAAGTAAAATTTAAAAAATATATATAAACAGTCGTAACTGCGATTTTATTCCATCGTGGTGTCCAGTATCAAACACGGCCGAGTAAGTTTCACTTTAATTTTCTTTAGAGCCGAAAGACTGCTTGAGTACTTTATAACGAAATTTAATTGCGAGTTAACTTTAATAAACGTTGAGCGTTTACATTTCATACAAAATACTGAATAACTTTTAATCGGCCGATTCAAATTCTGCGATCTGATTTCCTCTCAGTGAATTGGCCGGTGTGATAACAAGATGCCTTCTACTTGGCCACTTGATAGTAAAATGATTATTTAGAGTTGATTTACATATACGTGTAATACGATTTTTAAACCAAAACATTTATTGAATTCTAGGTATTAAAGAAACATAATAGAACATTATGCTACTGACCCTCTAATACAGGGACGGGGAACCTTTTCTCCTCTAAAGGCCACATTCATTTATCTCATTCAACATAAAGCCGCAATAAACATTAACAGGGAATTAACTAGGGAACTTGGGCAGGAAACAATTTCATGCCAATTTCTAAAATAGAGTATAAAAAGCAACGTATTGAGTTCTGCAGTTTTTATATTTATTAGTTGATAGCTGTTTCGGCTTTCGCCATCGTCAGAACTAAGTTCTACCAAAGCCCAGAAATTTGCGGAATTCCCAAAATTACCAGCGTCGGACCATTTTTTTAGGTCTTCACAAGAATTTCGACATCCAAAATTCCAAGAATTTACAATTTTTTCCAAAATTACTAGCGTGGGACCTTTTTTTGTTTTTAACTCTTCCAAAAATTTTCGAATCCAAAATCTTAGGGATTTACGAATTTATAAAAATTAATCAAGTCAAAAGGCCGCTGGTTATTTTGGACGGTCTGTATACTCAAAACGTGATTGCGTTGATTATTTCAGGCCGTTTAAACTAAGTACCATACACGCGGGAATAGCATTACTGGAATTACAATATTAATCAATTCTATTATTGGTCACGATTTCAAGTAATGTTTTGGCGTGTTAGTGGAGCTTATTCCGAAGAAAGTTACAGTTTATACATAAATAACAATTATTATGTTATGGCAACTTCGCTATTATGGCAACAAAACAGTATAGGATACGGATAATGGCAACACATTTATAAGTCTGTGTGAAATCAATGACCCGTTACGTGCATCCGGTTGATTATCACGTTTTATTTATTTTTATATTCTACAACAAATATTAATATTATATATTTTTAACCTCAGAATTTACGTCTGATAGAATCTATTCGTATACATTCAGTGAACAATATTGCATAATATGATTAAGCACTTGGGATCCCCTGTTTTTCGAATTGCTAAAACTAAAGTTAAAATATTTTATGGGTTTTTTAGAATACATACATGCTATTTTTAGACTTGCAAGCTTTGAGGTCCCAAGCGCGCGCCTAGTGCGGTTATGGGGTAAACCGCCACTGTTATTATCTTGTAAAATAAAAAAAAACCTTTCAATTTTCATTTAAACGCGAAGCCCGATGCCAAACGATATGTTTGAGTCTAGAGATTGATAATTGATTGATTGTGACACCATAAAATTGTGTCACAATTGTTTGAGATTCATGTAAAATTTTATTTTTCTTTGACCATATTCGTCTCTTATGTGGAGCATATGGCCGCCACGCGGCACCTCCATGTTTCCCTGTCTCCCGCCAATTGCTTTGCTTTCTCCCATGAAATGCCAGCATCTCTCGGTTCCGTCGAGTACATCATATGGGTAGTACCCGACGGAAATCCGGGGCGCCGGAATCCCATCGGTCTAAAAAAGGGGCAGGCAGGATCAAGGCTTTCCGGAGGCATCCGCAGCACGTGACCCAGCCAGTTCCAACGCCTGTCCATAACCACTGACGTGACGGGGCGCTGCCTTGTGCATTATCTCCGAACTCCTCACAAAATCAAATCACATTATCCGACGCAAGCATCTGTTCTCAAAGCTAAAAATTTTGGAATTCACAATTATTTAGAATGTGGGTTTTCAGGATCTCGTGATTGATCACCGGGAAAAAACTACACCTTTTTTAAGCTCTATCCTTTCAAACCTTTACGACAGTGACCAGCGCAAAATTATGTTTTACAGAATTTAAACAATTTTCGACCCTGAAATTCCGGGATCCCGGGATTAGAGACCCTATTTTAAATGGGAAAAAAACCTATGAAGATTGTTATAAAGCTGTAAATTTACCGAGTTAAAACACGGTAGGCTATATGTTGAACAGAAAAAGTTTATTATGTTTATACTCTGCTCTTAGCAAAGTAAGGACATGTGTTAAATGTCAATCATTAAAGATGTTAATATCTATTTATAATAGCCCATTCCGTTCCGATACTTTGGACTGTAATTATGTTGTCTCAAATAATAATATTCATTACAATTATATTGCACCGGCAGTGGTCTTTTGTGCAGATAATTAATTTGACGAGCGATGTATGAAAAATTTGACGAGTACGTAATTTAATATAAGGCAATATACATAATGTTTTGCATGACGACAGCGTTTAAGAATAAAAGTTACTTTTTTATATTATATATATATATCGACTGTGGAAAGGAAAAAGGATGTAACCCACACATATGTTTATTGATTCTTTCCTGAAATGAGGTTAGTTAAACAGTATATTCATATAAATTTAATTTTATGAACAAATACAAATAGTTTTTTTTCTTTAAGCAAGGAAGTTTATTAAGCTCTTTCGATCAATGAAGAAAAGCTCGCAACCAGTTTCCTTGTGATATTATCACTAGATCAACTCAATCAAAAAAAATAAGCTTATTCGGACTTAATCCCAGTCCCATCTGATTCTAATGCAGAGCTTTTACCAACTCAACCGCAGAATGCTATTTATTATATTGCAGATATTACATTAACGACTTCAATTCATAAAAATATCATTTTTTTAGCCAGAAATTTTCAGAATTCCGAAAATGATAAATGGGTTTTCAAAAACCTTTAAAGTCTTTATTGTCCTATTAATTAAAGTACGTAAATTCACCGTAACAATACTGTACAGTTGCGGACATGACATTTCAAATAAATTCCAAGCCTGGGCTAATGATGTGTTTAACTTTTAGCTTTTTAGCACTACCGAATTTATAAATAGTTAAAGAATATTAAAAATCACTTGCTGCCTGATAATTTATACCGAACGATGCGTTTTGATGATTTTGTGACGTATGCAAATTATGAATTATACACAACCTTGAAGTGTACGAAGACTTCTAAGCTGGTGTTTAATTGACACAATCTAATATTAATTAAAGAAATTGTCTCAGAAAAACCTTCATTTCAGTGTTTTTTCTTGGTTTTAATTTTTTACAAGGTCATCTTTTTCAAACTTAGAAGCTAAATTTAGATACTTATTCGGCATTTTTAGCTTCCATCCTTTTGATAGAATGTGTGTCAAGTTGTATACATTGTGATTATCGAAAAAAAGCTGTTCTGGAAAATTGAGGGTTACGTCCTTTTTCCTTTCCACAGTCGATATATAAATGTATACTCAAATTAGAGTGAAAACCCAACTCTATTTTTATACGGTTTTGAAATAACAACCTCCACTAAAAATATATTATTTTCTTATTCCATGTCCGCTCCCAATGTGGGTATCTCAACAGATTTTTTTTCTACGAGAACCGTCGAGTCAGTCGCTCAACCTCACTTTTTTTCAAAGTGAGTATATAGTTGGGAAAGAAGAATAAGGCTAGAACAGGACTAGAGGTTGACAAATCGCTATAGCTACACCCAGTTATTAAAGGATCAGAAGGATGGGAGGAGAGGAAATAATGTGAATTGACACCACAAACTCCCAGTCTTAGATCACAACTTTGAATTAAATAATTCTCAAATTCACTGTGATCTTACCAGTAATCGAACAAAGACCTGCGTGATCGGTAGAGCAAGCTCTAACCAACTAAGCCATAGCAGTCGACAAAAAAAAACAAATACTGTATTTTTACTCGAATTATTGGTTCTAGCACGAAGCCCAGAAATCAAAAATATTCAAATAACAGATTTCTTAATAATAAGTAATTCAACCAACAAACGTCAAGACGATAACAACAAACAAAAGTGTTCGCTAGCTTCTAACAAATGTAAAAGACATGTTTAATGTTGAAAGTGATTTAAGTCCAGTCCCTCATAAATGTGCGCGTATAATATCAAGTAACGATGCAGTTTTATTATTTTTTGAAATAAAATACTGTTTAAATTTGGAGAAACACTCAATTTTCTTTCAAGAACGTATACAGCGTGTGGAAAATGAGTTGAGTGTATATATGTTTCAATACAAAAATATCTTGCAACAAATGTAATTTCCTAAAATAATAAAAAAAAACGGAATGCATTTTTCAAGGGATTTTTTAAAAAGGTTACGAACCACTTAGGGCTTCCAAACCGGTTTAAACCGAAACCGGTTAACCGGTTTTTCGGGTGTTTAAAAAAAACCGAAACCCGGTTTATTTTGGGCGGTTAACCGGGTTAATTAAAAAATCTTTTTCTGGTTTGAACACCACGAGCTTTTATTAAACTATTCATATGTAGAGAATAAATATTTTAAACTGTTGTATATAATAGTAGTATTATAAGTAGTACAATATAATAAAGTATTTTACTGTTCAATTGTCTAATTTCTGTGACATATTAATAACAAATAAGTAGTCGAAATCATGGACAACTATACTGCTTTGAATCAAATTGTATCTGTAATACGAAAGGATTCTCATAATATCAATGATAATAAAGTGAACCTTATTGAACCAAAAATACATTGCTATCATTCCGAGACAGTAGTATCTGAGCATACATTCATATTTTTTTTATCTACTTTCTAATTGTATGCACTTATTGACTATTTTTAAGCAATCAAAATACTTTTTTTCGAAACATTGGTTATTGTGGTACTAAAATTAGTTTTTTGAAAATAAATCCGGTTTAAACCGGTTAACCGGTTTATTTATTTAAAAAAAAAAACGAAAACCGGTTAGTTTAAATGTCCGGTTAATTGGAAGCCCTAGAACCACTGTAATATACTGATGGTGCAATATAATCATTATCTATTTTATCATAAACAATGTCATGCGAAGACACAAAGAACGTCGCGCAAGAAGTAAGTACGGTTGGCGATATGTATCCTTGGATGCCTTGGTAGACTTAGCTTTGTAAGAAACCTGACGAATAAATTAATGTGATACAAAACGGAAATTGAATAAATCTTCAGCTATTTGGTGTTGTGTTTTGCTTGCCATTGCGGCCACGTCAATTGATCAGTAGGTGTTGTGTTGTTTTAGACGGAGTAAGCTGATGCGAAAGGTGGAGGCGGATACTCGAGCGGTATCTGGTGCGCGGAGAAGGATCTAATTCAAGTAATCATGAGCGAGACCCCATAAATAGATTGCACACAGCAAGAAAACATCGGCAATATTTCTTAACCTCTTAAATTACAAGTACAATAATTCACGACAGTAAATATCGTAACCATTGTAGTCATGGGTGCTAAAAACTAATCATTACACTCTGTTTAAAAAAATAAATATTGTTTTATTAGTGCCATTAACCATCATTATTGCTTATTATTACCTAATTACTTATTACTTATAGTTAAAAAAATGGATTTTATTAACCTTTTTAATATCTATATATTTTTTAATTATTATTTATTGTTACCTATCAAAGTATTATAAAAAATGTATCCTAATTCGATGGCTTCCACAGACGAGATATCTCGTAAATTTTTTCGTGCTCAACACGCCAGAGACGAGTTATCTCGTCAATAACTAATTAAATTAATAGTTGCAAATTATAGCCGGCGTGCTAGGTAATTACTATTAATTATCTACGGTAGCTAAAATGTTAACTGTATCATTGAGGAGATATCATTTTCGGCGTGATGCACAAAGGAAAAAACAAAAATGTATCGAATTAAAAATAATGTTCAAAATTCACGATATTCATTGATACTGTTATTTATTATTCGATAATTTTGATAATTCAGCGGTAGCTTTGTGAAAAATCATTTTCAATTAACGTCTGTTATTTCACTGGTGTCAGCGGCGTAGACACCTCATATTAGTCATACAATGCACGAGGGCCCAAATGTATACATACTCATTATAAAAAATTGCTCGTCATATGTATATTTATGTCTGCATAGAATATTATTTTTCACTGCACAAACGTGCTATTATGTTACATACATGAATCACCAGCGGCATAACTACCTCATGGCAGAGGCATATAATAAACGAGGGAAGACTCTAGCTTTCAATGCAAGGGGCTTGCGTGACGTTTGCTTGAAGGCCTCACTGTTTTAGCTACGCCACTAACTGGTATTACACATAGTAGCAATTTAAGATATCGGCTGAAGGTGCTTGGTGGAATTTCAATATTAAATTTGAATCGTTCAAATTATGTACATTCACACAAATTTTGTCACTGATTTTGAATGAGCAGGTAAATATGCCAAATTCCCCA
The DNA here is from genome assembly GCA_031772345.1 of Himalopsyche anomala. NCBI lineage: Eukaryota > Metazoa > Arthropoda > Insecta > Trichoptera > Rhyacophilidae > Himalopsyche > Himalopsyche anomala. The sequence continues at coordinate 3,720,088 of CM062844.1, read as the reverse complement.
CTTTTATACCCTGTATTTAAGTAAATATAATCTTTTCCAACAAAAAAAAATATACATAATTCTTAAAACTACTCACCATTCGAATCTGAAAATATTCCCATTGGTTAATCCTTTTCGCCAGCAATGGCTTTAAACATAATGATACATTTATTTATTATATAAACACGATACATTCATTTACTAAGCGTCAGTTCTAGTTAATTCGTGCACTTGAACGCCTGAAGATGCGGAAAGGCGAAACCCGGGTCGTTAGTGACAAAATTTGTGTGAATGCACATAATTTGAACGATTTAAATTTAACATAGTAGCAAAATAGTTGAATAAACAATCAATTTCATAACATTATTAACCTAATTAAATCAATGAAAATGAACGCTAATTACATATGTACAAATCTATAGAACAACGTGAATTGTGAATTCTCACCTTTGTTTGTATGAAGTCCACGTCGAAGTAATACCCTTAAATATTACATGATTTGAAAACAAGATAGTATTATTTCTCGCGTGTGGGTTGTTTCATAATAAACGGGGTCATCACATTGAACAAATTACTTGAAATATTAACATGATCCACGATGTGGTTAACGACCGTGTATCTGCGTCATCTCATAAATCAAAATCAATCAAATATATGGAATATTGTATGATATAAGACTGTGGACCCAATCAGCTGACGAAAGCAACAATATATAAAATAAATATTCTGTAGTAAACGAGTAAAATGCACAAATTATCCGAGTAAGAGATTATATACATATTATATCATAGGTTCCCAACCTTTTACGGGTGGCGACCCCTTTTCATAAACGCCATGTGACCCGCGGCCCCAATGCAATTGAAAAGGACATTTTTTCCAATAAGGTTATTTTAGTTGAACGTAGTTTTAGTTTTGTTGTTTAAATCCAAAATCGAAAAAAGTTGGCGACTTAAAAAATATATATATATTTATTTAAAACATCTTTTGTACATTATGTTTCATTTGTTATTGTAATATTCTTTATTTTTTACGATTGTTATTTTATAAGGTATTTATAAATTATATTTAAAGTTTTTTTTAAATACGGACCGCGGTTTGATTCGTATTACTAAATTTGGCCCTTGTTGGTTTACGAGTTTTAATTTCTTCATAATTTTCTTTGTACTTTATTTCCAATTTATTTATAAAGATCAGAACCGGTTTCACTCATGGCGAGCATTGTCAACTGTCAATTCCTTCACCGTATTGCGGTGAGCACCCTAAAAGTGACCATAATTTAGAGTTGTTTTTTTTTTCAGTAGCATACGAAAGAAGCTGCAATGTATGTGAAAATATCATTTGATGCGCATTATACAAAAACTTTTCAAGGTCGACCAGTGATATGGTTGTCAGCAAGCACAGCTGACGGATTGTCTATAAATATGTATATGAAAAAATCATTCGTGAAATCAATATTGCATGAAAGGGCCTGGCGGTATGGCAAAGAAGGCTGTCCACCGATTATGGATTAGGCATTAAAGACCCCGCTTTGCGTTGTTAACACGAGGCAGGGTCGGGAGCGCGCCCCACATTCAGGGCTGGGGAAACAAGTACAACGCACTAGACCAGCCACAATACACTGTCAGTTTCGCCAGACAGAAAAAGAATCGATAGGCAGTGGGAGTCTACTCTCGCAAGACCGGCTTTATGGTGTTTATTATGCCGTGCTGGGAGGCCTCTGCCAATTTGCAGATACAGAATACGCACGCCCAAAAAACTACGACAACACTAACGTTACGTTGCGGGGCAGAAAGGCAAATCATTCCCCCGCGCATATTTAGTAAAAACAATACCTTTAGCATACAAGAAATATAGGCAGACCTAAACTTTCACACACAATTGTTTCCTGAAAATGTGCGCGAATGTTGAATATTCGAAAGTAGAGGGATGTAAATAAAACAACAAAAATTGTCCTTTAAAAATTTACTTATGTATTTGATATAAATATATTTTTTTAATAAACTTGTCAATAGTTAGTTGTATTTTACTTTTTTTTATTTTCTTAATAGATATTTCTGTAACATGCAGTGCTTTTATGGATCGCCTTACGCACTTGAGATATGCATTCTCCATTGGGATCAAATTCTTCAATAATATTCAAAAATGTATCGAGATGAATAAAAGCTTCGTTTATATATTTTATTGTTAAAGTTTTGATGATTTTTCTGGTTCTTCTTCGTCACTTTCATTTGTGTGAAATGGCGAATTGTGCGAAAGTAGAGGTCCGTCTGTACCTCTTTTTGCGAATTAAAATAATATATTAAAGCAAATAAAAATATTAAAGTTTTATGACAGAAACTTCTAGTAATAAGAAAATTAGCATATGAATTTCATTGGCTATCAATCATATTGTTCTACGGATGTTTTCTCCCTAATTTCTATTTAGTTTTGGCATGACCAAAACTCTTAATTTTTTTTGAAATGTTTGGCGATAAAGTGTGTTTAATTCATGAATTTTAAAATGACTGTGGCAACTAAAACAATGACGAATTTTACGGAAAAGGTGACATTAAATAATAAAGACGTACACAGAAATGGTTTAATAAATAGTTCAACATCACAGGTACAATCATCCCTTGAATTATTGAAGTATATTAATACTTAACCGCTTCAGTACCGTAAGGCCACTCACTGGTGGCCGCTACATACGAACGGGGTGAATACCGTAAGGCCACTAAAGACCACGAATGTAACTTCAAAATATTAAACTATATATATATATATAAGACTGAATTTATGAATATTAAAAGTTTACTTATAAAATGATATATATATGTATATATATATATATATATATATATATATCATTTTATAAGTAAACTTTCAATATTCATAAATTCAGTCATAGTTTTTAAAACTATTCAAAAATTATTAAAAACATGCGGTAGGTATGTGAGTGAATGTTTTTTAGCTTGAAACATCGCGGTACAAAAAAGGTTAATATTATGAACGATGTTATTCCGAGTTAATGCTACTGATAATTTAGTTATATATGCTTACTATTATTTTAACTCCCTCGACCAAAGTGTCATATGAATAAAAATAAAGATGAAAGTAGAGGAAGAAGTAAGGACTCATCTTTGCTTTCCTTAGTGTTACAAAAATAAGAATGAGTCTAAAATCATACCGCACGAAGATAGTTGCTTTTAACCCATAGAATACCAGCAGTCGTTCGATACGTAGCTAAAATAAGTGTTATTATAAGAAACCGGTTGATTTATATTATTATTAATTGATAAAACAAAACAAAAAACTTTTACGCTTCGATTTTTAATTCAATCTTCGTATCGCACGCCTCTGTTGTATTTGCCACAAGGCAAAAAATAACCAATAATGTTGTCAACATTCAAAATACGCAATTTATATTATAATCTAAGTGCGCGCACTAACAAAGAGTTGTCAAAAGGTCGCCGAACTTTTCTGCGAGTGTGAGCGAACAAGGTTCGCCGCAGTCTATCTGCAGCATGGATTCGGGGGAGGGTGAATTGTACGGCCACTAGCATTTTCAAGGTCTGCGTAATACGCCGGGTACACATTGTCTGAAGACTATTGGTTTTATCTGAAAAAAGACGAGTCATGCCAGAAGGGGCAGGTTTATAACCCCCCCAGACAGAGCGGGTAGAAATCTCTTGGAATATACCTACGAATTGTATACGTCAAAAGTTTCAGACATCGAAAACACAATGAAATTAATTTACTATAAACATAACCCTCGAGTCTCTTCTACCGAATATATCCAATTTGAAAGGAAAAAAGGACGTAACCCACACATTTACAGGAGACACAAAAAACTATTTTTGATAATTTTGGGCCAAATGTAAATTATGCAATACACACAAACTGGTTTTGAATTAACATTATCTGATATTAATTTTACAGATTTTTCTTGATCGCAATTTCCACATGTCCTTTTTTAAACTTAAAACCCTAATTTAGATACTATTTTGACATTTTCAGCTTACGTCCTTTTGATAAAATGTGTATTAAGTTGTATAGATTATGATTATCGAAAAAAGCTGTTTTAAAAAAAATGTGGGTTACGTCCTTTTTCCTTTCCACAATAGAATTATTATTCAATAACGAATGGCATTTTAGACTATGTATATATTTTCACGAATACCTATGCCTTAGTCAGGTAAAATTAACTTTTGATTTATGAAGTCGAAGATAGTTTTAAGAGAGCGAGAAAGCATCTAAACTGGCCACCAATTGAGACTACCGGACCAGGGACGTCCCGAGGGCATAGGCGAGTGGGCAGTTGTCTAAGGGCGGCAAGTCCTAGAGAGCAGCAAATATTCACAGATTTTTTTATATGATGAAATAATTTTGACACGAATTTGACTTAGAATAAATATGATGCCTCAATGTCTTCCACAAAATACCAAATTAGGAATCGATACGTAAGTGCATTGTAAATTTAAATTATTATTTATGATGTGTAGTAAAAATAATAGGTATTTTTTTCATAATTATTGAACGATAATATGGGGTTTTGGATTATATTTATTCGTGAGGATCTTTGTCCATAAGGTACACATATATTATGAATTAGCTGAAAGCAAAACGGAATAAGTGTCAAAACATTTGTTTGAGTACGTAGATGATTCTAGAATTCAAATTTCTACATTTGTATATGTATTCTTAGAATAATGGGAAATAATTAAAATAAAATTGGGCGCTATTTTCGACCTCTCCCTAGGGGCGGCGCAAAGCCTAGGAACGTCACTGTACCGGGACCTGGCGATAGTTTTATTTTGCACGGTCATTTTAATTTCAACGATTCAAATTGCTACGTTACATCCATTGGTCACCGGCATAAATTATGTGGATACCGATTATCATTGAAAACTTCTTTCGCTGTCGTAGCCAAAAAATAGCACAGATTACGAACCGCTATGTAAAAAAATATTCAGTATGAGAGACCGCACTTACAGAGCGCGACCTACAAAATAATCATTGACATTGGCCATGAATAAAACCAGTTTGCCATACATATTTCTTTGATCGGTGCAATCGCTGTTTATAGACGAGAAATTTAATGTAGCAAGCGGTTACTTTCATCACATAAGAAAAACAGGCATGCGCATGCTATTTTGACAACGGGCCGCTTACGACTCGATCATTTTGAGGCATTCCAAACGTCATCCAGCGCTTGAAAAAATATACTTCCATATGAATACAGGAAGTAAAAAAAAAGAGACCAAGTACCAAAAAAAAAGTGAGTGTGCATACTCATTTTTTGTCAATTCCGTTTCTTTGGCCCTGTGGTCAACGCCCAATTTCTGCACGGAAAATTTCATAAAAAAATGACTTTCAACTGAAGGTGGTGGGATTTCAATATTAAATTTGAATCGTTCAAATTATGTACATTCACACAAGTTTTATCACTAACGACCTGGGTTTCGCCTTTCGACATCTTCAGGCATTCAAGTGCATGGATGAACTTTAACTGAAAATGACATCAATCAATACGTTTGACGACGTCTGTTATTTTAAGAATTCTTTTAAACATAACGTAGCGAGAGCTGTTATCTAGCCACTAGTTCTTTACTATATGCTACTCCCGCGAGATAGAGCAACTCAACAGATTCTCATAAAACAATACATATTCATATTTATCATATACAGATATTTGGAGCAGTCGTGGTGCAAAAACATGCGTGTATGACAAAATGTACCAAATATAATCAAATATTTATAGAAGCGAGGGATTTCAGCAGAACCCTTTTAAATTGATTCAACTCGGTTCTTTTTTAAAGGATGCAAATTAAATTGCACGAATATTGAACAACGGCTGGTAGCAATTATCCCAAACGTAAACATTATTTTATTTTAATTCAAGCATAAATTAATGTATCTCATTTTGTAAAAAAATATTAGACCCGTGTATTATTAGCGTAAATTTGTATCAATTGTAGTATTTTGAATTTAAATTTTAACGTTTTTTAGTACCAATTTGCCAGTGGTTTTAATTCTAAATAATAATCACCACGTATATATGCAGATTAATTGTGTTTTATAAACGTTTGCTCTGTCATAAATATTAATATTAGTACGCAATGTGTTTTGATGCAACAAATATTTATGCATATTATTGTTGATAAGTTTCATAACATCGATATGTATCCATAAACACTTTAAATCAGGTGAAAACAATCCGAATCGGTCGACACTAGGGTATCCAATCCCGGGATTTCGGGATTGATTAATTTTCATTCCCGGGATTCACATTCATTATAATCCCGGGATCCCGGGATTGGGATTAGCTTACCGACGAATTTTTAATCCTCGATTTGGTATACTTTTTTCCCGGATTATTTCCAAACCTCGTTTTTTTTAGCTCACCGAGGAATTTGAAATCCTTGATATGCTATGCTTTTTCCAAAATTTATCTCCGAAAGTCGATTTTTTCCAAAATCCTATCAATTTTCGGGATTTGCTCAAGATTTCTCAATCCCGAAATCCCAGGATCGCGACCATGTCAGTCCCGGGATTTCGGGATCCCAGGATTGGATGTCGTAGTCGACACCTTGTGTGCGCTTAACGATGTTGCCTGCATTATTAATAGTGCGGCTATAGTGCCGTAGAAAATAACCATAGACGATCTATGCAAATGATATTTTTGTATAATGTAACTTTTCTTTTAAAAAATGATTTCAGATTATTTCACGATTTTAGGAAATAATAGCATCTTTTGTAAATTCCAGAACATATCGCAAAATACGAGTTACCAAATACGAAATACCCAATAAGACTTAGTACGTTTAAAAAACATTTAAAATGCATTTCACTCACTCAGCGGTGGAAGATGAAGAATAGATAGACGTAAGATACCAATATTTACAACGTCAAATTAACCATATGATTATTAAGCAATTATAATCTTTACTGACAGAAATTTCGGTTAAATTTCAACATAAAATGGTAAAATTGATGAATCACTCATAAGTTATCGACAGTTCCCCAGGTACGCATGACAATTTTACTTTCATCCCATTAAAAAAATACGTAAAAAAATGTTGACAAGACGTGAGAGTGAGCCTATTCAAGAAGATGATTTCCGCCGGGAGGCCTGTCACAAAGTATTAAAACCGCTATGAAACATGTGAATTTTAAAAATGTACGCTTACTAATTCCAACCTGTCAATGATTAGATCTACGATTCACCGCGGGCCACAGTTTATTACATGCGTCTTGATCTCTAAACGTAAGCTCATACATTAATGTAAAAATGTTTTCTGTGGTCGCTTTATAGTTTCTCATGTTTAAATAAACGTTTATTCATAATTGGCTACTCAAACACACTGTGCCTATTCCCATATGTCAATTACATGATTACAAAGTATTACATAAAATAATAAATACAAACATATCAATGGTAGGTACAAATTATTTCATCAGCGGTTAGTTTACTGGATGTTAGTTAACATATCTGCTGTTTTTGTAAATTTCCAAGTTTCTTCAAAAAAAAATTTATATTATCTGATAAGGCAAAATATTACAGTTGGAATTTTAATACTTCACTCCATTTACCAATAAAAAATCATCAATATGAAAGGATAATTTAAAAAAAATGTTAGATATGCAATAGTTAAAATTATCTTAAATAATACTTTTACCTAAAACTAAACAATAAACCTTAAAAAATCTAACTGTTTTTTCTTGTTAGATCAAAACTTTGTTTGTATTTAACACCTCCATGCCCATGATGCAATCGTAAATAGTTGAGCCATTAAGTCCTTCAATATTTCTCTCAATATTGTCAATCAGTATTTTTCATTTTAGGTATTCTAGCATATATACATTTTTAAAATTATTTTTTAGCTGCTAACATGTAACATTTAAATACTGTCAATAAACAGTGAAACTGAGATGCCATCATGGCAGGGAACGTGATTTTTTAGGATGGCATGTTACGGGTTAAGCAAAGTTTTGAAATACTTAGTTGTTGCTCTTCTGTAAAATTATGTCAACCGATACATTTCCATCACAGTACAAAAAAATATATACAGAAGCACCCATGCCCTTTGATTCGTCGTGATATATTGGGATGAGATCGAGGAACAAAGTGCTCAATTCTGTGTTCTGACGGATATCTGTTTTAAGCATTCGGCAGGTTATATCAGGGCTGTGAAGCAACATTCCCTCAAAGCCGCGCACCAGTTGGGAAACCCTCGCGCAGTCATTCCAAGTTGGCGCGCACTACAACACAGTTATTCAATTAATATTTGATCGGCCCGCGCAGCCTTGTAAATTTCCGCGCAGCTAACCTCTTTTCTTAGAGTGAGCATTGCTGTGGGATCAGAGATAGAGAGAGATAATATTGAACTATTTTGAACCACGTCCACTCTAAATATTGATCATATCGATATCTAATCACAACTAAACGGTGTATATACAAGTGATAATCTGTTATTTTATTATGTCAATTACCTACAAACAGATGATTGATTAAGTTTAACTATCGACAAAGGAGCTAAGCTATTATATGAACAGTAATATGGACATGTAATGTTTATTTAAATATTCATTGGCCGTAATTCAACCGATAGAAATAGGAAAGACGGGATTGCAAAAATCACAACCTTGGATCAATCAATCAATATACAGATTGGCACAACGGAAACCTAGACGTACCACACGGTCATGAGCTGACTATATACATATCGACTGTGGAAAGGAGAAAGGACGTAACCCACAGTTTTTTTCGGTAATAACTTGATACACGTTATATCAAAAGAATGTAAGCTGCAAATGCCGAATTAATATCTAAATTTAGCTTTTAAGTTTGAAAAAAGATGAGCTTGTGAAAATTGAAACCAAGAAAATAGACTGAAAAAAAAGGTTTTACCTAGACAATTTCTTTGATTAATATTAGAATATGTCAATTAAACACCAGTTAATAATTAATAAAAACACAATATTCCTTTGTACTTTATTCTACTTTATTTAAAAGGTCAGGATCGCTTTCGCTCATTGCGAGCATTGTCAACTGATCAGTCGCAATGAGCAAAACCGGTCCTGACCTTTTAAATAAAGTGCAAAGGCATATAGTGCTTTTATTAATATAATGCCTTTCCACCAAATATTGACAGTGAACACCATACAAGTCACGAGTTTAGAAGTCTCCGTGAACTTCAAGGTTGTGTATATTACATAATTTGCAGATGGCCCAAAATCATCAAAACACGTTTTTTATGCCTCCTGTAAAATTTGCTATGTGTGGGTTACGTCTTTTTTTCTTTCCACAGTCGATATTAATTGTAATTCTACTCATATATCCAATATTACGGTACTGAATTATATTGACAAAAAAGTGTTCACTTTTAAGGCGTGCTGTATTTGTATTTGTAACACGTTTAAATAAACTTAGCAAACACTTTCGAGCCGGGTCATTTTTCATAAAATATAATAATCCACGTACCATAATATCATCACGGTACTGGAAGAATCTGGTTAGTAACTAATTGATAGTTCTGAGTGAACAGCAAAAGAAAAAACTGTGTTTATAGGAAAAAATATCTAACGTCGATATTTTATGTTGCATCGACAATTATAATCAGTGGCGTAACCACCATACATCGGGGCCTATGCAACGCACAAGGATCCTTGGGCTCAGAGACCTAAAATTTATATCCATATTTAAATTTTAAAAAAAATGCTAAAAAAAGTCTTTCCCCTGTAAGTGTAAAAATAAAAATGACTATTTTTGTTATTATTGCCAGTAAAAATTTCTCGAAAAAAGACGTATACTGATTCTCATCCATCGACAGATGAGAATACACGGCTCGAAGTAGTCCTTTTTTGCATAAATTTATTTTTTGTAACAAAAAAATAGGGGCTATTTGATGAAAAATATAGATGGGTGTAAACCTATCTGACACAAATAAAGTTAATTATTAATAAGCAAGAACAACTGCCTGACTTTAAATCTGCATTATAAATAATCAAATAAAATAAATAACTGGTCCAATGCACTTAGTTATTCTAGACAAAGAATTCATATTCAATAATCTCATTGTGCACTTAACCCATTTTTGATAATTTTGTTACAAACTTCTGCCAGTATGGTTACGATATATCAGTTTAAATAAGTCTTCAAAAAATAGGGGGCCGAGATACGCTACAAAGCTTGCAGAAATAACCAACGGAACAATATTACAAATTTGAAGATCATAATAAAGATATGGTTGGTCTGTTCAGGTTATGTTTAAGAAACGAAATATTGCAGGTATCAAGGTGTTAATAGAATTCGAATCCTGAATGAACAACATAACATGACCAGGATAATTGATTTATTGATAATAAAAATGCGTTTTATTTGATACTCATCAAATTGCTACCATAGGGAATATATTGAAATATCAGCGGTCTTTGGCTGGAATTCCATATGGTATATATTTGCATATCTAACTTGTTTATTGGGTGGCTGCTATTTGGTTAAAAGCAAATATCAATTATTGTTCAATGAGATTCAATTATTGTAGATTGGTGGGTGTCGGATCATTGCATCAATCAATATCGTTCACCATTCTGAGCTTTGGGAATATGTAGCGTCTGGTTTGTACAACCCAATATTTTTTTAAACGGAATGAAAAATTTCAAACTGTCATTTTTTGGCAACTTTCAAACGGCCAAGATGCTAAAAGCAACAAATCTTATATCTTAAATTTCGACTAATATTTTTAGCACATAGGTCAGTGATGCACAAACCACATGCGGCCCTTTGTAAATTTTGTGGCGGCTCTTAAATCTCTTTCTGAAACATATTTTTTTCACGTAAAACATTTATTAAACAAATGTAAGCAAGCTTTTTCTTCAATGAAAGAGAATAAATCGGTTCATAGAAACAGGCTTACAAATATTATGTCAAATTAAAAAAAATAGTTAAAAATTAACAAAGACCAAGAACGCATTAACTTATGAATTGCATATATGTAAGTGAAACATAAATATTTCACAATGAAACGATTTTTAATAAGCAAGTACTCATAATCCTTTTTTTACATGGCTTATTTATTTTCAAAATAACACGGTCAAAATAATATAATGGAACCTATTATTCACTTGATCTTTTTTACACGATTTTAAGGCTGTTTTACATGGAACGTACATATGTTCTGTATAAAAAAGGATTGAGCGTACTTTAAATCATTTTTTTCTTTGCGGCCCGAACCCACGATAATTTGTTTTATGCGGCCCGCTAGAAGGTAAAGGTTGTGCATCACTGACATAGGTCATCTAAGACAGGGTTTCTCAACGGGTGGCCACGGACAAATTTCTCGAAATCTCAAAATTTCTGTGATTTTGTATTCGAAATTCTTGGAAGAGCTAAAAAAAGGTTCCACGCAATTTATTTGGGCAGATCTGTAAATTCCTGGGATTTTGGATTCGAAAATTCTTGGTAGAGCTAAAAAAAGGTCCCACACTGGTAAATTTGGGAAGTCCGCAAATTCGTTTTTTTATGGGAAGACAAAACAATGGTATGGGGGGGCACAGAAAAATAAAGACACTCAAAAGGGGGCACGGGCCCAAAAATGTTTAGAAACACAGATCTAAGACATGGTTTCTCAACCTTTTTGGGCCCGTGGCCCCTTTTGAGTCTTATACTTTTAGGTGCACGTTTTTTTTATACGAGCATATAATTATGTATGCTGTGCAAAACTGAGCCGTGGCTCCCCTAAAATTATTTTTTCTCTGTGACCCCCTTGGAACATGCTGTGGCCCCCGATTGAGATACCGTGATCTAAAATTAAAATAAATCATACGAAAGACGTGAAGTAAATTACTTAGGCTTGCGAAATATGACAATGTGGAATTAGTACATAAAAAAAATATTCAAAATCATTTATGAACGACACCAAAAATATTTGTAGTTTAAAATTACTATACGATTTACTATCAATTTCCCTCGGCAATTAATTTCATCCATAAGCGGCAAAGTATTTTTTTAATGAATTTTCTTAGCTAGTTCGTTATGTGAAAACGGTACCTAGTTACGAAGACCTACACAAATAAATACGAAGAAGCAGTGTCACTGAAGCAACTCATTAAAAAATATTGCAGTATCAAAACGTTAATTCGTCTAAGATGAAAGCGCATTTAATGAGGTTTTTCTACTGTTTTTACAGCAATGCCCCTCTGGCCAAACAATTATTTTTACATAAATGATAGCGGTAGAATGACAGCACCGTGTGTTTGTCTGTGCTCCAAGCTCGTACACTAATATCACGTATATTGCCTATAACGAAATATACATACACATATGCCAAAGTTATCATCAATAGCGATGATTTCATGTCTGAAATTCGCGGAGGAGACCATACCAGTGAAGTAGAATAACAAGGATACATTGACTTAAAGACTATTTGATATCAAAGTAGAACTGGTAAGATCTTAAAAAATATATTTCAGAACGCAAATGTTACAAAAATTACGAAAAAAAGACAATACTTTATACACACCATGTGTATAGAATACAAATCATTGTTTCACGTTTTAAATTGACGTAATGTAGTTATTGATTAGGTAACATTCTATGTTTCTCTCTTATCACTATAAATCTCTTTGATATCTTAATTCAGGAGTGAATGAAAAATGTTGGATGCCAGGTTTCTAACAAATTATCTGTTTTTACAAAAATCAATGGAAGTCGATTCCCTGTAACAACACGTTACCGATTGATACTAGTGAAACAATCAACATTTAATTTACATGATATAATGAATTTTAGTTATTCCTGAAATTAACTTATCCTGGAAACATACAATACGTTTCTTTGGTATGTAGTATGATAATCGGTGCATTATTAAAAAGAAAATCGTTGTTTAGAAATTAAGAACAATCTACAAAGTTTAGTTAGGTATTTTTTGCTATTCCGAAATTTCACAAAATTTTCGGGTTCGGGTCACTAACAGCTCTTATATTAATCTAATATTTAAAAATAACTCAGATTATTCCACGCATTGTGCTACAAACTGTGACACGTGTTTCGATTATTTCAAAGGCATCCTCAGACAATCTTACTTTCACAAATGCTTGTTTAAGTACGAATGATATTAGTTTTGACTATTCTGATAAATTATAAAAAAAAAAAAACGGGAGACAAGGAGGGGATGATAGAAAAACATAAAAACAATAATGAAACTACAAATGACGTTTACATTACTAAATGATTAACTGATGAGTTGCATCATTCGGGAAGGGTTAAACCATTGGAAATAAACCAGCTCCTATATTCCTTCAAACGTGCTATAGGGAAAATCCCGCGTGTGTTTTTATTTATTCCCTATATGGAAAACTTCGCCCAGCCCGCGATTAAATCAAGAACCTTTTAAGTTTTTTGCTATATTACGAACCGAAAAAAAATTCTGACATAGTCTCTAGAGCCATTGCGGGGGGCAACGCCACTGGTTCGAATCATTCCGACGGCAAAAAACGTATTACATTCACCGTTAATATTGCTTATTATTTTTTGTTGTACGCTTCGGCAATCAAATTGAGCCAACTCTAGAAAAACCAAGAACACCCACTTCACGCAGCCACGGTTCGGCTGCTTATTCACCAAACCATCATCAAAACATTTCTTTTTTATATCCCCCCACCCGAAAACCCCCATTTCCTCGAGACTGCTATCGGCCTTGTTCAGATTTACCGTAGTAAACAAGTTACTAATTTCCATCAATGCCTTAACATAAAATGTCTTATCGCAGATTGCGATCAATGATTAATTTGAGTAAATTAAATTTATTTTTTAAAATTGGTGACTTTCTTTTTCTACTTTTGATGCTTTGGTGCAAAACAGAGTTGAAGTAATTACATGAATAAATGTTTTGAAATTTGTTTATTTATCTAGGTTTTATGTCACGTACTTCCTTACAACATATTCGAATCATCGATTTGCAAAACCCATTCTGGATGACATTTTATATTTTTTTTATGCAAATGTATATTTTACTTTTTGAATCTTTCGTAAGTTGGGGATCCCTGCCGACTGCCTCCATGGCTTGTGTTACAACCGTTGTAAAATTATAAATATTTTTAGAAAAAAAAGGTGGTCCCCGCCACCTTACCGATATTTTAGAATGCGCTCTAGGATGCAAAAAGGTTGGAAACCCCTTCAATATACACAAAATCAAAATAAATCTTCTAAGACTTGAGATGTATTCGCTCTCCGTACGACGTCTCTTGTGACAAATAATTCGGCGCGGCCTTTTTTGGATTATTAATAACCTCAAAACTATCGACCAAATAAAACACAATATGTATATACACAGGAGTCTTATTTAACATAAAAAAAATGGCATTAAATCATGAATGCATTACAACGCTTGACGATTAGTACTAGGGCATCCAGTCCCGGACCCTTTTTGTAATCCCGGGATTTACAATTTTTCCAATCCCGAGACACCGGCATTGATCATTAAAAATACAATTCGTATTGGATTCGGGATTGGGAGATTGGAGTTCGCTGGCAAATTTAAATTTTATTCCTTTGATTTTACCGATGAAACTACATATTGCAAGTTGGCATCTTTCACACATACGTACAATAGTCATATTTTATTGTATTAAACAAAAGGAAGATTTTGAATGATGCATACTTAGTTTTAATGCTTTTCAAAATGTACAAATGTTCTCAGAGTAAAGACTCTCAAATTATATTTGTTTTGAATGTATAAAATCTAATTTACATTAATTTTATTGAAAGATTAGCAAGCCTCAGGTTGTTTTATTCAAATGTCCCGGAAACCGATAAACTTCTACTCGGGTTTTCTCAACACAGAATCCCTAGTCGGTACGGCCAGTGCACAATTAAAATAACTTCATCAATGTCGTTCGTAGAGATTCATCAAAACTTTCTATGCATTAAATGCACGCATGAAAATTTCCTAGAATTAAGTACGCCTTGTATCGGAGAACGAGAAATTCTGCAGGTATTTCTTGCAATACAAGTGTCATTTAAATTTCTCGGATCGTAACTTTACATTGAAAAGTTAATCCAAGAGCATGGAAGTTGGGTAAGTTGGCGATGTGTTCGTCTCGCAGAAAATTAAAAATTGTAAGTCAATGATTTAGTGAAAAGATACTGTATCTTTTTTGCATTATAAATATTGATGAAAAAGACATAATATGTATTTGAATGATACAATATAATCGCTTGTCTATTTTTGGATGTACAATAATTTAACAGTAAAAAGATATGATGTCTTGTCTATGATAACTTATCACTTTTAGGGTGTTCATTGTCAATACTTGGTGAAGAGGCATTATATTAATAAAAACACAATACCCTTTTGTACTTTATTTAATAGGTCAGGACCGGTTTCGCTCATTGCGAGCATTGTCAACCGATGTTGACTCAGTTGACAATGGTAGCAATGAGCGAAACCGGTCCTGACCCATTAAATAAAGTGGAATATAATACAAAGGAATATTGTATTTTTATTAATATGTTAACTTAATTTCGAAAAAATCTGTACAAACAATATGTTTGCACTGAACTATAGATACAACAGTGAAAATATTCATAGCAAAAATATCTTTTTTTCAAGTCTGAAATTCCGTTAAAATAATGTTATTCTTTCACTCGTGGTTTTGATGGTTTTAAATAATACATAAAACTTTAAATTAATAATACCCAACATCAATCAATAACAGAAAGGCCAATTTATCGATTTACAAATTGTTCACGAGCCGTAGAGGTTAAAAGCTTTGCAAATTATAATATAGTATCTTCCGAGACTAGACATAGTATGTATAATATTATTTTTAATGCAATAACTGCATACCGGATACTCAAGCCATAGTCTGCTGTGGATTACGTGATCATAATATGTAAGCAAATTTCTTCCGAAAAGACTAACACAAAGCAAAGTCTTTTGACACTGTAATAACAATAATCTAAAAATTGACAACGTGTGTGTTGCAGACAGTGTCATATTTTTCGTTTTTGACAATATTACCTGGAGTTATTAAAATAGATTATAATTAACTTCACTCTTTCTAATTTTGAAAATTGCCCTATAGTAATTCTGTATTTAGTCTGTGAACCGCAATAAATGTCATGTTGGGCCGCATGCTGGTTGTGCATCACAGCTGATAATTGCTGAACATTCAATTACTCAAAAAGCTGTGTCGATGAAATAAGACCGTTTTATTCAAATATTTATCAGTTATGGCACACTAGAGTTTTATAATATGAGACGGCAGGAAGCAGAGGCGTCTTCCTTTTTTAAATGATTATATATTGCAAACATGTTTACCGTTAATAGAATAGGAGCGGATATATACTTTACTTTATACTTTTAAGATTTCATATACAACAAAGAGTATATGAAATCTTAAAAGTATAGCTCAGCAAATGACAATTCAGAAACACGAAGTAAGAAAGAGTCTGTTGAAATTTAGTTTTTTTTTTAACCATGTCCGCTCCCAATGTGGAGCATATGGACTCCTAATGAAGTTTATCTCAACAGAAGTGTTTCTATGAGAACTGCTTGTTACTCAGTTGCTTAACGTCTCTTTTTCCAAAGAGAGTAGGATTAGAAGAATATGGCTAGGACAGGACTAGTTGTTTTATAATCGCTCTCGATACGCCCCGTTGATAGGATAGGTGAGAGGGGGGAATTCAAGACATCACATACATCCATGCCTTCGAACAGAAATTTATAAATCGATTGAAAATCAATTCATAAAACTGTAACCGAAGCCGACGACGTTGACCACTCGACCACACAGGCGGCAGTTAGTTACTTAACCTTGATCTCTTGAGAGAAAAAAAAACAAATTATCAAAAAAATAAAAGAAACAGTTTATGAATAATAATATACAAGTAATTATTTGAATAATAGCATACCAAAAGCCTTACACGGCGAACGAAACCGGTACTGGTCATATTTTAAAAAGCCGTATAGTGACGTTCTTCATTATTTTTTTTGTATTCTCTAAAACTAACGATATCGAGTAGATGAATTCGGATCCGTTAGTCACACGGAAAATATGTTAGAAATCAAATACCTAAATCAAAGTCATCGTTCATTGCCAACAAATAATTCCGCGAAATTTTGGCTGGATATCTTATTGGGAACGTCAATTGCGAGAACGCCTTCAATTTACGAGGTGCTGTGCTGCATGCATATTACATAAGTTGCCGATTTAAAAATAAACTCACAAAATGCAACGTGCCGATCGATAAGTTGAACTTGCTAGTTCTGCCTACGTTTAATGCAGTGCTTGTTAGCCTCTCTGCAGTCGCGCCCCTCCCAAAATATTCTAAAATAATTTAGAGGTTCAATTTTTTTCAATAACAGCATACAGTTGGTCTTCTTCTTACGCAGTTAATGAGTTCCGAAAGATTCAGCGTAAGACAAAAATCACGTAAGCCGAAGAATACTTTAATTTCGATGTAATATATCGTCGATGCACATCAAATATGGTCTATGTGAGTGTGGGTACACATAGTCATATAGACCATATTTGATGTGCATCGACGATATATAATGTGTCATGTCCTATGGCGTATCGATTAGTGTCGTGGGCTTCCGTACCAGACCTCACGGGTTCGATTCTAAGTACCTCTACAAAACAAACAATTGGTTTGGACCACGATTCGGCGATTTTTTCTCGTGAAGGTTCCAAAAGAGGACTCTAGGTCAGCGGACATCAAACTACGGCCTGTGGACCAGATCTGACACTCAAAATATGTTCATCCGGTCTTTGATTTTTATAAATAAATATTTTATATATAAGTACTAAATATTAATTATGGCAAAAAGTTATGTTTGGCTTTTTTATTAGACGGTGACAATGCTGATAGCGTTACGAATAAAAGTATAAATGATTTACATTTATTCATCACTTAGATAAGTGGTAGGGGACCTGCGGCCTCTTGGCTACTCTGATGCGGCCTTTTGACTTGATCAAAATATTCACTTTGATCAAAAAATTACACGCAAGCGTTTTAATCATCCCATTATATCAGTGGTTCTTAACCGGTGCAGCGCGAGCTTATTGCAAGTGCACCGCGAAAAAATTGGTAAAAATGAAAAAAATACGCAAAATAGTAAAAACCGAAAAATACGCAAAATAATGAAAACAGAAAAAGTCAAAAAAAATATATGTCTACATATTTTTTTCGATCTCTTAATTCTGGTGCACCGCCATGATCAAAAGTGCACCGTGACTTCGAAAAGGTTAAAAGCCACTGCATTATATGTTCGACAGTCAAAAAAAAAGGGGGAGGGGTGTCCACGTTTTCTTTACTGCGGTCTTATGTTGAATCAGATAAATGAATGTGGCCTTTATAAATGAAACGGTTCCCCATCCCTGACTTAGATGTTAAAAAAGGCAAATGTTCGTACTATTGATCAACAAATGTAACATAATAATAAGCTCTTCCAGTGCGATTGTAATTGATTGGTTTATGAGATAACATTTTATCAAACTGTATTTTGTCAATACTAGTTTCTACTATTGCTAACTTTTTTGACTTTGATAAAATCCAGCGTAAGAGATACATAAGAAAATTTCAAATACATACCTAGATCGTAAAAAAATCAATTTTATTTTAGAATTGACAACAAAAGTATCACAAACACACTCGTATTCCCTGTTATAAAATACAAAAATAAATATTTGAAAACAGCACACAATTCTACTAAATGAATCAAAAACTGCAGTTTAAAAATTATTTATTTCGTGATTTCATTTCTGATCCTAACTGCTAGTTTCCGTATCAAAGTAATCAATGAATCTTGGACTTATGCCCTTCTTGATTAAACCTCTTAATCATTTCCTTATTTCATCCCGCAAACGAGAGGCTGTTAATCCTTGTTTACTCATCTTCCTTGAGAAGAAAGATTGAACAGCTGACGATCAGTTTTCTTAAAACGAATTATTATATGTTGAGATGCTTTATCAGTTGTCCTCTACATCGGACTCATAACTTTTACCCACGTTATTTCTGAAATTTAAAAATACCTATATTTAAACTATGTAAGGTTCTTAAGCGAAACATGTGTAACACGACAAGTGGAATTGCCATGTAATAAAATTTAATTTTGTAGGGAAAATGTAGATTTTTATTAGGCATACCGTACATCATACAGTTTACACAGATAGTGTCACGACGAGTCACGATGCACGTACAAGGTAATCAACACGATATGGGGGATTTAATCTCCGCGAGTAAAGGCACAGCCTCGTTGTGTATTTACTAGTATCTGCGGATGAATAAAGCTCGCTCTTGCAACGATAAAACGACGAGAAAAAAACTTAATCAAAAACCTTTTCATTATCTGGGAACGAGCAATTCCGTAAGTGAAGTTTCAGAAAGTCATTCCACTGCCATTTGGCTTTACAAGTATGACATTGAAACCATATTCATGTACACAGTATTAACCCTTTGATGAGTATCGCCGTACCCATACGGCGGAGTAGCTTGTCATATATTGCCATTCTCATATTTTTTATTGAATTTTTGTTTTCTCCAGATATGGATACTAGACACATCCACCAGTGACTTTTGGCCGCCACATTATTTTTTATTTTGTGTTGCAAACGAAGAAAAGGTTTTTTAAAAAAGGGTATCATTTGTAAACAAATTGCTAGTCATATAATATTGAACGTAAGATTCTATTTGGGATCGATTCCTTCCTGTAATCGACGTCTGTCGAGTGTCACATGTAGACAGATGAGAGCAAAAAAGATCTTGACGCAAAAGCGAAGTAACAACTTCTAGAAAAATATTCAAAAGTAATAAATAACTAATTTACTTTACATTTTTAACTATGAGTTTTATAATTAAAAAAAAATATTTACTTCTTGAAATAATAAATAATATTCTTCCCAGATTGGTCCGTATCAAAAAAAAAAGATTTTTATATTTTTGTGTCGTGCAGTACTACAAATAATCAAAATATAAGAAAAAAACTTAATTTAGTAAAAATTAACTCACCGCTCAAAGGGTTAAGCACAATATCCGTATCTCCAGATTCACCGAATTACAATGGAAAGGCAAAAGGACGAAACCCACAGTTTTTTTTTCGATAATTAAAATATATACAACTTAATACATGTTATATCAAAAGGGTGTAAGCTAGGGATTTTAAGTTTGAATAAAAGATGGGCATGTGAAAATTATTCGTGCATTTGTAGGTTGTGTATATTTCATATTTTGACTTTAACCCAAAATCATCATCAACAAACGTTTTTTGTGCCTCCTGTAAAATTTGTTATATGTGTTGCATTATTTTATTCCGCAGTCGATATTTCGAAACACTATCGCGTCTATATTTGTACATTATATTCCCGTTTTCAACTGCAAATAATACATTAACTATTTAAAACAATAATACTGCAAGTGCATCATTAAAAATAATTGCATAGAGCATAATAGATACTTAGGCTTCCATATACTACCAATCATTATAAATCTTTAGCTGTCCGATTTCATCTGCATCCGAGTTCATCGCAATTCTTGAGATCCCATTAGCAATCAAGGAATCATAAACGCCTCTGTACGACTCGGTCGGAACGATTTTCATAGGACGTGATTATGACTTTTTGTGCTTTATAAAATCGCTGCGTGGGTCGACAAATGCCTTCACGTAACACCAGAACGTCAGGAATAACAACACTGCTAGATCAGATATATAATATTATGCGATACTAAAAAAACGACGTGTTATATGGACTAGCAACGTTTCGTTGATTTTTTTTAACTCGGTCATAATCAGCAACCGTCGTTCGTTCAACTCTCAGTATGAAACAAAACGTGAACGGATTTTTCCGAACACGAATTCTTCGTACAAAATACTCCACACACAGAAAATTCAGTATATAGAAAACAACGGACACGTTATATGCCGTACATTTTAATATTATAAATAAAAAAATATATTGTGTTATTATGATGAGCCATGTGTTATGTCAAGGATGCCAAATATGTTTCCATTCCGTTCAAATAATGATGTGTATTCAAACCACATGAGTTCATAGTGTTACCACTACATACTATGTTGACTAAAGATGATATAATGGTTAACATTATACATATATGTATTTTATTTATAATGAAATGATTGAAAGAAACAATTCGGAGTCGTTTTTTAGCCAATTTCACAGCCCTGGTTTTGGCTTATAAACTTCGAAAAATTGTGAATTATTGATTGCATGAAGTAATAAGCCAAGACACGTAATAAATAATAAACTATACATTATACCTTAAAATTTTTCTTGTTTTCATTCTGAAAAATATTTGGCACCCTTGACAATATGTTAAGGCATGGAATATTTAGTCGTTGGAGATTTCTATATACGAAAAAATTGGAGTACGGAGAATTCGTGTTCGGAAGAATCACAGAACAGTAACAAAACCCTGTTGAATTGTTGAGGAAGCTCAGAATCACGGTAAGTATGAAAAAATCGTTTGCATTCGTTTTGTATTAAATTTATTCTAAAGTCTATATGCCGTTTCTGCAACTAATTATAGATTGATACAAATACGCGGTAGGTCATCCGAGCTATCCAAAGCAGATGTTCGAGGGGAAAGCATGCTCGCAATAATTAACTCATCATACATCTAGAACCACAAATAACTCTTTGAAACTGGATTTCAAGAGGCATCCAGCGACCTATTAACGGAGGAATGGCTGGCCGACCATACACACAGTCTGCGATGTTTATGTTCCGCATTTTGATAATCAAGCATTTTATAAAAAATAATTTTAAAAAAACTGCGCTTTCTATTATAAAACAAAATGTAACGAAGAACGCCAACAGAAACCATATCTTCCACTGATGTTAAAATGATGATAACTTTGTTAAGCATACAAACTATAATACATTTTTTTTTTAATTGTATTAAAATCAATTTTGAACGTGATACACACTTCCAGCTGAGCGAAACAGAATAAGATATTTCAGTAAATTTTGTAGAATGTACACTTTTTTGTAATAATTTTCCATTTTTAATAAAGATCAGAACCGGTTTCGCTCATCGCCAGCATTATCAACTGATGCTCGAGATGTGCGTGCGTAGCCGGACGTTATATTTATTTAAAAATGTGAATAACGTCTCACCATAGGATAAAAATATCAACGTATTTTAGTTATACAGTTTTTTATATTTTATGCGTTGATAGCTATTTCGGCTTTCACCATCGTCAGAACGCATACAATATTAAAAAGACTGTAGAACTAAAATACGTTGATATTTTTACCCTATTATAATGGAGTTCTACAAAGTAAATGCAAAATCAATAAATAAAATGTCTTACCACAAAGAATTGACACTGAACATCTCAAAAGTGATTTTTTTTATAAAAATATATGAATTATTTATCTTATTAGGATACAGGCTATGAAATATCGCCAAAAGAAGCACAAACTTACCAATTGAAAAAATATTATGAAGTCCTGATTCCCCGCGATGTTAATATAATTTTGCAGCGTCAATTCGCCGAGTCGGGAGCCAAAAAAAACATTTTCTTTACTATGCAGAGATATTTACTTGCAAAAATTCCATTGCAATCAAGTTGAAGCGATATAAATAGTTTAAGGATCGGAAAATAGTAAATATGGTTATTTTTATTTTAAAATAACACGTCTTAATAACTGGCGTATAATCACGTATTATATTTATTATTATTTATTTCACGTACAGTAACTTTACATCGCTCTCATGAATGAATTAGCAACGCAGCCGATTTTTTTTTTTTAAATATCATATTCCGCAGTTTGGTACGTTCTTGTTATTCATTTTGAATGAGTTTAAAATCGCAAATTAACTTTCTATTCGTAATGACGTGTTAATTGCGAAACAATAATAGTGACGGCGCCTGAATAGTTTCGGCCCCTGGCGCCCAAACGGTCCAAAAACAGACATTGATGAAGACGAAACCGTGAACAACACAATGATATACACTTAACTCTTTGTTTACACGCGAAGATACACCGTTTCTAAAAAACCGTGTAAAATAAGTGATAGAATTTATAAAAAACATTGAAGATTGGTTGCCTGAATTTAAAAGAAAAAAATAATACTAGTAAACGCTACTTGATTATACACGTGGACTTTTATGAGGGACTGGACATAAAAAAAACGTTTCATCTCTTGAAACGTCTGACACGTGAAATGTTTTAAGATCTAATGAAGCCGTTTGTTTGTTGTTGAATTTCTTTTTATTAGAAAATACGTTTTCCGCTTCTGTGTTTCTTGTTTCTGGAAATCGTGTTAGAACAAATAATTCGTGTAAAAATATAGCATTCGTTATTCATAGTGGACCGTGATATTTCAAAACCGTGTATAAAAAAACAGTATAAAAGAGTTGCGTGTATAAACTATAAATAAATTGTACTTATTCCGTTCTGGAGGTTTACTCTGGCAGAAGCAGGGGTGGACCGGAGGAGGCTCGCGCGAGCCTCTTGTTAATTTCAACTTGGGCCGGCTAGCCCCTTGTTAAATTATGAAAAAAAAATATTCTCAGATCCATGAATGAGTTATAATTGCAGTATATAATTGTGTAAGAGTTATAAAAAACTACCTCTTTTTTTTTGGAACACGGAAAAAAAACTTTGGGATTAAGCGAGCCCCTTGTTTAAGTATCGGCAGCCCACCGCTGGGCAGAAGCGATACAAGGCGAAAAGATAATATCACGTCAAGATAGAAAAACCCATATATGGCCTGAATTTGTATATTTTCATGAGATGCATTCAAGATTGACAACAATGTTAGGAAAAAAATAGTGAATCAATCATTAATTAGACGCGCGACACAGTTGTCGTAACCGACGTCGCGTAAGCGTTCTTTCTTTTCCTTTTTATATGAACCTAGCGGAATTTTTCGAGTATATGTAATACAAAAATGTTACTGGCGTATTATTCGAACAGAATGTACGTAAATCATACTTCTTAGCGTCGGTTACGTGCAGTGTGCCGATGGCCTTAAATCTTCTCACGAACTGTTGGTAACATTTTTTTTTTTCAAACACATGCATTGTGTCGTATATCTATACAAAACGTAAAAAAATGTGTGAACTCTAATGAAAACAGTACTAAGAAAATCTATGAAAACATCAGTGTTATATAACAACAAGGAAACAATTTGTAGTAGAACTCAGGAACACGGTCGGTGGGTAAACTTGTGAACCACGAGCATTAAATGTCCCTTGAGAGGTCTTTGGTTTTGGAGACCACACGATTGCCCCAAAAGTACAATAAATGTTATTTACAGTTACTGAAAATATAAGAAACGCTGTGGCAAAAAGGATGTTGTTATAATCTTTGCAGAATATACCAAACTTTGACAAAATGTATTGTTTTTATAGTCGGGTTCACGAGGGGTACGATAACATCAGTTAGTCAACAAGAGAGTGAATATATGTAATTGATATTAGTGGATTAGATAGATAAATGATAATTATTGTAATTTCCCAACAGCACCAACATTTCTAAATGGGTTACATAAGTTTAAAAGAAAAATATTGTTTTAATGTGCGGTTGTATCATGAGGCAAGTAAGAGATCGTTTTTAAAAAGATATATATATACATAAATATTTGCAAAGTAAACAAACGTATACATAATAAGTTATTGTTTCAACGGTTTTATGAATACAAACAGCATAGATTGGGAAATATTTGGTGATGTGCGCAGTTATGTGCGCAGCGATGGCGCCAAAGTACTAAAAATGTATTTTTGGGGTACTCCTCGTTGTACACCACATTAAAAGCACGACATCTACAATAAATAAATTCCGTGAATAAATATAATTGGAAAACGCTACACTACTGTTTATTTGAAGGAGGA
Source organism: Himalopsyche anomala (assembly GCA_031772345.1). Lineage (NCBI taxonomy): Eukaryota > Metazoa > Arthropoda > Insecta > Trichoptera > Rhyacophilidae > Himalopsyche > Himalopsyche anomala. Next base: position 3,695,261 of record CM062844.1, on the reverse strand, counting down.
ATATTTGAAGCTATAACAAAAAACATATACTGTAAGAAATGTAATGTGTAATCTAATATTTTTTACATCATTATTTGACAGTAGAATTATAAACATTGCTTTTTTTATTTGTAAATCAATTCAATAAAAAACGAAAAATGTACGCTCGGTCGGAAGTACGTAATAACCAAGTATTTAAATAACTTTACATATTTATGATATTACCGGTTTTTTAGCCATTAACACTAATTCGCTTTCTCTGAAGTTTCACAGGGAAGAGGGTGTGATGGTTAAAAATAACACAAAAACAACAACACCCTGGTTGAAAATTCGTAGAAATCCGGTACGATAAAACAGGATGTAATTACGTCGGGAAAAAACAGACGTGTATTATTGTGACAAAAAAATGCGATTTATTTTTATAAAATCTACCATCATCAAATTACAAATATTTTGACGCCAAGTATATGTTTAGGTCACGGGGCCAATCTCTCGAAAAAAAAAACTGGACCAATACCTAGGTCATTGTGTACTATTAAAATCATTGCTTCAAATACCAATACAAATAGTATTTCAAAGTGAAATGAGTCGTATGTAATTTCACACACTAATATCACTTCCTTCCGAAATAACGCGCATCATCAGTATCAACTTTTCAACCAGTGGCGTGAGTATTTGGCCCAATAACTTTAAGTTCCTGATCATTTTATGAGGAATCGTGGACATGAATTGTTTTCATTTTCAAGTGCAGTCTACTGGGTAGAGTAGTAACATTTTTCTACGGTATTGCTTCGGTTGTCGAAATATCCCGCATATACGTGTAATGTTGTTATATATTAAAGTTGATTTTGTCGGAATTCACTTGGTGTACATAATCAGGTATTTTTGAGACAAATTACATTTTTTTGCGACACAATATTGTGTTTTGAATATAAATTTCGATTTCTTTTATTTTTTACGGTAATAATTCTTAAATTGGACATCCGCAGAACTAATAAAAACTCTCGTGTCATTCTTCATTTTGACAGTGCATAGGTTCCTATTGCAGGTAGGTCAACATAGAGGATTAAAAACAAACGACTTAATGCTGCCGGATCAACAAAAAAATAAATATACCAAGGCAATACGATGTAGACCATTGCTGTATATTTAGTAAAAACTGATAAAATGTATCATAGATCATAATTGGCAAGCAATAAAAGGGAACAAAATAAATGGTCAAAGTTTAAATCAATTATCGGTTAGAATTTAAATAATCTTTTGGTCTGAATAAAATTCAATTTTTGGTCAGAATAAAAATATTATACTGTCAGATTTTTATAATCATTTTGGTTAGGTTAGGTTTTTTTTAAATTTTATATAAATTCTGACCATTAATTATTTAGTCTGCCCTCTGTACACTGACCGATATATTATGACCATTTAATATAAATTCAGACCAATGTGATACAAATTATGACCGAAACTGTATTAAAATTCAGACCGAAAAAATACGAGCCTTAATAATAATACGGAACAGTTTTTAACATATTATTCAAAACTTTAAAAAAATATTTTTCATACAGATGTTGAAAAAACAGCGCGGTGTGGCACCATCCGCGAATACGCCACTGCGGTGCAACTAAAAGCGTCCCGACGCTCCTCAGTGGAAACGTCACTATGAGGGCGTCTATTTTCGTCCGCACCTCCGCCGAGAAACAGAGAACCGACCCACCGATAGCGGAATGCGAACGAGTAGAACAAACTTAACGCCCCAATGACTCAACGTTCAGACTAACCAGAGAGACTAACCTACGTGTCGGCGGGTTGAGCCAAAACTACGATTCTGCAGGCGCGCGGCTAAAAGACAACAAAACCCTGGTGGCGGTAAACAAACATAACTGCAGCAACAACCAAAGCTGAAGAAGATTGCCGAGATTTGGTAATTGCTAACAACGGAAATTAAATTTTGAATTGGTAGATCATTTATACTTGACCGCAAAGCGATCGTTTGAACATATGGATTTCAATTGACTGCATCCGAACTTTCTATAGAATTGGTTGCCTGCTGCATCCGACAGCGTCATGCTCAACACAAAAAAAAACTGTCTTTCATTAATTTAAAATAGACAATTTATTTTTTTTACAAATCTTACGATGCGCATTAGAAACAAATCGGAAATCAAAGAATAATTATCATAAATTAAAATGAAAGAATAACAATTAAATTTCTATTCAATGCAATAAGCGTCGGTGGACGATCTTAAAAAAAAACCAAACCAATTTAAGTTAAATATTCGGAATAATTGAGTTGTTTTCTTTTTGATACGTATAGTATTATGACACATACGTATATGATAAAATGGTGACATCGACGATTCTGCAATATCTCCAAACGTTAATTTTTATATCAATTACTTCAGTGGTTGACAATTACGTGTTTATTTATATCAGGGTTGTAGAGTCGTTAAAAAGTACCGCGAATCCATCACCGGCATTTACAAATGATTTGACTTTGAAAAAATATGTAAATGCATAACTTTTTTTTTATAAATATATTTATATGTCACTCCAAAGCAGAATAAAAATAGGTATTTATTGCTAACCTAATTTAATAACTTAACATTACTATTTGTACATGAATTTTGATTTTAACAGATGTAATTGAATTTAAGATATTTTAGAATCAAATACACAACAGAGTATAATTAAAAATCGCTAAATCAAAAATACATAATAACAAATATAAACATTAGAAACCACACAGAAATGTGCAACATGACAGTAGATTGACGGATCAAGTTAACCCAAATTGTAATGTGTACTATTAGCGAAACACTTCTGATCTTTGATAAATAATGTGTAATAAGTACAAAATAGTGTTTATTTTAAAGATGTACTGATGTTTTATATAATTTTGTTTGGGAATGATAAATTCGCGCTGTTATCACAACAGAAAAGGACAAAGAACTTCGACATGATAAGCCTCGAGTTAGCAAAAAGGTTAAAACAATATCACCCAAGTGACAAAATTAAATCGGAAAATAACGCTTATGTACCATGCATGTGCGACAAGCATACATTGACTTTTGCGAAAGCGCTGGATTGTAAAAATGTATGAATGAAGTGAAATAATTTTACTGAATACATTATCATAATGAGTAATGAGGCTAGCCGATTCATCAAAAGAACAACAATATAGTAAGTAGTAAAAGGAAAATGATAAACATGAACAATAATTGAATTGGGTAGTTGGTGATAAGAAAGTAATTAATATTGCAGCGCTGATGCATAATATAATAATTTTAAACGACATAGGTTATCGACGCCAGGCCATATTAATTAATAAAATTAATTAAAAACTTTCTAAAATAGGTTATCGACCTATGTGGCCACCGAATATGGCCAGCTGCTTTATCAAAGCCAACACTTATTTTTTATTAAAACAATTAATAACACTTTTATGCATAATAGGGTAGTAAAGTGGCGTTTTTGTTTCAGATATTATGCTACCCGACAACTAACCCGAGGGCCACAAAACATTCATAGAAACTTTGTATGGAAGTTTGCAGAGTCAAACGAATTTACTTAGAGCGCGACGTTTCATGGCTCTCTGGTAAAGGGATTTAAGTGTAAATTTTTGGCGAAATAAAAATGAGGCATTAAAAGTACAATATATTAATAACTGATTAGTACTGTCACAATACCGGGATTTCGGGATCCGGGATCCCGAGATTGGATACCCTAGTGCTCGGAACACAAGTTACAGTATGAAATAATTTAATTCGTGTCCTAAACGCAGACGCAAATGTTTTATGGTATTCATTGCTACGTTTGTTAAGCCAAATATTACCAATATTGCCTTGTAGTTCTTCGAGACGCGATTAATATTTGACAGTTCAAGACATGTAACCAATGTTCCCTCAAAGGCGAGAGGTTAGCTACGTGGGACAATCCAACAAATGCGCGGCAGAGTTTGTCATATTTGATATTTTAAAAAATATGCAAAAAAGTTTTTATTTGCATAATTAAAAATAGTATCATTTGATAATTTATGAATAAGTTTTTACTAATAAGTGTATTAAATAAACTATAAGAAATAACCGAACTCATTCTATTTTATTTTTTCATTAAATAAAATCATGCATAAATTAAGAAAATTAGCAGAATGAAAATAAAATCAGTCGCTAATAAAGTTATTAACACATTTTATAAATTTATTTAAAAAAAATCTTTTTCACGTGGTTTCTTACATTTAATCATTATATTCTGTTTAGATTAATTTCTTGTTCTGACAATAACTAAAAATTTAATACTAGTTAAATTACCAAAATTTTAAATTTCTTATTTATTTCGGTCAATTCGCGCGCTTTCATATAACAGTATATTTTTTGCAGTAGTTGCAAATAATATCAAAAAATACAGCCGAATTGTAACAATAACTGAAAAGTGCAGGATCAATAATTATTTATACATTTAACTTAACGCAATGCCAAAAATCAAAAATTCTAGTATAAAGCTAATCTATTCCAATGAATAGTTTGCAACGTGTAGTATAAATAATTGATAAAATTACATTATGTCGATGAAATTTTATAAAGCTGTATTTCTGATATATTTAGATTGTTTCTTTTTTACGTAATGAACATCATATAATTTGTAAAAAATAAATAAATATACTTTCTTTGTTTCATAAAATATGAAATGGTTCATTTTTACAATCTTACGCAAATGCAGCAAAAACATATTTGAAGCGAAATCGCCAGCCATGCAATTCTTATAATCATAGAGAAGTTGTGATTTTCAAATTTGGACAGATATTTTTATACAAAGGGTTTAAAAAAAATTAAAAGAAAAAAAATCAGTACCTACCCTTTAGTATTATATATCGCTATGCAAAATTAAAATAATATTTTTAAAAAATACCTGAGAAGTTTAGTGAAAATGTCATAAACTATTTTGAAATAAAATAAAACTGTAGAACTGAAATATTTTGATATTGTTACCTTATTATTTTGAAATATTTATATTCCATAGATTAAATGATATTTTTTTTTTATTTTCGCCAAATCATTTATTTTTACTTACGAAGTGTTCAGTAGGGTATTCAATCCCGGACCCTTTTTATGATTTCGGGATTAACAATTTTTCAATCCCGGGATTGAACACTTAACATAGAATCGTATATAAATTGGGATTTGGTATTGAGAAAATTTTTGGTCGGCGATTATGAAATCATGGGATTTTTCATGTCAATTTAAAAACCCAGAAATTTGCTGATCTCCCAAAATTACCAGCGCGGGACCTCTTTTTTTTTAGCTCTTTCAAGAATTTTCGATTCCTAAATCCCGGGATTGGATACCTCAGTGCTCAGAACACAAGTCACAGTATGAAATAATTTAATTCGTGTCCTAATCACAGACGTAAATATTTTAATGATCGGTTAGTTGTGGCCGTTCATCGTTTTCATTATGGAAGGTGTGTGACAGTAGATTTTCAACTGTCACAAAAGAAATTTGGTATTCTCGATTTTATCTGAATATTCTCAGCACGTGTCATGGATAACAAACAATGCGCCGCATGTGTGGTACCTGTCAATTATGATTGTTTAAAAAATAAATAACACTTTGATGGCTCGTTAGTCATTAACCATTACCACTAATTCGCTACGTCACTTATATTATAGTCATCGCCATAAAATGCAAGTTATAAAGCAATAGCAACAATATGATGACGTTACGATTATAGCTGCCGATAACAAAAGTGATTTGTCAAAAAAAAATATTTTTAAGAATTTTTTTTATTATTTCAGAGGATTCTTTAAGAATTTCACGCAATAATGGAAACTTTTCTTCTTTAGTGATGTCCTCTACTTATCAAGGGACGGCTATATGCCACCACACGATACCTCCAACATTATATGTGACCCACAAATCTTTACGTCCTCTTACTAAATCAGGGATGGCGAACCTTTTTGGGTCAGCGTGCCCAAGCAGTAAAAAATAATAAACCGAACAAATTAAACGTTTGTCGTTTATCATGGGAAACATTTGAAAATTAATAAAACGGAATAGATTAATAATTCACGGATTATTCAATCAAAATTTTAATTTAAAAAATATATTTTTTTAACTTTGAAATCGTTCGCGTGCCATCGCGGGCACGCGAGCTATAGGTTCGCCATCCCTGGGACCTAAGTAATCTCTAATGAATACATTCTACGGGTGGATCTACATTTGTAAGAAAAAGCTCACTGAATTCAAGTTTCTTCGAGGCATCCACAACATATGTATATCTTAGTTAGGTTCATCTACGCATTTTAATTTTGGAAGTAACAACAGGCTGCTTAGTCCATGCTTTTATAAATAAATCAAATCACCGTACCCCTAGTGTTCACTGCAAGCATCTGTTTTCGAAGCTCAGTAAACGGTCGCCATGATCGCTTTCAATGGGTGCCATGACTTGCTGCCGTAAAGCAACACTTTCAAAACGCATGCAATAAATAGGTGGTGCTTGGTTCTGTAAACCAATCATGGGCAAACAGTTCAATTTTTTTTTAATCTGAAGCAGCCAAAAATTTTTCTCATACCTGTTACTTGTGGTTTACTCAAATAAATCGTCAAATTACTAACACAAAATTAAATAAAACATCTTAGAAAACGCGCAATTCTTAAAATAACAACAAAGAAATACATCGTACAATGCGTCCCACTAGTACAGGGTTTCTCAAACTATGTTACGCGGAACATTAGTGTTCCATGGAACCCGAATAAGTGTTCCGCAAACATTTAGAATGATTTTATATGCTGCAACATATTTAACCATCATTAACGTCATATCGAAAGGCGAGTGATGGTCAATTAACACTGATTTTTATGACGTTAAGTATAATATTTAGATACGTCAATATTTATGTGATATTTTAAAAATAATTACCAAATGAATAATAAATGTTATAATAATATATTTATTTTTACTGTTATGAATTACCCAACCTAAGAAATATGTCACGTGTTCCATTAAAATTTCTGGACTTGCGAAGTGTTTCATTGCAGAAAATGTTTGGGAAACCCTGCACTAGTAAATGATGATTCATAGTAAAATCAATACAATTATAACATAAAGTAATTATTTTTAATAGTATTAGTGTGCTTTAATTGTTCTTAATCTATTATCTTTATGAGGTTATGTGATAAAAAAAGATAAGTTATTCATAACGACTGACGTAGTGATTATATGTGAAGCTGATAGTATAACTAACATTGTTGCTCAATATTAAAAAGTGGTGTTTCACGTTTAAATATGTATATGAGCGAACGCATCTTTGCTGACACTTGATATTTGAAATAGAGTAGGTAAATCGCAGGCGAAATAAAATGCGTCCAATCTTGCCATTGAAAAAACTCGGAAATATAAACACATGAACGAAAGATTGCGAGTGGATTTTCGTGTATTATATCGTCGCAGAAGGCGATAAGTCGGAAAACCTTGTTTTGAAATCATGAAATTTTAACATCTCTATTTATGCATTTTAACTACTACATATCGTTTGTACTACGTACTACTGTACTCGATCGTTTTGTTTTGAACAAATCTGAATAGAATTGCAGATACTTACTTGATATGGAGTTTTTACACAAAGGGGAATTAATCTTGCCTTACCCTAACAAGGGGTTACCACAGCTTATTTGCGAGTACATATGGAATAGTTGATTTTCCACAGCTGTTAAAATAGAAGGGTGCAACGATGTTGCGTGCCATGTAACTATATTAATGTAATACTTAAGCTAGCTAAATTAATCTGGATTATTTGTAGTGGGCATTATGCAGCCGGCCTACGCGTTAATAGGCATTTCCCGTTTGGCTGGCCAACACAGGAGACGGAGGAAAAACTTTTCTCGCTTACGCAAGAGGATAAAATTAATACCAGCAAAGAAATACTATTCACAGACCAGGAAAGTGTTTCAAAACTTTCACGTTACTAATTTTAAAATCAAAATATTTTTCTGAAGTAAATCCGTGTGCATTCTATAAAGATTTATATCAAACAATAGTTTTAAATTGTTGCCATTTTAACGTTATTTAAATAAATGTTTTTGTGACATTCATTTGCAATGTTTACATAATTTTAAATAAGTATCTAATACAGAATAATACGTAAAAGTAAAAATCAAAATTCATAATATTATCAATGTCATATTTGAATACTTTTCAAAAAAAATATAGTGGTATTGAGAAATTTTATTACTGTAAACTTGAATTATTTTATCCGAGACTTGCAATTAGAGATTGCCATGCTGGTATTACTGGTATCCCAGTATTTGGGTTGTTTTTTCAATACCAAAATACCGGTGTCATAAATAAAAAATGATGTAATTTCGGTATTACAGCAAATGGCTATACAATTATTAAATGACTACTCGTTCAATTAGCGTTTTTCTGCAGCCGGATTTATCACTTTTTTGTGTTCATTTTTAATCACATGTTTATTTTAATGAACAAATTATTCAGTTATTTTTTGATAACCGGTATTAGAAATGAAATATTGAAATACCGATATTGATTTATTCTTACGTATCGGGATCCCGATCAACCATAATTATTATTTATTTATATACAATACATACAGTGAAACCGTTATCGATGTTACCTGAGAATGCAATTCATGCTTAAAATATTAACGAAGTTTGCCGAAAACACTTCCAAAGACAATAGGTGTATTACTTGAAGAAACATCTCTAATATTGATAACACTCAATTTTACCGGTAGCGATCTTGTATGATTGTATCTATTATTTATCACTTTTGTGGTTATGAAGAATAATAGAAATGATTATAGACAAAGTAAGATCATTTTGATACCCCAAGCAAATTTGGAACATACATCGGTACCGATGTATGTATATATATACAATTTTTAAAAAATCAATAATAGATCAATCAATGATGAGACATAATTAACGTGATTCATCGTTATCTTCTTATTGAACATTAATGTATTATATAAAACCAAGTAAGTAAAATTAATTTAAAAAAAACACACATATTTTGTTAATGACGCCGTTATCGGCTTATTGATTTTAGATTATTTTTTTAGAAGGTACTTTATTAATAGTTAACTGACCAGTAAATTCAATAATCAATGCGATATTTACCTAGCACGTTGAATGGTGTATGGTTGATTGATTGGTTTTCGTAGTGTGAATGCCAATCAGTAATATTATTTCGCATATTCAAAATTGTTATATCTGTATCTTAAGCTTTTTGCTTTAAAACTAAGTATTCATGATATGCAATAGAAATCTATGATTCCAAAATAATGTGTGTGCAAAGAGCTGGCCCAATTTGGCAAAGTATCTGAAATAGAATACTTCAGGTAATATAAGTAAAAAGGTTCGACAGATATTCTACCTACCTTCGTGAGCAGGTAAAAATCAAAATTTATAATAATATGTTGATTTAAATTTGTTAAATAATAAAAGATTTATGGCTAATCAATTAATATCGATGGCCATTTGAGGAAATATTGTGTATGTTTACGTATTTAAGATGCTATTTTTTTTAATTTACAAAATAACTTCATGGAAAACTTCGAAATTTACGCTTTGTTTTTAATAAACAAAAACATAATTTCATAACTCAAGAAAATGTAGTATACCGACGTAGCGTACAAAATCACGATGTCAGAATATTTGAAGAAAAACCTACCATTCACGTAAAATTACAAAAAGTTATCATTTCGGACATAAATCTGACGGCAAACTCTTAGAAAGTCAATACTTGCATAAGATTGTTATTATTATTTATTATGATGGATATTATAACTTATTATTTAAATCGATATTTCATATCATGTGTCTAGTGCTTAGCACTCAAGTCAGCTGTGATTTCGATTAGATTTAAATAAAAACGAATTTACTGAACTCATGCTATCCAGAAATAGGTGTTTATTTAGGGGACAGGCAGTCAGTGCTGACATTTGAAAAACGATATAGAACAAATCCAATAGATTAAACATGACTGTGCAAGTAGATATTTAAGAACATGAATCTAGAGAATAAATAACTGTCAAAAATAATATCGCATTAACACATAAACTTCTTCATAAATACGTATTAAGCACATACAACATATATGTAGCCTATTATTTGCTGGATAACAAAGGTGGTGACGTTTTATCTGCATAATATAACGAATAACGAATAACGACAAACTTTAGTTACTAATTAACACAACGAATGCTCTAATCTTACATTCAATGATTTCAAAGAAAAGCATTGAATTTATGAAAGAGAGTTTATTCTAAGTAATATCGACGAGAGGATCATTTGCAGATAACGGAATAGAAATAATTATGTATATATTTGGCAAAATCGTCGTCACAACAGACAAATTAACCTGACAAGTGATTGAACTTACCGTAACGGGCAAACACCAAGTAATCCTCGAAGGCATGAAACCACTTAATGCACTACAAACTAGCATCAAAAATATTTTGTTTTCGTCGATATAAAATTTAATTTACACTAGATAAGCAACGAACACACCCATACACTCGGAATATCTAAGCAAAGTGTGTATGATGGAGTTACCACACTTGCGAAACAATCTTTCTGAAGTATCGAATTTGAACGTAGCGCTGTCAGCAGTTTCTTATATTACATATATTGATAATATAAAAAATAAAATCAACTTTTGTACTAATTACAAAGATACTTTTTAAGTTGAGGACCAGTTTTGCCCATCACGACCATTTTCAACTAAATGTTAAAAATGTTTGGAGTGAGCAATATTGGTCTTGATTTTATTAATTTTATTTTATTTTTGGATATAATGCCTTTCCACTAAAAATGAAAAGCGGCATATGTTGTTATAATTGATAATTTATGTTTTCGAAGATAGATAGTTTATACTTTATTATGTGACTGGCTTGTATTGCCCCACTCGTTAGTAATTATGTATCAAATAGGTCTGAATATAAAGCAATAGAAAAGCTAATATACTTGGATGACAACAAAAAAACATATTTTTTGTACCCACTTGAATCAAAAGAAGCGTCCAACTATTTTAAAGCCCACACCTATGAAAATACTAGTACTTCCCGTACATGTGACAGCGTTGATATAGCAGTTCTCACATACGTCCAATTTTCAATGCTGCTAGTTTCATTTAGATCGATTGCGCCTTTAGGTCTTTTATTCTTCGTAATAAAAATACTTGTTTTGACTTTTGACAAAAACGTTTGACAATAAATGTAGAGAGAACTTCTAATAAAGCTATTTATTTGATTGACATTGCTCTGCTTCTTAATGATATTTTTTAAGTTTCCCAAGAAGTTTATTCCCACCCAATTTTCCTGGTTTAGGCTCGTGGAAACCCCGGGAATTTTCGCAGCTTGCATCACCAGTAATAACACATTATAGTTACAAACAGGGCTGGCTCGATAATTTATGCGCCTGGATGCGAGGAGCCTTGAAAAACTAGGTAGACCTAAATGAGTGAATAGTGCTTAAATCTTATTGCGGCGCCTGTGTGCTCCGCACTCTTTGCACACGCCACAAGCCGGCCCTGGTTACAAGCTCCTCTTATGAATAAAGAGTGGGAATTAGGTGCAAACTGTGTTGCCAGGAGACACTATAGGCTTTGGAACAGTTAGGCGTTGAATAAAATCCAATCTGTTCAATATTGAATTATTTTTACTGGTAGCATTTTTGAGGCCGCCAAACGCCATATTGAATTATATTCATATATTTCTCCGACTGGCAGGTTCTGTGCACGCTGCACTATTATTATTTTTATGCGGATAGTGCAAAATCGTTAAAATTCAGTTAAAATATTTACAGTTAGTAAATTTGTACATGCACGACCGTGTGCCTTAAATCTCTAATAGTGCATCGTTTACATTTTTCTATTTTCATAACATTTCATACTTGTGAATTGTGACAGTAGAAGGTTGCTTGCGTATTCTTTACCCATATTAAGATTATTTATTACTATTGATGATTTAAAGATATGGAGAGTATAGAGCTGACGAATGACGTTGTTGAAAATTCAGAATTAATCAACCGACCATCCAGTATGTACGATAATATTCAAGACAATACAACAAATAACGGGCAATCCAAAAGTAGACATTCACACAGAAACCCTCGTGATGATGTCGGCGCTAATGTCAAGCTACTGCCAGATAAATTCGACTATCGATTGGTAAATAAGGACGACGAACGAACAATAACATTTTTGACTAACACAACTGTACCCCAAAATATATCTGCTGAAAAACTGTCTAAACGACACACTCCAACAACCAGAAGTCTCCGTCACAGCCGAATGGTAGTTATGAATCGAACTGGACAAGGTGAATACTCCATATCAATTATTATTTATTGGGAATCAAAATTCTACCCTATTAACTCGATAAAAGACTACACAATTTATAAGCAAACCAAATATAAATATACTAATACATTCCCGTCAATCAATTTGGCTTATAGAGAGGATGTGTTTTTATTGGTTTTATTTCTTGATGAATTTCTGGTAAATTTGTCTAATAATAGGCCGCTATTATTCTGGCAAAAAATTTCAACAATGTAGCTAAAAACAACGCTATGATTTTAAATCATAAATAATACATTTTTATGAAAATCACTAATACATTATTCGAAATACGAAATACATTTTAGTATGAAAATATCGCCATCGTATATGAAATGATCCGAGTTTCGTTCTGTCATCAAGATCTCCGGAACTGGCCTGCCGCGAAACCGGTCCAGATAATATTTTTTTAAATCTAGAACAAGTACTGCATATTTAAGAACTTTGTATTTATTTACGAAATACATAGCAGGATTGTATATACTTAGTATGTCTATTTTTCTCCCTCTGTAAAAAATTATGTAACGAAAAATTAATATTCTTTTGCTAATTTTCAATGTACCTGGCAACGACCTGTTTCGGAGATGTGGATAAAGGAATGAAGTTCTGAACATTTCATATACGATGGCGATGTTTTCATACCAAAATGTATTTTGCATAATTTATCAGTGATCTTCATAACAATGTGTGATTTATTGCAATGATCAAATCCGCAAAAAAAAAAAATCATGGCGTTGTTTTTAGCTACATTGTGAAATTTTTCGCCAAAATAATCGCGGCTTACTATAATTCAAATTTATCGAAATACTTTCATATGCTTCTTTACTAACAGCCATAGCTTGAAAATGTTGCATTCCTTTTTTCAGTGAACACTCATCCTATTACCGAACTCTTCAAATTTTCAATATTCTTTGAAGTCCTGAAGGCGTCCATTGGACTTATTCTTACGGCCATTACAGTCTGGTTGTTGTTATGGGCTCCAAGCTTTAAAACAAGAGAAAATCCATATTGGTGCGGAATACCCGTAAGTATACATCAATTGCATGCATTAGAAATGAGAAATAAAACCAATGAGGCATTGATTGAACTACTTGATTTGATCTCTGGCTCTTACTGAATTTCATTTAAGTCATATCATTTCATAATAAATATCACTATTACCGTTATAAAATAAAAAGCTGTTGTCATAGATGCTACTTTTTATTCACGAAAAGAGTTTTTTTTTTCAATTAGTTTCTGATTCTTTTTGGAAAATAAAATTCACATTTCAACTCTTATTAGATTCTTCACCTTCAACAAATGTTCATTTGCAGACAACGCATGTCTAACGTGTAATAGTAATGAATATGCCCACATATGGCATACCCACTGCATCGATTTCTACACTTATCTTCCAAATTGGGGGTTAGTTAAGTCCATGTGCATTGGTTGAAAATGTGACCTTACATATTTAATCTTTTGACCGCGGCTCGGATTTAGATCGGTTCAGATTGGACTGCTATAGCAGTCAACCGCGGTCTAAAGGTTAAAAAAAACTTCACCATTGCCTACACTTAACTCGCCCAACTTTTGGAAAAATATATTTTTTTAAATTTAAAGTTGACACATTTCCTTTGGGCACAGGCCTTCTCATATTTCAAAGTAGATAGTGCAGAAGTGTGCTTATTCTAATGGTACTGGTGGTGATACTACTGACTGATTTAAATTGCCTATGTACCTAGTTATATTTTAATACCTTGCAAAATTTGCACTTTGCCTTGTCAGTTGTAATTTCACTCTTAACAGCTTAACGACCGCACGTTTTTTTTATAGAATTTTACCTGGCGGGGCCGGGCAATTTTGCGAAAAATTCGCAAAAATTTTAATTTTACTAAATTCACTATAATTTGTAAACCAATTGAGATATCTTTACCAAATTATTTTTTTTTAGTTTCCAGATACTTCGCCTATACGCATTTATCAGTCCTTTGTTTTTCAAAGACTTAAATACGCGTCCAGCGGTCGTTAAGATGTTAATATAATGTTTTTATTCTAAATCTAATTAAAATTTTGACTCACATATATGGAACAATTTAATTTATTGTGTATTCAATTATAATCAGGACCGGCTTGAGGATTTCTGTGCCTGTGTGCGAGGCAAACTTTCAAAAGTAGAACTAAATAAGTGGGTAGTACTAAAATCTTAGTGGTCTATGTGTGCCGCACCCTTTGCACACGCCACAAGCTGGTCTTGGTTATAAGCCCAATTGGCCATCAGTATTAGTGCGATTTTTGCTTATTTTTATCTATTTTATTAAAAATTGTAATACCAGTATTTATATATTCATCCAGTACTGCAATCTTTAGTTCAAATCTTTAACCACGCGCTAGTCACTCAGCAGGTGGTTGACTTCTTCACTTTTTGTTATTTCATTTAACATTACAATGTTTCCATTAGCTTTGAGAAAATGTACTATTCTTGCAGGAATAGCACTATTCCATAAATTTATTGAAAAATCAATCTATAAAAACTTTTCGTTTTGGGATTTGAACCCATCATGGTCAAAACTACATATTTACTTTAATGAAATAGGTGAAATTTTGCTATAAAAAGCTGACTTTGCTGTACATTTATTTACTTTATTTTTGCAAAAATAAAGTATATATAATGCTAATCGGCAAATTAATTACACTGCTTGTTTTTCTGGTTTAGCTATAATAGTCAGAGATTCAATAGATATCATTTAATATTGAAATCAAGCATTCCTTACTTTATTAAATGTTAACGTTATTACTATCTATATTATTCATGCCTAGTTATTGTTTTTAGTTGCTGGCGTCTGGTTTATTTGGATTGATTGTTGTGTGCTGTTTACGAAAGATGAAAATAAGAAATTCCAAGTGTTGCCCTGTTAATTACGTTGAAGTAAGTGATTTTTGTGCTTCTGTAATAAATAATTATGGTCTTTCTTTTGGATTTTGTTGCACGTGGAGTATCCCCAAAATTGTCACGAAAGCATTGCAAATTTTCCACTTGCGTTCTGTACCAATTTTAATCATTTAAATAAAATTAAGCTTTTTATTATCTTACTCTTGATTATTGCGCCAGCGTTTCTGCATTTCCAAATATATTTCTATCCATAAGTATTAATTGGTTACTTTATGTAAATATATTGTTATTCAATATGTTCATGTTTATATTAAAAAATACCCAATATGATGTGCATACATGTTTACTCAATAAACGTTACGAATAATCAGTGACTTATATAAAGAATATTAATTAATTATAATGTATTTAAGATTTTGACTGAAGGTGCTTGGTGGAATTTCAATATTAAATTTGAATCGTTCAAATTATGTACACTCCCACAGATTTTGTCACTAACGACCCGGGTTTCGCCTTTCGGCATCTTCAGGCGTTCAAGCGCATGGATGAACTTGAACTGAGAGTTCAAGTTCATCCGTGTGCTTGAACGCCTGAAGATGCCGAAAGGCGAAACCCGGGTCGTTAGCGACAAAATCTGTGGGAGTGTACATAATTTGAACGATTCAAATTTGAAATTCATGTTTTATTTTCATATCGAGACCAAAAAGTCTGCGCAGAATAGGCTCTTGTTGAAGTTTTTGTAATTTTTTTAAACTATTAACTAAAATTTGCTATCGATTTTGCCAAACTGTTTTCTTTCAATTTTGATCTTAGTCTGCTGTATAATGGGTACATATTGCGTGTGCGTAAATTATTTGTTTTTAATAAAGAAAAAATATTAACACTCCGGTAAAAAAGTTCCCCTGTGGCTGTGCGATAATATTAACTTGTTATCCAATTTTAATATCGTTTTTCTCATACTTTCAGGTTATCAGTATCATCTCGACGATACTATCGGGTATTTTGTGTTTCATTGCATTCATTTTGATTGTTATACACATAATAAATTTCTCCAAGCTGAGCTGTGCACCGATTAGTGTTCCCAACACGTCCTGCGTCTGTACCGACACTGATCTTCAAGATGAAAATGGTGCTATATTACCATCGTATGAGTATACATTTAACTCTTTTCACTTCATTGATTTAAAATGTGCCGATGTAAAGGAGATTTTGACAATCATATTCATAATCATCGGCGTTGCAACAGCAATGGGTTTCATTTTTATAGTCATATATTCATTCATTTATATTGCTCATTTTAAATCGCAAGTCTACAGTGAAGTGAATAGAATTGATTATGTAACTTCAAGTATTTAAATTAATACTAAACATAATTTTTATTGACATAATATTGATTCTAAAACTGTTGTAGACGCTATATTAAAAAATGTACTTAATGAGAAAATTTTGACTGTATTAATTGCGGTAGGCCATCACTTTTCAAAACAGTTATTATATAGACTATAGACCTATAATCTAAATCAAGCAAAAGTTTTTTTTTTCCTTCATTTCTATGATCAAATTAAATATATTAACCTTGTAACTGATTGCGTTACAAATTTTGACATGTGTTATGCCTTTTCGAGAAATATCTTCTCTGAAGATGCTTCTTCAAGTTATTAAATGTAATTTAATATCAAAAAATGAGTTTTCACATAGCTACCGCGGAATCCATCAAGAATATTCTATAATATGCTTTGGCATTTTAAGTGCACCTAGATAATTCTTCAAATTTCTAAAAAAATATGTGACATATTGGTCTTTCTCGGGAATACACAAGCTACAAGAAACTCGCAAAGTATTTATATTCTCGGTCGATCTCTGGTCGCATATGAGAATAAGGCGCACCTAGAAAACTTTTTTGAAACATTAAGCAGAAATTTTCTGCAGTTAACAAACAAGTAATTACCCTTATATCTTTTGATATCTTATTTTTTTCTGGTATTCAAAAGCATTTTGTGTGATGGATATATAGATAAGAATTTCCTACAATCAACTGGTAACATACATGACTGCTTTTTGTATATATTTTAACATAGATTTTTTTAGACATTAAAATTTATTAATATTTGTAAGTGAGGGTCTACTGTATTATCTTTTAATATATTTAATACTGTGAAATTATACAAGTAATCAAATGTTGAAATTTAAGATGAACATATATATATATATATCGACTCACTACTCAAGAAAAAATTTTCCAGTAGAGAATGAATTTAACATTCAAATAATAAATGAATCTCTTCAGTTGGTAGATCTGAAACGTACAAAACTTTGACAATAATATTTATAGGTATGTTAAACAACACAAATTTTATCATGTTAAGTGTTACAGGATTTATAATATTTATTAAAACTTTAATTAATTTTAATACTTCTTGTCAGCGTGTAATTAGGTATATCAACTCTAATGTTATTAAAATTCTATATCATAACATTTATGATGTATTTGTTTGGTATAGCGGGTCACACGTATTCTGGAATGAAATACATATTAAAGCAATATTGAGTTTTTCTTGCGTTAAATGTATGACCTGCTATGTATATTATGATATTCTAGTAATTTACCATAATATTTATTATTAATGTATAAATATCAACTGATATCTGCTAACTATCTCTAAGGTTAAATAAATGTAATTATACATATTGACACTACCTACATTGGTAACAATTAATGCTTACTATGCGCTGTTTACTCTATTCATAGATCTGTTATCGACAAAATAACTAATTTTACTGATAGTCATAATTCGAGGGCTTAAAGTCAAACAACACTATCTACAAAAGTCTAACTTTTTAGGAGAGTCAAAAAACGATTTGTATTATTATGTAACTTTACAATGGACCTAATGTTCATATTTTATAATTTATTTTGTACTGTTTGTTTATATTGCTTATGGTGATCCTAAATTTTTTTAGGTATGATGTTAAAAAATATTAAAAAAGGAAAAGCTTTATCTTGAAACTTCAATGGTGTTTTTTAGAAGAAACTAGAAAAGTTTGACATAACTTTGTCATGTAGCCGAGAATAAAAAATAACTTTATCAACAAAAAAGTGTTAACACTTTTTTTAAAATATTTTTTTTAGACTTTAAGCACTCGAATTTATACTATGTGTTGATATATAAATGTATTAAAATAATATGATTGATTGTTATTGTATTTTTAAGTTTAAATACACCATATTTTGTATTAGGATAAAATAATTTTATCTTTTACTACAGATATCTTACCTTAGAGAAGTCTGTAAATCTATCAATAATGTATGTTTAGTCTGATTTTCTTTGTTGCAACTTCAAATGAAAGTGTTATTATTTTATATTATTGAGGAGCTTGGGATCAAACACGCCCAAATCCAGTTTTTTAAAAAAATAAGATCGCTCTAATATTCGAGTACCGATTCAAAAGAACATAATTTCATTTTTAATGTCAATAAAAACCTAGTTTCCATGCAATAAATGATTGATATCTATACATCAAATTATGGGGCTGGTGGAGCCGAGCTCCAATTTCCCTTTCATCTGGTGTATTTTGATGTTGCTTTTCCCGCATAGCGTCCAGGATTTACCTGGGCGTAGGCGGGTGCGTGGTCTTTGGTTTTTGTTTTGTTTTTGTGGCAGTCGTTCAGGTTTTGGAGATCGGGGTTTTAGCAGATGTTGATATCCAAACATGTGAATGTGGGGGATCGGGGGGGGGCTAAGGAGGTTTCAGTAGGAGGACTCTCCGCGGTCGCGCTATGTTTGTGTGAGGGTAATCAATGTAGTCGTTAAGTAAATTTTTGATAGATTGGTTAGGATGATCCGCCATGTCACTATAGAACTTCTTCGACAGTTTTATGACGTGATCAAGGATCGGGTCTAGGTTCATGTCTTTGTGTAACGTGGAACTTCGCACGAACCAGGGTGCTCCCGTGACCATGCGAAGTGCTTTGTTTTGTATTGTCTGTAGTGTCCGTATACGATTCATGCCCGCGTGTGCCCATACTTGGCACGCGTAGGTCATGATCGGTCTTGTAATCGCGGTGTACAATAGTAATTTGCTTTTTACGGCAAGTTTACTCTTGTGGCCAATCATCGGATAGAGTCGACCAGTGATTTGCGACACCTGGCGTTTTTTCTCAGCAATATGTTTGCAGAAGGTTAATCGTGAGTCTAGCGTGAGCCCAAGGTATTTAACCGTGTGGGCCCACGGAATGTGGGTGTTATGCATCCGGATGCCTTTAATGTCCTTATTGTGTCTGTTAGGTCTACGACTGAAAGTTATCGCAGTGCTTTTCTCCGGGTGGATTTGGATCCTCCAGTCGGAGCACCAGGTGGATATGTCCGTGCTTGCTTTTTGTACAAGCGCGGTGGCTCTGTTCCTGTTTAGCGATCTGGCTAGGATGGCTGTGTCGTCGGCATATTGTGCAATGATTGTTTCCATGCAATAAATGGTCAAAATATGACCTTATAACTAAAACTGGGTAAATACGCTTTACAACATGATATTCTTTGTCTCCTTGAAAGTTTACTAAATCCTGCAAAAAACACTATGCTATTCTCTGTAAAGCGTAATTGTGGATACTAAAATATCAAAAAAACCAACGTTGAAATCATGGAAACCGATAATTCATGTATATTATAAGATTTTTTATGAAAATTCGTTGGCCATATTTCAAATTTACTCTATGGTTTGTTCTAAAACGTTCCATTCGACATGTTATGTTGACTTTTTCATACTGCATACATTATCGGTTTCCCCAATTATCATGTATGATAATTTAACATTTGCATATTGGTAATTAAATTTTCTACAGAGCTGCATTTTAATTAGTGACATTTCATTACTTTTCAAGTATAAAAAAAGAAGCATGTTGTAAAGCATATTTATCCAAAACTAAATTTTTATAAGACAGGTGTGTTCAGGAAAAGTGGATCTGGTCATTTTTTATCCTATGTTCCTCATAACACATTCAGAATTGATTATGCTGCGCTCTCAGTTTCTCATTTAATGACTGTCATACATGAATCTGCTTGGTCTCGAGTGCACTATGAATTATTTGGCATCTTGGTTTCATAAACTTAAATTTGTTTCCTGCCTATTGACTGAGATTCCGCACTTCTTTAAATCCTGATGTCAAAAGATTAAATTATTTTGTTTTAATATGGTGCTTATTGCTTACCGTAATTTTTTTTGGTTGTGGTTGAGCGCTTAACTGACATCAATTTATTGATTGTAACATTATCTAGTTAGAAGACATTCCATTTCGTTTATTTCTTTTAATATTATATTAATTATATTAGCGAGTATGCTTTTTTTGTACATGAGTTACCTGCGCTTGAATTTATTTTTATACACCACATGACTATGTTGTATTGCCAACATCAAATTATTTTTGTTACTCTGATACCACTTTGTTGACCTGAATATAAGATGAGAAAAATATATTCAACTTCATATGTTAAACTTTATCTCTATGACAAACTAGCCGTGATTGACTGAGGATTGTGAAATTCACTCCAATTTAATGCATCAAAAGAGGAAGACGAACTTTGTAGGATTAACTATCAATTGAGTATACTTATGCAGAAAATAGACAGCCCACACAGAAACGAATTATCATACGTGACACAATCTAACATGTTAGTTTTACTATCTGAATAAATTTGGCAGACTGATCTATAAATGTATTACAAAATTTCAGTTAGCAAATAATCTACTTTTGATTAACCCTCCAGAGACGAGCGTGGCCTTATGGTTACGCTTCAAAGAATGCCCTATTAATCCCACTGTTAATCCACTTTCTATCTGGATATCGTTGGCTTTTCTCAAACTCTGTTGACAAGAATGTTGGTTTTAGCAATTAGTCAGCTGCGGGCACAAATATACATTCCAAAAGCAGACGCAATTATTTTAATTTACGGTTGAATATTTAAAATCATTTTTTGACTTTTAAAATATTTACACTACAAATATTAATACATTTTTTTACATTAAATTAATTTTACTAGAAATAAAAAGTAATCTGATAATCAAAATTGGTTAAAATTTTATAACTTCGAAAAAAATAATCCTTGTCTGGAGAGAAAACCATCATTAAAACTAGAAACGTCTAGAAAACTATTTTAAAATCATTAATTTTGTATGAACACATTTTACAACAAAAAAAAACCAGTCACTTAAGCAGTTTCTGCTATCAAACACAAAAGTGTTTATATATCTGTTAGTTTTGTGTGTGTGGGACTGACTGTCTGTTTTCTTCAAAACTGTTCTCAATTAATCATAAAATTTAAAGCACAGGTGTCTATGATGCTTTGAACTCTTGTTCTTGAATTAAGCATTAAATGAACTTTATGTTTCTTGTAATACAATTACCCAGTTATGACATAATCCATTATAAATGGACATGCCTGAAAAAACTACCAAAAATAATCGCTATACTATGTGAAACATTTTCCGCTACTTTGTACATCGTGCGACTTCATAAGAATCCTTTTTTTGTTAACTGCAGTAAACAAAGTGATGTAGATATCTGTATACTTTACAATTTCGATTCCAAGAAAAACATAATATTTTATTTTTTATGTTTCCGTCATTACATTAATTTAAAATACTGACTGAAATACTTAGACTGCCATAATATATCAATATCTAGAAATTTGGTAACTGCTTTGTTTTGCTATCGTAACTTATTTATAGGGTTTATTTATATTTTCATGTTACTTTAATAAAATTGTGGTATCATTTTTTTTTGTGTCAAATTGTGTTATCTCTTTGCTGTATTTTAATTTAAAAAACACTAATGGAATTATTAAAAAATATTAATGATTCAATATTGTCTGATCTGCTTTTCTACAACTTCTATGTTTTTTTTTATTATAACTAAGACACCTTCATGGGTAACATCCATAGTTGAATGCAACTTGCAACATCAAACGACACTGGCGCTCCTCAATTAATTTATTTTTTCATTTGGTTATCTCTTGAATTAATTTATTGCACTGTTAATTATTCTGAAACTTATTGCACAATACAAATTCAACAGTATTTGAAAAAGAATTAAACATAAATGATTTTAAATTCAGTAAGATGTGTTTTGTCTAATCCATAGAAACAAAAAAATTATAAGGGGGGCTTAACATGGCCTATGCCAAACCTTCGAAATAGATAATTTCTTAAACTGTATATAAACTTATATTTGAAATTTAATGGCAGCATTGATTACAAACCTGTAAGGTTCAATCCTATGCCAGAAAAATATATTTGCTAATGGTGTATTATTTATTTAAAATTGTTTATTATTTTATAAATTATATAGTATGATAATGAAAAAATGCAATCACTAGTTACCATACAAAAAAAAATGTTAATTTCTAAATTTGTGAATAATAAATATATTTTGATAATTTTTTGAAACCAAAGTCAAATACAGTCAAGTGACATAACAATAATCTTTATCAACACTTCGACAGCAATCTTTAAAGTAATATCTAATATCATATTCACCTAATCAATATCAATGTTTAGAATTAACTATATAAAATATTATAATGTGTTTACCCTAATACGTATTGTTCATTCCATTGTTAAATTAAACAGAAATCTGCTGCTTCTTAGCTTCACAATTTCTAAAAAATGTATAACCCAGATAGACCTACTGTTCATCATGTTACAAATTTCAATATTTTGTCATATGAGATCATAATTATTTATGCAAATTTCGTTTCCCTTTGCATGCATGCATTATTATTTGTTAGATGTCAATGCACTTTTGCGCCAATCACACAGTTGAAAAGTTTGCAAACTGAGTAACATATCTAAAAGATTTTATTATTCCACTCCAACAGTTTCGCATCTGCCAAGAATGACATGGTGAATAAAAGGGAATCATACGAATGGTACTTAAAAAATATAAGTACATCATCGCAGTGGAAAGAAATGAAAGCTCCACATAATAATGAATCACTTACATTATTTTATGATAAAACAAAAAGGCTGGCTAAAATCTTAGTGCGGCGCCTGTATACACTGTGTGGGCCACACTCTTAGCACATGCCACGAGCCGGCCCTGATGAAATATTTGAACTTCTTATGAAGTATTCCGATTTACACGTTACTATTAACTAAATGAAGTGTTTTATTGGAATATTATTATTTAATGAATGGACTAGCTCAGCAGCTCCCGTAGCTTGCAGACGTGTTTTACTTGCTCTCCCTTAATTAATTCGTTAAAAATCGGAAAGTGATTGAATTTCATTTATATTTTTGTTGCTGATTCCTTGAAGGATAAAGCGCCTTTTGTATTAATTAGTTAACTCTCACAGTTTTCAGTAAACTGTGCAATATTTAATAATAGTGCATTTATTACGTTCGAATAATCCGTCAAACAAAGACACTAGTGGCCATTTGGAAGTGTAACTGTGCGCCCGGTCATCGACTACCTGAAAAGGGACTCGTCGTTTCCGGATTAGCTACAAAAGGTCGCCTTTGGTATTATGTTTGTATCATTTTTGCCTTCTGCGTTACACAATGAATAATTTGGACTTTGTTTATAAAATAGAATTTTAAGTTTGACTGCGAGGAACTAGATAGCTTATTTTTAATTTCATTTCGTTTTTTTTTTTTTTCATTTAAATTAATCTCAGGTAATTAATTATTGGTTCTTATAATTTTAGTTAAATTTTAAATTTCTATCCTATGATATTAGCTTTTTTTTATATGAAATAAATCTTAGGTGTAGATTGTAAATGGCGAGCCCACGAGTAAATCGTGCGGCCTCTGCAAAAAATTCTAAGGAGGCGCCATGCCCTGATATGCCCATATCTGAGATGCCACCACCCGGTAATGAAACCGAAAAGCTCATGAGCATTTACTTTAAATGCTCAGCGGCAGTGCTGTTGGAGTTAACTCCTGGCACAAAAATTACTAAAGCATTAAGCGAAAAAATTGCTGCCTTAAACAAAGAAATGACGGATGCGACAACGAGATTGGCAATATTAGCCGCAAATTGTCAAGGAGCGCAGGAAGAGCGCGCGAGAATGAAAGACGCTATGGCTGCACTAAAAGAGTCGCCACCGGCTTTAGTAAACTCAACTTCACTCCCATGGAGTGTGGTTACAAACAGGAGGCCTGCTAAGAACACAGGTGGCTCTGAGGTAGCTTGGCCTGCAATGCCTCCTCCAAGCGCTGCGAGACCGGGTGTTCTATTTTTTCCATTACAGGAGGGGAAAGAGTCGCCAGCCACAAAAGAGGCTGTAAAAAAAGCAATCGTCCCGGCTTCTCTGGGGGTACAAATTACAGGGATGCGAATGATAAGAGGAGATGGTGTAATTGTGCATCCAAGAACTGAGGCCGAAGCTAACGTTTTAAAAAACGCACCAGGCCTAAAACAGGCTGGTCTCAAGGCGGAAATCGCGGGGAAAAAACTCCCGCGAGTAATATTTTTTAATGTGCCTGCCCACACCACTGAAGAGGCGATGAGAGATGGCATTCAATTGTCGACAATAGAGGCCACTGGCCTGAATTCCGAGGCATATAAAGCCGTTCGTATGAGTCACAAGGCGGGACCACGCACTGGAAAGTGCCATTTTGTGATGACTGTTCCTGCAGCAGTACGCGCTGCTCTTATTAAAGATGACCGGCTCTACATGGGCTGGGAATCTTACCCAGTCAAAGATTTTAGCGGAGTTGTAAAATGCTCCAATTGTCATATATACGGCCATATGGCAAAAGCTTGTTCTTCGAAAGCAAAAATTTGTGGCCACTGTGCTGCCGAGGGGCATGATCGAGAGAACTGTCCTTGCAAGGAGGACCCTCCGAAGTGTGCAGCATGCTTTAAGCACAAAAAACCGAGCAATCACTCGTTTAGCAGTGCGGATTGTCCAGCGAGACAATACGCGGCGATGAAAGAGAGGAGTCAAACTGACTATACATTTCAATGACTCTAGATGCTTTAATTCCACAGGACAACCCTGATCTAGATGATAATCAGTTTGCACAAGTTCGCATATTGGCACGACTTCCACTTGATACTCCCCATAGCACTGCGCCTTCCCTGCATGAAATCGGCATGATAATAAATAACCTCCCGACAGGAAAGGCTCCGGGCCCTGACTGCATAGACAATGTGCTAGCACAAAGGGCCTGGCTTCTCACCTCGCATGAACTAACCAAACTATATAGCAACTGCATGAATAGGGGAATATTCCCTGACTGTTGGAAAAAGGGACTTATTGTTGTTATTCCGAAAATAAGTAGTCGACCTCCCAGCGATCCCAAGGCTTATCGTCCAATCACACTTCTTCCCATTCTGGGAAAAGTACTTGAAAAACTGATGTGCAGCAGGATTGAATCCCACTTGACGGAAAATTGCCCAATCTCAGAAAGACAGTTTGCATTCAGACCGGGAAAGTCCACTGAGGATGCGATTCGCTTTGTGCTGAACTCGGTGGAAACCTCATGTAAACAATATGTCATAGGTATATTTTTGGATATTGCCGGTGCATTCGATACTGCGTGGTGGCCGTTGGTTCTGAAAAAGCTTCGACTTCGACAGATACCTGGAAACCTATACGCAATGATTCAAAGCTATTTCAGCAATAGGGAAATAACCTATAACTCCGGTCAGACATCTATCAGCAGAAGAACTACCATGGGCTGTCCTCAGGGCTCAGTTCTAGGGCCTCTGCTCTGGAATATTCTTTTCGATGACCTATTGACACTATCATTGCCACCGGATTGCACGATCATTGCCTATGCTGATGACGCGCTTCTTATTGTAGGAGCGAACAGTCGCACGGGACTCGAGCGTGCATCTACAGGTGCATTGAGTAATATCTTGAACTGGGGAAAGGAAAATAGACTTTCATTTGCACCTGCGAAAACCGAATCTCTTCTTCTCAAAGGAGGGACTAAACTAGACATTTTAAAACGGTCACCACATATACGTATGGGCTTAACCCCTATACGAGTATCAAAGCAGGTAAAATACTTAGGCGTCATCCTTGACGACAAGCTCTCATTCCAGCAACATGCCAAAACGGTTGTTAACAAAGCCAACTTAGCTTATCTTCGAATATCAAGACTGGCTGGCAAAAACTGGGGGCTAAAACCAAGGGCTCTTAAAATAGCCTATGGGGCGATTTTCATTGGGATTGCTGGCTACGCGTCTTGCGTATGGCATCATAGAACTAACATCAGTTTCGTTAAGAAGACATTATTGAGTGGACAACGGCTTGCACTAATATCACTAACAAAAGCGTACAGGACAACGTCTACGGATGCGCTTCCAGTCCTGGCTGGGGTGCTACCACTGGATTTGCACATTCAGTTACGCGGAGCAATTATTCTTTTAATGAAGGGAATTGATACATCTATAGGGAGCGTTCAGATAGCGGTCCCTTCTCGCCAGGAGACGCCAGAGGGTCACACCTATTGCTCGTTTGTTAGAAAGCTTGTGCAGATAACTGTCGTTGCAATATGGCAGGCCAGATGGGCTGCATCTTCTAAGGGACGTCAAACGTATCAGTTCTTCCCGGACGTGTCCTGGAGGCTTGCAATAAAATCACTAACACCATCACATTGGACTTGTCAGTTTCTAACCGGCCATGGCAAGTTCAATGCTAAACTATTCGCGCTGGGCAAGTTGGTTTTAAGGCCGGACTGCTCTTGTGGGTATGTCGAGCAGGACGTTAATCACGTTCTGTGGGACTGCCCTGAGATGGAGTCCGAACGAGCAGAATTGTTTGCTGTGGTCCGTCCTCACACGGGCCCAATAGGCCACGCTGACTTGATTGCAACCAAAGCTAACTTCACGGCATTTGAAAAGTTTGCCAATTCATATGGGGATCGTCATAACCTTGATTCCTCTCTAAAGTCAAACTCGTCTACATCGACGAGTTCTCAGTATACGGACTATACACAAGATACTTAATATCAAATTGATTTAAGTGGCTGAGCTAGTCACATTTTCTTTTTTTTATTTTATTTTTTATTTTAAGCACATTAGTGCATGGTTCAAAATCAGTCCCGTGCAGTTCTGCTCGGGCCATGAATGTGAGGGGTAGACTCCTTTTTTTCTGTCAATAGCGTTGTGGAAGGCGGCCACTAAACGTTGGCTGCATATACACAACGGGTGTTGGTGGGAAACCAACTTGTATTTAATGAATATTTGCAAATACCCAGGCGTAGAATGTATTGGGTAAATAATTTTGTAGTCTTCAGTTTGAACCCAAATTCCATAAATACGATTTCTGTATCAGAAAGAACAAAATGCCAGGCAGCTAAATAGAAAAACCGATACCCAGGTGTAGAATATATTGAGAGAATAATGTTACAGTCACCAGTTTGGACAAAAATTTCATAAATTTACATAGCCATTTGGTTGTCTATAAGAGTTAGAGGTCTGCACAGACCCTACCTGGACGGGCGGGTAATGTTGATCAAAATGCCTGGATAAGAAATTTATTTTTCAGAAAAAGTATTTCATGAGTCGGCCATGCGGCTTTACTATTCATATCAAATTACTTGAAGAAAATATCATGTACTATTTATTAATAATTAAATAACTTTTTTTTTCGGGTTGTAAAATATAAATCTAAGCTTCAGGTCGGGTTTGGGCAACAAGTGTGTCATTGAGACTCAGATCCGGGCCGGGTAACTTCATCAAATTTTGGCCCTGCAGACCTCCAATAAGAGTATACAAACCAGATGTAAAATATGCCACAAAAATGCAAATTTTTAGTGCAAGTCGCTCTGCCCCCTCGCTCACCCTCAAGTCTGTTTTATAAATTATTACACAATATTTGTAGTTTTTTTCAATTAAGCATTTTTTTATCATCATTATTTTTTTAATTTCAGTGAATGAAAATAAAGTTGTGAATATGAAACTTATCTTACCGCTTCTTTAAAAGAGCACCTGTTCTCTCAAAAGATATGATATACACATTGTTTACTATGGAAAATTCATTTAAAAAAAAGATTCAGGTCTATCTGGGTTATAAATTAACAACAACCCTTCGGATTATACATTTACCTTTATTATTGCTCTGTGTTTGTGTGGCAGTGTGTTGTAATAATAAATTAAAGAATGGTCAATATATACATACGTTAATTAGGATAAGTGACAATAACATGGCCATAGCTATGGGGAAAATACGAAATGCTGATATTTTTACATAAAATCTACCCCTTGCCCTCGGCACCAAAGGGCCTTGCCCTTGACAATAATAACATTCTTAATCCAACCATGTAAAACTTCAATCAAACATATTGAGCTTCCATTACTTAAATACTAATTTACACACAAATATGACCAATGTATGCAACAAAATAACAGTGTTGTATTGAAATCATAAAATTTAAAAAGACTTCACAGAAAGTTCGAATGTTAGTTTAAAAAGTTATCCTATTAATAGGGATTAATATTTTTATATAAATATATGCATAATATTTATTACTCCATATTAAGAGTTCAGTTTGATGTGATACTAGCCGGATTTGCATTGTTTTAAAACAAAGCAGGAAAGAAATATTTACCCAATGTATATTACTTGGATGTGTGTATAAATTGGTTAATATTATACAACTATAATATTTAATGTTCAATATGTATTCATTTACTGCATAACTAACTTGATATCATATATAAAATATTTTCCGGTATCTTGGTGTAATTTAAATTACATTTTATTTATCAAATAATTTATTGAACCAAAAATATAAATACCTACTGTAAGTTGTTAATGGAAAAGAAATCTCATTTTTGAATGAATGTATATTTATTGTTATTCAATTTGCGAGTAAGTTTTTAACTGTGCTAAATTTAAAAAAAAACCCTTACAATGAATGTGGATCTGCATGAAAATTCAAAGATTGATGATCACACTTACTTCCAATTTATTATGTTGTTCAAGAAATATGTTTGTGGTACACCTAAACGCACCTAAAACCTCCAGTATAAAAAGAAATGTTGTTTTATATATTATATACAGTGTTTTTTTCCTCGTGTAAGCTATTGTTTAACCACAATTCCTCTACTAGCCCTATCCTTCTAGAAATCTTTAATTACTACAAAAAAAAGGAGAGGTTGAGAAACTGAGTTATAAGCAGTTCTCGTAAAAAACTTATGTCGGCATACCTCTATTATGTAGCCATATGATCCACATTGGAAACGGGCATGGATTAGAAAAAAAACTTGACAAAAAGAGTTTCGGCACGGGTTTTAAAAAAAAACATTTTAAATCTGAGGTGAACTCCTTAATTTTGTACCATTTAGTTCAGACATTTTTGCCCTTTATATTATTATCTCCCATTGCACAAATAACTGTAAATTCTGCATTTGATCATGCTGCTGATTTTACTGAATAGAAACAGGTTCATTACTAATACAGAAAATAAATATCACAGTGTGATTGTATATAGAAGGGGGAGGAGTGTCAAAGCTCAATTGAAATCTAATTGTAAATGCAGAACATAATAATTTTATAACCCTTTCCTTACACCTCGTCAATGGTTCAGACATGAATTTAAAAAAGATTCAATTGAATTAGCACCATAGTTGTAGCAATTGACAATGTAAATAGCAATCATGTAAGATGTTGTCTTTTCATTAATATTAAACAATTACAATTGATTGAATTGACTTTGTTCACTTTAACAAAGTAAACATAATAAGGTATTTAGTTCTACTATTCTTCTGGATCTACATACTTTACTTATTTCCTACCTTCTTAAACTAAGTGAATCTTGCAATACTTTTCATTTTTCTTTGATAACTTATTAATGCAAACTGTCTACTAAAAATGTATTTATCTTTTTTTTTATACTGGAATACAGAGTAATATTCTAAGAATTTTCATTTATATTTTTCCAGTAGTAAGAAATGAGAATTTCTTCCTAATATCATACTTACATCCTTCATGGTGCTAATATTATTGAAATAAATCTACAATTTGTATCAATAGTGACCTAATCTTTTTGTCACCATAATTGCTTGTAAAATACTTACTAAAATAATAAATACTACAAAAAAATATATAATATTATCTTCGAACTATTTAAGTCAACAAACAATAAGAAATAAAATATTACAAAGTATGTATTGTTGATATTTGAGGGACTTGGTATCAAAACTCATAATATCCATGTTTATGTTTTAGAAAATGCTACTTTTCTCTTGCAATAAATATTACTGGTAATATTTAACATTTTTTATGACTATGAAAAATTGTGCTCCTGTGGTTTTTTGTAATTTTCTCAAAACTAAAGATTATGTGTTATGATAAAAATACACATTGAATGTGTGTTCCAGTGAGTGTTTGCTATATGATTATCAATTCTTCTAAACCATATTATTTATTGCTTAGAATTAATTCAAATTATGACAATATTTATTTTTACTATAATCACCTAATTCAGATATTATTAGTGTATAAGTATTATGTTTGGGAATCTATTTATATTGATAAACGAGAAATATTAAATAATTTACCATCCAAAAATTCTTTGATTTTTTTCACCTGCTGCCGATGGTCTTCTGGTAAAAACTTCCAATGTTCCTATCACTGCCAGTTACTTACACTGAATCTTCATTTACTGCAGTCAATCTATTTTAGAGCGATATAACATTATACTGTATTAGTTGTTCCTAAAAATCATTCAAGAATTATGTTTTTTTTTTAAATTTTAAAAAAATATTTGGCATTACAACTAATACCAATGCGCCAAATATTTTATAGTTGAAAGATCATACGAGAAAAAACTTTTAAGAAGAATTTTTAGTAATGTAAGTCACTCGAGGTATATTGACATCACAAACACCCATATCTTAGGTCTCAAAAATTAAATTGAAAAATCTAAATTTGATATTGACCTTAACGAGAATCAAACCTAGACCCACCTGATCGTTAGAGTAAGCTCTAACCAACTAGACCACAGCAGGCGACAATCGTAAATGTACTCAAAATACACAATTTCATAGCATATACAAGAATCATATTTCAGGAAGTTATGTAAACACAGCAAATCATTAATACCAATCTCTTTCTCTTAGCTATAAAAAGCGATGTAACCATATTCAAAATCAAAAAAATGCATGCGTATTCTATACACAAGCTCTGTTCTTCTGCGTGCTTCTGATGGTTTGCAAACCGTCAGAAGTACGCAGAAGAACAGAGTTATTATTTTACACTTAGTGAGAAATTTAATTGTTACAAAACACAATATAAGCCTACGAAAAAAAAAACAAATCTTAAGCGATGTATTAATATATCGGGATATTTCAAATCTTTATGATTCTGCTATTACCGATCCGGTTTTGGAAATAGTGCTTTGGGAGAGCAGTAAACAAACTACTAATACTTTCCTAGCTCCTGTCCTATTTTTCTTTACCATGTCTGATCCCAATGTAGAGTATATTGACTCCCAATGGAAATTATCTTCACAGAAGTTTATTCTAAAAGAACTGTTTGTTACTCGGTAAGGAAAGAATAATATAGCTATGAATGGATTGGCTAATCGGAGTCTCTAACCCCTATTTTTAGGATATGAAGATTTCAAATATATCATCACAAAGAAGAATATCTGCTTCTTCAAATATATCTACATTGTTACCAGACCACAAACAAGAACCAACATAAAACAAGACCAAATAATGATTATTATACAATTAACAACTCAGGGAAACTTATTAAATAGTAAATATAAGTTAGAATCATTTTCTCAGAGCTATTTATGTTGGGCAGACAGGTAGAAACTTTAATGTAAGAATTAAAGAATTTTTCAAAGTTTGCGAATCATTTGATAGAAAATGTTACAATTTTGATAAAAATAAAAATGTTGAAATATTCCATAAAGTAAATAATAAAGGGTTGGAGTTGAAATTAATGAAATCATTAATAAAAATTAACCATAAGTAATTAAGACAGGTGGATCACCATTGTTAAATTTATTTCCATTAGGATTTCCTGTACGTAAGTAATTATATTTTTTACTTCCTATAAATTTGAAGGGGTGGAGTGGACAAACAATCCATTTGCTCTGAGTCTCTCATTTTCTTTCAGTTACTGTGTAACTAATATAATTTTTGAAAAAAGTTATCCATTTATAAAAATATCCACAGGTACTTGTTTATGGTTTAGAATAAAAGGCTTGCTGATTGATATGATTATGATCAATAAACGCTCAAAATAGATACCAACAAGCTCTCTGCATTTCACGCCACTCATAATTTATACCCCTCACAGATATCATCAAGACTATTGAATTAATTTATTTTGCCCAATGACGTGCTAAAAGCATTTTTGTTATCTAAATTTTAGGGAAGTTCAATAAACAGTCATCACTTTTTTTGACAAGCCCACTCGATTCAATTATAGTATATATTAAGCGCCCCTATTTCTTGTTTCTGATTAATTACATGTTAATTACATTATTTATATTATAATTAGCGTGTGGTCGTGGGAACATGTTGGATTCCTTTACCCACACTTCCAAAAATAATATAATTTATTACTCATGCATACTATCACTGTCAGATCATTCATTTATTTATTTTTTTCGTATAAAAATAAGGCCTTATATTGATAGTATCAGTGATGTATTTACAGATTTTTATTTTTTCTATGATAATATGATAAAAATCATTATTTACTATGTATATTTAGTTGGACGTACAAGTAGAATTCACTTACTCCCAACACTTCAGACGTAAACTGTTGTTTTGTGATTTTAGTATTTATAAAATCAGTTGAAAATACTTGCAATGCGTGAAACTGGACATTATATAAAAATATGGAATGTGTTCAAAAAAACTGTATAAATATAAATAATTATGACTTCTCACCAAGAATTGACTGTTATGTTAATACATTACAAGTCATATTCACTGTTCTTAAAAAAAATACTTTTCAATGGTAAATAAGTTTGATCATAATATTTATTTCGAAGATGAAGAAATCAATCCTTTCTGAAAATAATTGGTTAATGTTACTGTGATGCATCTCGTTGCATTAGTATATGGCAATAGCGTAGCAAGGGGGTGCGGAAGGGGCGGATCGCCCCGGGTGGCACATTTTGAGGGCGGCACTTCAAATAGAGAAATTATATTTATACATAAAAAAAAATAAGCCAGCTGTAGTAAAAACTCCTTGTTCATGAATAAAAAATGGTAGAAGTGATTTAAAATAAAATTAGAGGAAATTCAAGGACTGCCCCAAGCGGTAGGACCGATTCCTACACCACTGTATTTGGCATT
This sequence comes from Himalopsyche anomala, assembly GCA_031772345.1. Taxonomy (NCBI): domain Eukaryota; kingdom Metazoa; phylum Arthropoda; class Insecta; order Trichoptera; family Rhyacophilidae; genus Himalopsyche; species Himalopsyche anomala. The sequence goes on along the minus strand of CM062844.1, from coordinate 3,661,785 downwards.
AAACTTATGCCACTAAATATAGTTATAAAACATGTAACGCAGCAGGCTTCTCGGTAACTGTCAAGAATCAAACTGTGCTGACTAGTGACTAGCTGTGATTGCCGCACAAAATTGCATCAATTTTGTCGAAGCAGAAATCATTATCGCGTTAGTAACGTTTGATTGGCGAACAATTGACTCAATAGAAGTTAATGATGTCATAGAATCCCCGATATTTTAATAACAGTAAATAAATTGTCGGGTCCATGGTACAGCAGTCAACGTCATTGGCTTCCGTGATGGAATTCATGGTTTTGATTGCCAGTACAAACAGCACTTTTCCAATTGATTTATTGATTTCTGTTTGAAGGCATGTGAGTTTGTGATGCCTCAAAATTCACTCCCACACTTCCTAATCCTAAAATAACAGTACGTAGCGAAAGCAATCAGTTAACCACTAGTCCTGTTCTACCCTATCCTTCTATCCCTACTACTCTTTCGAATAAGAGAGGTTGAGCGAATGAGTAATAATCAGTTCTCCTTCTTTCTAAGAAAGCAGGCTTACTTTTTGAAATGTACAGCACATAGATCAGACGTGGTCAAATGGGGCTCCGATAGCTATATGCGACTTCATTGGGTTCGCCCGCTGTGGTCTAGTTGGTAAGATCTTGATTTACTGATCAGTCGGGTCTAAGTTCGATTCCCGGTAAGGTCAATGTAAAATTTAATGTTTTCCAATTAAAATTTTAGACCTAAGATGTGGGTGTTTGTGAAATTAATTATCCTCGAGTTAATCTCGAGTGTCTCATCGAATTTTTCTCGTATGACCTCTCAACTTTGAAATATTTGGCGCATTGGCACTGACAATAAAATTTTCAAAAAGTGCGGCTCCCAATATTTCTTGATAAAAATATTTTTTATACTTTATATTATAGAGTTTTGTGTTAAAATGTAATTAAATTTGATTTTTTGTACTTAATACCACATGAGAACGTGACTATGGTGTGACTCTTTATATATATGAAAATTCAGAATGTGGCTCTCGTTGACCTCATGTTTACCCATTTCTGATATAGATCATGTTTCAGGGCCTTCAAGCATAACAATCCTCGTATGATGAGTAATGATGAATCTCGTGTTTATAACAAACAATCGTTACATTCATTTACTAATGCGTAAGTATGATTCAATACTACTACCTCATACTGAAATTTCTAAGAAAATTAAAACACATAATTTTAATTTTCAAATATTATTATTGTTGCAATAGTGATAAGCAAAATCAAATTAATCATTTCATAACAAAACAATGAATAAGTTGTCTGCGAAGAAAAACCAAATTAGTAAGGCTATATTTTTGTAGCAATTTATCCTCAAACACAATAAAAAAACATTCCACAGGCCCAGATTGTATTTTAAAAAAATACGTAAATAGAAATAAGGTGTCTTCTGTGTAATTAATAAAACTACTACTGAAAAAAAAGTAAATCTGGCTGTCGTACAGCTGCTCAAAAAACCTCCATGCCAGCCTGGGACTCTCCTTCTAACAATTATTGTGTGATGGGCGAGATCATTTTTTGCGTCAGTGTATTCGAGTTATTCTGCATTACAATCAGTTTAATATAAATTGCCCCTTATTTCAAGAGATGCATATAAACAGAAGTGTAATTAAAAAAACATTTTTAGTTGAGGGTGTCGTTAGGTTTTTTTTTCGCCTTTCGGGGATACTCCATCTATTAAATAATAAATGGATAAAAATTGATAGCTTGGAGTTTTCGGAAATTATTGAAGTAATTCATAGAAATGAAACATTATTAAATAAAATTTTAAATAAGATATGCGGATCACCATTGATGAATTTATTTCCATTGGGATTTATCGTACCTAATGTGAGTAATTAATTTTTAAATAGTACTATCAATGCTTGTGTCTTAACCCCTCCCTGCGTCCAGTAGAAAATGACAAAATCTTGACTTATATTTTATAATTTAATTAAGAATCAATTTTTAGTTTATTCGTAAACCTTACGATATTATGTCTGATGACGATTCTCGGGGAACACGTGTCGAAATTTGTAGCACGACAAGTGGAATAACAAAATTATCACCACATACCATTCTTGACAAAAAAAACATTAATAAGTTTATTAATTGATTGAAATTGAATTTTAATTGTAGGTGCATTCATCAATTTATATATTTTCGAAAGAAGCACAATGAAATTTATTATATTTTATTTATCAAACAAAAATAATAAATTAACGAGTTATTTCAATTGCACTCATTATAAATGCGGTCCTGTTAAGTTCAATTGTTAGATAAGCCATAACAGGCCAGGGACGCAGAACATTTCATAAAAAAACAAACTAAATTACTTAATTTTTTATATATCCGTTTCCTCTTCTTAAATGAACCAAATTAACTATTAATTGAGTATATCCTTACTGATATTTTCTATATGAGAAATCGTCTTGGACTAATCACTCACTTCCCCGTTTGAAGATATTATAGAAAGAATTGAAGAAGCTATCTGTCATTTTGTTTGCTGCTAGTTTAAGACCAACGGATAAGGTAAACTGTTTATAATATTTCGTTATATACTCCATTCTTTCATATAAACATAATATATTTATCATATCTATTGATACACTTTCTTTTTTCTATTCAAATTGGTACATCAACAAATAATTTCAATGCCCTAAATATTGGACAGTTTTAACTTCTAAAAAAATAAGAATGTTCCTGATCAACTCAAGACAACATCAGACATTGCCAACACTAGCATACAATAGATGGCCAACATGAGTCTAACAAATCGAGCTATATATGTATGATTACGAATTGACGATTAATTCTGACTAATTTCTCTTCTGGAAGAAATATTTATCATTTTTTCAAAGATTTTAAGATTCATAATGAAAACTGGTTCTCTCCTGATATCATTGCCTGTTACTGAAATTATGGTTTACACATACAAATGCCGGATTTGTTGCTATTTTAATGCATAAAGATTGGAATATATGTTTAAATTACAGTAAATGTTTATTTGCGTAATTAACACCTTTAAAATAATAACATTTTTTTTAGTTCTAGCTATGTTTTCAAACAAGAGTTTTTACAACGACTGCAAAAGGTTGCTTGAATCATCATTGTTTTTGACTCATATAATGGTCATTTAATTTGGTATCGGTTAAATTAAATTAAATGATTGTCAAATTAAAACACGCCCTATTTGTCTTTGCAGTGATAATAATCGAGACACGAAACGTATTCTTTTTTTACGCAAATTTTATAGAAGCTTTTTACCACATCAAAAAAAAAATGGTATCACGAATTTCTTCTCAGTCAACCAATAAATTCATTTCAACATGTTACTTGTAAAAAGACAATTTTTCTAGTGCTCATTTTTTTAAACAATCGTAACTGCTCATATTAGCAGATATGATATCATTTTCAAGGACTTTAACATACATAATATGTTATATTTATAAGAACAAATGTCACGAATAACAACCATAATTTTACTTTTACATAAGGATCTTCAAATCAAATTTACAGCGGGAAAAAATATTTTTTGTGAAACAAAAAATACGACGGAAGTTCATTATATACAAACCTAGCATAGATATTTAAATTCATAGGAATTGTAAACAACTGTCTAAAATGACTACATAGTTTTGGGAGCGCAAGCACATTTTAGTATCAAAAATAGTATCAACTATTATTATTTATGACAATGGCGGAGTGATTAATTTGCTTAAAAAACACAGGACTGCTTAATAAAAACGAGTATCGTGGCCTTGAATGATTTATGGCATTACATTTTTAAAAAACATTATTAAAGGTGCCCAAAACTTCTTACAACGCCACTGATTGAAATATATGCAAACGATCCATTCTAATAATAATTATTATGCAATTCATTACCATAGTGTCAAACTTTGCAGATTTGACAAAAGAAGTAGGTGTTGTAAAAGATGTCTGACAATAAATAATTGATGATTGAATATTGTTGAAATATAAATGCGGTTTTACGTGTTTTTATTAAAAGAAAATAGATCAATACATAGAAAGGTCAAATGCATTTTACGATTGGGAAATACGCAAAATCAATTTTCAACCTAAATATCGTGAATGATAGTTATTTAAATATATGCACATAAATAATTTACTATACTTATGGTAAGTTAATAACAGATTTTTACCAGAAAATTACCAGGTCACAGTGCCACATATAAAACCGTAAACTATTCGCTATTTAAGAATTTCATTTTTCAATAGGTAAGTTTCTTTTGCTTACTTTTTAGATTATCAATATGTGTGTCTCTACATTATTTTTATTACCAATTTCATTTTACTATCGCATTTTATGTAAAAAAATATATTACCGAGGAAACGCATTATTTTTAATATATGTACATAGGTACTGATTTGCAAAATGGCTAAAATAAAAACTGCGCGAATAAAATTGCTTTATAAAATATATAATAATATTGCTGTGACTGGTTGATTCGCAGATAGTAATTATGTAAGTATGGGGCTAGGGCAGGGCTAGTGATTAGTTGATCGCTCTCGTTGTGCCCTGTTTTTAGGATTGATGGGAGGATGGTATGAAACGTAGAATCTACATAGATCCATTTATTTGTTGTAATAAGATTTTGTTTACATTGAACTTTTCCTACAAGAACTGTTTGTTATTCAGTCGCTCAACCTCTCTTTTTCTATGAGAGTAGAAGGGATAGAAAGATAAGGCTAGGACAGGGCTCGTGGTTAACTAATCGCTTTCACTACGCCCAGTTATTGAAGGATCGGAAGGGTGGGAGGGAATTTTTAGACATCACAAACACCCATGCCTTCGAACAGAAATCGATCGAAAAAATGTTGTTCGTACTGGAACACGAACCCGTGAGATCCGGCATGAAAGCCAACAACGCTAACCGCTGCGCCATAGAACTCGACGGAATAACTTTTATACATCAAAATGGATAAAAAATTTAACAATTAGATTTTTTTCAAATATAATGAAGTCTTACCTATTATGAGCATATTAAAGCATGTTTATAACACTATCAGCGACTGATTGTTCATTTATTCTATTTATTTTGTCGTAAATTAATTCTGATATTTTTAATGCTTTATTTTAAAACACAAATATGTATAAATTTTCAAATGATAATAATTTTAAATGTGCTAAGAAAAACAAAATAAAAATATATCAAATATACATTTCGATGTTTTAAAATTATGCCACGCATTTGTTAGATTGACCTGCTCAGCGTTTGAATTTTGTGCGCAGTTAACATTTTGTCTTAGACTTGATATGATACAATTTACATAATATATGCTGAGGTATACCAATTGCCACTGATCCATTTAGCATGACTCACCTCAAAAAAATAATTATCGTGTGAAATTACGTCAGGAAACATTTAAATATGGTATTCTTCCTCGCTTGTTATGTATTAAAAAGATTAAAGAACAATACGAAAGATTAAAATGATGTTTTGCCTGAACATGAATAAAGGTAAAAGAATCGCTTTTATGGTGTATGTTAACAAAAACATAACTTTGTCTTTCAATCTTTAAACAAGAAATAGTTCGCCTTCAATTAGTAATTAGTTACTAAAAATATAATAATTAGTAACGATGCGACATATGAGGTGTGTAAAAAGCAAAAACCGATATTTTCACTCTGCAATGTTAGTATCTAATAACCAGCGTTTTTGTGTTTCCCGCTCAAATTATTGGTTGCATCAATAATATCGTACTGTATTTCCGATTTAGAAAAATGCGCCTATTATACTAGCATGTCAAGTATCAATTGCTTGTTGCAATAATGATAAACAAAGTAGAATTGAAAATATGATCATTAATTTTATAGGTTTTTGCAAAACGGTTTTCTTCGATAATCGATTTGATTTGATTGATTGATATCTATACATCAAATTCTGGGGCCGGTGAAGCAGTGCTCCAATTTCCCTTTCATCTGGTGTTTTTTGGTATCGCTTTTCCAGCGTAGCGTCCTGGATTTACTTGGGCGTAGGCAGGTGCGTGGTCTTTGGTTTTTGTTTTGTTTTTGTGGTGGTATTAGTTCTCATTCGTAGCCATTACAGGTGTGACACTGGTGATTGATTCAGTAACCTCGAGCTGCAATTAATTGGGGTTATGCTTATCTGATCAGTAAATCATAATCTTAATCACAATGTATACAACCTAATACTCATTCTATCAAAATGATGTAAGCTGCAAATGCCGAATTAGTATCTTCATTTAAATTTCAAGTTTGGGGACTGTGAAAATTGCGACCAGGAAAAATGACAATTTATTAAATTGAATGAATTGAACATCAGCCTTTGTACACTACGATAACTTAAAATTCACAAAAAGGCAGAAAATTTCTACGCCGGGCGGTTATAATAATAATTATGATATGTATATCCTTCAGAGGATAATTAAATACTCATCTCTTCCGGAAGCAGTCATAAATTTATCGTATTTTTAAAGAAAAAATGCATTGCTCTGTGTAGCATCATAATTTAACACTTTGTGTTTTCCGCGGGGAAATCAAATAAAACATTTTTTCAATGCAGCAATTAAGAATTGAATCTAAAAAAACGTGCAAAGGCGTCGATTGTTATGCAAGAATTTGTCGGCTTCTTTTTTTTTTAAATGATGCCATTCTTTTAATAAACAACGTTTCGAGTTTTTTTATTATTATTTCGCCGTTTTTAAATAAGCTACCCAAAATATAAACATAAACAAAATTACGATAGCAATCATTCCATACCGAGCAAGTCAAGTAATTTAATAAAAAGTTATTCCTTTTTCGTATTATAATGGCCATTTATGACGATCTTGATATTTTGCCGTATTTGAAACTTTAAAGACCAAATTAATCTTCAATGCAAAATGATAAATTTATTATTCTACTCATTGTGTAATAAGTGTGACGCCAGATTCGCCTTTTCGAAAAGCATCGTCAGGCTGCAGACGTTTAGAGCCCTCTTAACACTTCCTCTGCGGTGCTAAAAAATACCTCCGAAATGTTGCTGGCCCTTTTAGGAACCAATTGAAAAACATTTTTTTTTTAAATACACGTCTTGGGTTTTTACCGTCCATTTAAGGGCGGCAAGTGTTAAAACATATCGGAATAGTTTTTTAGCACCGTAGGAGAAGTGTTAGTGCCTGCTCTTTTTTCCTTACCATATCCAAATAGAGAGTTGAAGCAACTTTCCCACAACCAATTTGCGATTAAAAATATGTTTTGAGATGGTCCATAAAGAATCCTTATGATACATTGAGTAAAAACATAAGTAAATTATATGATATATGCAGGTATGGCCAGCGGTGGGCTGCCAATATCTTAACAAGGGGCTTGGTAAATCTTATCCATTTATTTGTATCCATTTTCGCTGCCAATGTGGAGCATATGGCCTCCTAATGAAGGTTATCTCTACAAAAGTTTTTTTTCTACGAGAACTGTTTGTTAATTAGTCGCTCAACCTTTCTTTTCCAAAGAGAATAGTAGGGATAGAATGATAAGGCTAAGACAGGACTAGTGATTAACTCGAACCCATAAGGTCCGGCACGGAAGCCCACAACGCTGAATGAAAAAATGAATTGGCTACTTAGTCTTGTTTCTTAATAAAAATTTAACCATCTACAGAGATTGCATTTATGTCCCGATTTGATCTAAGACGAATGATTTTCTTATCTTAACAAGGGGCTCGCCGGCCGCTCTGAAATTTAACAAGGGGCTCGCGCAAGCCCCCCGAGCCCCCTCCAGCCCACCCCTGGGTATGGGCTCAGAGGGGGTCGCGCGATCTCCTTTGCTAAATTCTTGCGCCAATCTTGGAATTCTTCACTTCTACAATCTATTTATGTAAGTAAGAATATATTTTGATCTAGGTATTTGATATCAACAATTATTTTACATTACATTCAGTATTGTGACATAATACAAGGATATGAAGTAAAATTTAATTGATAAAAAAAATCCCCTCCTAACACCGCGAACATCTATGAGATTAAGCAAGCACCTTGTTGGCAGCCCACCGCTGAATATATGTAATATCACACTTTTCGTCAGAAACAACAATGTTTTTTTGACAATATATTATAATATTTCTATCCGAAATTCGTTTTACTATGGAAAAATACTGCGATTGATAAACATGAATTGTTTTGCATGCAATTTGAAAAAATACGTAATAGAATCAATATTTTCCTTAAATAATAATATTAGAAAGATGCCGTGTACAAGTTGGAATCACAAAACGTTTTGAGACCATTATGTTTACATTACCTCTACAGTAAAACCCCCATTTACACTAAAGTCAGGACCGTGTAATTTGGAGTAGTGTAATTGGGGGAGTGAATCTCATAGAAAATTAGGGATTTTGTTTTTTTTCGCGAAAAATGCAAAACTAAGATTTCCCTTAGTTTAGCAAAATAAAAAAATATGAACGAAATATTTAGTTACTAAGCAAAATCCATCACACAGACAGTCGTCCGGCTATGCATGTATAGCCTGGCACGTGTTGAATATACAGACGTTAGCCAACATTTGACTGTATGCACCGCACATACGGCCGTCTCGTAGCAACGACAATGGAATGCGACCGTTCAATTGGTGGATTTTCGGCGAATATTTCAAGCCAGCGCGTAATTCGGAGTAGTGTAATGGGGGGTTTCACTGTACTTACATTTTTTATCAATATCAATCAAATAATGGGTATCTTCTTAAAATCATTATTTCATTGATCCAAGTGGTGTAGCTAGAAATTTGGACCACTTATGCAAACCTCACCCAAGCCCCCCCCGCAATGCATTTTTTTATATTGAGTATGCAGAAATTTGGGGGGCCCTTTTCACTGGGCCCTCATGCATTGCATGACGCTGTTTTGAGGTGGCTAGGTCGCTGTCCAAGCCGCGAGCCCCTTAAGATGAATCATTGTAAGATTAACGTCATCGCAATTTGTTTAAAGCCGTTTTTGTTTCATAATTATGACTGTAAACAATATTTATGTCGTATTACTTAGGAAACAAAACTGGAACTAATACATAATAAGATAAGTAATATACACAACATTACTTCTTCTTTAAATCATAAGATTTTACAGATCCAGTGAGTGAAAATAGATTCAAATATTTTTATTAAATGTATATTTTTCATTAACGACCGAACAACAATTAATCACTTTTGTTCAGTCATTACGGAAGCTCACTTCATTATAAACAAAAATTAATAATAGTTACTATTAATAATATTCTGGCGATCCCGTAGTTATCAATGTGAAACAATCTTTATCTACTTAGTTGAGCGGACAATGGGCTCCTCAGAATGGATTTATTTGTATATGTATTCAAAACCATACATATCTTTAATGATTTCATCTATTTCAACTCATCCGTTTTCAAATTCTGAAAACAAAGACCAGCTAACTAACTACTCGTCTTTTCCTAATCCAATAAGTACCCTCTACGAAGAATAATATTGAGCGACTGATTAGCAACCAGTTCTCATCAAATACTTTCTGCTAGATGCTCTTTTTCAAAAAAAAAAACTATATAATCTGATAAAATACATAGACAAATTTAAATTAAAATTGTTTTCAAACCATCCTGTTATCATTATTTGTGAAGTCAAACTACACTAGATTTCTCTTGCATTTATTGTTTGTCAGTTTTTATTTTTACCGAATTAAAACAATACATTGTTCAATGAAATATAATTGGTACACATGTATACAACACCAATCGTCTGAAAATAATATTTCCCACTCAAATACGGGAACGGTCTTTACAAGACTTAGTCTGCACCCTCCCTAGAAATAAAAACATAACCAGGAAACTGAGAACCAATTTCGCAGGCTTCGTTAGTTAAAAAAACGTTCTTACGTGGTGTAAAAAATATGTCGAGAAATATTTTGAAGATTTTTAATAACGTAGGGTGACGTGAGATAGTATTCAATTAAAATCATTCTGGTCACTCTTGATTATTTGAATTTGAGAAACAAATATTATATTAAAACCGTATTTATTTTATTAGTCAATTAAAAAAAATAGCAAACAATTTAGTTTGATCAAGATCTGATATTTTTATCTATCTTTAAAGTATTTCAACATTGTTATTGAAGTAAATAGGTATGCTGCAGCAACCAAGTCATCTATTTTTTCTACGTTGAAAGATAGAAATTATATATACAACATACATACATCGCTATTTTTAATATGTCCGCTCCCAATGTGGAGCATAATAAATAGATTCCGATACGTGCATATCTACAGTTTGTTTAAGAGAACTTATTGTAACCACTCACTCATCTTCCAAAAAAATATATTTATGAAAGTGTCTATAGAGTGTATTTTTTTACCATGTCCACCCCCAATGTGAAGAATATGGACTCCTAATGGAGTTTATCTCAACAAAAGTATTTCTACGAGAACTGGTTGTTACTCAGTTCCTCAACCTCTCTTTTTCCAAAGAGAGTAGGAATAGAAGGAAAGAGCTAGGACAGGACTAGTGGTTGGCTAATCACTCTCGATACGCCCCGTTCATAGGATAGGATGAGTGGGAGGGGAGAATTCAAGACATCACGAACATCTATGCCTTTGAACACAAATTATTAAATCGATTGAAAAATCCATTTATACAACTGTCCGTGCTGGGACACCGCACCGTAACCGAAGCCAAGGATGTTGACCGCTTGACCACACAGGTGGTTCATAGAGGGATACAATCAGCGGTGGGCTGCCAATACGTTAACAAGGGGCTTGTTTAATCTCAAAGCAATTCTTAGTGTTCTGGGGAAGGAGTGATTTTTTTATCACTCCTATGCAACTACATGTATGCAATACTTAAATATGAAATCGATTGTAACTCAATACACTTATAATACGTAACAATACGCATTTACCATAAATTTATTAATATAAATGGCTAAAAACTTACTATTGTGAATACTGAAGCTGTCGTAGATAATACAAGTATGTACGTCAGAATTTGATCTGAGAAATTTTTTTTCGTAAATCAACAAGGGGCTCGCCGGCCTTAGCAAAATTTAGCAAGGGGCTCGCGTGAGCCCCTCCGAGCCCCTTTCAGCCCACCCCTAGATACAATGCGTTTAATATTTACGTTATTATAATAATATATAAGTCTGTCTTGCAAATGCCGGTGGTATCGATAAATTGTATTGCCGCTCATCCAGATATTCACAATGATACGCGTGCCATGTTATTTGAATCCCTGGATTTTTATTTCTCTGGAAGAAGCGGCGGCGGCGGTTTGATAAGCAACAGGTCATTTAAGTCCGTACTATATAAACATAAGTAAACTGTCATATCTACACCTCACCGCTAACCAGAGAACCAGCTTTGATCTGTTCAACCGCAGATCAAGCATCAGCCAGTCGTTCGCGAACTATAGTCCAGGTCGCATCAAAAGTGAATTATTACTGTAATACGTCTTGGGAAAAAAAATCGACATGAAACCTGTACTGCTGACAGCGTTCGTCAGCTTTTTCTTCATATCGTCTGTGCTGACTGATTCGAGGTACATATTTGCATTTGACAGTATTATTTACACGACCACGATTGATTTATGTCAGATGCGATTTATTTTTCTCTACAAAATGTAATTGCGTTCTAAAATGTATATAACAATTTTGTTTCCTACTTCTTTAATGTTAATTACATTTGTTTATTTATTCAAATAAGATACGTAAAAGATAATATATTATACTAAAGCTTCCGTTTAAAATACCGAGAAAATATATTATCAATATATCAAAAAAAAAACAAATTAAATGCAATGCGAAACTTTTTGTTTTTATTATTATTTCATTGTATGATTTTAAACCCTTATATTGTTGAGCTCGCAGTGGCGTAATTAATTACACTTTGTTGGGCGCAGTAAACTTATTTGGTTATATTATCATTTGAATACATTAAAGCAGCGATTTCCAACTTAGGAAGCGTGGATTATTGCAAAAAGAGGCGCTTTACATTTCAAAATATTTATTTACCCTTTAAAACGTGTCTTTATTACTACATATATGAAATAATGGATGGGGAGGCGCGAAGATATTTTTTTCTTTTTCAAAGGAAGGCGTAGAATAACACAAATGTTGGAAAGCACTGCATTAAAGCCTTCATAGATTTATTCAGCGATCATTTTTGTCTCACCAAAATTTATTTTTGTGTGTTAGTGAATCATTTAAAATAAATTGTCATTAGTATACAATACATATTCAGAATACTGTGCCAAGTTCATGTTATTATCAGCGGAATCTTGTCTATTTTATTTTGTTGTCAAAATACAACATAAAATTAAGATTGGCGTAGTTTATTTATTTTTTGCTGCAAACAGCAACGGTGATTAATTAAGGTATATTAATTATAAAAAATGTTTCAATTGCTGTGTGCGATAATAGTTGTCTTGTGATGTTATGTCGCATGTTAAAACTAATGTAACTTGCAGTCATTTAACTCTCCACTGTCGATTTAAAATTATGATGTCACCGTGCAACCTTCTCCTCAATTCAGAAGCCATTAAACAATCACGGTCATCAGGATTCACCACCTCATACTTATCTAATAAAAATATTATTTAACTGCCGTAGAGCTTCAATAACCCGATACAGCTGGATCCCTATTATAAACACGAAAGTTCGTTGCTTACTTTTGTACTATAACATTTATTCCTAACAATTCTTTGGACTTCTACATTTACAAATATACTTATACAATATACTAAATATACTATAGGTCTGGCTAAAAAACATTGTATAAGTACTATGATAAATATCAATTGCAATGAGATTATGTGCCCTTTAAACATCGTAAAAATAAAACTGTTGAGCAATGGATGCAAATCTATTCATGGATTCAAATATAGCTATTTTTTTAAATTTCAATTAAAACTTGTTAATATTCATTTCCGCGTGTTTTTGAAAGTATTTAAATTCCAATCAATTTTAATTTACCGGTGGCTCAATCTATAATTCAAAACACGACTTTTTTCCAGGAGGATTTTGAATTTTTGCAAAAATATTTAAAATCTACGATTTTATGATTTTAAGGCGACACTACATTAATTTCTTGACCCATTTTTGTGCGTCTCTTATAAAGTTTTAATTATCTATAATTGATTGATTATTAATAATATGCAATGACATTTAACATAACTGTTTATTGATATGAAATGACGTTAAAATATACGATGAAAACCGGATTTGCTGAGCGAGTAAGAAGTCATAAGTTGAAAATGTTTTAACGTTAAGCGAAACCGATTCGGTCGTATATATAACACGTAAGAAATGTAGAATAAACACACATATATTTATATGCAGTGGCGGATTAATAAACAAATGAGGCGCGCGCATAGGACCTCCGAATCTTAGGGGCCTCAAAAATAGCTTATATTTTATAACCAATATTATTTTTATTCAGATTTTTATATATTTAAACTATTTTACTTCGTTTTTATGCTATCCGAAAAACATAGCCCACAAATTTTATTGCGCCTGGGGCCTCTCATGTGGCTAATCCACCACTGTTTATATAATATATAAATATGTTTGTTTATTTATATGTTATCTACGAAATGAATTAATAAACAAATTGTTTGCATCTGATAGCTTGATTTCAACATATTATAATATACCTGTTTGATTCAAAACAGACACGATATGCTGTTTACATATTATTATAATTAATAAATACATTCTACTTTTTTGGGCGTTTTCTTTTCGCTGTTTTCCTGTATTTACGTGTATTATATAATTGTGTATTGTGTATCGCAAAAAAATAACTAAGTATTATCTTTTATATTTGTTAGTACTTTAAAATATTTTAATCATGTAGATTGAATATAGAATACGACGTAATAGTCAAATAATCTATCTAAATATCGAGACATTTGAATGATATCTGATCGAATTATTTTAATCTGTACGTAGTTACCAAAAACAAAACACTTTACTCTAAATTCAAAAATGTGTGCTTTCTCGCCAATATGCCGCTTCTATCCTTTGCTAGCTAAGATTCATTTATATTACTGGTTACTCGGTAAAAAATGTTTTAAGTGACAAACTTTTTCAATTTCTACAAATATTATTCGATTTTCTTTGCTTTTACATCGCGATAACTATGATAGATATAGATTTATAGTTGTACAATATATTTTCGTGTATCTTATTGTATGTATTTTAAATATGTACGTTGTTACAAATCATATAACGGTGGAAGTTTCACACTATTAAATAAAATATATACCCAATATTTATTTTGTGTGATAGTATTGAAATGGCATTTTTTTTAATGCACAATTATTTGATACGATAGAACACTTAAGCAAGTCAAATTATATTTTTTTTTGTGCCGCAATTTTCACCGATTAATTAATTAAAAATATATTACTGAACCGTTACGAGACCGTTTTAAGAGATAAATAAATCTCGTAAAAATATACGAGATTTATTTATCTATATCGAAATATCCAGAAAATTCGCTAAGGAGAAATACCACTACAGTACTAATCACAAAATGCAATGTATCGAGGCCAAAAGCATTAAATAATAATAATATGTTAGTTCTTACGGATTCTAAGAAATATTCTTATCGTGGTGATATTAAAAATAAAAACAAAATTTATAACGGTCTGGGGTCACAGCAGCGTTCATTATATATTTAGTATCATTATTATCTACGTATTTAGATGTATGTACTTATACGTTTATTGGCGAGCCCGTTGTTCCGTTATGTTTATTAATTTATTGCGGAGGTTGAGTGCTCGAAGAAATTGTACACTTACTTAGGCACTGTTGCTTTGTACATCAAGGCAAGAGATGTCAGTTGCTGTATAATATTCGGTATTTTCTAAAAGGGAGTCGGAAGATACGTGTAACGAGTAATCGGGTACTAATTTGGTCACTATCCATTCATCTATGCAAATAATGAACACGCGTAGATTTTTTTAAAAAAAATTAACCTGTCACACTTAGAGTAAAAGCAGTGCTGTAGTAGTAGAACTCGGCAGAGGGTATGATATTATCGCCCGCTTTGGTCTAGTTGGTAAAAGCTTGCTCTACCGATCAGGTGGGTCCGGGTTCGATTCCCGGTAAGGTCAATGTCAAATTGAATTTATTCAATTTTGATTTGAGATCTACGACATGGGTGTTTGTGAAGTCAATTATCCTTGAGTTAATCTCATGTGACCTTCAAAAATTCTCGTCGAGTATATCTCGTATGATCTTTCAACTTGAAAATATTTGACACATTGGCGTAAGCTGTAATGTCAAATATATTTTTTTTTAATTCAAAAAAAAAAAATATGATAACGCTTTGTACAATATCATAAAACCAGTGCTGGCGCGAGCTTATTTGGCGCTCTAGGCAACGGCTACAGGCGCACCCCCTTTTAAACAAATCGTCCATTTTTTTTTAAATAATGAAAAAAAAACAATGTGCGATCCTTACAATTTTATATATCCATTTCCGCTCTCGACGTGGAGTATATGATCTCCAAATGGAGGCATATCAACAGAAGTTTATCAACGTGTACTTGACGTGTTACGCAATCGTTCAACCTCTCCTTTTTTAATCAAATATAATACCATACACAATTATGTACAACGAACAAATTCAAAGATCAACATAAAATAAATTGTACTGTTATTTATTATTACTAGAGTATATAATAGTAATTTTAATACTGCATTTATGCACCCTCTAAGCGGTTTGCGCCCTAGGCGATTGCCTAATTTGCTTGTGTGATGGCGCCGGCCCTGCATATAACCAGTACTGTAGTGGTAAACTTTGCAGAAACGATATCCTCCCCCTTTGTGTGATCCCTATAGCAAGGACTCCCTACTGGTTGGGAATTTCATAGTTCTAAGGGAGCAATCGTTGAATCGCTATATTCTTGTTTTTTTTTGTAAAGTTCGTTACAAGTATTTTTTTAAACACAACATGACATGTTCATCAATTATTATTCATATATTTTTTAATACCCTTTAATTCTACTAAAGTTTCTGTTCATTTAAATTTGTTTCGGTAATTTCAGTAATTAGTTACTTAAAAATCATCTTAATAAATTAAAAATATTATGCGAATAAATACCTACACATTAAAAAATAGTTTCAAAACCATGTATTATTATTCTTATATACTTTTGAGCTAGAATTATATTTATTTGTTTGTCGGCAAAAGTTTTATGATATTATTTATATAGGGTATAGAACCATAAAACCTTTGCCGACAAACAAATACATATAATTCTTAAAACCACTCACTACTCAAATCTTTGGGTATTCCAATGAGCTTATCCTTTTCGCCAGCAATGGCTTTAGACTCAGTGATACATTTATTTATTATATAAACACGAAACACTCATTTACTAAGCGTCAGTTCAAGTTTATCCGTGCACTTGAACGCATGAAGATGCCGAAAGGCGAAACCCGGGTCCTTAGTGGCAAAATCTGTGGGAGTGTACATAATTTGAACGATTCAAATTTAAGGTTCTTTATGTTATGCATGTTATGGTAGAATATTTCCATATATCCAGAGGGTAAACGCTATTTTAACAAATATAGCGAAGGGTATATGAAAATATTTAGTACACCCTCAACTGCAGTATAAGTAAACAAAGAAACGAATTAATTTCAATGCAAGCAAATCTATACATTACATTGTTTTTACGTTTCAATGTCCTTTGAAATATAAATATTCTGTTTTTTTTTTCACTAAGCCAATAAAAGCATTTATAAGATTCCTTTTTTGAAAACATATCTCCTGTCAAATATTTGTTTGCCATTTTTTTACATTTGATTTGGAAACTTAAGCAGAAAAATAATTGATGAACGCTATGCTGTAATTTTTTTTCGGTGTAATTATGTTTTTAACGATGTGCTTAAAATATCAGTCTGAATAGTAATAATTATAAAGACAAAATTGTTAAAGTTGACATATTTTCTGGTTTATTTAAGTTGCCTTAACAGCCTAGGGTAGTCTATTCTCTTTTGGAATACAGTGGAACGTATTAATAATATTAATGCAAATTGTTTATATCGACGAAAATTTTAAATCCCCAGAACAAGGATAAATATTATATAATACTCCCGATTCTTTTTTTTACGTGTTTACATTTTTTTTTAAATTTAAAATTAATAAATAACTGTGTCGTTTTCATGGCCCGTGTTTTTGCTAATACGAAGCTGCATATAAGAAACGTACATAAGGAAAACTAGATGTTTATTACTTAAATTAATTACGCTACTTCTACTGTTAGAAAAAAAGAAAATTGACTAAATATTAGTGTAGTAATTGACCGCTATACTTTATTAAGTTTTTGTGTTCGAAAATTATTATGAAGTAATTTGTAATCGGAGGTGTGAATCTCATAAAAAATAGGGATTTGGTTTTTTTCCCTAAGTTTTGCAAAAAAAAATATATGGACGAAATATTTAATTTTTTTAGTAGTAAATATTCCGCACACAGACAGTCGCTCAGCCATGCGTGTACAGCCTGGCACGTGTTGAATTCACAGACGCTAGCCAACATTTGACTGTATGTGCGGCATAGACGACCGTCTCTTAATCACGACAATAGAATGCGACCGTGCAATTGGGGGATTTGCGGCGAATTTTCCAAACCAGCGCGTAATTCGGGGTAGTGTAATTGGGGGTTCTACTGTATAATGAATCTGTAAAGCAACCATAATATGACACCGATTTGAAAATACGGTGAATCCCTCAAAAAAAATCTCTAATATTAAATTATAAAGATTTTCATAATCATATTAACATAAGCGGACAACTAACACAAAAATAAGGACCCAGTGTTCGTCATTGTGCTAAATTTATGATTGAACAAAATGATTATAATACTGTATGCTACCTACAATAAAATATTTACTAACATTAGTCATTGCAAGTGACGCTGATTTGTCTTTATTTATCCAGTGATTTTCTTTCCATGTCACGCGGTAGAACGGCGTTCCGGCACTTTTTTAATTGCATTTTTGAATGTTTCAAATCAGTATTCATAAAAAAAATATTCTGCTTTAAACTGCTGATATTTTTTCATGGAAACCATTCTTCGTTACCGAACCATGGAAACCGTTCTTAATATTTTAGGTCACTTTTGAATGTAATGTTCAAAAAATACCAGGTCCATAGACTTACTCTGTGACCAGAACCAGGGGTCTAATGCTTCATATGTGGTTTTGTTTTGCAAATTATCTTATTTACACCTTTTCCAAACAGTCGGTTCCTTGACGCAGTAGTCAACGTGGTTGCCTTTCATGGCGGATATCATGTGTCGAATCACAGAATGAAGCGAAGTGATAGCGGTGATAGTTAATCACTAGTCCTGTCTTAAGCATATCCTTACTCTCTTCGGAAAAACAGAAGTTGAGAAACTGACTAACAAGCAGTCCTCGTAAAAAATAGTTTTATTTAAAACCTCGATTAGGAATCTATATGCTTGATATTGGGAACGGAAACGGATGAGTAAAAAATCTTGACAAGAAGTGAGTTCGGGTACCTTTTATTTTTTTTTAAAAAATCACTGTATTTATCTAATAATATACAGTGTAGTCCAGCCATACTGAACCTGCGGCCCAGTAAGCCCTAATGTGCGGCCCAGTAAGCTATTACCAAATCGTGGATTTCAAATTCCTCGGTGAGCTAAAAAAAAAAAAAGGAGTATACCATAAATATGTTGCGGCCCACGTAGAGAAGCAAATATCGGAATGCGGCCCGGAGGAAAAAAAGGTTGAGTATGGCTGGTGTAGTCTCATATAAATACATATTTTGCTACATACGTAATAACAAAGTGAGTTACAAAAACCAAAATTTAGACATTTTATTGACTATCTGTGAAAGTGGAATTCCGCTGTCTCAGAGAAGAGTAAATATGCTAAGTCCGCTTAGAACAATATGTTATAAGATTATTATAGTGTAAAAATGATTATTGCATTTCACATCTTCTGTTTGAACTTCATATTTATATATATATATATATATATATCTCGCTAAAGTCTTAACTAGGTTTTAAGTCTAATACAGTTTTTGATATCCTCTGTACAGCTTACTTTTTGTGAGTTTCCAGCTTTACGTTTTAAATAATCGTGTATGCTTATTTTTTGTGTGACTAAATCCTCCTAAAATAAGGTTTTTGTACAATAGATTTCTTTATTTAAAAAACTGCTCCATTTTAAACATGAGTCATATAATTTTTGAGAGCAGCACGTAATTCCTAGACCGGTGTTGTGTTTCACAGAAAAATCATACTAAATTTTCAGACTATATATACAAAAAAAAAACCTCCTCCCTCCGGCTTATCTTATTAAAATTATTTTAGTTACCAAAAGCTTCATGTGTCATTATTTTTTACAACCTTCCATAGTTATATATTATATTTACCATATAATATTCATAAATAAATATTTGTAGTTCTACTGAAATATGTCCCCTAGGGGCAGCGGTGGGCTGCCAATATGTTAATAAAGGGCTCGCTTAATCTCAAAGCAATTCTCGGTGTTTAGAAAAGGAGTGATTTTTATCAATCCTGTGCAATTATATGCAATACTTAAATAAGCAATCGATTGTTATTTAATACACTTATAATCAACGTTCCCGCTAAGGTGTGCGCGTGTGCGCGCGCACACTTCCCAAAATATGGCCGCACACATTTTTCCATCCTCGCACAGGCCGCACACAGAAATATTGTAAAATACTTTTACTAAACTCAACAAATCTTCCACATCTAGCGTCAGTGAGTACATACCTAATATTTTCGCACATTATTTATTTTGCTGAAAATTTATTGCTCACAAAAGTCGATGGTCCGTATACACAATAGAAAATTAGAGGGAACGTTGCTTATAATATATGTACAGTATGCTATTTACCGTAAACTTATCAATCTAAATGGCTAAAAAAGTACTACTGTGTATACCGAAGCTGTTGTAGATAATATATAAGTCAGAAATTGCAGTTATATACTAATTTGATATGAGAATATTATTTTCTCTTAAATTAACAAGGGGCTCGCAGGTCTTAGTAAAATTTAACAATGGGCTCGAGCGAACCCCTCCGAGCCCCCTCCAGCTCACCCCTGCCTAGGGGGGCGCGAATCGCTAAGCGTGACCTTAGAAAGCACTGTCATATAATCATAATATATACGGGAAAGTTTATCAATTAATTCGCCAACATACAACGGCAAGTATAATAAATAAGTTGCTTGTTGGAAAACAATATCAGATTATTTTTTATACAATTAAGTCTTAAATATGCTCCATTGTTATTGCTATTGTCTCAATGTATATGAAAAATGACATGAATTTTAATGAGTTATGTTTGAAGACGTGCTAGAATAACAATATTATTAGTGTTCCCCAAAATGGTTAGTCACCGCTGGTGTCGAAACTGGTCAAGTCCAAGGTAAATAAATACATTTAACACTATACGGATTGCAAATTACATCTCAGGTTGGCCAATCAAACACTGACATGTTTTTTTTAAATTATCGATAGTCAAACATTCGTCATTTTTTATTCTCAGCTACCATCCAATATATACTTAGATATAACTTTTTTTTTCACTGTATTTGTACTTCATAATTTATCTGATGTTTTAATTTTAACATACCAGTTTCAACATGGCAATAATAGAACATCGTTATATTAAGAGATGTATCTTTCTACAAATTAATATACGGCATTATCATAAATTCTAGATCAGAATAAGACACAATTAGAAACACCTACGCCGTAGCAACCTTTTTGTGATCCCGGGATTTCGGGATGAGCAATTTCATATAAATTTTTATTCGAATTTTCACGGGAGCTTTTTTTTTTCTCTTCCAAAAATTTTCGAATCCAAAATCACAGGAATTTACCGATTTACTAAAAATAACAGCGCGTCTTCTTCTTTTTAGCTATTCCGTGTATCATTTTCTCAATCCCAAAATCCGGAATTTCGGGATCCATGATACCGGGATTGGATACCCTAGTAGCAACTACTCTAATAATTTTACTTTATGTGGGAAGTGTGAATAAGGTGAATTCCATAAAGTCAACTAAATTACTATTTTTAAATGACTGGGAATTGTGTTGGTTTTAGGGTTGTCAAATTTATTGAAATCGTCCAAAACACTTTTATTAAAATTATCCTTCACCATCTAAAATCGTATTTTATAATATTCTCGCAAAAAGATAAGTAAATATACAAAAAAATCATTTGGCTATCCCTAAAGATCTTAGAATATTGAAACGCCTGGCAGTCATAGTTCGTTACCAATTTATCGAAATACAGTGGAACTTCTCATAACGAGTTTCATTCGTTCCAGAATCTTACTCGTTATGTGAAACACTCGTTAAGCAAAACAATTTTTCCCATATAAAACAATGTAAAATAGAATAATGCGTTCCATGACGGAAAAAATCCTTTTTCATATTTTTAACGTTTATTCAAATAAAATTACATATGTACTTGGATCGTAACAACCTGGAATGAGATTTCGATTTGCAAACAACAATAAACAAAAATGACTAGTTTATTAATTATGACAAATAGTTTATTATTTTTTATTAGAAGGCTGTCTAGAGACATTTGTTTTTGCCGACGCTTCATAATTTGGTGAAAATGTGACAGCATTATCATTGAATACATTTGTAAAACGCATAACCACCTCCATATTAGGGTGATGCTTCTCAATGTACAATGCAACAGTTTTTCATGCTTTCAGCATTTCTCTTATTGCGCCAGAAGATTGTTGTTCTGCTACTTTCTCCTCCTACACTAAAAAACTTTCTTTCATGAATTATTGCTGTGAAAAACATAAGCTCTTTGGTGGTCAGCTCTTGACCGTGCTCTTTCACAAGATCATCAATATCGTTGTTCTCCACCTCCAGTCCCATGGTATTGCCCAACGATACAATCCCGTTGACTGTAGACTCCACAGGTACTGTTTCAAACTTCTCAAAATCACATTCAACAACGCTCTCTGGCCAAACCTTCTTACAAGCAGAAGTGAGGGTCCTCTTGATAACCTCTTCTCACTCTTTGTCATTCATCTTGAGGCAAGCAACGATGTGAAAGTGATCCGTCTAAAAGAGCATTTTTTCACAATCTGTTTTTCTCGTTATGGGAATTACTCGTTATAAGAGGTGCTCGCTATGTGAGGTTCCACTGTACCATCATTGCCTTATTCACATTAACAGCCTACTGAAAATACGTCAGTAAGTCCGTTATTTTAACAACTGATTTAGATCTGACTACTTTTGTTACTAAAGTGGAAAAGGCCAGTCTTTATTCACTTTCCCTGAATGAACTCCAACTAAGTACTAGCTTGCTAAGAGATTTTGTCAGCTGAGGGTATGTGTGGAGGAAACCCCTCATACGAGTATGGGTTCGATTTGGATGTCCGTTTTCACCAGGATTGTATGTTTATCCTATTTCTATAAATCTGAGTAATAAAATTCAGAATACAAACATATTAATAAAAAGCAATTATTCTATGACATCAAATTATAGAGTAGTTACGCCTTTACGCTTTATTTGAAAGTTGTAGCTTATGGAGTTAGAAACTTTGCAATCTAATGAAGGTTCAGTGATAAAAATAAGAATACAAACATTTCCGTACACGAAATCTATTTACCTGTTTTTATCCCACGGTATTAAATATAAAAATAATATATTCTACCGTGCTTCCTTTTCTCAGCTATAAAGTATTTATTTAACATTATTATTATATGTTGAATATAAAGAGAAATAATTGGTGTGCCGAGTTTTCTTGTGCGAATAATTCATGTACAGAATAATTTGTTCACCTTAATGAACGCATGATAACAGAAACAGTCGTAATTTTAAACAAAAAATGGAAAAAGATAATTTCGGAAATTGTCAATTGGATGGTCTTTGGCCAATGAAAAATGGCGGGGGTAGTGTTTTTTTTTTTAATATTCATAGTACGTAAAATTCGTATGCTAGTTTACTGTTTAATACGGGAATACTGCGATTATTTGTCGTGTCTGACTCAAGCTTTATAATACGGTGTGGGCTGCAAGATTGTTTGTCCGCTGTTTACCACTTGGCCAGCATGAAATCGGACAAATGAATGTTAATTAAAAAAATAAATAACATTCTACTGCGGAACAAAAATGTATGATTTCCGAAAACAAACAATAATGCTTACTTTCCAAATAACTGTTATAATGTAACAAAATACAGATTTTGATTTATTTCAGTTCTTCTTTATTCAAAACATTTTAAATCATCAACGCTCGTAAAACGAAAGTCAAGGTAGGGTCAACTACTTTTACAAAATACATCTTTTTTTATTTACTAATTAATTACAATAACAGAAATTGATATATTATTATTTAGTCTGTACAGATTTGACATGACCTCGGTATTCTCGGTCAAATCTTAACGCCAATTTCCTATCCGTATCGGTCATTAGATCGACCGTGGAAAAGGACGTAACCCACACAATTTTACAGGAGGCGCAAAAAACGTGTTTTGATGATTTTGGGCCATATGCAAATTATGAATTATACACAACCTTGAAGTGCACGGAGACTTCTAAACTGGTGTTAAATTGACATAACCTAATATTTATTAAATAAATTGTTTAGGAAAAACCTTTATTTCAGTCTTTTTTCTTGGTTTTAATTTTTTACAAGGTCATCTTTTTCATACTTAAAAGCTAAATTTAGATACTAATTCGGCATTTGCAGCTTGTATCCTTTTGATAGAACGTGTATCAAGTTGGATACATTGTGGTTATCGAAAAAAAGCTGTTTTGAAAAAACTGTGGGTTACGTCCTTTTTTGCTTTCCACAGTCGAGATGATGAATTAGCTTCGTAATAATATACAACACAATGTCACAGTTTCATCTCGATATATGCACGTTTCTCGTGGACTATTGGTAGAAACGCTTGTCGGAGTTTACCAAGTAACTAAGCGACTCGCGGTGGTTACTAATCGCCAGTGACGTTACTACTATTGCGAAACGGAAGGCGGCGCGTGTGGGCCATCGGGGATGGGGAGCCTCGGGAAAAACTGTAGTTATCAGAGGCGGATTAGCCTATAAGCAAGTGAGGCGCGCGCTTGGGCCTCCGAATTTTAGGTGCCTCAAAAATAACTTATATAATATAACCCATATAATTTTGTTAATAAAAACACAATATACTTTTGTACTTTATTCCACTTTATTTAAAAGGTCAGGACCGGTTTCGCTTTTACCGGACCTTTTAAATAAAGTGGAACAAAATACAAAGGGATATTGTGTTTTTATTAACATAATGCACGGGCTCCCAACCTATGGGTCGCGACGGGTTTTCTGAGGGTCGCCAACTTTTTTCCATTTTGGATTTGAACAACAAAACTAAAACTACAGTCAACTAAAATTATCTTATTGAAAAAAAATGCCTTTTTCAATTGCGTCGGGGCCGTGGATCACATGGGTTTTATAAAAAGGGGTCGCCACTCGAAAAAGGTTGGGAACCTATGATATAATGCCTTTCCACCAAGTATTGATAGTGAACACCCTAAAAGTGATTATATACTTTTGGTTCAGATTTTTGTATATTTTAGTTGTAATTTTCTGACGTTTTTATGTTATCCATGAAACAGGGCCTCCAAATTTTATTGCGCCTGGGGCCTTCCATGCGCTTAATACGCCAACGGTAGTTACTAATCGTTTTTTTTTAAGGTAAAAACAAGAATAACGTTATAAATAAACCCAATAAAACCAATACACACTAAATGAAAACATATATAGCAAAGACCATACGTTTGTATAGCAAAAATTCTAATGAACAAACGACGTGGGCGATTTCCAAAACAGGTATGACGGTACTCGTATTTTATCTTTATTTATTTCATTTTTGTATGAAAAAGTAGAACGTTGGTAACATTTACATTTTGGCCAATTTTTATAGTTACGCCACTACCAGTCTTACACAACTTCACGCACTTGTTTGTTCTACTACGTTTAAATAAACACTGTTCATTTCAGTCCACATTAGTAGCAGATATGATTAGAAAAATCTCTTTCTGGTGTAACCACATTTGCCGGTCGCCTTTTATCAATTGATTATTACACGTTTAAATAAATTTTGATCTTTAAAATTAAATTACATTAATAATGTTATATAAATACATATTACATTTTTAAGCTTCCCTTTTCATTTAGGGTTACTTACAGATGGTATCCAAAAAATGAAATCTTCTCTATTCATTTAAGGACAACCTCCATTTCAAAATGGTCAATAAACGAATCTTTGACATACAATATTTTTGTTTGCCGAATATTTTCAACACGGAATGCAATTTACCATGTTGTGTCACTGATTGCCACATTTAAAAATATTTTTTATTTATCTCCTCTTATGCATAAAAAATAATAAATTTTAAACTGTAAGTATTTATTTGTAATTTATCTTTCATGTTACCAGAAAAACTAATAAAACACAAAAAATAAAATATATGTCTAAAATTGTTTCTTACTGTGTTATTTAAAAATTAAAAACACATTTTTTTAATAAAAATCAGGAATGATTTCACTCATATCGAGGATTATCAACTGATCATCGATATATTATAATATGTATAGTGCCTTTCCACCAATAAATGATAGTGAACATTGTAAAAGTGATTATGTTGATTTTATAAAACTCGTCGTTTATACATGGTTTTTTGCATGTTGTAAATAGAATATATACATATTTAATATAATTCCTCTCTCACATGTTTAGTATGATTACATTTTATATTATAATAATTGAATAATTTGGTGTTATATGTTTGTGTTTAATAGCAAAATTGCTTAAATAAACGTAAATAATTCCAAGCTTCTCAGTAACATGATTGAATTTGTGAATTGTTTTTCATTACAAATTCACCATGTAATTGATTAAAAAATTTCCATACCCTACTTTTACTGCGCATTGGTATTTTTTTTTCATTGAATTTATTTGAAGCGAAGGACTTATTTTTTCAAGGAATGCTGTGAAGCGATATTGAAAAAATGTTAATGTGTTTTATGTTCATTTTTCATTGTAAGTGAACATTTGCATTTTAAAAAAATGAGAATGGGCAGTGATCACAAACCAACACCTCCTCCATTAAATATTAAATACTTAACAGCAATCGCATCTTTTTTATAAATAAAGTTTATATTGGCATACATGAACTGCTTGTTCGTGTTTTCCATATAATGGATTTGATATTGGTTAAATGATTTAATTTTAACATGTTCATCACTTTTGGCACACAATACCTTTCACAATTTATATATTTTTTAAATATGTTCATTTTTATGTGATGTAACTAGAAATTTACTCCAAAAACTATTCTTATTAATTGTTGTCAGCACTAAATTTAATATGTTTTTCCCTTACTAGTAAATTTATATAATTATTATAATATGCTGACGAAATCTAAATGAAATATTTTGTATACACATATTATAATTTCGTCACATACATGCATTTTATTTGTTGGAAAAATTACCTTGAATTATACTGACATCTATTGATGAGAATATTAACAATTGCAACTGTCACAAGTTTCTCCACCCCAAATATCTACCTTATTAATTAACTAATGTAGGAATGAGGTAGACTACTACTATTATACATGGTTTGGATTCCTTTTGCATTGATATAATATTCATTACTAATAAAACAGGAATGAATGAATCACTCATTTTTGCTTTGGCTTTGCTGTGGCTTTGACTGTTTTTTTTTTATATTCAAGTGAGGTGGACGACTTCCTGCAACAGGACTCTTTAGGTGGAAGCTATGTGCTGACCCCTTACTTCAACCTGGATATCAACCCTTCTTCCAGAACAGCATGGCCTGGCATCATACCGCAGAATTTTGGGTCGAGTTTCAATTCAAAAATTCCCATATTCCCTTTTTATACACCAAAAGCATATGCACAACCAGCTCCGTAAGTTACTACATAATTAAACCTTTTAGTCATTACTTATTGTTTTGTTCTTAAAGGAGAGAGAAATGCTGAAGCTTTTAGAATTTAAAAAAAGTCTATAACTTGTAATACTATGCTACTAAGTGTCTATTCTATAGTATGCCAAGTAGAGGTCTTGCCCAACCCGGCCCGCGGGCCGGGCTCGGGCGGGTAAGCAAAATTGAAAGTCGGGCTCGGGCCGGGCCGGGCTTAAAAAACGGTAAAAAATATAGCAAATCGAGAATTTCAAATTCCTCGGTGAGCTAAAAAAAAAGGACTTTCGGAGATAATCTGGGAAAAAGTATAGCAAATCGAGGATTTCAAATTCCGCGGCGAGCTAAAATAAGGAGTTTCGGGCTTCGGGTCGGGTTCGGGTAACAAGTGCGATATTAGACTTGGGCCCGGGCCGGGTCGGGCGTGAGTTTTTCGGGCTCGGACCGGGTAATTTTGTAAAATTTTGGCCCATGCAGACCTCTAATGCCAAGGGACTCCTGGAACAGTGACATTTTTATTTTTTAATAAATAGTGTCATCTCAACGAAAACACCAGACTTTATTTCCAAAACTAAGTCAATAATGAAAAATAATAAATGTTTCAGACGTATTTTTATAACCTTTTATCATACCTAAGTTTATTATATAGTTTTCAAAATAAAATTAAAGCATTTTAATTGAGTAATTATTTGAGTGAGAGAAAATTTATGTATTGAGAAAGTATCTGTAGATAACTTGTTAACTTAGCACGGAGTATATTTTTCAATTATAATAATAAACCTTTGATAGAAAACGTAGCTCTTGTATAATGCAATGCTATAACAGTCGAGCGAAATCAAAAAAATATCAAAAGCAAAAAAAAGAAATATACACTAACCTTTTTCAATTATTCAAAACAGAGCTGAGAATATTGAATCTATGGAGACTGATGACGATAAGTCTGGGGAAGGTAGTGCATTTGTGAATTTATTACCTGGTTTCTCATCCAACCTTGACGCCGATGACTTGGGTGGCATTTTCAAAATCTTCAATGCAGTCAGCGGAACACAACCATGGTGGAAAGGGTAAGTTTGCCATCTTTGCTTATTATACCTTAAACTATTTATTGTTTTTTTGCCCACGTCTACTCTCAATGTGCATAAGAACTCTTAATGGAACATATCTCAACAAAAGTGGTTCTATGAGAATGAGAGTCGGCATAAGTTCATTCATGTGATTGAATGCCCAAAGATGCCAAAAAGCAAAACGCGGGTCATTACCAACAAAACTTGTGGAAGTGTACAAACTTTATGCAATTCAATTGTCACATTGAAGATTCATCACGCAGCCTCAGTTGATGTCATATATTTAGATTTACATTTTCTAAAAACTAATATTGCACTTATGTGTATTATATGTACAATCACAATATATAATATATATGTGACAAAAGCTTGCAGTCATTTACATGTATCTTATAGTAGAGCGACACTTTTTGAATGATGAGTACTTAACTGTAGTTATATAAATTGAATAATTAGTTCCGCTTAGATTATACATGCCTCTATCAAAGGGGAAATTATATTGATACAAATATGAGGGGAGCGTTGCAATACTAACCACCAGTGCTAAAACACACTTAACACTATTTCATTCAAACAAAATAAATCTAATTTTACCTTCCCTTTTATAACTTAATAATTATCTTATTACCTGAATTTCAATCATGTGCAATTGGTACAGAAAGCAATTAGTCTACATAAAAACCTGACCACTTTTATCACCTTTATCTTCTTGAAATGTATGAAACTCTTATCACTAGTATAAGAATCAACATGTATGTTGAATATCTTATGAAAAAAATAATCTTAAAAAGGAAAAGCATGTGTCGCACACAGCCAGTGGAATAATAATTTATATTGAAAATATTTTTTTACGAAATTACTGAATCCATCGAAAATATAATATTTCTAACGTAATCAACAAATAAATGTAAAGCAAAATATTATGAGATATGTTGTAAGATAATTCATTACCTTTTCAGACAAAATGTCTGTATGGAGAGGCAAGAGAGCGATGATTCCGATGGCGACTCAGATGAGCAACGAGTGGAAGATCCCTCCGATAAGAAGTTTTCCGTCAACATTCAAACTTGTTCTCAAACAAAAACCAAATATGAATGCACCCATAAGTAAGCAAATTTTTACTAGTTGACCATTTTCAGTACGAAGATAAATAATCTGTAGCAACAATATTTATAAAACCAAAATGCAGTAATTTTTTACTGCTTTATAGCTAACAAATTCAGGAACTCTCAAAACAGTTTTTTTATCTTTTTTCTGAACGATTTCAGTAACATTGGATGATTATATTTACCACTGTCAAAATCCACTAACCTAACATTGTATTCGCTGGATTCGTAACTATTATAGTACATTAAAAAATACATGATCTTCGTGAAAAATTCCAGTCGCTTAATGTGCATATTGCAGAGTCGTAAAGTATGTACAATTTCTCAAGAGACAATCCTCTGAACTGCCCGATTGGATAGACACCCAGCCTTCATATTTATTTTATGTAAATTAAACCTTTTTATAGTAGAGTTTTATTTACAAAAGTACTGCAAATTCATTCTTAAACTGATTTGACATTGCACATACGTTGAAAGTATCATAACTGTTCACTTGATTATAATTGACCAATCATAATTCAAATGAAATGCACTCTCTGTATCCTGTGCTACAGATAAACATATTATGTATAGCGGCTGAACTATTCATTGCACTAACAATTTCACTTATACATATCATCGCCTGAGAACTGTACAGGGATATTTTTTTTGCTGGAATGATTCTTTTTCCTTCAATACAATTAGTGCTGTGGTGGGATATCCGTCTCAAAGAGAAAAATGACTTATTATTTAGATATATCACTTTAACACGTCTTAAAATATAGAACAACATTGCATAGCATCTCAATACTAGATTTTTGAGATGTTTCAGTATTGCTTTTAGGCGAGACAATATGTGTCGGCTAAAATTGTAGTGGTGTAAGTCACATTTTACTCATTTTGAGAAACACAAGCTATATTCTGAATGCTAAAATAAATTGCAGAGCATTAAATCTGCTGTATTAGATTTTTAATATAATCTGGAAGTCTGTCCAAAGTTAGATATACTGAAACTCGGTATGTGTATTCTTCCCAAAGAAGTACAATTTTTCTCATTGGAATACTTACATCATTGTGTTTTGTATAAAAAAACAGCTAAATGAAGGTAATTAACTTGTCTTGTTAGTTGAGTTAACAAATCACCATTTTGTTTGTCTGTCAAACATGTGCTGCTTTCTGTTGATAGTACAATGGCATTATGCTACAAGTTTACTTTAAACAGTTTGACATATGAAAGAATCCTGGAATTAAGTTAGAAATTATAAAAAAGTGACTTACACACTATTATGACTCTAACCAACTCAAGCTGGGAATGAAAATGTATCTTATATATTGAAGTAGATGTTTATTTACGGTTTATTATTATTCATTGCTATTTACATATATTATGTTATCTACACAACTTATTTTTATAGACATAATATAAAGAAAAATATAATAAATATAGAGATAAATTTAAACATTGACAGGTTTGTTTTTCTATGGCATATGTCTTATCCTAACTCCTATTTTGAATCAAAAGTTGACTTAAAACAGTTTGAAAATAATTTCCACTGTAACGAGATAATAAATTCCGATTGACTAGTCAGCAAGTCATAACATTTACAAAAGCAGTTAATTTAAAACATGAAATGCGAATCTGTGGATATCTACTATTATTTTTATGGTATCTGACATGTTTTATTTTTGGCATATAGTTTTACTAAAACTTTTATTATTGTACAAATACAATGTTTATGACACATCGAGTTTGAACAAACATTTATTAATAAATCAAATGTATCCAATTATACTCATTTTACTGTAATATTTCCACATACAAGAAAGACAAGAACCATATAAAATAACTTTAAATTATATTTAGAATTAAATAAATAGTATTTTCAGATTTCTGTAAGTACAGCAACCATTTCAGTAGGTACATATTTCATTTATCAAATTTGTATATTATTCTTCCAGGGAAGTGAAAAGTGGCACGACAAAGTCATATACCATCCGTTACCAATGCTGCCATGGTTTCCTAAGGAAAGATGATAAGAACTGTGAAAAGGTATTATTACTTGGGAAATATATAAAAAAAATATCTTACATGGTCCAGCTTCGAACAGTCTGTTTTTAGAATTTATAAGCCCAACCGATAGTCTATTGGTTCTGTTACGTAGACGATATTCTTTGTCTGTTTAAAGGAAACAGATAGACAAATCACTAAATTTCATAATTTTATAAATTCGTTAGATAAAAATATCAAATTTACTTTAGAAGCTGAAGACAAGAATTTTAATTTTCTTGACCTAAGCATTAACATTAATAACTCTTCTCTCGAGTTTAAAATATTTCGCAAACCAACATTTTCCGATGCTGTAATCCATAAAAATTCAATGCACCCATTTTCTTATAAACTAGCCGCATTTCATTCAGAAATTCACAGGCTTGTAAGCATCCCTTAAGTAAAATAAACTTTAATATTGAATAAACAATCATCAAAAAAATTGCTATCAATTGGTACGATATTTCTTTTATAGACAATGTTTTATCAAAAAAACAAACTAAACTTGTAGAAAATATGCTATATAAAGGTCAATTTTCAAAGGACATAGAACATACTAGTTATTGGTGTAGAATTACTTATTTAGGTAATACATGCTTTAAAAATGAAAAACAGCTCGCTGATAGTGTTAGACCAGCTTTTTATTGTAAAAACTCGTAAATTATTAATCAACAATAAAGATATAATACAATAATTAAATAAATCCAGGATTTATAGACTAGAATGCTTTTGTTGTACAAATTTCTATCTCGGAAAAACAGACAGAACATTAAAAACTAGAATTTAGATTAAGAAAAGACTTGTTGACGATTAAGAAAAGACTCGTTGACATTTGCCAATCACCTGATTTCTGAGAACCACTCGTTAAACGCGGACAAATGGATTAAGTTATTATACCCAAACACAGATGGGTATAAGTTATTCTTCTAGGAAATTTTAGAAATAAATAGGGCACAGTTAAATAAGCATAAATGCAAAAGCACAGCATAAATGGTTTACCAATTTTGAATAAGCAGGTAAATCTGCCAAATCTCTCACTCTCGTATCCTTTATAATTATAAATATAAATCTAAATCTTCCAGCAAACAAAATAAATATAATTCTTGAAATTACTCACTTTTCAAATCTATAGGTATTCCCATGGGTTAATCCATTTCGCCAGCAATGGCTTTAAACTTAGTGATACATTTATTTCTGATATAAACACGATACATTTATTTACTAAATGTCAGTTCAAATTCATCCGTGCACTTGAAAGCCTGAAGATGTCGAAAGGTGAAACCCGGGTCATAAGTGACAAAACTTGTGTGAATGTACATAACTTGAACTATTTAAATTGAAGTATGTTTTTAAATAAAACAGATTTAAAAATAATGTTGTTAATTGCAAAATT
Source organism: Himalopsyche anomala (assembly GCA_031772345.1). Taxonomy (NCBI): domain Eukaryota; kingdom Metazoa; phylum Arthropoda; class Insecta; order Trichoptera; family Rhyacophilidae; genus Himalopsyche; species Himalopsyche anomala. The sequence goes on along the minus strand of CM062844.1, from coordinate 3,629,240 downwards.
AGAGTGTGGTGGAAATTTGTCTTTGAGACTGCTAGTAAAGAATAATTTATTGATTATGTATATTTTCTCTTTCAGATAGATCTTTTTTCACTGATTGATACAATAAAGAAATTAAATGGATCAGAGTTTTTGAAGCTGTCTGATGGATTAGAAGATATTTTAAAAAATGAAAATCTCACCGTTTTCCTTCCATCTGATGAGGCATTCAAAGAATTTGCAAACAAGATGTTTGAGACGGTATGATAACAGAACCCATTAGCTGAATATAAATTTTTGTTATAAGTTTATTTAAAGTCAATCTTAGATACTTAATAATGAGGGCTACTAATTGAGGGCTTAAAGTCAACTGCACAAGTTTTCTGCACATTTTTGTTCCTTGTTAAGAAGTAGATTTTCTATCTAATAATTACTTTCTCCTAGATAATATTTCTTTAATCTATATATAGGTTCAAGGCAATGTTGCCAAAATATGAAGTTTTGTTTTACATCTAACATCTCCACTTTAAATTGATAAATTGGAAATCATGATATGATGTTTATTAGAATTACTTTCACTCAATCGTCAACTGCTGGCAGATTCTGTTAAATATGAAATAATTATTTATCTAAAGCAGATCTTTTATTTCTTTTGTTTGAAAATATTCAACCAATTAATATTATATTATATTTATGTTTTTATTAAAACAGAATCAGATTGAGTTGACGGTACCGATAGCTCGCAGGCGACGCCATCTTGAAGGTATTTCTACTTCACAATTGATTCAGGCACATATGTCAAAGGGATTTACAGATATTTCATCTGATGATGTGTATTACAGGTAAAAATTTCAATATTTTATGCTTAAAACTTAATGCACTAGAGATCTTTCTCACTACTATAGGATTATATTGGGTAGGAAACATGTCAATATAATTATTATTATAACAAAGATATTTTTTTATTTTTTCAACTATGTTACGGCGGAAACATACTGCCGACACCTGACGTTGGATGAGATCATAGCTACATATTTGCCATTGTATTGTATGGAACAGGAATGCACTGCCGTCGTGTCACGTTGGATGTTGGCAGTGCGTACCTGTTCCATACAATGCAATGGCAAATATGTAGCTATGATTTCATCCAACACGCTTACGTAGCGTCGGGTGTCGGCAGTATGTTTCCGCCTTTACTCCCTGTATATCGCGACAAATATAAAAATTGAAATTGAATTCTTGGTATATGGTGACAATAACCATTGATTCAAAAGGCCTGGTACTGTTCAGTAACCATTTAAAAAAAATACGAGTTGAGGAAATATTACAATAACTTATCTGTAGTGATAAACTATTTTGAAGCAACATTGGGTTGACAAGCTGTGTAATTATTAAATATTTATGGGAATAGTCTTCAATTATTATATTATACTCGCTCATACCTTTTTTTTCTAACTATCCTATTCGTGTAGTATAACGCTTTATGTGAAAATACCTTTAACTGGTTCTCTGCCACGGACGTGTTAACACACCATACAAAATGTGCGTGTTTACACGCAGTACTTGAGACGCGGTTTAAAGGCCACAAGAAACGTATTTAATAATTTTAAAATATCACGCATATAGTGACATCTCTTTGAATCATAGTGTGATACTTAAACTTTAAAGATATTGCTTTGTAATCTATAATACATCGATTTAAAAAAAAGCTTTTTTGATGTATTCAAATTTGTTGCTAGCTATTAGGGCTATGCTAACGTGGCGGTAATTTCTGTTTTTGAAACGTTTTTCGATAAATGATGGCGGAAATGACCCATCATGTATTTATATGGTATGTGTTTGTGATAAACTATTATTATATGCCCAAAAAGTACATATTTATTAGGTTTTATTTTTTGAAAGAAAATCACTGCCCTTCATGCACGGCCATATTAATACCGCACGGCACAGATCAGGTTAATGAATTCTCTCTAATGCACAATTTGCCGGGTCCATGGCACAGTGGTCAACATTGCCGGACCTTACGTGTTCGAATCCCTGTACAAACAGCACTTTTTCAATTGATTTCTGTTCAAAGGCATGGATGTTTGTGATGTCTAAAAATTCCCTCCCATTCCAATCCTACAATAACGGGGCATAGCGAGAGCGATTAGCTTACCACCAGTCTTGTTCTAACCCTATCCTATATATCCTTTCGAAAAAAAAGAGAGGTTGACAAGCACAAGTAGTTCTTGTAAAAAAGTCTGTTGAAATACCTCCTTTAGGGGACCACATGCTCCACATTGGGAATGGACATGGATTTAAAAAAATGCAAAATATTGCACTAAGCGAAGCTTTTGATTCTGACTGTAGGTGGAATTTCAATATTAAATTTTAATTTATTATTAGTGTTTTAAATTATTAGGAATATTCAATGAAAATTCTCCAAGATTTAGTTATATGCAGTATAGTGTGCAGAAAATAAAATAAGATTTGGATAATGAAAGAGCTTCAGAGATTTATACAATCAAATTGGCTGATTCGACATCCCCATAGGATGTGATAAACATTTTGAATCATATTGCCTTATTTACATTTTACACTTTCTCCTTACCAGTCAAACTGAATTTAATCATTGTTAGTTCAACTAATGACTAGTCAATTCTTTATTTTCAATGTTCATAAATGTAAACAGCGTGTTCCAAATATGATACATTGTCACATTCACGCTTTTTATCATTCGTCCTCAATTAGCTAAAATATAACCTAATTTTTAACATTTGCCGTGGTCTATCAATATTATGTACGTTTTTTGTTTTAATTGCAGTTTATTGGACAACTCAACCCTTCAGATTAATAATGTTATCCATGCTGAAGAGCCCCAATTTATGGTAAACTGCGCCAGAATAATGAGCACTAACAACTATGCTACAGCTGCAATTGTACACACAGTTGATAGAGTCTTGGTAAGTTTAAATTAAAAGAAATACACACACATAGTCTCTCCTGTGTATAGCTCCTACATAAAAGATTAAATTGTTTCTCTTCAATAATTTATTTGAATACACTTTAAAATCATTACTTATACTATTTCACTGTAAGCAACATCTCAAAATTGAAACTGGCTATGTCAGTCCAAATCATAAAAATGAATTGTGATTGACACCTATTAGTCAATTGAGAAGCTAAAGAACTTTATTTTAAATTTACAAAAGCTGAGCATGTCTCTCGTTATGAAGGCACAAAGTTGTATGTAGTTCTACAAAAACAAGACATGTCACAAGACAAAAACAAAACTGGCAATATCAGGGTAGACCCAACTCCCCCCATTCACTTTTCATGGCTTCTGGTGGGTTTCAAATGTATATCTGGTATCAGCATGCTTACTTATATTGTCAAGAAATTCTATTTTTTCTAAGTCCTACACTGATTGTTTTATTCTCACTTTACAGTTTTTAGTCTCTCCTGTAAAATTTGATTCAATAACATCGCCAGTTTTTGGAATTAAGGCTTCAATTGATCAACTCGTCAATTGTAAGATATCCAATACATTCAAAATCTACTGTCACAAAAGAACTACTGCATACATTTGCCTTAGTTAATCTGTCTATCTGTAATTATTTTTGCAGTTATTTATTCTTATTACCATTGTATTCAATGTCAGTAAACAAGTTTTACATTAGTAGTAGAAAGACCTCTGATTCCCTACAAATGCATTAACAAAACACAAAACAAATAAATACAATTACAATTTTCAGTTGCCAGTGACAAGAACAATTGCTCAAATATTAAGCGAAACACCCAAGCTTTCCACATTGTATAACCGTAAGTAAATAAATATAATTCGCATTTCTCACTATTTGAATTTTATCTGATATTAACATATCATAGGAAAACTGTATGCCATGGTATAATTGGTGCTTCCATGTTGCTGTAAAGGGTCCAAGTCCGAAGCTGGTCCTTCATTTTTTAAACAAATTTAGAACCTTAGTTTTTCAATAGATAAATGAACTTTTAGCCTATTTTCTTGGTTTTTGCACTAGATAATGAGTACTAGATATATCTTAACGTTTTACTAAATGAGGTAGTCAAGAGCTTATATTTAAATTGAAATACATTTTTTTATATATCGTCATTGCACTTTCAAAATCATCTATGTTTTTTTCAAACATTGCTGTAGACATGATTTGAGACTACAGAAATGCAGATTTTGAAATCGCAATGTCGATACATCGCTTAAACTTTCATTATCAAATATAAATATTATAAGTTAAGTATTTATATATACCATTGCAGAGCATTAGCTAATCTGTTATAATACGGTACATAATCTAGATTTCTAAGTCTCAGGCAGCTGTCTAACTTGGTGCCTCCAAACCCCAGGTGGCCAATCGCTGGTCTAATACATTAATAATATCAATACTGCCCTGCTAAGAAAAAAACACAATAATTACAGAAAATCACAAAATTAAATTGAATATGATAAATTGAAGATTTTATAATATTTTCCATTTAAAAAAACACAGTAAAACTTATATTTTATATCAAAGAAAGGTCAAAACTGTATTGTATTGCACTTCAATCTGACTGATATAGTAAAAACACAGCTTTATTATATTTGTAAGTGAATTTGGCTTTGTAAGTAAAATTGTATTCGGCTATCCCTTGTAATAAAAAACATCCCACATAAGTACATTATCCCATGAAATCAATATCCAAAAATAGTAAAAATACTATAATAAATGGTAAATGAATGTATGGTGCCTTATTCTGGTAAACTATCAGGTAAACTTGTAATTACTGCGTTTTTACTTAGCAGAGCAAAATAACAATTTGTAGATTCGCTTACCTTCAATAACTAGACCGTGTTAAAATACCGATCATCTTAATACTCTTTCAGTGAAAGACCTCTGAAAGAGGATAATCTACAAAAAACAGCATTGACAATATCCAATAGTTTTATATAAAAATTGTGCTATTTTTGTGAACTAATTGAAGTCCCTTTTCAGTTCTGAAAAAGACTGGTATGGCGAAAAGCTTCGATGGATCTGAAATATGGACAATATTTGCACCGACCAATGCTGCTTTTGAGAAACTGAGTCCTATGATGCAAGAAAAACTTCAGAATGGGGATACATGCGCTATTAGTATGTATATAAACAACTAAATATAAATTAAAGTATTTATTATATATCTGTATTAATGGTATGTCTTGGCCTGTAGCCAAGCAATCAACATTATGCTCTTTAGTTGCAGTGTCCGAAAATTCAGTTCCTAGTAAGGATACTTTTTTGACGTATGTGGTGACTAAATTTTCTCCCAATCTTCTGATCATAAAAACAGGATATGGCCTGGTGATTAATTAACTACTAGTCCTGTCCTATCCCCATCACTCCCATTTAGCTTTCTAGCCTATTTTAAGCATGACATAGCACTGGTGGATCCAGAAAATATACATGGGGATGACCATTCAATTTGAAAATATAGATCCTATAAATAAAATGAGAAAGTTTAATAGAAATACATAATTTATCACGTATCAATTTTAATAAAGCATTAAGTTTATATTTTTTTTTACTACAACAAAGCGAAAACAATTTAGAAACAAAAAATATTATGGTCAAGGCGATTGCTTCTTAATTCTTTTCAGGAGTGGCCATGCCTATCAGGCCTATCCTCTTTGTTCCACCAATGTGATTTAGACACAATACACAACCATATTGCTTAACAGGTAAAATGTTGTCACTGCTAACAGAATTATTGATTGAATTGGCAATAACATTGTAGAACTATTTTATTATTAATGTAGACAAATAGCAAAATATCCAAAAAATATATGATATAACTATATCATATATTTAACTGATAACCTGTTTATAAATGTTAAACCTTGTTATCTAGCAGAGGCTATGAATAATATCATACCTTTATTCACTAATTATTAAATTTGATAATGTGATGTGTTGCCTCATAACTATGATTGTTTAACTTACTGTTTGACTTATTAATTTGGTTTTGTTTCAGATATAATGAAGCATCACACACTTTCAAGTGGCCTCTGCTCCACAAATGTCAAAGCTAATAGTCGCCTAGTGCTAAAAAATATAATGGGTGAACTTTTAGATTTGACCATACCTACATTGATGGCCAATAATAACAATGTTGATTCAATGGTAAGTCTTTTATTGATTTCCTAAAGAAAACATTAGATAAGCAGTCATTAGAATCATAATACAAATGAGCCATGAGCAGCACAGCTATCCAGAATTTTTAAGAACCATAAATATATTTTTAATTTGAATATTACAGTAGAGGTTCAAATTCAATCCAAAAAAGTTGCAAGTGAAACATAAACCACCTTGATAACATTCTTTTAAACATTTTTGTGACCTTAAATTACAATCTTATGTAATAATAATGTACATAATCAAATTATTATTTAGACTGATTATTTAGCGAAAAAAACATCTACCAACTGTCATTTATCAAAAGATGATATATTTGAAAATATAATTCTTACACAGTAAAAATATTATATTAATAATATTTATGACCTGCCTAGATTTATTTACTATATCTCTTCTTTTCTTGTTATAATTGGGGTTAATAATTGTTGCAATATTTCAGATAAACGATGCAGAGTTTCTTATAAATGGAGCAGTTGTTTCAGAGGCAGATATTATGGCCACAAACGGCGTTATTCACATTATTGATGAAATCAAAATCCCAAATAATGGTAAGGTTTTATTTTAAATTCTTTAATAATGTCAGCTATACGATTTGTTTTTCCAAGCACATCATAACTTAATTGTATTACAGCAATGCCCATCACATCACTCTTGGTGAAACATAACCTTACGAAATTCTACGATGCCATTGTCAAGGCTGGCATGATCGAGGAAATCGAAAAACTCTCCAACGTCACATTCTTTGTCCCGACTAACAAGGCATTGGACAATTACTTTTCCAGTGAAAAAGTACCAGATATAAAGAAGATTGTGGATTTGTCAGATGTCGATGGTAAAAAACTGTTAATTTTTTTATCTATTAAAGATTCTAATTTTTATGAAATTGAAAATGATTATGTTATCAAGAGTAATGTTTCATTTAAGAAATATATATAATTAGAACAAAATGATAACTACAAGATACAAATTCCTATTTTATCAGCAAACTCATTAACAACTATAGATCCTTGACTTCCAGAAATTACTGCCAGAAAAAGTCAAAAACTGGGAGGTTTGAGTTATGATGAGCTTATGAGCTCAATCGTATGAAAAATCAAGCTCAATCATATTACTTTTTTTATTTCGATATTTAAAGAAGTAACATGAGGTTAAGCCAATTTAGATGGGAGTATTTACTGATAAAAAGCTATAAATAACTTAACGCTCTTTAGCTAAACAGATTTCTTATTTCTACTGCTATCCAAAGACGATTAGACTACTAGAAGATTTTGAGCTGTAAACATTTTGATCAATTGTTGTTTATTCATTTGTTTTATTTTCTACGGCCACGTTGCATTTTAATTTGTTTCATGATATTCAAAAAAGTCAATTATCTTAAAACAAGATTTTTTGACATAACATTTTCTGGCAGTATACCGACGATATATTCAGTAATAAAATTCAATTAATATCATTTGTTATAACCAATAGCTGTTTTTTACTTCTAACAATAGAAGTATATTATGTTCCACAATTTAATTATTTTGAAATTCTCAGACATTGCTCAAGAAAGTCTACGCTCGTTCGTCCGTCATCACATTACAGAAGGAGCAGTTAAAAGCTGTGAAATGACCGACAATGTAATTAAAACCACAAAGGATGATGAAAGCACTGTCAGAATAAATCTATATTCAACGGTAAATATGAAATTTATGCAAAATTTTCATTTTCACTTTAACTAAAATTATATAAGCCACTTTCATTTAATTTAGTTAATTCAAATAAAACTCAAAGAATTTATAATTTTGAATAAGTATTACTATTTCCTGTCATGGTTGGTTGAGTAAGCAGTGTATTTGAATGTTCTTTCTTCTTTCTTTGGCCATGTTCGCTCCCTATGTGGAGCATTTGGCCGCCACGCGGCACCTCCATGTTTCCCTGTCACCCGCCAATTGCTTTGCTTCCTCCCATGACATGTCAGCATCCCTCAGTTCCACCGAGTACATCCTATGGATAGTACCCGACGGACATCCGGGACGCCGGAATCCCACCAGTCGAAAGAAAAGGCAGACAGGATTGAGGCCTTCCGGAGGCATTCGCAGCACGTGACCCAGCCAGTTCCAACGTCTCTCCATAACCACTGACGTGACGGGACGCTGTCTTGTACGCTTGTCTCTGAATTCCTCACAAAATCAAACCACCTCTCCCCCATTATCCGACGCAAGCATCTGTTCTCGAAGCTCAGTATACGGTTTTTCTGAGTCTTCGTCAGGTGCCATGATTCGCAACCGTAAAGCAGTACCGGCAGAATGCAAGTGTTGAATAAGTGGCATTTAGTTTTAATCGAGTACAGCTGTGTGTCCCACACATTCCGCATTGAGTTGAATGTGGCTCCAGCCATTCTTAAACGAATGGCGAGCTCCTTTTTTGTACTACCGTCTTCGGGGATATGTACGCCGAGGTATCTGAAGCTGTCAACCCTCTCGGTGATCTGCCCGCGCTAGTAAGGGTCCTATCTATGTTAGAAGATTCATAAGCCTATTATTATGGTAAGACTCTGTGTTATTGATAGGTTTATTTTCCCATTTTATCATCTAGCCGCACAATTGTATCGGTTCTTGCCAAAATAATTACAAACCGTGAAAGTCTTATTAAATAATAATTCTGATTCATTTTACACAGGTTCATCATATATGTCAAATCCTTTATTAGGGAATTTAGTGAAAGACAACTGCTGATTTTTTGTATTCTTCAATTTTGTTTGTTCTTTAGATAGTTTAACTCAACCATTTCACGTGGTTCACTGCATAGAATGTAAAATAGTTAAATAGCTTAATAGAGTGAATCTTACTGACAATAAAATGCTTATGATTTTCAGCTGCCACCGTTTGTTAATACATACAATCGTGCCACTGTCGACTGTGCAAGACTTTTGCACTTTGATGGCCAGCAATGTAACAACATACTGCATCAAATTGATCGGCCATTGGTAGACACAGAAGGCACAATTATGGACAATATAAAAGAGAAACCAGAATTTTCCATGCTCAAAGGGGTATGTTCAACCGTGGTAGCATTTAACAATTACAATAAAACAAGTAGAGCAAATTTTAATAAAAAAAAATATCTTTTCCAGATTATTAGTGACACAGAAATTGAGAATATTCTCAAAACCAATAAAGATTTGACATTTGTAGCACCAACAAATGAAGCATTTGATAAGTTCACAAAAGCCGACTACGACATGCTCGTGACTGACAAGGAATTTACAGAAAAATTACTGAAACAACACATTATCGATGGCAAGTCACTGAAACTGTTAAATATTTAAAGAAAATCACAAAAAAATATGTTATTTAACCCTTCAAACTCTGTAGACATGCTGAACATGTGGATCAAAAACCACATCCAGGGACAGATCAATTTTACTGCTGTTTCCTTAAAAATATGCTACGTCTCTGTGACTAAAAATCGATTTCAGTTTGCCGAACTTGAAGAGTTCTTATCAATTAAACTTGCCCTCCCTGCAATATGTATTTACTACAATTCGACTAAAATAATGTTTGCCGGTGCACCTCGCTGTGTGTGTACTGTATGTATGTGTTTGACCTTGTCTGGTACAACAATTTTCAGCGCTGATTTCAAAAATTGTTACATTTCTACTTAAAATATGAATAATAAAATCAATATTCATCAATGCTCACATTTTTCTGATTTTTAAATCACTTTTTCAAATATTGTTGTAAATACATATCACCGGAGCGCGTGGGATTTTTAGCACCGTATGGAAAAGGTTAATATCTAAATATCTAGGTGTTACAGTTTCCATCTGTATCAGTTTATTTATTATGATTTCAAACCTATGTCCCATTTGACGTGGATGCCAACATGAAATTATCATTTTTTACAAATTATTTATAATATCAAATGTTCTCTTTTTTTTAACTATCATTTTTGATGCTACTTTTAAGTGTAATTACATTATGACCATAAAAGCATACATATCTCATTCCTTTCATCGTTCCTTATTTTAGGTGTTGTTTGCTGTACTGGTTTGGTAGGATCATGGCCGTTTACATCCACTGTTCGTGCATTCAGTGGGAACAACCTTGTCATCAACAACAATAGCATCGGTGGAGTCAAAATATCAGATTGTGATTATGTGTCTGAAAATGGTGTCATGCATTACACTGATTCTGTAAGACCTGTTTTATAATTATGTTGGCGAGAAACATCAGATATTAAAAATTCTTCCATTAACCCCCCTCTGTAACCAATTTTACATTATATTCCCTCTCTTTAAGGATAATTTTATCTAGATGACCCCTTAAATTTATATTTCCTTAAAACAACATTTATATTTCATCATCTTGGTGGGAAACTGTCGTATTCCAAATAAAATTTTAAAATTACTGAGATACTTGTCATAACAAATTTGAATCTTACTTTACTAAAATGTTTTTGTTTGATTAGATGTTAAAAACGGTTTTTTTTTTTACCCATCTTTCTCATTTACTAAGTAAGTAATCCTCGTTTTAAGCAGATTCATTTGGAGAGATATTTTGTCAGTAAACTTGGATAATAAAGACCCCTGTGTTTTTAACTTTTGCAAGTAAATCCAAAACTTAACCATGATCCTAAAATAAGATCTTCCTTTTCATATTTCCAGATCATGATGCCAAGAAATCTCAGACGAGCAGCCAAGCACAATGTAGATATTCTCCTCGTTGGCTTATAAGGAGTGGATGAATTAATTGCTTCCAAATATTTATTTTATAATAGGATTGTGATCTTCCATTACTTGATTCATAATCAATTGCATCTGAACAAATATAATCACAAATCTAACATTGTTTACTACGCCTCGTTAATTTTGTGTTATCTTTATAATTATTAAAGGCAATCATACAATTTGCTATGAAGATAATCAAACTTTACAATAGGTTTCAAATGCATGTATAAAATTAGTAACAAATAAAATATATACCAACAGATTAATAGAATTTAGGTGAAATGTAATTGAATAAAATAAAATTACATATATATATTTTTCATATCTGTAAATTTTTAAATAAATATAATATGAAAATTGTTTTTTCATTTCATTCCATACTTTATTATTTATTGGTGTAGATCATAATTATATAGTCGTATTCTCAGATTTAAACAAAGTTCAATGTAATTACTGAAGCCCGCCAACTATGTACCAACATCATTGACATTTGACAGATTGTTTAGTCTGCATAGTAGCATTTAATACATCATTTAAAGGTCTATCAACTCAAAAAAAAGTATACATAGAGATAGGGCTACCATCTGACTGGATAAATCCTATGATTTTAAAATGGATTTTAAGACTCAGACTGGACTCCCCACGGATTTCATTCGAGACGTGCCGTGTCACACAATAAAATATTATAATTCGCTCAAAAACATCAATCAAAATCAAAAACGTAATCAAATGAATAATAACTGTTAAATTTGTTTTCGACCAAACACTGAAATTAGGACTGTTTTCAGTGTTGTATGGTAACCCTATATAGAGCAAATACAAAACTTGGTAGATTCCCCATGTAGGTGTTGTGTATTAGTCACCAGACTCTATTAGTGTCCTGACAATTGAGAATCTGGACCAATGGAGCCATTTAAAGAAAATTTTATCTCACTTTTTAGGTGTTCACTGTCAATACTTGGTGGAAAAGTATTATATTCAAAAAACAAAACACTTTTTTACTAATTCTACATCTATTTAATAGGATCTGGACCAGCTTTGCTTATCATGATTTTAAATAACTTAAATAACAATTGGTAACACAATATAAATATATCTAAAAAGCTATGTATGAATGATAACTACTTACCAAAAGCGAAGGAATATGTTGCAATAATTTCATTGTAAACAGCTGATCAATATATCAAGCAAAGTAGTAGGATTTATGGCATTGTATTTCAAGCCAAGAAAAACCTGTGATATTATGTCCTGCAAACAACCACCAGTATAAAAAACGTAATTTTACTTTTCCCGACAACAATGTGTAGAAAATAATTAAACATGTTTAGCTGCTCTGTTATAGCCATAAAGGGGGAATCCATACAGTTGACTGTTGGTTTACACTTACATTAGTTCACATGTTGGTTTCGGGATTTTCGCAAAAAAAACATAACCTTAATTTGTGTATGAGTTTGATGTATTCTAAAACGCTGCATCATGGGAGGATTTACTGTAATGCCACGAAGAACTAACAGTTAACACCTTAAAATAATATAAATACAATCTATTCAAATAAATGATTATTTTATCCTTTTTCACTTTGAGACTATCTTGAACAAAATGATAATGTACTCTCCAAAAAATTCTTATTTTAAGGAACAGGTAAATCTTATACATAAAACAAAAGGCATTGTGTGTAATTGACTTTTTTGCTGAGGTCTGAATCGTCTCTCATTGGTCCGTTTTTAAATGTTCCCTTTTTAAACAAGTTTAATTGATAATGAAGATGTAGAGGAATTAGTAGTGGAATGTCTAAGGGAACTCACCATAAAATAACTATTGAAACTTCACTAACACCAAGAAACTGAAACAATGAAGGTGATTTTTTCCAGTGTGGAAGAGTCAAGTAAAGGATTCATACATAACGCTAACATTAATAAAATTCTGCCTAATTGGCCTAAGTGCAGAATATGGCACCCAAATTTTGCTATTTTTTTATTTTTTATTCCATGTCCGCTCCCAATATGGAGCATATGGACTCCTAATGGAGTTTATCTCAACAGAATTTTTTTCTACGAGAACTGCTTGTTACTCATTTGCTCAACCTCTCTTTTTCCAAAGAGAGTAGGAATAGAAGGAAAGGGCAAGGACAGGACTAGTGGTTAGCTAATCGCTCTCTATACGCCCCGTTCATAGGATAGGATGGGTAGGAGGGGGGAATTCAAGACATCACATACATCCATGCCTTTGAACAGAAATTCATAAATCAATTGAAAAATCAATTTATAAAACTGCCCGTACCGGGATTCGAACCCGTGCCCTCCGTAGCGGTAGCCAACGATGTTGACCACTCGACCACACAGGCGGCATAGCTATAGTCATCCAAAATATAAATGCATTCAAAGATAATGTGATTGACTACTTTCAGAATGTTTTAAATCATATTTAACCCTTTGAACTCATTAATTTTTTTCAAAAGTGTTCCAGCAACTCCAAGCCTTTTTAGCGATTTTTTTTATTAAATGTGTTATAGCTAAAAATATACATATAATAATTAAATAAAAAATGGTTTTAAGAATTTGTTTATGTTTATTATATATTTAGGCTACAAATTAATCTTTAAATTTTGATAAAGTATGGTATTTTTTGAAACAATCTCCCGGGTGAAGGCCAGGTTTTCTTTCGCACGTATCACAAAAGTAAGTGGTTTCATGCCTTCCTCCGGGAATTTTACGGTTAGAACATACCGTGCAGTCTTTATGCTTGTTGGGATTATTATATATAAAATGGCCAGTATCATATAAGTTTCTTAAAAATTGATAAAACACACGCAATGTTGACCGGAACAATGCGAAACGCAAACTATTGTATTCAGCGGTGTTTTATACCTGCACCCACCAAACATGTGACCCTTGGCAAGTGTTTTATTACGTAATTCTGAGTTGCAAATAAATTGCATTAGTCATAAAATGAGAAATGTATGTTTCCTCTCTCAAACCGGTTCCTGCGGCGACCCACCGCCAACAATTCGCCGGAATAACGGCGAGCGTAAAAAATGTCGATGTAGCCTCGACGCGGGAGTTGCCGGTAAAAAACCAATGTCGATGTTACCTCGACATATGAGTTCAAAGGGTTAAATACATAATCTTGTTTATATTAACTTTTCCGGTTCTAAGCTCAAGAAATGCGACCCCAATACCCACATTTTCTTAAATATCTATTTTAATATGGGTGATACAATGTTTATAATTAAGGTATTCTTACATCAAAGTTTTTTGGACCTTTTGTAGTTTATATAAATACGATAATGCGATAACGAGATAAGCGCCCGCTTATCAGCGATTGTTCGTAAGATAACTGGGCTGAACGCGTCAGTTGCAAATTAATATTTGCACTGGAATGACGTTATTTATTAAAAAACCACGGATTTTTACAAAAAAATGTATGAGGAATGATGCAGAGAGATATTTTAAAGCCCTTGGGGTCCCTAAACGACCCCCATCGGCAGAGAAGTATTTTTTTTTTTAGGGTGTTCACTGTCAATACTTGGTGGAAAGGCATTATATTAGTAAAAACACAATAATCCTTTGTACTTCATTCCACTTTATTTAATATGTCAGGACCGGTTTCGCTCATTACGAGCATCGTCAGTTGACGATGCTCGTAACATTATCGTGAAGCTGGGTGAAACCACTAGTCATAGATATAGCAGACATACCATCAGCAATATGTTTTTATTATTTAATTTATTTGATATTCATCAGGGAAATTAATCAACCTATTTTCTCTTATTACTAATATTTCTTCAAGACGGCGAAACGTGATTGATAGTGTCAACTGGAAAACATTGATGAATATTATACTGAAGTAATTATCTTCGCTATCTTATATTTAAAAAAAAGACACAGGGCCTATTAAAACTTTTATTATTTCCATTATAAAACATTTCATTTACATAAATCATATTTCATTAATAACAAATTTAAAAAAATACTATAAAGGTACGTACAAGTTTTAAACAAATAGAATATCATATAAATACAAATGAGATTGAGATGGTTTTTACTATGTACAATAAACAAGACTTTGGATTATAAACAAATAATTTATTATTAGTGTTATAATAGTCTCATTCGTAATGATAGATCTTAACACAAACCAATATCATTCTTCTGTTTAGGAAAAACCAGGCAACCAATTAAAATAATGTATCTACAGCAAATCAATTCCCTTCATGGGGTAATATTTAATTTGGCACTAAAAGAAACAATTTTTCATACATACAAGCAAATTCAGCTGTTTACAAATAAATTAATTGGCTGCTATTCGTGCCTGTTGAATCAATAATAGCTTTTATCCAAAAATAAAAACACTAAATCAATGTGCGATCATTTTTTAAAATTGATTAAACTATACTTGTGGAAAGAAAATGAATCAGTAAATTCAAATGTCAAATATATTGTGCAACAGCAATTATCCATGCAAGTGACATGATCCGCCAACATAATTTCAGTTTCTTGGCATAGTTGTCACTGTACTTTGGTCTCTTATCCAACCAGGGTTGCCAGGCGTCCCTATTTGAGTGGGACTGTCCCGAGTTCAATAGACAAATCCCGAGTTTCGCATCGCAAGTCCCCTTAAAAATCCCGACCTCAGAAAATGTGTACATGAATAAAAATTTCCAAATAGTGAATGTCCCGATCTGTGATTTTGGAAATCTGGCAACCCTGTATCTAACAGATTCATTTTTGGACTTTCTATGTTATACAAACCAAACAACTTACTCGAATACTCTACACTTAAGGCACAATCATAAATCACCTTTAAAGACAATGTTCAGCAGACTAAATTCACCAAGCTTTCTTCATAGATGGATTTAATCATACATAACGTGGCTATTTACGTTTTCCCTCAAACCGAAACCCCTTCAATTTTAGGCACCTCACACTTTCATACACTACAATTAACTAGACCAGTGGTTCTTAACCTGGGGTGCGAAAAAGTATTTCCAGGGGTGCGGGAGAAGTTTTTATTTTGACATATTTCTAATATACATAATATATATTAAATGTAATAAAAAACAACCTAGTCATTTTCAAATTGAGACTTTTTTGTATTTATATGTAAATCTAATTTCCGAAATTAGAAATCTGATCCATTGAAGTTCTACCAAGAGCTAAATTAAGTTTGGTGAATACACTGTTGACGCCTTTCCATTGCTGTCTGATAAAATTGCAATTCATGCTATCACAACAAAATCCCAAAATCTTTACAGTCAAATCATTTTCGGCCGACAATATCCAATGTTTCCCCTGGTTGGTCTTGAAATTCTAATAGTTTGACTTGGATGTTTATGCAAGACAAACATAAACAAACATAAACAAACCACAACAGGGCATATAACAAGCCACTTTTACTGGACTTGTGGTTCTAAAAATAAGTTAATATTTTTACATTTGCAGAAGCAATCTTTAAATTCCTTCATTAGAAATGGTGCTAGCACATTGACAATAATGTAACCTGTTTTAGTGCGAGGAAATGTAATTTTTGCTCAATTCATTTGAAAGCAGTCATTTGAGCAAAAACTGGGGTCTTCTCGCACTGTTTGGTAAGTGTCAATGTATATTATATATCTTTGGATTCAACAAAACTGTTAATTTATCTTGTGTCATTCTTTTGTTGGTCCTTACGACTTTGGAGATCATCTGGATTTGTCACTATCAAAATGAAGATTGCTTGAATAATTGCCATTGCACGAATCATTAAAATCATTTACTAATGGTAAACTTCAATTTTCTTACATATTCAACGCATATTTTCAATGATTTGAGTGTTTAACAACCACAAATTTAAAATCAGAATTTCGCATTGCATTCAACAGGCATAAAAAATTAAACATGTGCTTTGGCATTATAGCTCATTGAAATAATTTATTAAAATTATTCTCGTATCATTCAGCAACCTAGTTAGATTTGAAAACTAACCTTAAAACTTTGTACACTGTAGCCCAGCTTTGTTTCAGGTAAATTAAGCTACAATACATTGGTTTCCTAAGTAAATTAATAAGAGGCTTGGAGCGGAGCTCGGAGTTGGAGCATGGAGCAGTGGAGCAATGGCACTATTTTCCCAGAGCAGGAGCGGTGCACGAAAATTTTCTAGGGCTCTCTGCTTCTAAATGTATACATATTTTTTAAAGAAGATTGTAATACGATGAAGGGTATGAGAAAGCTGATAGTAAAATCTGTGTTTGAAGCTATTAACTTTTATCCAGAAAGGATTCAAACATCATTTCATATTGTATAAGTGTGCCCACTATTCAAAAGCAAGTGTGAAGAGACTGTTTTCTGCGCTATAGTTAATTTTAAGTTAAAGAAGAAAAATGATGAAAGATGATTTACTCTCGGCGGTATTGTATTACAATGTAAATAACAAATTATAATTTAATAAATATTTGTAAGATGTATGTATTTCTATTTTTTAAAAGAAAAGTTATACATAATTCTTGTTAAAACTTTTTGCCCAGAACACAGAGCCGAGCTGGAGCAAATACCGCGATACTGCAGCAGAGCAATTTAATAATTGATCCGCTCCAAGCCTATGGAATTAATTATTTAATGAAAAGTTTACAAAAACAGACATTTCTGGTGATCATTAATTATTTTAAATGTTTGATTATATAGGTTTAAAGATGGTGGCAATCAAACATACTTAAAGGCTAGAGGGATTTACTTTATATGGTAATAATTGAATAAATTATTAAAGAAAATGCTTTTTTCCTTGGTAAAAATTGTCAACGTTTTTTTTTCCAAAAATTTCGATAATAATTGGGCTTTGAATCTTAATTTTTTTAGGCATAATGTATATTAAGTTAAATCAATCAATTTTATCAAATAAAAGCACTTCTGTAAAAACTGAGTTGGTCCCTTTCACCTACAGTTAATATTTAATGATTATCATTTCACAAATTATGGCCTGTTTGATAAAAATAATCGGCTAACATTAAATAAATAATAAATGACAAAAAAATAAAATATAAATCAAAACTTAATATGCTATGAAGTCGCAATTCAATCAAATACCTTGAATGTGGGAATGGATCTAGCCCAAAATTCTGACGGGATAAGTTATTGAATGAAGTGCGCACATTCAAAATATAATTTAAATTAAATGGTATTTGGCAGAATATCATTGTCCGTCTCTGCCTTAGAAGGTACAGATAAAATTAATTGTATATTATATAGCTCTTGAAACAAAATGTATAAATGAATAAAAAAAATAGAGGTGTAGAATCACACAGAAGTGCGAAACTATATAAAACATGCTTATCAAATCAAACAAATAAGCAGTACATTACAAACTGTGTTTTGGAAATTGTTTGATTCTTATCCTCTAAAATAACGTATATAATAATATTATAAAGAATTAACAATATTTTATAAATTATTTGTTGCTTAAAATAAAAATGTTTCAAAATGGATTAGAATAATAAAAAAAAACAGTTGACGATAATAAGACTTTGTGTAGAGACCTATTTTCCTAAGATAAACACCACGTAACTATGTTAAAGTCTATTATTGTCTCTTTTGAAATAGACATATATTTTTAATTCACTAAATACTTTGTACTGTAGATATAAAACGCGTATCCAAATAGACAAGGCAGCCCAAACACTAACACAGCAATACATCCACGAAGATACCTGAAATATATTTTTTAAATTAACATCAATATAACAATAAATAAGCATTTATATTTTTAATAATGGCAAAAGTTTCACTATCATAAGATCTGTTAAAATTGCATATAAAATCAAATAAATGATTTAGATCAGTAGTCAGCGTGCTAGGTAATGACCCTTGAGACTTAGTGAAAGAGTCAGTGTGGCCCTTAGGCGAAAATGTTTGGAGACCCCTGCGTTATATGGTAAATTTTTATATTACGATAATATTCGTGTCACTTTAACACCGTAACACTGATTTAGCGTGCATCAGTTTTATATTTAAAATCAATCAGTTTAAATGTCTTTCAAGTGGTTTTGGACTCGTTTGTCACAGAATAGAAAAAAAATAACATGACTATAGCAGAACAGTCCACAAACCATCAGAAGTGCAGTGCGCAGAAGAATATAATAAATGAAATATATAGAAATATGGCAACCCTTAAAATTTGCAGATATTAAATCCCAATTCGTAAAATCAACTCGCTAGCAAATTGCAATAATCAGTCAGTAATACTGAAAGCAGTGTTAATATAAATGATTTAGTATTCGTAAAATTAAAACATCCCCAACGGTTGTAAATAAAATAATGCGATGTTATTTAAAATAAAGCTGAAAAATCAATGGTGTCACGTTCACCTTACATCAGTGGTTTCCGACCTTTTTGTCATTGCGCCTCCCTTTGAAGAAAAAAATATCTTCACGCCTCCCCATACTTTATTTCATATAGTAATAAAGACACGTTTTAAAGGGTAAATAAATATGTTGGACTGTTCGCGCCTCCCTTTGCAATAGTCCATGCCTCCCCAGGGAGGCGCGCCTCCCAGTTTGGAAATCGCTGCCTTACATGCAAATGAATATTGTGACATGGCGTTTCATTTTTATTTTAACCATGTCCATCATCTAAGAGAGTAACTTAATAGAAATCATGTTTTTAAGATTGGGCCGATGGAAAGTAAGTTAAACATTACTGATGTATATGCCTTTGAACACGAAACCATATCATTAAAAAAATCAATATATGTAAATATCCATACTGAGATTCAAAACCATAATCATTGCAATGGAAGAAGACAAAATTGATCACAGGTCTAGCATAAATTTATGGCTCGTATTTAAACGGTCAGAATTATAATTCAGTTTCGGTCAGAATTTTTAATACATCGGTCAGAATTTATATTACACTGGTCAGAATTTATATTAAATGGTCATAATGTATCGGTCAGAATTACAGAGGGCAGAATAAATAATTTATGGTCAGAATTTATATTAAGTGGTCAGAATAAATATTAAATGGTCAGAATTTATATTAAATGGTCAGAATATAAATGGGATCGGTCAGAATTTAAATGGAATCGGTCATATTTATTTTGACAGATGGTCTGATTTTTTTTGATGATATGATGTCATCGTATTGCGTTGCTATTGGTGCAAAGTGAAGTTGCTTACGGCAAATCGTCCAATGGGCGATTGGACGAGCGTTGCTACTAGCGCCACGGTCATTGAATGAATCACTATTATTGCGCGCCCAAAGGAAGAATTGACAGTTTTCATAGACTAGGTTCCCACATCCAGGCATTTGTATGTTTCGTGTCAAAAAAAGTTTTTATTTAAAAAAATGTTCACGGTATTTCCGCCTAACCGATATTCTTTTGGTTATTAAATAATTTTAAAATTATCTAAAAGTTGCAACTATTTTTTATTATTTGTACAATTCGATACATTGTGATTTGCTCTGAAGAGAGTAAAGGAAAGGATAATATTTTTGGAAAGAACATTTAGATAAATAATTGCTATGGTACATTTCATAGCGACTGTGGAAAGGAAAAAGGACGTAACCCTCAATTTTCCAAAACAGCTTTTTTTTCGATAATCACAATGTATACAACTTGACACACATTCTATCAAAAGGATGGAAGCTGAAAATGCCGAATTAGTATCTAAATTTAACTTTTAAGTTTGAAAAAGATGACCTTGTAAAAAATTAAAACGAAGAAAAAATACTGAAATAAAGGTTTTTCCTAGATAATTTCTTAATAAATATTAGATTATGTCAATTAAACACCAGTTTAGAAGTCTCCGTGCACTTCAAGGTTGTGTATAATTATTAATTTGCATATGGCCCAAAATCATCAAAACACGTTTTTGCGCCCTTTGTAAATTTTGATATGTGTGGGTTACGTCCTTTTTCCTTTCTACAGTCGATATAATACACTTATTGTAAGGAAAACACTATTTTTTTTTTAATTGAAAGAGGTTTTTTTTTTATTTGAATTTAAAAAAGTGAAAACTAACAACATTCATCATAAAGCCTTGGTTCCTCTTGGAATCCTACATCCACTGCACTTCGGTGGATCCCTACCTTTATATAAACAAACCGAGTGGTATGTAATCAGATGATGCGTTATTTGTAATAATAATGACTCATTATAAGAGTCTGCTTTTCCACACATAACATGAATGTTGAAAAAAAAGGATTATTAATTTCATTTTTTTTTTATTCTGACCGAAATATTTATAAAATTTGACCGTACAATAGATTTTATTCTGACCGTATATTAATTTTATTCTGACCGTTTATTATTTTTATTCTGACCGTTAGTATTTTTATTCTGACCGTTAACATTTTTATTCTGACCAAAAATTGAATTTTATTATGACCAAAAGTTGATTTAAATTCTGACCAGAAATTGATTTAAATTCTGACCATTTATTTTGTTGCCTATATTTATTATGCCTTTATTATAATTATTATAACAATGTAGGTGATCCAATAAAATCATTTACAGACTTCAGTTTAAGATATAATGGACATATAAGTGATTTTGGCCCCAGAGCATTTATCAATCACCACACTGAAAATATGCTAGAAATCCCTATAAAGTCAATCTACCAATGCAAGCTTTTGTCTATCATATAAATGGCCAGTATATTGTAAATATTACAGATATATTTGGCTATTTTTCATATTTTTAGATACATCAATGTTTACAGCAATAGGTTGACTTTGTAAGGCATTGTAGCAGTCTCAGTTAGCCTGTGTTAAAAGTTAAGCGAGGTCAGGTGCATATTAATAACATATTTTTTTATCAATTTCTGTTTCAAAGTGCAATTATAATTAGTCACACACACAAAAATAATCGTTCATCATAACAATGTACATCAAACATACATTTTTTTCTAGTATTTAACGCAAGCAAAATAAATTGAATCATGAAACACAAACTAAGTAGCAATTATTGGTTTCATTTTATAGTAGTCTAGTGTAAAATATAAAAGCAATATTTTAATCCGTGCAATGTATTGTCAATGGTAGTATCACTGGCAAGATTATTAAATCAAGATATAAAAGCGATGTATAATATGAATTATAATATACTAACTTTTCCTATTTCTTTTTGTATAGAACGCATTGCAATATTGTTTAATTCAAGTGTAAGAAAATGAAATACTTTATTTACAATTATTTCAAAAGAAAATTTGGTACCAAGCGGTTTGGATAATGTTCAGGTTGACTAATCGATAAATTATTATGTTTTTAAAAGTTTGAACTTCGACATATATAATCAGAGAAAAATTAATTGTTAAATATGGAATTGATATTGTCCATTTTTGGCAGGTTATGTTGAAAAGCTCAGTATTGAATTAATTTTATGGTCAGAACAAAAATAATTCGATATTATGTTTTGAATAACATAATTATGGAAATAATTCATTTGCATTATGGACACATTTTAGAGTTGAATTTCTATAAATATTCCTCCCATTATATGCCACTTTGACAGTGACATTCGTTTCAGCATGAATCAGTTTAACGTTTAAAGCCCAAGTAATTTTAAGCATGTTTCAAGTAGTTTGTCAACCTATTGTCATGAAAGAACGGAAAGCATGCAATGTGACCATAGCAGAACAGTCCACAAATTGTTTAAAAATCATTAATAGTGCGCAGAAGAACATAACATATAGTTATTTATGCAAGCAATACAAATTAGAATCGCACATGGAAAAGATCATAAATTTATGAATGACATTATCATTAAAACACTTTCATATTTTGTTGACCAAATATTAACAATGTAAATGAAAAATATATAGTAAAAATGATTCTCAATATCACACGCAGAAGAATGAACACACAAGCTAGCTATAATATCTTACCAGTGGAAATTAAGCGTTTTCAAAAGCTTAATTATTTTTTCTGTCTGCTTTCTTGTGTCGTCAAATGATCCAGAATTGTCTATTACAAATTGTGAGTTGGCCACCTTTTCATGTAAAGGCATCTGCGTTTCGATTCGTTTCTTTGCTATATCAGGAGGAAAGTCATTTCTTTGGCATAAACGTTCAAGCTGCTGGTCATCATTGCTGGAAAGATATTTCAACATTGGTAACATATCTCCCATAATTTAAAGATTATTTGATGTATACCTTAGAAATACTACAACTTAGATGTCCCAATAGGAAAATTTTAATGTACTATTAGATTCACCTCATAATTTCATCATATATTTGGTCAAGAGTCGTCCCAATGAAATACAGGCAATACTTAAAATGTTTCTTTTCAAATGTGTAATTCAAGCTGATAAATATTAGCAATAAAATATACAGTAAACAGTAAAAATTACTTTAGAACTATTCACATCCTTAACACTCGATTCCCGAAACATTGAAAATAGGATCGTTGAGCGATGGGGTACAAAGTGACCCCAGACCAGAGGTACCATTGTAAATTACAATAAATATCAGCTAGATATTATTGGTATTTAGCGAATGGTTGAAATAAGAAGAATTTTGCAATGCGAATGCACCCCATAGGTACGCGAAGGTTAAATATGCTTTGTTAATAGGGAAGTTTACATTTAATACAAAAAATATATAACTTTATAAGGCGATGGAGAATGAATAAGATGTAATATTTCTTGATTTTGGTAATAAAAGCAGCAGAATAATAATTACTTCTTAGTAAAATACATCAATATATCAGATTTTAATAGATTATAACCTACAAATGTCAAACAACTATACAAATCTCTCTACTTATTGATTTAGCTCACCATGTTGATTTGATATAGGTTAGCCATGTGTACAATTATGACATCACAATAATTGAATTCAGAACCAAAGTACTGATATAAATTCATTGAATACTATGTTATAGAATCCTGATTATAAGGAAGAATATTACCTATTATGGTTGTTCTCGTGTAAGAGATTGCTGGGAAACTCAAATATAACATAGTTAACCTAAATAATTTAGTTCTAAAATAACTAAAAACATAAAATATTTACCAAACAACAGTTATTATCTTGTGCATGAATGTCATCATTCGCCCTGTTTCAAAAAGTAGAGGAAGTTCCATTACAATAAACGCATGTCCTTGGATAAATCTTGATAAAGCTTTTTTTGCTAGTATTCTTTGGATACGAGGATGTGTTATATTGTTGAGCTTTCGCCTTTTTTCAGGATCAGCGAATATTAACGCACCCAAAATATTGCGATTGATTTTTCCGTCTTCCGATAATACTTGGTCCCCGAATTCAGCCCGTATTAACTTCCAAGACTCTTTCTCTGGCTCGACAACTGTAATAAGTCAATCAAATTGTCAACGACACCGTAGAAATTCAGCAATCAAAATTAACGATATGTAAACCAATACTAACTTTCTCTGGCTATTTGATCAGCATCAATAACAGGGATTCCATTTTCTTTAAATATCTTCAGCACTGTGCTTTTCCCCGTTGCTAATCCTCCAGTAAGTCCGATGACAAACATTATTTCGATATATTAATTTGATTCAATCAATATAAAATTACTAAACGTTCACACATCAAGACTATAGGCGACCAGCTAGAATTATTGTCTCTGCAACTACAGAAGCGTGGTTCTGAAGTATTGAATTCATACGATTTCAATATCCGGTACTAATAGTACTCATTCCCATTAATGAGTATGAAAAAAAAGATAACCTTCATCAGAAAAATTAAAGTGAAATTGTCTCTGTCTCTTAATATTCCAATAATATTAATATTTTATATAATATATAGTGGAAAACACAAGTAAATAAAGAAGATGTGTTGCAAAATTACAGTTTCGATTAAATTAAGATCAAAATGTTGTGTAATTTTTCATAACACTACGATAATTATTATTGACTCAACAGACCACGGCACCTTATTAAATATTTAAATTTAAAAATATGTATATATCATGCCCTCTTTATATATTCTAACAATGACCGACTATTGAAATTTTAAGTCTATCCACGCAAAAAAAAAAATCTTTTATAAACTGTGATATGCTCCAATGTTATATATTTATTTTAATTTAAAACAATTTGAGTGCTTACTTCACATTATTTATTAAAGATCTGGACCGATTCTGAATTTAATAAACAATGTGGAATAAGTACAGAAAACTTACAATTTATTAAAAATACAATGCCTTTGCGCCATGAGTTGACAGTTAACACATTTTACCATGACACGTTATTTTGATTTAAATATTATTTACAATTGAAAATTGAATATTTCACGGTCTTCATTTCGAATCTGTTGAGTAATTAAAGCATCCAAGTTTTTAAAAACATCAAAGAAGATTCTTATTTTTTTTACTTCAGCATTGTTCGTACTAATCCATGATTACGATATATTGTTAAGTATTTCAATTGAGCTACATTTCAACAAAAAGTTGATTTTGAATCTCGATAATAAGAGTATTGAAATTAATTTGGTGGATCATCTCTAAAAAGACAACTGTCATTTTATTGCCAAATAAAGATATAAGATAATAAGACTTAAATGTAGCCAGCGTGTAAAACCCATTTGAAAAAAATTATGTCTGTAGGAATCACATGGTACTACAAAGTATCATGTGGTACCTATGCTGAAAATTTGTAGCTACTAAAATATGTCTATAATAAACACATGTACATATAGTGAACTTTTCGAGAAGTATATTTTACAATCATTTGATGGTTTGATTTTGAGCCTCTGCAATTTCTGTAGATGGTTAAAATTGAAAATTAATTGTCCCTTCATTTTTTCATTCAGAGTTGTAGGCTTCCGTGTGGGACCTCACGGGATCGAGTCCCGGTACGAAACAGCATTTTTCGATCGATTTATCTATTTTCTGTTCGAAGGCATGGGTGTTTATGATGTCTTTAGATTGCCTCCCACTCTTCCGATCCTTCAATTCAACTGGGTGCTACTATTAGTAGTATTATCACTAGTCCTGCTTTATCCTTATCATTCTATCCCTACTACTTTCTTTAGAAGAGAGGGGTTGAGCGACTAAGTAACCTAAGACCTTCATTATGAGGCCATATGCTCGACACTGGGAGCAGACATGGATAAAAAAACAAATAAAATGTACCGAGCCCCTTGTTAAGATATTGGCAGCCCACCGCTGCCTCTGACCTAAGAACACTCACCAAATCCCGACGATTATTATTTAAATGTTGATAAACTAAATTACAACAAATTGTAAATTATTACTATGCAGTATAATATCGATTGTGCATGCATTCATTCATATCGTTAGAAAACAAATTATAAATCATAGCGTGGTACTTGAGCTAAAATGAAAAAAAAAATAAAAAAAGAAAAGCATTCATCGTTTTATGAGCATTTGAATATTTTTTTTAAACAGCTCGAGAAAAGAGCTGTAAATTACAAAAGGTATATTTTAAGATTTTGAAATTTTGAATTATGAAAATTGTGCCGAAAATATATGCGGCATGGGTTATCACATGTTTTATTTATAACAATATTAATTACTATGTGAAAACACAGTGCTATTGATGATTTAATTATGTGTTTACTGGTCTTAACGTAGATCAGTGATGCACAACCTTTACCTTCTAGCGGGCCGCATAAAACAAATTATCGTGGGTTCGGGCCGCAAAGAAAAAAAAAAGTACGCGCAATCCTCTTTTATACAGAACATATGTACGTTCCATGTAAAACAACCTTAAAACCGTGTAAAAAAGATTAATTGAATTTAGATAAAGGAGTAATAGGTTCCATTATATCATTTTCATATTTCGAAAATAAATAAGCCATGCAAAAAAAGGATTATGAAGACTTGCTGATTAAAAATCGTTTCATTGTGAAATATTTATGTTTCATTAATATTTAATTCATAAGTGAATGCATTCTTGGTCTTTGTTAATTTTTATTTTTTTATTTTTAATTTGACATAATATTTGTAAGCCTGTTTCTATGAACCGATTTAATCTCCTTCACTGAAGAAAAAGCTTACTTATATTTATTAAATAAATGTTTTACGTGAAAAAATATGTTTGAGAAAAAGATTTAAGGACCGCCACAAAATTGAAAAAGGGCCACATGCGGCCCGCGGGCAGCGGTTTGTGCATCGCTGACGTAGATAAACCGAATAGAGTTCTTCAGTAGTAGATATTGAGATCTTTTGACAAGAACTGACTGTATTCAACTGTCTAATAATTGTCAGCTTTTTGCTCTCTCCCTTCGTATGGAATGAAAAAATATTAATATACAAATTTATAAATAGTCAAAAAACGAAAATCCTTATAGGTATCAATTTTGTACATTCACAAAGTGCCGGCGCGAGGTTATTTAGCGCCCTAGGCAACGGTTATTGGCGCGCCCCCTTTTAAAAAATAGTCCCATTATTTTTTCAAAATAATAAAAAAAAAACAAATCGGAATCATTAAAAACATGTTTTTTTAATATGTCCATGTACACTAACAAAGTGGAACATATGGCCTCCTAATAGAGGTATCTCAGCAGAAGTTTTTCTTCGTGAACTGTTACTCAGTCGATCAATCTCTCTTTTTGGATCATATAAAAAAAGATACATAATTACAGCGAACAATAAAAATAAAATAAAATGTACTATTATTCATTATATAAAAAAAATAATACTTCATTTATGCGCCCCTTGATGGTTTGCGCCCTAGACGGTTGCCTATTTTGCCTGTATGGTGGCGCCGGCCCTGCATTCACATACTGTTTGAATGAGCCGTCTGTACTTATATTGTTGGTGTTACAATTTTTAATTAAAATTAAAACACATGTACAATATAATGAAAATAGCTTTTTCATACTATTTTTATTATTACAATATCGGGACCGGTGTCACTAAGTGAGTAAGCACGGCAACAGATTTAAAAAAACTCGTTTTTGAGCATTAAGTGTTTGAATTAAAAATATATATATATATTGCATCTTAAAATTTCTACTCACCGCCGGTTAGTCATGAAGATTATTTAATGCACAACAGTTTGTTATACCTGCGGAACAAGGGCGAAGGTAATAACGCGACGGCGGGGTAAGATTTGCCCACGCACACCGGGCCTCAAACAAATAATGTGAAATCACCCCTTAGCCTTTTGACGCCCCGTGGGAAACTTTACAGTTACGTAGGGTTGGTCGTCAATGCATCAGATTTTTTTTTATTCACATTAAAAGTCATTATGGCCAGTAAAGCACACCTTGATGTCAACAACATTATGATTTAAATAATGCACTATTATCTTCTGAATACTGAAATGCATTCAATTTAACATAAACAAAATTTGGGCTTACATTGGTTGCAATAGCGTAATAGAATCACACCGTTATAGCGTGTTTTAATAATATTTTTATATATTTCCTTAGTATACATATATGTCCGTTCACAAATTGAAGCATATGGACTTTCAATCAAAAATGCTGTTAAAATCAATCCATTTACGTAGCAAAAGGATGGAGCGAACAGGGAGGCGGCAATTGCGATTAGAAAATAGGAAAATTTATTTTTGTACAGAATCAATAAAAGCTTTATTTCTTTCATCACACTTTCTACTGACTATTTGAGTTTTATGACTCGCTGACAAATGTGTTTTTTTATAATAAAAAAAATCGTTTATATTTTATAATACATATATGGAAATATACTCCTTGTAATAATATATGGAAATATATATTTTTTTATAAAAACTCAAACTGAATAGAACAGACCATCGATACATAGATCTTTTGACTAATAAAAAAAAAATCTGCTTGATGCTGAAAAAATGCTTATGAAAATATACGTTAAATATATAGTATTTTTCAAGAAATAGTATTAAAGTAAATTTAATATATATATCACCTGCGGCTCAATATTTTAGCTAATAATAGTTTACAAGATACATTTTTTTAGAGAGAAAATCGGTTGGGGTTGACAAAATCAAGAACCACCCTGGGCGGCAACATCTCTTACTACGCCACTGGATCAAGCCCTTCCCTCATTCACGCCAGAAGAAAAAATATGACGTGCATAAAAGTACATAAAAGTGAACTTTTTTTTTCAGTTTTCTTCGTCATTTGCAAACAAAGTTTACGCAAATAAAATACTTAATACATATACATTTTACGTAGTATTTAATATTTTAACTCCACAATTTTTATCCGGTATTGTGCTCAATCTTTTTCTTCGTTAAATGTAGTAATGAAATGATTAATTGCTCTCCATTTTAAATATTTGTTAGGAATGGACGAAAACATCTTAAATGCACCTTTCGATACGTATTATAAATATATCTTAGATTTCTTTTGAAGGTGCTTGGTGGAATTTCAATACTAAATTTGAAACGTTCAAACTTCGTACACTCCCTCACATAATGATAACTTGAACTGACATTTCAAGTTCGTCCATGCACTTGAATGCATGAAGATGATCAAAGGCGAAGTCCGGTCGTTAGTAACTGTGTGGGAGTTTACAATATTAGTTTACAATATTAGTTTACGATTATTTTTTTACGAATGAATCTTTTCCGTTCGTATAATTGGTATGGAAGTCTTGAGAACGTCAACATTGTTATAACTCTGCCAAAATTATCCACAAGCAGTATAATATAATATATAACCCTAATAATAAATTTTAGAATTCACGTGTATTTTCTTTATATTCAAATATCATTTCACCAAGTTTCAACAAGAAAACTAACAAATTGATAAATATTATAACCAACATATTATTATTCATTCACATGCTTCGAAACAAACACAACGGGGGGATGCCAATACGTTAACAAGGGGGCTCGCTTTATATCAAAGCATTTCTCGGTGTTCTGGGGAAGCAGTGAATTTTTTTTATCACTCCAATGGAATTATATGCATTACTTAAATAAGCAATCTATTGCTACTTAATACCAGGGGTGGGTTGGAGGGGGCTCGGAGGGGCTCGCGCGAGCCCCTTGTTAAATTTGACTAAGGCCGGCGAGCCCCTTGTTAATTTAAGAGAAAACAATATTCTCAGATAAAATTAGTATATAACTGCAATTTATGTTTTATATTTTATCTATGACAGCTTCAGTTTACACATCAGTACATTGTTAGCCATTTAGATTGATAAGTTTACGGTGAATTGCATATTCTTACATATTATAAATATATTAATTAACAATCGATACAAATATTCATTCCTTCTCCAGAACACCGAGAATTGCTTTGAGATTAAGCCAGCCCTTTATTAGCGTATTGGCAGCCCACCGTTGCTTAATATACTTATAATATGAAGCAATATGCAATTTACCGTAAAATTATCAATGCAAATGGCTAAAAATGTACTACTGTATATACTGAAGCTGTCGTAGGTAATAAATATATAATTCAAAAATTCCAGTTACATATATACTAATTCAGTGGCGGTTCCTGACCTAAAATCTTGGGTGGGCTAGAGAAAAGCATATTTCCACTTCACCTTATACATTAATCTACAAGCAAATTGACAAATACTACGACACTACTGCAATGCATAAATTATTATATAATAAAATCAATGCTAATGTAACTAAGAAATAATAGAATACGGAACCCTTAAATTCGTCTCTTTCAAAGTGAAATAACGAGTACAAAGAGCAATACAGAACTGTCAGTGAGAGTCAATACCTGTCACTTTCATACAATACAACGATATTGGTATTTGTGTTTCAATGCATAAGTATGCGTAATGGGAAGATTCAGTTTAGCCCCCAACGATCGACAGAAGCTTGACAGATTGAAACACAATCGTTTGTGTTTGATGACGTTTCCGTACATACAAATACAAAAAAAAACTAATCGTGCTTGATTGCGCCCCAGTGTAAAGAAATATTGTCTGTGGTTACGGGCTTGAACGATATAGCCCCTGAGTGGTGTTGCCAGACTGACGTGACGTTGCCTGTTCTCTATGAAGTATGTATAGGGTTATTGTTTTTTTTAAGGCCAGCTCAGTTTAAAATTGTAATACAAAACACACTCGAGAATATGATTGTAGGTAGACGTAACATTGTCTTATATTGACAGAGGAAAATTAAAACAAAGATATTGTATTCATTTCGGAAAGGTTAGTTACGCTTATAAATGTATTTATTTTGTTCAGCGGCCGAATTGCTGTTCATTTTTATTCAGCCACCTAAAGTTTTGGGTGAAAAATGCAGGTCGGGCTTAGCCCACCTAGCCCAGTACCTAGAACCGCCACTGTACTAATTTGATCTGAGAATATTGCTTTTTCTTAAAGGGACTCGCCGGCCTTAGTAAAATTTAACAGGGGGCTCGCATGAGCCCCTCCGAGCCCACCCCTACTTTTACCCATATAGTGCCTATATTGCCTTCGTTTAATATTAAAGTTTTGACACTGAATTTCTATTCTAACTTATTTATACTCACCTTCGATGTATGACCTTAGCACGCAAGGCAACATAGCTAATTATTTTTTTTACCATGCCACATGTTAACCATATGAATTTATTCTTATATTTTTAAGAAGAAGTCATAGGGAAGGAAATTGTTTGGATATAGTAATTATAAAATGATAAAACGGTTATAAAAAATATATCAATCGATACGCAGGTCGTTTCCAATTTGAATACATCACAGATCTTAGATGTAAATCTAAGATTTCGACAGAAGGTGCTTGGTGGAATTTCAATATTAAATTTGAATCGTTCAAAATATGCACATTCTCACAGATTTTGTCACTAACGACCCGGGTTTCGCCTTTCGTTATCTTCAGGCGTTCAAGTGCACGGATGAACTTGAACTGACGCTTAGTAAATGAATAATGAATAAACACGAAACATTCATTTACTAAGCCTCAGTTCAAGTTCATCCGTGCACTTGAACGCCTGAAGATGCCGAAAGGCGAAATCCGGGTCGTTAGTGACAAAATCTGTGAGAATGGTACATAGTTTGAACGATTCAAATTTAGATGTAAATCATTTTTTTAGTCATAACCGTTCGTAGTGGACTGCTTTTGGAGCAAGTTTTTTTTTTTACAAGAACCGCATGTTATTCAGTCGCTCAATCAATATTTTTAAGGGAGGGGTAAGGATAGAAAGATGGTGAAAGGACAATGTTGACAGTTATGTAAATAGTCGCTCTCTCTACGCCCCGTTTTCATGAGATTGGGTAGGTGAACAGGAAATCAGACAGACACATGAAAACCTTCAAACATTCATATACTACTCTCTTTTTACACGGCGGATATGTTCCACACAATACCGTGTAAAAAGTATACTCAAATAAAAAATAATGTTGGATAGGTTTTCTTGTATAGAATTCAATTCAGGATATCAAAAAAATTTAATTCATGATTTAATTTTTCAAACATTATTCGCAATCAAACTCAGATAATAGAGGAACCCGTTTACCGTAAGCCTAGCAATGTTAACTCTGATATTTTTTCTTCTCAAAGAGGCGAAACACGTGTCACATTTTGTAACATAAGTGGAATAACAAAAATATCAAATTGAATTAATTTATATTAACATGTGTTCAATTTAATATTGTTTTATTTTTTTACCATTTCCGCTCCCAATGTGGAGCATACGGACTCCTAATGGAGATTATCTCAACATAAGTGTTTCTACGAAAACTGCTTGTTACTCAGTTGCTCAACCTCTCTTTTTCCGAATAGAGTAGGAATAGAAGGATAGGGCTAGGACAGGACTAATGGTTAGCTAATCGATCTCGATACGCCCCGTTCATAGGATGGATGGATGGATGGGAGAAGACATCACATACATCCATGCCTTCGAACAGAAATTCATAAATCGATTGGAAAATCAATTTATAAAATTGTCCGTACTGGGATTCGAACCCGTGACCTCCGTGGCCGAAGCCATCGACGTTGACCACTCGACCAGACAGGCGGCGGTAATTTAATATTTCATTATGTCTTATCTGTTCGAGTTGATTTAGTGTTACATTCAAAATTCTCATCGAGATTATCTCACGTGATTTAAAAATATATCTTGCGCCTTGGCTATTTATTCGCTCGCTCCAAAGCATTTTTTTTTTTTATATGTATTTTTTATTCAAACAATGAATACACATAATAAAAAAACATTTCCTGTTTATCTATATATATTATTTTACTTTTTGTTTATCGATGGGAATAACCTTTTTTTGATTGAAGATTCAAGCCTATCACTTATTACGTCGGTTAGCAATTTTGGCACTGATATGACCAATCTTATATTTTTTCGGTATTCTATTATTTTTTTATATTCCAATGTATTAATTAACTAGCTAATAATTTCAATTTTCCAAACGTTTCCCGCGGCGGGTGAAACTGTTTATTTGTAACTGCTATAATTTTTATACCCAGTAATTTGCTAAATAAATTTCTATTAGCTTAGTATTACAAACTGAATAACAATAATATTGTTGAATGAAATCAATTACTTAAGTTATAGTTTCGTAAAATATTATATTATTTTATAAAACATTTTTATTTTCCACCTTATCGAGAATCCTTTATGGAAAGTGTATTTTTAATTACAAACGTTTTTATCCGATATCTATAATCAAATGATAACTCCTATTCCGTATCCCCAAATGAACACTTACTCTTCAAGCAAATTATGATTTTTGATTAAAACCATGACTTAAAATCAGTCTGTAAAGTTGTAATCCCTCTTTATTGTACTTTACCCGATCCTGAAAATGCAGTAGGGAGAAAGTTAACAAAAAAACCCTAACATATCCTCGTTCCACTGTCGTTTTACGTTTCTGAAAAGTGGCGTTGGGCAACAGAATTAAAATCTTTCCTTCTCAAATAAGTTTAAACATTCTAAAACAATTCTTAAATACGTAATTCCTTGCCCCTTTTCCAAGAAGTCGGCAAAGGGCACGAAAAAATTGGTGCACACTATTTAGTATTTTTTTCATGTAAACATAATATATAAAAAAATAGTTCTTATTCCAAATATTTTTTTGAAGATCAGGACTGGGTTTGACTAGTTGATAAGCTGACCAGTTGATAATAATCGCGATGAGCGGAACCGAACTTTTTTTTTTTTTAAATATAATACCGTTTCGTCAAAAATTAACAGTGAAAACCTTAAAAATAAACCTCGGAGTATTATGTATATTATACATACAGCAACATTAAAATCATCCTTATTTTCGACAGTTACAAAAACACATTTTACTTTATTAAAACAAATTTCGACTTACGTCGAATAAAACTATACCGATCAACAATGATAAAATAAAAGAAAAGGTAAGAAAAATACGATAGGTATTATTTATATTACCTATTGATGCGTCCCCCTACCTGAAAAATACCGCCCCATCTTGCCACCCTACCGATGTTCCTATCACCTGCCCAGCCAAGTGTTCACCATCGTGGGAACGCTTCCCTCATGATGATCAGGGCAGGCGGTATAATAGGATCTTCATCCACCCGTAGAGTTGCCACCCAACCACCAGATTTACCAAAAAAGATAATGATGTACACGTTAATATTGCTTACTACCTTTGGTGTGAGAGAATACAATAAAGAAATCTATATAATTCTTGTTAGGTATATGACATTCAACTTTTACGTTGTTCTCATATTTCCTCATTTTATGCTCAGTTCAATACTTTGTTTATGGTTTACTATTTTAATTGTTTGTAATTATTATTAATTCATTCCAATAGTGGTGTATCAGAATTGTTAATCGTCGCTGGACGGAATAGAATAATTAACTTTTAATGTATGTTATATTATATCTATACAAGAAGTGACAAGGTAGTTAAAAATACATCTAAATTGAATTTTGCATAGGATAAAAAATAAGTTTATTTTTTACATTGAAGTCAGCTCCAATCAGCGGTGAGCTACAAGGGACTCGATTGTTCCAAGAGCTATTCGCGGTGTTCCGAGGAAGGTGTGGAATTTTGTATCAATCTTATACAACACACAGCGTTTATCAAAGTCAACCAATAGTACATTAATTGTTGTATATAAGGCAATGTAATATAAAACAATTAATATTAATAACTGTGCTTTCCTACCTCAGATTTCAAGAGAAAAGAGTTTCAAGATTGACGCAGAAATATATAACACAATTCTTTTATTCAACGTCGTTGATAATTTTATATTTCAGAAAGTTTAGAAAGGTTATGATTTGATCTCTTAATAACTTTAAGACATACATATATATATCTGTGAGCGAAAAGAAAAAATCGTTAAGTTGATCGGTACTTTTCGGAGGAGTCAAATCACATTTATATAAACTCAGCAGTAACATGAAATTTACTAATTCGGCAACGGATTTTAATCCGGATTAAAACGGATCTGATTGGTCATCATACTCCTATACGGATGGATGTTTAAAGCATACATATATTTGAATAATTATTCATTTTTTTAGACTTAACGCCCTTTTCCTTTCGTTTACAGATATTTAGATATATAATACATACATCTTGTTTTCGATCCCACACCCCAGAAGGTAATGGCAACTGTGGATTGCAATACTGGTATTAACGAAACCGGGATCTTGGTATTCGAAGTGTTTTTTCAATACTGAAATATCGGTTTTAAAAATGCAAAAAAACCGGTATTTCGGCATTGAAAAATGATCAAAATCTTTTTTTTAATGTACAGAAACTATCACATATTTTAATAAAATTGTTCAAAATTAATTTAAATACGTAATTAATTTTAATTTGCCAAAAGTTGTGTCAATATTGTCAGGTTCCAACGTTAATGAGGCTTTCATCGATGTATTATTGTTTTAAGAAACCGTAAGTTATTTACAAAAATCACCCGTTTATTGTTATATAGTTTTTAATGACGGTATTTTATATGAAATATCAAAATACTGATTTTGATTTACTCGCACGGTATTGAGATTCAAATTGGTCGTCCTCTTGCTATGATTAAACTTTTCAATAATTCCGGTAGTGATATTTTGAAGAATGTTATTTAATATCAAATACAGAAATACTATTATCGAAATTTTCGTCCGGTATTGCAATCCCGATTGCCAATAAAGAGCAACAAATAAATTTATTCAAAAATTCGAGAACACAGGTATTCGGTATCCATAATAAATACTATTTTTTATCGAAAGTAAATTGATTCGTTAAAAAATATGTATATGTTTACGTTAATATATTTACGACGCCTTGAGACGCCTCTAAGCCCTGTGCAGACTTACACAGTACCAGCAATGTCCCCCTAAAATAAAAACCGGTTACCAAAGATCATTTTTATTGTTTATACTGTTTGCATGTATCCATTCATACCACCCCTCCCACTTCCCACGCCAAAATATTATCTAAACCATTTAAAAATTTAATATTTTCATATCGTTACCATAATGCATTTAATTTTTAAGAAACAGTCATATTTTTTTAAATCCTAAAGAAACACAAAACAATTATCAATTTTACATTGCAATACTGAAGAATTTACACTTAAATATAATATAAATACGCAATACTCATAAAAGAAAATATTTTTTAAAATTCATGGCCACTTATATAGGTATCTATCTCAACAGAAGTTTTTTCTACGAGAACTGTTTTTTTACTCAGTTGTTCAATCTTTATTTTTTTAGATGAGAGTAGTAATAGAAAAGATAGGGCTAGGACAGCACTAGTGGTTGGCTTATCACTTTCGCTACACTCCCTTGTTTTAGGATTGGAATGATGGGATTTAGACATCACAAAAATCTATGCCTTAGAACAGTAGATCTATTGAAAAATGCTGTTCGTACTGGTTGGTATTCCAACCCGTGTGGTCTGGCATGGAAGCCAACGACGTTGACCACTGCGCCATGGACCAGGCAAAGGAATAAAGTAAAGTGTAAAGAATATAGTAGGATCAAAAATTATTGTTCTATTTCTTGAATATTATATTCTACTTTTCTTCCGGCGATAACTTTTATTTATTTATTAAATGTTTAGACCCAATGTTGAATCGAATTTTGTACATTCGTACAAGCTTTGTCACTAATGACCCAGGTTTCGCCTTTCGGCATCTTCATGCGTTCAAGTGCAAGAATGAACTTAAACTGAGGCTTGGTAAATAAGTGTATATATGAGAAATAAATTTATTTACCACTTACTTAAAAGAGATTGATTTTACTTTACCTAAGTTTGGATTCAAGTTTAACTAAAGAATGTATCGTATGCTTTTGGATCTTTTTTTCAGATATGAACTTTTGCCTAATCTAAGCCAAATGTATTGATTGATATTTAAGATACTTACCAAGATTAGGAAATGTTTTATTTGACAAACGATCGACAACATTTTTTTGTAATAATCGTATTATGTGTAGTAATATGGATTCATCAAGAGTCTTGATTCTTCTTGATCTTGATTCAAGACAATAGCACACTTTTTTAGTTCCAGAAGAATTCTACGATAAAATTGATATCTCTTTCGACATCTCGCCATCGTGAGAGCTAATATATCGTAGGTCTACCAATTTTACAACGTTGGCTTCGATAACGGAGGTCACGGGCTCGAATCCCAGTAATGACAGTTTTAATGAATTTATTTTGAATTGATTTATTGATTTCTTTTCAAAGGTATGAATGTATATGATATCTTAAGCCCCCTATCACCCTTCCTATTCTAGAACGATTAGCTAACCGCTAGTCATTTCCTAGTCCTATCCTTCTATCCTAACTCTATTTGAAAGAGAGGTAAAGCAACTAACTAACAAACAGTTCTCGTAGAAGCTAGGGTTGAGATATACTCCATAAGGAGTCTCACATTGGGAGCGGACATGGTAAAAAGAATATGTATTGTAATTATTAATTATAATAATTATTTAGCATATCTTGTTTTACCACCCCATCCATAGAGTACTATGCAAGTATTTGGTACTTTTGACATTGAAATTATTTATCAGACTCAACGTTACACACATAGGTGGTTAATTGTGGAATCTCCCCTTTAATATATGCGCACGTAGAAACCTACTTACAACAATACCTCCACACCGTGATTTCTCGTTCGCACAGAATGAACTTGCTCGCTGAATTCCGACAGAGTGAGAGGGGGACTGTGAGGACTCGTGGATTATTATTATTGTGCACGAAATCAAATCGAAGAGGGTTGAAAAGAATGAAGAAAAGGGAGTCGCCGACACTACTGGTGGGGGGCGACTTCAAAACCCCCCACGATAAAGTTCTTCGGTGAACAGCACCTCATTGTAAGACACCAGGTCAGCTAGTCGGGACACCAGCTCAGTCTGAACCAAGTTCTTCTGTTATTCAAGATAATAAACTTTAAAAAAAAAACTATTTTATTTCAAAGTAACATCAGTTCAAACAAACGGCTGACCATCGGTACAAATTATTAGGTTAGTGTTATTTTGTTAATTTCTTTTATTTTAATATGTTCTTAATTCGAATTTAATTTTGGCATCATCCATCAATGGCGGAAAAATTTAACGAAACCATTGACACGTCTACAATAATTTTAACGTTTTCAAAAAGTTCACTTATTCAATATAATAATATTATTTGTCAAATGTAGGCACAGTTGTGAAAAATAGCCATGTATTTTTTTTCCCAAATAAGCATATTTAAAATGCACGTCGTCTGCATTTCAAAACTCATAGACGTTAATTTTCGATACAAAGAAAACTTTTGCCGCGTAAAATGTTGAGCCTACTAATTAATACCTTTACTATATATAATCTTCAATTTTGAACTTAAATATGTTTTATGATATTTTTATATTTTCAATACTTCTTACTTTAAAAGTGAAACAATATTATTTTCTTCTACTATTGTGCCAAAAATATATAATCATATGTTTATATTTTAAATGATAATTATCATTCGATATTTTGTGTAAAAAACATTTTAAAGCTTGTCCGTTTTTTTTAACATTATCTTGGGAGATTCTTTTGTATTTCTCACAGTAAATTATACAATGACAAAATTAATAATTTACATATTATACGACTAAAAAATATCAAAATTATTTGATATTTGTTGTTCAAATAAAAATAAATTGACTTATTAAGACTTATATTCGAGTGTTAAACAATCGGAACAATTGTATGCTCTAACAACTCTACGACGCTACACCTCTACGAAATCGTAGAGGTGTTGGCAATCTATCAGTGGCGCATCATTAAATCATCAAATATTGTTTTTCTGTAAAATTACCATCACGCATAGCTACAATAATTATTTTTTCTTTGCGTATTTATTAGCAAAATTTATTATTTCGTAATTAAATTTAATGTTTATTGTTTTTAAAATTGAATAGATATGTTTTTGATTTCTGCTAAAAATCTTGGAATTTATGTTTTAAAAGCCAGCAAAATAACAAGGGTCTGAACACCTAGTTTCCAATATCTTATAACCTTATCATTTTAATTATAATTTTAATTAAAAAAATAACTAAACTAACCAAACATTTTTTTGTTGATAGATTTTTGGTAACAACCATTCTAAATGATTATAAATAAATAATATCAAGTATTTATTTGAAGGTTTAATGTTAATTTACTTTCATAGTTTTTAATTAATTAAAAAGAACAAAGGTTCTGTTATATCAGTCAATTGTTGATTATAATATAAGGTATATAATTATCCAAAATAATCCCTTGGAAATATTTTTCTTATCTATATTTCATCTATATTACATCTATATTTCAACATTAATGTTTTTTTAATGCTGTATTTTTTTTAAATCTTTTTGTAGTAAATATAACAACATAATATGAGTTTAATATTATATAACGCCATTCCGTTATTGTGCGTTATGTAACAGTTTCTTTCGACATCCAGGAAATACAATTGAAATTTGTCTTAAATTCTAGTTATAATATTTCTCTAACTTTAATCGTCTTTGTCCATATCATGTAACAGCTTGCATTCGATCGTAGTAAGAAACCCACTTTTCAATCAGAAGTTTAAGGGCTTCATCCTTAACTGGGTTATATTCATATTTTTTAATCTGAAATATATCATAATATTGTTCAGATGTGAGGAAACTGCGGCCGTCGGGTTTCTCGAGGGTGGCCTCTTACTGGATACAAAATTCTCATTTCATAATATCCATTAATTAACAAAATAATGTATTTTAGAATTTTTTATTATTTAAATTGTTTTGAATGCGCTCGTATTTGATTATAAATAAATAAATGCAGCCTTGTGACTTGTGAAATTGTGTATTATGTAGTTTGTTTATGTTGTAATATTTAAAGCAAATAGCTCTCATACTCTCTTATCACACTATTGTTTACTTACCGAGTGAAATTATCGAATTTATCCCGAAGCATGACAGGTTATTGTCTTCCTAAGTACCGTGTTACAGGACTATTTTCTCGCGCGCCACGTGCTGTCAGTGACTGATCTATATTAAACCACAGACAAGAGAGTGGCGAGCGGAATCCGCATCTGTCTATTTTGGAAACGGTAGCCAATATGAGACTTGTTGCGTTTTGTTGCGTTTCGACTCGTGGTATGCAAATAAAACGTCATCCCGATCGTCTCTGTGCTGAGGAATTCCTCGCATTGTGATGGGAACGAACAATGACTACTCCAGACTCCATCAGCGAACCAAGAAGCACATTTCATTGGCGATAAAGTTTTCATGTGCACACGTATCTAGCACATCACCTGAGTATACCAACATAGGTCTCATATAACACGGATACTTAAAAAAACACGTGCATTGCAGATCCGTGTTATTATGATATGTTTTTTTAATAAACAATACTGAAAATACATACATATTTCGTAAAAAAACACATATATAATACAAAGCGTCTAGGTACAAAAAGTGATAATAAAACCATATAGTTGAACATAGATAATCAAAATAAAATTTAAAATATTTCGATCTTGTATTTTTTTATATGCTTTTATTGAGTTTTGGATCATATAAATTTTAACTCATTTAGTGAAAAATTGCGCGTAAAATACGTACATATATCGCTTTTTGTAACTAGACGCCTCATATCAACTAATAAGCCAAACTGATTGATGAGCCATTTTATAATATGTAGTGTGAAAAGTTTAAACTTAATTTCCAACTTGATCATACTTATTTACAATCCTATTTTCGCTTATTTACAATCGACTCCATTTCAAGATAGGTTGTATGTTTTCACCACTTCAATATTTTGAGATTTAACCTTTCAAAAATCAGTAATAAACGATTGCCTACTTTTATCGTGTAAATATTTATATATTTCATGGTAATGAGACATTTTTGCAATAAGCGCTGCTTTAATTCCTGCTTGAATTTTAAACTTCTTTACATTTGGAGGATCATCCAAGATGTTTTAACCTTATGTGTAAAAAAATAATTTGTTTTTTTTAAAACCTCGTTAAACAAATGTCACGGTTCTTGTTACACCATGTTATGAAAATGATCACTGACGTCTATGCCGTCAAATAGAAATCAGTTAATTGATTGATAATCAGCGCATGACAGTGTTAAAACGCCAAATCGAACCCTTATTACCCTTATTAATGTCGCAAAAGTCATAAAGTCATTTTTTTCTTAGAGAGCAGGGATACATAGGATAAAGATAGAACAGTAATAGTTGTTAGCTATTCGCTCTCACTGTCTCCCATTTTTTAGGATTGGAAGTATGGGTGGGAATTTTTAGATATCACAAGCATACATAAAATTGAAAGAAATGAAGATTGAAAAAAAAATTCTTAATGTGATTCGAACCCATAAGGTCCTTTACGGAAGTCACTATCGTTGAACACTGCAGTACGGATTTTTTTACTTACATATGTTCTACAAAAATCTTGAGTACATTTTTGTAATAAAAAAAAAACAAGGGCTCCAATGCGCCTGGGGCCACCCAAGAGCAAAGTTCATCACTGACTCGCACGCATTATTTTAAAAACAATTCAAACATATTGAACTTTTTCCCGTGTCGCGGAGAACAGATAAGCTCGTGTTCGAAGTAATATTATTTGATATACCCTTTGAATTTCATGACCGAAAGAAAATACTCATTGCTTGGGGTAACTGTTTGAGCTGAAACTAGTATGGACACCACAAAGGAAAAAGAACCCCCTGTGTACAAACGCATTTTATTATATTAGAGGGGGTTGGTTTTGCTAATATTATATACGCAGGTGTGCCAGGGTGCGTGGGAAATTTTTCACTGCTCGATGAAGGCGGGTGATGCATTTTTTTCCCTCTTTCACGTGGTACTATTCTAATTACAATATTGCACTTATTAAATTTGTAATTAGAATTTGAATTAGTATGTTAGAGTGAATATTATGATGCATTGTGTATCTCTTCTTAGCCAATATAGCTGAGCAACGTATAACATATAAAAAACTGTAGAACTGAAATACTTAGATATTTTTACCCTATTAAAATGGAGTTCTACCAAGTAAATACCAAATCAATAAATAAACAGATTTAAAAATCATTATGATGTAAAATATGTATAAATTTCAAGTAACACATACAAACATATTACATATGCATAGGATTTTTCAATATTTATCAAATGAGCCTCTGAGAGGAAGAGTGAGCCAAGTGGTATTTTAGGATTTTAAAAAATGAGTTAGAGGCGTTATACTAATCTACATACATGTCATATACTTAAAGTATAGTAAAAGTGAAGGGAGCTTAGTAAATACACACAACAAAAGTGTTATTTCACTTAAATAAAAATATGCAATGCACCAAAACACCAAGTAAAGACGTGATTGTACTGACAAGTTCAATTGAAAAGTTTTTTAATTTTATTACTTGGCTTTCTTCACTTCTCGAAGGCTTAAATGTGACATAACCTTATTGCAACCGTTCTTTATTTCAATAAAAACGGAAAATGGCGCTGGTTAAATAAAATGACGTTAAATGTAGCGATGCTGTTTGGTCATTTATGTATATGTCTTGTTGTTTTCATTGTGCTTTGATACAATTCGATTGGACATAACGCTAGTGAAAGTCAATCAGTCACATCTAGGGATTTCAATACCGAACGAATATACCAATACCGGTATTTAGGTATCTCATATAAAATATTAATACCGGTTTTAACAAGTACGGCCAATTAGAAGTTCAATACCGGGCGAGTAAATTAAAATCAGTATTTCGATATTTCATGTAAAATACCGCCATTGAAAAATATACGTAATTATCACATCTGTTTCAAAATTAAAAGTTGTTTTATTAGTGCCATTAACTATTATTATTGCTTATTATCAGTGGCGGTTCCTGACCTAAAATCTTGGGTGGGCTTGAGAAAAGCATATTTCCACTTCACCTTATACATTAATCTACAAGCAAATTAACAAATACTACGACACTACCGCAATGCATAAATTATTATATAATAAAATCAATGCTAATGTAACTAAGAAATAATAGAATACGGAATCCTTAAATTCGTCTCTTTCAAAGTGAAATAACAAGTACCTACTAAAAGCAGTACAGAACTGTCACACTGAAAGTCAATACCTGTCACTTTCATACAATACAACGATATTGGTTTTGTGTTTCAATGCATAAGTATGCGTAATGGGAAGATTCTGTTAAGCCCCCAACGATCAACAGAAGCTTGACAGATTGAAACACAATCGTTTGTGATTGATGACGTTTCCGTACATCCAAATACAAAAAAAATCTAATCGTGCTTGATTGCGCCCCAGTGTAAAGAAATATTGTCTGTGGTTACGGGCTTGAACGATATAGCCCCTGAGTGGTGTTGCCAGACTGACGTGACGTTGCCTGTTCCCTGTGAAGTATTTATAGGGTTATTGTTTTTTTTATGCCGGCTCAGTTTAAAATTGTAATACAAAACACACTCGAGAATATGATTGTAGGTAGACGTAACATTGTCTTATATTGACAGAGGAAAATTAAAACAAAGATATTATATTCATTTGGGAAAGGTTAGTTACGCTTATAAATGTATTTATTTTGTTCAGCGGCCGAATTGCTGTTCATTTTTATTCAGCCATCTAAAGTTTTGGGTGAAAAATGCAGGTCGGGCTTAGCCCACCTAGCCCAGTACCTAGAACCGCCAATGCTTATTATTACTTTATTACTTATAGTTTTACTAATTATATCTAATTAACCTTTATAATATCTATATATTTAAAATTATTATTTAATCATTCAAATATTTACAAAATTGTTATAAAAAATGTATCTTAACTGCATCATTGAGGAGATATCATCTTTGGTGTGATGACGGGCAATTTTAATAATTTACTTACGGTTGTGCACTGTAAAAAGTGTCATCAATCCTGGAACGTGTCAATA
Organism: Himalopsyche anomala; assembly: GCA_031772345.1. NCBI lineage: Eukaryota > Metazoa > Arthropoda > Insecta > Trichoptera > Rhyacophilidae > Himalopsyche > Himalopsyche anomala. Next base: position 3,585,204 of record CM062844.1, on the reverse strand, counting down.
TTGATACAACTTTTAGGAGATTTGCGAACATGATGTTTTATATACATTCGAAATTCAGTTTTAGGTATTTTTTTCATTTTCAAACCTGGTATTTCGGTATTGGAAAAAAACGATAAATACCGAAATCCCGGATTCGGTAATACCGGTATTGCAATAGCTAGTCACAGCCGACGATGAAGTCGCATGTACAATATTTTGCAGACACCGATCGTCTCACAGCGCGTCGTAAGTCCGAGTACACGAGGGTACATGCCGCTCACTTACCTATCGATGTATTTAAGACCAGTGTGGTGGGCTATGCGCAACCGTCGGCTTGCGTAACTGCGAATGACAACAGAAACCTCGATTCGCACGGAAGATTGGTATACCCTATATGTAAATATAATAAAATCATATTTTTTTCAACAAACAAAAATATATATAATTCTTAAAATTACTCACCATTAAAATATATAGGCATTCCCATGGGTTAATCCTTTTCGCCAGCAATGGCCTTAAACTTAGTGATACATTTATTTCTTATATACACACGATACATTCATTTACTAAGCGTCAGTTTAAGTGCACTTGAACGCCTGAAGATGCCGAAAGGTGAAACTCGGATCGTTAGTGACAAAAATTGTGTGAATGTGCATAATTTGAACGATTAAAATTTGATAAAGATACCCTTACTAAACATTTCTTCCTTCCTTACGTTTCCTATCGGAAGCATACTAGTTTCCAATAAGAAAAAAACGATTTCTTGTGGTTCGTTTCTATGGGAATTCTTTTCAGCTTTGCGTTCAGTTTATCAATTCTAGATCATTTAAGGCAGTGCTTCAATCCTTTTTCATGCTACGGACCCCTAAATTTGAAAACAATACTGCGGACCCCCGATTTTTTTTATTTCACATGTTCATATTTTATCACAAAGAATGTTGAAAGAATGAAAATTTTGAAAGCGAAAAACTTGCCGACCCCAGGTTGGGAAGCACTAATTTAAGGCACGGTTACTCAACCGGGGGCCACAGAAGTAAAAATATAGAGGATCCACAGCACAGTTTTGAGGGGCCGCTAATCCTGGAAGAACTAAAAACACGTCTCGTGTCTCTTCATTTTGATAAATCCGTGAATTCCTAAATAAAATCTGCCAGCGAGCAAAATATTCAAGGAATTAAAAATTATTTTGGAATCTTTCAACTTTTCACTTTGTCTCGAAAAACTACGAGTATGGAGACTACGGAAAAATATGAGACTCAAAAGAGGCCACGGGCCCAAAAAGGTTGAGAATCTATAAGTTACAGAATACGGTTGGAAAAAAACCAGAGTGCACAATACTTTTTCCCCATCTTTTGACTCGTGAGTTTTAAATATTATCAATATTAAAAGAAAATGTTAGGAAAACTTGAGATAAGTTTCTTTTTGGTGGCACTTACCACCAATGCTTTCTGTGACAAGAGGTTAGCTGCGCGGAAATTCCAAAGGCTGCGCGGGCCAATCAAATATTAATTAAATAGTTGCGCGCAAACCCGGAATTAGTGCGCGGGGGCTTTCAAACTGCTGCGCGGCCGCGCGCGCGCAGCTTAGAGGGAAGGTTGCTTGCCACCCCCAGCTACGACGCTGGTTACGACGCGAATTACCGACGGTTGAAAGATTCGCTATAGCTGCTTAGGGTACATACGTATTAAGTCCGATGCAAGAATGAGCTGCGGAGGACAAGAGGAGAGGTAAGTACGAGATAAACTAAACCGGGCACATTGCACTGCAGGCAAAAGCGCCTCCCACGACACAAACTGGTCGAAGTTTAGTGAACAGTTAATTTTTTGTGAGCGAGTGGCGAGGTGCAGGTGCTAGCCGGACGGCAGTTGCCGCGACCGCGTGACCGTCGACAGGTTGTTACGCCGAGCAACAGATTGCTCGATTGCGATTCGCGACCTCACTGTACTCGAAGCTCATATGATAACTAGTGATAACGGGCGACTTTGTAAATATATCCAGGACGATGGACGTTTCTTGGGAGCCGTCCTGCAACGACGGCTCTGTTAACCCAAGACGTGTGCGCAGATATCCATGTGCGTTTTGGCAATTACTGGGGACGTGTTTACATACTCCTCTGGCGCTCACCTGTGCGTTTAAGAGACTGAGAAATTGCCCATCTGAGTGTCATTGAAGCGGATGCAGACGTACGAGAGCGGTTTGCGTAAAACTTACGATTCGCATAACTACTATCGATAAATCTAGACCGATCACTGTCACATACTGAAATAATGACATATTTTCGTTCATTTCGTAAACACAACTGAATTAATAACATTAAAATATAAAAAAGACTCTCATACTATGTATAAATTAAATAACGAAAACGATGCTTTTGAACAAACATATCTAAAGTGTAATAATTAATTCATTAGTATCCTAATTCATTATTATTGTTGTCTATTTCATATTTGTGCGAAAAGTTGCCAGCTGATCTCTCAAAAAAACTTTAGAGTTAAAATAAGGTGCTGTCAGATTGAAAAATTTGCGTGTTGGATAATTTAACGCACCGTCTCAATACCGTTAAACGTCCCTTCTGTGCTAACGAACATAAGTGCCAAAATAAACACCTTTTTGCCATTTTTAAACAATTTGTTTGACTGATAGATTATCGATAAATAAATAATAATACTCAAGTGATTTGTCACCTCAAGACGGCCAATTTAATTGAAATATAAAGATTAAGTTATATATTTACTAAGTGGGTCCTGTTACACGGTGTTTTTGACAGATTCGTCAAATATGATTGTCATTGATTTGTGATTATTTACTACGAGACACATAAATAAAGTCGATGGGAGTGAGGTCGGGGCTTCTCGGAGGGCATTTCATCGATCCTCGCATGCCTGCCCATCAGATTTTTTTGAGAAAGTTGTTGTCCAACCAGTTGGGCGCATTCGCAACAAATTGTTGCGGGGTGAACTCTTGCGGAGACTTCACTTCGTCTGATCATCACTTCGCATGCGACGCAGACGACCTGCTTAGAAAAGAAACCTGCAGGTAACCACACATGATATAACGACGGCTGAGATACATCTTACAACATGCCTATGTGTTTATATTGAAAAATTATAGAACAGCTACTTATTTTTCTAATTAGTTTACCAGTATAATATATCGTTATTCGTTGTGCAATTTTAAACAGTAAACATTCGTAAAATAAAAATATAAATACTGGGAGACACCTTATCATTCATTTCATTTTTATTAGCTATCATTTTTTATTCAAACACTGCTACTGTTATGCGCTGTCCAATCTCCAATAAACAATCTATAATTTAGTTTTGTATAAGTATACATTGATCTATAAATAATACACCTGATTTGATGACGACTTAAAACAAATTACATATAATATAACAGCGCTGTATAATTTCTCCAGATTATATATTATATGACAAGTGAATTAATAACATTCGATATACTATAAATATACATATTCTTTCTCCTTTATAATCTTGCTGATAGCAGTATAGTACAGTTGACCCGTCAACTCTACAGTACGAAGAACAAAACCATACTATATGACAGCGGTCGGAGAACTTTTTTAACCATTAATCCAAATTATTTTTGCGTAAGTTGATATTACCCAATAATTTTGAAAAAGAGACACTATTTTATAGACACGTTTATAAAATAGCACATTAGAAAAATTTCCTTATTACCCCCAAAAATTTCATTTTTACCCCATTTGGGGTAATTTACCCCGGTTCCCCGACCGCTGCTATAGGAGAATAGGATTTATAAACCCTCACAAAAGTAGGGTTAGGTTTTTTAATGTATTTTGTAAAGTGCACGAAATCAAAATATTAAACATTTACATACATATTTTAAATCACTAACTTTTGACTATTTTTATTTTGTTCGTCTACATGTGCTATATTTTTCGTCAAATGAAATCAAGGATCAAACAAACCAAACCCACAAATATTCTTCCAATGCTTGTATGATATTATTATTAAATAAATATTTATCTAAATGCTACTTATAATTAATAAATAAAATCCTAAGATGCGATCATAACGTAGGGGAGAGTACTATTGGGGGCGGTGGCGGATTACCCTATAAGTAAATGAGGCGCGCGCTTGGGACCTCGAAATCTTAAGGACCGCTAAAATAGCTTATATAATATTACTCACATACTTTTTGTTCAGATTTTCATATATTTTTAAAATTTTACATGGAATTTCCGATATTTTTTATGGTATCCGTCAAACAGGGCATCCAAATTTTATTGCGCCTGGGGCCTCCAATGCGCTTAATCCGCCACATTTTGGGGGGTAAATTTACATATTCAAAAACTTGTAAGTATTCAAGAAATATAACGGTGGGTTGAAAAAATTAGATGCATAATATAAAGTGATAATAAAACCATTTAGCAGTCATGTTCCTTCTTCAATTTTCTAGGGTAGACTAAATCCTGATTCAGGACATAAAAGTTTGTCAAATAATTATTCTCTTCATCTAATAGAAGCAAATAAATTAAATATTTTCATTGTTTCTATAATTTTGTAATGTCAAATATTGTTTCTCTAATAAAAAGATTTGCTTAAAAACATCTGCCAAACAAATATGTTTGGTTTATAAACTTCAATGTTTTTTATGTCATTTTGTCGTGTCCAACTTACAATGAAAACTGTGTCGTTATACATATTCTTGTCTCGTTTATTTAAATATAAGTACTCATATATTTTTTTCTCTTTTTTAAAATACTTTAATAAATTCTTCCTTGCAAAACATCCCCGGGAGTTATTGAAATTTAAATAATTTTATATAAAAAACAACATAAAATATACGAAGTATTTTTTAAAACGGTAGCTATTTCGATCTAAATACTTTAACTGTTTTTACTTTATTATAATAGAGCTCTTCTAAGTAAAATCCAATTCAATCAATAGTAGTAAATGTTAAGGGTAGAAAAACAGATAAATAACAACAAAAACAATAGACGTATTTATTTATCATTGAATTAAAAATTTGGTAGTTTATTTTATTGTGGGTAATCGGAATAAAAAATATCCTTATAGAATAATATAACTTCATCGACTATATTCCGTAATATAATAAATGTTATATTTAAATTATTGCGTTTAAACTTTTTGTGAAAGGCTTATAATTTTATATATACCACACTGTTTAAAAGGGTGTTTTGTTTCATTAGTTAAAGAAAATAAACATAGGGTATTTAAAATTCTTGTTAATACTATACGTAAAATACATCAAATTAATTCTTATTTTAAGATAGTAATTGTATACAGAATTTAAAACAATTATCGTTTATGATTAATTTCACACTCAACCGATTATTTTTTCAGATTAGTCATATTTACATATCTTGTCCAATCGTTGTGTCCCGGCTGCTAACTAGTCCTTTTACTGCGTTTAGATATTTGTAATTAAAGATCAAACAATTAAATAAGTTGACTAATTTTATTATCACAACAAAACCCAAAGAAGCCAACGTACGAATATAATATATTATATAAAGTCTTCAGGTTTAGTTAGGCTTGGCTAACTTCAACGGTGGGCTGCCAATACGCTAACCTGATGTTCGCTTAATCTCAGAGTGAGTAAAGGGGAAAATGAACACGTGTGAAGTATGAGAGATAATTGGTCAAAGAATCTGAACATCGTTGAAAGCAATAAATATCAAACACCTCCATTTTTTCAGCATTGTCAGACGTTATACAAAAACGTCTAGATCTCTTTTATTATGCAACCGAAATAGATGTAATTTTAAAGAAATTTCAAAAGGCAGCAAAGTCTAACGTTCATCAAGGTTTAAAACGAGCCTGCCGATGGGGATGCCACTAGAAAGAACAGTTCTTAACAATATTGCTTCGGATGTCGACATACTCCACGTGGAGTTACGACGAATACTATTTTTTATGTACTAGAATGAAAATAGTTGGAGCTTACTCAGTATACTCAGTTACTCAGTAAAATATTTTTTTTTTTCTACTACTTTTGAATATTCAATTATGCAATGCTTTTTTTACATTATAAAAGTAATAAATTCATGTACAATAAATTTTAAAAATATATGTATTAAACTATCTAGAAAAATTGTAGCGAGTTACTGATTTTATCTCGGAATATTGTGTTATTTAAATTTGACAAGGGGCTCGCGCGAGCCTTTTCGAGCCCTCTTCAGCCCAATTCTATGTAGTTTTACTAGTTTTAGTACAATTAGTACTCTGTCTCCGAATCAAGTGCGTAATTATTTTTTTTAATGAAATAAATATTTTGCTTCCTCACTATTATTTTATTCGTGTATATAAAAAGATTGACCTTTTACTTGAATAACGAAACTCCTAATATTGACATTGTTACATATTGCTAAAGGATAATCGTATGGAATTTTTAAGGTTTTAATCCGCTATGATGATTCAGGATCAAACCAATAGTAATAGAGTGCCGTATCCGGCCTGCGAACCAGGTATTGCCAATATATGAACTAAGGTTTTATATATAGCAGAAATTAATATGAAACAGTGAAATTTTAAAACCTGAATAGATTTACGAATTTGGTTTTGCCTATCTGTATCTGCAGGTCGTACAGATCACATATAAACTCGAATCTAATTTTAACTCAACACAAACTTCTTTTGCATACATAAGTGAAATGATTTCAATGCTACGCCAATCTTTATGAAACTATAAAACACACGGAAGTCAATTTATTTTACAACATAATCGTCAAAAATAAATCTTTGAAGTAGTTGATATTACCGAACACTATTTTCATATTACACAAACTATACTGAAAAAAATATATAAATACAAATGTAAATATGTAGTTGCTTTTCATTTTCGCCTGCCCCAGGAATATCGCGATTGTCGCTTTCGTATTAACCAGGGCTGTGGAGTCGCGTGAAAAAAAGGCGACTCCGACTCCAGCTTTAAAATAATTAACGACTCCGAGGATTTTCTTAATAATTTCATTTTAACTTATATATATGTTTACCATCAGATCATCTTTAGTCAGCCAAGCATGAAATGTTAACACTTTTGACTATTTTGTTTAAATACACGTCATTAAATATATTTTTTAAATTATTATTAAAATCGAGCCGCTCATTTGTCAGGACTCCGACTCCGGCCAAAATACCGCGACTCCGACTCCACAGCTCTGGTATTAACAATTAAAACACCCGATAGACAAATATCCATTTTCAATATGCGATGTCAGGTGAATATTATCTGCGAACAGTTTATTTTGGACTAAACCGACTGACATGCGAATACCTACCACTTCAGATTTGCCATCCTAATTGACACTGAAAACTTAATTTCTACGGAGAATACACGACAAAGTTTCAGAATGGTATAATTGTATTCCCTACCGGATCCGTGGTCGAGTGGTTATTGTCGTTGGCTTCGGTCATGGTGATTTTTCAACCAATTTCAGTACCAAGGCATGAAATTCTGTAATTTATAAAAAATCATATCCTAAAACACGAGGCACAGCGAGAGCGGTTAGTCTGCTAACCACTAGCCATGTCCTATACTTACCGTTTCATACTTAGTCTCTTAGAAAATTATAGGTTAAGCAACTAAGTAACGAGAAATTCTCGTAGAAAAACTTATGTATACATTCGTATTCAGTGGCGGATTACCCTATAAGCGAATGAAGCGCGCGTTTGGGGCCTCCGAATCTTAGAGGCCTCAAAAATTACTTATAATATATAACCCATATACTTTTTGTCCAGATTTTTATAAATTTGTATTATTTTACATAGAATTTTCGGATGTTTTTGTTATTCGAAAAACAGGGCCTCCAAATTTAATTACGCCTGTGGCCTCCCATTTGTTTAATCCGCCACTGTTCGTATTTAACTTAAAATATTAAGCTTCATTAGAAGTTCATATGGGAGCGGACATGGTTAAAAAACTTTAAAATTAAAAATTACACACGCTATCTCAACTCATAAAATTATTTATCTTTTTGCTGCAAGAAAGCTTTGGTACTCAAACATTAATTGCGTTAGGCAAGATGTCCTGAATTTTGGCATACAAGCCACCTTGAAATACTCATGCTCCCGACAGATGCGAGAAACTTGCCTTTTTATCAGAGTAAAACTTGAATTTTTAAACCTTACTTGTGGATAACATATTCTAGTGGTGTTAATGTTGCATCAACGTTAAAACACTATCGAAATCCGCTCTGTAGCACAATACAGCCGGTAAAGAAAATGACCCAAGAAATAAATTATTATTCTCGCCAATCGCTGTGACCAAGCTCTATCATCTGAGATTCAAACTCCTTGAAGTAAATTTGAGCAAGAAAGCTTTGAAATTCTAACTAACCTTTGTATCAACAAATTTTATAACCAGATTAATAAGCTGTATTTTTTTTTACACTAAATTCGGTGCAATCTTAAAGTACAATGTGTAGGAATTACTCTCAATACGATAATGAATACGATCGCAATCATATGCCAGCAATAACATATTTATATGTAGATATAATTATATAAATTTATTTAAGTTTACCTCCTCGCGCAAATAAGTTTAATTATATTAATTTAATTAACACGAAGTAAATTATGTAACATTCATCACGAATAAAAAACAGGGCTGTGGTTCAAGTAAAAAACGACTTCGACTCCGATTTTTCTTTTTCAATCATTTCCGTTTAACTTACATACATATATGTATACCATCGGATCATTCTAGTTACTAGAATAATTCTAGTAGATAGTCATCATTTCGCCAATCAATATTATGAATAGGTTAATATATTTTTTTTAATGGGTCGTTAGATTTTTCCCACTCCGATTCCGGACAAAAAAATGGAATGTTTGACCTAAGAATAACTTACTCGTGTCTGAGCAAGTGTTTTCATTTATCTAATACTACACTACTACGATTTATATTAATTTATAAAATGTTGTAGTCATTTTTTCAATGTGGCACAATTTTTCTAATTGTCGTGTTGTCCACTATTGATATCCGTGGCGAGATACTAATTTTGTCTTTTTGTTGTTTCAGATCATTCTTTGCAACTGACTATACAGACATCTTAAAAAGAGAGCCAGAGAAAATAAAATACATAAATAATAATATTGAAATACAAAATACAGACGATATCTGTCCGTGCCATCAAATGCATACGGTTATTATGGCTCAGCTTGAAGATGGACCGGAAGCAGTAATTGATTCGGAAAACCTGATGACTAAAAAATATGAATGCGAAAATTCGTTAACGCAGAAAAGCGCGACCACCGTATTGGGAGCAGTCAAAAATAAAAAGAAGCGGAGAAGATTAAGCAAAGTGGTGGACAAATTGACAGAACACAGGAGAGAATATGTCCACCTCGATAATAACAACGTCAAAGGCAGCGAATCAACGGAGGCCAGCGGGTCAGCAGAGAGTGAGGGAGCCGGTTGCGACTGCGCTTCCTGCGCCTCTCTGCCACCGCTTTCGCTCTTCGGTGACCTCAAAAGAAGCCAATCGGCTCCTCTCACCAGCGACAGCGAGCGGGACGACGATCTTCCTCTAGATCTTTCTGTAAAAGGCTCACTGGAAAAATCCTTTTCGCCACTCCGCATTTTTCCGATGGGTTTCTTCCACTCCAAAACGAATTATCCGGTGCCTGTAATCAAAGGAGACGTCGCTTCGCCGACTACCAAAGAGTCTGTTGCTTCCAGATATAATCTGGCAGTGTCTCCAGTCGTGGAGGAGATGCCAGCAGGCTCTGACGTGGCTTACGTCTGCCCTGTATGTGGACAGATGTTCAGTCTCCACGACCGCCTGGCAAAGCATGTGGCGTCGCGCCATAGAACCGCCGGTGGTGAGAGGGCCGCCCGGGCTTACGTCTGCCGCGTTTGCCTGCGGGCGTTCGCTCGCAGCGATATGCTGACTCGTCACGTCCGCCTTCACACAGGCGCCAAGCCCTACACTTGCACGACTTGTGGACAGGTATTCTCGCGGTCAGACCATCTCTCCACTCACCACAGGACACACACTGGCGAGAAGCCATATAAGTGTCCTCAGTGCCCGTACGCCGCCTGCCGCAGAGACATGATCACTCGCCACATGCGCACTCACGCTCACGTCAGGGACGCCAACCCCTTCTGAATGGTTCGAATCTTTGTTTCTGTCAGTCGCGACCTCTGCTACACCTGTGATTTATGTGCTCAAATTTTATAAGTATTTAATATATAAGTTGACGTTTTAGATTTAGCCTCTCGTAATGGTAATAAATTTGTTGGTACAAAGTATTCATATAAAGTATTTGTTGCGAGTGAAAGTTTCTTTAAAAATATTTATTGATTGTTTATGTTATTATTACCTATGTGCTAGAGGTCTGCACGGGCCAAAATTTTACAAAATAACCCGGTCCGAGCCCGAAAAACTCAGGCCCGACCCGGCCTGGGCCCGAGTCTAATACCGCACTTGTTACCCGAACCCGACCCGAAGCCTGAAACTCCTTATTTTAGCTCGCCGAGGAATTTGAAATCCTCGATTTGCTATACTTTTTCCCAGATTATCTCCGAAATTCCAAAGCCCGGCCCGAGCCCGACTCTCAATTGCGCTTACCCGACCGAGCCCGGCCCACGGGCCGGTTTGGGTAAGAGCCCGCGGGCCAGGCCCGGGCCCGTGCAGACCTCTACTATGTGCGAATAAAGTTAGGCTTGCGAGCGACGTAAAAATAAGCGCGGGCGATGAAAGCCGAACAAAATAGAATACTCCATTTAGATATTATATTATGTTTGCAACAAAAAAAAAAACTGTATGTTCAACCGTTGTTCTATTTGTTTTTGATACTGTTGAGTGATTTGAGCGATTGCCTTTTGCTCGGTGGATGTTATATTTAAAAAAATAATATATTCCTACTTAATTAAGTTGTTAATTTCCTACAATGCGATTGCCTGATTATTGTTTTAAAATAAGATGTTTTCACTGTTGATAATAGGCAGCCGTTTGACTAAATGTAATGTGCCTTTAAAATTAATGTAAAATATATAATTTTTCACTGAAAATCTGTCATTATTCTAATACCTGTGTTTCCATTTCCTCCAATACCCTAGTAATGTTCTAATATTATCGTATAAAATCATTTTCACACATTACCGAATCTCAGAATCACCCCACCCCGTCTGCATGTGTAACGTCTTCTAAAAATACGAACGATCAAGCTCAGGAACTGATAAAAGGAAGTCAAATCCATATTTTTTACAAATTTAAAACTAATCTAATTTCAGTCCAATTCTAATTTCCACTTTGTAAACAAATAAAAAATATTTTGTCAACGCAAGCTTCATTCTCTTCACCCAGGGCCGGCGCCACCATACAGGCGAAATAGGCAACCGCCTAGGGCGCAAACCATTAGAGGGAGCATAAATGGAGTTTTTTTTATACTCTTATAATAATAAATAATAGTATATTTTATTTCAGTTCACGTAGAAAAACTTATTTTGAGATACCTCCATTAAGAGGATATATGCTCCGGATATAAGGAGCGGAAATGGATCTATAAAAAATATTTATAATGATTCCGAATTGTTTTTTCTTTCATTATTTCAAAAAATATGGGACGATTTTTTTTTAAATGGGGCGCGCCAAATAATCTCGCGCTGGCACTGCGGCTTCACCATGCTACCTTCTGTTTTATGTGCTTTGTGACTAAATGGTGAAATATACTGTTCTGTTTATATATTATATAAACTCCTACTTATAATCATTTATTATGTTTTTTTACAATAATAATTCTAACGTAATGTTTTTTTTCATATTTAAAAAATACACCTGCGGGTTGATTCTTCAACAACAAATACATAATATAACATTTGTTAATCGAAAAATATGTAATATTTTTCAAGAAATTAAGATTTAATTATATATACAATAATAAATTAACATTCCTACGGCTTAATCTTTTAGTTTGTAAATCTCCCGATTAATAAAAACACCCTCTAAGCCACAACTATCGTAAAATTAAAATCGTTGTAGAATCGGAAAATCACTGCTACATAAGTATTCAACATTAACCATTTGCTAAATTATTATCTTGCATTATAAAGTTGCGTGAAAAAATTAATTTGAGAAATATACTAAAATAATAAAACTTTATTTTCGGTTTTTAGTTTTTATAATATTTTATAAAGGGCAGTAACTTTAAATTCCACTTATTTAACTTCGAGTATTTTTATTATTAAAGTGGCAAACTTATTGGGAGCATTTCTGAGTGAATTAAATGGTTTCCTGTCCTGATAATCTCAAGTATCCTACAATATCGCATAAGTCATATTGTAACCATTTCTGGACAAAATGTGTAATTATTAGACAGATCGATATACTCTGATGAACTTACATGTATACAATATAATGATATATAGCGACGGATTACGTACAAGGGAAGTCCCAGGCGCAATAAAATTTTGAATTAAAATAAAAATAAATGGACTATGCTATTTTTGAGGCCCCATTTGTAGACATCACATACATCCGTGCCTTCGAACAGAAATCGAAAAATCGATTTAAAAAATGCTGTCCGTACTGGGACTCCAACCGGTGAGGTCCGGCATCGAAGCCAACGACGTTGACCACTGTGTCATAGAAAAGACATATCATTTTTGTTATTATTTATTGTAAATTTTAGCTTTCAGTCATCACCCGGAGTAATTTTAGCGCAGTGAATAAATAAATAAGTCATTTAATAGTTAATTTACAAAGCAAGCGAAAGATGGATTAATTTCTCATTTTCGTATTTGAATGTTGGTTCTGTGACTGCACGTCTTTCCAGATTCTCTTGAATCTGGAAATAATAAATAAACACTTATATTGTTTAGTTTAGGGGGCACTTAACTTAGGTATAGGCAGTGCCGGCACGAGGTTATTTGGCGCCCTAGGCAACTGTTATTGGCGCGCCCCCTTTTTCACAAATCATCCCACTTTTTTTTTAAAAATATTTTTTGTTATAAATATCCATGTCCAATGTGGAGCATATGGCTTCCTAATGGAGGTATCTCAACAGAAGATTTTATACGAGAACTGTTTGTTACTCAGTCACTCAACATCTCTTTTTCAAATCATATATGTAGAATACGATACATAATTACAACGAACAAATACAAACGTCAAAATAAAATACTATATTATTTACTATTATTAGAGTATTAGCTGTAAGCCCGTTGACCTCAACGGGAGGATTTTTGTTGCATTTTTAAGTAGTCAGAAAATTTACTGGCGTAAAAAATAAATTACAAACATATTTATTGAATAAGCCAGAAATTCTAAAAGTAAAAGAAATATATATCGAGGCATATATCGACAGCCCTGCCCTGCAGTATTTAAATTGTATATAATATAATTTTTAGAATAAGTGAAATGCTTAAGTTTGCTCACAAATATATTTCTTACAGCCCTGCAGTATTTAAATTGTAAATTATTGAATTTTTGGAATAATGTTTAAGTTTGCTCACAACCATTTTACGTAGTAGCAGAAATATACCTCCTAAATTACTTAATTTTTGAATAATGTTTGCAAGTTTGCGTCTTTCTTGACGTCATCGAAAGGGACATACAGACGGAAAGACGGACATTATCGATTATTAATATATAGATATAAAAATAATTGTAGTACTCTACTTATGCGCCCTAGACGGTTTCCTATTTCGCCTGTATGGTCGCGCCGGCCCTGGGTATAGGTATAGGTCAGATGGAAAAATTATGTTGTATCATGGATATTCTCTTCATGTGTCAGAATGGTCAAAGATTTAACAAAATTTTGACGTTTGTGGAAGTTGTTTGCGACAAAACGTGAAAGCTTTTTCTATGTACTTAAACTAGGGCAGGGATTGCGAACCTTTTTGGGTCCGCGTGCAAAAAACCCTCAAATATTATATCTCGATTGTGTGGCGTGCCCAAGCAAAAAAAAAATAACAAAATAGAAAAAATAAAGTGATTTTTTTTACAAGCTTTAAGATTCCAATAGTTTCTTAAAAATAAAGCCATAATCAATAAAAATACACATTAGTTATATATCATTAAGATTTTTGCTGTTGAAATTCTTAATATCTGGTTCATAGATCACTTTTAGTGTGTTTACTATCAATACTTGGTGGATACATTATATTAATAAAAACACAATATTCCTTTGTACTTTATTCCACTTTATTTTTAAAAAGGTCATGACCAGTTTCGCTCATTGCGAGCAGTGTCAAATGATAAGAAATATAATTTAACAGTACTATACAAAAATAAATTTAAATAAAAAGGTGTAAACAACAATCGAAATTGAAAATAATTTACAAATTGCAGTATATAATCATATAATAATAATCATTTTTATTGTAAAGGAAAGAATAATATGGTATAAAAAATATTTAGTGATGCAGAGTAGATAAGAAAGTATAACTGGTTGTTTGGTGTATGCCTAATGTGACCAGACGTCCCATTTTCAGGCGGCGTGTCCTGATGTCCCCGAACACAAAATCAAAATACTGGCGATAGTCTAGACTAGTAGATGAAGGCATGGGTGTGCGCACACAGTAAATAATACATTTCAATGTAAATGTTGTATTTTTTTTATATAATTTCACATAATATTTCTAATGACATGAAAAAACATTACTATCTGGTCCATTGTATTGTATGAAAGTGTGAGACACCCGAAAGGTGTTCCGGTTTGGGGAAAAAAATATATGGTCACGTTATGTATGCCCCATTTCAATCATATTGATATTTTAGGTGCCGAAGCTCATCAGTCTGAATCCCAGCTTAAGCAGAGTTTCACAAAAAGATTTTTCAATCAATTTATGGATTTCAGTTCAAAGGCGCGGATATCTAAAATTCCCTCTACTCGTCTTATCCTAAATAACAGGGTAAAACAGGAGCAATTAGCTAACCAACAATTCTAACCCTACTCGCTTTGAAAAAAGAAAGGTTAGGCGAGTAACGAGTAGTTTTTGAAGAAAAAACTTTAACAGTAGTCCATATACTCCACATTGCAAGCAAAAATGTATGAAAGAAAAAAGAAATGATATTAACTCCAGTCCAGGACAACTTCGTTCTTTGCTGAGTGTGAATACAAGAATGATTTATTTGGTTGAAAGAAAGGTTACCAAAATGTGTGCATATTATAATTAAAATATTTTTCTGTTGTTTTATTCAAAACGGTAAACTTCAGTTTGATAGGGGTGGAAATAAAAGTAATGTAGGTGTGTTATGAATAACTATATTTTTATTTATTGCAGCCATCACAAAATTCAATCCAAAATCTTTCAAGGTAATATTTTTTGATACAGGAGTATAAAAGTCAACATAAATATTTTTGAAAATAAAATAATATCATTCACACATTAATTAAATAATTCAATTTAACCACATTGTCGTGGCAAACCTATTACAGAGAAAGCACAGAATTATGAAAGTTTCTTAAATATTGTACAAAGATATATTTAATTTTTATTTTACTATAAAATAGGGATTAACATAATACATAAATGGAATGCTTTATAAACATAATAAAGTATCTATTTTATTTATTATGCAGTTGAATATGTCAGATAAACATGGGATTTATTAAGTTTCAGATATATTTCAGGTATAGTCATTACTTCAAAATAAAAAATTACAGTTTTGAAAGATTTTTTAATCATCATGACTCGCGTATGCTTACAATACAACTGTGCATTATTTTGCACACGTGACAAATTAAAAGAATAATTAGTATTATAAAACATTGATTTTGTTCAACTAAAAAAATAAGTAAGAATATCAATTGAATACTTGAGATTTCCTTTAATCACATAATAGCTATAACTGAAAACAGTGATTAGATAACTAATGCACGAAAAAAAACAGAAATTAATCATGTATAAGAGCTGAATACAATGTTTGTGTCTATATCCATTGAACTGTATCTCTATAAATTGCTGCATCCTGAAGAGAAATGTAGGGACAACAATATCAATACATGCTGTTGTTTGAAAAACACAGCGAGATATAAATACTCCAATTTACACAACAAGCACATGTAAGTTTTGGATTTTTGGTTTTATCTTAGTATTATTGAAATTAATAATTTTACAGAGGTAGATATTAACAAAATCTCATTGGTGATATTATTTCTTTCGACAAAATATATTTTAATTATTATCAGCGATAGGTAAACATGTAATTAAATAAAAAAAAAACTATTCTTCGAAAGGCTAGTGTACTAAAAAGACGTACCGTTTTTACTGTGTAAATTTTGTGAATTGAATATATCAATTTATGACGTTGTGTGTAAGTAAAAACAAAGATTTTTTCTTAAAATATTCATTGTATAATAAATTTTAATGTGTTAAAATTGACTATTTGTACTTGAGGGCTATTACCATACTAACTTTAGATTTTACTTTTTGTTTTCAAGCAAGTAAAAATTATATAAATATGTGTAAAAAATAAACACAATCTGACTGATAAGCTTAAAACATCATGCATAATATACATAGTAAGACAATTTCTACTATGGGAGCTCACATCCTTACAATGTTAAATAAATAATAATATAACATTCTTATGCCATCTAATATTATTCAAGCATATTTATGTATAGCTTATACGGCATGAAATTTTATTTAGAATTATTATAAGCTGTTGCAAAAATTACTACTGAAAATATCAGAAATAAATACAGAAAATTTCAATGAAACCTGTCAAAAACAAATGTGATGTGCGGTGGCGTAACTACTATGACTCGAGAGTATGCCCTGCATGCAGGCCCTTGGGGTAAGAGGACTCGAGAGGATCTCCAATATCGATGTTTATTTAAAATAAAAATGAGAAAAAAAGTGATAAATAAAATCAATTCACAATAATTAAAAATATAAATAGTAGAAGTCGTGTCATGGTTTCTAGCGCTATACAAATATAGCGACACTCATATTCAATATATAAGAGTAATTTTGATAACTTCGTTATTCCACTTGTTGTGTTACAAAATGTGACACGTGTTTCGCCTGTTTGGGAAGCATCTATTACATAACCTGTCAAGACTAAATAAATCTGCTTATGTATAGCAGACAGAAAAACCAATTATTTTTCAGAGTGTGCGAATCATTTGATAGAAAATTATCACAATTTTGATAAAAAAAATAATATTAAAATACTCCATCTAGTAAATAATAAAGGGTTAAGAATGAATAGTTTGGAACATTGGTAAATAATATTTTAAATGATAGGCAGATCACCGTTGTTGAATTTATTTCTATTGTGATTTACCATACCTAATGTAAGTAATTAATTTATAATTAGTATTATAAATTTTTATATCTTACCCCTTCCCTGCATCCATTTAAAAAGGACAAAAACACCGACTTTTGTAATTTATAACTTAAGAATTTTAATCAATTTTCAATTTATTCATAAACCTTGCGATGTTATGTCTGATGAAGCTTCTCAAAGAGGCGAAACCGGGCCACATTTTGTAACACAACAAGTGAAATAACAAAGTTATCAAATTTCATTGTATATATAAAATGAAATTCGACAAAGTTGCCGCAGAATCCATCGGAAATCTTAAGGACACTCGTATTTTTATTATTAAATGAGAAGTGAAATTGATTTTTAAATTAAAAGACGTAAAATCACCAAACAACATTTTGATGAACTCAGTTTAAATAATCAAATAATTTTAAATCATTATTGATAAGATTCTAGTGTAACTAAATGAAAATTTTATTGGAATAGAACAGTCAAAAATTCATTTAGTTTTTTAGAACCTAATAAAATTATTACGATGTCAGATTTTGATATTTCAAATCCGTGTTCAATACTAAGAATCAAAAATATTCGTGTATAAAAGTATTAACCAGCCAGTTGGACAATTAGATTTTAAAATTATTCAATAGCAATATTTAAAACAACAAACATTTTCAGACTTGTTTTAAGTGTATATGATATATTTATTATTTTTCACTTTACCAGTTACTGTCGCTAGTATAAAAGAGACATAAGGCAAATTAATAAAAGATTACAGACTATATTCAATAGGTCAATCTTGACTTGTGGAGCAAACGATGATTTTTATTGAACATGAAGAAGCTCATAAAATGCCTTTAACCCATCCAGTTTGTACGACGCATGAAAACAATGCTATGTTTTGATGTCCATTTATAATAATAAAAGTTTACTGATTTCATTAAAATAACTAAGTTCTTACAAAGATAAGATTGAAGCTTGAAATATAAATACTTATCATCGTTTTGTAAAAAGAATTATTTCTATGTTTTGTTTAAAATGCGGAAGAAAATATATTCAACACTGGTCAGAGCTTTTTGGCATTATCATATATTGCGAAAAAGCACTGGTATATGAATAATAACTTTAAATTAAAAAAAACTGACAAATAGTAAGAATTATTTGGCCCGAATGTTAATAGAAATGTTTTTAAAAACAATTTCTTTTATTTATTTGTTCATATGCATCTCACTCTGCTCTTCGTTATATATGAACGAGTCTAAGTCAAAATCTATTTCAGGTGTATGTCCCTGAAACGTTAAAAGATGTGATTGCAGAATATTGAAAACTTATCAATTTATTAATTTCATTTGGTTTAAAACAAGGGGGGTCTAAGACTTTGTAATTTTTGTATGTGGGTCAATACTAACGACATTTTCTGTGTAAAGAATATGTTTAGACCCTACGTTTCTATACATACACAATAGTTATTTTCGCTGTTAACATGAGGCAGATTTTTAATAACAAATGATTTTGTTGAACCCTGGAGTATTTAAAATCAGTAATAAATATCTAATAGGTTGAATTTAAATTGTATTCATTGGTGCGTAATTGGACAAGGAATTTATTGGATATTAAATGACATCAAGTAATAATAACAAAAAGTACAATCCAAATCGGAAAAATAAAAAGTCACTGATATTGAGTTAAGGTGAGTATAGTTTTCTTTCTTTGACAAATCAAAAAATGAATACACTCTGACATTTGAAGTTTAAACTATACGAGCAATGACTTAACTCCATTCACACTTGTCAGATATAACCAGAAACTATACATGGGAAAAAATTAAGTTAATATCCAACATATTGAAATAATTCATCATTATTTTGTTTATTTCTATAACTATGAACGTAAATATTACTGATCCTTTTGTACAAAAATTGTTCTCACTGGCAAGGTGAAAATTATTTTATGATATTTTATGCATGTTATACCAACTGCAAGAATAATAATTATTATTTATTAAGGAATTTAATCAATATAGGCAATAATGTGCATCTTACTAATATTATATTAAATATGTACATGAATACAGAATGATTGTTTTAAGTTAACACTAGAATATAGAACAGCTATTCACAACATTCAAACCACTGCAACGCACTTGATGATACCTTACGTACAAAAAAAAAATGAATGAGATTCTTTTCCAAAAAAATAAGTATCATGTTACATTTCAATACAAAATATGCTATCCCCTTGATTACTGTTCTTCCAGCCTCAATTTGCTATCCCTACTCTTTTACTTTGAATATCTTGCAACCAGTAATTGTTAAGATTAATAATAACTACTCTGTAGGGATTTTATATTTGTATGTATCAAGCATATATAGAACAGTAATAGTGAACAGTAATTGTTTTAAAACGAAAGTGGTGATCATATAACAAACAGAAGTATATGAGGTATCCAGAAGGAATAATTTAAGTGATAAAATCATTTAAAAATAACATTCCTAGATAAATGGACATTGCTTTATATAGCCCAGTGTTGCCACCATATTCAAGTAAATAAAATGTATATATCCCAATGCAACTCTTACTTATTGCTTTTTATTAATGACACATTTTGGCACTACTTAAAAAAAAGATTATTTAAATATATTATGAATACGGTGTTGCAGAATTTTGCTATTGTTTAATTAGAGTTATAAAAATGAAGACGATGGAGTTTGGTAGAGTTTTTTTTTGTCATAACATCATCAATGAATTGTCATGGTGGTTGAGATGAGCTGCTATAGTATATTGCTGGCAAACTTTAGTTACAAGTAAATACAAGATTGTGCTACTGCTGAAACCTAAACTGTTTAATAATTACTTAGACTCAATAACAACAGGAGTACGGACTTAAACTTTCTTCGTAGACACATTAACAGAAACTCAATCTCAATAGGATTGTGTACAACAATTCAATAACATTACTTTGTTGACCAATACAAATATAAGTACTAATTAAATAAAGAATAATATTAAGTTAAGTACATAGAAAAAATATTTAAACTAAAACCTTTCAATTCAAACCGTCGATTGGCTTATATTTAATAATATTTGAAGTAAATAATAATACTATATTTACGTAGATTAATTGAATTTACTGGGCGACCAATCTGTCCATTTATTTAAATGCAACCTAGCATTGCGCACACAACACATTATTAGTAAAATTAAAATACCAAACATTTTTTTGATGATCTTCCAACAATTTTATGTACGAAAATATAAAAACATTTTTAATTTTGAATAAATACAATACTTAGAGAGATTCGTTTGTTCCTCTGTAAAATTAAAAATAACACTATTAAATATAACAGAAGAGGATATAAAACCCATATACCAGAGCGAGTATACTGGAGAGTTTCAAATAAAATCTATTTCCAGCACTACTTTTATCTGCAAAAAACACAGCCTAGGCGTAAGGCCTCAGTAGTAGTATTTTGTGGGATGACGATTACATGAGAAATATTTTTTTAAAGAGATAAAATTAGCATGTACTACAATTTGAGATCTGATTTTAAATGAGTATACACTCTCCGATGCACTCACGGAAGCAAGATCCACCACCGCTCTACTCCTTGGCAACTCAAGACCCTTGCAATCATGGAGCACATGTTTGATAGCTTTCGTATGCCCTGCAAAACACTACTACTGAGGTCACTATGCTTAAACGTTTGTCTAATTTAAAAATTGAGCCTATCCAGTGTCAAATATTTTAATTGATTGATAATTAAGGAATGAATCAGAACAAAGGTTAAATATTTATTTTCTTGTCAAGTACTTATAGTTGAATTGGTCTATTTCGTGTTTTAAACACTTTGTTGGTATACTGGCAGAAGGGGATAAGTCAAAAAACCATGTCTCAATATGTCCTGAATCTCTATTTATGCATTGTATATATTCCTTATCGTTCCAAACACTTCAGGAAATTTGATAATGATCAACAAATTCGATCCACATATTCAAAAGCATTAAGTTATTTAGAGTTTTTTTTGCCTAAAATAATTTTGAACAGAATTGACTTGCCTTGATCTATGTTATGTTCAAATTATGTAAAAATTTACAGAATATGTGTAAACTTGTTTTTTCAGAAGACAGTGTGTTAAAATCTATCTGCATTCTTAATTCAAAATAGCCGGTTTTTGACTTAACGCCTTCTACCAATATACTGACGAGTAATCGTAACATATTTCACATTTTTAAGCAAAAATACAATGAAGTTAATATAATATGTACAGTTAAAATTATCAATATATTATTTAGAAATTACTAATATAATCTAATATTTAAATGTACAATTTTTTACAGTGACATTTCAAAATATATTTTTTATAACAGACTTAATGGAAGAAAACAACTAATGAAACACTAAGTATTGTTATGTATCGATTAAGACAGTGAGCAACTGATTTTTCATGACTCATCGAGCAAAAAAATGCTGCATTTTTTTTCAACATAGCTACAGAAAGATTTGAAAAAATAGTGAAGCAATGAACATCGCACAAGAAATACAGTTTATTTATATTTTCAATTACAATAGCCATCCTAGCAAAATATATTCATATGAGAATATATAAGACTTCAGATAGTTAAAAGTAAAAAAATATATTTGAGTATTTTTCACATCCACATCAAACTGTGAAATATCGATTGAACTTCAATTCAAATCCGTAAAGCAGAAATTTACAAGTTGACACAAAAAATGCAACTACTAATTCGAATTATTTGCAATTACAATATTATAATGCTTACAATACATAAAAGAGAAAAAAAATAGGAAATACTGTATATTTACTTTTTAATTAGATTTAAAAGGAGTGTCCCGATTTTTATACAGAATAAATTAAATGTTTTTATATTATATAAATGAAATCTTAAAAGCAACTTCCATAATTTCAAATAAAAAAACTTGAAATGAACAAGATAATTTTATTTGACTTTTGTGACATGTCTATGTTGTATGGATAGTTAATAATTTAAATTTAATTATGACACAAATTGAAAAACTACAAAAATTTCAACTTTCCCCAACTATGATTGCTATTCATAATAAATACATATATACTCGACAATATATTAACAATTTACAATATATAATTGTAACTTATGCTATTAAAGTGATATTTTAACAGCACCTTCAATGGAAAGTTTACATTAATTGAGTATTTTTAAAAAGAAATATCCCATTAACTTTTGCACTCATATTAGTTTATTTTCAATATCATTTTACCACAAATTGCTAATCAATACATCAGTCGTTATAAAACAAAAGTACCCTTAACTGTTTTCACTTTATACTTGAACACAACACAATCATCAATAGCAAGCATTGCCTATCAATTGATTCTGAAACCATTATATAATAATAAAAAAAATGAAATCTTTCTGGGATATACATAATAAAATCACAAATCATGCAACTAGTATCGCATAATATAATGCAGCATGAAAAAAAACTAATGTATATATCAATTATCTACATATTGCTTCTCCGGCTGAACAAAAACGCAAGTGCAAATTTTAAAAATTTTGAGTTAACAATGTTAAGTTAAGAAAATAAAATAATACTGAAAATAGGTTAATTTACCCAATGCAATTTTAAAAAAAATTATATGAATTCGATAGCCAAAGAAATTAATTATACCAGAAAAGAATGTTACCATTTGTAAAATTAATAATAGTTCCTAGCGGTACAATGACACTACTGGAAGGTATTTTACTTTGCGATTTCTGAAAAAATTACATTCATCAATTGCGTCATGCTTCTTCTGAAGAATCGATATTATCAAGGAGAAAATTAGTAATATCCTTTCCGGTGACAAGTGATAAGACACAAAGGTATTTTAAAATTATTATCGCAAAAAAAATCTTTTATTGAAGCTACAGAATGATAAGAAATACAGATAAAAAAAATTAAAGCTATTTTGATTAATATTTAATTTTTACAATTTGACTTTGCTGTAAAATCAATTGATATTTTGCTATGGTCAATAACATCACCATAAACTATGTATCAGAAATTTACAATATAAAACTATAGGGACTACTGTAAACGCATTTTTATTTACTTGTAAATCATTACCTGTTTTCATACTGATAATAGATAATTAACATTATCTACATGAGTCCGAAACAAAGAAATATTCAAAGAGTGTGGCAAGGTTTGAAGAAAAGCCATCAATATTTTAATTGATAATACAGTAAAACCCCCATTTTCACTAGTCGGGGTAGTGTAAATGGGGGTGTGAATCTCATACAAAATTAGGGATTTGGTTTTTTTTTGGTGAATAAGATTTCCCTTAGTTTTGCAAAAAAAAAAATATCGACGAAATATTTAGTTACCAAGTGATAAATGCAAAGCGCGCCAAAATCCCACACATAGACAGTCGCCCGCTATACGTGTATAACCTAGCACGTGTTAAATACACAGACACTAGCCAACTGACTGTATGTGCGTCAACATTTGACTGTTTGTGCGGCACAGACGGCCATCTCGTAGTAACGACAATGGAATGCGACAGTGCGATTGGGGGATTTGCGGCGAATATGTCAAGCCAGCACGTAATTCAGGGTAGTGTAATTCGGGGTTCCACTGTACAATTAAATCTAAATTTTAAAAATGTTGGATAAAGAAAATTTTGCTTGCTTCTAGTAAATTATTTTCATTGAATACTTTCTGTCTAAGATACAAATATTTTAACGAGCTTTTATAGAACATCTACAAATAAAATAAATTAATTTGAAATAAGACAAAATAATATTGCTTTGCTATTTGTCGGGTACGTGGAAAACACTGTTGGCTCCAGTCGTGGTGCTCTTGGGGTCGAATCCCAGTAGACAGTTTTTCAATTGATTTATGTATTTCTGATTCAAGACGTTAAAAATGTTAAAAATTCTCTCATCCATCTGTTCCCAAAAACAGGCTGTAGCAATAGCGATCAGCTACATCTGTCACAGACATATTATTCTAAAAAAATGAATTATTATAATCAGATATATCAATAATTTTTTCAGAATCAACGTATATAGCCATAACATAATTCAATAAATTAAGCTCTCCGTTAAATAAAACAGTTATTTGTAATCTGTTTACAAAATAATTAATTGCATGTAAGCTTGAGTGCAAAAGTTGTTTTTTTATTTTCATATCCCTTATAGTATTATTACTACAGCTATGGACTTTTGTTTCATCGATCTTCGTATTTAACAATAGTCTTCAATTCTCAATAGATATCAAATATCAGGAATGCTTAAACTTGTACACCAATATATAATAGCTCTTGTGACACAAATACAGCTCATGCATCGGGAGTATCCATAACAAAAAGACACAGTAAAATAAATGTTAGTTCCTAAAACGAAATATTATATAAATTAAAATAAATGCAGATATAAATTGTTTTGGGAATAATCATTCAATATTGTGTTTATGTCAATGTAACAAGTGTCCTCACATATACTTCTTCTTAGTTATTGCATTAACTAGAACTTTACAAAGTGAGGGTAACAAATTAAAATTGTGCAATTCAATGCAAATGCTTTTTATTTGAAGTGGTATCTAAAACCAAGAAAGAACAGTTACAAGTTATACAGCAGTGAGTGGAAGCTCAGCAAATGACTGGAGAGGTGCTGGGAGTAACGATAGAAAGCTAATTTAAAGACAAATCAGTCCAGATTGACATTACTTACTGTGTGTCGCCATAACACCATAAGTCTTACATTGTTTATTATTTTATTATATTCCTATGAACTGAATAAATTTTATAGAATTTTGTTTGAACAAACAACTTTAACCATGGGAATCCCTTATATGACTTGTTGTTATAAGTGTTGATGGATTGCTAAGGAAGTTTTTAAATCAAGAATGTAAGGTGTTATATATATTGACAAAATAAACAATGATCGATCATTCTACAGGTATAACGCTATGCAATGTTTTTCGAAATGGCAATCCGATTAGAGAGCTACATAAATACGCATAAATTATTATTTTTTAACTCTTATAAATTAAAAATATTAGTAAGATATATAATATAATATGAAGTCTATCATTCATTCCTTCAACAAAGTATTCACTTTTACAAAGCGAGAAAAAAAACCATATGTATACATCTAGAATCTGGCGAATGGTTTTCATCTCGAAAATGGAAGAAAAACATTCGGAAATTACAAAAAACGCAGAATGAAATTGTACAACAATTGAAAAAAAATCAAAAATGTCAGAAAAACTAATCACGCTTCCCGAAAAAAAACAACAATTCAAATACAACTGTATGAATTAATGTCTATTTCATAATTATTAACCAAACTCTAACACGCCAGTGTGTACATTCTTTATTTATTCGACCAGTGTGAAGATACGGCAAGAATGAATAATAAATATATTTTAAACTTTAAATAATGAGTATTTTTACATCTGACATTTAATCAGGAGACTCATTTATTGCAAACGGTCTTATTCTTCCACCATCAACGAGTGGTGTAGGAAGTTCTTCAGATTGCACCTGAATGCGAATTCTGTTGTCCCCTGAAGTAGGCGCACTGCCATTTTGAGAGGATAATGCTAAAGAATTGGGCACTTTACTATAGTGCAGGGAATGATTGGACTCAGAGAGCACTCCATTTGTAGCTATGATTTTTGACTGCTCTTCGGAGTTGTGGTATGTAACGTGGATACGAACTATGTCATCCGAACTGGGCAGTATTGGATGGGCGAACACAGGAGTGACTCGAGGTGTGGACTGTGTGCTCGGCGCTTTCTGAATACTGAGACTGCATCCGCCAGACCTAAGGGCAGATCTACTGTAAGTTCATTGTGCTCTTTATGAATATGCATTGTGTATGTGAAATCATAAATTAAGGTGATTGCTTTTGTATCCGACTCATAATTTAAATTATCTCAGAAAAAAATTACAGCTAAGCAACTTATCATTTATTTTTCTCCTAATTCTTCTTGCCGAAAGCAGCTTTCTTCCTGATGACGGCACTATATTCAATAGAGTAAATTCAATGAAAAATAAATAAGTTGTAAAAATATACCGAACGTAAATTTAGACGAATCCACTTACTCAATTGAGGCAGAGTCCGAGACGATGCTGTGAGTGTCGAGTGAATTCCCAAACACAGGTGAACGATTGCTCGAGAAATTTGAGAGATCTGCTGTTGAGGTGACGGACGTCAGAGCCAAAGATCTCCTTGAACCACCTAACACTGATTCTAAAACAGATCCACACTCTTCAACTTTGCTGCCTGTTTGTAGAAAAGAAAACAAAACTGAACTCAAATCATGAAACCATTCTACTTCGGACCATTTTTTACGAGGAAGGATTTATTAATTATAGTTTTTTATAATGCCTGATATCTAACAAATTTAATATAGATCAAAAATGATGTATAATATCGAGTATTACTATAGTCAATATTATATTAAATAAGTCCATTTGGTGTTGATATAATGTAATTTTATTCAATAATACTTGACATAAAAGTAGAATAGTTTCAGTTTTCATATGAAATGGAAAAATGGAATATTTATAATTACCTGAAACTGTATCGCTCTGCGAGGCTGGCTGCTCTTCAACTTCTAATGCAGCTCTCTCACTCCTGAAAAAGTATGTAGTTCGTTCAGTCAAATAAACACTTGTAGTACAGGTAAAATTGAACTATTGGGAGATCTATATATTAGAATAAGAAACATTCAATCGTCTAAATGTCTTAAGAAACAGATCTTCAGTTCCTTTTAAATCATTCACCATTGAAAATGATTTGTGAAAAAACTTTGTAGCAATAGATCTGACATATAGTTTTTAGCAGAGAGCATTACTTATATTATAAATAACAAATTCAGAGATAACTTATTAAAAAAAAATTGCAAAGAATTTGGAATATTAGAGGATTAAATCAAGTAGATTTAATCAAACAAAAGTCACTAGAATTTTACATCATCTGGATGGGTAAAATGTATTGAAAAACTTATGTATTGAAAAACTGTTGATGTTTTAAGTTAAAATCGTATCTTAAAAGATAACTTTTTGAGAGAGTGACAAATTGTATTTGAATCTATTTATGTACATAAGAAGAAAACTTGATTCAATAAATTTATTTATACCTTAAAACGACATTTGCCCGTGCTTGTTTCTCAGTCTCTGAGAAGTGTTCCGCCCTTCTGCCAATCTTTGCAGTAATATCAGGTTCTACAAAATATCCGAGTGGCCTTCTGGGCAGTTCATGTGCTGGTGCGGGACCTGGATGATCCAATTTTGCCTTTCTCAATTCCTTCATATTAGTTTCGAGATTAGTAATAGTAACATCATCGGCAAATCCAAAATCTTTTAACAGCTGTACCTGAAAATAGTTGAATATGTTTTATTAAAAATAATCACATAACTTCATTGTTTTTATGTGGTAAATACAATGGATTTTTAATTATATGCCTGACCCAAAGTGACTTAAATACAATGTTATTAATAAGATACAAATTCAAAAATATTCTATAATGAACACTGCACATGAAGTAGAAGGCACAAGTCTGTTTGCAAAGACGATTTTCTCAAAATCATGACACATGAACACATTATAACATTTAAATGTTACTTTGAAACAAAAACACTATTGGAACATAAATTCGCAACAGATGTCACTGTATATAAATGTTACAACAGATTTTACAGGAGCTCGGCTCTACCAGCCCCAGAATTTGATGTATAGATATCAATCAAATTTACAGGACAATAAAAATTCAAGTATATATATTTTATAACTGAAGGAATCGACTTTCTAACCTGTATGAATTGCACTATTTGATCCATATCATTTAAGCGCATGATAGTTTTCTTATGCATTCTCAGTATTGTAAATGCCATGGCTGTCATCACAGGTTCTCCGAGGAATAAGTATATATCCCATACCCGTAGAC
Organism: Himalopsyche anomala; assembly: GCA_031772345.1. NCBI lineage: Eukaryota > Metazoa > Arthropoda > Insecta > Trichoptera > Rhyacophilidae > Himalopsyche > Himalopsyche anomala. Next base: position 3,557,050 of record CM062844.1, on the reverse strand, counting down.
ATAAACTGAATGGCACTCTCTCGACAAAACATACAAAAAACCATTTCAGAGAATAAAGAATTGCGTCCAATCCATACTGATCAAAGTGTCTCTTCAATTTGGGCAAAAACTTGCTCAATATCTTATCGTGGTGTTCCAGAAATCTGGTTAGCTTTGGGAAGCCTTCGATATACAATCCGTGCATGGCATATTTACTATCTTTCAATAACACAGAAAGGGCCCAAAATGCTTCTTCTTCATCCATATACATGAGTAATACACCTGCCAGTCCAGACATTCCTTGGCAATACCCAACTTCCATATTGTACATGCCATACGCACAGAGAACATTAAATAATGATTTTTGTTTCAGGGAATATCGTTGCCTATAATTTATGTGTTCCCGGAATTGTCGATTTACGTCTGAATCTATTTGTCTGACATCCGTAGACCATTGACGGGCCAATTTGAGCATTTCTTGATATTTACCTATGTTCTCATTTTTTATCCTATTTATATTGAGTAATTTATGCCAAACACGACTTCTTAGTGAATTTGGAATGCCTTTAAATATTCTACGCCTTAATTTTTCATTTGTAGACCCAAATTCGTTTGAATTTTCATCAATATTTTTACTTTTGGCCATGAGTTTATCTGCATTATCCCACATTATAAGCATCTTGACCCATTTTTTCGTTCTTTGCATCTCTATTGGCAGGGACCGAGCTTCGTTGGAATCAGCAACCTTTGGCAGGCGTTCATCATGTATAAACCCATATCTGAAATAAAATGAATATTTTATACAACCATACACACCCTAATATACAAGATATAGATTCCTAATGAAGCATAACAACATAAGTTGCTTTTACACAAGCTAACAAGTCAGTTACTCAATCTGTCGCTTTTGACATGGTAAGAATAGAATTATCTAGGAAAAGACCATACCATTTATAACTAAAAATAATTATCAAACGACCATATACAAAATAAACTAGAATATGTTGTATTACTGGTTAACTAATATGTAGAAAAGTCCAACAAGAGAAATTACAATTTATCAAAAGAGAATTGTTTGTTGCAATGGTCATATTCATATAAAAAATATTATCAATAAGTACTATGAGTCAAATAATGATAAATAATATGAAATAAATGCCACACTTTTTTAGTTATACATGACGGTTGCAAGATTTTTTTATCATAAGAACCATCCAATTTAAAAACAAAATGACTGTTTTGAAAGCTGAGCACTTCCTTACTTAATGGTTTAGGAATAGACCCCTAAAAACATATGAAGAAGAATTTATTATACTATTATCTGTAAAATTATACAAGGAAATGACTCCTTCGATGATTGGATTAAAATACTCCGTTGAAATGTCCAAGATGAAATCTTGTCTCAAGTTATTTAAAAATATACCCACATTACCAGAATTCACAATGTCTTTTTCCAAAACACCATGCTTCTTATGAGTACAAATTTAGATTCTTTTGTTACCAAACAATACGATTCAACGAATAAGTAGAAGATAGGATGTATCCATTTTTATACTATTATTCTTAGACGCTTTATCTCGGTATGATGGTATTTATCAGAAAATTTTAATTGGGTCAATGTAGTAGTAATTTGCAATTCAAAAAACTGTAATTAAAAGGTCCACACATTCATTTATAAAATCATTGCCATTGTTTAAGCTAAATTACTTATATTTTTATGTGTTCATAAGAAACTGCTAATTTTATAAAACTCATTAAAATCAGTTAACTTCTTGTTAAATTGATCCAATATTATTTTTTTCTTATGATATAATCTTCGTAATCATAAGAATCTTTTCTTTTACCAAATTCAACATTCACTGTTATCTTTTTAAATTCACAATTGACCAAATTTTGCTTCCCGATCAAACAGTTGGTAACCCAGCCATGGAGTAGGGTAATAAGTGTCATTAAACATCTGTGAGAAAAAGGTTATAAGTCTTAAATCGGTACTTTTCAGAGTCAAAACAAGATTTGCATTTATATGAACATGTTATTTAATAAATCAGTAACATTGATTTAACTGGTCGTCATTCTGCTTTACAAATATATTATAAATTTTATAGTAATAATGAGGGCATATTCAACACATTCTTCTATTTTTAGACTTAACACTCTCATGGTTTTGTGAGTGAAGGGTTTGAGTCCCTGAATAGACACTTTGATACATCAAATTATGAGTTGACATCATATATAACTTACTGTAAAAACTTAACACAGTTTTTTAGGTAAAATATTTAACTATTAAAGCTCTAATAGAAAAAATATTGAAAAATTTATCAAGGGGATTGCAATGGAGACAAGGCGAGAAAAGTAGATTACTTCCTTACTATTTTTGAGGAAATATGCAAGGAATATCTGTTTCAAAATTGAATAGTAGTATGGAAAATGTGAGGTCTATTTTCTAACTATTTACCTTTACATTGTACCTGTTATTGTACATTAAATTTGTTTTTCTTCCCATATGTATGCTGTGACATTAATGTATCTAAAAGATTACTCATTGTGCTAGAATAATCACTAACCTGATTTAAAAATATACATTTGGTGGTTTGCTGGTAGTGTTGTTTTTAAAAACAATCTATTTTGAAGTTGAAGTTTTTAATTTATATATGAAAAATTGACCAGCCAACACACCTGGTGGCTTAGTTTCTAATAGTTATGGAATCTAAATAACTGTACCGAGTTCATTAGAGTGAACATACAATATCAATAGCCAACCCTCCATAAGTATGTCAACTCCTTAAGAGAGAAAGCAAGAAAGCAACATTTATTTATTTTGTAATTTCAGCTAACGATATAATATCGTTATATAAATATCATTAAAAAAAAAAAAAAAAAATTGTTCATTTAAAATACATATTTATTTCATAAAATATCAACAAAAAAACAGCTGATTCCAGTTAAAAGCAAACAAAATATTGTGTATATCAACTACTAATAAAATTATGGCAAGCATATATATATATTTATTTATTTATCGTAGCAGGTGGCTGGTGACAGCTGATAAGGAAAAAAAATACATAAATAAGAATGATGAGTCTAACCTGTCAGTAGTATGATAAATTTCATATCCAGGGTCTTCCCATGGGGATATGTCGGATACATCTTCTCGTCCTTTTTCATATCGACTAAAAATATTCTCCCTCTCTTCGAAAGACCGGTCCAAGAGAGCCTCTTCATTCATAATATTTGCTGAGATATCAGCGACTTCGACCTATCTTCGCGCTCAGGTTGTTTGACAATTTGAACTGCAACAACATATTAGCACAATACATTAGACACAGTATACATATTCACCAACTTAACAACCAGTATAATTACAATGTGACATAAACAAGTGACTGTTTTCGACAGAGAAAAAACAAGTATCCGCAAAAGCACGCCCACAGTTCACGCATTAACAATGTGACATTTCTCAAATATAACAGTAACTATACAACAAGACATAAATTGACACGCTTCACTTGAATAACATATGTTTTAAAATAGTTAGATAAAAGCAAGATCTCGGAGGTTTCATACATTTAAAAATGATAAATGACATTAACAGCGCCTACGCCAAGCCGACCCTCAGTGGGTTACGAATTTTGACTGATTGAGTGTTACCAGTCTTCATAAATAACCTCATAAATAAATAATTTGGACTGCCAGACTTCAAGAAAAAGCTTTCCCAATAAATAAATATAAACTATTTGTTTTCTGTATTATTTGTAGAAATAAAACACAAAAAACTGACTTTAAATCAAAACAAAACTTTTTATTATCGCGAAAAAAACTGTCAATTTTTAAATTTTGATTTCAATATATTTTTTAAAAATAAGCTTGTTAGTTGTTTTTATTTACACCCTTAGCTTCCTGTTATATATACTTCAAATGATACGATTCATTTATTTACAGAAAATCAAACCTGAATATAGTAAGTTAACTGCATTAGACTTATAAAAAATAATTAAATTTATTAGCGCATAACGCAAAGCTTTTTTCAAAATTTACGAGTAATAACATTATTGATACGAATCAAATAATAATTGTAACTGTACAATCAAATATTACATTTATATAATCATTTTTTTTATGCCCAAACCGAATAATAAAAAAATGGCATATTTTTTTATTGCAACATTAACTATATAGCAATAAAAAACTACAATATTATAATATGTTTGAATTTTATAAAAAAAAAAACCCTTTTTCAATTCTGTAAAATATTTTTTTTCAGCCCCCAAAACTTTAGAAACATATTAGTAATGGAATTAGTATGAAATTTTGTACCGGTACCGGCTGTATTAACATGAGTAAATATTATTGACCATATTATATTGGCAGGTCTTAAACTTCAATTGGTAGCACGGTAGTTGTACCACCATAACAAACTTCGGACGATATTAGACGGGGTAATGTTATGTATTTTCTTGTCAAGTGGTTTTGATTGAACATCCAAATATAAAAATGTCTTCCAATGAAAATTTGCTGTCAAACATTCAAGCAAAATTTTCTATTGATGAGAAGGTCGTTTGTTACATTACTGACGCGATGCTGGTCTGTCCTGAGTGGACACGAAAAGAACGAATTTTGGTTGTAGTGAATTGCGGCGACGAAAAAGCAGTGTTTATTCTTCTGTCGGCATGCTATCCTCCGATGTCATTTTCTGATCTATCTATAGAAAGAGTATTTCCGATAGATTCGGATTTTTTGTGTGAAATCGATGATAACAAAAATGCAACGGAAACGTTGCTCTGCTTGTCAATAATATCGCGTAAATCTAAATTTGTTTTCGAAGTGAAACCTGGAAAACCTTCAAGTATATTTGTCGACCAACTCTTTCGCGGTATTGAATCGGTTGCAAAGTTGCCCGTCCCTGATCCTTTTGTCTGGTTACAAAAGTACACAGGCTCTCAGAGGAAAACAAGTGAATACACGGCTATCGCCGAAATCGACAGCCCCGATATAGTTGTTCCCCGACAAAGTATCGCCCAAGGAACTGCTCCAATAGCAGCGAGAGAAAGTATAATAAAATGGCAAATGCAAATGAAAGAAGTGGATTATGTTGATACCCAACTGTTTCAAATATATACCGGAACCTGGAATGTAAATGGACAAGCCCCTACGATATCCTTACAAGACTGGCTCGCCAAAGAATCTGAGCCTCCAGACGTCTATGCTATCGGTTTCCAAGAACTGGATCTATCGAAGGAAACATTTCTCTTTGATTTTACTCCTAAAGAAACTGAATGGTATGAAGCTGTAAAGGCGGGTATTGATAAACGTGTACAATATCAAAAAGTAGAACTTGTGAGGCTTGTTGGTATGATGCTAATTGTTCTAGTTCAAGAAAAACACTGGGAATTTGTTCGCAACATAGCGTCAGACACAGTTGGTACTGGCATAATGGGTAAGATGGGAAATAAAGGTGGAGTTTCCATTCGATTTGAACTTCATAACACATCATTTTGTTTTGTCAACTCTCATCTTGCCGCCCATGTTGAAGAATTTGAAAGGCGCAATCAAGATTATCATGATATATGCAATAGGACAGAGTTTACTAATTCCCGTCCAGCCAAGGGGATAAAAAATCATGATCAAATATTCTGGCTGGGAGATCTCAATTACAGAATTACTGAAATGGATCATTACACTGTAAAACAGTACTTGGACTCCAATAGTTATCTACCTGTCCTTGCGGCTGATCAATTGAAAAAGCAACACACTTTACAAAATGTTTTCAAGGGATATACTGAAGGCTTAATAACATTTCAACCTACTTATAAATATGACCCAGGTACTGATAACTGGGATTCCAGCGAAAAAACAAGGGCGCCTGCTTGGTGTGATCGTATATTCTGGAAAGGAGACGGCATTGAACAAATATCCTACAAAAGTCATCCCCAGCTCAATATAAGCGATCACAAACCGGTTAGTGCATTATTTAATTCCAATGTCAATGTCGTCGATAAGAAAAAGCAACGCAAGGTCTATGAAGAAGTTATAAAAAAATTAGACAAATTAGAAAATGAATTTCTTCCACATGTCACAGTTGACCCTACAGAAATAGAATTTAACACAGTGAGATACTTAGAACCTCAAGTCCAAGAAGTGTGTATCGCCAATACTGGACAAGTACCTGTACAGTTTGAATTCATTAAAAAATTGGAAGAATCAAGTCACTGTAAGGATTGGTTGAATATTGAGCCATCCATAAAATGCATTCGTCCAGGAGAAAAATGTGATGTCAAACTTGAAGTATTTGTTAATAAAAAATCAGCCTTCAAAATAAACTCGGGAGAAGACAAACTTTATGACATCCTTGTTCTTCATTTGGAGGGTGGAAAAGACATTTTTATCACGGTCAACGGAACATATGAGAGAAGTTGTTTTGGAAGCTCGATTGAAGCATTAGTTCACATCAAAGTACCGGTAAGAGAAATTCCTGTTGGTAAATTAATGGAGCTGGAAAATAACAGACACCAAAGTCTCTACTGTAGTAATGATTGGTATTCCGTACCTAAAGAAATTTGGTTCCTCGTTGACCACATTTATAGACATGGCTTGAAACAACCAAATCTCTTTGAACAGCCTGGACTCCATTCAGAATTTTTACTTATTCGAAATTGGTTGGATAGCGGTTCTACTACACCTCTTCCGGGAAGTGTTCACTCGATAGCAGAAGCTCTACTTCGGCTCCTTGAAAGCACCGCAGAACCTATTATACCATATAACCATCACTCCGTTTGTCTGAGTGCTTCAGCTAATTATTTCCAATGCAAACAAATAATTATGCAGCTTCCTGAGCAGAGAAAAAATGTATTCCTCTACCTTTGCGCATTTCTGCAAGAAGTTTTACATTACAGTACTGAAAATGGAGTTGATTCCAAGACATTGGCTTCGCTGTTTGGATCCATATTTCTACGGGACCCTCCTAACATTCAATCCCATAACAAAACCAGAACGGCATATGATCGCAAGAAGGCCAATTTTGTCCATCACTTTCTCGTCAATGACCAAAGTGATTTTATTTTAGGACGCTAACTTTTAATAACATAATCAATGTACCTTTGTTTTATATAACTAAGTCTTATGTCATAAAATTTAATATAAATGTATTAGGTCATCCCATAAATAATGCAGTTTTTCAATTACATGAACTAAAGGTTGAAAGGGGAGGGGACATATAACCTACATCAACTTTTTCTAGCAGTTGTTTGTAAATATGCCTTATTCTTAGTCCAAGTTTTGACGAGTGCAGTTTGTATTTAAAAAAAAAAATTTCAACATTATAATGGAAATGGCAAAGGAGCACAATTGCTATATTTTGCTTTATGAGTTCATTAAAGCTTACAACCCAACGGAAAGTAAAGGAATAATCTGTAGATCCCCAGTGGAAAAAACCCCTATTAACTATTTAGGAACTCGCTAAGAAGCTTGGATTTGTTCATTTATCCATTCATCGACATTGTGTGCTATCGAAGTCAGTAAATTAATTCTATGAGTTCCACACGGACTTTCTAGATCTAACCATGCCCATAAAATGAATATGTGCCCTTCTTTGCTGTCACGTTTTAGAAATGAACCCACCATATTCGCTGGGCATTGCTTAATTTGATTATCATTTATTCCGCAGTTTCAAAATCATTTGAATGAAAAAATATGAATTTTTATGAACAAGGCAGAACAGTGCAAGGGCTGTATTTTTCTTTCCGGAAAAGTAAATTTTGAGTGGTATCTTGAAAGTCTACCAGAAAGATGGAAGAGCGTTGTAGAAAATAACTGAGTGAAAAGTGTTCTGTTAATCATAATTTTATAAAATTATTGATTATAAAAAAAACCTTAATATTTATGGGATGACCTAACCTGCAGGATTAAGGCTTTTCGGAAGATCCAGCCATTTTAAGCGTCTCTCCATAACCACTAACGTGACGGGGTGCTGTCTTGTACGTTCCCTTATCTCCGAATTCCTCACTAAATCAAACCACCTCAATTCCATTATCCAACGCAAGCATCTGTTCTTGGAGCTTTTCGTCAGGTGTCATGATTCGCTACCGTTAAGCAGTACTGGCAGAATGCAAAATAATCTCGGCACGTGTGGGCCTACGGTCTGAAATAATGGACACTCGGGGGAGGTCCATTAATGTATCTTCTTTGGTTGTCGGTTTAGCACTTTGCAGAAATGATCCTTCCAAATATTTTTAACGCTTTCTGCGTTAGGCTATAGTTCCATCAGGCCTGCGAATCGGCCCGGTTGTTTCTTGGTGACATTTCTGCGGGCCGCTACCTCAGCTGTCTCAATTTGCGGATCCGAGAATCGGCGCTTGTCAAGTCGCGAAGATTTCTTGACAACCTTGTCTTTGTCCTGTCATAATAATTCATTAATTAATCGTCATAGTAAATTATTACCTTGATTTAAATTGTAGAAAGTATTACATGCATTGTCCGTACGTAGTGATGTAGGGGTAACTTGAATTGAGGGACTATGTATATTATTTTTCCAAATATACTTATTTTTTGTTGCAACTTTCATTGTTAAACTATTTTATTACCGCTTCACTGCCTCAGCCCTCAATTAAGGACACCCCCGATCGAATTGAAAGCATTAGTCATAGTAAATTATGTTATAATATAGGTTTTTTTCCATGGCATTCATGAGATAGATTTATCATTGTGAGATTATAATACGCTATCGTTAGGGTTATTTCATACCTCTACTAATCATTCCTCTTTCACTTATGATGGATAAAAGAATAGACTTCAGAGAAATCAGGACATATCTATAAAGTCTGTATTTTATTACTGAAACATTTTATATGTACTTGCGAAATATACGTTTTTTCTTTGTGACTGATTCAGCATTGATCCATTGTGCTATAGACAATTCCGAAAATATTTTATTACTACTTAATACCTGTTATTCCATTATCCACCTCACTAATTACATTTATTTTTGATGCCATAATTAAATTATTGTATATAACATGTTTGATTTTTCTCAAGATGGTTAATGAGATAAATCACCAAATGAAAGCAATAACGGCTCTTACTTAATAAAGTTTCTCGTTTTAAGCATACACACCACCTAATAGCGCAGGAAAGCGCCGCTAATGTGGAATTATGATAGCAGCTTTTCATGTGCGTTATTTATTGTTTCAATTTAAATTATCGTTTCCAATAGGGTAGTGAATTGTATTTTTTTTTTAACATAAATAAATCTAAAGAAACTGTTAAACTAAAGGCAGCTAAGTTATCAAAAGATTATGCATTAATCTACTTTTTTCTGTCATGTTAATATGAGTTGAAAGAAATCAACTCTAAATTGCATATTAAAATTTCTGCATATTGACTTTTAGAAATTAATTGTCTATAGTTTGTTTCAGACAAAATTGAAGACGTTATTCCAAAAACTGGTTATGTCATTGAAATAATTTTTTTAATGAAAGAGACCGAGAGTGAAATAATCAATGTGGGATTTTTAAATTCCGTAGCGAGACATGATTAGTTTTTCTAAATATAAAGCATATAGTTCTATAGCTTACTCAATTGACTAACAGGTTGCATTCATAACTCATTTCTCGATCTGAACCAGTTTTTGGAAAAATGGCTTTAATTGCTCTATTATAAGTTATCTTTAATTAGAAAATTATTTCCATGTAACACGATTTTTGCTAAGCCTAAATCTCATGTACCGTCAAAAACCTTTTTTAAAACTTTTCTACTATTACTTTTTTTAGTAAAAAGGTAAAATTTTAAATCCTATATAGCTAAGAGTCGACACCTGTTTTTTGGATAATTTTTAACTGCTTTACACCATGACTACTTAAGAGGTTTAAAATTATCATTTTTATAGTAACCATTTTCAAATACGTATACCAAAAATTACATTTTGTCCTACATTTTCTGAGTGATATTTGAAGTAGAAATATGAATTATCAATTTACACATTAAAAAAGATATTCAATACTTGATGATACTAAAAATATGACAATTAGCCAACTTTCAGCTATCGTGACATAATTATTCATATATTTAGTGAAACATTCAGCTTATTAGATAAATATACCATTACGTGTTAAAAAGCATGTTTTGAAAATAAGTAGAGAATTATTCTTTCGATGATTTCGGCGGTAACTTTGTGGAAGTTCATTTTAATATAAACTTTAAAATAACTTTGATTATTCCACGTATTGTGTAACTAACTGTGACACGTGTTTCTTACTATCTTCAGACTTACTATCGCAAATTTTGCTTAAGTAATGAAGCAAGATTGATTCTAAAATTTACTTTTAACCCTTACCTTTTAAGGAAAGCAAAGAGAGGGGTGATTGAATCGAAATTATTCAATTGCTTGCATCGTTGCAGCATAATTAACATCACTGAAAATCTTAAAATATATTATGTAAACTTTGAGAATAATTTTATTCTGCTGATTCCTGATTTTATATTATGATTAAGTTCTATTAATTCAATATTACTTATTTTAAATATGTGTAACAATGCCACATATTAAAGATTGTAAAGACATTTTTAGTGAATTAAAAGCACTATAATTTTCGTCAATACAATGAAGATAACAAAATACTTCTGTCGCTTAATATTGTTTTATATGAAAAACCCTTATTGAAGTCCCAAAATATATATTTATTTGCTAGGAGTTATTTCCACTTGTCTAATGAAACCAAAAAAGCTTTGCTTGTTTTGATACTAAAATGATGCGTATTGCGCTTGGATTTTTTAATAATATAACTTTTGAAGGTCGAATAGAAGTTGTTAATTTGTAATTTTAATATGGAATTATATCGACCACTTTGTTGATTGGATAGAGTTTGATATATTTAATTTAAAAATTATTATTATTATTAATACCATGAGTAATTCATATAATATTAAATTTGATAACTTTTATATTTCACTGATTGTCGTACTAATTGTGACACGTGTTATGCTTCACTAACCCATTTTTGCCCAGTGTACCAATATTGGAACATTTAGTATTTTTACTTCCACTCCATTATGCATGACACAATAAAAGTTGAGATTGAATCAGTCTACAAAAATGGGTTAAGAAGCATCTTTAGAATAACTATTGCAACATTTCTTAACTTATAAATAACAAAATGTATTTAAGATTTCGACTGAAGGTGTTGGGTGTAATTTCAATATTAAATTTGAATAATTAAAATTCAACAAAATGGATGTTGTGGGGTTTCTTTCTCCTGGGCGTAGGGACAGGGTCAGATACAAACAATGAAACAAGTGTGCTTTTTGTCCCCGCACTCAAACTTTCATTAAGCATTTTTACTTGCGGACAATCAACCAGATGCGGACACCGGGAGTCGAGCTCTTTCCGTAGTGGAGTAAATTTCATCAGTGCAAGCGAGCCCAGCACACATGTGGAGGGCTTCAATATTCAGTGATGTTTTTCTTGTCATACGAATGACATGCAAATACGTACTGTTTCTTAAAAATTAACTTATAAGAATAATGTTAGACATAAGTTAAGAATTAGAGAATGGAATAAAAAAGTTATCAAATTTAATATTCTAATTAAAATAAATTTCCACAAAGTTACTGCTGGATCTATGATAAATATGAGTTATTAATTTGAGAATGTCCTTGTATGTTTAGAATTTTTTTATATGTGCTACAATCTATACCTACAGTTGATAAAATATGTTATGAAATGCTCATGGCTAAACTATTGCTCAAAACATTCAATGCTTGTAACATCACTTAATAACTTTTATTTCTTGAACATCAATAAATAGTTAGTTATTCAGGTTACAAAGAGTTAGAAATATATTTTTATAAAATGAAATTACCTGCAACCAATCATATGCTTACCAAAGAAAATAAGCAGTGTAATACAATAAAAAAAAACATGTATTTTAAATAAACATTGATATATCAATCAGAACAAGTATATCCATAAAAAATGGATGTTTTACGATTTACTCAGTACCAGAGTGGCAGAAAATATTAAGTCCCAATGGTATTTTTTACTGTAAATAACTGAAAACCTTATTTTTCTTCCTGTGTAAGCAGTTAATGAAAATTTATATGAATATTGTACGATGAATAAGTTTACATGATAGATACAAGTTCAATTGTTTTAAAATTGACATTTTCAGCTTTATCTACACGTATCTATGTGTGGCCTACTAATACGATTGAATTTTTATGTATAGAATATATATTTAAAGAATGTTGAAGATTAATAATAATTATGTATTAATTTATACAGGTGGAAAGAGATCTTATGTGATTCATTCCAATGTAAAATACCATTGACAGGAAAAGTATGCCTGAAAGTAATATTATCTTATTTTTGCATCCATATTTTTATTGTTTGCAAAACCTTAACAGTACAAGATATATTTTGCATTTCAATGTTATTTGTATTCACTTTCATTGCAAACATAAGTCACATTGTTCTAATTATGGTTTTTTTTTTATATCGATAGAATAAACAGCTTGTCAAGACTATCACCATTTTAATATTGACTTACTTAACTAAATTAAAAGATCAATATCAAATATATTTTTTTTGTAAACAACTTACTTTATAATATTACAAACCAAGTATTAGATTACATAAAAAATGTAATAATTTATCCATTTATATTTAAATCATCTTAACACGTTCAGTGCTGTAAACTCTAATTATCTCGCCCTCAGCACTTTTTTAATATTCGAATATAATCATATCGACTGTGGATAGGAAAAAGGAAGTAACCCACACATATAAAATTTTACAGAAGGCGCAAAAAACATGTTTTGATGATTTTGGGCCATGTGCAAATTATGAATTATACACAACCTTGAAGTGCACGGAGACTTCTAAACTGGTGTTTAATTGACCTAACCTAATATTAATTAAAGAAATTGTCTAGGTTAAACCTTTATTTCAGTCTTTTTTCTGGGTTTTAACTTTTTACAAGGTCATCTTTTTCAAACTTAAAAGCTAAATTTAGATACCAATTCGGCATTTTCAGTTTCCATCCTTTTGATAGAACGTGTGTCAAGTTGTATACATTGTGATTATTAGAAAAAGCTGTTTTAGAAAAACTGAGAGTTACATCCTTTTTCCTTTCCACAGTCGATATGGAGGTCTTAAAGTCAAACAACACTAAACTTTTCAGGAGAGCCAAAAAACACCATTTATTATTTTGCAATTTTACAAAGTAAATGTTAATTGGAACCCTTATGTTCATATTTTACAATTTATTGTGTACTGCAGGGTTTCCCAAACTTTTTCTGTAATGGAACACTTTGCCAATCCGGAAATTTTAATGGAACACTGCTTACTTTTTAGATCAGATAGTTCATAATAGTATAAATTATTATTTTTAAACAGTGGTGTCGAGTTTTTTCTTGCACTTCAACTTCATTGAAACATAAAAAAGAAATCTTGCTTTGCATAACTAGGTTTTATAAAACGGAAGCAAAATAATATTTACTTGTTTTTGTGACACATTTGGGGATTCTTCTGACAAACTCGCAAAGAAAGAATTTATTGACATTCATATCAGAATCACTGATAAAGTCAATCAGATTTTCAAAATCACTTATGCTGAATTAAGCATGCTGGTTTTGCTATCACCGAAAATGGGTTCCGATCCAAGGAATCATAATTGCTGGTTTTCGGAAAATATTGAAAAATAGTGGTTTTTAAGTTATGTGGGTGTTCGCGGAACATAGTTTGGTAAACTCTGGTGTACTGTATGTTTATGTTGCTTATGGTGGTGCAAATTTTTTTTGGTATTATCTTAAAAAAAGATTGACATCATGTTGCCGAAAATGAAAAGTAAAATAATCAACCAAACACTGAAAAAAACTTTTTTGAAGATAACGTTGTTTGACTTTAAGCCCTCGTAATAATATATATGATTAATGTACATATATTTTATTTATAAAAACATTTACTGGCCATTAATCTGTATTTGCAGTGAATGAATGATAGAAGAAATATAACTGGTGTAGTCATTATAACATTGTTATTTTGAAAACTCGAAAAATCTCCGATCAATTAAAAAAACAATTCTTTTGGGGTGAAAACTATTTGAATGTGTAAATACCAAATCTGTTATCCAGGAATCTAAAGTCATAGCAAAATAAACTAGAGCCAGTTTGAAACCTCTGCTTTGAAAGAAATATGTACTTTAACAGCTTAACGACCGCTGGACGCGTATTTAAGTCTTTGAAAACCAATGGCCGGCGAACGCATATATGCGTCCTACGTCATACAATCCAGTATATTAAAAAGTATCTGGAAGCTAGAAAATTAAATTTGGTAAAGATATCTCAATTGGTTTACAAATTATAGTGAATTTAGTAAAATTACAATTTTTCGCAAAATTGCTCGGCCGCCAGGTGAAATTCTATAAAAAAAACGTGCGGTCGTTAGGCTGTTAATGTGAAATAAATATGCTCCCTTTCTCTTCTACACATAATATTTCAATCAATTATTTTTTTCCACGATTTAATACCTAAAAAAAATAGTATTCAATAATTTTTAAGCTCTGTTCAACTCGATTGGTTTCTTATTACAGTTAAGTACAACATCATTATCATCCTAGTTCAATTGGCAGTGAATGTGTTATATGATCTCAATTTTTTTTTTTTCACATGCATCTTCAAATAATATGTGAAAAATATTTTCTATTTTCACTTTATATTAGCAGCGGTCGGTGAACTTTAAAACCTCACAGATTTCACCTTGAAGATTTTTAAAAAGTATATATGTAAACAAAGTTATCAAAGAACACATAAAATGCACCTAGTTCATAAAATGAAACCATTGATTGCAATCAAATTATTAATGCTCAATTAATATTACAAAACTGTAAAAACAGAAAAATTAATGATGGTTCTACATTTCTCTGCAGACCACCACTTTGCCGACTGCTAATGTAAATCATAACCGACTAAGCTGCATCACTTTGTATGATTTCCACAAACGAGATATTTCATCAAATTTTTCGTGATCAACACGTCAGAGACGAGTTTTCTCTCTATAACTAATAAAATTAATAATTGCAAATTATAGCCAGTGTGCTAGGTATAAATATTTTTTTCTACAGCAGCCAAAAGACTAATAATATATTTTAAAAATTTATGATGCCTTATAAAAAAATCATTCTGACCAACATTAATCAAATCTGTAGTTCCAAAATTTACAAGTCTAACAATTATAAAAATGGTTCATGGGCATTTATCTAACTATTACATGTAATCAGTGGTGGATTACCCTATAAGCAAATGAGGCGCGCGCTTGGGGCTTCAAAAATAGCTTATATAACATCCATGCACTTTTTATTCAGATTTTTATATATTTGACTTGGAATTTTCTGACATTTTCATGTTATCTGTAAAACAGGGCCTCCAAATTTTATTG
This sequence comes from Himalopsyche anomala, assembly GCA_031772345.1. NCBI lineage: Eukaryota > Metazoa > Arthropoda > Insecta > Trichoptera > Rhyacophilidae > Himalopsyche > Himalopsyche anomala. Next base: position 3,541,647 of record CM062844.1, on the reverse strand, counting down.
CGCCTGAAGCCTTGCATGTGCTTAATCCGCCATTGCATGTAATTCATGATACTACTCGAATACCTAAATATTAACACGGTACAAAATTGATAGATTACTCACTGTATAAAAGCAGAGTCAAAATATTATTCATAATTAGTCACTGTGCTGACAGAAGAATTTGTTAAAAAAACCAAATTTATAAAAATATTAATTCTTTGTCTGGGTAACTTAATGGTTAGTGAATTTATTGTATCAGTTTGGCAACAACGGCAATTATTATTAATCCACATTTAAAGGTATACAACTGTCCCTGCCTATCTATTCCTTACTTTATTTGTATCAAATCAGCATAAAACGTAAAAAGTTGAAGTTCAATTTTTTTCATTTGTTTTTAAGTCAGCTGTTAATTTATTTACAAACTTCTGCTACTGCAGTGACGATGTAAAGGCTCATTAGCTTATTCCAAAAATTCTGAAATCCTGCCTAACCATCATTAATGTGATTTTGCAGGCAATATAAACTGATAAATGTTGATATAAAATATGTATTTTAAAAGCAAACACCACCTGATTAACTGCTAACAAAACTAGTATTTACAACAAAAAATGGTTCTATTTTTTATCAATTCATTATAATTATCTATTTACTATCCAGGATTATTAGATTATTTGAAACTTATGTTTGCTTAAATCGGTATTTTTATAATTGTTTGATACTTATGATTTGTTTATGACACTTAATTCACATGAATGAAGCAGTTACTATCTATAAATAAAACACTTGATATTTTAATGTTTTTTATTCAATTTTATAACCCACTATGGCATTTTATAATGTTTCTGAGATTGAGTTCTATTAATCATGTCTAATGGCTTCCTTTGTAACCATTTTTATCCATTTAGGCGAAATTTGACAGTAATCAATCAAACGAATGGATAAAATTGAGATATTTCATGTAGAATCCAACAATATTGAACACAGGAACACAACTAGCAGAAGACTTTACACTTAGTGTAAGTTAACAAGAATATTTCCCACCGTCGCCATCTTATTCACGACCACAAAGTTTCTCATGATCAAACCAAAGGAATTGAATTAGTCAAAAAAATAATACAGGTAACCCTCATTCATCACGATCTTGGTAAAATTGTTATGATATCCTGATTGAATTTTAGTATTTTTATAATGGAACGGGACTCCTGGAAACAAATGCCAAAACCTATATTTACTTCAACTGAGAGATGGCTTTAGGGCTTAAAGTAGCCAATGATCGTCTAACTCGGCAGAAATACATCTGGAAAAGTGAAATAAATATTTTTAAATACTTGTCGGGAAATGATGGAAGGTTACTCTAAAAAATATTTTCCAGTTATAATTTACAAAAAAAAACCACAAGGAACTGATGAATGCCATGTTGAATTGATGGAAATCAATTATATGAATTTTATCAGAAGACTGCCTTATCTTTCTATCCTTACTATCTCCAAAAGAGAAATTGACTGAATAATGATCATTTCTCCCAGAACAACTTCTAATGAGATAATAAAAAATACAACGGTTATTTTTCTCAAATTAATGGATTTAAAACAATTTTAGAAAATTAGTCCTATTTTTGATAACTTCATAAAGCATTTTATACCACATTCAATTGTAGTCATTTATAGTAACTTAATAGTTTTATGTCTCAAGTTAAATTAATATTATAAATCAAATAATTATCATGGAACCTTCGAAAATATTTCACAGAATGTGGGTCGTCAGTTGTGCGTTGCCGGCACAAGATACCATTTTTAGTGTGATGCAGATCTTCCGCTTGTATTTTCAGTATTATGATTGGCGTTACCAAACAAAAAGTAATTATCGCTTGCATACTTTTTAAGCATGAAAGAAATGCATGTACACTAGAGGTCTGCACCGGCCCGGGCAGGTAGGCGCAATTGAGATTCGGGCCCGGGTAAGGAATTTATTTCTTCAGAAAAATGTTTCAGACTATGTTCGTGTTATAAGTCAGCCATGATAATTTTAATTATTACCAGTTCTATAGAGAATCGTAAATTTTTAGTTGGTTTTTTTTGGGCTAAACAGTATAAATCTGGGCATTGGGTCCGGTTTGTGTAACAAGTGTGGTAATAGACTCGGGCCTGAGTCTTTCGAGCTCGGACCGGGTAATTTCGTAAAATTTCGGCCCGTGCAGACCTCTAATGTACACCCTATCATTAGGAACATATGTATTACATTTGGGAAAATTCCATCTCTATCCAATTCGCCATCAGTTCTCTAGAAATTTCCGCCGACGCCGCTAGACGAGTGTCTCTATTTTTGTATAAATTGCATTTCTTATCAAATAATGCACTGCGTTAATAATTCTTTCTGTGTTCACATTTGTCTTAACGAGCTGTATGTTAGCTTATTGTGCCATACTTTTCTGCTCGCTAACTCGCACAGAAATCATTCAAAGGCTGATCTTCGCATTTGTGTTTCAAATCAGAATCACTGATTTAGATTTTCATCATCACTTGCGCTTACACCTACTGGTATAGCTTTCACGGAAAATAGATTACGAACCCAAGAGTCTAACTAGCTTTCAGAAAATATTACAGAAGAGTATTCAATTTATGACGGTGTCTGCGGAACACCTATTCAGGTCCCGGGGAGCATAATTAGGGAAACCCTGCTCTAGGTAGTGATGATGTCAAGGATGGCAGCCCGCTCTCAAAGCTATTTGTGGTATTCCAGGAAAGGAGCGGATTTTTCTATTACTCTTATACAATTATACGCAAGAACTATTAACCCTCCAGAGACGAGAGCTTTTTTCCGATAAAAAAAATATTTTTTAAGCCATATTGAAGTCACGGATAACTTTTATTCCTATCCAAAATTTAAAAAAAAAAAAACGCAAAGTCGTTGTATAGAAACCCCGCATGACTATATGGTCATGCTCATTCTTTTATTACCGTGTAATATTGAGTACGGATAGTAGTAAGGACAAAAGTGACCGTATGGGCTCGCAAACATTCGGGGTTGAAATATAGCTAAACAAGAATTTTTTTTAAATATTTACAATTTGACCTCTTTAGATCAACATAATTTCAATACAAATATATTAGCAAAATAACTGTAAATAATTTGATGTTTTTATAAAAAAAATAACTAACAGTTTCAAAAAGTAAATTTAAAAAAACGGAAATTCAAAAAATTGCATGTGCTTTTGGAGGCCATTTCTGTCCCCACGGCTGATGACTAACTGTAGTCTGTACCCTTCTTAACCAAGTATGACCGAAAGCAACGATATTCAGGTAGAAAAAGGATGAATAGTGGGATCAATAGACAACGGTGTATACTGTGACCATATATATGGTCACGCTCGTCCTTGGAGGGTTAAAGCTATCGAATGTTACTACATATAGTTCTATCCATGATATACTTATATTATGTAACAATATCCCATGTACCGTAATTAAATTAATATCAATAGCTGAAAAATGTATTAACCTACACTATATTCCAAGAGTGAAGAATTCCAAGATTGATACAAAACAGATTCTATTATTTTCGCACCAATTCCGTGTTTCAACTGTTATAGATTAATTTATATGTCAGGAACACCAATTGCACATCATTGCAATCTTAAATTTCATTATAATGTTTATTAATTATATTATATAACATATATCTGAGAATATTGTTTTCCTTAATTTAACCTTCGAAATCCTATGGGGGAGAAAATTATTTTTATTTCGACCGTACCAATAATATCTAGCTGATATTTACTGTAATCTTTAATGATACCTCAATAAATGCAATGTAAATATAACACAAATTTGCCTGGGGTCACTATACCTCGTTGCTCCTTGATCCTATTTTCGACGTTTTGGTATTTAAGTGTTAACAAGGTGCTCTGCAGCCTAAGCTAAATTTAGGCAAAGAAATATTTTAAGGACTTGATAAAGTTCAATAAAATCTCAACATTTTTCTTTCCTGCTCTATTGCAAATCGTTTCTTACACCAGTTCAAACCGCGGCTACAGACATCAACGCTTGTACACATCACATTTTTTACCCTACAAATCCATATATTTATGCCTCTCTTATACTTTTGCCATCCTATTTTCTTGACAACTTGGCTCTTCTTACTTGAAAATCTGCCGACCCCCGTCTTAGACGAACGCGATGTACACACTGCAAATCCTTGTTTACCGGTGTCTACAAACACATTGCACTCACCTTTGTGCGAGTGCTTTGTGTTCACACTCAGAGTGCGAGAACGTATCCACTAAAAATTATAACAGAGCCACTAGTTTGTGAAAACAGTGCATACTTATCATCAGACGCCTTATTTAGCAAAGAAACAAATTTAACAGTTGCCTTGTGGATTAAGAGAAGGCCTTTGATAGTGCGCACTGACCTTTCCTATTGGACATATTATTAAAACTAGCTGTAAGCCCGTTGACCTCAACGGGGGGATTTTCGTTGCATTTTTAAGTGGTCAGAAAATTTACTGGCGTGAAAAATAAATTACAAACCTATTTATTGAATAAGCCAGAAATTCTAAAATTAAAAGAAATATACCTCGGGGCATATATCGACAGCATTGCCCTGCAGTATTTAAATTGTATGTAATATAATTGTTAGAATATTTGAAATGTTTAAGTTTTCTAACAAATATTTTTCATAGTAGCATAAATTGACCTCGGGGCATATATCGACAGCCCTGCAGTATTTAAATTGTATATAATATAATTTTTAGAATAATTGAAATTTTCAAGTATGCTAACAAATATATTTCGTAGAAGAAGAAAAAAGACTGAGGACATTTTACGAACATAGTGAAAAGTCACTTTTAAGGTGTTCACTGTCAATACTTGGTGGAATGGCATTATAATAAAAATAATAAAAGATTTTTAGTACTTTTTCCACTTATATTTATTTGATCAGGACCGGTTTCGCTCCTCACAAGTATTATTGTATGTTATAGGTGTTAAGCATTTTAATTTTGTATAATTATAATGTAATTTGTAAATCCTTTTAATTGTTAGTAATTGCTTACACCTTTTTATTTCAATTTAACTTGTATAAATAGCACTGTTTAATTTATTTTCCTTATCAGTTGATAATGCTCGTGAGGAGCGAAACCGGCCCTGATCAAATAAATATAAGTGGAAAAGTACTGAAAATCTTTTATTATTTTTATTATAGTGAAAAGTGATTATTTTATCGACTATTAATATATATATTGTACAGAAGCCCTATCAAGATTATTCTTCAAGCAAGGGCAGTGAATACTATATTAGAATCAATATATTATAAAATGGTTTGGTATGTTAACCAATGTCAGACAGGGCTGGTCTAGCTCTAGTCCTCTTCTTCATAATAAATTCAGAGCAAGTCAATTCAACCTGACCAAGGTTGTGGCCGTTGTCTGAGACTTGAAACTATGTGACATCGAGTATGCTGATGATGCTGTCACATTTGACAAATTTGTTGAGGGTAATTAGGAGACGATGGACAGGTTGTAGAACAACTCGTATTGCATTGGGGGTACATATCACGGAAGATGACAATGCAAGTTAAGAGCTCACGATCCGATCAGGAATAGCTGCAGCAACCTTCCACTCAATGCGACAAATCTAGGACAAGAAGTTGTACTCAGTCACAGACAAATGCTACCACTTCAACGCATGCATCTTGACACTGCTGCTGTAGTTTTCCTTTGAGATTCGAAAATAGATGCTTGCGGTGAATACAAGTGGCACAGTGATATGAATTCAGAGATAAAAGAATCAGAGGTACCACAAGATGGCCATATAATGCAAGTATCATAAGCCATATAATGCAAATGCCATATAATCAATTAGGAGTGAACGTGTAAAGTGAAAAAACATTCTAAATGAAGTGGAGTATGATTGCGACCACAAGCAGAATATGGAACCTAATGCCTCTTTTACAACTATTATGCGGCCAAGCATTCTTTGGCCAGTTATTACTTTATAACAATTTTAGACAAGTAAGTTTCTATAATACATATTAGTTTTAATAGCGACTCAGTTCATTATTACATAAGATTCGTTTGATTCAACAACATTCCAACATGAACAGTCGTAGTAAAATAAAAAAAAGCTTCTAAGAAATGTCAAATTATCCCTACGATGATAGAGCTACTGCAAAATACATTGAAGACCAAAAGAAGTCAACTAAATAAAATAAATAACAGATGTTTCATAATGTGTCGTCAATGAATTCTCCGCTCAACATTCATCAAACGCCTATCCTGGCACACCCAATATGTGGTCAAGGGTATGCTACAGATGGTATGGGAATCTTGGCCAAAGAAATAGAAACGGTTTCCTTTCACTTATCAGATTGCTAGGCAAAATACTGTGGGTTTTCAGATTGTATTATATTCGGCAATGTTCACTACATCAGTCGCGTACTCATTTGGACTAAAAGAGGCATAAGTAATCAGCGAGAGTTGCTCAAATGTGTCATGAAATTTTTGCATTAGTAATACAGTGGAAGTAAATAGATAAGCAATTTGTCAAATGCCTGTAAAGATGTTACTTAAGAACTGATAATCACTGTTTAGTATAAAAATATTCATACAAACAACTTCGTTAAAGAGAGAACAGTTAACTCGATGGCTGCCAGACAAGATATCTCATAAAATTTGTCGTGCTTAACACTTATCTCGTCAATAACTAATTAAATTAATAGTTGCAAATTATAGCTGGCGTGCAAAGTAATTACTATTAATTATCTACGGCAGCTAAAAGGTTAATGTAAAAGAACTTATTTCTCAAAAATCAAAATAATTTTGAACAAATTAGCATCTAAGGCTTGTATTTACGTAGCCAACTCTGAGATTGGAATATTGCACCTATCTCATCTCTCATCTGAATATATCACCTGCGCTGAGATCTCCATTCCTGGAGGTACCGCAGTTGTGGTGATCTCTGCACATTTAAATTATGAAAGCTCAACAGACCACATAGTACGACTGTTAGACTCGGTTCTTGGCTCTCTCACGGGCAGACATGTCATCATCGGAGCTGATGCCAAAGCACGGTCCCCTTTATGGGCCCCTATAAACCACGCAACTAGCGACAGTTCCGTCCTTGAAGAGTTTATATCACATCATAGCCTGATTGTTGTTAACAATCCTGATAGCCCACCCACTTTTATGAATTCAATGGGAAAATCTCACATTGACATTACACTGGCTATAGAGGCAACGTGTTTTCAAGTCAGTGGCTGGCGAGTTCATGAAGATGCTTCTATCAGTGATCACCGACTTATAAAATTTGAGCTGCGACAGAATCTTGGAATAGTCGTCCCAAACATTTCTTCACCAGTTATATTAAAAAGGTTTCGAACGCGACATGATAAATGGGAAGAATTTGATAACGCGCTGATCAAAAAGCTTGACCGTGCAGCTAGGAATCCCGTATCGGACCTGCGGTTGGCTGCTTCATGGCTAACGGGAGATATAATTAATGCAGCAGAGCGCACTATAAGCCGCTGTAAGCCGAGAAATCAGACGCAATCTCCCTGGTGGACCCAGGCCGTCTCTGATTTGAGGGCACTCTTCAAAAGAGCTATGAGGTCACTTCAAAATGCTCGCCGGACTGCAAAGCCACCCGCCATCATTGAACTACTGGAAGCTAGGCATCGATCAGCTCGATGCAAATATCGAAAAGCGATATTTAAAGCTAAATCAGACCATTGGCGAACTTTGGTCTCTTCCTTGGGGGGCTGGAATCCTTGGGGTCCTCTGTATCGGGCAATAAAGAGTAATTGCAGACCAAATAAAAATATTTGTGGCATTGAACGACCTCATGGAAATGGTTTTACCAGCACCCAATCAGAAAGAACAGAAGTGCTGCTGAATGCGCTTATTCCACAGGACAATCCATTGTTAGATGATGAACGCCTCAGAAAAGCCCGCTCCTTGGCTACTTTTCCACTTCACACTGCTCACTCACCACTGCCTTCTGAGCAAGAAATCAGTAAAATTATTCTCTCATTAAAATGTAACAAAGCTCCGGGTCCGGACTGTATCGATAATACTCTTGTCAGACGATCCTGGGTTCTTGCCGCTCCAGAAATAACAAAAATATTGTGTCAATGCTTCACTAGCGGCATATTTCCCGATTGTTGGAAAACAGGGACACTTATAGTCATTCCAAAATCTGGTAGCTGGTCTCCATCAGACCCTAAAGCTTATCGGCCCCTTACGCTTCTGCCGGCTCTTGGGAAAGTGTTGGAACGGCTCATGTGCTCTAGGATAGAAGCTCATCTGGCTGAAATAGCACCACTATCTAATAACCAATTTGGTTTCAGACCAGACAAGAATACTGAAGATGCAATTTCCACAGTACTTTCCACTTCGGAATCCTCCCCTAGCAAATATGTTTTGGATATTGCCGGAGCGTTCGACAATGCTTCTTGGCCACTTATATTGCACAAACTTAGACTGAGAAAAATACCTAGAAATGTCTATACCCTGATCCAAAGCTACTTCAATGGCAGATCGATTCTATATGAAAATGGACAACAGATTGTAAAACGAAACACCTCAATGGGCTGTCCACCAGGGGCGTATATTCAAGGTGTGCAAGTCGTGCGCCGCTCGCCCATCAAGAAGACGATCATGAAGCGATATATTTAAAATGTATTTGAAAGCGGCAGTGAATCGTATATGCAATCACTCAAGGCGTTCAATACGATTGCCGCTCGCCTCGTGATCCCGTACAGTTGCATACATTTGACCCGTCTGCGCAGGCGTCGCGTCAAAGTCATGTTTTTGTTTGAAATTTCAAGGAGCCAGGATGATCTCTTTCATTCTAGCTCACACGTGTTGTATTGGTTGCAAACTCATAGCGTTGTTAGGCGCGCACTAACTCCCAATAAGAAGCTATCGAAGTACACAAGGCCTGACTGTGTAGTCTAAATATAATTTATGTAGAAAAAAAGGATGCTCGTTGAATTAAAACAGAAAGGCACGTTTTACGATAGTGTAATAGAAAAATTCATGTCGCGAAGAATTATACACAAGACGAATTGTACAAATAAATAAAAATAACATTCATGTTAAAAAAATTGTCTTTTTTGAAAAAATGTCATTTACACTTTACAGCACACCCTACATCAACACCCACCGTACGCCACTGCTGTCCACAGGGTTCCGTTCTTGGTCCCATGCTGTGGAACATTTTATTTGACGATATTCTGTCCATCTCTCTTCCACCTGACTGCAGTATTTTTGCCTATGCAGACGATGCCTTACTTTTAGTAAGTGCAAATAGTCACGCGGGTATAGAAAAAACAGCAAAAGAGGCGCTTTCATCAATCCTAGCTTGGAGCGACTCCAACAAACTGTCTTTCGCTCCCAAAAAAACTGAAGCTATTTTTCTCAAGGGTGGTGTCGGTCTAAGTAAACAAAAACCTCCCACTATACGCATGGGAACTAAGACGGTTAAAGTTTCTGAAAAGGTCACTTACCTTGGTCTTATTCTAGACGACAGACTTTCTTTTTCATACCATGCCAAGACATCAGTGAGCAAGGCTACTTCTGCCTTCTATTCAATCTCACGCCTAGCAGGTAAAAATTGGGGCTTAAGATCTAGTGCCCTTAAAATCGCTTACGATGCCATATACATGGGGATTGCTAGCTACGCCGCTAACACATGGTACAAGCGATGCACCGTTCTTTCGATACAGAAAATCCTTCTAAGTGGACAACGCAGTGCGTTGATAGCCCTAACCAAAGCATAGAGATCCTCGTCTACAGATGCATTGCCGGTCTTGGCTGGTATACTTCCGTTGGACCTACACATTCAAGTTAGGGGCGCAACAGTAATGCTGTACAAAGGTGTCGAGTCCCAGGTGGGAGAAATACAGTTATTGCCTCCTCCTCGACCAGACCCTTACAATTCTAAAGCTCATAGAATTGCAGCGCGCAGTGTGGCGATAGAAGCTGCAATGAAAGTTTGGCAGGCTCGATGGGAGAAATCTTCTAAGGGGAGGCAAACTTTTAAATTCTTTCCGAATGTTAAATAGCAAATGGAGATAACCAAAGTCCTGACTCCTAATTTCTGGACCAGCCAATTCATAACTGGCCACGGTTACTTCGCTGCCAAGCTCTTCCAGCTTGGCCGGTTAGTAAATAGTCCTTAATGTAAATGCGGATATATGACTCAGGATGTTGATCACATCCTCTGGGAATGTCCAGATTTAAATAATGAACGGGAAAAATTGCTCAAGACGATACGACTATCTGTCGGCCCCATCGGTCATGCCGACTTGGTTGCATCTAAGGCAAATTATAGGGTTGAGAGAGTTTAAGAGTTGAGTTAAATAGATAAAATCTGATATTTTTAACTGCATTTAATTATTCATTAACTTTTAATTTCTGCACACTGTTGTGCATGCAACCAAGTCTTGAGGAATTTCTTCTCAGGACATTTCTGGCAAAATTTTGAACACGACTAACGTTGTTACGCTACGGAATACACCCTATATGAAGAGTGTGAAGCCGTAGCGGGTGGTGGTGGGTACAACGTTGAGTACCCTAGGGAATTTAAAAAAAAAACCAACAAATTAGTTCAACCAAAACTATCACACCCAAAATGTAGTTCTTAGGAGGGGGAAAAAAAGCTGGAAATGAGGAATTTTTGAATATTTTATAGCAAATGGAGTTTTACAACCTATAAAAATCATTTTGGTGCCTTCACCCTTAGTGTATGAATTGGGAATAATTTTGCATGATGATGACAAATGAAAAACACTGAATATTTTTTTAAATTTTTATTAGGTACATGAAGAAACCAAACTGACAAATGTTATGTTTTTCATTCTTAATACTATTTTATGCAATTTTGAATTTTTTCTTAGTATTTTATCCCAAAAATGTGAACAAAAGTTTATACCTTTTCTGTAATGAGGTAGTTTAACATAGTTTTCATAAACTTAAAAAAATAATTTGAAATTACTTACTAAAATAAAAGAATACAAAGAGATAAAATGAACATTTTTAGTGTGCAGAGCAAACAACGACATGAAGTATGATACTGTTGCTACAGTAAACTGAATACTAAAAAAATTACTTAATGCCCTTCACTTTGGATTAAGCCTGCACACATCAAATATGTAAAGCAGCCGACCTGTTGCCAAATAGTGAGCAAACAGTTCAACCAACATTTTCAACTAAACAATAGCTTTTAATAAACCAAAAACTCGCACTACGGTGGGCAACCAACACTTTTTCAAATTATAATATTTGGAAAATATCTTATAGAAGAAAACACTATCAACCTAACGTAAAATTATAAAATTTTGGCTGCCCATACACAATATTAAACAAGAAAAAATTTCGAATACTTATCTTTTAAAAATCTCACTCCAATAGTTTGCTAGACTGTATGGCATTTCAACAAAACAGCTATGGAAAACAGTCACAATCTTATCAATACCCATTGGAAAATATTAAATGCAATTACAGTAAAGATCATCATTTAATCGTAATTTATTCTTAAAGCGTAACCTTGATCTTCTATACTTCCTTCAGCAACACTTGCTTTCTTCCAACATGCATACACTCAAATTACATATCTAATAAAGCAATAGAATCCAATTCCCAGTGTTTTAAATAACACAACAAAAAATATTTTCCTCCGAGCATAGATACATGTCAAGTAACTGTTAAGATATTAAAATGGAGTGGAGCATTCGAATGGTGATATGTAACACAATATGTACAGTTGGCAAAATAGGTGTTACAGTTATTCGAGTAAAAAAAATCCCAATAAAAGGAAATAAACATTTTTAAAAAAAAGTACTAATCATAGAAAAAAAACTTCCCAGAATGACCCCACGTTGTAGTTCAGTCTCATGGCCATTCAGAGACGTCAATCTTACATATTTTGTCCTTCTGGCCGGTTAAATTTCAGTAGAAACAATTTTCTTAAATAAGATATACTATGACCAGAGGAACAAATAAGATCTACCGAAAACAAAATCCTTATAAATATATATTTTAATAATTAAACTTTTTGAAAACAATGTATCTGTTTTCTGCATTTAAAATGCACCAAAATAAATCGAAAATCGTATTTCAGGGTTGCAGAGAGAAAGATTGAAGCGGTAGTCGTCTATTTTCACAAATATGAGTACTCCTAAAACTTCAACATATCATTCACTAATTATTAGTGAATGCTCTCCAACGTCAAAACAATTTTTAAATGCGCATTACAAAAGCAAAGTACAAATAAAACTTTAAATTACTTTAAGCCTGACTTAGCTTTCAGCTTTCATGAGGCCTCGCAGCACAAGCACAATCTTTCTCTACCAGGCAGAATAAGAGAATGTGTAATTAAGTTATGGATCTCTCCCACGTCGGAAACAATGGGGTAGTTTTTTTTCTTCGGTGCAATGAACAGAAAATTTTATGGTCTTACATGGTGAGTTTTAAGTCAGGCATTACAGATCTAGGCAAAAAAAAATCAAGATGAATTCTATATCATACATATTTTTGGGATGAATAATAGTACATACTTCACTTACACATAATTTCCATGTGGTGATACATGTAAAAGAAGTAATCTTACAAGCTTAATGAGATGTGAATTTCAAAGTATTCATAAAACAGTCACCCATTTCATATTTAAACTTGTGCTTTTTAAAAAACATAGCTACTAGTACAACAATTACTGATATTTTTATATTTCGAAAAAAAATCTACTTAAGATGCTGTCAAGTTCACCAGTATAGATACAAAATAATATTCTTTTAACAGTGATAATAACATCCAAGACAATAAGCTATTTGTTTTTGATCAATTAATTATTTTATGAATACACCAACATTTATGACACGGGAATATTTTTTTTTGTTATACTTACAACAAAATTACAATATACAAACATTTTTGACATCCAAATTAAGTTATCTATACGGTGAATAAGTTATACCCTACATTTTTGATATTTTAAATTACACAATTCAAGAATTGCTTCCTTACTGTCAATAGCGATTCATGAAATGGTTTGCAGGCTCACCATCTAAATTGTGTAGCCTAACATTTTTTGAGACACATACCTATTTTTAATACTTGTACAGTGAAATATATCAACGAATAGAAAATCAATAGCAATAGACGCATTATAAAACTCACAAAGTGAATTCTTTCAGGAAATGTCAAGTCAGCCAAAATCAAAATTAGTGTTTTTTATATTCATGGAAGAATACCAAAGATGCAAAACTGAGATACCACCAGATATGGTGAATTGAAAAAATCAACTCTTTATTTATCTCAAAGTGTATTTTATAGAATTCAAATGTTGAAATTAACCCTATCATTGGTGGTATCCCTATGTTCTTCCACGAGTCAAAAACTACTAAAATCAAATGTTATACTAATTTTCATATCAGTAACAATAGTTTTGTTTCATTTCCACTTTATGAGAATAACAATGTCATATTATAAAAAGTATCACAACATATTATACTGTATTTTCATTCACTTAAATACTAATTATATTTCCAATGGTCTAAAAATTCTTTTGTCAAGATAATATTCCAGACTCATGACAGATTTTTTACAGTTCTGTATGCAGTAGCACTATAATCAAACGAAAGTAACAATATCGTATGGAGTCAAAAGAACACATGTAGTTATAAATTGAGTATATCGTGAAAATATGCTCATTGTGTGAAAGTTTTTTTACCAAGTATTGTGTTTAAAAACAGTTTGAAGATTTTGAAGATGAAAGAATAAGATAATGTTACTTTCTAAGTTAATAGGCCGTATAAAAAAGAAACATTCAACTAACTGTTGTTCACACAAAGAGAGGGATTATTTTTAACATAGTATGCTAACTAAGTATGGGCAGCACTTTATAGTACTAAAATTGGTAAGAACCAAATCATTTTTACTTATTAAAAAAAATCTGTTCTAATGTTGAAATGATATATCTAACACTAAGATTATATAAATATTAGCGGAATTGATGGTCCAATCCAAATCTCTTTTCAGTGACATTAACATTAGAACCAGATTTTCTTTGTGAAGGTAAAAATGACTGAATCAAACCGATACTTGTACGAAAACTCGTTTTTATGTAAAGTTGTAATTAATCATAGAAAAAATTGATGATAATGTTCATAGTTTATGTTGTAATCTTAAGGATCCTTTGGCACGCAATATAGGAAATATAAAATCGGCAGTAAAATAACAGTCCCTGCACAAAATTCATTTGCAGAATTTACTTGCATTAATTTTAAAACTGCCAAAAAGGATGTTGGCTTTATTAATTTATTACAACACAATATTGCATGCCAAATGACATTAAAGTTTCTTCTGATGGTGAATTGTCTATTTATTTTTTCAAAAAAAGGAAAACATTGTTAATCTTTAAGATAACAATGAAAACATGACATCCAGTTTAAATCTCTTTGTATTAACAACAATAAAGTTACTTTAAATCAATCTACACATGAATATACTTTTTAAACATTTGAAGTGAAAAAAAAAATATTATCGATGACAGCTTCATCGTGTTAATTAGAAAACTTCATGATTAGTTTCTATGAAGATTCAACTCTTGCACGCACTGTTAAGTACGGTAAGGTAATCATGGTCTATAAAAGGGAGCCGAGATATACAACTGGAAAGATATTACGTGGAGAAAGAACAATGGAAATTTAGTATGCATAACACAGTGTGAATCGTCACGTATAAAATGATATACCCTTCCTCGTCACAGAATTATGCATGAATTTCTTCCATTATGTGTATACATGGATCAAAAGTAATTTCTCAATATTGTAAATCTCACCCTCATTGGATTAGACAAAAAAATAATGACATCCGACAGTGTGTGAAATTCTGCACTTTTCTTGAATTTATGGTTTTTATCTCCATAAAGATAATAAACTCAACGGGTAGATTTTGCATTCGCAATATTTTGGAACGCATGTTATGGTTTCATCAATAATGGAAATAATGTTCAAGTGAATATCTAACGTTTTCCATCCATTGTATTAAGAAATGATATTTCAAATTCTGGCGTATCACAAACAAAAGATTTTATTTTTGAATGGACACTAATTTCATTTTTCTATTAGGTCTAGTAAAGACTTGTTCAGTGTAACAGACTGGTCAAAAAAAATCCTAACATGAATAGTTTCACGTAAGATGGACATGCAAAGCAGCATTATTTGTTTCTTGTGAATTTTATTATTTTTCAGAAGTCCTGTAGTAGAGAATATTTCAACATTAGTTACTTTACTTGACTTAATGAAAGAAAAATTGAAGGTTAATAATTTTTAGGAGCACTGCTCTGTCAAATCCGTAGCGTGTTTAAAGTGATTTTTTGTTTACTTGTTTTGCCCTAGCTTTAATTTTTGGTGAGATCCTAGAACATTCAATTTTGCCAAAGCATTTTTGTCTCATTTTTTTCGAGATGAGATTGAATAATTTAAAAATAATCTTGCGTATAAGCCTCTTTAAAAAATATTCCAGAGTAAAAAACACTATAAACATGTTTAAATGAAATTTAAGATAGGATTGTATTTTTAAAAAAATTAATTGACTTGCCCAGAAAAGTAAATCAATATGTAAAATGGGATAAAATTTAAAAAAAGATTTATTTGAAAAATCTATGTTCTGAAAAATTACATTTTTGTTTAATATATTAATGAATGGTGATAGGTTTGAAAAATTGTCTGTGTATAAAAATACTTTGGGCAGCCTTCAGGACATTATTTAATAAATTATTTTATATTTTAATAATAATCTCTCTCATTAAAAATATCTCACTTGGCACATATACAACATGTAAAGTATTTTTTTTAATAAATCCTATGATAGAAAAACAATGTGACAATAATTGTCACTATACGCTACGGTATCACTTCAAAGTCCCTTCATTGAAATTTTTTTATAAGAGTTAAATACAAAACTTAAAAAAATAATGAACCGAATTTATATTTAAAGTGTTAAATCTACTGTCTTTACTCATTTCCTAACACCCCAACAATCAAAATATCAAAAATAATTGTTTAACTTGTTTTCATAATAATTATCTCGCACTATACACAAGGCCCAAATCTTCTGTAAAAGACACTAGACCTAAAATTTCAAACAAGATTGTTTGACACATTCTGCTCCATTCTAACATACATCCTTAGGCAATATGAAATATTATTAACAAAATTACATCAGTCGATGTCTATTGTATATGTTAAAAATATTTTCACATATTGCCAACTAATGCAGATTTGTTTCGCTTCATATAGATTTTACCATCCGTTGAATTTGAATATATTAATAAATATAATGTATTCCCTTTGTACTTAATCAGAAATGTGTGTCGGATAACTGGACATACAAACATTGTCACAATTCAAACTGTGAAATAAGCACATAAGTGACTTTCCATATCATTTTTTTCATCTCCAAGAATGATTGATAAGTTTTAATGTTTTGCCAAAAAAACAGAATGTTATTGTTTTATAGGAATTGTAGGCTTTTTCAAAATATAATACACCAATCCAATTATTCTAACATTATATTGAAAACACAGTGGCTAAAATTTACAAAAGAAGAAAAATCTCAACAGAGGTTTTGCTTTTGCGGAGTTGTTACACTAGTAAATCGCCAATAGCCATGTCTTAGCCTTAGAGTGAATGAGAAATATATGCAATCTATCTTAGTTAATGTGAGGTAAATTAATTAAATTAAAATCAGCAGTACAAAAAAAAATATTGTATGTAACATAGCCGACGGTGTAGTGCTGCTATTGCCGACGTTAATTATTAGCAAATCTGTGTCCCTCTAATTGCGGTGTGTATTTCAATGGTGACAGAGCACCACTGAAGGACAAGCAGTCAATACAGTCAAGTATAAATTATTTAAACTATATAATAACAGATATAATAAAATGATGAGGCATAATAATTGAAGCACCATTAGTTCGATTTGCAGCTGGAACTGTAAAATTTAAAAATATGGAATTTCTCACTCACTGCACTTCAACAAGTCAAAATTAAAGTTAAAGAGTCAAAGTAAATCAGATTCAACATCAGGGGTTAAAACTTCTTCATAATAGTTACAAATACTCAACAATATAACCTTTCACCATCATTTGTATAAGTTTAATTTAATGAATATGTATGTGTTCCTACTCGTAGGCATTTTGTTTTATATAAATGTATATATAGTGACATTTCTACACAAGTACAAATTGTAAGTAGGTATACATAGGCTAATTTTGTATATAATAAACTCTTGAGTGGTAACATATATATCTGAGGTAGAGAGAAAAACAGATATTTTATTGAAAGACTTTATACAAAAACTATCTATGATTAAAAAAAGAAAATTAAACTGTTCCATATTTTAAGCACATTATTTTGACGCACATTCTCAAATTTACTGCAATAAAAACGTAACTAATCATTAAACTTATCAGTAACATTATTTACATTTTTATACGCATTTGATATATTAATCTTTGTTATAATTAAATCCCTTACCAATTATTATTATAACAGAACATCACATTTAACACAGTTAACTATGACATTAATTCTATTCAATAAAAAAAAAATCACAGGTTTTAGGTAGTAATGTAATTTTGTAGATTTCTCTAGTCAAGTATGACAGTTGGCTGGGTGTACCCTTCTTGTGTTTGTATACGAGCAAATGACTTCCCCCCTAAATTTTCTTTATTGAATAGTTTTTGTTATGAAAGCCAAAGATCATTTATGACATTAATTAACAATTTAACTCTATCAAATGGTATCCAGTAACTGCAAGCATCTCATAAATATCGAACATAGTTCTGGCAATCTTTCAAGGGAATTTTTTAGTGAAATTGTTTATCTTTTATTATACCAGATAAATATATCAGAATGCAGTAAATTAACTGAAAATATTAAAATTATTACTTAAGTGTTCAAGAAATTACTTCCTCATACAGATGAGGTGCCAATTTTGCACTAAATTTCAGAACTTTGTTTCGTCATTTGGACAGTGCAGATTCAAATGCAACGTCGAGTTTTTTTTTTAAAAACAAAATTATCCCGTGCACATGTTCAGATAATTTTCTCAATTCTGCTGTTACGGGATATGGCAAAAATTCCCCTGTGCAACATGGAATGTACATTATGTATTTTTAGAATAGTTACTCGTGCATCACTTCAATACAATAAATTATATGAATTCTTAAATATGAGGCCATAATAATATTATGCCACCAGCTTTTTAACTCTTTTCGTGAAAGTCGACATCTGTCATTGATATCTTCAGAATATTAAAAATTCGCACAAAAATAGCCATTTTTCAACTGGACTGAAGGAAGTTTCAGTCGAATTGATTTAATTTGAATGAGAGTGGGTTCAAAACATTGTGGGGTATAAAAAATATTACTGTACCATTGTTTGTTTAAATCTAGTATATTGAGGAAAAACTGTATTTATTATAATGTATCTATCGCTTACTCTGTAGTGTGATGACGGAAACAATAAAGCAGGAAAAATTTTATATATGAAAAGAAATACAACTATATCATTAAAAATATACATACTATAACATTTCTCTTATGGTTTTTAATAAGCAACCACGTTACAATCAGAAATTAACAATAAATATACGGATATGAATTTAATGCCTATTCTTAAAGATATGTGCAATCCAACAAGTTATGGGAAACAATAATGTATGTTAATAATATTTGAATAGGGGAAACAGCGGAACTAGATTGCACACATTTTTAATTACTATTGTGATGATGGCAAATTGCATATGAAGAGATTCACCTTTGAAGGTGCATCTTAATGCAATTTGAATTAGAAAATTATCATAACTATTGTAAACTTATGTCTCATAAATGATATAAATCCTTCAATACAATAATATGTGAGTGTATATATAGAATATTTGTTATGTAATATACCTACTATAAACCATCTATTATAATAATTATATAATAATTCGTAGACGAGGTAGTATTAGGTATATTTTAAAAAAATGTAAAAAATTTGCAAATCTGAAGTTCACATGTTAGTAACAGGGAATCCTATAGTATGAAAGTTATTAACAGACACACAACACCTCAATCAAGGACTGTGCACCAGTTCTATAACCATGAAAAAAAAAACATTTGAAAAGGTTGCATTGTTAATCAAATCAACAATTTTCTTATAATTGCTTACCAACCAATATTGTGTGACCAAAATGTGTCATAGTCAACAACTCAATGCGGTAGGAAACTTTAGGGCCAGTACAGCCAAAATACCCAATTGATCAAGAATCAACCCAATCTCTTTATTCCAATAATGTTTTTAAAGTTAAATAATCATTAATGACCTAATATAATTATTATTCCTACAAGTTTTTGGTTATAAAAATCTCAAACAAAAAAAAAACATGATGTTCGGGATTTAAGTTTGTTATGACTAATGAAGTTACATTTAACGTATCGTGGATCAAGTTGATTATAGAAGATTTTTAACACAAATAATATTTAGAGAATGCCATTTTAAACTGTTATTTACGTCCACTCAATTAAATGAATTCAATCGGAGCAATTATTAAATTCTTCGACACACAATTAATACGAGTTTAACATAATTGGAAATAGACTGGAGAAATCAAGGGATTGGAGATAGGGAATTGACTTCTCACTGTTGCTGTGGCGGAGTAGCAGGGGCGGCAGTTCCGCGACGGTGGCGGCCTGGTGTAGTTGCTTGGAGTACCATTGCTCGGATACGTCTTTGCGCAGACTGAAAACATAAAAGCACACCTCAAAACCAATCAAATACTCCCTCATATTGCTCTTCTATAAATACCCTCATTATTTAATAACTGACAATTTTTAGAACACCAAGTTGCGATTGAAAGGATGCATTATTCTTCACTCTATGCTTCAATTTGCAAAGACTGTTAGAGGGCATAACCATAGTTTGATAATTGTACTCTCATAAATATTGAAAAGAGATTGTTTATTTTAATGATTTTGATTATTGTTCAACAGAAAATTTTGCAAAAAAAAAAAAAGGGTACAAATAACGATAGAAGAAGCAGTTACCTTAATATCATTCTTGATCATCATGAACTAGATTCACTATGTATATTTACTAAAAACAATGCAATGTAATATTGTCACTTTGGTTCAGTATATCCGCCGATTCAAAGAAAGTCGATACAGCAATGGACAAAATATATATTTATTTATTTAGGAAGTAAATTTCCATACAGCGCTATTATAATGTCAACTCATATAGATGCATGTATATTAACGTATATGTTTGTATTCTTAACTTCGCTGGCAAAAGTCAAGACGTTAACAACAGAAACTCATGTTAGATCATAAGATATCAAAGAGAGCTAAACGATGCTGGAAAATAAGAAAAAGAATGACATAAATAATAAAACAGTGGAGGTTTTCTTATCAATATTTAATTATTCGCAAAAAAATAAAACAGTTCAATAAAATATAGATGTCCATAAGAGCGCAACAGCAAATTAAATAATAGAAAATACTTCACACAGATATTACAGTATACATTGGATTGCAGTATATTTATTTACACATCACAAAATAACAGTTTCAATTATAGCAAAAATGCGCAAAACATTGGCATGTTATATAAATCAATTAAATCAGAATGGTATATGTTGTAATGATCATCTTGACATCCTCACCTGATAAGATATGACTGAGATGAGTTGAGTTTGCGATATCAGCTGCTAGTCTTCTGCGGGTATATGTGTATGCCTCGTTGGCTCAGATTTTCACTTCCAAGTTAGAGGCTGACCAATTTATCCCGCGTCAGGGGTACACTACAACATAAAATTCGCAACATGAGCCTTTTACTGCCTGATAACTCCTTGTTCATATTTCAATTTCACTTGACTAGTACTCAAACAATATATAAACTAATACATGTGTATTCCCTCCATAGTATTTATTGAAAAAACGATTTTAAAATCACCTAAAAGTACATTATTTCACCAATTTCATTTATTTTTTTATATATCATTTGTAAGTCTTCTGCACAATCAGATATATCCCTGAACCTTGATGAGGAAAGCTTTTAATTTATGATTTACTGCTCAAACTCGTAACACTATTTTTTTGAATAAACAAGTTTACACTAGTACACTGAAATAGATATTTTTCACTAGCATACATTTAATTTTTGAACATAAAATTAAAAAAAGTTTAAAAATATCGCATGCGCATTGTAAAAAATTAAACAAAGACTTGTTAATATTTAAAATCATAGGCCCATTACCACTTCCCATTGCTGTTGCGCTAAGAAGTTAAATCTATGAAAACAATGATGTCCTAATGAATTTCAAAGGTTTTTAATATCACCATTTTCCACCAACAGATTTTGACCCCAAGTTAACTAAATGATGTTGGAAATATAAGTGCCATTACAACTCACTCTATGCAAGCGAAATAAAAACTAGTCCAATTGTACACAGCTTGCAGTCAAAAATGCCCTGTTCTGTTGGATTCAAGATTAATATTAAAACGCAGAGCGAAAACACAAATAAATACTAATGCAATAATGTACAACAAGAAAACACAATTAAATATCAATACAGGTATCTCAATAAATATTTGAAAATTGATACTTATCTGAACGATGGTCCTTCTGAATAGATACAATGCGATGATTTCTTGGTATTCTTTGCAGTTAGAACGCAAGTGGTTGCTCACACGAATACAAATTACGCAACGCAAATAAACGCATAGCAAATTTAAGTACAAACTGAACCCAAAGTGACAATATTCATTACAATGTGTATTTGTTTTTATTTAGAAATAAATTTTATCAAGGTTATTAAAACTGATCAACAGGTTTTGTTCTCAATTTATTTTACCCAACCTAATTGTCATAGTCAAATGAAAATATTTTTTCTCCAATATTAAATTATCTTTCGGTGAATGTGCATCAAGGAATTAAATTTCCGTAGAAGAGTAAAAGTCCATAAAATGATGAAATTATGGAATAGTCCATCATACTATAAAAAAGTATAAGCTGTAATAAAAATCTGAATGTTTTGTTACCTCTGTTGCCAGAAAATTTGCATACAGAAGTAACACTTATAATAAAAATTACCTTACTATTTGCAATTAACCATTACACAATTACTAGATTATGTTGCGGCACACAGGTTTCCTTTAATGATTCCATAAAAGAAAACTTGATGCAAATACCAAATATTGTTGGCCGTTGATTCAGGTCAGAAATTGGAATCACAATACTATGAATTCCTATAGTATTGGTTTCAAATTATAAGCAGAGAATTTCCTTCCCTGATTATGCTATAAAAATAATTGAAGGCTATTAAAGTTCATAAAAAGAAAACAAAGGAATGGCAGAAAAACTTTGTTTTCCAATTGGAACTCTTAGTATAAATTCAATTCTTAAAATGACTTCTTTTCCTTAACAAATTGTTAGCGGCAGTCCTGGGACAGACAATAATCAAAAGGGACAAACCTGAACACTAAAGAATGGTCCAATGATGTGTACAGTAGTATCTTGTTCAAGCTGTGCTGCCCCCTGTTCAGGCAGTTTGATGAGAGATCCAGTAACTCGTTGCAATTCCCGTACATTCTGTCCACCCTTTCCAATAATGCGACCTACTTGTGAGCTTGCCACAAGGATTTCTACTGTGAGACGAACATCATCTGTGCCGGACACAAAGCCTTCTTCTCTCATTTTTTCAAAAATTAGGAACTGGGCCTGAAATCATACAAGCGCTAACTGTAAGGATATTTGTTTCAACGCGACAGCATTATTTTATTTAAGATTTCGACTGAAGGTGCTTGCTTGGTGGAATTCAATATTACATTTGAATCGTTCAAATTATGTACATTTTAAAACTATATTTTAATTAATTCTTAATCTATTAGCCAAATGTGATAATATTGTTTTTAATGTGTTATATAATAAGAAAATGAATGTTTTTTAAAATAAAAAAGAAATATTTATAAAAGATGTAAATAATAATAAAATAATTTGGCATAGTATTTAATGGGAACAAATTAAATGGTCTAAATTTAAATCATTTTTTGGTCAGAATGTTACACCATTTTTTTAGGTTAGGTAGTAGTGATAGCATCGATCGACCATAGGACGATTTGTCATAAACAACTCCACTTTAAACCAATAGCAACGCAATATGATGAGTCACCAAAAAAAAATTCAGACGATGTGTCAAAATAAATCTATAACATAAAGTATGACTAATTTCATTTAAAATATGACTGTTTTATATAAATTGTGATCATAAATTACTTATCCTGCCCTCTGTATACTGACGATACATCACGACAATTTAATATAAATTCAGACCAATATAATAAAAATTATGACGGAAACTGTACTAAAATTCAGACCAGAAAAATACGAGCCGTATTTAATCATAATGATTTTAAGCAGCTACCTTTACTAAATATAAATTTACATTATAAATAAGGCAAGACAAATCATGCCTTCAATAACATTGTTCAGTTAGAATATTAAATATTTTTTTGACAATTACCTTCCATTGGGCTTCGGGACTTCCGACAATGGTAACTTTCCTCTCTTGCAATTGCTGCTGAGGTGGTTCCTGGGGCTTGTCTTGTTCTAACGGTGCGATCTTTACTGATGCCCCACTGTAGCGAATGATGTTGCGAATGTGAAGACCTTTGGTACCAATGATTGCCCCAACAGCATTATTAGGAATGTAGAGGAATGTGGTTTCCTGAAAACAACAACATGGAGTTTAAGAGAGAGAAAGCATTTTAGGTACTACCATTCAAAAGTTGATAAATTAGTTGAAAATCAGAGTACCTACATATACGTAGTGAAAATTTGTAATTATTGCATTCTAATACGGCGAAAAAAAATAATAAAATCATTTCAACTGTTAATACATTCCAGACTATCAAATTCGATTAACAGCATAACAACATGCCAACAAAGTGGTCAATTCAAATTATGAGAAGTATCTCATTTCGATAGCAGTGCAACCAGATTAAATTGTAATAGCAAAAGTGTGTTGGTTATTATTTGTAAATACTATAAATAGCTATTCTTAATAATACTTATTATGTATGTATTAAAAATATTGCAATATAAACAATTTTAAGCTCAAAATTATTGATATGAAAATTTAATTCAAAATGCCATAGCAACGAATTAATAAACATAATACACAACACATGCTACTAGTACACAAAACTAGCTATTTATGGAAATATTTTTACTTGCGAATCCCCATTGACGGGTCCTTGCTGGGGTCCACCTTGGCCAGGTACAGGATTGTACAAAGGAGGTGCGAAGGTCGGTGGACCTCCACAATAAGCACCATTTCTAGTGGTGGACATCATGGCCATTGGGTGAAGACCGGGGAACATAATACTTTGAGGAGCAAGTGCCTAGAAAAATTGCAATAAAAATGTATTTTTTTTTACACATAATAAATGATGAACTTTCCAACATAAAATTTCTATTTGTAACCATATACCTTTCCTGCAAAATTCTTCATTCATAGAATTAAAATAAAATTATTTCTAGGAAACCAGTATGTTATTAGTATGGGTATAATTATAATTTTTCATAATACATCAATTTTTTCATGATCATTTAATTTTTTTTTTATCCATGTCCACTCCCAATGTGGAGTACATGGCCTCCTAATGGAGCTATCTCAACAGAGGTTTTTCTACACAAACTGTTTGTTACGCAGTTTACTCAACCTTTTTTTTTTTCAAAAAGAGTAAGTAATGTTAGACAGGACCAACGTTCCCTCTAAGGCAAGAAGTTAACTGCGCGGAAATTTCAAAGGCTGCGCGGACTGATCAAATATTAATTGACAAAGTGTCTTGAAGTGCGTGCCAACCCAGAGTGAGTGCGCGGGGGCTTCCCAATTGCTGCATGGCCGCGCACGCGGGCAGCTTAGAGGGAACGTTAGACAGGACTAGTGGCTAACTTATTGCTCTCGCTAGGCCCAGTTATTGAAAGATCAGGAAGGTGGGAGGAAATTTTTAAAATCGATCAAGCTAAGATTGCTAAATCATTCTGGTAATTTTAAATGTTGATAATTGTGTAATCATCAGTAGAATTGTGTAATCATCAGTAGAATTGTATTCCTTAACATTGTTCTTTCTTATCAAGCTTTGCGAAATCTGTGACTACATAGGAATCTTAATAAGTACATAATTTTATACCTGCAAATCATTTTCATAACTTTGCCGTAGTTTTGCAGAAATCTGTCCTTCAGCCCGTGCCATATTTTCGATTCCACCTTTGACTGTTATAATTCTCTCCAAGTTGAAGCTATTAATGTCATTGATGGAAGATACGGTAATCTTGGTGTCGGTATCCTGCATTATACGTTTAATGGTATTTCCGCCTTTGCCAATAATGCGACCAATAAGGTTATTGTGAGCCAGAATTTTCAATGATATTTCACTGTTGACAAAAAATAAATCTTATT
Source organism: Himalopsyche anomala (assembly GCA_031772345.1). NCBI lineage: Eukaryota > Metazoa > Arthropoda > Insecta > Trichoptera > Rhyacophilidae > Himalopsyche > Himalopsyche anomala. The sequence continues at coordinate 3,516,162 of CM062844.1, read as the reverse complement.
TAAAGTGACACAATAAATATTATCAATTTGATTCTCTTCTGTGCATATTTAAAACAAAGATTTCTTTATTCTATAGTGAGAACATTTAATTCTATAGAAACCATCATATGATATGATTTTACAACAGCTTACCCTTTATTGGTGTTGTTGGCCTCCTGTTGCATAACTTCAAGGATACGTCTGCAAGCGCTTGTGCAGTTATCTGGGTTTCCATAAATTGTAATGGCCTTTTCCAATGAGCCAACATTGTCTTTGCGGTGAACATCAACACGGGCACGGCTTTGTTGTGTAATTTGACGAATAGTGCTTCCCTGGCGACCAATAATAGCACCAACCATATCACTCTGCACCAATAAACGTAGTGGAAAGTCAGTAGGTCGAGCCTGTGCTCCGCCGCGACCTCCAGTTCTATTTCTGTTCCTCTCCAGTGCGTTGACTTTCAGGCAAACCCCATCAAATTGGTAACCATTGAGACCAGCAACGGCACTAAAGAAACAATAAAACTACATTATTGCATATACTTAATACGTTTTACTCAACAACAAAAAAAGTGTTAAAATTATATGTCCTATACTGTCATTCATATCATCAAGTTCTAGTAAGTTTGCTATGATCACTCTAGCCCAGGGGTCACCAAACTTTTTGAGAAGCGGGCCGGATTGAACATTTTAAAAACAAAGGGGGCCGGAAGACAAATAAATTCTTATTGGAACCCAATCAGAATATTATTTCATTTTATGTGGTTACATAATAATTACAATGTAAACAAATGTTTGCACTTAAAATTTCAATAAATGAGAATATTCGAGAAATTTTTGAGTAAACGAACATCTGGTTGTGTCGTCTCCAATTTCTATCCAACTTCCTTCACTATAAGTCCCCTACCAGATAGTTGTATGACAATTGATGATTTGAAATAATTCACAGCTTAATCATTTTTAAAATTTAAAAATTTATATTTCTTATATGAATAATTTCTATACAAAAATCCAGAACTTGCGGGCTGGATGAAAATCTTCGGCGGGCCGTAGTTTGGTGACCGCTGCTCTAGCCAACATATGGTGCAACATAGGTGCGACATAAAAAGGGAGGAGGTTAAAACAAAATAGATACATCGATTGATAAGTGCCACATCTTTCTCCTGTAGGTATGTCCGGTTAAGTGTAGAGTATAAAAGAAATAAACATCATGCAGCCAAACACATTTTCTTCGGTAACGTTAAATATATATTGGAAACAAAATAGTACATATAAAAAAAAAAAAAAAAAAAGGGGGGGGGGAAACTAAGACACATCACTGCCAATTCTATATTTTTTGACTGCCATAATTAACAGTTCCGAACCTACGTATCGAAAATAGTTGCCAAATCAAAACGGTATCCTATTTGCTAACTTAGGGACGACTTAAATTTTTACTTATAACACGACTATGGATTTACAATCAGCAGGAGTATGGATTTAAAACGTGAATGAAATAAGCGTATACATATTACAATAATGTTTAACAAAAAGTAAGCTCAACATGTAATGAAAGGGCTGGAAGGGTATACAGGTTACTGTGTTCGTAAGGATATATTTCTTGTGACAAATGAAAAAATGGTGGCTAATGTTACCACGGAAATATACATAATGCATGCCTCCGTACCATTTGTCCAAACCAGTTCAAACATTGAGGAAAATGTCTGAGAATACGAAACCTCCTTGAGAATAGTGGGGAATGAATGTGAAGCAGTTAATAAAATGTTCCAAGGCGCTTAAAAAAAATACACCCCCAACAATGATCATGGATATTTGCGCGTAACAGAATGAATGAATAACTGAGATTCGGTGACAAGATAATACGGGTAGACTGGATCCAAGATTTGTACTCACTTTAGAGCTTGTCCCTGCGTCTCGAAAGTTATGTGCACAGTTTGAGAATTGGCATCCCGGCTGTTCACCTTGTCGCAGTTTTGCACAGTGCCGTATGGCGCAAGTAGCGGTTCTATGTCTTCGAAGCAAGCGTGGAGAGGCACTCCGCTGATCACAATCTTTGAAGATTGACTGTATGGAAATGCCAATACATATTAATAATTGGCCATAGATGACTGCTACTGTTCTTTTATCGGAGTTACATAATCAAGGACTTGCTTTACATGGCAATGATTTTACCTCACGGAAAATTACAACAAACCTCAATCTATCTTTGTCCATTAAAATAAATCCGTAAAAGGATGATTTGATAAAAAAAAAAAAAAAAGGTTAGGTAGGGCAAATAATAGATTAAGGTTTGAATATACAAAATAATAATTTTAAAAAAATGACAATAGAAGAGAAGCCAAATAAATCTTGAAAAATAAGTATGCATGTAATAGTTCCGAATGCAAAAGCATTTGGAAATATACATCGAAATAGAAGATGACATTTATTTTACATGTCAAGAAAAAATGTATGAAGAGGCTATTTTATAAACAAAACTCCTATGAGAAATTAAATTGATATTTATTTATTGCAATGGGATGATACAATTATGAATTGCTCAACAGACAGATGGACTTTTTCTAATACAGATATGGTTTACAAATTTTGCACACAGGAAGATTTCATTAAAACCAATGTTTTAATTTTAAATATTGTGACCTCTATAACATGCATACTTAGTTTCGACAGCTTGAAGAAGGAGAAAGAAGAAGCCAATACTGGTGGCATAATATCAACAACCACCTGTGCCAAATGCGACATGAAGTAATGAATTTACCAAATGGAAACAATAAGGAAGCTGCTTTTATCAAGCTTAGCTTAAGAATAAGTGATCAATCAAAGGCATAAATAAATACAAAAGCATAGAAAGAAGCTGGTAAGCGTGATATGTAAGGACATGAATAATGGTAGTAAGCAGGTAAAATGATATTTTTAAAAGCAGTTTAGGGAGCCACGATAATGGTAATAAACTACATATATTGTTGTAAAATTTACCAGTGTTAGATGCAAACACAGTTCATTCAGTAAGGAATGATTTACCTCTATAACCTTTGCCAAATGTCTCACTAGAGACAACCAAGTAGATAATAGTGATGAAAAATATTCCAGTATGCCTAATAATCTAAGCCCAATCATTAACCTTTTGATTAGTAAAGCCGTAGAAGTATATCCAAGTATTTTGTCATCCATTATCTATTACTAATCTCACATTTTATAATGATTTATTATAATTTCTTCAGATGTAGATACTACGCACATCTTTCAGTGATTCTTGGCAGTTAAAATATTTATAATATTATTTGCGAATGAACAAGCAATAAAAAGGTAATTTTGGCCCGAATTCCTTCATGGAATTAATGCCAGTAGAGACCGCATGCCCACACATGAACGCAGTAAAGATCTCAGCTTGAATATGCTGCACCGCACATAATGTTCTAGCTTGAATAAAAAAGCATTGAAAAATTATTGCAAATTTAAAGTGCAGGTCACTATAACATGCCTCTAGAATGTAAAGGTCTCATGATAAATTTCACTTGGTAATTTGAGCATTGTATATGTACACACCTGTACATCTATCTCTAAAAATCTACAATTCTAAAATGTAGGTTTTTAAAAAAAAAATCTATTGTAAATCTGTAGATCAGATATGTACATAATTTGTAGAACTACTCATGAAATATGCGAGTTTATATAACGCAATAAAGATCTCAGCTTGAATATGCTGCACTGCACATAATGTTCTAGCTTGAATAAAAAAGCATTGAAAAATTATTGCAAATTTAAAGTGCAGGTCACTATAACATGCCTCTAGAATGTAAAGGTCTCATGATAAATTTCACTTGGTAATTTGAGCATTGTACACACCTGTACATCTATCTCTAAAAATCTACAATTCTAAAATGTAGGTTTTTAAAAAAAAAAATCTATTGTAAATCTGTAGATCAGATATGTACATAATTTGTAGAACTACTCATGAAATATGCGAGTTTATGTAATGTATACACCTTAACATCTATAATATGAACTGCAAACAAGTAAAACACTTTTACCGAATTTCAATCGTAAATTTGCACTTGATGCGTACATAATTTGAAAATTACGTATGAAATACATCAATTTATGTAATTTATATGTCATCCGTATACATAATTCTAAAGTGTAATTTCAATGTTCAAGAACCAAAGTGAAATGTTCTACATCAAATGAAAAATTCTCAAACGAATTAAGTATTTTATAAACATCAATTCTCCATAAAATTCATCCACTTGGATAAATTGTCTTAATTAATGTATATTAATAAATGTATAAAAACACAGTCAGCTGAAGTTTGATAGCTTGAAACATCATAATAGGTTTTTTTAGTCCATGTCCACTCCCAACGTGGAGTATATAGCCTCCTCATGGAGGTATCTCTACAGAAGTACTTTTACGAGAACTGTTTGATATTAAGTTGCTCAACTTAGCTTAGCTAATTTCTCTCGCTATACCCGAGATCATTTGAGGATCGGGAGGGAATTTTTAGACATCACAGACACCCATGCCTTTAAAATGCAGTTCGTACTGGGACTCGAACATGTGGGATACAACACGGAAGGCAACGACGTTGACCACTGCGTCATGGAACCTCTAATAGAATTATGTAATTTTTTAATTTGCAATGTTACAAAATGAATAAAATTTCAATCATCTTTCCTCCGAATTCTAAATTACGTAAGAATTACAATTAATAAAAGTAATTATAATTAAGAAAAATAATTATATTTCAGAAAAATAATTTTCATTAAGAAAAATAATTAAGAAAAATAATTAAGAAAAATAATTTCAATTAGGAAAAATAATTTTAATTAAAATTGTCATTCATGAAAATTTAACAAACATCCGTCATCATTGCCACTTGTTTTCAGTGGCAAGAACCCATAAAACTCATTTTACTTAATTAACTTTTTGCTAAAGCTCAAATCAACACAATTAAAGGGACAGCAAAACATCTGACGCAATTAGTCCTTTTTCCAATACTAACAGCATCGGTACTCGCATTGTCAGCCTATTTATCAACACAAGCAAAAGTTCAGCTGAATATCATAGTTGGTGGGCAGTTAAATTTCTTATATAGTCACCGTTCAGGAAGCAATCACTAACTAGAAAAACTAGTATACTATCGTATGAGTTCAATATATAATTGTAAAAAATATATATTTTAGGATAAGGAGTGTTTACTTAACAATAGGGCAGGGTTTAAATGCAAAATAAAGTTAATTACTTATTTTTAAATAATCAGATCATGATTTTTCTCAGTACACAATAAGTATAAATATTTCAATTGTAGTGCTTAGAGTTAGGTGCTATTTATTGTTTTCTGTCAGGTCAAAATATTTTTTTTTTCCATGTCCGCTCCCAATATGGAGCATATGGACTCCTAATGGAGTTTATCTCAACAGAAATGTTTCTACGAGAACTGCTTGTTATTCAGTTGCTCAACCTTTCTTTTTCCAAAGAGAGTAGGAATAGACGGAAAGGGCTAGGACAGGACTAGTGGTAAGCTAATCGCTCTCGATACGCCCGTTCATAGGATAGGAGGGGTGGGTGGGGGTAATTGAAGACATCACATACATCCATGCCTACGAACAGAAATTCATAAATCGATTGAAAAATCAATTTATAAAACTGCCCGTACTCGGATTTGAACCCGTGCCCTCCGTAGCGGTAGCCAACGATGTTGACCACTCGACCACACAGGCGGCCACACACTCGACCACAAAATATTTAGTATTCTAAAATCATTGATGTAACTAACAGCTAGAACAAAATGAAATAAATAAGCAATTACAGGTTGCAGCTAAGAAGCCAACATTTTTCGATTTGATTGCAGTATTTAAGTGTTGTAAAAGGAGAGGTTTAGAAACAGAGGAGCATTATTAGGAGTCCATATGATACGTATTGGGAGCGAATAAGGTTTAAAAATATATAGTGATCCTATAACAATGGATCCGCCAGTGTGGTCGAGTGGTCAACGTCGTTGGCTACCGCTACGGAGGTCACGGGTTCGAATCCCAGTACGGGCAGTTTTATAAATTGATATTTCAATCGATTTATGAATTTCTGTTCAAAGACATGGATGTATGTGATGTCTTGTATTCCCCCTCCCACCCATCCTATCCTATGAACGGGGTGTATCGAGAGGTATTAACTAACCACTAGTCCTTTCCTTTTATTCCTACTCTCTTTTGAAAAAGAGAGGTTGAGCAACTGAGTAACAAGCAGTTCTCGTAGAAACACTTCTGTTGAGATAAACTCCATTAGGAGTCTATATGCTCCACATTGGGAGCGGACATGGTAAAAAAAAAAATACAATGGATGACAAATGGACAAACGACTTCGGTAAATTAAAACATAATTATAATACACTTGGTCCTTTTTAGGCGATTTAACTTTTACGCAATTTTTTGGACAGCACTATTCTTTTACGTGATTTACTCATATGGAACTCAAAAGATTTTTCAAAAATTTATATAATTATAGTTGCACTTGCTGGTTATTTTATATATATGTTCAGTAAAATATCCTTTATTCGAATATTATTTTACATTAGAAATGGTGACTACGCAAAATCATGTGATGTGAAGACTACTCTGAATCTTGTTAAAATACATTTATTGAACAGCACGTTAGTGCCATAAATTTTATTCAAACACAGAGAGCTAAATATGTATTCAATAAATGCACTTTAGAGGTCCGTTTGTAAAGACAACGAAAATGTTAAGGGCTTCAAAAAAAAAATACTAAAGCATTGAGATCCTACTCGAAAAAATGCTAAACGACGAGGACTCGATAGAAATTGCTACGGCTAATAACAAGCCAGATAATAGTAGTGACGAGGCGGCAGAGGAACCAACAATGATAATACTTTTTTTGACAAGCGATGATTAGCATCATTTGTCAAGAAAAAAAAGCTGCTAGAAAATTTCAAAATGAATTGAAACTTTGAATGATGAACTACATTGAATTTCATAAATAATTACAGCCATGGGAAATGCAGAAATCGGACCAAAAACCTTGGAACAGAATTTATAATAAAGAGAAATAATTAAACGTCGTCGGATCAATACAACAATCGAATGAAATAATAATTGGCTCAGTTCAATAATCGAGGAAAACCAGCCTTTCATCATATGGGTCAGGGAAAAGTTTAATAAGCTCCATCAAAAATCGAAAACGAAATATTTAAAATGTTAATACAATTGCGCATTTATACATTTACGTTTTTTTTACTGATTGTATTTTATATTAAATAAAGAAAATCTTTTGAAGAGCAAATTTTAGTTTTTCATACATTATTTACGCGATATTTTGATTTTTTGAACCAATTTATTAAATCATGAAAATAAGGTTTTTAGTCGATTTTTTATACGTGACATTTTTTTGAACCAATATATCGCATAAAAAAGATAGGGTGTACAAATGATAAATAGTCTGGATCAACACATATAAATCCGAAAATTACTTAAAACTTAATTGGTTGTAGATTTCAAAAAGGTTTTTACTCAAAAGTGAACTTCATCAGCTCAAGTTGGTTTCCCAACACCACCCGTTCTGTATATGCAGCCAACGTTTTATGGCCGCTTTCCACAACACCGAAAAGCAGGCTACCCATCATATTTATGGCCCGAGCAGAGCTGCACGGGACTGATTTTGAGCCGTGCACTAGCATGCTTGGAAAACAAGATATTAATAATAAAAGTGTGACTAGCTCAGTCACTTAAATCAACATAATGTTATGTATCCTCTGTGTATAATTCGTATACTGAAAGCTCGTCGTTATACACAAGTTTAATGACTCTAGTGAGGAATCAAGATTATAACGATACCCAAATAAATTACGAAACTTTTTAAGTGCCGTGATGTTAGCTTTGTTTGCTATCAAGTCAGAGTGGCTTATTGGGCCGGTGTTAGGACATGATTAACAACCTGTTCGGCATACCCATAGGAGCAGTCCGGCCTTAAAACCAATTTTCCCAGCGCGAATAGTTATACATTGAACTTGCCATGACCGATTAAAAACTGAGTCCAATGTTAGTGATTTTACAGCAAGCCTCCAGGAATACGTCTGGGAAAAACTGATACAACGATTGAATGAAAAAATAATGAAAATTAAATAGATTATGTCGTTTGATCTTACTGTAGTGTTCCTCAAGTATATGTAAGAGTAAGCTGGACTCTTATCGAGAAAAGAAATTACGTCAGTAAAAATGAAAATACAACTTGTAATTAGTATGAAAAATTTAATGTATTTTAAATATTCGTTGGTCCATAAATGTTTTTAATAGTCACCCTAGCGCGTAAATAGGTGGTCCATACTTGCCAATCGATGATCTTGAGAGAACTTCAAGAAATTAAGCGCACCTTGTTTTGTCTGTTTTTATTTTTATTCTGGCAGCTTGCTCACTACAGAAACAATCGTGAATGAAAATGGTTTTTAAAAAAACCTCAAAATGCACTAACATGCAGTTACCTAGAATGTAAATTTTCCGTATTTTTTGTTAATAAGCCTGTCAGCAAGCTGGCTAGTATCGATGCCATTGTCATTGATGACATTTTCGGCATGAAAATTACGTCTTTCCGGGGCAATAACAATAAGGATGCATAAAATTAATTTGCAAATTAAAATAATAGAGGGCGGAAACGGGCGCATGGCGCCGCCAAATCGAGACGGAACCAACAGGAGGTTAGGCACGTTTCCATTGGCTGGAATCTCAGCACTTCGCGCCTGGGTTGCATAAACATTATGTACTAGTGTTGAGCACAATACAAATGTGATCACGGGCCTAGATATGATAGTACATGTGTCGCCATTGTATCGAAATATACGTGATATTTAACCTATTTATTTCAGTTCGTATCTACCGGCAACTCAAAGCATATCCCAATACAAAGCTTATTTATGGTGTGATGGGGCGAGTATGAAGTATTCATGGTAATGTTATCATAAAATTCAGCCAGGCTAAACGTGTTTTTAACACGCTAGTCAACTAACAAAAGGAAATGCATCAAATCTTGTTTCTCAGTTAATGCAATGTTTTAATTTTAAAAAATAAACTAATCGGTTGTACTAATTCCACTTTTATTTAATGATGATCATTGTCATCAGTTGATAATGCTCGTCATGAGCGAAATCGGTTCTGATTGTATTGAATAATAGTGGAAGTATGTAGTATTGTACAAATGAGTATTATATATTAAAATTAACTTCCTCAAAGTTACTGCCGTAAATTTGCCGTAAAGTAGAGTATTTTATTTTTGAACATAGTGCCTTTCCACCAAGTATTGATAGTAAACACCCTAAAAGTGAGTAATGCTTTAGATAGCTAAATCAATAGTATTTAAATATGTTCGTAAATCCTTATCGACATTTCATAAATACACTCAAACTAAACGTCCCGCTACTGAGTGATCCCGTCCCGAGATCTGAATATATTCCAAGAAAAGTGAAATCAAAACGTTGTATTTTTTTATTTGAGCGAAAACATCAAATAGTGTACAAACAAATTATGGCAACAAAAAAAGCAATTAAAGGAAACCGTTCAAAAGCCTTTATATCCATAATAAAAATACTCCATGGAAATGTAATTACTGCAGGTAGAGGCAAAATAAAATCTCGCCATTATTATTATTATATAATTTCACTCCTAATTGCCAGGGTTTTCATGGTTGCCAAGGCAAGAAATCTTCAAATTGCTGTTAAATTATTATTATATAATTTCACTCTTAATTGCCAGGGTTGTCATGGTTGCCAAGGGAAGAAATCTTCAAATTGCTGTTAAAATTTTTCCGAAATTCTATTGGCCCATTGTTACGACAATCGCGGGTGGATTTCGAAATAATTGCGGCTGCGGCCATTTATCTCCTTATCACCTGAAATTATAACTTAATAATGTGAACCACAAAAAAATCAAAGAAAGGTGTGGATATCAAGAATTCGTCGCAATAGAACAAGGTAAGGAACTATGGACCAGCGTGTGAAAAACTGACACCAAAAATACCTTTCCGTAATCCTATGCCAGGGGTCCGTAATCTTTCAAGTGATAAGAGCAAAGTTGTTATGAGGGTAGAAAAGGTATCAGAGCCATAAATATGCAATAGATTTTTAAGGTAAAAAAAAACGTGATAAGTTTCGAGAGTTGATGTCTCAAGAGCTACCATTGGCCATGCAAAGAGCCATGTGACTCGCAAACCGCGGTTTAACTACCCATGTGCTATGCCAGTGGTGGGGAACCTTTTCATTTTTAAAAGCGACATGCATTTATCTTATTCAACATAGGGCCGCAGTAAAGAATACGTTAACACGTTCTTTTTCCCGACTGTCGGACATATACTGGGTTGATTACGCTTTTTTTCAAACTATAACCAGCGTATAATATTTTGATCAAAGCGAATATTTTGATCAAGTCAAAAGGCCGCAAATTCCACTCCACTATCCTAGGCAATTTCGCTCTTTTCTTCATCGTGTAGAGACGAACTAACACTGTGTTTAGCAGCATGATTGGGAAAAAATTCAACACGTCAACACCAGAAAACGACTGAGTTGTAAATATCGATAAGATAGCCGTCGCCCAGAAAGCATTTTCACTTCTGAAGTTAACAATTCATGTACATCAGCTGATATCTTTCAGCCTTCAGACGACATAGGCCGGAGGGTACACATGAAGTATTTATTATAAGAAAATCCACGTATGAAATTTAATGGCATGGATTGCCCTTAGTATAACTTAGTATTTTTTTTTCAATTCCTGGTCCACATTATAACAATCTCAGAAACAAGTTCCAACATAAATAATAGCATTTTATTTCAAATAGGAAAATAAAACCATTTTCATAAATTCAATCAAGATAACTCGGGCCTATGGAGTGAGAAAAGGTCAATGGGCAAATCCTTTCAGATCAACGTTTGTTTTAATGAAACTGAAAGATTCTTTGACATCTTATTAATAATGAAGGGTAATTTTCGGCATGTGATCCATATTTTAATAAAGTATATACCCATTTTACAAGTTCATCTGTTCACATATGTTGACCTTATTGCATACATATGTTCAACATTAGGAAACCACGTGAATAATAAATGTCAACACTTTTGTACAATATGTATCTACATATTTGAACATAGAACAACGAAACGTTTGAGTTAACCCTTCAGGCACTAGCGCCTAGTTTTTAATAGTTTTTGAACAGCGGCCGATTCATATTCAATGAATAGAAGAATGAATGAGCCGATGATGAGCAACTAATTAGATTAAGAAATTAGTTTTTCGGGTTGAAAAACCTTTCTGGCGACATGCTGGGTAAATAACTTTAAGAACAATGGTTGTAGTTTTACTCGCAGATCGGTGCTCTATGGAAAAAGATTGCGTTATTCATACCAAGCGATTTGACAAAAAAAAAAAATCAAAAACAATCGTAATGGTTATTTCTATGACTGAAATATGTTCAATATAAAGTAATAACATTAAAAAAACGTGAGATAAATTGCGTATAGAAAAATATTTTTTTAATATACTGTACATTTACTACCGAATCTCGAACTGTATTATGTTGTTAATGTGTAGGCACGATGTATACATTGATATTAATAATATATAGATCAGAGATGCAATCTCTTTTCTACGATGCGTTTATTGTATACCGATATAGATATGTTTATAACTATTCAAATGTAGGTTAACGAAGTTCGTAGATATTATATAATGTAATAATAGCTATGAAGTTTGTTCAACAATAAAATCATGTGAGATTATAATTTTGGGTGTAAATTTGTTAGAGGTTCGATTCAAAAACATCGTCTGAAAGATTAGATTTGTAGATTATTGTCAAGATTTTAAATATACTAAGAGTGTCTAGATATAATATTTAAATACGAGAAGCATTAGTTGATCTAGGAAAAGAGATGTTTATTAATTTCCAACCATGGCAATAAGGTGACTACGAACTAAGCGTGAAGAGCTCATGTTAAATTCAAAACAATATTAATTGCCAGAAAATTACCTTGATTTTTGATTGAATTGACGTTTACTTGGTAGAACTCCATTATAATAGGGTAAAAATAGCGACATATTTAATTCTACAGTATTTATATTATGGTTACAATTATAGTATTACATTTTTTAAATGTTACTAAATATAAGTAAAATGGGATTTTTCAAGGTAAATTAGGATAAAAATAATATTTGAATTTTACGATCAACAATGGCTTATAGATTTTTGTTCTAACAATGAAATTAAATGAATTTAATCAAGACACTACAAGGTGAAAATAAATTGATTACAGAACGTTATCAGAATGTAAAAGCTTTTGTAACAAAACTTAAGCTTTATGAAAAACAACTACTGATGAAGAATGCAATTTATTTTATATTATTAAATAAATTTCTTAGTGGAAGAGAAAAACTATTCAAAATATGCTAATGAATATACAAAACTAATCAAAGCATTCGACGATAGATTTATCCAAAACTATGAGGAAGTGTTTACAATTTTCCTAACCCCATTGGATGTTAAGGTCGATTACTGCACCTCCAGATGGAGCTTATAGACCAGCAATCAGATATTGTAATGAAATCTATGTTCGAAGAAAATAAAATAGAATAATTTTATCAAAAATATATCATTGAAGATAATTTTACGAAATTAAGGCAATTGTGCATTTTATGTATGGCTGCATTTGACACCACATATCGCTACGAACGATTTTTCTCAAATTTAAAAATCATAAGATCGAAGTGTCGAAACAAGTTGACTGCTTTTTTCCGGAACAATTGAATCAAATAAAGGAAAGTTTGCAAAATTTCAACTCGAGTTGTCAAAATTTCAAGTTTTTTCAATACAGTCGAACTATATTATTACGATCACGGAAATAGCGAGATCGCGGATGTAATGAGAAAACATTCGTTGATATTTTAGTTTATGGTTTCTCCATACAATTATTCACTTTTACAACGAGCTACATATAATAAAATATCGTCAATCGTAGTGTCAATCGATAAAACCCGAACGCGCAGTTAACTAGACGAGACTAGTGAACGATTAGGGCTTGCAATTTACTGTCAAATTTCAATTACCGGTAAACGGTGAATAATTCCTACCAACACCGTAAAATATTTCTGAGATGAATATCATACTTACATATACGCATGCTATGTTTTACTGAGATATATCATAGAAATGAGTGCTGAAATAATCACTTATTTCCATATATTATTGGTATATGACACGTCGATCTTGGTTAATTTGACGAGACGTTATTCATCGACTTATTGATGTATTTAATACATTAATTATATACTTTATATACACTCTGTATAAATTTCCAATTACAATTAAATAAAATTTCTTCTGAATTTTGTAAATATTTGTCCCACAGGTGAAAACAATCGTTCTGATTCAATACTAGTTTATGTAGTTGGTTGGTAGGTCATTGTGTTTGTAAAATAATTAAAAATATATGTAACAAATTTCTATGAAACAAGAATAACAATACAAAAACAAAGAAGAAAAAGAAGTGCAGTAGAACCTCGATTATCCGGATTGCTCAAAATATGTAAACAAAATTTTTACGAATTTACTAATTTTCACGTAGCGAATTGTTTCCACCGTTGTTTACGGATTTGATGGAAGGCATACCATTTTGCGTTGTTGGAAATCAAATAAGTTTTTCGGTTGAATATTACCATCAGAAAAAAGCCAAAATGAATGAGGAATTTTTTAAACGATTGTATGAAAAACAGATCATTCCAAATTCAAACTACATAGATAAAAGAGGAAAAACATTACTACTAACAAGACCGCGGGTTCCCATCTATGTTCCGCGGAACACCGGTGTTCCACGGAACCTGAATAGGTGTTCTGCAAACACCTACATATCTTGAGACCACCTCTTTTGCAGTATTTTTCTATAACTAGTATGAATGATTCCAGGGTTCAAATTCATTTTATCTGACCGCTAAGCCAGTAGGCTTAAGCAAGTGATAAAAAACAAAAATTTGTGTTCCATGTGTTCCAAAAATGATATTTAGTTGAGTTCCGTTCAAATATCCAAATTTTCTAAGTATTCCATTGCAGAAAAGTTTGGGAAATCCTGAACTAGACAATGCAGTATCTCACCTATCAATAGATTGTTTAAAACCAGATCGATGAAATTTTTACGGCAAAATTTTTAATAGTTGGAACTCTTTAGATGTGTTAACAGTGAGAATATCATGGAAAAAATCTTGAAAAGACTATTAGGAAGTTCAAGTAACGCACTATAAATTGTTGTAAGACGCATTGCGGAAGCAATAGCAACATGTTCAATATGTGCTGAATCTGACGAAGAAGATGTTACCGAGTGGTTAAATTGCGAAGCAAACGATCCTGGATTTCATAATTTGAATGATGAGAAAATAATTAAAGAAATATTTGCCTCAGATGAACAAGATCGAGAAGACAAAGAAGAGATTTGCTAAGGAAGAGATATTGGTCCTGCACATTCTAAGGCTTTTCAGTGCTTAGATGTCGCCATGAAGTGTTTTGAGAGCCAAGAAGAGTGTAACTTAGGATAACTTATATGTCTTGAAAGTATTCGCGATTTGGCAGCTTCAAAAGAACAAACAGCTAGTTGTATTAACAAAAAATCAATATTTGAATTTCTTAATAAGACATAAATAAATACTGAAGCTATGTATATGTACAAATAAAAATATATTCATACTGAATGTACATAGATGACATTTCTTATCAATTAAGATTTTTTTCGATTATCCGGACTATCTTCATCCCCAATTAATCCGGATAATCGAGGTTATACTGTACTTATATTACAGCTGTAGAGTATGGTTGTTTCGGTGATGGATGGCAAATGACCCCAGTATGAACTGTGTTAAGAATTGATTTCAAATTCCACATTTCGAAAGCATATTTGCAAAATTCTTTTGTTGTTAATATGCCTGCATGTTATTTGTTTGCGATATAATTTTTGGTATTTACCGAAGGTAAACCGGTAATGCAAGCCATATGAACGATACAAAATAACTCATTTAAGAGAAATAAAAAACAAACAACAATTATTTCAGTAATGGTTACTTTTAGGGTGTTCACTGTCAATACTTGGTGGAAAGGCAATATAATAAGAAAATACACAATATTCCTTTGTACTTTCAGTTGTCAATGCTCGCCATGAGTGGAACCGGTCCTGACCTTCATAAATAAAGTACAAAGGAATATTGTGTTTTTTCTTGATATACACACAATATTCCTTTGCACGTATTTCCACTTTAATTTACCAAGATTAGGGCCGTTTTCGCTCATAGCGAGCATTATCAACTGATAAAAAATATAATTTAACAGTCTTATTTATACAATGCAATAGTGGTTATTTATTGCACTTCAATAAAATCCTGCTGATATATTAATAACAAAAAGCTTATAAAAATTTATAATAGGCGGAAATCAAAAAATATACTCTTATTATTTTATTTACTTATATTCGTATCGACGATACTTACAGATTGGCAAAACAAAAATAGATACCTAATATAATCCAAAGATGTCGACTCAATCGTCTTAGTTTATTCAGCACAAGTTTTCCTATATTCATTCAAAAGCCTTGTTATATCGTCCGCCTTGAACGTTTCTTGGTTGTATTTTGGTATCGTTGGCAACGGAGGAAATCAATTAATTAGAAATCGGCTATATCGACTACATTACCGAGAAATAAATTCAGCATACACCTACGTGGGTAATCACAATGCGCAAGCCCAGTGATATGGGTGTGGAATATCGGCGTGGTCCACCCTTTGACCTATACAGTATTTATAGTCACATACAAAATCTATTTTCTCTTACCAGTCACGCATTGACAATGATTGTCTTTAATATGCTGTTTTAATGGCGACTTCTCATTTTCATAATTTATAAAATCTCAATATTTTAAAAAAAAATGTATCTTCCTACGTATACTAGCAGTCTAGAACGGCATTATTGATGGAAAAAGGTGGGGCTAATCAGGGGTTTGGTAATATACGACTTGTTTTTCCGACTCGTTTTAACAAACGATTGCAAAATATACATTTGAGTTTAAGCACTTGAGCTGGCGAACTAATTTTCATTCTACCGATACATTAGTGAAGTTATTTTTAATTTAAATGGTAAATAGATAATATGATGAAGGCATAAGCCGAAATGGATATCAACCATATATAAAATAATATTGGTAGAAACAAAATATTTATACAATTGTATTAATTCTATGGCCACTAATCGAGTTTGGAATGCTTCAATGAATTTTGAACACTTTTAGGGTGTTCACTATCAATGTTTGGTGGAAAGGCATTATATTAAGAAAAACACAATATTTATTTGTATTTTATCTCAAATTTATTTTAAAAATTCAGGAAAGGTTTCGCTCACGCAACTGTAAAACAGTGCAATATTATTTTGTTGACTTTGGTAGTTGGTATTTTATTAATTTAAATCAAATTTCGAATGTTTGAAATCTTTGGTTTAACCGCTCGAGATAAGTGTTCATCTAAGTGTAATAAAATATTGAATAAATTATGAAATAATAAGGCGTTCATAATTGACGACATTGACAAGTATAAAGAAATTAAGATTTATTAACGCATGGTATGTTAACAAGTACTGTAAAAAAAAAAAAAACTTAACTAGTCTAAACTAGAAAAGTCGAAAATAGGATCGAGGACCGGTGAAGAATAGTGACCCCAGACAAATTTGCGTACTATTTCCATTGCATTGATTGATGTATCATTGTAGATTACAATAAATATTAACTAGATAGTATTGGTATTAAGCGAATGGTTTAAATAAGAAGAACTTTGCAAATGTACCCCCATACCTATGATTTTAACCCGACGGTTAAAATCGGTTGATTTTTCAAAATCTCCTCCGCGGTAATGAAAGAAATTTAAGCCAATGTTTTTTACTATGCATGATATATCATATTTTATGAATATAAATCATGTAAATTGTTTCAGACCCTAACTTACGAATTCATGATAGAAGATTCCGAGCTTGTAAGAAATAATTTATATGCAGCGTTATTGCAAAAGCGTATTTATTCGTTTTTTTATATCCGATTTACTCTCACAATTTAGATAAGATAATCTTCAGCGATGGCGAAATTTGGTATGACGATCATTCATCCATTCATAAGATGCATTTAATAAGGATACTGAATGTACATTTAATAAATAATTAAAGCTCATAGTTCTTTTTTAGTGCATTCATGTGTAGCGTGTGCCATAACGCCACAGATCTAAGCATTTTAAACAATAAATAAGCTAAAATATTGCATTTTCAACAGTATAAGTTTAATATATATTAAAAAGAAATTCGACATGATTTACCATTTGTAGATAGACAGAATAAATAGCTACCAAATCAAGGATCAAAAATAACTTTTTTTGCGTTCCGGTCGCCTTCCATAATACATATACGATAATATGGATACTACCGTATATAAATGTAGTATAAGTATAGTATAAATGTACAGCTTCACGTTCTAGAGTGTGCAGCCTACACTATTACACCCTGATTAAAAGGCCCTTGTTTGTGTTCACATGTTAATATGTTGTTCACAAAATATATTAAATTAATAAATTTAGAATAGTTGATTCGATTGATAATTCGAAAATCGAAAACTAAGCCTAATCAACAAATCGTGCGCTGGCCAAAATACACCAGTTAGCGGGTGGATGTTGTCAGATAGAGTAGCAGCACCCTACCCTTAATAATTATCGACAATAGATAAAAATAAGTGATGATGCTGAAGATTGTCCATCATATGTATTATCAATTGTTGAGCTAGTTGGGTGTTGTGTTGCTAACCATACTAGAGTTTTTCAATACAAATTACCAAAATGTCATGCATGGACGATTTATCCATTAATATATAGTTTAATTAATATGTTAATAATTTAAAAGCCTCAATGAATTTGAAGGTATTTAATTACGAATACTTCAAAGTCCACATCTTGAAATAAATGAAATATATTTAAGTGACCTCATCGTAAAACTATATATTCCAGGGTTTTCGAAACATTTGCCGTGGAGAAAATGTTCGCACTTCATGAACACCTTGTTTGTGTTTTTAAGTAGGTATTTATTATCAATATGTAATCAAATCAGTTTGAATTTTTTGCAACCGTCGTAGCAAATAATACCATTATAGCTTATAGAGAAGCATATACATATTCACGTTCGGCGGAACATACTTTGGAAAACCCGGATAGTCAATTGACGATGATTATTTATTTATCGATAAACATTATAGGTATACATACTTTCAATTGCGAGACTAGACAGATCGATGACAAAGTTCATTATATGATAAGAACGTAAAAAAAGTAAAGAAAGCCATTCGACATATCGCTGTTTTAACATTGACACCCCGTAACTGATTTGACTTTTAGACGTTGGCTCATGAAAACAAAAAAGGGCTTTTGTATGATTGGAAGAGATTTAAAAGAATCCGATATATTTTCAATGGTTAGTTTTATTTAAATATATCAAGACGATAGATAACTGAGAATGTTTACAATGATGATACGAATTGTCAGTAATGGTATATAGGTACTTACACATCGTGTTGCAGCTTTATTACGAGGATCCTCAAAGATCAATAATTAACGACAGACTTCCATATTCGAAATGTATTTTAATTAATTGGCGGTTTAAACATTAGTTTTTAGGCGTGCCTTCTTTCTGTTTGACTTCGAAATAAAATGAATTGCCAGTATAATTTAAATCTTCCTTCGGTCTAATTCAGGAATGGGCAGACTTAAATGAGAAGAGCAAACAGATAAGTTATCAACGTGACAAGTTCAAAGTTGATGTCTGAAAAGCCACGATCTTCCGACCCCTGGTCTAGATACAAGAGCTTCACCCTAGCGATCAGGTCTGTGTCTAGGTTCCACGGTTAATATTAAGTTTTTTCATTTGAATTCAATATATTAGTGTTTGCTATGGCCCTATAGTTTATATTAATTGATGTATACACCTAAAATATAGTGATTTTATAATTTATAAATATTTAACGCATTGGCATAAGCTGCAATGCCAGATATATTGTTTGTATTATGACTATACATGTTTTTTTTTCAATATGTATATTACAATTAATATGGACAGCAGTCAACTTTGCTTCAACTTGATTTAAGAAAGAGTATCTGTAAACAATCTTAAGTGATCGTAAGGGAAGTACGAATTCGTACTTAAGCAAACATGTGCGAAAATAGTTGTCTGAGGATGCCACTGAAAGAGGCGAAACACGTGTCACATTTTGTAACACAGTACGTGGAATAATATAAGTTATTTTTATTTTATATTAACTAGATTTAGATTACATCCAACAGGTGTATTCTAAATCTAAACTGTGTGCATATTTTCAATCAATTCGTCAATACATACAATAAAAAAAATCCAGCATAAAGAATGCAATAAAAGGATTAATAAAAAAAATCAGTGCCCTACTAGGAAATATTACATAAACGCAATATGACCTACCAGTAACTTTTTATTTACCATATTGTAAGCATCGTATATAACTAACTGTGTTGATACGTATTATATTGTGCTACAGCCAACCCAAACCGGAATTTCCGGACCCTACTCGTAAATAATAACAATGCAATGGAAATTGCATTATATAATGTGCAGCATCTGTAGTCGGCACTTGAAGAGTAGGACGAGAATTACGTAATATTATGAAACATATTAAAAGTAGTATCGCGACTTTAAAAAATCAGAAAGTGGAAGTTGGGAAAAAATAGTGCATGGCAAAAATGCATTGCACGGAGAGGGGTCGTCCGTTAGGTTCGAAAGTGACATTATTCAACAGTTTATGTATGTTGTCTTAAAATAGCTTTTATCTGGGAAGGGCTGATGAGTTAATTTATAATCTAAATCTTTTAAGCACGACATGAAACAGAAGAAAAACATGACATTTATAAACAAGGCATCAAAAGAATAACAAGTTTAAACTCTCCTCTTCATAACAGAATAAGAAAATGTAAATCTCCTCAAGATGTATAGTGGTAAACGATAATACTGCGTAACGGACAAAATAACTAATGGGTGCAAAACATAAGGACAAAACATCTTTAAATCTTACAGAAACATCTTCACCCTCCAACTACACTAACATGGCCGACAACATGCTAACCTCATGTGCTTGTCGAGGGTCGATTTTATTTTGAAATAAGATTTTACGGCCGAGATAACTCATTGCTACAACATAAGGACTAAATGTATTATTATCCCATCTTGAAGATTACATAGCAACATGTTCCACCCTTCCTCGAGTACACAAACATGGCCGACAACATGCTTACTTCACGTGCCTATTCGAGGACGCCATGACGCAACATGACGCCACGACAATAATATTTTGTTATTAAACAAGATGTCACTTCGCAGCGTGGTTATGCGATTGTAATACTATTGTTAGGGACTCTATCGGGATGATGACATGCGTGGAACATGAAAGATATTTTAAATCGAATGGACACCCGGGGTTATGCCGGAACAGCACATTTCCAATTGATTGATTTGTTTATATTCGTTAATAGACCTAGCCACCCTGGAAGCTCTAGTTTGAGTTAATAAAGAAACCACCTGTATACGATTAAGATTTGTACGACCAATCTAGAAACGTAAGCGTGGGAAAAGTATCATTTTGTAATCAACCTGCCGTCGCCAGAAATAGAATTCAGTTGCACGGAAGAGAGCACCAACTTAAAGGTTTAGTCAATTATGTAATTTTAATGTCAACAGCCAGTAGTGAACCTATGGCAAACATTATAATTAAGAAATCTAAAATAACATGACGGTGAAATTTGTAAATGATATATTATAGTAGGAAGCAGAGAATAGTGAAATAAAAAGCGGTTATTATATTAGAAAGCAGGCGATAAAAGGGTGTTGGCTTGGATGTAAGAATGCTTCGCTACATAATAATAAAATAATAGAACCAATATGTTAGAGAATGAAGTTGGCTACATAACGCTTGAAATGATCATGCAAAATCTCACCGATCGAAGAAAATTAAATTAATAACACCTATTGTATAGTTTCAAGTGTGTTTAATGTTCCCAATGTTGTTAAAATCATTGTGAGATGTTGTAAATATTGTTGCCGGTGTATATTGTGGATAAAGAGATGTTGTGAGATCGTTTCCGGCGTTTCTTGAAATTCCAATATGTCTACAAACCTTGCCGGCTCTTGATCTTCCGGTTCGAAAATTTGGTCGTGACCTTCTTGAGAGAGATTGAGCTCGCCGAACTGTTCATCCATATTGCTGGCCATTTTGTAGACGCAACGATTATCAAGAGAAACGAGCTCGACGCTTACTTCACAGTCAATATTTTGATGAGCCACGGTGAAATATTTTGAGAAGTCCTGATAGTGCACGTGAATCTGATTTTTAATTATAGTTATAGCTCACTTCGCATTCACTTTGTTTGTACTTATGACCACCAACACTGAAATTAAATCACACTATATTATCAAAACTTTTTCACTTTTAACTGATGGTAATGACAAGAAAAGCATGAATTATTAGCGGTTTCAGCCGGGGTGCACGTGGGTTCTAAAACGATAACCGTCGCTAGAAACACAACCCAATTACATAATACCGGTTAACTGTTGAAAACGATGAACTAAGCAACTGGGAAACCGGATTGAAACAAGAGGAAATGTTAAACAAACGTGAAAAAGTATCTGTTTCGGATAGGGAAGGAATGTGATCAGAGGGACGACATACACCTCTCGCTCGCGTGTAGTGAGCTGGGAAGCTTTGGCGCTACTAAACGCTAAACAGAACTCGCGCCGGTTGCAGTGGTGGTCAGCAAAATGTATCGAGTCGACTTATTACTCGTGACTAGCTTCAGTTCGTTACAAAGTTTCATTTTTTCCACGATATTCCCTTATGATTTCATTGGTTTAAGATTGCAAAAAACACCATTATGACTAATTCAATTATACAAATGTACACCTGAGATTTGAGAATATTTCACATAGTTTTTTTTAATGTTAAGAATGATGTGAAAGTTTACTGTAGGAAAAGAAAATAGACAACATATTACTTCTGAATTGTGCCATTATTTTAGTGATTAAAACACTCAATGGACCTATTTCAGATTATCTATATGAATATTGATCTATAACGTAACTCTATCAATATTGATTTATAACAACATACTCTTATTTCAATGTAAATAAAATGTATACTTCTGTTAGTTGCGATATAATGTTATATTCCATACATGTTAAACTAAGAATCATATATGTATACCCATTTACACAAATACCATATTTTATGCCATTAAAACCGGTATATGTTTTTTTTCAGTGACTCGAAAAGCCGGGCCCTTATCGGACGAGAACCGGTGTGTACAATACAGTATGGCCACTATGTTTACCATCCAAAATTGTATGTGATAATAAGTTGCAGGAATATTTTTTATATATCTAGTTAAATTATTTATACATTACAAAAGATTAATAATAAATATTCGATTGGTTTAAAAGTGACCGTTGATGGCACTTCACCTGTTTTATATATATTTTAAAAAATAGTAAGAATATTTAATGTGAAGTTTGATAATATTTCCACTTGGTCCACTATTTCAAGTTTTTTTTTCAAAGATGTTAGTTAAATGATTATGTCTTAGTTTACTTAAAAAGATATTTATTTTTATCATGTTTAAAGGAAGATTTTTGTATTATAGTGTTACACGAGTATGTAACGCTGTTTACGTTATTTGTCACTTCCAAATAAATTAAATAAATCCACTGAAATTCAAAAAAATATTTCAGTGCTACAGGGGCCAACATTTCGAGTATTTTTTTAAAACTTATCTGCTCTTATAAACTCCAAAGAAAATTTTCCGCTAGAATTTCTAGTTACTTGATTGTTCAATCTCTCTTTTTCAAACTTATGAGGGAAAGAAAAAAAGTTGACGGCAGTAAAATTGGTTAGTTCAGCTCTCTCACCACCCTCATTTTTTTCAATTTTATGGGTAGGGTTATATTTTGAACATAATAGACATTCATACATTCGAATAGAAATATGTTAATTGATTGATAATTATCAATTTGTGAATCCGTTTTATTGGGATTTATTAGTACTGTCCGTTTAATTTATTTTTTTCTTATACATTTTTTTCAAGTGAAGAATAAAAAATAGATCTTGATAAATTCAAACATGAGAATAGGCTATCCAAAATATTCTAGAGTATGTTTTGCATTTTAACCTTAAGTGCATTAAGCTAGGAAAGATGTATTATGAATAAGACCGAACTTGTTTAAAGTACCGTCCTGGAGGAGTCTATAGTTTTAATTGCGTCAAATCAAATTTGAGCTCAATAATCTTCTCCTAAACCATGTGATTAGACTCGTTACATATGCATTTAGCGCATGTTTAATTTGTTGCCTAGTATTTAAAAACCATATATATCGCCCATCTCTAGTGAGTAAAAACAAGGAATTTATTGGGTCTGTGCACCGCCTGCTCACTCTGCGGGGCAAGGGGCAAGGAGTGGGGATTGCCATACCAACTCATGGTACAGTCGCTACAAGAGTATAGCAGCACGCCATCCCTACCCCACCCCACTTAGCCGCACGCAATTGTTATCTCACTCTAGCAAATGCTAATAATGCATCGTTCACAGCATTTTCGTCTTGCTCTATGAATGTGACCCTGACAAAATACGCGCGAAAGACAGGATTTGCAGACAGTGTTGCAGAAACGTAAGAAATTTCCCAATTCGGGAATAGTGAAATTATGCTATATTTATCAATTAAGTATTAAAAGCAAAAAACGTTGTAAAATACAAAACAATGAATATTTATTTCGGAACAGATCAAACGTCAACTAATACTCGATTATATGGTGTACAGTGTTTAGGAAATATAAAATTATTTTAAAAATCCGACAAATCAGAACGAACTTGTTTATTTATTTTTTAAATTAATAACAATTACAAAATTTAAGATTTTTTTCTCATCTTTGCGATTTTTATCTAACTTGAAAAGGAAACATATATAATTCGTATGCAACACAGCAGGGCGAATTTGTATTGCAGAGTTCCATAACCTTTGAGGTTGGCTGGCACTAAAGCAAGAAATGAAAAGACACTTGCAAGCTATGAGAAGTGATAATCTTATCATAATAATAATTATTATTACTACACGTTATGAATAAAGAATAGTTTATTACGTACGTTGAATCAGTCTTATGGTAAACAAATTATACGTGGATGGAGACGAAGCCTTGTGTAGAGAATGACATAAAATGTTATCGTTACATTTGTAGCACGTTCTCAAAATCTCTGCAATGAGTAAAAGGTGGGAGTTCAAACATCTTATTTTAAAATGCAATATTTTTATTGTAATTTGAACAGTTTATGCATAGTGCAAATCCGTTTGTTCCTCATTTGCTCTCTATAAAAAGCTAAATAAATTATATAAGATGAAACGCGCACATGATGATAAGTAGAGAGTAGATATAATATTTTTTTATGCCATTAAGTAGCTACTGATAACGTTGTTTTTTTTTGCTATATTGCTATTTATCTATTATATTATAGCTATATGGTGTTTCGTGTCCTGGCTAATTTTGGAAGCATGTTTACATGTACATACCATACCTATGTAGTTATCAGATAATTCAGATATTATTATATTGATAGCGAACGGGCTCATTTTATCACCTTCCGTTTTCTTCAGGCGGATCTAGGGTACCATAATACCTTTATGATATCCATACCTATTTTTATTGAATACTATTCCGAAGATATCTTTAAATAAATATGTGCTGCGAGGACATCATTTGATAACTGTTTTTTTTTTCAAATTGGTCTAGGAAGTTACATATTTTTTAATAAAGTTTTTTTATTGATTGACCCAAATATGTGACACTATATTATTGTCCCATTAATTGAAACAATTAAAAATATAATCACTTAACCTGCTTGCTCATTGAAGAATTTTGGGAAAAATGCAACGGTCATCGGTGCATCTTTATGTCCAGATGGGGCATTACTCGACCGATTTCAAAATATGAAAATAACATTAAAAACGTAAATATATACAGTGAAATGACATAAATGTGTCAAAAATATTCTTTCGATAACGTAAAGTTTTGTAAAAAATACCAGATGTTTGAAAAGTATATTTTACAAACACAAGATTTACGCCCCAGGGAATCCTGGACTCTAGACGATTACATTTTTTATTTAAAGAAATAGCTTATTATTATTATCTTATTTCAACTAAGAATTATTTTCGGGGAGGGCTTATATTCCGACAATTTTGAAAATCCCGCTGGAGCTTATTTTTGGAGGATGTAAGAAAGTTTCCCATAGACCAGTGTTTTCCGTTTTAGTAGCAAAATATTCTACATAACTTTGTAAAAATCATATCTTAGATCAGTACTTCCCAACCGTTTTCATGCCACGGGCTGGAGGGGGCTCGCACGAGCCCCTTGTTAAATTTCGGCGTGGCCGGCGAGCCCCTTGTTAAGTTAAGAAAATCATTCGTCTTAGATCAAATCAGCACATAGCTGCAATTTCTGTCGACGGCTAAATTTTATTATGAAACAAGACTTAGTTCCCCCTTCGTTTTTTCGTGGGTTTCCGTGCCGGACCTCACGGGTTCGAGTCCCAGTACGAAACAGCATCTTTTCGATAGATTTATTTTCTGTTCGAAGGCATGGGTTTTTGTGATGTCTAAAAATTCCCCTCCACTCTTCCGATCCTTCAATTAAACTGGGCGTTACGTGAACGATAAGTTAATCACTAGTCCTGTCTTAGCCTTATTATGAAGTAACAAACAATTCTTGTAGAAAAAAAAACTTTTGTTGAGATACCTTCATTAGGAGGTCATATGCGCGACATTGGGAGCGGACATGGAAGAAAAAAAAAACTGAATAAGATTTACCGAGCCCCTTGTAAAGATATTGGCAGCCCACCGCTGCACGGACCCCTAAAGCTGAAAACAATAATCTGCGGACCCCCGATTTTTATTTATTTCACATATTCATATTTTATCACAAAGAATATTTAAAGAATGAAAATTTTCGCGGACCCGCGAAAAACCTGCACTGAAAAAAGCACTGTCTTAGATACCCACGTTTAAGCTTTGAATTTGTAAGTTTTTCTCATTAAGTTTTCAAATTACTGAACCTTTAACTTTACGTCGCGAAACCCAATTTGAGAAACGCTGTAATAGATGATTGTTTTTCTATTAGGACAATATGCATTCTGAGTGTGCACTTACAGTATACACTATACGCTTTTTAGATTAAAAAAAAATATATATTTTGGGATTGGAGACCCTAGTTAGAACCAATTTTGAATGTAGAAACCACCATCACAAATTGATTCATTATTGAAAAAATTGTCAGCGATTATTCAGGTTACGGCTATTGCTATATTACGATTGAGGAGTTTATAAAAAAACGTTTAGTTTACGTGTAGTGCAGGGTTTACCAATCTTATGTCTTTGTGATTTGAAATCTCCACCTTTACCTAGATATATGACGTTTTATGTCAGTATAGATTTAATATCACTCAATTTTCAATATTAAGTAAACGATGCTTAAATGTGTTGCAGCGAATATTATTATTATTTAGGTCCCTTAGGTTAGAACATAGCTTAGGAAATCCTAGTGAAGTGAACCGAAAAAAAACAGAATATGTACCATATTTGAAAGTATTACTTTTGCTTTAAACTTTACTTTTACGTACGACGGCAGTATACAGCGGATACTCTTATCAGTCTTATCGTTTTTTCCACATTTATTAAAAAAATAGTTAACCGTAATAAAACTCGTGTAGGTATATATTTATATAAACCATCATAATTGAATAATGATTTTTGTTTCATATAATTTGGTTTTGTTTAGTGTTTGGGAATTTTCAGAAACGTCTTCCTCATAAACAATAGCAATTCTTAGTGATGTTTAGATGTCAACCATTTACATATTTATATAGCAACATAATATTTTGAATTTGTACTGAATGTATCCAATTAATATGTAGGGCTCTTGTCTGAATGGACAACAATGTTTTACATGGGTTCACTAAAAATTCTGTTGATCTTTTCAAGATGATGACAACAATGAATGCTGAATAAAAAAACCATTTGATGTATTTTATATGAAATTGTTTCGGGTCTGAGAAAATTAATAATAAATGCAGTACATCGGTACTTCGCTGAATGAGGGATCGATGTTCGACTAAATATTATAATATTATTAAATCTGTAATTGACAATTTTGTGGTGTACATATTAGCTATCGAATTCTCATTTAATCGAGGTAGGTATTAATCGGTAGATTATCATCACGAAAGTTATTTATTTTAAATCAATATTTTAGGGCTTTATGAATCGTACTAGGTTACGTCCTATTTTTTCAGCGCTCGTGGAGAGACGTTGGAATTGCCTGGGTCACGTGCTACTGATGCCTCCGGAGAATCTCAATCATATTTGGCTCATCTTTTGACCGGTGTCAGGCGTCTTCGACGATCGTTTGTTACGATACATTGGATGAACTCAGCGGAACTAAAGGTTGATGGCATATTATCAAAGGATTTGACGAATTAAGCGGTTTGCGAGTGAAGAGAATCTTGGAGGTGTTCATATGCTTTACACAGGGAGCGGATAGGTTACAAGCAATGGCGGATTACTCCATAAGCGCAGAAGGCGCGCACTTCGTTTCTCTAAATTCTAGGGGCTTCCAAAGTTATAAATATAGCATGCATATTGTTTGTCTAGTTTTCATTTTTATTGAACGTGAAATTCTTTTATTATCAGAACGGTTACTATCAGGGATCTGGAACGAAGCGCGGAGCAGTGGAGCAACAAGTTTTTGACCGGAGCACGGAAATTTGTTGTGCTCCACTGCTCCGATATGTATATATATATAATATATATATTAGTTTTTTTCAAAATTTAAAGTTAAACGTTTTTTAAAATGTATTTTCAATTTATGGTAGATTCAATATATATATATATTTTTTTTAACCCTGGTATGATTTGATACGAGGGCGATGCATACCCTTAATTTGTATATTTCTGCGTGGTCTACCTCATTAGAAAGTCAGGGATCTGGAGTGGAGCACGGAGCTGAACTGGAGCACGTATTTGGAGCGTTGCAACTCAAAAGAGTGGTTTCTCCAGATCCCTGATTACTACCAAGCCCGAACCAAAGTTTATAAAGCAAGAATTTTAGCAATTAAACATAATGTATTTCATGTGTTGTGTAGTGAGTAAAAAAAGCTTTTACGATTATTTACGACTCGAGAAATTAGGTCCCAGGTAGATTTTTAAAAAAAATATTTGTAAATAACGTCGATTTTCAAAAACTTACTCTAAAATTTAAACACACGTTACACGTAAGAGTGCAAAGTAGTGGTATGCACGGGCCGGGTTCGGGCGGATATGCGCAATTGAGATTCGGGCTCGAACCGGGCCCGGGTAAAGAATTTATTCTTCAGAAAAATATTTAGGACTATGTTCGTGCTATAAGTCAGCCATGATGATTTTAATTATTACCATTTCTGTAGAGAATCGTAAATTTGTAAAAAATGGGGTTTTTTCCGGCTGTGGAGTATAAATCCGGGCTTCGGGTCGGGTTCGGGTAACAATTGCGGTATTAGACTCGGGCTCGGGCTGGGTCGGGCCTGAGGCTTTCGGGCTCGGACCGGATAATTTTGTAAAATTTCGGCCCGTGCAGACCTCTAGTGCAAAGGTAGCGCGATAAAATTAGCAGAAATAAAATTTTGACGTAACAGCATAAATATCAAAAAATGAATGCATATTTTAAACATTATTTTTTTTTATTTCATGAAAACTTGTAGTAAGTAGTGTAGGGGATGCCAACCATTATTATTCACCTCATTTCATTCTTGATTTAGACTAAAATACTAAGATGTAATTAATAAAAACACAATATTCCTTTGTACTTTATTCCACTTTATTTAATAGGTCAGGACCGGTTTCGCTCATTGCGAGCATTGTCAACTGATAAAAATATAATTTAACAATGCTATTTATACAAAAATAAATTTAAATGAAAAGGTGAAAACAACAATTGACATTGAAAATAAATTACCAATTACATTAAGTGATTCTAAAATAACACAAAATTAAAATGTTTAACACATCTAACATATAAAGTCATCCAAGATTAATAAATTTCAAGTGGTGACTGAAAGTAATTATACAAATATAATTAAGATTTGGGAAATTTTTGACATAGTGATAAAATGCTACATTAGTAAAGTGAATAGGCTTAATGATAGTTTCCTATTTTCACCCCGCTTCCATGTAGTTGGTGTGTATACTTAAACAAAATCGTCAGCCAAGAAGATTCTGAAAAAGGATTTTTTCAAAGACCATATAAATTCTACCAATTTTTTTTTTTTTATAAAAAATATGTATAAAAGAATAGATAACATAGGTTAACGCAATGGATAAAGTACGTAGATCAGTTGACAATGCTCGCAATGAGCGAAACCGGTCCTGACCTATTAAATAAAGTGGAATAAAGTACAAAGGAATATTGTGTTTTTATTAATATAATGCCTTTCCACCAAGTATTGACATTGAACACCCTAAAAGTGTAAAATCTAACTTAGGTGATAACAATTAACTGACTAATTCATCAGATTCTAAATTTAGTTAAACGAGATTTTAATTGTTTTACAGAAATACATCAATGTGATGTCATAAATTTTAATGGAATTCTACGGATTAAATGTAAATTTAATTGAAAAAAATTAGAATTTATTAATCATTGAAGAATCACATTTCCTTATAGACATAATACGGCCAACACCATATATGGATGGTTGAAGCGTGCGCAGTCAGAGCGTTATGCTATTGCATTGCATACAAAGCAATGCATATAATCTGCATGCATATTCAATCACATAATGTACTTATGCAACTGCATGAAACTGCATCCGATCGACCAGGGGTGTATCGCAAAATACATAACCCCACTGGTGTCACTTAGTGATATTAGGGAGAATCAGGGATGCACTGTGCTTAGATCAGATATGATTTATGTGTCTGTTTATTATCAGAATAGTAAACAATATTAACAATGGACAAGTGAAATGATTTCATCACTAGGCGATACAGAGTAAAAATTTACGGAAAAAATTGAATTATTTATCACACGAAACAAATTAGTATGACTCGGGATAGGGGTGTGCTGGAGGGGGTTCGAAAGGGCTCGTGCGAGCCCCTTGTTAATTTTTACTGTGATCGGCGAGCTCTTTGTTAATTTAAAAGACAACAATATTCTCAGATCAGAATTTGTATATAACTGAATTTTCTGACTAATGTATTATCTACAAAAGCTTTAGTATGCAAATTAAAACATTTTTAGCTATTTATGTTGATAATTTAACGGTAAATTGCACATTTTTCATATTATTTACGTATTAAGTAACAATCGATTGCTTATTTATGTATTGCATATAATTGCATAGGAGTGATAAAAAATTCACTCCTTCCACAGAACACCGAGAATTGCCTTGGAACTAAGCGAGCCCTTTGTAAATGTATTGGCAACCCACCGCTGACTCGGGATGTAATATATTTAAAGTTTGTTTTTGATTTTGATCGTTATCAATAAAATAAAAAACAACAAATATTGTAGGTCCTGTTTTATATAAATGGTCTATAAATCGATTTTATAGATGCGTTGGACTTAAATTAAATTCAAATCAATTATAAGCGTTAATTGTTCACTTTTAGGGTGTTCACTGTCAATACTTAGTGGAAAGGCATTATATCAATAAAAACACAATATTCCTTTGTACTGTATTCCAATTTATTTAAAAGGTCAGGACCGGTTTCGCTCATTACGAGCATTGTCAAATGATCAGTCCTGATCTTTTAAATAAAGTGGAATAAAGTACAATGGAATATCGTGTTTTTACGTTAATTGTTGTTTGAATATTTTAAGAGCAAATTTTAAATATCGCATATCTTATTGATAAACAATTTATTAGGTATTCGTGAAAACCCTGGCAATAATTGAATAAATTAGTTTTTTTATTTGTATTTATTATTTCCACCGTGATGTTGATCCATAAAAAATGTAATTTGTTCACATTTTTTAATAAAGTAAAATACTTCGTAGCTCTTAAAAGACGGATATCATTATAAAAATAAATAATTTCAAACAAGGGTGTATCAACCCTTAGTACGGCCCTGGCAAAATATAGAGGGGAGAAATCAAAACGCCCTTTTGTGGCGTAATTCGGTAGAAGAGTAAAAAAATCCACCACGTAGGATTATGTACAGATAAATTATACGTAGATATATCACTCAATGTTAACCAGTACTTTTTTTATCGATCGTCCAGTTTATTACTCAGACACCTCTAAATAACATGTTTACAGATAATGTGAAAAACATTAATCAATTGGTCACCATATCGACCCATAATAGGTAGAAAATCGTAACCAACAATTTATAAATTTTACAGGAGAATATTATTTAAAATTACTCTCGCACTTACTTCGAGAAAGGAATTCGTTAAATGCGTTTAGTATATAGTAATGTATGATCAATGTCTATCCGGCTATCCTAATAGTATACGGAATACTTTCAGTTCTCTCAATCAGTGTTTCTAAGCCGGGGTCCACGTGGAACAAACGATAACAAGCAAGGGTGGGCTGCAGGCGGCTTGGAAGGGCTCGCGCGAGCTCCTTGTTAATTTAAGGCGACTCAGTAGGAATGCAAAACTTTAATTTGACCTACAGCATAAATATTGCACTGACTGAAATAGGTAACCACCACTATACGTATTTTTACAGTATCAAAACAAGCAAAACATTTTTATATTTCATTACAAAAATAACAATACCACCTAACACACGAATGGGTATATAGACAGTAATGAGGTATTGCAATGTAACAGTAAGCTATCGTATTTCATAAAGTAACGGTTTTCGGAGAAGCAAAACAAACCATACAATGCAAAATTCTCAAACTTTCTCTAATATATTGAAATAATTAATTTTTATTTTTAATTTTGTATAACCTATTTGTTATGATATTGTTTTAATATGATTTGTTATGATATTGATATTGATGAATACAGTTTTGAAAAATAATTTTGTTGCATAAAAAGATTAAAACATAAAAAATATTGACATAATAAGATTAAAATAGAAAAGTATTGAGTAAAAGAATTATAAGTTGCAATTGATAGTTGTTTCTGGTTCGCGCTATAGTTTTCACTATGTATTTAATCCGAAAATTATCTTAACTTTGTCTTTTATTTCGTGTTAGACAAAAAACTTCGATATTTTTAAATTATTGTAAGTTAAGTAATCCTTCTTATCAAATCGATTGAACATTTCGCACAGTGAATTCTTTACGTTTTTTATTAATAGCGTCTAAAATGTATTGCGGATTCCATATTTCTAAAGACCTTGTGAATCTAGGATCCAAAATCTCAGGATGATCCGTTGGTTCCAGATAGTGGTGCGTAAAAACAAAATATTTTCATATAATTTGATAAATCGGTTCCAAAATCGTGTAAAAAAGTACCAAAAATGTATGAAAAAGCGTAACGGTGCCGTCCAAAAAAATCGCGGAAACTCAAAATCGCGAAAAAATAAATCGCGTAAAAAAAAGGATTGGGTGTATATTTTACTGAATGCGCGGAATAACAATATTTTTTTATCAGAAAACTTAATTATTCCACTGATTGCTTAGAATAAATGTAAACATCATTAACTAATAGCTTGACGATTAATAGTTGGTCTGAAAACGCTTTTCGAAAAAGCCAAATACGTGTTACAATTTGTAAACGATCAGTGGAATAACAAAGTTTATTTGTTATAAAATGACTTTTTCTTAAGTGACTACCGAAACTATCGAAAATATTCATAATCCATGTTAATAATTTTTTCAAGCCATTAGCAAATTTTATTATGTGCTTATTTTTACTTCAAGTTTATATATAGCCTAACTCAATAAGGAAGAAACTAAATAAATATTATATCTATTCAAATAATTTATATCGAATGCATAAATATATTCGTATTTTTTTATGTTTGAGAACCTCCTCTCTGTCGGAGATATATAAGTTCAAAGTTCAGGGTTGTGTCAAGAAAACATAATACTAATAATATTAAAAATAATTCCATAATAATTCCATGCGATTGATTTGAATATAAATGTATTGTAGGTATAACATTGTTACATAATTTGGTAAGTTATCGAAAAAATATGGTCTTCAATCATTTAATATAGCTTATATATTTTCTAGCATTCTGTTTTGTTCAATTATAAGTTTAAAAAAACACGTTTGACGGTAGAAAAATGTATTCAATTAAAAAAACTTAACGTTGCAAAAAACATGGTTTACCATCTGTATATTATGTAAAAAATATTTACTATTAACATCTTAGCTTCTCCGATAATTTTGAAGTTTTTTTTTCCATTTAGATGACTTTTATTCAACTACTGTTACTATTATATTGAATAGAATCTCTTTTTAAAACCATTGCAGAATAATTATTTCAAAATGCTTATCCATAAACTAAAGTAATACTGGTCTTATTAAAGTAATAAGTATTTCGACTGAACAAGACATTATTGTATTATAAATAATAATATTATTTATCAGCGCTTTGCCCAACCCTAACCCCAACCGATATTTAACCGTTTTTTATGGTAGTGTAAAAAATACATTGCTTTGATTCATATCTCTAATGTTCGTTGACCAGTGATTTAAAAATATCTAAAGAAATTTTCGACACGTCCACTCCAGACCAAGCCTCATCTCAAACTGAGCTCAAACTGAAGAATGGTAGGTAAGAAAAAGACATCCCCGAAAAATGGTTACCATTTATTGGTATTATTAATTTTTTTTTTTTTTTTGCTTTTAAATGTAAACAATAAAATGTTTTATCATTACAATTTTTTGTAGAAGTATTTATGATCCAATTATGCTTTAAAAATCAGTCAGAAAAAGTGGGAGAAATGGTACATTTCAAATGGATGTACAATCATTACAAAACATAAATTGGAAATTCTGCTCAATTCACTTTCTTAAACAAACCTTTATCTGCATTTCTTTCTAAGACATTAAACTTCGGTATCTTATAATAATCTCTAAAAATGATTTCAACGTAAAGCAGTTTTTCAAATTCCGTTTTTTGTGTTTGCCGTGTTTCCTTTAAAATATGACTATTCTCATGAAAAAAAAATGCAATAGTGTAAAAAAGCGTTTGGAAAATGTAATTATTGAAAAAAAATTTTTTTGAGTGAACGGTTCACGAGATTTAGTCGACGGCAAACGATCGATTTACTCTGTTTTCAGGCGAAAAGGTACTGTATCCTCTTAAGCTTAAATTAAGAGAAAACAGTATTCTCAGATTTAATTACTACTGAACTGCAATTTCTGACGTACATATTATCTACGACAGCTTCAGTATACACAGTAGTATTTAAATATTACATATAATTACATAGAAGTGATAAAAAAAACACTCCTTCCCCAGAAAACTAAGAATTTATTTGAGATTAAGCGAACCCTTCGTTAACTTATTGGCAGCCCACCGCTGATAACAAGTCAAAACGCTAAAATGCACAGCTCTTTTATGGGTCGATATATTAAGACAATATTCACCTGTGCCCGAGATTTATACATTTTATCAGCAGGAAGTACTTGGGTCGACTTCAGTCGTAAGACATTAAGACATATTCGTGTAATGACCCACAAAATACGAATTTTTTGTTTAATTCTTTAGAAGTTTATAAACATTAACATTTTTAGCGTGATATTTTATTTGTCTGGTTACTAGACTCGATACAGCGCATAACTTGCATATTGAACTCCAATTTTATTTTTTTGGACTTGTCTAAGTAACTAACAGCTGGACTATCAATATTTACACGAATACCTCGATATAACGGGCCACTGCGGGCGAGGGGTGTACGCTACATCCCATAGTGCAGGGTTTCACAAACTTATTGTGCAATGAAACACTTCGCAAATCTGGAAATGTTACCGGAACACAGCTTATTTTTTAGTTGGGGTAATTCAATATACATACTAAAAGTGTTGAAAAAATATATGTTATTACATCTCTTATTATGTATTAATTAATTGTTTTTAAAAATGTTACATAAACATACGAGTAAACAAAGCTCTAATTGATTCAAAATCTCCACTTGTATCTAGATATTTGACGTTTTAAACATCAGTGGAGATTTACCATCACTCGATTTTGAATATGAAGTAGAAGATGTGTAAATGCCCTGCAGCGTAGATTACCATTCCCAATTTTCTCGGAACACCTATTAATGTCCCACGGAACACCAGTGTTCCGCGGAACATAGTTTGGGAAACCCTGCCATAGTGGAATAAAAATGGTTGGGTAAGTGCTAAGGGGAGATTGGATTAAGATGAAAAAATATCAAAGTATTCTAGTTCTACAACAACAAAAAAATATAACTTTATGGTTGATAGTTATGTCAGCTTATTCCCTCATCAGAACTTAGAACTACTCTTTAACTTAAATATATATATTTTTTTTTTTTACATATTTTTTAATTAAAAAAATATTTGACATTACAGCTTACGCCAATGCGTCAAATATTTTGAAGTTGAAAGATCATACGAGGTATACTCGAAGAGAATTTTTTGAAAGTCACATGAGATTAACTCAAGGAGAATTAACTTAGCTAAATATAGGTACTACCTAATTAGAATATATTTACAATACATCCTCTCATTTACTTTAACATACTTTTTTATACTTCAAAATATAGAATTATATTTAATAAAAAGTGTTTCTTGGAACGATAAAAAATGTGGAATTATTCACTTTTCTAAGTCAGTATATATATGTATATATATTGTATATTAAATCCGTGCACTTGAACGCCTAAAGATGCCGAAAGGCGAAACCCGGGTCGTTAGTGACAAGAATTGCATGAATGTCATGAATACATAATTTGAACGATGCAAATTTAATATTAAAATTCCACCTTCACAAGCATTTTCAGTCGAAATTTTAAATTATATATATATATAATATAGTTAATATAAGCTTAAACATATTTCTGTTGAGGGCATAAGCCGAAATAGCTATCAACCATATATAAAATAATATTTTTAGAACAAAAATACTATGATATTGTTTCAGCTTATTACAATGGAGTTCTATCAAGTAAATGCCAATTCAATCAAATAACTCTGGGATGTATAATATTATTAAAAAACAAAATGCTAATTTTTACTAGTTCCCACATTTATTTAGATCTGGACTGGTTTCGCTCATGGCGGGCATTGTCAACAGTCATCAATATCAGTTGATAATGCTCGTCATGATTATTAAATAATAGTGGGAATTAGTACAATTTTTTCAAAAATATAATGCATTTCCACCAAGTGTTAACAGTGAACACCCTAAAAGTGATTGTGAGTATCTAAGATAAGTAAATCTTTTTATTTTCCTCAGCTTATTTGCAAATAATATACATACATACAAGAATACTTCACTTTTAGGGTGTTCGCTGTCAATACTTAGTGGAAAGGTATTATATTAAGAAAAAACACAATATTCCTTTGTACTTGCAGTTAACAATGCTCGCCATGAATGAAACCGGTCCTGACCTTTATAAATAAAGTACAAAAGAATATTGTTTTTTTCTTGATATAAACACTTCATGATTGCCAGCGAAAAGTTTGCAGTGATATGCTAAATTTCTTCTATTAGATAGCGCTGCTGATCCTGAGATTACTATGACATGTACTGGTCATGTATGTGTATATTATTATTTGAAGTGGTAATACTTAAATCGAGATCAATTTTATGATAGCGAATTCAACGAATATCGTCACTTTTAAGCGGTGGCTGATTACCCCATAAGCGTACGAGGCGCGCCCTTGGGGGTCTGTAAATTAGGAGCATAAAAAATGTATTACATAATATTTACATGAAATCTTGTTATCTGTAGTGTCCCTCCAATTGCTTAATCTGTCACTGCTTTTAAGGTGTAAACTATGTAAACTACCTATTATATTTATAAAAATGAAATACATTTTTTTTGTCATTAATATAATGATCGGAACCGGTTTTGATTGTTGCGAGCACTTTAAGCAAAGTGAAACCGGTCCTGATCATAAAAAGAATATTTAAGTAAACCCAAATAAAAAGGCCAATGAGGAACGCAATACCGGTCCAGAAAATCGGTATTTTGATATTTCGTA
This sequence comes from Himalopsyche anomala, assembly GCA_031772345.1. Classification (NCBI taxonomy): domain Eukaryota; kingdom Metazoa; phylum Arthropoda; class Insecta; order Trichoptera; family Rhyacophilidae; genus Himalopsyche; species Himalopsyche anomala. The sequence goes on along the minus strand of CM062844.1, from coordinate 3,478,902 downwards.
TAAAATACCGAACTTAAAAAATATATCATAATCATAAACGGATGACTTTAATAAATAATTAACATTTTCTTAAAATACTAATACATCATTGAAAGATCCATCAATTTTGGAACCTGTCAATATTGATAAAACGTGTAATTAATACGTGTTGATGGTGTACACAAATTCAAAATTAGATTTTAGTCAATTTTCAATTCCGAAATAATGGTTTTTTGCAACCGGTCTGTGGTCGAATGGTCAACGTCGTTGGCTTTGGTTGCGGAGTTCGTGGACTCAAATCCCAGCACGGGCAGTTTCAAAAAATTGAGTTTCGGTAATATAATCAATAGCTAGGCGAGGCAGTGCCGTTTTTGAACTGTTTGCTATTAATCATACAATAAACATTGGCAGCTGCTTGATATTTTTTTATTATTATTGTATCTGTCTTTATTTTCAAATTAATCTAACGAAACTTAACCTTCATTGCAATTTGAAAATCAATCGCTTTACTGCAAAATTCTGTAACAAACATTGTTACAAACAGCATATGTAGTTTTGAAATTAGTCAATGGAGATTAAGCACGATATAAAAAATAATATGTATAGTTATCGTAAAACTCTAAAAAAACATTCATATATAGATCACATATCATGATATATTGCTATATAGCCAGGGGTGAACTGGAGGGGGCTCGGAGGGGCTCGCGCGAGCCCCTTTTTAAATTTGGCTGCGGCTGGCGAGCCCCTTGTTAAATTAATAAAAAGCAAAATTCTCAATTTAAATGCGTACTTATTGTATTATGAAATATTCAACTTTGTTGCCTTTTGAAATATTAACGGTTGTTGCCTTTTGAAATTCCTCGTAAAATACATATATTTCGGGATTCAAGATCAATAAAAATAAGAAGTACTCCGTGACTTTTTGATTTAGCTCTACACCACTGAAAAAAAATCAAAACCGCAAATAGCTGAGATAAAGCGAGCCCCTTGTAAAAATATTGGCAGCCCACAGCTGCTTGTAAGTTGTAAGTTGTAATAATCGATATAAACTTAGATACCTCAGATTTTAGTATAGTACAGACTCAGTATTTTTATATAGTTAAACTGCAGTGATGTGCTGCTAAAATTCTATCACCCGGCTCGCAACTTGGTAAACACCGACCACCAGCAAATTAAAAAAAAATATCATGCATTAAAAAAATATTTATTTATATAAGAAAATTTATACATTACATTAATTCATTCCAAATAGTGTTTCGATTTTTATTTGAAATTTAACCGTGACGGGTCTTATTCGTCTATCATCTAGTGCAAAATAGTTCACAAAACGGCCGCAAGTTTTTACTTTATACATATCGGATTAAGTATTGTGATCGTGTACAAATTCGATCAAACTCGAAATTACGGTAATTAAAAAAACCGTATTTTAAGACCCAACTCTCGGAACCAAATTTATTTTAGAATCCGGCTCGATAGAGCCGGTTTGAACCCATAGCAACACACCACTGGTTATATGGTATTGGTATATCTAAAGTAACTATTTATTTTTTCCCCCAAACCGGGATACCTAAAAAAATGTATTTCAAGACGCCGTTTTACGCGTCTCACACTTTCATGCAATACAATTGACGAGATAGTATTTTTTTTATGTAATATTTTTCAAAATCTCAAAACCCAGGAATTTACCGATTTGCCCAAAATATCTCTCCGAAACTCGTTTAAACTTGCTATTAAAAACCGGTAATTATATGTATGTATGTATATATTTCTAGTTTTATAGTTAATGAATCGCGCGCTGTGGTTTAGTTGGTTAGAGCTTGCTCCACCGATCAGGGGGGTCCGGGTTCGATTCCCGGTAAGGTCACAATGTCAAATTGGATTTTTTCAATTTTTCAATTGAGATCTAAGACATGGGTGTTTGTGAAGTCAATTCTCCTTGAGTTAATCTCATGTGACTTACAAAAATTCTCATCGAGTATATCTCGTATGATCTTTCAACTTTAAAACTTTAAAAATATTTGACGCATTGGCGTAAGCTGTAATGTCAAATATATATATTTTTTTAAATAAAATTATCTAATAAATTTTCTTACATAAATAAATATTTTTTTAATGCATGATATTTTTTTTTAATTTGCTGGTGGTCGGTGTTTACCAAGTTGCGAGCCGGGTGATAGAATTTTAGCAGCACATCACTGCAGTTTAACTATATAAAAATACTGAGTCTGTACTATACTAAAATCTGAGGTATCTAAGTTTATATCGATTATTACAACTTACAACTTACAAGCAGCGGTGGGCTGCCAATATTTTTACAAGGGGCTCGCTTTATCTCAGCTATTTGCGGTTTTGATTTTTTTTCAGTGGTGTAGAGCTAAATCAAAAAGTCACGGAGTACTTCTTATTTTTATTGATCTTGAATCCCGAAATATATGTATTTTACGAGGAATTTCAAAAGGCAACAACCGTTAATATTTCAAAATGCGTCAAATATTTTGAAGTTGAAAGATCTTACGAGATACACTCGATGAGATTTTTGAAAGTAACATGAGATTAACTCAAGGAGAATTAACTTCACAAACACCCATGTCTTGGATCTCAGATTAAAATTGAAAAAATCCAATTTGATACTGACCTTACCGGGAATCGAACCCAGATCCACCTGATCGGTAGAGCAAGCTCTAACCAACTAGACCACAGCGGGCGACAATTAAAATAGTTAGTTGATAAATAAATTAGTTGAAGGATCCTATAACATGCTAATAAAAAGCTGCTTAGTTAATAATTTTTTTGAAACGTTTAAGAATACAATCGTTTAGAACAGTGTTTCCCAAACTTTTGACATGTGTTTTCGCCTTCTATAATTTTCGTAAAACCGAATACGCCTCGTCAAAAAAAATACATATATTTTAATAACAATCAAAATATATAAGCTGCTTCTTGCACCAGGCACAGCCAAAGCCCGGTGTAGCGCGTACCCCCACTAAACTATTCACGTACCCCAGGTAGGGTTGCCAGATTTCTTGCAAGTGAATCCGGGACATTTGTCCAATTTGCTTACTTTCGAATCCAAAAACCCAGGAATGAGGGTATCCAATACCAAAGTCTTTTTGTAATCCGGGATTTCGGGATTGATTAATTTTCAATCCCTTACCGTACTTTTTCCCTAGATTATCTCCGAAACTCGTTTTTTTTTTAGCTCACCGAGGAATTAAAAATCCTCAATTCGCTATACTTTCCCCCCAGATTATCTCCGAAACTCGTTTTTTTTTTAACTCACCGAGGAATTTGAAATCCTCAATTCGCTATACTTTTTCCCCAGATTATCTCCGAGCCTTGTTTTTTTTTTAGCTCACCGAGGAATTTGAAATCCTCAATTCGCTATACTTTTTCCCCAGATTATCTCCGAAACTCGTTTTTTTAGCTCTTCCAATTCCAAAATCCTATCAATTTTCGGGATTTGCTCAAATTTCCGGCCAATTTAGTACTCATCCGGGATACGGAACAGCGATTCGAATTCCGGGACAATCCCGGCCAATCCGGAACACCTGGCAACCCTAACCCAAGGGGGTACGCGTACCACACTTTGGTAAACACTGGAATAGAAGAAGATATCGTGACACCAGATGTATTATTTTTCTGTCATCATCCGCTGTGAAAAGTTTTATACTATTTGTGGCGGCAAGTGACAAGTTAAATCATGAACTTTCGCGCAACATATTATGTCGTCGTCATCGATAGGCTGCCCATTGAAAACCATTTGCTGAGTACTGTCGCTTTTGTGTGCCGCGGTCGCTTGTCGCTGCCGCAGTCATCATTACTAAAGTTGCCAGGCGTCCCGATTAACCGGGACTGTCACCGGTTTTAAGTCTCGTGTCCCGGTGTCTCGAACAAACCTCTCGGGACGCCCAAATGTCCCGGTTTACGATCCACGCTGATTATTTGGGGAAATAGGTAAATCTTGGGATATTGGATTCGAAAGTCTTGGAAGCGCTTAAAAAAAGAGTCACCCTGATTGGCAAATCGGATAATGTTCCGGCTTGACTTTCAAGAAATCTGGCAATCCTACAATTACAAACATTAGGTCTGTTCTTCTGTGTACTTCTGATGGTTTGCTGACGGTTTGCAAACAGTTTTCGAATTAGAATCTAATTCAAAGCTTTGATCACATGGTTTGGATTGTTACTTTGACAGTTATTTCTGTTCTTTTGCGTCAAAACCACATTCCAACCGTTTGCAAACCGTCAGTAACGGTTCGTGCTCTAAATCGATTACTGTTTTGGCGTACCAACCTCAGAATGGTGAATTTTGTTAAAAACGACAACTTAACCGACTAAATACCAAATGTCAAAATGCCAGTTTACGTCACTGATGTATATTATATAAAAGTTTTATAAGTCAAATATTTAACATGATGGTAAACTGTCGAAATATTTGACTTAAAAACATTGTTTTGTTTAACTTGAAAAGCATGGAGCATCTTAAACCAAATTATAGGAAACATTTGTACATGACATCGCACAAAATCGATATTCGAGAGAAAATTTCATTTTCGTATCTGTCAGCAGCAATGAATGACAAGGTTTTACACTTTTAATATATACTTTAAAATTTAGAGTATGGATTAGAATAAATGAATCGATTTATTATTGACAATAAAAAAACATTGAGTTATCTTTGAGTGTGTATTCGCTGAAATAAGATGAAATGAAAACGAAAGAAAATCTGACAATATTTAAATAAGGTTATGTTTATAATTAGGTATGATTAATTTGTTTGACAACAATATTACACTGTTTCAATATAACAAGATACTTTCAAAACTGTAGTACGTATTTGTCGTACAGTTTAACCTAAAATGGTTCACGCAAATATAATTTTCACACCAATTAACTGAAAATTATATTTATATTTCCCATTGACGTATTTCATCAAATACGATAATGCTCGAAATGGCGAACATAATTTGCGAATAAGAACAGACCTAGGTCTGCTCTTATGCGCAAACGTCAAAACCAACATTTCAACCGAATTTCGCTAAAGCCAGTTTGCAAGTGGCGCAAAAGAACAGGTACTTTTTTGCTGTGCTGCCAGTACATTAAATAATTATATATTGTTTTTTTCACACTAGCAATTTCTAGGTCTGTAGCCAGATTTTTACAAGCGGCAAAAATCAAAATAATTTACTATCGACATTCAGTTATTCTTAGTTCAGCGGATACGCCTTTATAATACTATGGAAAATGTTTGATTGTTCATAAATAACTTATTGTTTTTTTTTCTTCGTGATTTTAAAACTTTATTCGCCATTTCTAGCATTTCTAGCATTATCGTATTTGATGAAATACGTCAATGGGAAATATAAATATAATTTTCAGTTAATTGGTGTGAAAATTATATTTGCGTGAACCATTTTAGGTTAAACTGTACGACAAATACGTACTACAGTTTTGAAAGTATCTTGTTATATTGAAACAGCGTAATATTGTTGTCAAACAAATTAATCATACCTAATTATAAACATATCCTTATTTAAATATTGTCAGATTTTCTTTCGTTTTCATTTCATCTTATTTCAGCGAATACACACTCAAAGATAACAGATTTTTTTTTATTGTCAATAATAAATCGATTCTTTTATTCTAATCCATACTCTAAATTTTAAAGTATATATTAAAAGTGTAAAACCTTGTCATTCATTGCTGCTGACAGATACGAAAATGAAATTTTCTCTCGAATATCGATTTTATGCGATGTCATGTACAAATGTTTCCTATAATTTGGTTTTAAAATGCTCCATGCTTTTCAAGTCAAACAAAACAATTTTTTTAAGTCAAATATTTCGACAGTTTACCATCATGTTAAATATTTGACTTATAAAACTTTTATATAATATACATCAGTGACGTAAACTGGCATTTTGACATTTGGTATTTAGTCGGTTAAGTTGTCGTTTTTAACAAAATTCACCATTCTGAGGTTGGTACGCCAAAACAGTAATCGATTTAGAGCACGAACCGTTACTGACGGTTTGCAAACGGTTGGAATGTGGTTTTGACGCAAAAGAACAGAAATAACTGTCAAAGTAACAATCCAAACCATGTGATCAAAGCTTTGAATTAGATTCTAATTCGAAAACGGTTTGCAAACCGTCAGTAAACCATCAGAAGTACACAAAAGAACAGACCTCTCGTTTACACAACTTTTTTCTCGTTTTAAAGCATACAAATTCAGTCAATATTATGTAAAAGCGCCTGTGTGTGAAACTGATGATTCATCGAAGTAAAATATTAATGTTGCAAGCTTATTTCATGTTTTTTAAGTTGCTATTTTTAAATACTCCGAAATTAGTTTCGTTTCAAATAAATGTGCGAAGAAGCTCTTTTCTTAGTAATAATGACATTAGTGGAATGTTACTGTATTCGTTTAATGTTATTAGACTAACATAAAATCGATCGAGTTTTGTCTCTATAATAAAAATAGCTCACCATAGATATCTTTGTAACCAAAAGTCATAGCATACTCCCATAGACTAGTAGACCCAAGCGCCACAGGCGGACACTAAACGACTGGACTATCAAAACATGGCGTTTCCAGCGTCGTTGGCTCTCACCTTATTGGAATAAATTTATCCTGTCGTCAATTAATTACCTCTATAAAGGACATGGATTTCAATAAAATGTGCCGCACATGTATGTGCGAAGCACCTACAATGTTTCCCTTATTTGCCCATCCAAAGGAGGCTCCAAATTTTTCTGATATGATTATGACACTAACTTCTGTCAGGGTAAGTTCTACCTTTTTCGTGTATTTAATTCAAATTAATTGCAGATCTAGCTTCAATATATATCCCGTGACATTAACATTGCAACTGTTTCTTTTATTTTAATATTTTGCATATAACAATGATGAGCATTTCACGATAATACACTTATGTTTTTTCACAAATTACCTAGTCTATAATAAATTTATTATTCTATATTGTATGCTTCTTCTAATATAATAATTGGGTTGGAAGATGATTCGGTATTCACATAATATTTAAACAAAAGTTTAAAAAAAAAAAAAACAACTTGATAGTCTAATCCGCAATTTTACGTTTAAATTTCAGTCATTGTCTTCTTTGAGTTATCAAGTAACCTACTAGTGAAATAGTCACAACTGAATCTGAATTTGATTAGAAAAGATATTGATTTGAAATGTGAGATATTACTTTTCTTGTAAGAATGCCATTGCAATTAAGTTTGATGTAGCTGTCAACATATCGACTCTGATTAGGTAAAGGGAATCAACACAGAACAAATTAAACAGGAGACACGAAAAACGATTTATAAAGATTTTGGAGTAATGTCAACTTATCAAATAAGCACCAACTTTCAGTGCAAAAAGATTTATTAGTTTTATTGACTTGGCATTTGTGGCTTAGGTCCTTTTGATAGATCATGTATTTAATTTTAAACATTGTGATTATCAATTTAAACTACTTTTCAAAAAATTGAGGGTTGATCCCTTTTACATAAACACAGTCGATATGTGGATAATATATTTCTCATTTCTTATATTTCAGTTATCAGAGGCCGATGGTCTTCCCTGCCAAGTGTGTATGCAGTGTGTCACTTCTCTCGATTCAGCAATTAATTTTAAGAAACTCTGCGAAAAATCCGATGATTTGTTTCAACAGCACATTATATCGGTCAAAACAAATATAGTCGATTCAGCAATTGTTAAACAGGAAATATCAACAGATTCACAATATGATCCAAATAATATTGACCTCATTCATGACTATGACGATGATTTCCTTATGTTCAAAGCAGAGCCGGAAGTGGAAATCGATGAGAAGAATATTAAAATTGATGAGGATTGTAAAACTACAGGTGTGACATAATTAAAAAGCATATTTTATTTTGAAAGTATTATTCATACAAAAATAATCTCATTTGAATACTATTGAAATAAAAAACAGATCTGTAATCCCAGTGATATTTTCAATAAAGTTTGGTAAAATGTTCCAAGCTTATTTAGCCAACCACTACCATCGTCTCCTATTCATGAATTAAAATACACCACTTCATCCTAGAAAACCATTATTTAAGTGAACAAACATTAAAAATGCAGTGTCAAATTTACAATCTTTTTTTTTTTTTAATATGTAGTTATACTTGTGTACTACATAATAGTAATGAAAAACTGTTAATAAGACTTGGAAGCTTGAAATTATATTATAAAAATCAACAATTTTCAAATTCGATTTGCGCACAGATAATTGGATTCTAAAGGATAATTTATAAATAAAATCTGAAAAACACATTTAAAATAATGGTTCTGATGCATTATTTAAATAGTTATTTGCTGAGAGTTTCATTTTTTATTTAACAGATGTGTGACCACACTGAACCAACATTCAATTAAATTAGACTAATCCAAAACCCATTTTGGTGTAGTGCTAATTTTGAGTACGTTACTTAGTCAATGATTATGATCTCAACGAAGAACCTTCATGGCCTGACGTTCAGTACACCAGATTTAGACATCTTCGAATCTTGATCAATTTGTAAACTGGCTAAATTTCCTTCCCAAATATATAAATAGTATCTGTTTTGATTTGATTCAACATATCTACTTTGAGCTCAATAATTTTTTCATAAAAAAATGTTTTAACAGGCATTATTTAGTCTTCCAATGCGCCATACGCTTGCTTGCCAGCACTTCTGTCTTGAGTTTATTTTAGAAATTAAGTAATAACTTTGATTTATACTTTATGTTACACAGTAGATAAAACAAATATGAACCGAAGTAAAAAAAAATATCTGCTACTTTTCTTTTGATATGCTCCACCACAGCTCAAGTCAAGTTTCATTTTTTATAGTCACAAAATGAATGTCAGAGAATTGAATTAACTGGTCAGGAAATCTGTAATTCCTTTACGGTTATATACTTGCGACAAATAACTAGAAATCAAATTTTACTGCATGGAAAAAGTATGGTCCAAAGGCAACCGAAACTTGAAAACAAAAAATACGATTTGTTCTGTTTAATCATGATTGAAATGTCATTTTAATTTCAGAAACTCCAGCAAAACGATCAAAAGGTCATTGTTGCAATATTTGTGGTAAATCCTATATGGGGAGCAAATCTTTAAAGAGGCACATGGCAGTACATAAAGGTGACGGTTTCAGTTGCAACATGTGTGAGAAAATATTTTCTAGAAGAGACCACCTGAGAAAACATTTGCAGCGTGTACACTCAGTCAAAAATATTGGGGAGGTTATGGATACAATCTCAGTCAAGGTACGAAATTAATGTAGTGGCACAATTCTTTCCACCACTCACTACGGCCATACATCTGTGTCCAACAGATGTTTCCCGTGGCATAACAAACTTTATGCGTTCTTCAGTTTTGTGCTAAGATTGTCTTAGGAACAATCGATCAAGACTTAGTAATTTCAATTTTAGTCTGTGAAAAATTCCCATATAAAAAAAATGTCTGGAGCTACTCTACTCTTTCTTCGTATGACTCAGCAAATTTAGTGAATGTTAAGTAGTTTACCCTAGTAGTTACCAAATCAGCTTGGTCTGTGGGTCCGACAGCTGGTCGGACTGACTTGATTAATTGTTCCCATTCATTATTCATGAAATGACAATCCCAGAGGATCAGCATCCTGCATTACGTCACATTGTTGACTTACGATGAAACGGTTTCAATCACTATTAAACATAATACAGCGGACGCAAAATTATGGCATTATTTTTGTAACAAATTATTAGCAACAAGTAGTAATATGATCCTTGAAATTTGAGTTTGAAAAAAGAGTTTTACTGCATTTATTACTGTTATATTACATTTTTTTTGCTTGTTCAGAAGATAGTTTGAGAATTATTAATATTATGTTCTTAGACCCATTCTGATCTGTGAATTGTTTTTGAATATATATACATATATATTTTTTACTCAAAAGAAAATCATATTTCTATCTGAAAAAAGTAAATAAAAGCAATCTGAATGTAGTCAGTATATTAAAGTATCCAAATAATGCAATTTTTTTAAAGAACACTAATAGATACCCCCTCCAATCCGATGGCGTTAGTACGCAATGGGTTAAGTGAGTGTAATTCTGCAGAAAACAGACAGTACTCATTTTAGGAACAAATGTGTTACTATGCTCAATACAATCTAAAATGTTGGTACTACTTTTTGTATAAATCTGTCAAGCTGCTTTCACACTAAAATGTACCAAATATGCACCGAATATGCATTTACGTGTAAATAAGATTTGCAGAAAGTCACTCATTATGCTTTTAATTATTTACAAAAATAGTTATTACATAAAACGCCAAAGTGCTTATCTCCGTTTGTTGTTTGCTTTCTGCATAACTACACTCAAGTCAAAGTCAAAAAGAATGTTGGAAAGAATACCATATTACAGTTTACATTTACAAGTTTAATTAATGGAGTAAAGGCGGAAACACACTGCCGACACCCGACGACACATAAGCGTGTTGGATGAGATCATAGCTACATATTTGCCATTGTATTGTATGGGACAGGAACGCACTGCAAACATCCAACGCGACAAGTGTGCACGGCCTCCATTGGTTGAGACCGGGTCGTGTGGCGTGACATGTTTGCAGTATGTTTCCACCTTTTGGCACATGCATCTTTGAGATTGCTGTAAACTTATCAAAGCAATTGGAAAATGTTTCAGATGGTTGTTAAGTATGATTGTGAATATTGTGGTGTAGATGCTCCGAATAAAGCTGCTATGGCTAGACATCTAAGAGCGTGTCACAAGGATAAGTTGCCCAAACGTAAAAATAGTGCTTCTACTAATTATATCCCAGATATGTCTGGCAGCAGTGATGATGATGATGCTGATAATGCTGACGTTGTTGCTCCAGAAGAAGAAGAGGAGGATGATCGAAAGACAGTAAGATATTTAACTGGCATCACTTAGTAGAATTCTAGAAAGAAAAGACTTTTAATTCTGTTAACTTTGGATTGCTGCTGATATATTAGCGCAAGCTTCTATGTATCTTATGAAAAAAAATAATATAGGTTATTATTCGACTGTGGAAAGGAAAAAGGATGTAACCCACACAACAAATTTTACAGGAGACACAAAAAAGGTTTTTTGATTATTTTGGGGCAAGTGCATGTAGACTGATAAACTAGTCTTTAATTGAATTTATCTGATATTAATTTAACATATTTAAAAAAAAAACCTTTATTTAAGTCTTTTTTCTCGATCGCAATTTCCACAGGCCCTTCTTTTTTCAAACTTGTTAGCTAAATTTAGATACTAATTTGGCATTTTCAGCTTATATCCAGGGGTGGGCTGGGGAGGGGGCTCGAGGGGGCTCGCGCGAGCCCCTTGCTAAAATCAATTAGCGTATTCCCATGAACCGATTTATTCTGCATCGTAAATGAAAAATCTCGCCTACATATGTATGTTAAATTAAATAATTTACTTAAAAATATGTGCTATATTTTAATTAAAAAAAGAAACATTTGAGGGCCACAAAAATACAAGTTGGCTGCATGCCACGGGGTACGCCATATTCCTGATGTAAAAGCATTATGGCCGAGATTTAGCGAGCCCCTTGTTAGAATATTGGCAGCTCACCCCTGCTTATATCCTTTTGATAGAACGTGTATCAAGTTGTATACATTGTGATTATCGAAAAAAGCGATTTTGAAAAAACTGTGGGTTACGTCCTTTTTCCTTTCCACAGTCTCGATATGATGCATATATGTTTGCGCCAATTAATCAGCTCTGTAAGGATTTTCATCATGGTCTAGGTCAGAGGTGGGGAACCTTTTCTTCTCTAAAGGCCGCATTAATTTTTCTGATTTGACATAAGGCCGCAGTAAACATAGGACGGGATTGATTAATATTCAATCCTTTACCCTACTTTCTCCCCAAATATCTCCAAACCTCCTTTTTTTTGACTGTTGAACATATAATGGGTTGATTACGCTTTTTTTCAAACGTTTGCTTATAACTTTTTGATCAAAGTGAATATTTTGATCAAGTCAAAAGGCGGCATCAGAGTAGCCAAAAAGCCGCAGGTTCCCCTTCACTGACCTAGATACTTCGAGGCTCAACCCAGGCGCATATACCTGAAATAGTTTTTAAATAATGGCTCAATCAAATTCAATGAATAGCAGAATAAGACACTCATTAACAAATAAATCAATATTGATTTTTGGTTTTGAAAAGCATTTCTAGACAAATAAATTTTACATCCGTGGCTGTCAATTTTTTTTATTTAATGTTATTTATTACTCTCTGACTGGTGCTTCATCAGCACCTAAAATGCTAAAAAGTTTGAATCGCAGTATCGAATATATCTTTTACACTTATAATACCTAGAAATATAACTTCATACAAATAATTCATTCCAAATATTCCATTTTTTTTATTTGTGTTTCACAAGTATGATCTGAGATTTCAATTTTTAAAAAACTATCCATGAGAGAAGTCGTGAATCAGATTAACAGTTTTCTGATGAGGTGTTTTGTGTTAATTGAATTGATAAATATAAAAATTGCTTGTATTATAAGTTGTTTTGTGTAAAAATAGGTGGTAACGGCCAGTGGAGGTGGAGCCGTTGCGACCATCAAGGAAGAACGTGGACCGTCTGGAGATGGAGAGTCTCGGCTCGTTTTGGAAGTCATATACCGTTGTAGAATATGTAATATTCGTTACGATAATCAACACTCATATGCTGCTCATATGACTAAACATTCAGGACCCCTTCCCAAAGGACAAACTCATTTCAGGTATTTATTCGTCATTATGTTGAATTTCAAATAGAACTAATGACAACTATATTTACTACGTTTTAATAGAAAATTGATTAGCAACCTATTAACCTTTATCCGCCTGTATGCTGTGCACAATAGGAGTAGTTCACTGCCCAAGCATTTTTGCACATTATTTATGTTTGAAATTGGTCACTCATAAAATTTACTCAAGAACCTTAAACATATTAGGATAAAATAACATGCTTTGTAAAAACAATGATTGAGCCATTTAAATGAGCAAAGTAGTTGTAAATATTTACTGAAATCCAAAATAAAATTATGATTTCTTACGTTGCAGTCATCACTTATGTTATCCAATATCTATATTTTGTTTACTGGTATTTTAAATCAATGTAATCCGATCTCGAAACTTACCTTGCTGGACCCACAAGGGACCATTGTGCAGCGAACGATGAAAACCCTATTGGGTCCGTTGGGCGGATAAAGATCAAAGTTAAGAAATAAATAAATATCTGTTTATTCATAGAATTGACCATTATTTTGTAAAACTCCAAATTAATTAAAATATCCAAACTCTTAGTTCTACAAGAATTATAAGATATTGTTGATAGCTGTTTCATCTAGTGCTTAACCTTTTGGCTTAATTATTATTTTAATTAGTTATTGACTAGGTAACTCGTCTCTGGCATGTTGAGCACGCAAAATTTGACGAGATATCTCGAATGCGGCAACTATCCAGTTAAATGGATTTTAGCGTATCTAATTATATGAATTTAAAAGAGATACACATACTATATTAAGCCATCCATTGTTTGGTTTAATTATACAAATAATGTAATTAAATTAACTATTATGTAATGTCGTAATAATCTTTGAATTATCTTCATATTGTTATTATTCTTTTACAGATGTACCATGTGCGACAAGGTATTTGCGAGACGAAAGAATTTAAAACAACATGCGCTAACCCACAATAAAGAAAAAGCTAATAAATGTTCTTTATGTCACAGGTAATTATATTAATATAAAAAATATTTTTCCATTCCTCTGTATTTTCACATTCGCAGTACTCGCATTTTGTTTGTAATATTGTTTTTATTGACTCACATATATACTATATAACAGTGATAGTAAAAAAAATACCATCATGTTTATAATGTTTATTTTATTCAAAATCAGATAATTTTACCATATAAAAAAATATGACAATATTTTAATAAAAAGCATTTTCATATTTTACGGTTTTGTGATAAATATATTAATGCGTTACAAAAAGCAGACAAATAAATTTGTAATATTGGGTGGTGATATGTAAATGAAATTGTAGTGTTGGGTACAGAAGTTTTTGCCGTATAAAATGTGTTGCCTTACTCATTTTTTTTCAATTATTTATAGAGCATTCACCAGACCTGATCAACTTATTTTACATATGAACAATCACACTGGCAAGAAACGGCATCAGTGCAACCATTGTGACAAAGGTGAGTCAAAATTAATTGATTCTCAATAGTTTGGAATTCAGAAGTAAACTTATCATATTTGAAGAATATTTAAAAAAAAAATATTCATTAGTATTCCACAAAAACCATTCCTTTTTCTCTCATGTTATCTCATGATATTCTCATGTGCGTAAAGATCTGGACACATTTTGGATGGTTTAAAATATGCAACACCGCCAACCATGGTAATTATTTTTGTATTAGCTTTTGATGGTTTTTGACCTTTGGCTTTTAACAAAAACTGTATCCTGAGCTTTAACCGGATCACTGCCATAAGCGTGTTAACACGCTCTATGTTTCCGTGTCTGCTGGGCCAGCCATACAAATTCAGAGATTAGGGAACGTACAAGGCAGCGCCCTGTTACTGAAACTAAAAAAAAATCAAGATTTCAAACATGCGCCATAGGAAGTAGAACGTTAATATTATGTGGATCCGAAAGAAACTTATAAAATGAAATTACTATCGAAATTTATCTGTATCAATTTTCTTATTATTGCCATAATATGAATAATGTTCTGTAAAAATAAAAGGAGACAGGAACTTCGCTTTGGTTCCAAGATATTATTAAAATTTGAAGTTGAAGAGTATTTATTCACTGTTTATAGCAGTGCTTCCCAGCCTTTTTCTTGCCACGGACCCCTAAATCTGAAAACAATAATCTGCGGACTCCCGAAAATTGTTTTCATACTTTATCACAAAGAATGTTGAAAGAATGAAAATTTTCCCCTGGGGGTCCGCTGGCCTCAGGTTGGGAAGCACTGGTTTATAGGACACTTGTAATATAATTGAAATAATAAATATGATGTGCGTATTATTAAGATGCGGTGAAGAATTACCAATCGAATTGTGTTTAAAAATCTAAAAAGAATGACTCTTAAAAAAAAAATAACTGACTCCCCAATCAACATTTTATCAAGAGTGACAACCATAAATAATTATACGTTTTAGAAGGAGCGATTCATAGAAAATTTTAAAGGTTGTCGGAAGAAATCTGAGCATATGTGTATTTTTTGGGTATTGACACATACTAATAAGGTGAAAAAAAAACAAAGTAGTTTAGTTTCTTCAAATATTAATTTTAGTTAAAGTCAATACAATAATTTGTAATATAATTTAGGATGTTAGAGTGGATAACATAATATATTGTGTATCTCTTCTTAGCCAGTATATATATGTAGCTGAGTAAATGTAAGTTTAAACATAGTTCTGACGAAGGCATACGCCGAAATAATCAACTATTTAAAAAATATTATTTGTTGAACTAAAATTCTTTGTTATTCTTTCACCTCATTACTATGGAGTTCTACCAAGTAAATGCCAATCGAATCAACACAATTACAAATATTACAATTCAATCAACACATACATACTAACAAATATCCACACTTCAGCACTAAGCCAATATGAAATATGGTAAACATTAATCCGTCTTTCATTGTAACCCAACATGAAATGTAATCTCTTAATTCTTGTTATTATTTATGTTATCCTTTCAAAGTAAAAGTCGTTACAAAAATATGGCAATTACTTTGACTCGAGTTTGTTGTAAAATTTAAACCAAACTCAAACATGGCATAATGTACGATTCCTCAATCTGCAAGAAGTGTGTGGATAAACATAACTTATATATTGATTTTTGCTCTTCCAGGGTTTAATATGCTGTCAACTTTAAAGGATCATTTAAGAACACACAGTGGAGAGAAGCCCTATTTATGTTCAATTTGTGGAAGAGGTGAGGATATTTTAAAATAAAAGGGATTTATTGACAACTCCATAAATGTGTATAATTTTTATTACTGTTTACACCAGCGATTTCCAACCTGGGAGGCGTGGACTATTTATTGTAGAGGGATGCGCGAACAGTCGAAAATATTTATTTACCCTTTAAAATTTGTTTATTACTACATGAAATGAAGGATGGGGAGGCGCGAAGATATTGTTTTCTTTAAAGTGAGGCGCAATAACATAAAGGTTGGAAACCACTGGTTTACACAGATAAAAATGTCAATGATAATAAAAATCTATTCATGGCGACATTAAAATAAAGGCTCAGTGCAACAGACTTAGGTTTCAATGGACGTGATTAATCATTCTTGTATATACTTAATATAACATACATCCTGTAAACAAAATTCTGCATATGATACGCATGTGATCACACAGCTGCTACAATTTTAATGCTTTTAAATTTCCGGCTGATAACTTGACGTGGAATAAGCTATATGTTGTGTTGTTTATTTTCTCAATAAATATGAGAGTGGAGTAGAAAAAGCTACTTGTATAACAGGCTTTCAGATTAAGTGGATACCCCCTTGCAGACATTTGTCTGCCATTGCTATCGAAATATGATAATGGTAGTAGATAAATACGTGGCAAAACACCGCTATAAACTTACGATGATATTAATAATGGGTTAAATTTATATTTTATGACTTCTAGGTTTCACCCAGAACACAAACTTGAAACAACATTTAATGAGACATTCAGCTACAAAGCCTTTTGGCTGTCCTACGTGTCATGCCAAGTTTGTATCGAAAGGAGAACTGGATGCTCATCTCAGGAAACATACAGGAGACCATCCATTTGTTTGTGACACTTGTGGAACTGGTTTTACGACTTCTAGCTCGTTGGTGAGATAACTGTTATAATGTTCAACCTTTAACAACTTAATAAAAATACTGCTTAGAGAAATGTCACTCTTACATACATACTTTTGAATTGTCAATTGACTTTCTATTGACTATTATTTTGTGTTGTTTTTAATAAATCTGTACAAAATTTTATTTATAAAAAAAAAATCACCGCAATCAGTATTTTTAGTAAAGTTTCATTTTGTAAAATGTAAATGTTATATTATATTGAAATACATATGATAATTTTTTGTAGCATTAATTGATAAAATATTTTATTTTCATTTCAAAAAGATTTTACTACTTTTCAATATTACCCTGATTTAAAACTTAATAAAATAAAATATGCAATTCCAACAGGAATCAATGTCACCAAATACAGACACATTTTTAATACATTTGTACTTTATCACACTAAAAATAAAAAATAGTCTTACATTGATTCCTGAAAAAAATCAATATTGTTGTAGAAACCTCATTCTATTTGATAATCGATAAGGCTACTTAAATATGCGCGTAGTTATAAAACAAAATATTTAAAATATGCTCTATGTTTAATCTGATTGAATCAAAAAGGATTTTCACTCTACAGATTAGCAATTTTAGATAACACACTGTGGCAGATTAAGCATATGGGAGGCCCCAGGCGCAATAAAATTTGCAGGCCCAGTTTTTCTCGGCATAAAAACGTCAGAAAATTCCAATTAAAATAATAAAAATATATAAAAAAACTGAAAAAAAATTATGTGGATTATATTATATAAGCTTTTTTTGAGGCCCCAAGCGCGTGCTTAATTTGCTTATAGCGTAATCCGCCACTAATAACACAAAGACACATACAAAAAAACGGTTCAAAGAAAATAGGTTGCTGACAATCAGTCATATACTTTCATGATGTATTTATTGTGCATACATTCTTACTATTTCTTGGATGCTTTTTACTTATACTACGATTTGATATTTTTAAAACTTTACTGTATTAGTCACGCTTTTGTTTGTGAAACTTACTTTCTTAGCGCGATTGTTATCTTATTTATAATATTTGGTTTTCTATTTGATAGTGTATTAATGGTTCATAAAAAAAATTCTTGAAGTTAAAAATTCATAAGGTCATTTTGAACATGGGGCAACAAATATCACAGTTATTAATTTGTTATAATTAAACATTTCACAATAACAAAATGACACGTTATTATATGTTTAATAAAATTGAGATCTTATAACATTAAGTTGTCTGTGAGGACTGAAACATTGATGATAGCTGTTGTTTTAACATATTTTAAATAGAGATGTAGATAAAATGACAGATAAATTTAAATCTTAAATGAGGCGACGCCTCAGCTTTCTTGTGCAATAAAGTGTCTTGTTATCATTTTTCTGGACTCAAAAGATTCTGATTAATTTTTTGTTTTAAGAATATCATTTTGGATAGTGTTTCTGAATGGAATATCTCTTGCGAAGACTTATACTTTTCAGAGTGATATTATCACCTGTTTTTTCATATTTACATAAAAAAATAAAAATTTTGAAAATATGTGAAACATTATATAATAGCAATGCGGTGAAATCAATTATCTGTTATTTATTAACAAAACTATAACAACACCTCTTTCATTCATTATTTATTATTCCATGCCAAACAATAAATTACTTCATCTTTGTAGCGCAGTTTTCACATACACTGTATAAGAATTCATAGTTTTAAATACACTTTTACAGATAAACACACCGTGTTAGCGACATATTTATGTTCATTAAATGTTGTAGTGGTTTGTATATTTAGATAAAATACAAACTCCTACGTAAAGAGATTGTCATAATTATTAAAATTGAATCTTTTGCATTTACTGAACATTTTGTTATCACTTGAAACCTCCACTAACACAATTAGAACCTAAGAATAGCAATTGCATTTTATATTTTGTTTTTTGTACAATTATTGCTGTAATATTTGTCATGCGAATCTATGCGACATGCACTTATTCTTTTTTTTTTAAATATTGTGGGTCTAAATAATATGTTTCTTTCTTTGTATGCCATGATGACTTTGAATGTGTCTATGCAGGTGAAGCACAAGCGGATACATTCTGGAGAAAGACCGTATGCTTGTGATCTGTGTCCTCTGAGATTCACCGCACTCGGAACTCTGAAAAATCATCGCAGAACGCACACTGGAGAAAAACCGTTTGGTTGTACGCACTGCACTCGAGCTTTTGCACAGAAAAGTGATTTGGTAAGTGTCTAATAACTTTAAAGGTTGTGTAACAAATTGTGACACCTGTTTTGCCTCTTTAAGAAGCATTTTTAGATAAACTATCGTAAGGGTATTATTCTAATTCTTAACATATAAATTACGAAATGGAGGTCCTTTTTACTGGAGGCAATTAGGAAGAATCTGTTAGTCTCTTCTTCTATAACCTTACGATAGTTTGTGTGATTATGCCTATCAAAGAAAGGGAACACGTGTTATAAATTTGTTACACTACCTGTGGTATAAAAAAGATATATAAAAAAACCAAAGAATCCATTGAAAATATCTAAAACTTAATGAGTATAAATTTTCCAATAATGTTGATGTTTAAATTTGTCCCTTTTATTTTCTTCGATAAGAAATATCAATTTGGTATCTTTCAAATATAACTATCTGTCTTCCAGTATGTTCGGTGTTTTCTTACATAATTTATTATTATACTGCCTTCAATAGACTGAATTAAAATATTCTTTTTCCAATGTCAGCGTGTCTATAGATCAGCTCTCTGGGGATAATTATATGTGCAAAATGTCTCGAGTCTTAAATCGGCACCTTTTCAGAAGAGCCAAAGATTCGCATTATTTTTAAATCTTTTCAAAAAATGTGAACATTACTTATTCACGAGTGTTGATTCGATTGGTCCCTTTTCTGCATTATGCAAATATGGACTGTAGTTATTTTGGCTTATTCAGCTCATTTTTAATTTATTATTTAAGTATTTTTCTATCGAAAACATAATTATGAGGTTGAAAACATGTATAACTACTCCATAATAGAAATAATGTAATGGGCTGAATACCTATCGAATGGATTGGTTCATATAAAATATTAAAATCTTTTATTTGAAAAAAAAATAGCATTTATTTCGCACCAACCTAATATCATATAAATAATATGATGTGTAGATCTTGAATTAACTGTAAAATTGTATTTCTCGTATAGTTGCTCTTATTGTGAAGGGAAAATTTTCTATGAATCTTTTTTTTTTAATCTATTCAGGTATCTCATATACGAACACACACCGGTGAAAGGCCTTATGTATGTTCAACATGCGGGGCTCCATACCAGCAATCATCGGCTCTCAAAGCACACATCAAGGCTCATCACCCACATAGTAAGTATCTTATTACTATCATACTTTTCAGCTCTGCCTAAAGGAACTTCCCTTAAATTTATCAACTGATTCTTCTCTTAGCATTTCCGAAAACTTCAGGTAGAATGATTTCTTAACATTCACTCGTTTTCTAACGTAACCCTTACATTAATTATCCTATTTCAAAAGAAAGCTTGAGTCTCTTACTGATACCCAGTTTCCTGAATGTAGCATATTGCTGAAATACTTCATTGGATGTTCATTTGTGTCACAACGCAGGCAGATAAGATTTGAAAGATATGCCGGTGGGATTTTATTTGAGGTATTTTATATGCTACGTTTATTTAATAATGAATTTTTGTTGGCAAAACTGATGCCAGGCATTCATGGGATAATCATGATTATCAGTGAAAAGGTCCGTCAATTGGTAGCTTATTTTAAATATCTAGACATATCACCTCAACTTTTGTGTCTCTAAGCCTCCAATTATAGACAGCATAATTAATAAAGTAAATATGTCTGAAATGGTTCTATTATTATAAAATTATTGAAAAACATGGAGTTTAATTTACCACTGTTATTTTTCAGCTGAAAAGATGCCATTGGACATTGTTATCACGGCTCAGATGCCAGCAAGGAACGCTAGTGGAAAGTTGTACGTTCCCTTCAAACCCACTTCGGAAGGCTCTCAGAGTCCAAACTTTGTCATTTCGGAGACAGGTGATCAAAAGTATACAATTGATAGTTGAGCAGTTCGGAAACTTTCCATAGATTAATACATTATTGATGTCAAAGTGAAAATATCCTTGATAGATTTGTAGAATATTCCCATTTCGTGAGGTGATTTTCTGTGTTAAAAAAAGTTACATGTATTGTGAATACATATAACTTAAAAAGTGCAGCTAGGATTAAACCGATTCATCTTTATCATCGGGTTTTGGAGGAATATTAAATATATGAGTATTGCTTAGACAAATTCATTATGTTTAACTGGATGACTGCCATAAGCACTTTAATGCACTCTATGATTCTGTGATCGCAGAGCCGACCATAAAAGAACGAGTCCGTTTCCGCTCTTTACTTTTACACTAACTAAACTGAAGATCAATTATTTTAAGTAAAAAAATTTTTTTACACGCAGTGTCATCTCTAATAATGATGTTGAAATACTGTAGGCACACCATATATCGTGTCGCTTAAGGCTTCCGACCTGAATCGAGTACCCAATGTATGAAGTAAAATATAAATGCATTAAGTTCTTGTTTTATATATTTATCAGTATCGTAATTCTTTGTTTATTTAAAGATGTCTACATGAATATTTCAATTACATCAAATATTAACAATTATGCATCTGTTAAAATTTTGATTAAAAACTGGGTAATGTATTTAGGTTGGTGTTTGGATACCCTAGTGTCACTCTATCAGTGTATGATTAGAAATACATAACAATGTTAAATCAGTCCATCTTGTCTCTATGTTTATTCTGCTGTATTCCAAAACCTGAAAGAAGAAAGATCTTAGTCTAAATAATAGCTGTTATTTAAAAAATGTATCACAAATGTATGTAAAGACAGATAATTTGTTGTATTGGATCTGTTATAGGATTGATATATTATATTAGTAATAGCTTATTTCATTATGTTAAGCAATCGTCGTATGAGTGATATCAATATAATTTTTAGTCTGAGATGATTGAACGGTCAGGATTTTTTTTGACTTCCACTTCCTGCCCGAAGGATATGGCCACCACATGGTGTCTCGAATATTCTCTGTCTCCTACCAGCATCTTTTCTTCATCCTGAGTCATTTCAACCTCTTTTAGCTCTACCGAGTGCAAGCATTAGATGTTTATTTGTGACCTTCCGTGGTTATGATATCTTTCTGGTTGGAAAAAGCGACAGGCGAGATTCAGGCTCTCTTGGGGTTTTTGCAGCACATGTCCAAACCAGGGTCATTGCTGTTTTGGATGTATTATTGGAGTTAAAGTGCCATGACCTGCAACGATAAGTCTTTTTGTCAGAATGCATGAGTCCCAGATATTCCACATTGAGTTGTTAGTTGGTTCAGCTATTCCTAGATAAATGTTGAGTTCTTTATGATGATTGCCATCTACCGTGATGTGTACCACTGACTCACCTGGACTCTCGATGTCTTTGGTCTTTACAGGATCAGCCAGGTAGCTTGGGTTGTATATTTTTGGAATCCTTATTCTCGCCAAGACTGCCTGTGCCAAGACCTTGTCAGTCACATTGAATGGCATTATGCCTCGGCAATTGTCACAGTTAGTAGATTACTGGGAGAGAGAAATTTGGGGGCACCGTGTGGTGGCCTCATGCTTCAATAGGAAGCAGATGTATAACAATTTATTTCTATGCATATAACAGCAATGCTTTATGATCATATTTGCCAAATTCTTTGGGAAATATGTTGTTACTTGAAACGCAATCCTTGCTTCCCACACAATAGAAAAATTCACAGATCGACATCCTGACCTGAAAGCTGCCACGCTAACCATTCTCATTTTGCATTATCTATATTTTTAATTATTCTTTGTGATTAAAGTGTTATTCATTTTACCTCAAACTTGATTTAAATACGGAAATCATCTCATGAACTTATTGGAACCTCTGCTGTATATAGTATATGGCATGGCAGACCTTTGTTGAGCATTATAATATACGTATGTAAGATAAATATGCATTCTGTATAAGTGTTAGATTAATAGCAGTGGGTTCTTGACTTTTGAGAAGTGAGAGAGCATTTTTGATTGATTGAAAAGAAAAATGTGCAAACACACCTTCTATTTCAAATCATACAGATTAAACATTAAATTATATCATTAGTTATACATATTTCACTTCTATGATTCGAAAATCAGTCAATATGACACGCGAGCTTGTGGCATTTTAGCATATGAGCAACATCAAGTTTAATTTGTGAAATTTCATGTCTTGTATAAGCTTAAAGGGGAGACTCACGATTGTGGAAGCATCTATTACAGTAGTAATGTGAAAGACCGGTTAAGAACTACTGATTTATAGCAATACCAATCTGAACTTTCACTGGTTACACTAACTTAAACAGAAATAAAAAACTTCAGAAACGAAGGATTGTGAGATACAAAAATTATAATTTAGTAAAAACAATTCCAATTCAGCATTCCAAATATGTGTTTTAATGATATAATGGATGCATTGCATTAATTTTATAAAAATGCTACAAAAAATGATTCAATCTATCAATGGAATTTTCGACTGTTTATTGAACATTTATCTCAGACACTACAAATTCATATTTGAATTATCGTTGAATGTTTCATAATATTTTAGGATCACCAATTTATTAAATGTATGCTTATTTGATGCTCTTCAAATGCCCGCGGTTTTCATATTGATGTAAATATGTGACTATTCATAACCAAAACAAAAAATAGTTTTAAATATGATAAAGAAACTAATAGTACAGATAGATCTGGTTGTTTTGTTAAGTATTATTAATGTAAAATGGTTTTTGATCATACCGAATCATTCAGAAGGTATTATATATCGATCATCCAGTTCATTAGTCAGACACCTCCAAATAACCTGTTTTGAGATAATGGTAAAAGCAATACAAAGAAATCCTAATTCTACGTTTTTCAAGAGACCGTAATAAACAAACGAAAAATGCGGTAGACCAATAATGCTGGAAATCTTCGAATACTACCAAAATAAATGTTTAATTTTTATCTATTTTTTATTAAATATATATATATATAAATTGCTTAATACATACTAAGCTGCTTATAATCGTGAAACGAGATGCAAATTTAAACTACTTATGAGCAGAAAACAAAATATTTAACAAACAGTCAGTTGATATAATATTTGTGATAGGATATTTAGATGATAGATCTGGGAAATCAGTAAATCAGTAGAGAACGGTAGATGAAGGTTCCACTGTATTCAATTAATGTTCCAACATAAATCAAGTATTATTCATCTGTGCCTGAGTTCATATATTTTATTCACAAGTGCTTACAGATTAGGAACTTAGGTTGGCATCAGTAGTAAGACATTTAGAAATATTCATGTAATGACCCTTACAAAACCAACAATTTGTTTAATGCTTATGAATTAGATAGAGTCCAAAATTTTGCACATAACTGCATATTACATTTTGATTTCCATTTTTCCGAGTTGTCTGATTTATGAATTGAACGATCAATATAATTTGGCAGTGTGGTAATGAATTTTAAATTATTACAACTCCCATCTTTTCCTTGCGTTTTCATGCGTTTTGTCGCAGGCATTCAAGTGGACGAACTCGAACTGAGGCCGAAAGGCAAAACCGTATCATTAGTGACAAAACTCATGGAAATATTTCAAATTTGAAGAATTAAAATTTATTTTAGTACAGATTATCCAGATTTTTCCTTATCCGGACTACCTTCATCCCCAATTAGTCCGGATAATCGAGGTTCTACTGTATTTGTTACTCTTCGCTAAATTGTCAAATTGCAGTTATCTTAAATTGGTTGCATAATCTTTTTTAAATTGAAATTAATAACTATTACTCTTTGGGTATTGGTCTGTTCCATTTTCTATTACTGCACTGCTGTATAAGCTATTTTTTAAATGTTTTGTGTTATTTATTTTTTACTACATGTCCAGCAACTTTGTGTCGATTTTTTTTTTACAGACCTGTTGAATTTTTGTGTACTATCTATTTTCATGTTGAACTAATAGTGTCCATGGTATAAAAACATCACATTTAATTTTAGGTAAAAGCATTTTAGTACTATGACATAATTCTTTCATTCATTTTTTGTATGTATGTAAGGCATCAAATTTAATATATTTTAGGATTATTATTATAAATTATGTTCACAGTGACATGTTTTTTTTTTTTTTTTATTAATTTGTAAATATTAATTATTTTAGTAAGAGAGTTGTAGAATTCATTTTTTTAAATTCCAATATTTTTGTAGTTATATTTTGTATTGCATTATTTTAGGTAATAAATTTGCCATGACCCAATTCTATTCACTTAAAACAGGGCTGTCCAACTTTAGTTAGTCTGAGGGCCACATTGAAAATCAGAATTTATCTGAGGACCGCATCCAAAATAATAAATACAGTATATAAATGAAATAACTTGGAAAGTCTTACCGTGAGTTGATTAAAATTTTGTAATAAGTACTAGTTATAAAGAATAACACAATTTATTGAAATAGACAAGAAACAGTATTACTTTCATTTGATTTACTGACCATAGCACATTGCTAGTGAAGGTGTCTAATCACTCATTATTAATAATTGGTTTCACTGTATAATACCATACTAAAATTATACTTTGGGCAAATAATTAGATAAAATTACCAATATTGATTTTTGTATGTAAAAAGAAAAAGAAAAAAATCGCACAGAACTACTACAGGCTATATTTTGGACAGACCTGATTTAGAATAACCGTAGTGGAAATTTCTATATGGCATGAAAAACATAATTTTACTTTTCAACTGATATTTATCAGTTTTTTTTTGTACATTTTTTGGTGTGTATGTATGCATACATATTTTAATATAGAAGTGGTTTGAACATAGTAAAGCCGTTAAGATTGAATGTGTAAAATAATGTATTGTTTGATATAAGAAAATTTTAAAATATTTTGCTAATCAGAAATACCATTTTTTATTTTGTGTATTTTAGGTCAAATTGAGATAATGTGTAGGCTATTAACAGTTTAACGACCGCACGTTTTTTTTTTTATAAAATTTCACCTGGCGAAATAAAATTTTGCAAAAAATTCGCAAAAATTGTAATTTTACCAAATTCACTATAATTTGTAAGAAAATTGAGATATCTTTACAAAATTTAATTTTCTTAGCTTCCAGATACTTCGCCTACACGCATATATGTGTCCGCCGGCCAGCAACCTTTGTTTTTCAAAGACTCAAATACTCGTCCATGGTCGTTAAGCTGTTAACATAATTATTTGTTTTGTATACTTAATTACTGATTTATCACAAAGTAACCGTACATTCAACAATGTGTAAATATCAATAGGCTGACTATGTATACTTTGAAAAAAGAAAATAGGTTATGGTTGTTTTATTTATACAAATGTGTGTAACTTAAAAACGGTCACAATTTGAGTGTCATTCCTGATGGTGTATAGTAATTAATTTTTTCCTGTATTTTTGTGTGCAATGCAATGTTTTGGCCATAATATTCTATGCATATTCCTAAACTCAAAAAAATTAAGTCATCCATTGTCATAATAATACAAGCAATTATTGTTTGTATCAATGTGTAAGTTTCAAATGAAAATTTCTAAATTTCGATATCCAATCATCCTCAATACTATTTATTGATTTGTGTAGTATATGTAATAAGAAATAATTTTATATTATTTCAAGAATTTTTAATTATTAACTTGTGTGAACACATTTGTAAATACAAAGCACAAATTTATTTTACATCAATGTATAATTTTTTTACATCAAGGCGGTGCGGTATAAATTATTCAATCAATATTCCGTATGTGGTGGTATTCAAATTTTGTATTGACAGCTTAACGACCGCGCGTTTTTTTTTATAAAATTTCACCTGGCGAAATAAAATTTTGCGAAAAATTCGCAAAAATTGTAATTTTACTAAATTCACTTTAATTTGTAAGCAAATTGAGATATTTTTACAAAATTTAATTTTCTTAGCTTCCAAATACTTCGCCTATACGCATACATGCGTCCGCCGGCCAGCAACCTTTGTTTTTCAAAGACTCAAATACGCGTCCACAGTTGTTAAGCTGTTAATACAATTTTTTAATCTGTGTTGACCCACCTGATATGACTTTTGATAAAGCGTCATTAATATATTTTCTAGCGGCTGTTAATTTAAAAAAATGTTTCACCAAATCGATTCATCAAAATTTATATATTTTCACTTTCACAGTAGATTTCAGTTTTATGTTAGAAAAATGTTTCATTTTCTTTGTTCTTGATGTCGCAAATAAGATTTTGAAACAACAGTGACCTATAGTGTAAAATATCTGTTCCATGTTTTCAAAGCAGTACCATCCTCTTACAACCAGAACCAACATCCACTTGAAGGACATTATATTTTTACCGATTTCTTTATCCGACGATTGATAAACTTTTTTTTATCATATTTCTTTGATTATTTATACAATTGTATTATTATAATAATTGACATCATCTACCGAAAACTTGGTGAGAAAATATATATAAATAATACGTTGCATTTTAGACTTTTTTATTTTATAATTTTGTCATAATCAAGGATTTTAGCCCACAGGTTCTAAATGGCTTTGCAGTGTGAATAGGATTTATTCAACATGAAAACATTGGTTGTACGGTTATTATAGAATTGAAAGTTTTCATGTCACGTAATGTGTATGTTGCAATATTGTATCAATTTTTTTGCAAGAAATGAATATGAAGAATAAGTATTTTTATACAATATTTATGTATTGTATTCCATATAATCCAAAAAAAACTGGTTTTCCATTAAAGCAGTTAAGAATATGAAGTTTTTTTTTAAATGAATCCAATTTACCTAAATATTCTTCTGTGGTTCTAGTTATTTACTGAGAAAATTAAGCAACAAAGAAACTGTTATCTGGAATGGCTCATTGAAATCTATATTATATACTGGAAAATTGATTTAACACTTGAGTACTGAAACGTCACAAACAGGATTGAGGAGAGACAGGGTACAAAGTGACCTCAGAAAAATTTGCATAATTGTTGCATTACATTTATTGAGGTATCATTGAAGATTACAATAAATATCAGCTAGATATTATTGGTATTTAGCGAATGGTTGAAATAAGAAGAATTCTGTCATGTGAATGACCCCGCTCAAACTCAAAAGGTTTAAGTGGAGGGTGGTCAAAGAAGAATACGGGCATAGCTTTTCAGCAAAATCTTTTGTGGCATGCATCATCAGAAAGAGGACAGGACAGAACAGTTTGCCACTATTTTCCACTAGATGTTGCGACTGATGATATCAAACGAATTCACATACAAGTTTTATTTTGTAGCGTATATGGAAGTTTTTTTATACATCTTTTGGGAGCGTGTAGGCTCCACTTTAGATTATGTTTTGTACATTAGACAAGTATTCTTCAGCCGTTCTATATCTGCAAACTGGTAAAAATTGGAAAAATATTTTAATTTGACCGGTGTCAACTAGATACAGTCAATTCTCAACATACGATTATTCGGAGATATGACAAAGTATAAAAGAGTAAAAATAAGCCTCCAGTTTCTGTAAAATATTTTATAATTTAACATTTGGCCGCGCGGGTGACCTATATAAATTTCAAAATAAGACCTTAGTATGAATAGTTAACTATATTTATTCTTAATGCCATCTATTGGATTTTTTTTTTTGTTTGAAATTCGATGTAACATTTTTGCTATGACCGTTTTGACTTACATCCAAGGTGGCAGAACGTAATCTGTTGCAAGTCAAGAATTGACTGTACAACTGCACATGGTTGCTTAGGATAATAAACTAAAAAGGTGGCAATTGAAACGTCAATTCAATATTTCATTGAATTTTATTTATCAAATCTAATAAAATTACATTTTTTTAGCGCAACATCTATTTTGTAATACAATTTTCTCATTTTCAGTACAATATTTATTATATATATTAATAATTTTCTGTATTGAGGTGAAATTCAAGTGGAAAATTTTTCGAACATGAAAGTTTTCGCGGACCGGCAACAAACTCTTGTATACCAGTGCTGGTCTGCGGACCACAGGTAAGACTAAAAATAATGTGTTAGACGATAATACGGAGTATTCTATTCGGAAGAATCACCGAACCTATCATAACATCGATAAGAAAATATTTCAAAAGATTGTAAACTATTCGACATAATATTTATTTTTTCATTATTGGTCAAAAACAAAAACTATTTTGTGATGGCACAAAAGGATCTTCTCATAATTCAGAATTTTGACTGAAGATACCTGATGTAAATTTAATGTCACATTTGAATTATTTTTATTCTGTACACTTCCATAATTTATTTTGTCGATAACGACCTGGGTTTCGCCTTTCGGGATCTTCTGGTTTTATCCAGTGCACGAATGCAAATACTTAAATCAATTAATTCTCAAAATTAATTTTTTAAAAAACCCAAAAATTTTATTTTTTGTTTTCCACGCTTACATTTTATTGTCTGGCAATTTTAATACTTTCATAATACCCAATAATATATTCATAGATACGCGATAATTATAATCTACCCACTTAATTCATTACAACTAATTAATGTTATAAATTCTAGCTGTCACATCAATTAGGTTAACTATCTATACTGTGTGAATACACTTTTATGTTTGTGTATAGAATAGGCAAAGCGTTCGCTGCCCGTCAGTTCGAGTACATTCGTGCACTGGATAAAACGGCGAAACCCGGGTCGTTATCGATAAAATAAATTATGGAAGTGTACAGAATAAAAATAATTCAAAGGATCTTTTCATTATAAATGTCTATAACCTAAATATAGAAAACAGTTCTCAAATAATAGTTCCATTTCCTAACATAAAGTCAAAGTTTCAAAAAATAGTGACATACAGTGCGCGTAAGAATGTTTCGCACACTTTGCAAAAAATCAGTTTTGTATTGTAAAATGTCTTACGAGCTTCAGATAAATTATATCTTAATAAATAAATATCATTGCAAATTTGTCTAAACATGTATCCCCATCTCAAATATATATGTATTACCGTTAATAAAATTTTGATTAGCTAATAATGAACCCAGGTAGAATTAACAAATTGTTGTATTCATTAAATTATTTTTTATTTAAATCTGTGATTACTTTTTATTATTTGAGATTATCTAGTCTATGGTCCGTAACTTAAACTAGTATTATATTATTTAAGATTTCGACTGAAGGTGCTTGGTGGAATTTCAATATTAAATTTGAATCGTTCAAATTATGTACACTCCCACAGATTTTGTCACTAACGACCCGGGTTTCGCCTTTCAGCATCTTCAGGCGTTCAAGTGCACGGATGAACTTGAACTGACGCTTAGTAAATGAATGTTTCGTGTTTATATAATAAATAAATGTATCACTGAGTCTAAAGCCATTGCATCCTTTTCACCAGCAATGGCTTTAATTAACCGCCGCAAAGTTACCGCTGAATCCATCGAAAGTATTACGAAACATTCATTTACTAAGCGTCAGTTCAAGTTCATCCGTGCACTTGAACGCCTGAAGATGCCGAAAGGCGAAACCCGGGTCGTTAGTGATAAAATCTGTGGGAGTGTACATAATTTGAACGATTCAAATTTCGTATTATATTGTCTGTGGCAGTGGTAGAGCTCGTTGCTTGATTGACAACTGCCACTTTTTACTTCAGTAAAACCATAAACATAGATAGTTGACGTTTTTACCCGCTGTTTTGGTGTTATTTCTGGAGTCTTGTTTAATTTAAGCCCATCTAATAGCGGCGTATGTGTTTTCATTTCCCGCAATACGTGTCTAAATATTGAAAATGCATTTGAGTGTTAACCTTTGAATTCCGAGGGGTTATTCACATCGCAGAATTCTTCTTATTTCAACCATTCGCTGAATAACAATAAGGACTTGAAAATCGGAATAAAATCACACATTATATATATAACTTTTGCAAAATATATGTGAATACGTACGTTCTGAGATTCGTTCCTTTATCCACATCTCTGGACCAAGTTCTAGCCAGATGAAGAACAATTAGAGGAAGAATATTAATTTTTTCTTTACATTTCTACAGAGGGAGAAAAATAGACATACTATATATAATACTGCTGTGTATTTCGGAAATAAATATTTGTGGGTGAGAAAATTATGCTGCAATCCAATATCGATGTATTTAAAGGTTTAGTGAGTGGAGCAATCAGAAACGTCACTGAAATCGTTTGACCATATTTAAGACGAAGACAAATGTACGAGACGGATATTTCATCAGATAATGGTGACTTTGGGAGAGACAGTATACATTTAATTCGTCCAATATCTATGGAGATGCAGAACGCAGAATGCTACCAATTTTTTTGTCTTGTGCTTCTACTGTACATAAGACGTAGGGAAGTACAGTTGATCATGCGTCCAGTTAATAGTGTGGATGCTGAAAGATATTTCAGTAAATATAATTGAATTGTAACTGATTGTTACACCAATCTTAACGAAGCATCTAAGGAAACATACTTTGAGCGAGCGGTCACCAAACTAGCGGCCGGATCCGGCCCGCAGAAGATTTTCATCCGGTCCCCCTAAAGTTTTGGATTTATGTATAGAAATTATTCATACAAGAAATATAATTTTTAATGATTTGCTTGTGAATTCACGAAAACTATTTATTTCAAACCATCAATTGGGATACCATTATCTGGTAAGGGACTCAAAGTGAAAGAAGTATAAGAGATATAAAATGTAATAATTTATTTGTTATCTAACCCCTAAGATTTTAAAAAGTTCAATCTGGCCCGCTTCTCAAAAAGTTTGGTGAGCCCTGCTCTAAGCTAACGTTTAATAAATATTAATTTGATATTGTATTTCCATCTATATTTTGATTACAAAACATTTTTGTAATTCTCTATTTTTTAAAAATTGTTGTGTTATCTTTGAATTGTTTGTATGTATATATTAAATTCTGTTAAAATGAATCGAAATTGTTCTTTATTTGAAATTAAAGTTTAACTCATTGGACGCTAAGAACACGCCTAGCGTGTCGCTGTATTTATATTAGCACGGGTGCAACTCGCTTTGGCGTGTTCATATTGTTTCCCTACTATTATTCCATCATTGCAACAAAGCGGTAGTGCGGACCTGCAGGAGTTGAGTGATTTCATCTCTTTTTTCACATAAAGGTTGGTTTACGTTTACACTTTCGCTTGGAACCTCTCATAACAAGTTTAATTCGTATCAGAATCTTACTCGTTATGTGAAACACTCGTTAAGCGAAACAATTTTTCCCATATAAAACAATGTAAAATACAATAATGTGTTCCATGCCAGAAAAAAAACATTTTTTAAAAAAATTTACGTATTAACTTGTTAGGTGCTAACGACACGCCTAGCGTGTCGGTCAATTTCTTCAAGCACGGCCGCAATTTTCTTTGGAGTGATATTGTTATTATTTCATTGTTTTGCAACAAAAAAATAATAATAATATCGAATCGGTAGTGCGAGCCTGCACAAGTTGTGTTTTTTCATCTTGTTTTTTCACATAAAGGTTGGCTTACACTTTCGCTTAGAATACGTTTACTACATAAGTTTCAAATTTTAATTTGCATTATTTACTGTTCTTCTTTTTACATTCTTTAAGATTCTTTGAGTATTGAAGTGTTCTGTCTAGAATTTTATACATAAAAAGCTACAAATATATTTTTTTAAAGAAGTGAGTCCGTGGTAAAATATACCCCAGAAGGAATATGTGCAACTAAATGGAAAGACCGCTGAGACGTTCTAACGATTTCGTCAGAAATTTCATGGCTGGAGTGGCTACGATGGTCAAATGCATACTTGGCGTGGCTACGATAATCAAATGCATACTTCCCATGTAGAAAAAAAACATGAAGATGTTATAAAAAATAGGAATTCATTTATTTCAAACAATGATACTAAATTCTTATTATATGTACAATTTTAAAATTTAACTAAAATATCATTATATACAGGCTACAAGTTATTGAAAAATTAGTAGGCCCCCCTCCAAAACAAAAAATGAAAAAAGTCCATCTTCCTATTTTCTGCAAAACATACTCAGATAGAAAAACCAAAAGAAGACGGTGCAAATATTATTGGAATGAAAAAAGGAGAGAAAAGCCTCTCTTTTTTTGTCCGGAATATCCAAATTAACCTGGATCCATGCTTTCGGTTATATAACCAACAAATGCTAAGTATTGTTTAATACAATAATATTGCTTAGTGCAAGTTATTTTTTAAACTATTATGTTATATTCTTTTTTGGCCATGTTCACTCCCTATGTAGAGCATATGGTCGCCACGCGGCACCACCATGTTTCCCTGTCTCCCGCCAATTGCTTTGCTTCCTCCTATGACATGCCAGCATCCCTCAGTTCTGCCGAGTACATCCTATGGATAGTACCCGACGGACGTCCGGGACGCCGGAATCCCACCGGTCGAAAGAAAAGGCAGGCAGGATTGAGGCTTTCCGGAGGCATCCGCAGCACGTGACCCAGCCAGTTCCAACGTCTCTCCATAACCACTGACGTGACGGGACGCTGTCTTGTACGCTCCCTTATCTCTGAATTCCTCACAAAATCAAACCACCTCACCCCTATTATCCGACGCAAGCATCTGTTCTCGAAACTCAGTATACGGTTTTTCCGAGTCTTCGTCAGGTGCCATGATTCGCAACCGTAAAGCAGTACTGGCAGAATGCAAGCGTTGAATAAGTGGCATTTGGTTTTAATCGAGTACAGCTGTGTGTCCCAGACAGACCGCATTGAGTTGAATGTTGCTCCAGCCATTCCTAAACGAATGGCGAGCTCCTTTTTTGTATTACCGTCATCGGGGATAAGTACGCCGAGGTATCTGAAGCTGTCAACCCTCTTGATGATCTGTCCCGCGCTAGTAAGGGTCCTATCAGAGTCATGACAGGTTTGGTTACACATCACATTGGTCTTACTAGTGTTAATTTTCAGACCGATGCGACCTGAGTTAGTTCCCAACCCATCAATTGTCTCCTGGATGCCCTTTATTGATTTATTTATATTCAATTTACATATATGTTTACAAAAGGTGTAATTTTACTCACGTAAATGTATGCTATTTTTTAATATTGATAAATGTATCTATTGTTTGCTATGTATTTATGTATACAATATTATATAAATCAAAAAGTCAACATGCAATTAATTTATTTACAAAAATCTTAGAAATATGCATTGTAAACGCTCCTTAATGCAGGTGACGGTACCATAAATTATCCGGAGACCAGTAAGCAGTCCTGATGTTTGCGAACGAAATTATTATTATTATTAATATTACAAAATCAGCATGCTACAATGCATATTCCACTAAAGTCCGCATTGAGTGTGTTAAAGTAAAATTAAAAACTTATAAATTGTTGAGGAACGTAACAACCTGGAATGCGATTTTAATTAGCCAAAAACGATAAAAAATTGACTAGTTTATTATTGATGACAAATATTTTTTTTTTTTTTTACTAGCAGACATTTGTTTTTGCCGACACTTCAAAATTTGGTGAAAATGTGACAGCATTATCATTGAATAAATTTGTAAACGCATAGCCACCTCCTTATTAGGGTGATGCTTCTCAATGTACGATGCAACAGTTTCACATGCTTTCAGCTTTTCTCTTATTGTGCCAGAAGATTGTTGCTCGGCTACTTTTTTTTCCTCCACTAACAAACTCACCTCCATAACTTCTTGCTGTGAAAAACAATGCAGCTCCATAAGCTTTTCGGTGGTCAGTTCTTGACTGCACTCTTTCAGAAGCTCATCAAAATCGCTGTTATCCACCTCCAGTCCCATGGTATTGGCCAAATATACAATCTCTTTGACTGTAGACTTCACAGGTACTGTTTCAAACCCCTTAAAAATCACATTCGACAACGCTCCTTGGCAAAGCTTCTTCCAAAACTCTGCGTCACTCGTTATGTGAAATATCGCTCGTTAAGGGAGCATTTTTTTCACAATCTGTTTTGCTCGTTATGAGAGGTTCCACTGTACTACATAAGTTTCAAATTTTAATTTGCATTATTTACTGTTCTTCTTTGTACATTCTTTAAGATTCTTTGAAGAATATAAAAGTGTTCCGTGAAGTATTTTATAATAAATAGAAGGCAAGATACTTGGACATACATGTAAGTCGATACTCATCAAAGGGTTAGGAACATATAAATTCTTGATTGAGCTTATCTCAACAAATTTGTTCTATAAGAATTGCTTATTTTCAGTTGCTTTAACTCTCTTTTTGGGAGAGTAAAGATATAAGGATGTGGATACTACAGGACTAGCATTAGCTCATCATTCTAGCTTTGTCCTGTTTTTAGAAACAGGTGGAAGTGATATTTTTTAAATTTCATGCATCCATGTCTCACACAAATCCATGTATTTGTAAATCCCGTACACTACAAAGAAAGTGCAGTACATGTTGATCATTCGGTTACAGGCATGGCAAACTTATATACAAACTTTGATTAATTATCAGAGATTTTATTATTAAATTAAAGTTAAAAATTCTGCGTGATGAAATTACACCCTATGTGTAGGTTTTTATTACTTTCAGTCATTGTTTGTAAGAACAAAATAATGGAACAAAATGAATATGGTCTTAGTTTTTATTACTTATGTTTTCAATAGTAATGACAAATATAATGTCCATAAAAAATCACAAATTAATATTATTTAATACTTAATGTCTTAGTAGTAAGTTTTTAACAAAAGTGACAGCGGTTTATTGCTTACAATAATTATGTAAAAAGTATACAAAAATTTTCAACAACCTATAAATCCAAAAATTAAGTATCACAAAATTTCATATAAAAACTTATTCATGAGCTTGGAAGATCTCTAGTGTTCAGAATTGTTGAAATGATACGATAAGTAAAATCTACTATTGAGAAAATTGTTATTAGCATTTTAAGGATACATTTTTTTATGAAGAATCCAAATAATTGTCAATTTTATCACTTATAATTAATTTAGACATTAAAAAAATTATTGCTTTAAAAAATACTGTATGAGAATAATATATTGACTGTATTTAGATAGATTGCCCCCCAAATTTTCCCTGGTGTATATGTTGCTTTGGCGGTGAACTATCCTGTCCCACATTTTTAATTTACATTAAAAAAAAATATAGTCTTAC
The DNA here is from genome assembly GCA_031772345.1 of Himalopsyche anomala. Classification (NCBI taxonomy): domain Eukaryota; kingdom Metazoa; phylum Arthropoda; class Insecta; order Trichoptera; family Rhyacophilidae; genus Himalopsyche; species Himalopsyche anomala. Next base: position 3,442,807 of record CM062844.1, on the reverse strand, counting down.
TTTATGCAGGTTTTACAGAATAACTTAATATCATAATAATCACAATATTTAAAGAGTCAGTCTTTTCACAACTTACGATAAAACACTTACACATTGAATGAAATGAAACAAGTCTAACTGCAATGGATCTCTTTATAAACATATTAAATGTGTTCGATTATTTTTGTTTACGTTAGAATATTATTTATTTCTTTTCACTTTCATTAAATGCAGTACTTTCAAAATAATTTGGTCAAATAAAAACATTTTTATAATTTGTTTGGAATAGGACAGTTTACCGTCAAGATCATGGTATATATAGTTCAAAAGTGTTGAAATTCGACTGATATTATTGGATACCGGCATTAATTATTTTAAAAACATATGAACAAAAACAATACACTGCACCAGCATCAATGTAAAAATTATTCTTAAATTTGGTATCTTTGGGTTTATTTGATTTTCTACATACAGTCAATATTTGAGTCATCTGGTATCAAAAGCAGAACTGTTCCATAAATGATGTATGGAACAGTTCCGCTTTTGATACCGGACGACTCTTTTGTACTTTTCGTTTTAATACAGTTAATTGCTTCAGAATTACAATTGATTTGACTATATAATACGGGAAATTCGACTAGAAAAGATTTTATGATAGACATGTTTTAATAAACTTGATGACACAGTATATTTGATAAATGTACATCACAAGAAAACAATTCAATATTTTATATGGCTAATAAGATTATTAAAAAAATACCTTCAGATCTGAAATTAATAGTTTAATTGAGATTACCCTTGTAACACCAAGACATAAAACAGGAATGTTCTTTCTAATATTTTTTAAATTATATTATACACACAAGAGAACGATTTTATTATCACGTTATTAAATGCAATTTTTTTGGTATTCTGGACATTTACGAGAAAAAACTGAATAGTGTAGTTATTTAAAAAAAATACAATCTACATTCAAAACAGAAAAATACTTTTTCATTTTAATTAGGTGTTGAGAGTGAATGCAAATATTATAATACAAAAGGTTAGAAAAAATAGGTTTTAGTCATTTAAATAAACACTTAGTTGGATGTGAACCAAAATGAAACAATAAAATGTCTTCAGCTAAGCTAAAATAATTTAGTTAACTGAATTATTCAGTCAGCAAAGCTAGTTCACATTTGCATAGACATGAATTATTGATCTTTGCAATGTAATCGTATTGAAACAGAATTTATTGATGTTTTTTATAATGTATAATTTATTGGAACAATTTAAATGACGTGGCTATTATTCATTAAAAGAAAAATAGTAGATTAAAGAAATTAAAAAAAACAATCAAATACATCCTTATAATTCTTCTTTTGTAGATTTTGAATGTTGTTTTCGAAGATATGATGTAAATTCATCTTCGGTTCTACTTGCTGAATAATCTTCAACGAAAATTCCCTTATTGAATAATTTGATTTGCGGGAAAGACGTAATGCCATATTGGGAAGCTAATTCTGGATTTGTAGTACAGTCCACCATACCTAATTTTACATTGATCTTCTCTTTCTTTACCTGTAGTGCAGCTGCTTTAAATGCCGGTTTCATTTTGGTGCAATGTCCACACCCTGAAATAAAAAGAAGGTTCATTTATTTTCAAGTGTAACGTGCAACGTAATAAAAAGTGCAATGTAATAAAAAAATAACTTTATAATTAATCCCTTTGTTTGTTATGTGTCTTCATAACATGGCAGGACATTTAAAATGTTTTTTTTTTTAATTGGTGACGTTTTTCCAACATTTCGTTCTTCACGTAAATCAAATTACAGATAATATTTTATCTTTTTGTCGATAAGAAATAGATTTATTTTTATGTTCATTTTATTAGTTTTTTAACCATGTCGATGACCTAGTTCCATAGAACGATATAATTTTTTTAACGTTTTGAGTTATATTAACCATTATATTCGAATACCTCTCTCTATAGCAGATGCAGCACTAAGGAACTAAGCCATAGATGTGTATGCTTTTAAGTTTAAAATAATAGCAAAATATACTTACAAGGGGCATAAAACATGATTAAAGTTGGAATGGTGGCCACATCATTTTTGAAATTGGTATCAGTTAATGTTAGTACAGCAGAATCATCTTCGTTTTCGGTAGCTACAGGCATTGAAAAATTGGATGTCGTCGCTGTAGGGGGATCCTTGAGATAGTTACCCATCTCCATTTCCTAAAAAAAATCAAATATGCAGTCACAATGTGGAGATAATTAAAATACTTTTACGAGCTTTGGTGGCAATATACTAAATTCTTATTAAGAGAAGTCTGTTGGGTAATTCAAATAGGTTGTGCCAAAGTGGGATTCAGAAATCTATTTTATTTTGAAGTTGAGATATTGGTGTATCAAATTGTAATCTATAACCTGAATTGCTGGAAAACTTTTTGTATTATTTATAAAGCTATTTGATACAAAAAGGTGATTTTTCATGTCATAAAGGCAATCTTTTTTTCACACTGTATAAATATTTAAATCAATGACATTAAAAATAGGCTTACAGTTCTTCCGCCATTGTAGTCTGCACGCACTTTATCATAAAAACTGAAATATTTGATTGTCGGGTATCCTTTAATTTCATATTCTTGACAAAGAGATTGATCCTGGGTGCAATCAACAGCACCGATAATCGTGCGCGAGTCTTCTTTCAAATTTTCTGCAAGTTTCACCATCTCTGGTTTCGCTCGTTTGCAGTGACCACACCCTAAATTAATACAAATTAATGTCATATAATGAATAACAAACAAATGCAGTTTTGATAAACTCCATGTTAAAATTTAGTGTGTTGAGGCGTGACATCATTAATTAACATAAAAAATGGTGTATCAAAAAACATGGTTGCTACCTTATCATTTAAGTTTCAATTGAAAAATAAATAAAAAAATTGGTGAAGAGATTTGAAAATAGGACGGGTCAGTTCTTTACAAACTTAGGTTGGCTTCTTTTGGTTGCATATTAAAATATATCTAGTGTTGTTTTTTATGAAAAAATAGATGTTCAACTTACATGGGGCATAAAACATGATGAAGGCATGTTTTTTCTTCTTCAGGAGACTGCGGAAACTGTCTTTGAGAAGATGAACAACATGGGATTCTTCATCCGCCCACACAGGCTCTGGAGGCGGGGGAGGTGGAGGCGCTTGTGGATTCTAACAAACATTCAATGAATAATTATCACAACAATTTATTTTACACAAAAAATATTTAAACTGTGCTATCAATAACATCATATTTGTGTTTTAAACAGGGAGAACATTATTCTTATCTGAGTAAAACAAAAAATCTTATCATTATGGTGGAACATATTTATTGTAATGGTTTTCAGGCAATAAATAGCGGTGGGAATAAATAGTTGCTAAGATGAAAATTGCCAGATTAAAATAAAAATAAAAACATGTACAAATTATGTAAACCAGTGTTTCTTTACCGCCATTTTGAAGGTGCATTTTTTTACAGAAAGTCAGCCAGCAAAATAAATGATAAAATTAAGCATATATTGAGAAAATGAAAATGTACTAGTATAGTAAACTTCTAGTTCATCCTAGAGTATTACTGATCTAATCTAAGCCTACTAAATCCTCTTCTGATATATTTGATGTATAAAATCTGGGAGGATTAGTGAATGATAAAATTTAGAAACGTTTATTCAGCTTATTTAAAATCATGTTTGATAGGTATTCAATATCTTGTGTCTGATTTCTGACTAATTAATTAGTAAGTAAAATTATTTCAAATCGCAGCGCAATATTTTTTATAACAATTAATTGTAACAGTCACTTTTAGAATATATTTTTACATTGCAAGACGCTAGACTGACCACATATTCACACCAGACGCTTATTTAAGAATGCAATATTTTATAAATTTTGAATAATTAATTCGATAAGGGAATTGTAGGATTATGTTATAAATACAATTTCAAAATATATTAAGTTCAGTATCAAAAATTGGCAGTCATTAAATCTTTTGATAAATTATCGCTGCAATGGTTTAAAACATTTACCTTCATGAATTCAATTATCTTCATTTCATCTCTGGCACTAATGTCATACTTGAATTCACCGTGAGTGAAATATTTGATGGTTGGGTAACCTTTCACACCATATTTTGATGCCAATTCTGGTTCCTTTGTAGCATCAACAGCAGCTAGCATTCCATTAATCTGTAATTATTACAATTATAAAAACATTTCAGTTTGTATGCTATTGAGACATAACGTAAATTTACCAATGCAACGTCCAATATTCTTGCAGTTTTATGAATATTTTATTAAAAAAGATAGCATTTGTAAAGTGTAGATTTTAGGTATTGAAAAAGAACATGACCCTGTTATAGTTATAACCAGTATTTCTTTTAATCCCTTTTAGGGTGTTTTTCTTTTAATAATTGTAATAACAGTTTCTGTGTTTTGTAAGAAATTTTTGACACTATAATTATTCTTGTACTCTTATAAAAACATTTAGGAGTGCTTATATCAATCGGCTATACTTACACCTCGATCTTTTAGTAGAGTCGCAGCTCTTTCATATTCAGGTTTAATCCGTTTGCAGTGACCACACCAAGGAGCGTGGAAGACAACAAGTGCACAACTCTCGTCCACCAGCATTGGGTCAAATGTATCACCTGCAATATTCAATATTCATCAATTAAACGCATTAAATTGTTTACTTAACACACTAGCAGTTAAACTAAATTGTTATTTTTATAATAATCGTTGTGGATGTATCAATAATGTATTAAAATAAGTAATAGAGGCATATATGTAAATATAAATGTAATTACTTGTGAGGTGGACCACATCGCTGACAGTGAGAGCCCAATCTTTTTCTTTAGGAACTTGAGCTTTCAAGCTGGACTTGTGGAATGGCTGTGGGTCTCTCATGAACTCGACCAATGCAGCACGGTTATTATCACCCTCATAAGGAAATTTCATTTTTCCATTTCTAAAATATAATAAATTTTACTATCAAATAAAAGTAACAGGCACGATAAATGTAATTTTACTGAATGAAATACTTACTCATAGAAGAGAAGAGTAGGAAAACCAGTTATATTGTACTGTTGCCTGACTCCTGAATTTTCAGGTCTGGCGACATCAATAGCTGCCAAGAATGCTTCGCCCTAAGATATATAATTATATTAGATAGGCCGTAATAGAATACAAATAAAATTAATAGTTATATTACTAATTAGATCCACAAGCGCCTGGATTAATTAATAAAAAAATAAGTTTTGGTAGATTTTCTCCAAATAAAAATTATTTTTAGTTTTAAAAATGCGAATACCGAGGTACTGAAATTTATTTACATTTAAATTTATTTATGTACACATTTCAAGCAATGTTCCCTCTAATTTTCTGGAGGTTGTGTGCGCAAAATATATTGGCTGTGAAACTTTGAAAGGAAATGAAAAAAATTGTGCGCCACATAACGGTGTCTAGACATTCACAAAGAAACTATATAACACTATATAATTTCAGTTATTAAGATTTTTTTGTGCGCTCTGTTGTGATGTGTGTGCGCGCACACGCGCACAGCTTAGAGGACTGATTTCAAGACTTTAAGCTTAATTTTTTAAAAAAAATATCACTTAGATGTTGATTTAACTGAAAGTATTTGTGTTGAGTCTTGTGTTCTATTAATGTGCCATATTTTTAATGTCAATATATAATTTTGTTTTTTACCCGTAAATCAGCGGCTGCATTAGCATATTCTGGCTTCAAAGTTTTACAGTATCCACACCAGGGTGCATAGAACATAACTATCGAAGGTCGGTTCAAAGCAGGTCCTTTTTTAAGGAAGCGTGTTATGGACTGAAAAGTAAATCAAAATTAAAATAATAAAACATTTTTAGTACTTTTCCCACATAAAATTTATTTGATCAGGACAAGTTTCGCTCATCGCGAGCATTATCAACTGATAAGACTAATTTTATAAGTACTATTTTTTTTTTATTATAATGCCATTCCACCAAGTATTGACAGTAAACACCTTAAAAGTGATAAATCAAAATTATTAAGGATACAAAGAGGCGATGGTCATCAGTGATTAATCACTGCCATATTATTTTTTGAATAGTATATCAGAAATATTTAGTGTTGCTCAATTTGAGATAGTGATGTTAATAAATATTTTGTAATAATTTTTTAAATCAAATAACAAAAGAGAAGCTATGGTAAAATGGCAAAGATGTCTTATTCATATTTATTACATAATAACAAACTAAAACTGAGATAAAGCTTTAAAGTACATAATGTAAAATCATGATAAAAAAAACTTTATCAGTCAGCAGATGTAAAATTTCTCTTTATTATTTATGTGGCCTAAACAAAAAGGCCAAAAGTTTCATAAAAAAAATATTCATTACTTTTTTAAGCTAATTATGATAAAAAGTTTATCATTGGAGACTGGCAAAATAAATTAGACAAATAATAAATATAATTTACTTGGGCATCAGGCAAATGAACAACATCTGATGCAGTAGGATCTTCTTCCCATGGAAGTCCTCCAGTAGGATCTCTCATGAAATTAACTATTGACGAAGTTGTGTCACGACGATCATAATCTTTGTGATATTCTCCGTCTCTGTAGTGTTTCAAACTGTACGGTTCATGCTGGTTGACTTTTAATTTCCGACACATTTTCTTTGTCTCTCTATAAAAATAATATATAGAAAAGTTTAAAATAATAAATTATCATTCAGACAACTGAAGATGATACCTATAAAGGTTTCGATACAACGAGTGATATAGTTATAACTTATAATTTATGTTTAGAAGAAAACCATTTAGATAATGAGTAGGTTGATTTGGTCTTGAACAAAGGTTTTTTAAAAATAATATATTATTGAATGGATGAATTTTCTCATATTTTTGAAAAATGCTTAAAATCTTAAATATATTAACACTTTATCTGCGGGCTATTTTTTGCAAATTCGCAAAATTGTATAGTATTTCAGTAAAATATTTATAGCGCCTACTTTGAGGTTGTAATTCAATGAATCTTGTTTATTTTGACTCAAATGTAAACAAAAAATTCATATATGATGAGAATTATACCAAAATCACCATTGTTTTATTAAATGTCTCGCATATAGTGTTATATAAAAAAACATTTTTACACACAGGAAAAAGTTTGGTCATTGTAACATATCCAGAAATATTGTTTTTATGTATTGTAATAAAGTTGATAAGATAATAATAAATACGGTTATAAACATTCAAACTTTACTGAGATTAGCACAAACAACTGATAAAAATTAAAAACAATATAAATGTTACTGTTCAAACATTAAAATAACAATAAAACAGGTATTACATTTTATTTTAAGTAAGGAAGCATGTTTCAATATGATAATCTAAATAATCATGTAACAAAAATAATAAAAAAAAAGTTTGTATAGATGTAGGCTATACAGATACAGGCTACCATATAGGTGCATAAGATTGGTATAAGAATAAATTGTGAATTTTTTGCGTGGGTTTAATGATATTTTTTTTTGTATAAAGACTATCTTTAGCAATATAAGATGGCAAGTAATTTTATTAGAATTAGTTTCATATATCAGTTATTTAATTTAGCCCTATTTTTATTTTAGTTATTAGTTTACACATGTGTTTTAATAGCCTTCATAATTGAAATATATATAGTGTGAAAGCTCACCCAACGCAGTCAATAAGAACCATGGTTCCATGACCTTTAATAACAACAGCTGCTTCTTTGAAAGCCTTCACTATATTGGTAGTCTCTGTACTCGGATATGAGACGAAGCACACCAGAATGTTTGTCTTTGTTCTTAAAAGTTTCTTGAATTCTTTAATGTCTACGATGTCATCTATCACGACTGTTTTCTGTTTTCCAGTTTTCGATGCATCATGTGACGGTATGATGTAGAAAGAGACAAATATGTTCTGAAAATATGATAACATGAGGAATTAATATTATATTTTTAAACTGACAATACATTACCTTAACAATACATACTACTATCATAAGCAAAAAGACAGCTAACAACACATGACATATTCTGAACAATGAACTGTGACTAACCTTAGTTTTGCTAAACTGTATTTATTTTTATAAATCGGAAAAAAAAATAGACTTGGTGGAGTCACTGTTTATATTGTATTCTTCAAAAAAGGTCTCTGTCATTAGTGCTAATTACTTATGACAAGTTTGTTTTTATATTACAGTGAAAAACCTAAAGAGGTTTTCTATAGCGTATGCGGCAATTCACAAAATACAACGAAAGAATCTAACCTCAAATTTTCGGTGCCCGTTGCCCTATAACGTAGTATTCCTACAGCATAGTTATAATCTCTACTTTATATAGGGGTTGACTGTATTCCCAGTAAACATATCTTTCTCCTTAAATGGTTGGTCTGTACTATAAATTTTCTCGACAAAAGGTCAGCCCTTTCCTAATCATTTTATAAATAATTGGCGAACCGATCTTACAGAAAAATAAGCATGATAGGTTATGTATGAAATATTTTTATAATGCTGAGTACACTGTTATATGACAACACTCGTTTTTATGGCTAGTAAAAGTACTATTTCAAACTGGTTATTAGAATTCAGCAATAAAATGTTCCACACAATACATAAGACTTTTAGAATTTAATACACTGCTACAAAATAGATTTGATAGTGAATTTAGTTTGATGTTACTGTTTACAAGTCTAATATAAAGTTGATGAAATGAATAAATAAGTATTTTTTATAGATACACATGTATTTTTAGTTTTCTGCTTGAACATGAAGTTACTGTTACCCTTTGAGTTCCTAGCGGAGTCATTCACGTTGCAAAATTCTTAAAAAACACTAATAATATCTAGACGATATATATTGTAATCTTCAATGATACCTCAATAAATGCAATACAAATATTACGAAAAATTGTTTAGGGTCACTTTGTACCCTGTCGCTTCTCGATCCTATTTTAAATGTTTCGGTACAGTAAGTGTTAAAAAGGAAGGGATTATTTCTATTTTTTGAAAATATCAGCCATTTGCTAACAATGACAGAATAAAAACATAGCATTTTTTAACAATAAAATATGCAGGAATGCTTATGATGATATCAGATTCATAATGTTGTGATATTTTATAGTGATTATTAAGAAAAAGATGAAAATGACAATACAAGTATATAAATAATATAACTTAATTAGAAAGCCATAAATAAAATATAATTGCAGTGTATAATTATGAATACTGCCCGTGGTTGTTGTTATAACATTTTGTATTTAATTGATTGTATACTTATATTAAAAATAACTGCAAGACGAATGGATACATCTGTGTCCTCACAGGCTAAATAATTTCACGCTCTTGTTAACTGATAAATCATAAGTAAAGAGCATGGTACAGTGGAACCCCGATCTACCGTTCTCGCATTGTTCGTTTAATTTTCATAGTCCCGGCCAAACACCCATAAGAACAATGTAAAATAATCCCGCATTAACCGTTCCCCGATTTACCGTTTTCCTCGATCTATCGTTCAAATATTTTGGTCCCGTCAAAAATATTATCCCGGTTGACCGTTTTCGTTGAATATTTCTCATAAATAATCTTACCTCGCATTTCGTTTCGCGGTTTTTTCAGTGGAACCCCTATCTTCCGTTCTCACTATCTTTGATGGATCGTTTATTTTTTACTCTACCAAGACCCCACCCCGTAATAGCAATGTTTAGTAATTCCACGTTAATCATTTCTCGATTTACCGATTTCTTCGATGTATCATCTAAATATTATTGTCCCGTCCCAGTTACTATCTATCCCGATTGACCATTTTTGTAGAATATTTTTTTCGCTCATAAATAATCTTACATTTCATCTGGTTACGTAAATTTTTCTAACTCAAAGGTCAAAACTAAAATACCTAAATGAAGAAAACTAGAACTATAGTTGAGAAACTGAAAATAATTAAAGACATTGGAATTTTTTTTTTGAAGAGTGTTTAATTTAAGTCCCAAACTGCAAATAGGCTACTTAGTTTGTATTAAACAAGTTAAAAATACATTTATTTGTTCTTTAATTAATAAATAAATGAGTTTTTTGAAAATTAAACATTTTTTTGTGTTATTTGAAGATTTCCCGCATTATTCGTTCATTTATTACGTTCCCTTGAAAAACGTAGAATCGAGGTTCCACTGTATTTATATTTTGGTAATAGCACTGGGTATACAGCCGTATACTCTTACTTATTCCAGTTGCAGCCCTGGGAATAGGCATATTGGTAAATTTGTCATACTTCATCGCACGGACTATTGCGGCGAAAAACTTCACAAACTAAGCTAAAAACCACTCCACGATTTAAAATTATTATTTGTGAGCTTGGCAATCGCGTTAAAACCACACATTATTACGAAAAACTCTGATAAATTATGCGAAATACGAAACATTTTAGAGCATTTCGCATAATTTATCAGAGTTTTTCGTAATAATGTGTGGTTTTAATGCGATTGCCAAGCTCACAAATAATAATTTTAAACCGTGGGGTGGTTTTTCGCCGTAATAGTCCGTGCGATAAAGTATGACAAATTTACCCTTATTTCTTTTAGTTATCTAAGTATAAAAAAAGGTAAATTTGTCATACTTCATCGTACGGACTATTGCGGCGAAAAACTTCACAAACTGAGCTAAAAACCACTCCACGATTTAAAATTATTATCTGAGATTATGGGAATCGCGTTAAAACCACACATTATTAAGAAGAACACTGATAAATAAATTATATAAAGTATGACTTCATCGCACGGACTATTACGGCGAAAAACTTCACAAACTGAGCTAAAAACCACTCCACGATTTAAATTATTATCTGAGATCATGGGAATCGCGTTAAAACCACACATTATTACGAAGAACACTGATAAATTATGAGAAATGCTCTAAAATGTTTCGTATTTCGCATAATTTATCAGAGTTTTTCGTAATAATGTGTGGTTTTAACGCGATTGCCAAGCTCACAAATAATAATTTTAAATCGTGGAGTGGTTTTTAGCTTAGTTTGTGAAGTTTTTCGCCGCAATAGTCCGTGCGATGAAGTATGACAAATTTACCTAAAAAAAACCTACCGACACTACGATGAAATGACTTATGATAAGACGAACACTTATTAGTACATATTCTGAAGGTGAGATGTAATCGAAACAAGCTTTTACAAAGAATAACTTTATTTTACTTCAAATTCTGAATTAATCATAAAACAATATTGAGAATATAAATGTTGTATTGAATTAAATAAATTGACACAGATTAGTTAGGTATTTTCACCGGTAAAAATAAATGCGATACTTACAAACAATATTATACTAGACAGCTTCATGGTGGTGTATGTTATTAGTTAGAAGTGTGAGCACATCGTCTAAAAGTAAGCACAAAACACGGAAGAAATCAATTACGAGAAAAAGACATTAACCTACACGTAGTCAACTACCGGTGAAATTGCCAAAAACGAAAACAGCGAACACGAATAAATGACATTCATAGACAACAATGGCGAACTTTGCGCTTGGGTTGCTATTGGTAAAAATATCTTTTAATATGAAATATTTTATTGAATTTTCATTTAAGTGAAATTATAAAATAATGGTTATACTTTCCTCATAAAATCAATGAAATGTAAGCTTTATCTCATTTCTGGCTATAAGTTAGATAAATCAATCGCTCAGGTTGGTAATTATTTTGATCAAAATTACCAGGAAATCTATGGTATATTAAGGAATTACACAAAATTCTATATCTAAAAAACAGACGGAATTTTAAAACGACTGCCTTTAAATTAAAAAATACACGCCTACTTTTGCTTTCATCAATAATTTACCAATTTTGAATGAGCCGGTAAATCTGCCAAAATCCCCACTCTTATACCCTATATGTAACTAAATATAATCTAAAATTTTATTCTAGCACAAATCTATAGACATTCCCATGGGTTGATCCATTTTACCAGCAATGGCTTTAAACTAAGTAAGTAAACATTTATTTCTTATATACACACATTACATTCATTTACTAAACGTCAGTTCAAGTTCATCCGTGGGCTTGAACGTCTGAAGATGCCGAAAGCCGAAACCCGCGTCATAAGAGACAAAACTTGTGTGAATGTACATAATTTAAACGGTTCAAATTTAATTCAGGGATGTGTTGTGCGTTATTGACATATAAAAAAAACTAAATAAATTATAATAAAATAATAGTTTTAAAATAAAGCTTTTATTTGAATGTACTAAAAAGATAAAATAGTTTTGATACCTTTTGCCATAAAATAATTCCCTCATCTAAGCAACATCTCAACCTCATGACACTCTTCAGCACAATAAGTCGGATCAGTTTAACTTAAAAAATCAGCGATGTAAAAAAGATTGGATAGTACAGAAGAGTTGAGGGAATGTACTGTGCAACACATCTTCATTCATGTAGATTGAAGCAAAAACCAATAATTTTTGTTGCGATTAATTATAAAAAGTCATAACTAGCTATAAATATCATTAAATTTCATAATATCTCTCCATATTGAAATTTTAATTTATTAGGAATATATAATACATAAATAAACAATTAAAAGTGTAAAAAGATATGCATATGCTTTCTGTGATAACTTTTTTATTATATAATATAACATATGGTCTTTTTTACACTGTGAAAAAATAGGAGGTATAACAATACTGTAGTTTGGAGGTACTCATACAAATGTTATTGTTTTTGTACATCATCATATTTATTATAAAGAAAATTTTATATTTACATAGCCATTTTAATTGTCATGGAAAATGGATTACGTTAATTAATAAAATTATATAAAAAGATTAGATCATTATTTTCGGAAAGCCATAAAAAAATAAATAATTGTTGTACTTTCTGAAAAAAATGAAATTAAGCAAATTTAGAATATGCTGGTACTTTTGTGTGTAAATATAAATATTATTAATTATTTGTAAAGCCACTTTTAAACTTAACAAATAATACTCAAAACTCGACTAGAAAAAGTTGTGATATCTGAGAAATCTTTTCATTTCATATTGTGCGAAATAACAATTCTCTGCTTGTCAACGTTAACTGCCACCTAGTGCAGACTTCCTATACGATCTGTTTTCATGAGCTCCAACAAAATAGCTGGATAAAATTTCCAATTCTACTATAAATGCTGTTAACATATTTCCATAATTTATGAATACTCTATTTCCTGCAATAACAATATAAAGAGGAAAATGTATCTTATGTATTATGAATTCAAATAAAAAGATGCTGCAGTTATATTAATAAGACAAGGTGGAGTAAACTTGCTAAAAGAAATTGCATTTGACCAGCTATAGTATATTGAGACAATAGTGGCTATTATACCAAAACAAAATATTAAAAAAACTGAGGCCATATGAATATTTTTGTAGGTTATTTTTTCATCATTTGCGGTTTGAAGAGTTATAAATGTTGTGCAGGAATTACACTCCTGGCATTTAATATATTTTGATTTGACAATACTTAGTCGTCCCGCATCTTGGTTAACAACTGATTCTGTAGTATAAGTGTCATATTGGTTTCTTTTTTTTAGACATGCATAGTTATTATCTGGTAAGTTTAAATCATCATTATCAATCTTTGTACAGTTTGATAAAGTATTTATATCAAACTTATAGCTATTTCCGCTGAGAAATAACAATTTTAAATAGAATAGTGGTGGTAGAATAAACATTAGAGGACCAGTAAGCGTGCTCCCAATGAGACCCATAACAAGATCAAATCGAGGTACCGCTTCTCCAATAAATACTGCTAATGCAACCACCATAGCTCGGGTAATGCATCGTCTGCCACTGAATTCTGCAAAAATCAACTAAACATTAATTACAGTTTCATTACTATTCATTCACCATAATTTTGTGATGTTAGTTAATGACTTCAAATAACTAATACAGCAGTGGCTTAATTAAATAAGAAAAGTGTTTATAAGTGTTTATGTACATTAGAGAAAATGACCAAAGAGAGTAATAAAACAGAAAAAAAGATTTAAGCACATGAGTTGTTTAGATTTATTTTGTTAAGTTAAATTGCTATTCATAAAACAATTTTAAAATTGGAGCCTTTTTGTTATATTCTTTTATTAATTATATTTTTTATGTCAGTGATTTTTTCCTTTCTTGTTACAACTTTTGATAACTGTGTCCTTGGAGTGCATATATATTATATTATAGTAAGTGATTTTTCAATTGCCTCTCTTACAAGAAATATTTTTTGAAATGATTAAATAAAGAAGTCAATACTTCTCGGGGTGTTGCATTTGCATTACTTGCTATGAAATGGGCGTCATTACATCCACATTTCAAAAGCACAGATCTCAAGATTTTTGATCATTGTACCTGTAAGGGTCCACATCACCCCTCCCTGACATAATGGCAGAAAACACATCTCACTATTCTGATTCCTAGGTATAGGCTTATGGAAACACATTGACCTTTAATGCCCATATAAATGAGGCTCTGATTTCATATATTACTACAGTAAATTGAACACACCTCTTGGTATTCCTAATTTATCTTCAATGTGCTGAAATAGAGGTGAGCTTCCTACGGCACTTGATAAACAAAGCTGAAGTGTCACTAGAAACACGACACAGTATAGTGACAAACTTGGAGGAAGACCTAGAATAGAATATTTTAAGCTATTATTTGCAAACAGCTCGTTCCAAAATGGTTAAACAATTAAACATGCATTTCATTTTATAAAACAATATACATTTTAAAAGTATTTTTAGTTTTACACTAGTTTGAAATGATATTTTTAATGTTATCTAGCCAGGTTTGAGACTGATTTGTTAAAATACTTTTAAATTTTATTTTCTAAATTACATTCATGATCCATGTTTCAAAAATTTTGGAACAAGCCGAATTTGCAAATAATAGCCTCATTTGTTGGTATATTAATATTTTTTCAATTGATGTAAAGAAATTTGAGTGAAATGTACCAGGCACATTTAATAATAAGATCAATAAAACAAATACTTTTATGGTATGAGATGTGATTTAAATATTCATTAAAGTAATTCTTGATTTGTGTTTTTTTTACATTTAAATTATGATAGGGTCTAACAATTTTTATATTATACCAATACCTTGTAAAATATTCGATCTGATATTGTTACCATATTGATAGGCTGATAAAATTGCTGTTGTTGTAAATAGGAAGCCAGAAACTGGAAAGAGTACATTTTTAATGTAAGTTTAAAGGCATTCGTGTTTATATTAATATACAGTTTATTTTGGGAAGACCTTTTTAAATGATTGATAAATAATTATTTGACCTATTGATTGATTGATTTGAGTGATTTGTTATTTTTTTGTATAAAGGTTGGAATATTTTTTCAATAAACATATCTATATATATAAAACAAAGTGGGGTATTTACACCACGTATATCTCGAGAATTGCTGCACGGATTTCAATGATCTTTGATTTATTAAATTTGTGTCCACCTAGAATAGCAGAATAAGCATTAAAACATCGGAAAAATATCACGGGAAAGAAATTATAAAGAGAATAATATTTTCATACAGAACAAGATTTTCAAATGACGAACAGCTTCAAACGATAAAATGTCGTATGCTGGTTTCATAAAAATCCACCAGATCGCACTGTTTTCTATATTTGTTTGTTTTTGCTTCTTTTGCATACGATTGACTTATAAATAATTTTAAATTTAGAATATGGATTATAATAAAAGAAATCGATGATATGAAATGAAAACGAAAGAAAATCGGATAATATTGAAATAAGGTTATGTTTATAATTAGGTATGATAAATTTTTGACAACAATATTTTGCACGAACGTTGCTTTACTCTGAGATGACACGTTATTACACTTGGAACGCTATATCGAAGAAATTTTAACGTCAAAAGCAAAGCGATGCGGTTCCTGATCACCCGAATGACTATTGATGCTCTTGGTCGCATTTACACAGTTCATCCGAAAAATGACGAATGCTTCTTTCTACTTGCATGTCAACAGCTCAATTTGCTTGAAAATGATACTTATTGGGACATGACAATCGCTGAAGAAATTGTTTCTGAATCTCCAAGTCAGATACGCACATTATTTTCTATCATTATTTTGACATGCTACACATCGAATCCATGTGAACTGTGGAACAAGTACAAGGATGACACGTCGGAAGACATTTTACATCGAATTCGTGTCAGTTCAAGGAATCCCGATCTCGAGGTGAATGAAGAGATAAATAACCAGGCTTTGATTTAGATCGAAGACATGTGTTACCTCATGTGAGGCATTTTGTTAGTCAAGTTAGGAATGCCAACGCCACATCGTGGGACTGGGAAGATATTCCTCATGTCATTGATTATGGCGACTGTTCGTGCGAGATCCGAAATTGCTGTAGCAGTTTCGTCTTTTGGAATAGCGGCCACGTTGATAGGAGGATGGCGAACGGCTCATTCAGTGCTGAAATATCCGTTAAACCTTTAAACAACTGAAAAACTGACATGCAAGATTGCGAAACACTCAGCAATGACCAAAGTTTTGGTAGCAAGTAAAATCATCACCTGGGATTTATGCACAATGATGCACAGACGCGCATTGGAAGCACTCAATCGAATATCTGTGCAATGACATAAGATGTTTTGATGTTTTGAAGGCGCAATGATTTAAATATCTGGCTATTTCCGCCAAACACTACCAGTCATTCCAAGATCGACCGCTGCCGATGAAATAAACCCTTGCCTCAAAACATCGACTCTGTGCCGCTATGTGAAGAAACTTCAGCTAACGATAAACATGCGAGTTGCATTTTTAAATGATCCATCTGCCGAAGATTTCTCCAAGCAATTGCTGACTATCGTCGGTAACGGCCGTGTTCCTGTTGACGAATCGAACGGATTGATTTCAATTCCGCCGAATTTTTGCAATTTCGTCTCAACGAAGGACGGCTACATCAACAAAATGTTCCCAAACATCTAATCACAAAAATCACAATTGGTCGAGTGAACGAGCAATTCTTGGGGCTAAGAAAAAAGATATGGATCATTTAAACTTCACAATTC
Organism: Himalopsyche anomala; assembly: GCA_031772345.1. Taxonomy (NCBI): domain Eukaryota; kingdom Metazoa; phylum Arthropoda; class Insecta; order Trichoptera; family Rhyacophilidae; genus Himalopsyche; species Himalopsyche anomala. Next base: position 3,425,733 of record CM062844.1, on the reverse strand, counting down.
AAAATCAAATCGTTGATTTACTCCATTCCTTTAAATCTATCAACTGTGCCACGTGAATTACATCATTTCAATGTACATAATTTAAATACTTTCCATTTTGAATTTTGCACATTTATTGAACTTAATTCATTTTGAGTATTCATTCAAACTGAATTTAATTCATCCAATAAATTAACACAACATTTATTGATTCTGAGGCGGTACGAAGTTCGTCGGGCCAGCTAGTTTTAAATAAATTAAATCCTGTAATCTAGATATTTTTTAGTGTTCCAATAACAGCTGAGATAGGACAAAGTGATGACTTGTCCATCAGTCATCCGTGAAGAAAAGGATAATACTATTGACCAATGTTCCCGCTAAGGTGTGCGTGCGCACACCTCCCAAAATGTGCCCGCACACATTTTTCCATCCCTGCACAAGGCCGCTCACAGAAATATTGTAAAAATAAGTTTGTTTCGCCAAATTTTTATATTTGCGCACACTTTTTATTTTGCTGAAAATTCACTTCTCACAGAAGTTGATGGTTCGCACACACAATAAAAAAATTAGAGGGAACGTTGCTATAGGACTGAAGACTGAAGAATAGGACTTAGATTTCACTATTTATGATAAAGATTTTAACTGTTCACGTCAACAGTCATTTTAATTTTAGTAAGTAGCTAAAATTATTCTTACCTAAGAATCCACCAATGACAGCAAAATTTATTTTTGAAGAATGTTTCATGTCAACTTGTATAGTAAGTAACATAGGGTGTATATCAAACTGAAAATAATAAATGAAAATACTGAAATATGCAATACAAGAAATCAATGTTTTTTTTATTGATAAAATTTAATTAACCCTCGAGAGACGAGCGTGACTGTATGATCACGCTTCACAACATTCTTTATTAGTCCTACTATTAATCCTCTTTTTACCTGAATATTGTTGAATTTACTCAAACTCTGTTGACAAGGATGTTGGCTTTAGTAATTCAGACGCGACTATTTTAATTTACGGTTGAATTTTTACTATTACATATATTAAGATGTGTTACATATATGATTATTATTACTTTTAATGAAACTTTTGTATGTGTATTATATTTATGTGATCATTACTACGATAATAATTATTCTAAGTGTTTTTTTTAAAGTGAATTATTATATTATTTTCTATGAATGTGAAAATTAATTTTTAAGTTTCTATTATCTGTGGTCCTTTCAATGTATTGTTTTTCTTACATTCAACAAAACGATTGTCTTTTTTAAACTGTATTTCTCAAAATGCGCTGTGGACAATTTTTTAAGATCTCAACATGTCAAGTTCCGTTATTTGAAAGAAAATTTCATAATTAAGAACTTATGATTTTGATTAATGCTGTTTGTTGAATGATTTCAGAAGTAAGCAAACACATATTTTAAGGACGAGCCTGACCACATGGTCACACAGCTTTTCTATATGAAAGCAATATGTTTTTTTTAAATTTTATTTTTGCTAGAAATAAAAAGGAGTCTGATAATCAAAATCGGCTGAAATTTTATTATTTCAAAAAATAAAACCTCGTCTCTGGAGGGTTAAGTAGTTATTATAAAAACAATGAAGACTTCAAATAATCAATGATCAAGGAATTATCATTATATGAAATGAGCTCATAATTTTTCTACATAATCCTAATAATTTTCTTCATAATGACAGATTTTATAAAATTTTGTGTGACTAAATAGACAAACAGCCTCTTAATAGTTTTGTCTTCCATTAGAATTACAAGTTACCTGAAATGCTATAATCCCATATGCTGTCAAAATATCATCCAATGAAGGAGTTATATCAATAGGGCTTTTGTATGGAGGTGAATTTTTAGGTTCTTCAAGTATACATAGCCAAGTAACGATTGCGACAGTACCAACCACCAAGACTGATACTATAGCGAGTACTCTGAAATTCACATTTATTTAATACAATATTAATATTTTTTATTATGTCCAGTGGCAATTCACCTCATACAATACCAAGTAAAGATCATCATAATAATTTTTGTAACTTACTTCATATCTTTTGGAGAACCCAGCCACATTATTGGACAAAGTAAAATTCCAATTATGATAAGCCACCAGCAGAAAGAGAAATTCAGTTTGTAATCGGTCATCTTCAAGCCAAATAGTTGTAGATTTTGAGACGCTAAAATTCAAATATTTTTTTTTTTTTTTTATACAAAATGGTTGTTTCCGACTTGATTTCAGAAATGTGCTGCAGCACAAAATTTCGTGTAGTTACATACCTACTAATAAATTTGGTATACCTCCACCAAAAACAGTGGCATCAAGCAATATTGTCACGCAATTACTCATCATGGGACCATATGTCAATTCTGCTATGGCTGCATATGGATATCTGGGGAATTTTTAAATATGTTACCATGCTCATGGTTAATACTTGTTTAAAAACACCCTATCTCACATGGGTTGCTTAATCAATTAAGTGCCACGGGGTATAAGTTTGGTGGTATCCAGCAGTCCGCGAATTTATTTGTATAATAAAACCTAATAAATATATCCTTTTTTTGTAAATATATTGAAAGTATGTCATAAAGACTGACCAAATAAATAGTTAGTGTCGTTTGTGCCGCCATCATCAAAGAAAAATTGGAAACTTAATTATTTATAAAACATAATTGCATACATCAGTTTTATTTTAAATTATATAAAGTCACTACAAAATTTCAAAAAATCATGGCTTTAATAAAGTAGGACTCCAATGTATCTCAAAATATTATATTGTCTACAAGCAGTGATGGATTTCCAAACTCTGCAAAGCAGCACGTTTTGGTTGCCCGACAAAGTTTTTTTTGAAATCAATGAAATATTTGTAATATTTATAATTTGTCACTTCTAAGTATGTCACTATCATTCGAGACGTATCTGTGTGTTTTTTTCACTAATCGATCTTGGCCTCATATAATGAGTGTAAAGTTGAGCATGTAAAAGCGCTCATTTTGTATGGCCGGCCCTGCGGGCATGGAATCATAAAGCATGTTACCACGCTTATGGCAGTCGTCCAGTTAAGCAACACATTATATATTATTACACAGTAAGTGTCTCATACATAGTATCTAAATTGATTGAGATTTTTTGTGGCATAATATGACAATACCTATTTTTGTGTATAATTGTAGGATCAATCTTCTTCGCCATGGACCAACAATGACCCAACAAGATAGCAGTGTAGATTTGAAGAGTAAATACAAAAAGGATGATAGGTACTGCATACAAACCTATAAATAAATTTTGCAATTATTGTTTTGTTTAAATTTCGTATTTTGTGACAATTTTTTTTTTTTTACCATGTCGGCTCCCAATTTGGAGTATAGAGACTCCTAATGGAGTTCATTTACGAAAACTGCTAGTTGTTCTGTAGATAAACCTCTCTTTTTTTATAGAGAATGGGGATAGAAAAATAGAGCCAAAGGACAGGACAAGTGATTATCTAATTGCTTTTGTTAGGCCTCGTTTTTAATATCGGTTAGGTGGAAGGGAATTTTAGACCTTAAGAGACATCCGTACTTTTTAAGAGAAATCCTGTGACTGATTGAAAAATGAAGCTGTCTGTACTGACATTTGATTTCCTGGGTGCATCGCAACTGAAGCCAACAACTTTAATCACTCGACCACTGATATGTTTGTTACTTTACAATGTCTTTTTTATTATTGGCACAATATGCACTAAGTGGTAGATTAAAATTCTCATGCTTACAAAATTGTGGAAATGTTAAAATGCAATTGAAAAATTTGGTTTACTACGAGGTCTTAAGGTGCATCAATAATTTTTAGTAGGTACATAATCAGATATGAGACAGGTAAATTTTGTTCTTGGAACTGCAAAAAGTCGCGTAAAAAACAATAACTTTGCTACAAGCAATGATAAAGTAAGTACCAAAGTTATAATCAATAAATAGTTATTGCTTTTATTAAAAAAAAAAAATTAACTGCTTATTAAGCATGGTGGTATCAGCACCGTACTTGAAGAAGTTGATTAGTAACAGATAGATAGTTCTGAGTAAATAGCAAAAGTAAAATTTAAGGTCTCCAGGATAAAACCTCTAGTCTTGATATTTTAAGTAACATAGATAATTATAATAACAAAATATAGAAGCATAAATGCCAATCTGACAAAATAATGTTAGGAATTGATAGGCATCGAAAATTACCTGCTTTTAAATCTGCCAGAATAATAACTTTTCCGGTTCTAAGCTCAAGAAATGCAACCCCAATACCCACATTTTCTTAAATATCTATTTTAATATGGGTGATACAATGTTTATAATTAAGGTATTCTTATATCATTTTATTTTTTGGACCTTTTGTAGTTTATATAAATACGCGATAACGAGATAAGCGCCCGCTTATCAGCGATCGTTCGTAAGATAACTAGGCTGAACGCGTCAGTTGCAAATACATATTTGTACTGGAATGACGTCTTTTTTAGGCGCAACTTAAAATATGATTATTTATTAAAAAACCACGGATTTTTATAAAAAAAAATGTATGAGGAATGATGCAGAGAGATATTCTAAAGCCCTTAGACTATTTTTTTTTTAAATTCATAAGAATAAGGCCAATAATGAGGAAACCACTGGGGTCCCTAAACGACCCCCATCGGCAGAGAAGTATTTTTCTAGTCTCCGAGCCGCGAGAGATAATTACCATTTAAAAAAATATTGTTTTTGCCAAACTGGTATAATAACTATTTCCTGCGCCAACTGAGTTATTTCAGACAAAGAAATTATATTCAATTATTTCATTGTTTACCTCATAGTTGTCAATTTTATTACTAAACAAATATCAGCAGTTCAGTGAGGGTGTAATACGAATACCATTTTACATTTTCAATTGTTTATTCCTCGTTCTAGATTCTGGATATTATCCATAAAACCAAACATATGCGTACAATATTTATGATTGGCGCAATGCGCAGTAAAGGTATTCATAAAATTTAGGTATAATATACAGCATAGAAAAACAAAGGACCCAACATTTTGAAAAGACCTTAATCTAGATTGGATTGCAAATTAAAGGTCGATAATTATTTGGATTATATATGTATATTAATAATTATTTATGATTTGTATAAATGGTATGATTTTAAATAGAAATTCCAATGACAAGTATAATTATACTTCTTTCATAAGTTATAATACAAATTTAAATTTTGTTGATGTCTCTGTATTTTTTATTACCCTTTTTCAATTATCAATTCTTGGTTGTGGTAGGCTGCCAATACGATAACAATAGGCTCACTGAATCTAAAAGCTATTTGTGGTATTCCAGGAAAGAGGTGAATTTTTTTTATCACTCTTATACAATTATACGCAATAACTATTAAAGCTATCGGATGCTACAAATTTATTTTTTGTAATAATACGCAGTGCAATCTACTGTTATTCAATTAATTTAAATTACTGAAAATTTTACAATAGTATGGACCCCCTTCATATTTCACTGATTTGTTGCTAGTAATCATATTATATTAGACTCCGTCTTAAGCAGCAACAGTTCCAAAATTTTCATATACATATTAACACAGAAAAAACTTTTGCACTTTCGCACATTCGCAGAGGCAATAAATTAATTTAATTTTGTGAAATAAAAATAATTTCAAAATGTGTTTTAGAATTAACTTTAATAATAATAAATGTTAGTCAACTTACTGAAACAGTATAGTGTGTGCAGGAAATAGAGAAAAATAAATAAATGTTGTGATAACATATTTTTTTCGCGAATCAAGGGTGAGTATAGCAGTCTACAGCGACACCTATATTTAAGACATGTTATTAAGTGACTTATTCACAAAAAATGTGTAATTAATAAAATCTAAGATAATAGGATTTATAAAAAATCCTAGATGAGTTAGGCATTATATTCCAATAACATTTATCTGTAAAAGATGAACAGGGAACAAGTGGCCTCATAAACACTTCCCCTACGGTGCTAAAAACTACTTCCAATATGTTGCTGGCCCTTTAGGAACCAAATGAAAAACATGTTTTTTTTAAATATACGTTCTATGTTTTTACCATCCATCCAAGGGCGGTAATTGTTAAAACATGTTTTTTCACTTGGTTCTTATTTTTTAACACCGTAGGGGAAGTGTTAAACGGTGACCCTTCTATTTTTTCTCAATCAAAATGCACTACATTTACATACTTGTATTTTAAATTTTAACAAAATCAAACAGCAATATTAATTTAAACTTTTTATTTTTTTAGCAATTCTCGATTTGACAGTTAATATTTCAACATTTAATTTGCTATGAATATCTAAAAAAGCTGAAAAAAATGTTAATATATAAATGTATTTTATTTTGCTAATGTTAAATAAATAGTTCGTTTTGGTTGAGATGAGATTTTTTATTGAAAAAAATAAAACTATCGCTTAAACACGCCATTGGCTCCATGTTTTTTTTACAGATAAATACAATTGGAATAGAATAATAAGAAATGCTTAATTCAATTAGGATGTTTTGAAAATCTTATTAAGCTAGATTTAATCAATTACACGAATGTCTGTATCTCTTAATTTTATGTGTAGCTGTAGACAGCGGTGGGCTGCCAATACGTTAACAAGGGGCTCGCTTAATCTCAAAGCAATTCTCGGTGCTCTGGGAAAGGAGTGAATTTTTTTATCACTTCTATGAAATTATATGCAATACTTAAATAAGCAATCGACTGTTACGTAATACACTTATAATATGTAACAATATGCAATTTACCGTAAACTAAATAATGTAAATGGTTAAAAATGTACTACTGTTTATACTGAAGCTGCCGTAGATAATATATGTCAAATTGCATATATATAATAATTTGATCGGAAAATATTGTTTTCTCCTAAATTAACAAGGGACTCGCCGGCCTTAGTAAAATTTAACAAGGGGCTCGCGCGAGCCCCTCTGAGCCCCCTCCAGCCCACCCTTGGCTGTAGACCTTTAACTCACCCTTAACGCTGGGCAGTTTCGTAAGATCTAAACGTTGCCATCATCGACGACATTTTTGGGAGGGAGGCAGGAGGGGCTTTTGACCTAGGTCTCACGATGTAAATACATTGTAATTAAGATCAATAAGTGCTTTGGAATTTACAAAAAAACATTAGAAAAAGGTTGCAAAAAAGTATTTCAATATATTTAATTTTTAGAAAGCTTGCAAATAGCGAAATTCGTCTATGAACTAAAAGAAGGATAAAATGAACTGGCAAAGCTATTATATTATATCGACTGTGGAAAGGAAAAAGGAAAAACCCACACATATTAATTTTTACAGGAGGCGCAAAAAACATGTTTTGATGATTTTGGGCCATATGCAAATTATGAATAATACACAACCTTGAAATGCACGGAGACTTCTAAACTGGTGTTTAATTGACATTACTTAATATTAATTAAAGAAATTGTCTAGGTTAAACAATTATTTCAGTATTTTTTCTTGGTTTTAACTTTTTACAAGGTCATCTTTTTCAAACTCAATAGCTAAATTTAGATACCAATTCGGCATTCGCAGCTTGCATCCTTTTGATAGAACGTGTATCAAGTTTGAAGTGATTATCGAAAAAAAGCTGTTTTAGAAAAACTGAGGGTTACGTCCTTTTTCCTTTCCACAGTCGATATGAATAATATATATAAATTACTCCATAGTTCGTGAATTAAGTTATTGTATAATTTAAGGTGAATTTTCCAGTGATAATGTGTGTAAAAGCTTAAATAAAAAATATTATCTAATGAACCACTTTACAAGCAGCAATATTATATTTTCCATACTTTTTTTTATTTTGAAGTCAGAACTCAAAAATATTAACGGCCACGAAATTATCTGAGAGGCCTATGATTGCTAATAAAAGTTATTGTTGTCAAGTTTTTATTTTTACAATTGAGATGTTCCTTGATTGAATCAGCAATGATTAGAACGCTTGCGGTCAGCGTCTGGTCGATTTTGAAGCTGTTAATTGATAATTTAAAAACGCAATTGATTGAAAAGTTATTTGGTATGTGTATAATTGAAATGCTAAAGTATTACCACATGCTATCGCCGATTTGGGAAGAGCTATTACCGGGAATACACCAAATAAATCAACGATGCATAGAATGGTAAAAAACACTGATAGACCGGGCTTATCACAGTTTATAGCACTATTAGATATTGGTGCATTGGCATTTCTATCACAGCATGCACATATGATTTCCTTCCTGCTAGAAATGAGAGCAGATTCCTCGTTCATATCGAACCGAAATAGTATTACGTAACGAAATATAATTGTTTTAACAACACCAATTAAAATAACGACTTTTAAACTGGTCGAATCGTTATTATTTGAATTGGCGAACGTAAGATGACGATAGAAGTACACCAAACTTGTACACTTCGTTTCAGTTTGCGAGAACTGAAACAAATAGCTGCTATTCTGAACTTGGTAAATAATGATGTATTATCCATGTTATATTATTTCCAATTCACCTATTCCAAAGGCGTAGGTATATATTATTAGATTTAAATTATTTTGATATTTTTTTTATTCTGCTGTTTGGTTCAACCAGTGAAATGACAAAGTTATCAAGTTAAATATTATGTTGAAAATGAATTTCCACAAAGTAAATATCTACATTTATTCATCGCGCTCACAGATTGCCTCTTATATTATACAATGATTTCAAACACATGATAAATCTGCAGCAATGTCTTAAAATGTGTTTTTTTACAGTATCTACATTGATGTTGATTTAAAATGATGAAACCTGACTTTTTTAACAGGCGCATACATACAATGAACGAGGTTCTTAGCTGCTCTCGGAGAATGGAAGATGTTAGCAACAATAGGATAGTATTTTTAGATTACATTAGACAATATATTATTTAACAGCCTTCCTTTACATCCATACAATGACATTGTTATAAATTTGTATTCGAGTTGTGGGTATATTTAGAGTAACTTGATTAATTTTAATAGCTTATCAATTCAAGAGCAACAATTATAAGGGTCTTAATCAGACATAAACTTTTTAAATAAGTTCACGAGGAACATATTTAATTTTCGCCGTCATTGATTTAAATGAAAAAGTAAAATAGTGTTTCCAAAACTCTGATTAATATTGCGATAACATTTGTCGATTCAAAGAAGAAAAGAATAATTTGAAGAATGTAATCTTGTTGGTTTTTCTGATATAATATAATAAATATGAGCTCAGCGCGAGAACCCCCGTCATCCCACAAGAACCATTCACACTGTCTAGCAGTGGCGGTTCCTGACCTAAAATCTTGGGTGGGCTAGAGAAAAGCATATTTCCACTTCACCTTATACATTAATCTACAAGCAAATTAACAAATACTACGACACTACTGCAATGCATAAATTATTATATAATAAAATCAATGCTAATGTAACTAAGAAATAATAGAATAATAACACGGAATCCTTAAATTCGTCTCTTTTAAAGTGAAATAACAAGTACCTACTAAAAGCAGTATAGAACTGTCACTTGCTGTCACTGAAAGTCAATACCTGTCACTTTCATACAATACAACGATATTGGTTTTGTGTTTCAATGCATAAGTATGCGTAATGGGCTAAATCAGTTCAGCCCCCAACGATCAACAGAAGCTTGACAGTTTGAAACACTATCGTGTGTATTAGGTGACGTTTCCGTACATACAAATACAAAAAAAATCTAATCGTGCTTGATTGCGCCCCAGTGTAATGAAATATTGTCTGTGGTTGCGGGCTTAATATCGCTAGCCCTTGAGTGGTGTTGCCAGTGACGTAACGTTCCTGTTCCCTGTGAAGTATTTATAGGGTTATTGTTTTTTTATGCTGGCTCAGTTTAAAATTGTAATACAAAACACAATCGAGAATATGATTGTAGGTAGACGTAACATTGTCTTATATTGACTGAGGAAAATTAAAACAAAGATATTATATTCATTTGGGAAAGGTTAGTTACGCTTATAAATGTATTTATTTTGTTCAGCGGCCGAATTGCTGTTCATTTTTATTCAGTCATCTAATGTTTTGGGTGAAAAATGCAGGTCGGGCTTAGCCCACCTAGCCCAGTACCTAGAACCGCCACTGCTGTCTAGTGTGACAGGAATCCATACATAATACAGCATATTGCAATGTTAGTATTTCAGCATGAATCTTTGAGCCCTATAGCAATTGGTGATCAGTGTAAAGTCACATTTTTTCATCACAATGACTAGAATAGTAAGTATGTGGTAGCTATATAAAAATGTTGACATGTTGAAGATTTATTACGAATTCTGCTGCCCATATATGTAAGATGGATTAATAATAATGTCGGGTCCATGTAACAGTGGTCAACATCGTTGGCTTTAATGCCGGACCTCATGGGTTCGAATCCTAGCACGAACAGCATTATTCAATTTCTGTTCGAAGGCATGGATGTTTATGATGTCTAAAAATTCCTTCCCCCCGCCATTCCAATTTAAAAAAAGTAACGGTGTGAAGTGAGAGTGAATAGCCAACCACTAGTCCTGTACCACTAGTCCTGTTCTGCCCTATCCTTTCTATCCCTACTACCCACTTAAAAAAAGAGAGGTTAAGCGACTGAGTAACAGACAATTCTCGTTGAAAAACTATCTCCAATAGGAGTACATATGCACCACATTGGGAGCTGACATAGATTAAAAATATATATTATATATTATAATCAGAGCTTTTCTGAAAAAATCAAGATAACCGTTTGTTTGAGAATTTATCAAAAATGGTTTAAAATAACGTAAGTGTTAAATTAATACCTTTAATTAGATTGAATATTGTTAAAAACAATTGAAACATCTAAATTTGTTTAGCCCTCTCTGACATGGCTTGAGTACAATTTGGTCGTTTATATTAAGAAATATCATTAAAAACTGTACATATTTTCTTTGTTATTTGTTCAACCTTATATTTTCGAAATGGAGATATGTGAAATGAGCTTGTAATTGCTGTACTAGAACATGCTACATATAATATATAGAAAGGTTGAAAAAACAGATTCACCGGAGAAAACGAGCAGAGCAGCAACGAAAGTAAAAAGGAAACAATTTGTTTATAATTGTAATTTTCAAAGGTTATATTAAACTATAATAATTACTCAATTATCGCAGATTGAGAATATTCGGTAATGAAGCCTAACAAACGCTGTCTGTTGAAAGTATAGAATTACATTTTTAAACTCGTTTCCAGCCTTTGGCTATATAATACGATACCTAAAAAAGATTTCTTGATACGAAATGTTGAAACGGAGATATTCTTGGTATTATGATTTGCATTTAATTAATCAATAACAGTCATACCACCAATCCGCCAAACTCTCTGAGTAATAATTTCCAAAAACAATTTAATTTACAATCAGTACAAAAATACTGAGACAAAGACATATTTGTATGCAAATTGGTGGAGACAAATTACCAATGAAGATAAAGATACAATTTACAGACGGTATATGTAGCTTGATAGTTGGTCCTTATTTCACAATACTTCATCCACAACTGCTTGTTGGAACTTTAATATCAATATTTAATTCACATTTTCATAACATCCCGGGTTTTGCGTTTCAGAATCTTTAGTTCGAGTATATCCGTGCGCTTAAATGCCTAAAGATGTCGAAATTTGAAGCCCCGGTCGTTATTGACAAAACTTGCAATGAAAATGTGCAATGATTCAACTATTCAAATTATTTATATGTTTCCTAGATTTCTAAGTATTCTCTTATTCACCCAGAAGTGATAGGTCAAAAGACTGACCTAAAATTAGTTCTAAATAAAATAAGTTCTATTGGAATGCTATATAGATATTAAGCTTAGAAGTATGGATGCGAATCCACTGTGAGACTTTCGTACAAACTGACAATACATTTATAGCACTCTCGACCACCTAGAATTGTAGGCAAATATACTTTACAAATGTACTAGGGCTTATAAAAAAACCGACTTTTGAAAAAACCGGTTTTCGAATGTTAATATTGTTCGAAAACCGGTTTTATCTGGTTTTCGAAGTTTTACAAAAAATGGATAATTCAATTAAAAAAGCGAGAAAAAGTTCATTTTTTAAATGTTGTTTATCTATATAATATACATAATAATACACAACAAGAAATTATTTGGTGTTACTCTTCAGAAAATATGATTTGAGAAAACTCAAAGCGTCCACTGATCGTTTTGTAACAATTTTTCCTGATATCGAAATGACCCTTTCGCTGGGTGATGATGTGGGGCATATAGTCTTAAAGCCATTAAATAAAAAATCCAAATTTTCTGCCCTTTTGTTTATATATTCGTTTATAGAAAATTCAACACAACCGGTTACGAAGTTGAAAAACCGGTTTTCGAATGACACAAATTTAGCCAAAAATCCGGTTTTTGAAAACTGACAAGCCCTAATTAAGACTAATCCAGAAGTCTGATAAAAAATCATTTACAGATTATAAACTGAGTCTTTTATATCTCTCTCTTCTATCTACTCGCAAAAAACAAATTGGTGATCAAATAGATTGCAAACATTCATGTCGTCAAAACTAATTATATTTGTAAAAACTTTATACCGGACCGGACTTAAAAGGACCGGTTTTGTTTATAGCGAGATTTTAAACTGATTTTTGAATACAATGCCACAACGAACAAATTAAACTTAAATTATATTTATGGTACTGTCATCTTCATCAAAAAACACGCAATAGTATAATTGCATGAAAACGTACACCCATGTATTACCATGAGTAATGAGTGACCAATTGCTCTACCCGAGCAAACGAAATAACAAAAACAAATCACTATTTGCTTCAATCTACATATTTATGTCCACTGGACATTTGTCTAAATTGTGTGCTAGAAGGCACTATTTCTGTTAGTGGAGGGTACATTTAACCACTTGAATACCAAGCGGACACAGGTGTCCGGAACATATGCAAGCGAACACGGATGTCCAAGAAATTAAAAAAATCAAATACTTGGTATTCTAATAGAATATAAGCAATATTTTGATGAATATGTGTAGTTCTATATATATTAGACAAAAATATTTTTCTCGAAAACACGCAGTATATCTGGGAAATATTAATGATTTATTTGCGCGGTATTCGAACGGTTAATAACCGTCGCGGGCACCAGATTATTCGCAAGCCTCGGTTGGCCGACCGCTGTCCCACAGGATGCTGATCATATCCTCTGGGAATGTTCTGCTACAAACAAAGAAAATTTTCGACTTTGGCCCTCGCTTTAGTGTCCAAAATACACGTACATTGTTGTGCGTTATTTTCGTCAATTATTCATAATTAAAAGAAACAAACCCAAATTTATTCCAAAATTTTAAATTTTTAGTTATCTTTATCGGTTCTATGAACCTTCATATTTTTAAACATCGACTAAGGTATCAATTAGATCAGGGTTTCCTACACTTATTGCACAATGGAACACTTCGCAAATCTGGAAATGTTACCGGAACACGGCTTTTTTTAGGTCAGGTAATTCAGAATTGTAAAAATATATATGTTATTAAATCACATATAATTTAATTATCAATTATTTTTAAAACATGTTACATTCAAATATGAGTAAACAAAGCTTTAGGTGATATAAAATTTTCGCTTGTACGTAGATATTTTACGCTTTAAACGTCAGTAGAGATTTACTATCACTCGATTTTTAATATGAAGTAGAAGATATTTAAATGTGTTCCAAATTACGAGTATATTTATTGCCATTTCAATTTTTTGCGGAACATATATTTAGGTCCCACGGAACACCAGTGTTCCGCGGAACATAGTTTGGGAAACCCTGTAACATATTAGATAATCATAACAAGACAGACGGCCGGCAGACGGTTCTCCCAAATCGTACATTGATTTCGTGTGACGAATGGTACCTGTTTATATTTTCTCAATGCGCATGATCCACCACCAAAGGGAGAGAGAGAGTGTGTGTGTTGCGGTAAATATAGATAAATTGTAATTTTGATATTATTTACACATTAAATCCTTTCTATTACTTTCGATATAACAATGCATTATCATTAAAATATTCAACCATGGCACAGTTTTTTTTACATCGATCAAAGTACAAATAAAATGTAAGTAAATTTAGATAATTTCATAATTGTAAATATTATTAAGCTAAAATTAAAAATATATAAGTTTAATACACATTAAAATAAAGATTGTTTCACTTTCGGTACACAATTTATAAGCACCACTAAAAACGATATTTGACAGTATTAGGCATTGCAATGGACGAATGGACGGATATTAACGGAAATAGGTTTTTTTTTTTTTAATATTTACAGTTTATTAAATTAATAATACATCATTTAAAAGGTCATCAATTCTTGAATCTGTTAATATTGACAAAACTTTTGACAGATTTAAAATATTTCATTACGACACGAACAATTTTGTTAAAATGTGTGATGGTACTATTTATCCAAAAACATATAATATACTTGCTACATCTCTCTTGTCATACTTTTGTTTATACCTTTACAATATTACCGAATTAAGAGCGGAGCTTGCAAAGCGACTTCCTAGTTTCCTGTCTAATTAAATTGCACATCAATTAAAGAGTACACTGCAATAAATGACAGTCCAATTACGCAATTGGGAGGTCCCAGGCGCAATGCGGCTCGGAGGTCTTGTCTTTCAGACAACCGGATTATATGTAAATACAATGTAACTTTTAAGGTGTTCTCTGTCAAAACTCGGTGGAAAAGGATTATATTTAAAAAAATACCCATTTGTGCAAATTCCACTTTTATTTTAAATGATCAGGCCGGTTTCTCTTACGAGGAGCAACATTAGTTGAAAATATAATATAAACTTTTTTGAGGCCCCTAATGTTTGGAGGCTCCAAGCGCGCTCCTCGTGCGCCTATGGGGTAATCCAGCGCTGACTGCAATTGCCATTTATATATATAATAGTCCTGTCGTAACCCTATCCTTTCTATCCCTACTCTTTTCGAAAAAGAAGAGGTTGAGCAACTGCGTAACAAGTAGTTCTCGTAGAAAAAAATCTGCTGGCATACCTCTGTTAGGAAGCCATAAGGTTTTCCTAACAGATAAATTACCGTGTAATATGAAAATCTATTTTATTGGAATGTTGTCATATTTTTTTAATTTAATTTAATTATACCTTTTCAGTTAATTTAACTACACAGTTTTACATCTCTGAGTGTATTATAATAGCTAAACAAGATAGAAGTACCATATTTTTTCAAATTTACATTATTAGTATTATTAATTGTCAAATCATTATCGATTAATAAAACTTAATTAAAGTTTCAACTTTTAAAAAATGCTGCAAAAATAAACCACATTCAAGAATTTTCACAAGTGGCACTGGCACCTGGTAATCAATAGTTATTAAAGAATAATTGATTGCGTACGAGCTTTTTAATTTACGCTAATTTGAGTTTCTATCTACAGCGATTTTCGTCAAAAGAATCCGTTACATACTATTTTAAAAACATAATATAGATTGATTTGGTTACGGGCTTAAATGATTTGGAAACTTTCAGTTCTGTCAGAAACTGTCAGTTCAAGTTCATCCGTGCACTTGAACGCCTGAAGATGCCGAAAGGCGAAACCCGAGTCGTTTGTGACAAAACTTGTGTGAATGTACATAATTTGAACGCCTCAAATTTGATTTAGAAACTGTTAAGACTGTGTGTTTGACAAATTAATAGTCGAGACATTAATTTTGAAAATTTGTCTAAATTATGTGATATTTGTATGCATAAAGGGACGCGAAAAGCTAATTAGCCCTGTTTATATGCAAGGTCTGTCTTCCTTTTAATAAAAAAATGAAACATAGGCCATTCACATCAAACAATGAAGTCACTATCACTTATGTGTACATTATTATTTTCATACAAGAGAGAAGGCAGTCGTTATTGATGAGTCTCCGCGAGAGCATCATCTCAACATGTCGCGATCACGGGAAATTATTTTAATTGTTTGCTTGCTAGCAGTTTTGCTAGGTGAGTATTATTTGAAAAATATAAACCAAAATACAATCAAATACATCTCATTTCAATATCTGCTTTTATAATATTCGTTTATTATATATAACAGTCATCCATTTCGTATTTTGCAAACAACCCCCCGCATGCATCAGTGACTTTTAATCGTCGATACATCTTTTGTATTCATCAAGTGTTTAGAATTGATTGATGGCGATGAGTGATTTCTTAAAAAGTATTTAAATTATGTTTCATTATGATAAAATGCTACTGAATGTATTTTTCAACTAACTTTGACACTTTTACTGTGTATTTTGTACACCATAGCGCATTGCAGGATGTATTCATGATAACCGATAACAACCAACATCTGCTACTATAGTATTATCAAAACTGTTCAAGAGTTCATGGCCTTATCGGTCGGTATTCAGATATTGAAACTGTTTTTGTACCACAAATATTGAATAATTATTCACATAATTAAATAGAATAATGTTAAAATTTTGAGATAATATTAATTAAATCAAATTGGCGCGCATAAAATAGTTTTTAAGAATGGAATCGAAAATGTTAGCTTTTTTATATTGTATGAAGGGGTAACAAAAACCATGAGGTCATTGAACCTCGTGAAATTTTGATTTAAGTTTTTTAAAATTTTATTTCCGCTAAAATACTCACTGCAAGCGACGAGCGTATTTTATGTAGGTAGGTTTATTATGAAGACACAATTTAATAAGATAATAGCTAAATTTGAATTTTGAACACAGGTCTCTAGATACCTATACTAAATTGCCAATTTGTTTACGAGAAGTAAGAATTGCTCAAAGATTACTCATGTTTATAATACCTACATACAATATGAATGATTTTGTTTAACTAACCAAAGTTCGAATTGTATATTTGACTGAACGATACAATTTGAAAAATCCTCTTGCCCCACTAAAGATATGCTATGTTACCTTTTAATTTATGATTGCTGCTGTTTTCACAGTAATAATTATTACTACACAGTTTTTGAGTGTATGTATTATGTATAATGTTTGCGCTTTTTGTGATCTCTTCCAAACACTCCATTCCGAACGTCCGATGCTTGCGTCCGAACTCCAATCTTCCTCAAGAGTACTCAAATCATTTTTCAAATATCTGTATAGTTCTCATTTTTCACTCAGGAAGAACATGTATATACCGCTTCATTCAAAAGATTTTAATGATGCCAGAATAACTTTATGTTCCTTTAAGACGTGGAATATATTATATATATATATATAAAATATTCTTGTGTCATCTAATATGTGGTTTTTTCTCAACTATTCTGTTTTTGGTTTTACTTAAGTTACTAGCAATGACTACACTAGTGATCATATTTGTTTTATTATTTTTCTGCATGAACTGTTGATATTTTTAATAGAAGCATATGCGCAATAGTTTATAGAGAAGGTATAAAATCAAATTATTATAATTTATATACTTATTTGCGTTCTTTTCATTTTGTCATATAATAATATAATTTACTGCCGTTGTTTAAAGAAAGGACTGAAAACTATCTTCACACGGAGCTGACGTATGTCCTCGTGCCACAAGCGATAATCAAGAAAACAATAATTTTAATATATTAAAACATAATCCGTAAAATAAATGAGAAAGATCGGTTTTCTTTCAAATCTAAGATTTAACTTTTTGTTTGATATGCATATATCATTATCCATCGAACCGTTTCTTTTGTTTATTTTAATATGTCACATAAATTAGATATCATTTATTTGATAATAGTATCTTATTTAACAGTGCCAAAGAGTTTATATTTATTTACATAACTATTAAAAGGATCTCTAGAGAAAATATGCGGTCCTGGAAAACGAATTAGATTTGGAATGGCAATGTAAAATTAGAGTTCTTGCTTTTTTAAATAACATGTTTTTTTTGCTTCGGTACTAACAAATTAAGCTTGGTTTTATAATGAAGATCAATTATTGTAAATTAAAAATATGATAAATGATAAATGATTAATTAAAATTTGACAAATAATTACAAGTATGCGCGGGCTTTGTGTGTATATGTGTTATTTCAGTGTGGATACGTACTTACGAGTTGATATTAAAATGGTGTACCTCCCCTGATAAGGCCACTTTATGATTATTTATTAATTAATATTGTTTATTATTTTATAGTATGCAAGAAGCACATGTTTTGTAAGCAAGTTAGCATTTTTAATTGAACATTTTTACTCAATCGAAACACGTGTTTTTATTACAAATTTTTGCATTTTTATACTGTATGCGATTTGTAAAATAAAGACAATAGTGTGCGTAAGTGAAAAAAATGACAATGTTTTATATTCTATAAAAAAAAACAGTTGCCGAAGATTACAAAAAATTGTGGAATTTGTAAAATCCATTATCTTACAATTTTATAAACTTCCAAACGATATTTTATCAGTGAAAGTATTACAATATGAATACCTAAACATGTTTTTCGTTAAGCTCTGTTTTGGCAATGCTATAATCGCGATACCTATGATCAGGGCTTTTTTACCCTGTAACGCGGCGGAACGGCGTTCCGGCACCTTTTTTTCTCGAAATTTTAATAAATGTTCGTACAATTTTATTTTTTCTATTTTAAAACTTTCGTTTCTTTTCTTGGAAGCCATTGTCTGTTAATCCCTTTTGAATATATAGGGTATCATAGGACCCATAAATTAATGTCATGCAAAAGATTATCGGGTATGTACTTTCTAGGAAAGGGCGTTTAATTTATGCACTGAATTCTATTCCCATTTCTTCAAGTAAATGGGAACGCGGGTTTTCACAAATGAATTTAATTATCAGCCCAATAAGAGCTTCGTTGATGACCAAAACAGTTTCGTCACTATTGTTTATTAAACTCGTCGGACCACCTTTGATACTTTTTGATTATTCAAAATACGTTGATCAATGGTTACTAAGAGGAAGACAGAGGAAGACATTATGTAACATAACATTTAATGTTATGTTACATAATGTATGTACATAATGTTCTTTGTTTAATTTTCATTTGAAATTTCTAAAATAAATATAAAAATATGTATATTTTGTTTTATTTTCTATGCATTATATGAAAAGCCGCCTTTAATTATATCAAAATGATATTCAAATATATAATAAATAATATACCTTCTTAGAAAATGCTCGAAAAAAAGTGCGTTCCGGCAACTTTTTTTTTCAAAAAAAAGCATTGCCTATGATTAATATTATTTATTAGTGAAACAATGTTATACATACATTTAACCTTTCACAAGATACTTGCAGTTGGGTAAATCTTCAAATGAAATTAAAATGTTAGAAGCACAAAGGTACACTACCTGTTATACTTTAGTAAACTTAAAACTATATCTTTGTAGATAAGCCCCTATGATCCTAAGTGGGGTATCCAATCTCAGACCCCCTTCTGTGATCCCGGGATTTCGGAATTGACAGCATAAAATCGTTTATAAATTGGGATTCGGGATTGAGAAAATTTTTAGTCGGTGATTTTGAAATTATGGGATTTTTCAAACAATTTCTTGTCAATTTGAAAAATTCGGAAATTATTTGGCTCTTCCGAGAATTTCCGAATTCAAAAACCCAATAATTTACGGATTTGCTCAAATGAACAGTGCGACATATATTTTTTAGCTCTTCCATGTCTCATTTTCTCAATTCCGAAATCCAATCCAATTGGATACCCTAATCCTAAGCCCCCGATAGAAGCTCCAGCGTTCATATGCCATTTAATTAAGTGGTTTTGACTATTGCACTATGGTTGTAGCTTAAACGCGTCATCATAGCCATTGTACTTATAATGTAAGCATTGCCATTTTCTTATTTTAATAATTAACCTTTTTTCAATCATTTATCATTTCATGCTGCTTTATCTTGTGTAGCTATTTTTTAGCATTTTTAGAGTGTTCATTGTCAATACTTGGTGGAAAGGCTTTTTATTTTAAAAAAATATTCAATTGTAGTACGTTATTCCACTTTTATTTAATATGATCAGGACCGGTTTCGCTCAAGGAGAGTATTATCAACTAAAAAAAGGAATACAATATTACAGTGGTATTTAAACAAAACAAAAAAATATGATGGTGTAACAAACAATTGATAATGAAAGGAATTTACGGATAATGGTACAGAATATGAATAAGTGACACTAGATTGACTATAATTAATATATTTATTACCTCTTAAAAATAATTTCAAAACTTATTAAAGAAGTTAAAGTGTAGACTAACAAATTTATCATTAAATCTGTAAATTCCTTTCATTACAAATTGTTTGTTACACCCTTATGATTTTATTTTGTTTTGTATAAATGGCACTGTAATATTGTATTCTATTATTGGTTGATAATGGTCGCCATGGGCGAAAACAGGTTCTAGTCATATAAAATACAAGTGGAATTAGTACAAATGAGTATTTTATTATTTAAATATTTCTTAGCAGCTCGTTTATTACATCAGTGATAATTATTGATAAACTGAATTGGCTGTATAATTTATTTTAAATACATTTATGAATATAAATCAATTGTGTATTTGACAATAAAGTAAAAGTGTTTAATTATTATCCGTAGGAAGTGTTTTGACGTGTGAATTGGACCAAGCTCATCAAGGCTGTAAAATTCAAGTTGGGACATGCATTTGTGGATTCGGCTGCAAGTCTGAATATAGATATAATTCAAACAGAGAGTGCAAAAAGGCTCTTAGAGGTATACATCATGTTAATTTATCGTTTAAAAGAAAAGAAAACAGAAAGAAATATAAGTAATTTTGAATTTAATAAAATGCGTGGATCACCGTGTGAAATTCACAAGAATATCCTCAATAACTAAATCAATTGAAAAAAAAAACAATATAAAAAGATATCTTCGTTTCTAAACAATATAAAGAAAATTTCGATAACTTAACGTTTGATTAAATAAATACTAAAAGTGTAAATATGACCACTTTCAGTAGTAATATAAAATTAAAATTTATTCTTAAAAATACATTACTATAACATGAAAATGTACCTGTATTTTTATTTATAAAAACAAGATTATTGTGAATAAAATTGGTAACCACTAAAATATATTAAAAACAATAATGAATTTATTATCAACAGTGATTTTCAAATATTGATAATATTTCGGCTCCCAATTATCAAAATAACTATGATTATGAAGTGAATTATGAAGCTTACTTATCTACACCCGGTTAACTAATTTTTCTTTTCGGAATTATTTCGACTAGTGTATTACATAATTATATTATATTAAACAAATAGTATTTATGTAAAATTTATACTAAATATGATAGAGGAAGCAGGCCTTTACATTTAAAGCTAGTATAAATCGTATTATGTATAAGCACACAAGAATTGGTTGTGATAATAATGTAAAAGATGGCGTGATCTAGAAAAAGTTGATAATCCCTGTAGAGATAAATAGATTTCTATACTATTTTTAAGGAAAGTAGGATTTTTTTATAAATATTGTAAAAGTTGTGAAGAATAAATGATTGATTTGATTACTGTAATGTTTCTCATGAAAACATCATAGGTTATTCTTTAACAATGTCACCTCCTTATTCGGAGCATATGGCCTCCCATGAGTTACCACTAAGGTTATATACCCTCTCCTAGCCTCTTTGCTTCCACCCGGGCCTAGCGTATCTCCGCTCAATACATCCTATGTGGCTTTCAACGGTAACATGATTCATCCTATTTTTAGATGAGATGGGCAAGATTCATTCTTTCTGGGGTCATTTGCAGCGCATTTCCAAGTAAAGTCTATTGTTGCTTTTTATTTTGGACCTAACAAGAGGGTGGTTAGTCCACGCTCTTATCTTCGTGATCGTGACAAAGTTAAACCAATGTACCCCAATTTCTCACCGCAGGGATCTGTTTTCAAAGCACAGTATACAGTTATTCTGAGCTTTAGTAATGTGTCATAACTTACAACTGTAAAGCAGCACTGTCAAGATGTCTGTGTTGAACAAGTGCCACGTGGTTCTGATTGACTAGATTCTCAACATTTCCACGATAAGTTGAAGCTTGTTCCAGCAATCCCTATTCTAATCTAATTAGAGGTTGTTTCATAGATTGCCATCTCCTGCAATGTGTACTTGAAGCAGTTGACTCTCTCCATATTATGCCCTGTGTTCATCAGACGGTAGTCTGCTTCCTGAATATCCTCGACAGATTTATCAAATATGGCAGCAATGCAGCATACTCAAGGTTGCATAGCTTTAGATCGAGGGCAACGGCCACATTTCAATCAGGATGAATGGACTTCCCCAGAATAAAGTCGCAAAATATAACTAAGAGAAACAGAGCTAAGACAGTCCTCGATGACCCCGGTTGAGACCCAAAACGATTCCGTAGTTATATCACTGATTCATATGCAGCATTACCCTAATGTCATTGGGAATGTTGGTACAAATTATTAAAGACCGTCTCGTAATCCACAAAATAATACACAAGAGGGCAGCTTTGTCGAAGAAGGCATTTGAGATTGTGAATTTGGTTTGCATGATCCGCATCAACCAGGCGGGAATCCAGTCTCATTTCCCTCGAGGATACGCATTACTGTAATCCTTATTCTTACGAAGACTATCTGTGCCAAAACCTTACTAAGCACACTAAGCAATGTTGTGACAGTTGAGTGCGTAACATTTTTTGCGAATTGTGATCAACTCATCATTGACCGTCTCTTGGACAGCGCTCCTACTCCTACACCTTGAGAAGAAATTGATGGATGTAAAACAGCACCATTGACATCCGGCACCATCACATTTTTTAAGCACTGCACAACTGAGGTAATCTCAGCATGTGCACCGACACATGCTGAGATTACATACACAGTATGTTTGATGGTTTGGTGATGTCTGTAAGTGTGAGTTCATTAGATATATAAAAAGGGTTCATGCTATCACTCCGCTGGAACTACAAATAGATTTCGAGCATATATAATATACTGATCTGGTGCTAATAGATATATTATATAAAAGAAATTAAGAGTGGTATCCCTTTTGAGGGGAATGAAAAAGTAATTAACTAAAATTACTTATAGATTTATGAAATCCTACTAAATAACCACCGAATCCATTAAACGATTAAACATTGAAAACTTACTTGAAAATAGGTATTGACTCTCAAATTCTGACAATATTTTACACAAGCCAGTTTGTTAATTTTATACAGTGAAAGACATTTTACATTAATGGAAGAAATGTATGACACACTAATTAGTTGTAAAGTGTACTGAGTGAAATTCTCATTTTGAGCCTGAGTATGTATTACATGTTTATATTTAGTGAAAAATTACAATTGCAGAAAGAGGCACCAACATCTGCTCAAGAACACCATGTTTGAATAAAGGAATTTGTATACAAGTAACACAGGAGCCACGATTCAAGTGCATGTGTGGGGGTACTGGATATTATGGAACTCAATGTGAAAGACGTAAGATGATTTTGATTGTGTTGTTCTTGTCATATATCATTGTATCATAAGCCTATTGAAAATAAATGATCAAATTTAATAATCAATAAACAGACATTGGTTTAGTCAGACATAAGTAATTCGCTATGAAGTAACCGAATCTCCTGAATTAAAAGTAGTTTCCGTTGGATTTCCTTACCTTAACAATAATATTTCTTAAATTTACGGTTTTTAATCTCTACCTTCTTTTCTTGTCAGTTTTCTTTAAACATAAAAAATTGTATTGTAGTTGGTGCAAAATTTTAAGAAAGTTGACACTGACTTAAAATTATTGTAAGTCTAAATTTATCGTTTTGCAGAAGTCTTTTGAAGTTTTCAAAAATTTTCTGTAAAAGCAAAATAACTATGGATGCATAGATTTTTTATTTTTTTTATAGGAAAACATGTTTTTTTTTTGTAATAGTATTATTAGTTTTTTTTAACTTGATAGCTGCCACAGACGAGATATTTCATAAAATTTTTCGTGCTAAACACGCCAAACGAGTTAATTCGTCAATAACTAATTAAATTAATAATTGTAAATTATAGCCAGCATTCTAGGCAATTGTTTACTTTTTCTAAAAAGACAGCTAAAAGGCTAAAGTAAACCAAAACAGATATATTTTCACAATCACTACTTGAATTCTTAAATTATTTTTGTAAGTACAATGCCTTTTCACCAATAAATACGACAAATATGACAATTGGCACAATTTTATTACCTTTATTGGAAACAAGTATCCTGGTTCACTAATATTCATATTGGATTTTCAGCTTGTCCAGTGAGTGCAAATGGAGGAGTCTTTCCATATGAATGCGTAGTCATATGATGAAAAGGATGAGGGTATTCAGGAGCTTATTTTGTAAATTAATTTCTGTATAGAATAAAGAAAACCTTTGTAGTATTTGATGTTTCTTTTATTAACTCTTGTGAATATAACATTCAAAAATATTGTGAATTGAAATTGAAATTATGCATAATTATCCTATTGCGTTAGATAAGTTTTAATATTCTTACTATCTATTCTTATCTGAATGTATTATTTTATACCGAATGATGGCTGTTTAAAAAAAGAAGTGAATTAATAATATTTGACATATTATAATAATAGAGAAAATATATATTGTAATAATAAAATGCTTTTTACTTTATTGTTTTCCTGACTTACTAGGTCTGAGTCATTCAATTATCCGCTATTAGTTTCTTGAAAAAACTATGTTACCATAAAAAAAGACATGAAGTTCAGAACTAACAAAATCCTTCACCGGAATCAACCACAATTTCTAATGAGAAATATTCACTAAAATATTATAATAAGCATATTATTTATGAATGTATGGTAAATCCAAAAATGAGTCATGTCTGTATAACAAAAATATTCAGTTATCTATTTACATACATTAATGTTCAATATTGTCTTTCGTGCAACTTAAAAAAACTTATTAAGCTCTGCATATTTGCTATTGCGATTTAGCAATGTCGCAATACGAGGGTCTCTAAAGTTTTTAGTCTTAGGACCACACTGACTCCTTCACCAAGTCCCAAAGGACAAGACCTAGCCAGCTCAACATACTGTAGTTTTGAATACCAGGCATGTTTATGGTGCCCGCGGGCTATAGTTTGGAGACCCCTGCTATATATTATGGGAAATGAAATCACCTTTCATATAATATGAAGATAGTAAGTATTGGTAACGTTTTTAGACCGTCTTTGTTGTGAACACATCTTTCATATTTTATACTATAAAAGTTAGATATCTTAACCCTTTCCGGTCCACAAAAAAATACAAAAATATTCCACCTGGTCCACAATAGATTTACACTATCACCAGGGAAACTAATATTTGCAATTTTTTTTTTTTTACTAGATTTATAGCAACAGTATAATTTTTCCTAAATATCAAAATAATAACCTTATTATTTACATTTAAAAAAAATTCAAGTATGATATATATGTATCAAGTTGCTTTTTTGCGTTTTTTTTGTAATTTTGGGCATTTTTGCAAGGTTAGAATTATTAGAACAATAGTAAATATCGGTATTAATTTTCAAGTGCATGTGGCAAGTGTTACTGTTGGAAAGAAGAATGTAGAACTTAGCGCCCGAGCTGCGTGAGCCGACCCAGCCCCTAAAACGACCCTTTTGTATCCATTGCAGGCATACGGTTTCACATTACAATGTTCATAAAAACCATTTGATTCTTTGCTCAGAATACCGCTGTAATAGATACGAGTGGAAAAAAAAATATATTCAATACATTTGAACTTATTTTAACTCGATACCAATAAAGAAAAAAATGTCGAATGACATTCGACATAGGACCGGAAAGGGTTAATATAGTTATGAAATGATCAAACAAATGTATGCTGTTTTTTTAAGAGAATCTCTCAAAATTACGGATAATAAATAGAAAATGTATATTATGGAACTCCGGAGAGTCCTCTTACTGAAACCTCCTTAGCCCTCCCCGATCCCCCACATTCACATGTTTGGATATCAACATCTGCTAAAACCCCGATCTCCAAAACCTGAACGACTGCCGCAGACACTGTAGGTTTGACCTCCTCTCGAGGATAAATAACAAAAAAAAAGAGGGAAAAAGATTAAAATAATAATAATATAAAAAAAAAAAACAGATTAAAAAAAAAATATCTATTAACTGAACAGATAAGCATAACCCCAATTAATTGCAGCTCGAGGTTACTGAATCAACCACTAGTGTCACATATAATGCCTACGAATGAGAACTAATACCATCACAAAAACAAAACAAAAACCAAAGACCACGCACCCGCCTACGCCCAGGTAAATCCAGGACGCTACGCGCGGAAAAGCAACATCAAAATACACCAGATGAAAGGGAAATTGGAGCTCGGCTCCACCAGCCTTCTTTACCCTCTATGTAAGTAAATATAACTAATTTCATAAA
The DNA here is from genome assembly GCA_031772345.1 of Himalopsyche anomala. Lineage (NCBI taxonomy): Eukaryota > Metazoa > Arthropoda > Insecta > Trichoptera > Rhyacophilidae > Himalopsyche > Himalopsyche anomala. The sequence continues at coordinate 3,399,358 of CM062844.1, read as the reverse complement.
ATAATTATGAATTTTCCAGCAGTCAAAATAAAATTCTTGAAATTACCCACCATTTAAATCTGAAGTCATTTCTCATTTTATAACATATTAACATTTAATTTCAAAAACCTACAGACTAATTGTTTAACCACTTGCCGGTCCAATTGATTTAAACAAATGTTCCATAAAGGATTACATACTTTTTATTATGCTCGAATACCAAACACATGCGTTATATTTATAAAACATGCATATTTAGTGAAATGATTCATTGTTTTTTTTTTATTGGAATTTTCCTGAGCCATCTCGTGGTGTACGTTTCGACGACTTTCAATACTCATATACTCGGACGTGACCAGAAGAGTTAAAGTAAATATTTCCCCAGCTTATCGAATGTATAAGATTTCTTTCATGTATAATAAAGTTTTTCTATAATTTTTATAATTCCAGGTTTTATTTAATTCATATTAATCCTTTACTTTCAATTAATTTAAATTGTGTTTTTTTACATGCTTACCTAATCCCACTAGCTTAGTCTCTATTTTCCATTCCTTTTTAGATTCTTCCGATACTTACCTATAACTCAGTCTAGTTCAATGGTTCCCAAACTTATTTCCCCCTTGGACCCCTAAGCCCAGTACTTTATCCTTCGTGGACCCCCTCCCCAAAAAATGGGATTAAGCCCATGGCACTATAGGTAATAAACAGTGGCGGTTCTAGGTACTGGGCTAGGTGGGCTAAGCCCGACCTGCATTTTTCACCCAAAACATTAGATGGCTGAATAAAAATGAACAGCAATTCGGCCGCTGAACAAAATAAATACATTTATAAGCGTAACTAACCTTTCCCAAATGAATAAAATATCTTTGTTTTAATTTTCCTCTGTCAATATAAGACAATGTTACGTCTACCTACAATCATATTCTCGATTGTGTTTTGTATTACAATTTTAAACTGAGCCGGCATAAAAAAACAATAACCCTATAAATACTTCACAGGGAACAGGAACGTTACGTCACTGGCAACACCACTCAAGGGCTAGCGATATTAAGCCCGCAACCACAGACAATATTTTATTACACTGGGGCGCAATCAAGCACGATTAGATTTTTTTTGTATTTGTATGTACGGAAACGTCATCAATCATAAAGGATTGTGTTTCAATCTGTCAAGCTTCTGTTGATCGTTGGGGGCTGATCTGATTCAGCCCATTACGCATACTTATGCATTGAAACACAACACCAATATCGTTGTATTGTATGAAAGTGACAGGTATTGACTTTCAGTGACAGCAAGTGACAGTTCTATACTGCTTTTAGTAGGTACTTGTTATTTCACTTTGAAAGAGACGAATTTAAGGATTCCGTGTTATTATTCTATTATTTCTTAGTTACATTAGCATTGATTTTATTATATAAAAATTTATGCATTGCAGTAGTGTCGTAATATTTGTTAACTTACTTGTAGATTAATGTATAAGGTGAAGTGGAAATATGCTTTTCTCTAGCCCACCCAAGATTTCAGGTCAGGAACCGCCACTGGTAATAAATATAATCTTCATTTGTACAAGGTTTTTTGTTTGTCGAGTGTAGTATACAATGTTCAAAAAATAGTACTATTAAAATAATAACAAAGTGAATTATTTAGCATGTTTATTTATTAAAAAGAAAATATTTTATTCCTTTCTGGAATTTTACAATATTGGAATATTTCTGAATAATTTCAGGACAATTATTTTTGTATATTTTTTTCAATAACACAATTTTTAGAACAAAATCAGTTTTTTATTTATTTATTAATGTGAATAGTACCAGATTTATTTTCTTAAAACTATGTCCACTCATAATATGTGGCAAATAAACTTTTCATGAAATGCATCATCAGAAGCTGTTTAATATTAAATAGTTTCAAAATTGGTCTAGAAGTCAGTAAGTCACTTGCAAAAAAATGATATGGGATGGGTGGATGGAAAAAAAACAGCCATCCATGTCTCTGGAGAAAAAAACCAATGTCAGTTCCCGAATTCGAACCCTTGACAGTGGAAACTGTATATCGATCAATAATAGAAATATTAAATTTAACAATAACTAAACGTTACATATTATAGTTTAATAGATAATGTAAATCTTTATATTATTGTTTGCTAATCCTATGGTAAGCAATACAACATTTGTTGATTATTCAGTTTTAATAAACATTCAAGTAAGAATATGGAAGACTTGAGACATATTTTAATTTGCTATATTAATGTGTGACGTTTTTTGTCGCAGTGTGACTTCCTGTAAGAAAAAAAAACATATTAGAAATTGTAAAATGTAATTGAATGTTGTTTGAATTGGCAGTTGCTTAGTAGAACTCTAATCTGTGCCAAGTTAGTACATCTAAGTGAACTAAAACATGTTTAAGCCTAGTTCTGAATATGAACCACCTATAAACAATAGAATGAATCTTGTAAAAACAAATGCTTTTCATTTTAATTTCAAACGTCTCATAAATGAAAATTGTTTGGGAAAATAATCAAATATGTATATGCGAGTAACATATTATTTTTTCCATGATCCTTTTAGTCCTTAAAAGCTTCACAGAGGGTATCTATCGGAGACAACTTTTATGTATCTTTATAAAAGTCAATTGTATGATAAATCAAATCTATACTGATAGTATTATATGTATTACTATTACAGCACATATTCCGTTCCATTATCAATTATTTGTATAAAAAAAAACAAAACACTCTTTTAAACTAATTCCACATTTATTTAATATGATCAGAAATTATTTGAATGTCTTGATCTAAATCTAGATTTTAAATGTAAAATCAGTTAAGACTTGGCTGGAAATGTAGAAAAAGAGTTCTTAACACGTTGATCGTCAACAAATTTTATGTAAAATATATTTTTAGTGACTTTGAAGGAATATTTGCAGACAAAGTAGCAGTAACATGCAAATAGTTACTGGACGCTGGTCACCCCATAAAGAAAACACAGTATCACACTATCTGCGACTGTCGATGCGTATAACAACCCAAAAGCTAGATCTTCCTTACTGGTCACCGGTGACCCTCATTGCGATCAACGTGTTAAAATATAAGATACTTACTTTTAGACTATTTCGAAGACATTGTTGAAAACAAAGGCAACCACGGGTTGATGTTTGAAGATGTAAGGTAGAGAAAGAAAATCAGTTACAAGCTAAAATGAAATAACGTGAATTTTAAAAAACAGTCACACGCTGAGATTAAGTAGTAGAAGCCAAAAAAGGGAAGGAGTAAAATGATTTCATTATTAAAAGTACACTCATCCCTCAATTTACGCGGTACCCATTTTATGCTGTTTCAGTTTTACGCGGTCGGGAAAAAATCACATTTTCCATAATCCAACCGTTAGACCAAGAGGTGATTTCAACATTCAAGGCATACTACATAAAGCGATCATATGAAGAAATATTAAATCAAATAGATAGAAATGCGTCACTCACGATTTTAGAAGCCTGGAAAAATTAAACGATCTTAAATTGTGTGAAATATATAGGATTAGCAAATAAAGATATCAAAAAGTCAACATTATATGCGTGTTGGAGAGCAGTATGGCCAGAAGTAGTTGAACCTGATTGTATAATTCCAGCAAGAGATGAAACATTTAACAAAATTTTAACTATAACAAAAGCGTTGGGACAAGGGTTGGAGAATTTAGAATTCAGTGACATCGATGAATTGTTTGTTGATCAGGAAATAGATGAAGAAGCATTGATTTATATGGTGTCAACCAACGAAAAAGAAAATGTTGAAAGTTGCGATGATAGTGATAATGACATTACTAATAAACCAAATAAATTTACGTCTAAAGACATTTCTGAAATTTTACAATTGGCCAATAACTTAGAAAATAAGGTTTTGGCTACTGATCCGGTTATTGAACGTGCTGTTAAATTTCAGCGAAACCTTAAAAGCCTGTGCGCGCATACGGTGAAATTTACAAAGGCTTGAAAAAAAAACACAACACAAAAATTAGTTACGGACTATTTAATAAGAAGAGCCTGCTACTGGATTTGAATCCGCTGATAGTAATGATTTCGAGCCAACCGAAAAGAAAAAATTGGTTGAATAATTAGAATACAGCAGTGAGGAAACGGAATAATAAAATTACAATTATATAATTATGTTTTTAATTATAAACATGTTATAAATTTATGTCGAGCTAATAAATATCTTTCTTAATACATATTTTTTTATGCAGATATATGTGTATATACAATGTACTTGATTTACGCGGATGTTTATTTTCTGGAACCTATCTTGCGTTTTTGTATGCGCTTGAAGTCTCGATTTACACGTTTTCTCTTGGAACGTATCTACCGCGTAAATCGAGGGATGAGTGAATTTAATTACGATAGCAGTTGTTCCAGTAGAGTATGAATTCTCTAATGCATCTTTGCGTTCAACTTAACTATCTTCTTCTGGGAATCTTTCTGGACAAACGTACCCAGGGCTAGAGACAATAATCATAATAAAATCAATGTTAATTGGATAACTGGTAGTCTATCGTGATTCTAATATGATACTGGTGAAGATTATTGGAAACAAGAACACTAATAAATAGCAAAATCATCGTAAGGCATATGTATAAATCAGCAATGAGAAAATATTTTTTATAAGTTAAATCAAAATCTAAGAAAAAAGAGGTAATGTCCTTACATTGTCTTTGACTTAAATTTTGGCCAGAATACTTCGGCATTTTTGTTTTTTTCTAGATCATGGAATGTGGATTAGTAGAAAGAAAGAGTAACATTTTAATTATTACAGTATTATAACATCGAAACCTCCTAAGTGTTGTAACTTTTTGATTGATCTTTTTAAGCGGGTGGTTTCAAAAGCAAGTTTTTTTTTTTTTCAAAAGTCAAGCTTTTGAATCCAATTAATTGACAGTGAACAGTTCAAATTTATTACAACACCTTGACCTTGACTTACATCGCTTTAAATCACTGCAGTGGAGATAAAATACTTAAGATAGGAAGTAACAATATATTTCACCCAATACTATTTTTACAGGGTATATGTATTATTAAAAATAGCTGTGCAAAAAAAAAACCATGTAAAAAAAGGACGAAGTGAATGTAGATAAATTTACGATTTGTTTCCTTTCATTTGAACATGCAATTTCAAGTGTGTAAAAAAAACATTATCTGTATTTAGATATTTAAAATACTATCACTACATTCAAAGAATATATGAATAAATATTGGTATATTATGTCTAACTCTTTGTTACAACATTACTGAAGTATCCCAATTAAATACTAACAATTGCAAACAACTTGACAAATGGTCAATAGGTGCATGTAGCTTTTTATCTGAATCATTTTGTTAAGTCAAGAAATTCAGCATATTTTCATAAAATGGGTAGTGCATAGCGGAATGATAAAAGTGATATATGTATATTGATCCATCTACTTTTCATAAAAGTTGATACGATACATAGCCAAATAAAGATAAAACGATTTGTGATGTCTTTAAATAATATTATATTTACGGGGCAATTTTTCTAGGGCAGAAGATTTTCGTGGTAGAATTCTTCCTCTTGTTATATATAGCACAGGACGGTTTCCATTCATTTATTGAATCTTCATTAAAGCAAATAAAAATAATTAATCGAAAAGCTTTGTGGATTTATAATGAAGCATCTAAAGAGTTGTTCTTCCTAAGAGTGTTTGAGGTTCAGATGAGTAAGGATGGAGATGTAAACATCATAGTCATCCATGCACAAATTAATTAAAAATGCATTTTATGACATTCAAGGCCAGTGGCCACTGCATGGGACAAACGCCCAAGATTGTTGACTACTCGCCTACAGCATTGTTTCTCACATTCATGCACTGCAGCATCCTGGAAGATTGATCGGCGAGAGATCACGGAAGGTTTCAGCAGAACTATAAATATTTATTTTTCCTAACAGAACTCGTTACTCAGTTGCTCAACCACTCTTGTTTTGAAGAGAGTATGGATAGACGATAGCAGGACTAATGGTTAGCTAATTGTTTTTACTAGTCCCCATGGAAGGGTGAGAGTCAATTTTAGATGTCATAGTAATTAATCTATTCCTTCAAATAGAACTTTATAAATCAATTTACGAAACTGTCTGTACTGGGATTCGATATTGTGACCGCAGTAACCAAAGACGTCATTGACCACATACTCGATATTTATGTATATTTTACTTACATGTGTATGTAAATTAATAATAAATAAAGCTGTTTATCATTAAAATAATCTAATTTTCGCAAGGAGGCTGGGGATTATTTGTTGATTTAGATTTAGGAGGCTGCAGTGTGAAAATCTTTGGGCAGCACTGGGCTACGGTATAAGTAATGAAAAAAGTTTGCAGTGCAATAAATCCTTTGCATTCAAAAACATCAGCGGTTTGAGGATAGTCAAACATTGTAAAAAATCTAAAAACTAAAACAGGAAAAAAGTGCTACTATATGCTAAATAAAAAAACCATTGCAGTCAAATGTTATAGATCTACAAAGCTTAACATAACAAAATGTATTAGTAATACAGAAGGGGCTAGGGAACTTTTTTTTAGGTATTTGTTCATTTTCTTTTGAAAAATGAAGTGTCATATATCGAAATCTGTTCAGTGAAAATTTCATGTTGACTAATTAGTGGTCACTTCTCACTATTCCCCAACACCTGCTCAAAAATGGTTATTTGTGAAAGTAAAACACAATATTTATGTTATCTTCTACAATTATTACGGAAATTAATAGTTAGAATTTATTATGGTAGAATTAATAAAGCCGCATTCAATAAATCGTTTTTCTTTGTACAATACAACATGTAAAAGGATGATCATACCTGGGTCTCCAAGAATTGTAAATAGTAAAATCATTTATTTATCTAGACGGCGGTTGGTATTCTAGCTCTGGTTAACCTCTTCTTTCACACATCCACTTGTCAGTTTGACAAATCTTGTTGACAAATATAAAAAAAATATAGTAAAACCCTTTCTTATATTTTAGGTAAAAGCAGACAAATAAGGATGATAGTAAAATTTTGCCAAACAAAGAACTTTTATTTTCTTTATTTCAATAAAAGAGTGCTATTATTATATGTAACCACATACTCACTGGCTACAATGTTATTTAATATAATATAATTCACTTACTTGTAATTTCCAAACATCACAAAACAGAAAAATAACACAGATACTATTTAAAGAATAAAACATTTTTTAGCACTGTACGGCAGCTTTTTAAAATTCACTCAATCAACAAAATCAATGTAAGTAATCTTCAGAATTAAATTGCTCAAAATAAATTGAAAGATAATAAAAGAATGAAAAAAACATAATCCATCAAGCCTAAACAGTATCAAATTGACGGTGATGTCAAATGCTGCATTTCCAATTAACAATATGTTATTTAAATAATTATACATAAAATTCATATTAGTGTATAAAAAAATTATAATAAATCAATTCTTATGTCAATACAGAATGTTAAGACTCAGCGGGTTAAGTTATATTTATCATCCTGGAGCATACATATTTTGCGTTTTTGAGGAAGAGGAAAATAATGTGTTTTAACATGTTGAAATTCTAAAAGAAAATGTCTTAAATGCTGCAAAAATGCTGTTGACAAAACAAAAAAATTAGACAAATATTTCAAAATTGTGATTGAATGAATACACTTTATAAAATCAATTATATTGTTTTTATTATTAACCTAAACAATTATTTACAAAATGCTGATAATTGTTTTTAGGTAAGTCAACGAGATAAAATGGACGATGATTATTTCTTGAGTTGCATACATAGCAGGATAAATCTTTCTTCTTATAAAACCTAACTGTTTCAATTTTTTTTATCATTAAGAGTGAATGTATAAGATGAACATTTGATAACCTATATGGAAAATTGCCATATTATGCTGGATATAATAGATGTTGTTCATTGCATTGTATTAAAATCGAGGCACTGGTTTGTAAAATCATTATATCCGGACACTATAGCAATTTCTGTAGGTAGTAAAAACAATCTTTGTATTACTTGATATAAGTTTGTATTCATTTTTTTTGGACATCCTACATTGTATTCAAAGTTTTCATGAATAGGAGGAAAATAAAAATACGCACTATTTATGTCTCGTCCGACCCTGGTAAATTTTAAACATTTTCAATTTAGAATTACAGTCAGTACTCTAAACATAACTTATTTATACATTCGAATAAATTGTTTCATTATACATACAGCATATTTTATATAAACCTGCATTGTAAAATACAGTACTCACAGCAATTTATGATAGTAAAAATAATAAAGTAAAATAGTATTTTGGCAACACAAAGTCACCGCATCTGGCACATTATCTTATTTTTCATTTGGTTAGTCAACTTACAATAATCCTATGTGATCATTACTTTCATAATTTGTAACGCTCTGAAGCTATGTGAAAAATAATGTTCTCATTGAATGTTTTAATAATGATAGATAGATACTAAACAGAAAATGACTTATATACATAAGTATTGAAATATTCATAAAGATTACATTTTAAATGTAAAAGAAACAAAGTACATATAGAGAAATTTCTCTGATGTTTCAATTAAACAAATTATTCCTCTGATATTTCATACACATAATTGTTTCTAATAAAAAAATCTAATAGTAAGGAAACAAAATAATAGAGCTTGCATTGGGACAGTTTTTTCTCCAGCATATTAATTACGACATGTAACTTTTAGTACATAGTTCCATAATAAATAAATATTGTATTTAGAAGATATTTCAAAGCATGACTTTAATAAATACATCATATATAAAACATATAAGTTGTATCTGAAGTGAATGTTCAAAAACCGACTAGAAAGGGTATCATAACATGAAACCACTTATAATATTATGGATATAGGATAATTTTCCTATTTAATTTATTATGTCAAGTATTATAGTATTATCTTGGAGATGTTACATCTCCAAGATAACGGTTGAGAGTCAAATCTGGTTGAATATATGGCCGGAACTCATTAAAAGTTGATTTATATTCACAGTCTTTCATATAATATATATATTTAAATTAACATAAACTGTTTTGACAGGCAGGATCAAATAAAAGATTTATGATAACTAACGGGATCAAATTAACATAGCAAAAATGTAAATCACCCTTCTAGATATGATCCGATTTTAATTAATACAATGGAGATTTCCTAAGTACCTAAATGCCGACTCAACCAAAATATTATTCCTTTTCACATTTCAAGCAAAAATTCACATCAATACTTAAAAAATTAACATTCTTTAATAAGAATTTAATAATTCATTGTTTTTGTTTCGACAATATTATTTATTAATGGGATCATCCAAGGACCTTTAAAAAAAAATCTGACAAATAATATTGGTCTTATTAGTTCTAACTATCACAGAAAATACAATTTTTTATCATGGCATCAACCAAATGTGTTTCGGTTGTAATACAGAATATAAAAATGTACAATTATGCACATTTTCAAAATCAGTGCCTGGTTATATTATAATATACACTGAATTCTTAAACCCTTCAAGCACAGGGATGGTCGGCCATCTCAGATGTAAATTTACAGTTTTGTCATTATAAATAAGACAATGAAAAAGAGTAAGATATTAATATCATTATTACAAGCTTGAGGTAAAGAATAGATATGTTTTAAAGATTTTTCCTTATTAAAATTCTTGTTTAAACAAGATTCTGTTGACTTTTTTGTCAAATGTGTAAATTTAACACTTACTTCTGGGTTGACCGGTTTGCCACCCCTGGACAAATAGATAAGATAGGAAAACATTACAAATTGCAAATGCTATAACATAATAAGCTATATTAAACAATCATAAATCGTTAACATATTTCCAAAATCAATCAATTCATATCTAGTAACCTGGCTAGGTACACAACTCGGTTTTGATGATCAAGAGTATTAAAAAAAAAGGTTGGAAGATTACAAATTACATGACAGAAATATGTAAAGATTTATCATTGAGGAGCTTTTATTAAATTTTGAGATGATAAATAATTGTTTCATGAGATTAAAACTAATCAAATCGATATTACTAATACAATTTGACAACCAAAATCATTCCCTGCAGCAATATTGGAATTGTTGAAATGAAGTTAGTTTTGATGGGATGCCATCTGATCAACTGAGACTTGGATAAGTTGCATTTCTAAGAATAAAAGTGAATTATGTTACGTCACAAGATAAGGTTCAATATGTAATTCAAATTTAGGCATTTTATGCCTAGAATATTAATAACGTATATGTGTTGTATTGAAGAGCTCTCTCCAATTCATTCTTTGTATGTGAACATATTATTTGCAATGCAATACTGCTTAATGTGACAAAAAAGAAAGCACAAGTATAAATTTGAAGTGAAATAGTTAATTTATTATGCAAGTGTCTATACGGGGCTTAGTGACAAGGGCGAAACTACAAGTTTTTATTATTTACTATCAATTTTACTTAATATTATATAGGTACCATATTTTTTCAAAACAAATACTGGTAAACCTTTGTTCTATCAACTGTATTTTTTTTCCGATAAATATGTTTTTAATACAAAATTATTTAGACGAAGACTGTTTCTAAGCTTTTTCTCTAAAACAATGTTTTGTAGTTTCGCCCTTGCCACCTTAAACCCCCCTGTATATATATAATATGTATGAACAGTAGAACCTCAATAATTCATATTGTAAATCTCATAGGCCTTAGAAAAAAATATATGACAATGTATTTTTACTACAAAACTTCTAATACGTTAATGTATATTGAGCACAGTGAAAAAAAAAAATACAAAAGGAAAATTTTGTGGTACGCACAGATATTTTATATATTTGGCTTGGCACCTACTAGTCATTTTCAAATTCACCCCATTTGGATAGTCGGAACCCACTGCATGATATTTAGATACAACGAAGATTCAAAGATATCAAACGTTTTCTATGAAATAAAGCTTGCACCGAGACATTCTATACATGATTGAATGAGGTTCTACTGAATTAAATTCGTATTATGCTCGATAATGCTATACATAATAAAAAAGCTTTTAATATTGAGACATATTTTACAGCATATATATTTGGATATAATTTGATACACCGTAAAACAAAAAAAAACAACACTTAATTCAACAAGATAAAGCCTATTTTCCACAAAATAGGTATGATGTAAAAAAGTTATCGTCCGATGGTGTGAATTTTAATTTTAATTTTGAGAAGCATTTATAAAATTGATGAATTTGTATTCTTAATCGAATAGCTACAATACATTTAAATAACGTAAGGCATCCAGTTTGATTTATTGTGAAATGTACTCAATTTTAATAATAATTCATTCATTGTGGACGTTTTACTATACATTTATTTTTTATACAATGCATTAGAAATCTAATGTCAGAGCTAAAAATATATAGTCAGCATTCACAAAAAATGATTTTATTCGTTTTTATGAATACTCATTGGTAAAACTCATAATCATCTTGATTTGAATAACTTTTATTAAGTCAGAATACTATTACTAAAATTCAGTTCTAGCAACAAATCCTTCTTCGTGAATACTTTATTGGTGCCAGGATAAAAAAAATCTGTGGCAGGCCTGTGATAAGGCATTATGTTTACTTATTCGTAATTTGAGTATTGACAAGGTAATTTTCGAAATGATTTTATTTTTATTATATTGACAAAGTTCAAATTTTAAAATATGTTTGAATCAAAAATTGTTTATGACATGTTTATAAGCCGCTCATGTCGATTATGAACAATGTAGAATTTTTCAACTTCATCAAATAGAGATGTCGCCAGCAGGGCTGTGGAGTACGACTCCAACTCCAGCTTAAAAATAATTTAATACTCCTGACTCCGAGGAAATTTTTCAAAAATTTCATTTTAACTTATATATATGTATTCCGTCAGATCATCTTTAGTCAGCCAAGCATAAAATGTCAACACTTTGGCCTATTTTGTATGAACACACATCATTAAAAATATTTTTCAAAAAGATTTTTTCGAGTCATTCATTTTTCACGACTCCAACTTCGACTCCGGCCAAAATACAGCGACACCGACTCCACAGCCCTGGTCACCAGTATGACGGAGTTCTTATAAATAAATGCCAACTCTCGATATTTGCTGCTTGATATAAGTGACTTACTAACATATACGTAATAAGCTAAAGTCTTACTTTAATTTACATATTAAGGTACCAGTAATAAGTCTGTATGAGTTTAATACCAATAGCGGGCTTATAAATTGTTGCGAGTACTTATAGCAGTATGTACCAAATCAAAGATGCAATATGAAATCGGTTTGGATTCATTAATTGTCAGTATGTGTCAAAACAATTAATACACACTATTGTCTTACAAGTTTTACGGTTTGAGTCATGGTCAGATAATATTCATAATGTTAGACATGAAGCATATACTATATATAAAGCAGTATACAGGAGATAATATGATTTATCTTGTGATTAATAGACAATTATTCTGTAACACGCATATAGTAAGTCTCGCTGGTGGTATAGAAATCCAACTTCTCATGCCAATTTAAGAAATATATCCCCCCATAGACAGTAATAAATAAATATAATTTTAAACATCATGTGCAATTCGATAACATCATAGTTTGGTAGAAGTTCCAATGTAAAACCAAATTTAGCCTAGCTTTAGCTGGTATTGTAAGTATCTTAAAGCATTATTAATCATGGACATATCTATTATTGGATGCATTTATAATAATTAAAATGTGTGACAATTTAACTAATTGGTGTCTTGGACAGCTAACTATGCAATTAAAGTACTATTAATTATTTTGATAATATATTAATAGCTTTATAGTAAGTCCTCAAGTATCACAGTATGGTTGTGGTTGGGAATTTGGCCAAAGACTTGAGTGATAAGATAATATGTTTTAGGTCATTCAACATGTATATACAAAAAAAATATTATGAAAACAGCATCAGTATTTATGTTAACACAAATATCATTCAACACGAATGTAGCCTTTTGAATTTGAATAATATAAACAGTTATTTACTGATAAAATATTATGTTTATATATTTTCTCAGTGTTATTGCAATAATTGTTAATCGTTGGGAAAAATATAAGTATATTTATATATATATATATTTATATATATATATATATATATAAATAAAAATACAATAAAAAAACAAATATTAATAGTATCAAAATTATGATGCATTTCAGTAAATTTTGTGAATATAACGAATACAAAAAAATACTGTTTAAGCAATAATACATATTATGCTAAGGTAGATTAATAATCTTTTGGGTGTGAATGATGCAGAAATTTAAAAAAATAAATAAATGCATCTGTCACTTGAAATAACAATACCAGTAAAGGATCAACAGACAAAAAATAAATACATTTTAACTACTTACACAGCATGCAAATTTAATAGAAATGTATGAAAATCTCAAATAATTTACTGATGTTATTCACAAAATAAGCAGTTATGAGTAAGGTGGCAGAATAAAGCTGTAATACAATTTATGAAGTATGTTTCATTTTACTGCACAAGTGTATCTGAAAAAAGAAATTTTCATGCATTAAATTTTTTAATGATAAATTCGCCGACGCAATGCAATTACATTTGTATAGAATTTATTTATCCGCCACTGGACACTACACTGGTGACAAAATTAATCATCCAACCTAACAGTTAAGACATAATAAAATCAATATAATTCAGATAAATGTTTAAAACCCAGATACATTTAAAAAATTCAATAAAATAGTTATATACCCAATAAAATAATCCAGACAACACAATGAAGTTCAGACATATTACAAACAGATTAAAATTTCAGCTTCATGAGCTGTATATGATATTTAAGACGCAACGTGATTAGGACAAGAGAGTACTAAGGCCTCATCACTTACCTGGATTAAATGCAACTCGTGGACGGAATCCTCGAGTACCATCAGGGCCTTTTGGTTTACGAATAACCATCATGCGCGGACCTGAGTGTTCATCTAATGAAGCTGTTCTTAGTCGAATGATCAAGCGTTCAGGGCGTGCTGTAGTACCAGAATCTCCACTGTAGTGAATATTTAATATTCAATTAGGACAACATATCAAAAATCCTATTATTATATTTAGTTTTCAACTGAATTCAGCAAAAAAACAAGGAAGTGTTTTTATAAAAATTTACCTATTTCAATGTTTCCAATAGTTGAACATGAATTGAAATTATCAAAAATAAATTATATATATAATTTAATGGAAGAGACATCATGCAATTTTTTTTCATTAACAAAAAGTTAGCCACCTGTGTGGTCGAGTGGCTAACGTCGTTGGCTACCGCTACGAAGGTCACTTTTTATTTTTCAATCGATTTATGAATTTCTGTTCGAAGGCATGGATGTATGTGATGTCTTGAATTTCCCCCTCCCATCCATCCCATCCTATGAACGGGGCGTATCGAGAGCGATTAGCTAACCACTAGTCCTGTAATAGCCCTTTCCTTCTATTCCTACTCTCTTTGGAAAAAGAGGTTGAGCAACTGAGTAACAAGCAGTTCTCGTAGAAAACCTTCTGTTGAGATAAACTCCATTAGGAGTCTACATTGGGAGCGGACATGGTTAAAAAAAAAAAAACTAAGGTGAGGAATGCTATTTTTCCAGTTTTCCAAGAATGGCTGAATCAACTATTCAAAAGATTTTGCCATACTTTTGAGAGTGACCTAACATTCCTATTATAACTTATTTTTTCTTTAAATATTTGGCATTACAGTCAATGCCAATGCTTCTTTTTTAGTTGAAAGAAGTTAGGTTATAAGAGATAAACTCAAAGCGAAAATTTTGTAAGTCGCTAGAGATAACTCAAGGAGAATTGACATCACAAACATCCATGTCTTAGATCTTAAATTTACATTTACAAAGAATCTAAATTTGACATCAACCTTTTCAGGAATTGAACCCAGACCCACCTGATCGGTAGTCAAGTTTTACCAACTAGACCACAGCGGGCGACTTATAACTAAGGATTACATATTTTTGATTGTCTTGTCAGAAGTAAAATATCAATATTAATGCTTTAGTTCAAAGCAGTCTTTAGAGTAAGTCGATAGCTCGAGCCTCAAAGTATTAAAAAAAATAACTGTACAGTAGGGAGGGTTCAGGAGATACTTTTCTGTTTGTGGATGTTACCTGTGTCTAACCAACAAACTTTCTGAAGGCATGTCAGAGATATGCACTCAGCCAAATATATATATATATACAGTCAAACTCAATTACGATCACAGAAACAGCAGGATCTCGGATGTAATGAGGAAACATTCAATGACGTTAATGGTTTTCTCCATACATTTATTCACTTTTACAATGAGCTGCTTTTCGGGCATAGCGAACAAAAATCACGAATAGATATGTGTATTATACATATCTGAAGAACCAATAATTCAATATAAAAAAAAAGAAGAATGACAATAGATATTAGATGACAAAATACTTGATCGTACATGTAGATCCATACTAATCAAAGTGTCAATGTTAATTTAGTCGAAACTCGTCTGATATATTTTCATACTTTTATGTATACATTTGCTACTGTGTCTACAATAAAAACAAGTCTCAAAGAATTCAAATACGCTTGCATACTTACACAACTTTGGTGACGTTGCAAGCTGTTGACTTGCCATTTCGTTGATTTGTAACGATTACATACTCGACCGAATCTCCTGGTTGAAGAGAATTAGGAGATCCTCTAACATCAGACATGTAAAAGATCATTTTTTTTGAATCCTCTGCTTCAGTTGATATGAAACCAAACGAACCTGTGGAAAAATGAAGTTTTTTTTGTCATGGGACAATTCATAACACATTAGTTCTGTTCTTCTGTGTACTTCTGATGGTTTGCAAACCGTTTTTGAATTAGAATCTAATTCAAAGCTTTGATCACATGGTTTGGATTGTGATTTTGACAGTTGATTCTGTTCTTTTGCGTCAAAACCACATTCCAATCGCAAACCGTCAGAAACGGTTCGTGCTCTAAATCGCTGACTGTTTTGGCGTACCAACCTCCAACCTCAGAATGGCGAATTTTGTTAAAAACGACAACTTAACCGACTAAATACCAAATGTCAAACTGACAGTTTACGTCACTTATGTATATTATATAAGTTTTATAAGTCAAATATTTAACATGATGGTAAATTTTCGAAATATTTGGCTTAAAATCTTTTTTTTTTGTTTGACTTGAAAAGCATGGAGCATTTTAAAACGAAATTATAAGATACATTTGTACATGACATCGCACAAAACTGATATTCGAGTGAAAATTTTATTTTTGTATCTTTTAGCAACAATGAATGACAAAGTTTTACACTCTTAATCTATACTTTAAAATTTAGAGTATGGATTAGAATAAAAGAATCGATTTATTATTGACAATAAAAAAAAATCTGTTATCTTTGAGTGTGTATTCGCTGAAATAAGATGAAATGAAAACGAAAGAAAATCAGATAATATTGAAATAAGGTTATTTTTATAAGGTATGATTAATTTGTTTGACAACAATATTACGCTGTTTCAATATAACAAGATACTTTTAAAACTGTATATATATTTGTCGTACAGTTTAACCTAAAATGGTTCAAACAAACATAATTTTCATATCAATTAAGTGAAAATTATATTTGTATTTCCCATTGACGTATTTCATCAAATACAATGATGTTTGAAATGGCGAATAAAGTTTTGATAGCACGAAAAAAATAATAAAACAATAAGTTATTTATGAACAATCAAACATTTTCTTTAGTCTTATAAAGGTGTATTTGCTGAGCCAAGAATAACTGAATGTCAATAGTTAATTATTTTGATTTTGCCGCGTGTAAAAATCTGGCTACAGACCTAGAAATTGCTACTCTGAAAAAACCAATATATATTATTTATTGCACTGGCAGCACAACAAAATTGTGCTGTTCTTTTGTGCCACTTGCAAACTGGATTTCGCGGAATTCGGTTGGAATGTTGGTTTTGACGTTTGAGCAAAAGAACAGACCTATTATGAATCAGAATGTTTAACTATAACCTATTTCCTTGAGTGTAAGACACCATGGATTATAAGAGGCATCCTTATTTTTAGCCCTCTTACTTTTAGATCACTGATCTATCAGCACCATATAGAAATGCTAAAATGATTCAACCACTGATACAGCGCTGGTTAAAAATGAGTATAGTTTCATAAGCCGTACACTGATCATCATTATTTTGTAGAAGTTATTAAATTCAATTTTTTCTGCAAAATATTTGTGGAAGTATATATGCAATGTAACAAATACTTATAGAAAATCTCAAAAAGAAAGAGGGTTATAAACTACTATTGAAATCATTATGAAAAGTTATATAATTAAAATAGAATGCATTAGTAAGTATGTTTTGTATACGTTTTCTTACCACCAGCCTAAACTTTCATCAGTTTCAATGTCTGATTTTTATATTTATATTTATTTATTGCATTCTGCATTCAGGTATTTCAAAATAGGTAAGAACATGCATCTTATAATTGAAGAAATTTGGCATATACGTACTACTTCATAAATGGTAGCAGAACATGAAAAAGCTGTTGCGTAATTCGAGTATAACATAACCACAATGAATTTTTGGACGTAGTGGTAGGTTTTAATTGAAAACCATGATCATGAGTTTGCTGCTACAATTTCTAACATACCTTTGATTGAGTCTATTGTTCCACGCTTCTTTTTGCGGCTTGGTGTTATTCCAGTAACACGGTTTTGAGCATCTACTTGGAATGTTACAGGATCTCCGATGCGCAAAAGGTCACGTTTAGATGCTAATCCCATGCTATTGTATTCGTAAGATCCTCCGCCGTAAGATGCTTCTATCAACCCTGCAAGATAGAAATTATTTGGTTTAATAATTGTCAAAAATACTCGATTGTTCAAGTGAACTTTTCTCAACACTGTCTGAGGACTAATTGTGCACATGCTTTTTATGTAATGCGGGTTATTTTTACAAATTTTAGGATATGCTCATTTTTAAAATCACCGACAGAAAGAGATATAAATATAGTTTAAAATATTTGCTTAGAAAAAGGCTTCCGAGACAGATGACATAGCTTCAATGTTTACTTAGAAGCTGTGTGTTGAAATCTATGTTCCATACAGGTAGTACAAAACAGAATGTTCCATTATACATTACTAGTAGTCACAAAGAATAAGCGATATAAAAAAAAGCTGTTCACAATTATTGTTTTTTCAAGCATAACAAGCTGTTGCCATATGGTTGTATATTTTTATTTTTACCAGTAAATTGGAGTTGGTCTGCATTAAATGATCTCAAGGTCCTGATTATGGTCCCATTCATTGGATTCTTATTTGTATTTCGGCCTGATTCTGTATTTCGGCCTGATTCTGTATTTCGACCTGATTCTGTATTTCCTGATGAGCTGGCATGTGTTTCAACAAAATAGTCTGCATCTCTGCACATATCTATAGTATCACTCTCACCATCTGTTGGGCTGATAATAAATAATGAAATTAGACAGTATCCAGGGAAGATTAAATAAAACTATAATTCTGGATGTAATTCTTTCAACGATAAGTAAATGACATGTACCTGACTTTAGTGACATGGCATGCAAGTGATTTCCCATTCCTCTGATTGGTAATTAAAATAAATTCTACTGTGTCTCCAGGTTGAAGTGTATTTGAAGGTCCACGGACTTCTGACATGTAGAAAATTAATTTTTTGCCATCTTCCAATTCAAATGTAAGGAAACCGAAGGCACCTGAAAAAAAAGTGATGGGTTCAAAAAAGATTTACACACACTACTATATTTTTATACACATTAGTTTTAACGGTTATGCCACTTGGTCAATGTCACTTTTGACAATAATTACCAAAAACATATACAGGGAAGTTCTGCAATACTAATTATAAGTGATTGATTACACACATTTGACAAATAAATCTAAAAAAAATAAAACATTTGGTTACCTTTAATGGAATCGACAGTTGAGCGTCGCTTTTTGCGAATTGGCACAATATTGGTTGCGCGATTGAGGGTGTCAACCTGAAATGTAACAGAGTCACCAATACGCACAAGTTCTCGTTTGGATGCAAGTCCCATTATGCCATACTCGTAAGAGACACTGCCAGAGGCTTCGATAACACCTGTAAGTAATCCATACGGTGAAAATTTTGATTTAGATTGTTGATGTTGAATGAAAAATGCAGCAGTATTTTACCTGAATATTGTTGTTGGTCGGGATTTAATGATCTCAGCGCTCTTGTTACGGTTCCTTGTAGTTGATTATCAGTAGCCCTGGCGACCGGGATGGTACCTTTAGGCAGCACTCGAACAAGTTCTGCGCTACAGCAACCACCTGATGAATTACCCTGTCGTCCCACAATGTATTCGACATCTCTCCCTAACTCGAGAATGTCTACACTGCCTTCAAAGTTACTAGAAAACAAACAGAATTAAAGCAATAAAGAACCAAATCAAGACATTGATACAACTGGACATGAATTTTGTATAAATTCTTTTGTTTGACATAAAAAAATCAACATGAATGTTTACAATTTAAAATAGAGATTATTTTAATAAAATTGACAAGAAAAAAGGTAAACTCCAAAGTATCTCTTCATCAACAATATATATATATATATAATACCAGAATACAACACAAGCGCAATTATTATAAATAAAAAAAAGATTGAATTCGAGGCCAGCTTAACATAAAATCATTAATCATTCGCTTAGCCATAAAATGAGAACTGGCAATAAGAATTACAATACACTTTTTTATCATAGCAAAATAGTATAATGGCAAAAAAAAATGTTCACGACTACAGATATAATTAAAAATATTTGTAATCTAAAATGACAAAACTATAGTAATTCGCATAGCGCAAATGGTGTGAAAAGCGAGTGTGCCCAGACAGATTACTCTTATTTTTTTATGACTAATTATCCACTACTCTTTTCGAAAACAAAGAGTTCAAGCAACTGAGTAACAAGCTGTTTTTATAGAAAACTTCAGCCGAGATAAGCTCCATTAGAAGTTCGATTGCTCCACATTGGGAGTGGACATGATTGAAAAAGAATTCACGACAGATTATCAAGGTCTTAACATACGTCAACGTGGGTTGCTGCAGTGTCTTAAAAAAAATACAAATCAAATTAACTATTGAATATTTATCACATTACAATTTTCTGGACCTGGACATCAAATTTTCCTAATAAGTTGATTTTAATTTGTCTGGTTTAGGTCAAAATAACATGAAACCATTATTTTTCACCACCAGCAAGAATAGTGTGCATGTATGTATTAACAAAGAAAATACACATGTTAAAACTGTCAAATTACCTAAAATGGAAGAAGACTTCTTTGTCATGGTCTTTAGTCTCAATGAATCCAAATCCGTCTTTTAAAGCAGCAATGAACCCTTGCAGCATTGTACGTGAACCATTGTTAGTTCCGTTTCCATTACTTACTGTTAGCTGGAGAGCGACACCCATACCGATGAGTTCTTTGGAACGCTTGATCTGAAAACATTTATTTTTTCTTTCAAGAAGCAGTTATAACAAATATGGAACTTGTGGTAAAAGCAGCAAGATTAAGAAAATTTTGGGGTTATTTGTTAAGGCAATTATTGTTTTTTTTAATACTGGATGATATGACAGTTGTAAACTCCTCTAAGTTCCCTTTCACAAAACTTGTATTTAAAACAGTAATAACACATCTGCATCAGTGATAATGATTTTTAATTAATAAGGATTAAGTGAATCCATTCAGCTCCGTTAAGTGTTAAAAACACACTGGATTTGTTTGACAGGAGTAACAGGACATATCAGTCTAGGACATATATACAGAAATGGATGCATATATGGTTTTTGGTAGTATTATATTGTTATATAACTACCTGATAAATATCAAAAGTGACTTTGTCACCACTGCGAAGGTGTATTTTCCCTACAACATCTTTTCCAAAAAAGGTAATCGTCTTTTTTAAGCCATTTTGTTGATAACTTATTAGTCCGTTTTGTTGCTCCTGTAAAAATGCATATTATAAATTTAAAAAGTAGCCTTCAATTCAATCTTGCAAATACATCAATGATTGTATTAATTATAGTATTTATTATGTTAAATTATTTTTTTATGCAAATTATTTACCTGCTGCGGTTTGGTGGGACTAGACACTCGGTGTGTAAGTTCTTTGGATATTACTCCAGAAACTGCTTGTTGTACTAACGTCTCAAATTGCACAGAACCAGGAAGTAGGTGTTTAATGCGTATAGCAGATGGACGTAAATTGGAAAAGCTTGTAACTGGATCCAAAGTAAATTCAACCTGTAAGAAATCATTGTTTTGAATAAGAACCATTTAACCACAACTTTCAAATGTATCTTTAAATATCTAGTATTCAGCAATTTTAACTATTAATTTGATAATGTAGGTAATACATACAATGACGAATATAAGGCACTGATAGAATTAGATTGTCAATATGGAATTTCAATAAAAGAAATTAATCACAATCATTTTTATCGTCACATATCACTTGTACAGGTTTATATAAGCTTTATGAAAGCTGTAAATATAATGTGACTTGCTATCAACGAATTAACATAATCTATATACGTATATAGTATGCAATATTCAGGTTAATGATTTATAACTAATCCGTACCTCATCACCAATATTGAGAACTTGACCCAAAAGTAAAACCTCCGTAAAATGGAAGAACAAGTGTGGTTCGCGGTCTTCACATCGTATGAAGCCAAAGCCGTCCTTAAGTGTGGAAACTATGCCTTTTTCACGACGCTCACCAGACATAATGAATGACGCATCTAGCAGTGAAATATTTGTTGCACGTTTCAGTTGATCCCGCCTATCTGTAGCCACCTAAAATTTAAAAAAAAAAACTTTATGACGTGTTTTCGTTAATCTATTAAAGAGTATATAGAATTCTTATTGAATTTAAATATTACAGTAAGAAAATATTATTACACATTAATTTGATTATAAAAATTATTCATGTGTGGTTGTAAATTATAAATAAAATATTTTAATTCCATTTACATACTTGGAATTGTACCCAATCGCCATGTCTTAGAGTGAACTCGCCCATTTGGTCTTTATCCCCGAAAGGAACCTTAAATTGAAAGATAATTGTGTATTCTAAGAATATAAGTTAATATTTTTAAATTGAAAAACCATTGTATCAAATTACTAGTTAAACCAGTTTGATGTTCAATAGTTGAAACATCAATATTTTATAGAAAAAATATCACTTACATCAACTTCAGAATGATCAGGAGCCCTGTAACGAATACGACCTGGCAGTGGATCATTCTGATGTCTGGCATTGTTTCCTCTCTCTAGAGGTTTGAGAACTTGTCCTTTAGTAATTTCTGCGCATACATCTTCAAAGACAACAGAACCACCGGGAAGACGGGTAATGTTACAGGCAACTTCCTTTCCCTTAAAAAAATATCGCCATTAATAGGTTGATAAGTAGTGAGCCTTTCGATAAGTTAAAATAATCAATGATCAGAATGTGTATTTTATCATTTGGAAAAACATTAGTTGATACATTTTAATAGTGAAAAACAAACATGGTTTGTTTAAACAGGAAAGGAAAGATTATTGAAGCAATTATAAAACAAACAACAAAAAACTTACATTTCTAGTTTGAATGATAAACTCTACGTCATCTCCAAGATTCAATTCCTCTTTGGTTTTTGCTTCTGAGAAATGAAAAAAGATTTCTTTCACAACATCAGCTCTTTCAATAAAGCCAAATGATTCTTTCATAGAACAAACAACCCCGTGGTATTTGACTGGGTGGGCTGGGTTTTCTAGGCGAACATGGCAAGCACCAAGATTTCCACTAGAAATTAAAATAAAAACAATGAAACTTATGGTTCTTAGTGAAAATAACATAAAAATAGTTAAGAAACTATAATATTCATTATTATAAAAAATAGGTTATGGACACTAAAGCTATGTCTTTAAAACTATTTGAAAAGTAGCGCCTTGAATTGTGAATAAAATATTCAGTAACAAACCATGATTTATACTACTCTATTTAAAAAGTTAATGGTTAGATACACCTGATAGATATGACCACAAGTGATTTCAGTGAAAGAGGTTAGGTTTATCACATGTAAATTCATTATTTTCTCTTAATCTTTAGTGAAAAGACAATATGAGAAATAATGAAGTGACAAAATATAGAACATATGTTAAATTTTCATTTAAGTAAAAGGGCTTAGCTTCGTTCATCTGAGCGGTGCCATTATTTGAATAAAGTAGTTAGCAATGTTCATAATGTAGTCATAATAAAATAGCTTATTTCAAAGTTAATTTTACATTCACTATGCAAATCATTAATAATACCGTTGGTTGGTGGCAATTTGAAAACTGACAGCATCTCCTGAGCGGAGTGTCACATTTCCTTCTACATCGTCCTTAGTGTATGGGAGGAAGAAGCATTCCCCTCGGTTTTCATACGATATACGGCCTGTAGTATCACCGACACCTTCTCCTCTTAACTCTGTCGTAACAGTCCCAGTAACCCTGGCTTCACTCAGAACCTGAAATAAAATATATTTTGTTGCTCGACCAAAATAGCATTTTATGAAAACTAAAAATAATGACGAATATTGCAATATTTTCAAATAAAAATACTTTGAAAACTCACTACTTCAGGAGCGATCTTTGTTACAGTCGAGGCAATTGGTTTGCCAGTCCTTCTATCATATGTCATTTCAAACTCGACAGGGTCACCGATTTTTAGATGTTCTATATTGCCACTGAATTGAGAAAAGTGAAAGAACAGCCTGGCTTGTCTTTCACAGCATTGAATAAACCCGTATGAATGCTACAAAAAATAATAATCAACAATTATTGATCAATTTCAATGTGTAGTCAGTAAATGTTTTTATTATAAAAATCAAGAAAGTAAGCTCACCAGCAGTTTTTCGATGATTCCGGTCTCTCTATTAGGGTGGATTGGAGGTTCATACTGTTGGGTGGAATTTGTTGAGTTAGTTGTCGCATTATAACTCCCCATTGTGTCAGTGGTTGCACAAGAATCTGTTGTATTATTTCCAAAACGATTGCCACTGGCTGTACCTCCAAAAGAATCACGGGGGGAGCTGGGATAGTCACCACTGAAACTGCCTGCAAAATATAAATATAATGATTGACTTATGGCCAAAAGGTTAGCTGCGTGGAAAATTCAGAGGCTGCGCGGACCAATCAAATATTAATTGAATAACTGTCTTGTAGTGCGCGGAGGCTTACCAACTGCTGTGCGGCCGCAGCTTAGAGGAAACGTTGCTTATGGCCTCATGAGATATACTAATAGAGTAGTATGATTTCACATGTCAAACATTGGTTTACAAACAATAATTATTTAAATTGGTTGATCTTGTTATATAAGAAATTAGGTAATATTTTACTTTAGATTAGAAAACTCACTGAAGTTTAATTCAACATGGCCGTCGCGTCAGTGCTACCAATAGAAAAACATGTCATATAAACAAAATGTTCGAATTCCTAAATATAAATTCGTCCAAATAGGATCTGAATAAATCCTTAGTTTATTTATTGATTTGGCATTTACTTGGTAGAACTCCATTTTAATAGGGTAAAATATCAAGGTATTTCAGTTCTACAGTTTTTAAAAAAAGTTAAAGGTTGATAGCTATTTCGGCTTACGCCATCGTCAGAAATAGCTATCAACCTTTAACTTTTTTAAAAAACTGTAGAACTGAAATACCTTGATATTTTACCCTATTAAATCCTTAGTTGTTCCGAATTGACGTTTCAGCACGTTTCGCACTCCGTGTAGTGATTTTGGAGTATTTCTGACGCTTCTTAGAGACAATTACGCTTCTTAGGTATGTAAAATAAAGAATGAAATTATAATAACAATAATGATTAACATTTTGTTTATGTGACGTATGATTTTCTATTGGTAGCACTGACGCGACGGCCATGTTGAATTACAGTGAGTTTTCTATTCTAAAGAAAAAGATTACCAGAAATTAATCTTGTGTTTTTATGTGAATATTATTATTTAGCAATAGACGGTGAAAATCAAAACCACACTGTTAATCTGCGTTGATACATTGAGACAGATGATCTACAAACAAAAAATTACCTAGGTTCTTCATAGTTTATTGAATAAATATGTGTGAATTATCCACAGAAAATTAAGCCATTGTGTATTTTAAGGGATGGGGGATTTATTACTTATCATATTAAGGCTTTTACTTTTAGGTTTTTGAGGCAGCCTCAACCATGGGGTTTTTAGTTAGTATTAAACACAAAGAGTATGGGGCGACACTATGTTAGAGGTTAATTATTGAAGGCAAATGAATAATGGATATTGTATAAATGGTAATCGTAAACAGAGTATGTAAGTGCGGGTGAGGTTTAATTAATTTAAGAATCATTAAGTGTTAACTCACCATTCCTAAAAGTATGTTTTGTTTGTATGGAGGTATTTTGGAGTTCAATTATATCTTGGAGATGTGTTGATGGGAGCAGCGAAGGCTGAAACGACTTCCACTGAGAATTGCTTGACATAATGTCTTCTTAAATATACAATCGCGCGATAATTTTTTATAAATATTAAATTCTTATAAAAAAGTCGTAAGTGCAGTAGCATATATCACAGAACGGTTATAAATATATACAATTTATTAGATAACCTAGTATGCACATATGTATCATCGCTTACGTTTTCACTTAAGTTGGAGACGTAAATCTTCACAGAAAATTAAATATTAATTCACTTCACTATGTACAAATTAATGAACTTATTTTACGAAAGAACAATTTTTTTTCAGATAAAGGCTGATAATAATTACAAAAGTTACACGTTTTTAATTTTCGTATTATTATTAAGGAAAAATGTATTCTAAATGATTTTTAAATTCTCCGATGTCTTCAATGCTTGCTGAGTTGACAGATTGTGTGATGCGAGAGCCTGGCAATATTGTCTTTTCTTTTTGTTACTTTTGACTAACCTAATTTTCAAACATTTTCACTTACACAAGCTGAAAGAAAAGAATTGTCTAAATGAATAAATAAGATTGATACAAATCACTATTTCACTATCAAACACGGCTATATAAATAACTAACCACTACAAACGGACAATGAAAACAAATGAATGTGCATGACACCAAGGAAGCACTATTGATTTAGATTGAAAATCCTATTTAATTTGTTATGTTCTATAATTAGCACAGTAACGTCGATTCATAACTTATTTTCGTCAAAGAATTATTGATTAATTAAAAATAAATAATACAATAGCGGCGACGCTCGTGTTAATGCTGCCGCAAATAGGAAGGCAACGATGGCAGCCGACGCCAAAAGCTAATGGCTACGGAAGTAAATTGGGTGTGATGTTTGATACTTCGAAACGATAAAGAAACTTTTCTTGAACACCTCTGAATAGAGATTTAACTAGTATTTCATTATATCGCGAGAAATTCAAACAATTGATCTCACCTCGACACAGCACAGCACTGACGACATGCCGCCATGTTGAATGTTGTAGTGGTGTGGCAATAATCTTTCCGTTAGAATATAATATTTAAAAAAAACCTCTATTTTATTAATTTATATAAGAATATTGAGATACGTTCTGAAAATATTGATGGTAAAAATATATATATATTTTTTCAAGACTCATTTTATTTTACGAGTCATTTAATGTGTTTTTTATTTATTACAATAATTATTCCGCTATGTAATGTTATACGAGTTTGTGAAATTACATAATAATTTGAAATTTTTTTGTTCATAAATCAAAAATATCATTTGTATATTTTTTTTCAATTGAGATATTACGAAACATTGGATTTTTTTCAATAATATAAATTCGTTAAATATGTAAAAAATGAATAATTGTAACAACGACATATGTTAATTCAATAAATATTTGAAACAGTATTATATAGTAAAATCATTGTTTTTCAGACTCGAAAAAGAAATATTTAAAGTATTCACTTAAAATTCAGTTCTGATCAACAGTATTTTGAATATTAAAAAGTAAACAATATTACAAACCATGCGTGTAACATATTTACAAATTACTTCAAACAGCTAAAAAGCAGGTTTTGGATTGTTGCTTGCATTGGTATGGTTAATATTCTGTGACAACTGGTAACCAAACCTATAACTCTAGCAAGTGTCTTTGACATGGCCCAAATAGGTGATAAAACATTGCTTCTTTTACAAACATACTTGATTTTGGAGTAAAGGGAATGAAAAATAATGAAAAACTACTTTTATATTCACTTTTTTGATTTTTTCAAAAAGAAAGGTTATAGGCTTGAAACAAAAATCCATACTGACATTCCCAAATTATAGTACACAATATAACTGTTACATTAGTTGTGGGAATTAATTGGAATCGATTTATAAAGTGTCACAGATTCCCATCTCTACACACCCCACTCCTTTAATTTTGTAATTGAGGTAAAAGAGTGTTGCCAGCTGGTAAGCGATGCGTACAAATCTGTTTAATGTAAATTCAACTATAATAGGAAAATTATGCCGCTTTTGCTCGAAATATGTAAATGTCTGAAATAAAACATAATGTTATATTGCACGTAATAAATGTGTAGATTTTTTATTTGTTAAATTTAATATCGAGGTTCTTTGTTGCTTTTCAAAATTCAAAGCATTAATTGTCATAAACAAAACAATCCTTTTATTATATTATGTATTCATTTTTAGGGAGTCTTTAAGGCCAACCAATAAATATGGGTTAATTAATTGTTATCGGAGCGTCGCTGACGCTGTTAGACTATTAAATGTAACTGTAACCAAAAACGATTTGAATATGTTTTACGCACGGTATTAAAATTTTAGTGTAGCTGTCAAACATCATATTATTTACAATATTCTGACAGTTCAACAGCCACTAGTGCTTTTGCTTAAAAAAATAAAGCACAAACTTTTTCAGTACAACAATGAAATTATTTACTCTAAAATACGAGTTATTAAAATAAGTCTTTTTTGTTAATAATGTGTTTATTGAAAAAGAAAAAAAAGTTTGGTTTTATCATTATTGTATAGCACGGATCACTAATATCATAACCCCCTATACTTATCTCAGTATGGCTGGTTATGCTAATATTATGCAATATTTCCGATCGAAATATAAAAGGCATAGGTACAATAATGGTAGTAGATAATCAATAATACTGTTTATTGTTTATGATTCTCTGTTGACAGAGTTTGACAGTTTTAGGTTATGTAATTTTTCTTCAGCCGGTAATATTATATAATTTATGGTATAATATCGACGGTAAAAGTAAGATATAGCTAGTCATGGATTATTACGGCGAAAAACTTCACAAACTAAGCTAAAAACAACGCCACGATTTAAAATTATTTTTTGAGAGCTTGATAATCGCGTTAAAACCACACATTATTGGCCGCGCGGTCATAATGGATAACAGAGGCGAAATACTCAAAAATATTTCGTATTTCGCATAATTTATCTTTGTTCTTCGTAATAATGTGTGGTTTTAACGCGATTATCAAGCTCTCAAAAAATAATTTGAAATCGTGGCGTTGCTTTTAGCTTAGTTTGTGAAGTTTTTCGCCGTAATAATCCATGAATAGCTATATCTTACTTTTACCAAGAGATTTAGAGACTGGAAAAGGTTATCTAAATAACTGAAAGTCTACGTTTTATCATTATTTTAATTCTATTGAGCGACATAAACTTCTTATTTTTATTCCAGTTTTATCTTTCTAAATGAAATAATTGAGATAACCTCTTTTGAACCAATATCATTGTAGGAAAACAAGACATTTGATATATCAAAGAAGTTTTCTTTATGCATGGGGTGTGACTATTTAATATAAATTTGTATCTGAACCAATATGATCACAAGTTAAAGCTAGAGCTAGTTGTTGGTTTGTTATAAAGATAGGAAAAGATATGCGTACTTAGGGACTATGGCTCATATTGTTTTTAATTTGTGACAATTTTTTTTATTGACTTAAATAAAGAAGACATGATCTTTCTCTCGACACATTTGAAATTGGTAAAAACCATGTGGTATTTTTCACACATATTTTGCCAAATCTTTTGGTAAGCAAAAAGTTAGCATCAATAACGATATCCTTGAGGTGACGAAACGACATATTATATCTATTCTTAGGGGGTAATTTTTTTACTATTTTCCTTATCTACGAGAATTTGAAAAACATGTTTCTGTTGTTCGAAATTGGCTCTAGAGCAACGTTTTCTCTGAGCTCGGCTGCGCAGAAATTGGGAGGCCCCCGCTCACTCATTCCGGGCTGGCGCACACGACAAGACAGTTAACCTCTTGCCTTAGCATTGCTCTAGAGTGCTGATTCCATTCGCAACTACCTATGAATTTGTGATGGCTTTTTCCATACTACTTACTCTGAAAATAAAATAGACGTGACAAATGATTTGAGAGTTGCACTGATCAAAACAAAGCCAAACATAGAACATAACTGGTTCAGGTAAAGCAGATGTATCCATCTCATTAAAATTTAAGCATATTTAAAAAAAAATATTTTCTGAATAAATTATTGTTTATCAAAAAATGTTTTATTTACAGCAGCTTACATATATGCAGTGCAACGCTGTGGGTATGTGCTACCCTTGTGCAAAGTATTTGGCGCCCCCAATTTTCATAAAATAATATTATTTTTAATGAAAGGGTCCGCGAGCAATCAAACAATATTTAAAAAGATGGCCACGCAAGAAATTCTAAAAAAATTGAGAACCGCTGGTCTAGAGGAAATATCAGTCTCTACTTTTTGGAAGATGAACGTGGTGTTACAGAAACTGATAATGGAGAATCTTTATAATATACTATACTATAGGCAAACATATATTAACACTTAATAGGCGGTAAATGACAAAAGTCATTTTTAGCGTATTGTCGGTAGAATGCGATCACGGCATAATACGTTTTTTTATATCGTCGCTTTTTTGCAGGACACATAATTTTTATTTTTTATTTTTAATTAAAATTTAAAAAAAATGTTTGACATTACAGCTTACGCCAATGCGTCAAATATTTTTAAAGTTTTAAAGTTGAAAGATCATACGAGATATACTCGATGAGAATTTTTGTAAGTCACATGAAATTAACTCAAGGAGAATTGACGTCACAAACACCCATGCCTTAGATCTCAATTTAAAAATTGAAAAAATCCAATTTGACATTGTGACCTTACCGGGAATCGAACCCGGACCCCCCTGATCGGTAGAGCAAGCTCTAACCAACTAGACCACAGCGGGCGACATATCATGGGTTTGTTTGTCGGCATTAAATAAAATGCCGCAACTAATTAACATTAGTCCTAATTTTTTGCTAGAAAGGGTGACACGTGTGTTTCGAATATTTACGCTATAATTTTTACAGCATTAGATTTTACACTTCCAGTGGTAGTAAAGTTATAGGAATGGCGATTATATATTATAATTATTTATATAATTATAAAATATTGATAAATATGCTACTTTGTTATATAGAATGTTTTGAATATTTAATATTTATAATCTACTAAATTGATAACAAGTTTTATATTCAGCTTAGGAACATAGTGAAATTATGATGTTTTCGAAATGTCCTAATTTTATTTTTAATGATTAGATGTCACGTATGATTTTTTTTAAATTTCAATCGAAAATATCGTTTGGTTTAGAAGTTGTGTTGATTTTAAGAATGTAATATATTTGTGCGCTAATCACTAAAAAACGCCCGCTACAGGCTTGAGTCTATTTTTGAAACGCCCGACCAAGAAGTGTTAATTACTTACTTTACCGTAGGCATTTTCTAAAATAAAATGATTGCATTACATATTGTGTTTGTAAATAATGGATTACAAAGAGTCTATCTGAAAATTATAGCAACCCAGATCATATTTGGTTCTGTGGTAGTTTAATTGGTCTAGAACACAGGCTCCCAACCTATAGGTCGCGACCTTGAAGGTTTTCTCGTAACCATTTATAAACTGCCATCAACAATATATATTTTAAAAATTATTTTTGCTTGAATCAAATAAAAGTTTGTTTTTTATGCATGGCATCACGCTGAACGAGGCATACAGTATTTATTTTAGACCAGCACCTTGGGCTTAAATTAATAAACTAGTATGTAAAGATGGTGAGCCGCCTGTGTGGTCGAGTGGTCAACATCGTTGGCTACCGCTACGGAGGGCACGGGTTCGAATCCCGGTACGGGCAGTTTTATAAATTGATTTTTCAATTGATTTATGAATTTCTGTTCAAAGGCATGGATGTATGTGATGTCTTGAATTCCCCCCTCCCACCCATCCTATCATATGAACGGGGCGTATGGAGAGCGATTAGCTAACCACTAGTCCTGTCCTTGCCCTTTCCTTCTATTCCTACTCTCTTTGGAAAAAGAGAGGTTGAGCAACTGAGTAACAAGCAGTTCTCGTAGAAACATTTCTGTTGAGATAAACTCCATTAGGAGTCAATATGCTCCATATTGGGAGCGGACATGGAAAAAATAAATAAATGTAAAGATGGTGGGTGGGTTTTTGAGACCCTTATTTATTATCTTTGAACTACAAGAACTTGAAGAAGAAAATATCACACATTATAAATAAAAAAGGTATCAAACACTATAAATAAATAAGACCCCAGGTTGGGAAGCAGTGCTATAGAGAATCATATATAGTTGTAGATTTGTAAAAAACAGGTTTTTTTCAGGCTGAGGAATGTAAATCTGGACTTCGGGTCGGGTTCGGGTAACATGTGTGGTATTTGTCTGAGTTATCGGGCTCGGACTGGGTAATTTTGTAAAATTTTGGCCCGTGCAGACCTCTAGTCCCTATTATTAATTTATGATGACAAATTGGTAGTTGTGTAAATAAGAAGAATGGGAAACAAAGTCAAAGAAATCAACATATTTGATAAAAGTAGAGAGGGGGTTAAAGAAAATATTTGTGTTCTATCAAAGTATTCAGTATATAATAAACCTGTTTCTAGTAATTGACATTGGATGTATATTTTTTAATTCTTTTTTTTTGAGTATGCCAAGTGGGGGCTAATGAGTATTAAAGCAGAGTTTGTACACCTATGTATACCTGTTAGTTATTATAAGATTTAGACCTGTAAGAATGTCGTATTCGTATGGTTATACGCTGCTAATAAGTGAAAATTCTACAATGTAACGTGCTTTGTTCATATTAATTTAAGTCAAATAAAGGTAAATTGAAAAACAAAGAAAAAAAAAACGGGTCTTTTGCTGATTGTGTTGTCGTCTTCAGTTGCAGTGCCTACGGGTTACCGGTATGAATAATTTGATTTTTCAATAAATTTTTGAATTTGTGTTGGGTGGCATGCGATGTCTAAAAATTCCTTCCCACCCCCTATGATCCTCAAAAAATTAGCAAAATGAAATTAGCTTACTACTAGTCCTATTCTAGTTTTGTCTTGACTTTCCAAAGTCTATATTCCTTGGTATGGCATTTCATGCTGCAGGCTGTTGGGCTTATATAACAGATGTAACCAACGACTAGAAATATGTCAAATACTTCTTTGGGGACAACAGTTTCCCCTTCTCACCATGATTAAAGCCTACAAAATCTGCTCAACATAATGTTTTATTGTCATGTTGGGACTTATTCCTTTTTTTAGAGGTCCAAAGAGGAGCTGAAATCCATCACTTTTTGCACAGGAAATCTGTGCAAATTGGCTGCTCAACACGTCACCCGTTGGACTCTTAAGATTTTTTAAAAGTGAAAGTGAGAAATCACAGCCCACTAACTACCTACACATTCTAACTACCAGGCAAAGACGAAGGTCAATGTCTTAAGAATTATTTATTATTACTTATTTTTCTCAGATATTGTTTTTCATCAGAATGCATCCTGGTTCTCTCCAGACCACTGTACCTTACAACTAATGGCCGAACACGGTGCGTTCAATGACAAGGTGCAAAAGTTTAAAATTTAGCTAGAATCAAACTGCCCCTGTGGTAATACTAATCAAGATTCAGAGCATATCCTTTGGGACTGTCCGATTTTGTACATTGTAAAAGATAATTTGTTTTTATACTGTAGAAATAACTGTGATAGTCCTATCAGACATCCAGATCTAATTTTGTCTCCATCACTTCAAACAAATTGCTAGTTTTTTTGGAGAAAAAGTTTATCTTCACTTTTAACTTTTTGAGATTCCAAAAAATGACCACGGCTTGATAAGTACATTAAGTGAAACCGCTCAATTGCGTTTTTTTCGAGATAGAAGTATGTTTAAAACAGAATAAGCCATTTGATAGTGATAAATATTGATAAAAAAAATCCTTGAAGTGATGTCAGAATCACTATTTTGTACAGTATTGAATATTTTTTTTTATGCAATGACATCTATGTCACCTTACGTATAGGTCAGCATTGAATGTTAAACCAGTTTTATAAAAATAATTAACCCTCTATTTTTGAAAACACAAAACCGATTTTTATTGGTTACTCATAAAAACAATGTTTAAAAATAGATACAACAAAATATTTCAGAAAAAAACACAATATTCCTTTGTACTTATTTTCTACTTTTTATTTATCAAGATCAGGAACGGTTTCGCTCATGGCAAGCGTTGACAACAGTTCAGTTACAATAAGTACAAAGGAATATTGTGTTTTTTCTTAATATAATCCCTTTCCTCCAAGTATTGACAGTAAACACTATAAAAGTGAACAAAATACTTTGTTGTAACTATTTATAAGTGCCTATTTTTTTGATATTAACTAAAAACTTATAAAATCTAACATTTGTATTTTGTAATCGTATTAACATTTTGTCTTGGTAAAAACCTTTCAAATTGTCACACGGTAAAAAATAGCAAAGTATTTAGGACTACAATTTTTTTTTAATCGGTTGATAGCTATTTCGGAGAACTATGCTTAAGCCTACATTTACTCAGCTATATATTATATACATACTGGCTTAGAAGAGATACACAATGCATCCTGTTATTTACTCTAACATCCTAATTTATATTACAAATTATAGGATTACATTTATTAAACATGACTTTAGTGTTTCTAAGAACGATAACAAATATAGGATTATTGAAGGTTCATTTAAATAAAAAAAAAAAAACTTAGATTATTCCACGTATTGTGTTACAAAATGTGATACGTGTTTCGCCTCTTTCAGAGGCATCCTCAGACAACTACTTTTGCAAATGCTTGCTTAAGAACGAAACTTGCTTGCTTAAGTACGAAAAGTAATGCTTGCTTAAATATGAAAAATTCGTACTTAAGCAACCATTTGTAAAAGTAGTTGTCTGAGGATGCCTCTGAAAGAGGCAAAACACGTGTCACATTTTGTAACACAATACGTAGAATAATCTAAGTTATTTTATTTTATATTAAAATGAACTTCCACAAAGTTACCGCCGAATCCATCGAAGGTGAATTAGTTTAAATTAAACTGATATTTATTATTAGTTACATTAGGGGTTTTAGTAGCGGCTGAGTAGCTTTCGATTTGTGTTTATGTGTTTGTAAGATAATTTTTTAAATTAGCTATTACAGTAAAAATGGACAGTGTTGTATCATTCTATATTGGAAGAATTGACTTATTGAATTGATTGATGCTGAAGTCATACATCGTCTTGTTTATGCTAACATACTCAATTTGGTAATTGCAGTTTTTGATGAACTTCAAATTTTACTTTTATGTACACCTAGTCCTCTTTTTATGCGATTTCACTTTTACTCGATTTTTTTCATCAAATGAGTTGGAGCGAAATTCAATACGTACATTCAAAAAATTGTGAATGATTTTATTCCGCAACTGACATTGACAGCAATGAACAACTCCTTTGTAAATATAATTATACTTGGATACATTTGTATATGTTTCTCATCGGTATATTCATATTAATTAAAAAATAATGGTAAATATATAAAAAAAAATCTTTTTATTTTTGCGAATTTGAAACGCAAATTTTATTTTTTCATACGTTTTTGATACTTTTTTACGTGATATTTTTGATTTTTGGAACCGATTTATCAAATTATACGAAAGTAAGGTTTTTTATAAGCGTAATTTTATGGAACCAATGTATCGTATAAAAATAGGAAAGAGTATATTCAGTGGCGGTTCCTGACCTAAAATCTTGGGTGGGCTAGAGAAAAGCATATTTCCACTTCACCTTATACATTAATCTACAAGCAAATTAACAAATACTACGACACTACTGCAATGCATAAATTTTTATATAATAAAATCAATGCTAATGTAACTAAGAAATGATAGAATAATAACACGGAATCCTTAAATTCGTCTCTTTCAAAGTAAAATAACAAGTACCTACTAAAAGCAGTATAGAACTGTCACTTACTGTCACTGAAAATCAATACCTGTCACTTTCATACAATACAACGATATTGGTTTTGTGTTTCAATGCATAAGTATGCGTAATGGGCAGATTCTGTTTAGCCCCCAACGATCAACAGAAGCTTGACAGATTGAAACACAATCGTTTGTGATTGATGACGTTTCCGTACATACAAATACAAAAAAAAATCTAATCATGCTTGATTGCGCCCCAGTGTAAAGAAATATTGTCTGTGGTTACGGGCTATATATCGCTATCCCTTGAGTGGTATTGCCAGAGTGACGTGACGTTCCTGTTCCCTGTGAAGTATTTATAGGGTTATTGTTTTTTTTATGCCGGCTCAGTTTAAAATTGTAATACAAAACACAATCGAGAATATGATTGTAGGTAGACGTAACATTGTCTTATATTGACAGAGGAAAATTAAAACAAAGATATTATATTCATTTGGGAAAGGTAAGTTACGCTTATAAATGTATTTATTTTGTTCAGCGGCCGAATTGCTGTTCATTTTTATTCAGCCATCTAATGTTTTGGGTGAAAAATGCAGGTCGAGCTTAGCCCACCTAGCCCAGTACCTAGAACCGCCACTGAGTATATTATTATATACTTTTCTATCATAAAACTTAAAGCAGGATCATTTTTCTACAAATCTTTTAATTATTTAGTAGAAATACAAAGAAATAAAGTCTATTTTTCTTGTTGATCAGGTTTAATGCGTGAGCTGTTTAATTATGGAGTGGTTGAATTTATAATGATGCTTCATACCAGTGGTGTAGTGCTAAATTAAAAAATGGTGCTGATTTTGATTGAATTTCACGCTTCCCCCACAATATATACTATATTGTAATTTTTTCCAGTTTTTTTTTTGCATAAATGTTTGTATGTGTTTTCCTATGCTTAACAATTTTTTTCGTATGGATTTTGATTGAGCAGATCTGGGATTTCCGACAATGTAATTGAACTCCATTCTTGAACTTGAGATTTCAAGCTTCAAATTCCAAGAAAAACACTTCACATTAAAATATGATGACACATGCAAATAAACCAAGAGATTTTTATAGAGACTACGAAATGAATATATTTGTGGATTAAATATAGATTAAGTATTTATTATTTCTTTCCAAATGCGAGAGAATAATTATTGGAATTAATTAATAGTGTCACAAAAAAGTGCCCCACTACACCAATGCTATATTCATCTATAATATACCTGTATTGAATGGCTCAGTGCAGTAGCATGGAAAAAAATGTATCTCATACGCAAACACTATTGTGCATTCTTTTTTGTTAAGTTATATTGCGTTTCCATTAAGATTTTAATATAGTGTGGGGGTAAAAATACTAAATGTTCCAATATTGGAACACTGGGCAAAAATGGGTTAAAAGAAAAAACTACTGGAATCAAAATATAAAATAATATAGTTCTATTGTATTTTTTTAAAAAATAACAATAGCTTTTCTCACACATAAAATATATTGCTGTAAATTTTTAACTCAGAATTTCAAATTATCACTAAGCTTACGGCAACAGCCATTTTTTGCCCCCCTCTGATATATTAATACTGAATTATACTAACATAAAATCAATTTATATAGTCCAAATATGTTGGAAAATTTTAGCCAAGAATCATTTTTTTATGATATACCTACCTCAATAGATATTATAGCATATTTCAAGATAAAAAACGTTATGTCAACAATGATAAAAGCTTTTTATTAAAATTATTGTAATTTTTTTTAACAAGACAGCTACAAAAAAGTACTGCTCATTATAAAAAACAGAGTATTTATCTCTCCCTGTGCTTCACTGATAAGATAATAGGTACATTGACCATACATGAGACATGGCACACTATAAATATCATTAGTTCAATTGATGTTCATCAGTATTAAGTGATAAATTGCAGATCACTGTGAGTACACAACACAAGATTACAAACATAATATGTATATATTATACTAACGATTAGCTTGACATTTTTTACACTGATAAGTTGTGTATTTTTTTATTCCTTGTGCCCATTGTTGTGTAAACATATTTCAAAGCAATAAAAGGGAATTCATTCCAAAAATGATGACAAATTATTGTGCTTTTAATTCATATTAATAGATTTTGTATGAATGAAAAAATATTTATTTCAATACAGTACATATTTACTCATTTGACGATTCTTTTTTTATCACAAAGTCATTGACAATGACCTTGGTGATGTCATTTAGAAAAGGATCGCTTTGAACATGAAAGACATTGAGATAATCTTTTAAGGAATGTCGTTTTACTGAGGAAAAAATATTTCAATTCAATATAATATATCCATTTAATTATGTCCAGACATTCTTAAAATATCAATTCTTTATTTGAGCTGTTAAGTGTTACTGAAGTAATATGTTAACTATACTCAATAAAACGAGTTTCATTGTTTTTTCAAGTATCATATCATTTTCATTATTTAGTTATTGATTTTTTGTTTTGAAGTAGATAATGTTGTATTTATATCAGTTGATCATATAATGCTTGTCATATAATGAGCGAAACCGGTTTTGATCATTATAAACAATGTAGAATTATTACAAAATAAAATGTTCTTACTTTTATAAATATACTAGCCGGTACCCGGCAAGCGTTGCAATGCCACTCGAAGAAAGAAAGTGTTTGCATTTTAATTGTGTTTATTGAAGTGCATGCTTTCTTTTTCTGTCTGTTTGACGTTTGCTGCCGATTGTCTATGATACAACACACGCGCCACCTACTGTAATTTAATTGTACTATAACCTTCGCGCAAGTGCAAGCATACATTGTCAAAATGAACTGTATGGCAGACATACAAACATTGATTTTTATATATAAGACCTATCACCTTCTCGGAAGTGCAAGCAAAAATTTTGTCAAAGTTTTATTGCAATTGGATGAGCAGTGTGGCAACGCATAAAGTACAAACAAACAAACATTCATTTCCATAACTTTCCACGATTTGTCCCATTCTCTGATCATGATTGTGTGACTTTTATTTCATACGTTAAGACTTTTTTCGCATTCGAAATTATTGTTCTATGATTATCGTTTCTAAAAAGATGAACCTTACTACAAAACTACCTAAAACAAATTATTAAATAAATATAAATAATAAAAAACACTAATTAATCATAAATTAATGTTATTGTATTCTTACTATTAATAATCTGTAGTATATGGGAACCATAAAATTATGAATTCCAGAATATAAGATAAATATTTCTTCATCTACTCTTATATGACTTGACACAGCTAATAGATTTAAACCTCTCATCTAATTAAAATCATCATTAAGTTATTCACTTTAACCAGTAAACTTTTGCTATTGCCATTAAAATAGAGCATTTTTATTTGTTGTGCATATCACACGAGCTTGAGGGTTAAAAAATGAAGCACTTTTATGCACTAATTACAAATTATTCCTTTAAAAAAATCCTTGGCAACTAAAGGTTTTCACAAGAATCTAATTATCAATTTAATTGTTGAGAAAAATAAGTAGATATCAAAAAAATATAGACACAATTGAAAAATGAATAAATAAAATCCTGGTTTGTTCAGGCCATTGATTCACCCCTGAATATTGTTTATAAAATCTATGAGATCAAAGTATGAACAAGAAAATGTGGAATATTTCAAAACATTATGAAAATGATGCTATTTACCTCAATTATCCATTTTATCAAAATATTTATAGAAAGAAAGAAAGTCTAATAAGAATCAGTATACAAATTTAAGCATTGATCAATGTTAGAGTTCCTCTGATGGTAAAAATTTCTCTCATTTCTCATTCATACTTCAAAAACCATTTTAATGTACTATGCACCAGTTTCAGGGATTTTTGTATCATTAAAATCTATTACTTTATCATATTATTGTGTCTGCATTAAGCTTTGTCTAAAACATCTAAACCACTTTATCTATAAAAAGGGTCTTTCTCACTGTATTACATAGGTAATAACATTAAATATGTATATACATAACATATATATATGTTATATGTATCTTGCAAAAAAATATAGTTTTAAGTTTAATTCCTTTCATTCAAAACAATAGTGGAACATATATTAACAAATGAATTCCAGTTTTCAATAAATAATTATTATACATTTTAGTGGGAAAAAATTTCTTGATTTCTTAGATTCAAGATGAGTAAGATACCCGGAGATGCTTCGTCGCCAAAGGATGTAGAGTTGATTGTAGATGGATTTGGATTTATGGATATGCCAAAGTTGGATTCAATTCGAACAGCTCGATCCAATGAAACCCTGACCAGCAAAGATGAATCGAATGTAGTTAAAAGATTCACTTGGGTTACTAAGAATAAAATGCAAGTTCAGGTAATAACCTATGGTGCAACCATTACATCTGTCAAAGTGCCAGATAGGAAAGGAATTTTGGAAGATGTTGTAACTGGATTTGATAATATGGAAGGTTATCAACAGAAAAATAATCCTTATTTTGGTGCAACCGTTGGAAGGGTTGCTAACCGTACAGGAAAAGGATCTTTTTCAATTGGTGATGAAATATATTCGCTGGCCAAAAATACTGGTACAGATCATCTTCATGGTGGTGTCAAAGGATTTGATAAAGTAAACTGGGACTATTTTGTTGATGGGACTAAGGTTACCTTTAGCTATTTATCACCTGATGGTGAGGAAGGTTACCCTGGAAGTCTTATGACTCAAGTAACATACAATGTCACTGTGGACAATGTTATTAAAATTGACTTTAAATGTTCAACAACAAAACCAACACCAGTCAATCTGACCAACCATTCATATTTTAATCTTGCCGGTCATGTAAGTATTGACATAATTAGCTAATTAAATTAATTTGATTAGAGATTACACCAAAATCAATTTAACAAATGTAGCTACATGATTCAAATATGATTGGCAATTCATGATAATGTTTTGAGTTATTTGAATAGTCCCACTGATAATAACCCATGTCTCACAATAATTAATCCATCTGAATTTCAAAGAGAAAATATTTTTTAGAAATTTAGTAAATTTAGTAAATTCAGAATTATTTAGACACCAATACATATTTTTTAATAGTTTTAGTAAATCTCCTGCAGATTCTTGGCTTATTCTTTGATAGCGCTATTAAAAAGAACTGATTTTGAAATCCTGTTTACTTTTCACACTCAGATTTATAATAAAATTATATCTATTAATCAAATTGAGTTGATAATATTAGTCTTCCAATTCAAGTGATTGAATTAGAAGACTAATATTAAACTCGACCTGCGTGGTTGAGTGTTCAACGTCGTTGGCTTCGGTTACGAGGGGCACGGGTTCGAATCCCAGTGCGAACAGTTTTATAAATTGATTTT
This sequence comes from Himalopsyche anomala, assembly GCA_031772345.1. NCBI lineage: Eukaryota > Metazoa > Arthropoda > Insecta > Trichoptera > Rhyacophilidae > Himalopsyche > Himalopsyche anomala. The sequence continues at coordinate 3,358,597 of CM062844.1, read as the reverse complement.
TCGATCGATTTATGAATTTCTGTTCGTAGGCATGAATGTATGTGATGTCTTCAATTCCCCACTCCTACCCATCCTATCCTATGAACGGGCGTATCGAGAGCGATTAGCTTACCACTAGTCCTGTCCTAGCCCTATCCTTCTATCCCTACTCTCTTTGGAAAAAGAGAGGTTGAGCAACTGAGTAACAAGCAGTTCTCGTAGAAAGAGTCCACATGCTCCACATTGGGAGCAGACATGGTTAAAAAAAAAAATCAAGTGATTAGCAACTGAAATGTGTACTTATATGATCTAACTATTTCATATAAATGATTATAATTTTATCAGCAAGCTGGACCGGATGAAGTATATCAGCACATTGTAACTATCAATGCTGACAAATACACTCCATTAAATGAAAACCTCGTTACGACAGGTAAATATTTTTACTATTTTTGTGACGATGGAAACGAACTTTGGTGCATGAATCAAAAAATATATTCCATTTAATGATTTAATTTAGTATGTGTCCATAAATTTACTCATTTTCTATCAAGGTTTAAACTAAGCATATTAAATAGTCAGTTTTTGTATGACAAATATTTCACTATCGACAAATTGATGTATTATTCAGACACAGTTGGTCGAACAGATTAATTTGTAATAGTATGAAAATAAAGCACAGCGTAACACATGCAACATATGAAATTGAAAAGCATAATTTCTATGACGTGAGTTTTGTGATGTGATTTTTGGTATTTCAATTTAATTGTTAGTCTTCAACTAAGTGTTCTGCTTTCAATTTTGGGTACCAATATTTTGCTCCTGTATTTATCCTAGAAAATACTTTTCCACTAGTCCATATTGTCTTAATATTTAACATCATATAGTAACTAAGCAAACATCATATCAACCGTGTTGTTAATTTGTCTGTGACAGGGGAAATAAGACCAGTTGGTGGAAGTGTTTTCGATTTACGAGTACCGAGATTGCTATTGGATGTTATGCCGAAGATTCCATCATTGGGATATGATACCAACTTCTGCATTACGAGTGGATCAAACCAAGATTTGATTTTTGCTGCGAGGTAGGAATGTAATCAGACTACTTCACTGTTGATTGCCCAGCATATTTGATTGGATTATTTATCTCTTTTAATAATTATTATCTTCTGTTAGGTATCATTATTAATATTATGCATATTTACTTTTGGTACTTATTGCCTTTTTTATTTCCTGTATTTAAATGTATTTTTTTAACCAGGGATACAAATGCAATAGAGCCTTTTTAATGGTCGAAAATTTTCTAAAATTTATTGATTGAATTTTTTTATTTGAAATGTTTTCGTATTAAACACTTTTATTGGGTTGCAGAAAGTGATACTACTAAACTCAATAAGTAAAGTACATTTAAAATTCAAAAATCTTTTATAGAGTTTTGCATCCTGCAACTGGAAGAGTGTTAGAAGTGTACAGTAATCAACCGGGAATGCAATTTTATACAGGAAATTCACTTCCCGATAGCAGTGCAATTCAAGATGTAAGTAATTATTTATCTATTTTATTAGAATAATTTTATACCATATTGCATGTCAGCAGAGTCCACATAGTATTTTTTCATGTTATTTGTTGATAAGATATGAAATGTTTATAACCATATAAACAAAGAAACTACATTGATTAAAAATGTACTAGATTATAAATGTCATTTTAAAACAATAAAAATACAATTAAGTATTAACTATTCACAATGCATTGAGATGATGATCTGTTCAAAAAGGTTTCCCGGAAAAACTGAAGTAATGTTTAACGCTATGTGTAATATTTGGGATTCACAGTTATATTTTGTAAAGAGGAAGTGAGGATATTATTTTAAGCCCGGCTCGTTCCAAAATGGTTGAAAAATGAATCTTGAATTTCATTTTGTAAAACAATATACACTTCAAAAGTATTTTTAGTTTTACATTACTTTGGAATGCTATTTTGTATGATATCAAGCCATGTTTGAGACTGCTAATAAAAATACTTAAAAAGTATTTTTATTTACTAAATTACATTCATGGTTCATCTTTCACCAGTTTTGGAACGAGCCGGGTTTGCAAATAATAGTCTCAAGTGTCACTTATGCAAGGTACACATTCTTACAAAAGTGATTTATGGCATCCGATGAAACAGGTGTTTGAGGCGAATACTTAAAAGTTATAGGATTCTCATTTCATGAAGAATTTAATAATAAAATAGAGGGCAAGACCAAACTATTGAGATAATATCCCAATTCGAAAGTGTTATTAGGGTTTAATGCAATACCAACACTAGATTTAAAAAAAAAAAAATGTTTCTAGGGTGTAAACGTGAGCATTTTACCAATCTACGGAAAAGACGGGGCAGCCTACGTTCGCCATGGAGCATTTTGCTTTGAAACCCAGAATTATCCAAATGCTGTGAATATTGTAAGTTTTATTGATTCTGTAAAATTTCACACATTCCCTTTAATCAATGAGAGTCTAACGCAGGGTTTCCCAAAATTTTTCTGCAATGGAACACTTTGAAAATTCGGAAATTGTAACGGAACACTCGGCTTATATTTTGGTCGGGTAGTTCATAAGAGTATAAATACAAAAAAAATATGTCACGGAAAATGGATTCCGAACCAGGGAATCATTACTGAAAATTTTCGGAAAATATTGAAAGAGCGTTTTTTGAATTATGTGAGTGTTTGCGGAACACCGATTCAGATTCTGTGAAACACTAGTGTTCCGCGGAACATAGTTTGGGAAACCCTGGTCTAACGGATCATATTTTAAATAATAAAATGTTTCATTAATTATATAAAATCATTTTTTGAATTGGCATTTACTTGGTAGAACTCCATTATACTAGGTAAAAATAGTCATGTTGATATTCCTACTTTTTATATTTTATGGTTCCGTGTAGGGATTCCAACTATTCGTCATTTTCAACTATCCGGATATCGAATAGTAAAACTGAAACTATCTGGATATATCCGGATATCCGGATACTTTCAGTAAGTATGAAAATAACAAAACATTACTACATATATAAATTTATGTACTAAAATAATACATTAAAAACGAGTTAATTTGTAATATAAGTCATTTATTCAGATTTTAACAATTCATATTTCAAAAATAAGAGAGCATTAAATGTATCATATTTTAAATTTGATCTTAATTTAGTTTTAACTTGTCCTGCTGTTGAAAATACTCGTTCCGTTGCAGTTGATTTTATTGTTAGAAGTGTTTTAAGAAACACGTACAACTTTTCCGTTCTTTTTTTAAATTGATCTAAGTATTTAAAATCTTTTTTCAGATTATTTGTATTGTCTTCAGTTTCCGCGAGAGATAAAATAGAATTAAGCATTCGGATGTCGAAAAAGAGAGAGGTGTTATTTCTACATCAGAGTCCTGAGAGATTTCATTATTACTAGATAACAAATTTGGGTGAATTCTCTTAATAATACTTTGTGCTAAAGAAATGGCCTCATATTTATTTGAGTATCGAAAATTTTCACTAGAACTGGGAACATTTTCACTTTGTAGATATATCACGAGTGTTATTTTTTTTTTAGTCGGCGTTCGTTCATTCTCTTTTTAATCACATGTAAAGATTCTTCACTTAATGAACTTCTAAATTTTTCCAACTTATTGATTACAAATTTATAAATTCCCTCGGCCGTTAATAACGTTGCATTATTATTGCTAAATTCTTTATTATTATCCTCACTAAATCATTTCCCACTTCTGAAATGCCTTAGATAAAGACAATACACATTTCAAATTTGCAGCTGCATTAGATTACTGCAACGGCATTTCTTCAATGAATGAAATTTCGGCATTAAAGGTTTTTTTTGCCTAGAGTCCGAGCCGATTTGTCGAACTTTTAAGTATTAAGATAACAAGATGAGATATTTATTCATAATACCCGAGTTTGGGGAAGGTAAAAAAAACACTACTCTTAAGTAATGGTTTCTCCCAGGTAGTAAATGCTCCAGTATTCATATCATCTTTCGCCGATTTTGTAAAATATTTCATTAAAAATTATAACGAATAGTATCCGGATATTTTCCCAAATATCCGGATATCGAATAGTTAAAAAGGGTCGGATATATCCGGATATCGGATATCCGGATATCCGAGTTGGAATCCCTAGTTCCGTGTTATACAGTGTCTTTAATTAAAATTTGCGGCAATGACTATACAATAATACACAAAATTAAAAAAAAAACTTTTTATTTCCAGCCAAAATTTCCCAATTCTATTCTCAACCCTGGTGAAGACTACATCCACAACGTTGAATACAAGTTTGGCTTGCAGCTTGGAGAGTATTGTTAGGGAGAGTGTCAATAATTTGTTATTATATATTTAATATTGTGTATACTTGAAAAATTAAATATGAATTATTTTATTTACAGTTACAAGTATGTTTTGATTCTATACTACAATTTTTAAGATGTGTGACATTTATATTTTGTTCATATTCATCAGATGTTTAGTGAAAATACAAACAGAAATAAAGGTTTGATTTAAAAAAAAGTATTTGATTTCAGTAACATGCGACGGCGCTGCTGTAATGCTAGGGCGTAAAAATGGAGTGAAACAATTGTTGATTGAAAAATTTCCCTCAATAATAGTATGGCATTGTGCTAATCATAAATTAGAATTATCAGTAAGTGATGTTCTGAAGGAAACATCTGCAATTAATAGATCCAAATCATTTATTGATAAATTTTATGTTTTATACCATGCGTCACCAAAAAATAATCGAGAATTGAATTTATGTGCAGAATCACTAGGCGTTGAAATACTGAAAATTGGAAGAGTTTTGAGTACCCGTTGGGTGGCATCCAGTTTTCGCTCAGTTTCGGCTGTATGGCAAAATTATGAATCTCTTGTTCATCATTTTGAAGATGCGATTAACGATCCAACAAGAGACAAAAATTATAAGTGTACATAAGAAGGCCTTAGGAGAATTTTAACATCTAGTACCTTCTTATTGGATCTTGGATTGATGAGTGGTGCTCTCCAGGAATTATCAGAATTAAGTTTAGATTTACAAGATCGCAATGTAACACTTTACATTGCAAATCAAAAAATAAATGACCTGGTTCAAATTTTTGAAGAAAGAAAACATAGTTTTGGACCGTATTACAAATGTGTTGCAACTGCTGTAGGCGATCTGCGTTTTCGTGGAGTTACACTTCACAATAAGGTTTCGAAAAATAATAATCCTATTGACCCGAAATTATTTTTTTCCACGCTGAAAAAGTCAATAAAAAAGAGGATGCTAAATAAAGAAGATGTGGAATTTGCACTCTCAGCTCGAGTACTCGAAACAAAATTCTTCTTCTTCTTTGGCCATGTTTGCTCCTTCCGTGGAGCATATGGCCGCCACGCGGCACCTCCATGTTTCCCTGTCTCCCGCCAATTGCTTTGCTTCCTCCTATGACATGCCAGCATCCCTCAGTTCCGTCGAGTACATCCTATGGATAGTACCCGACGGACGTCCGAGACGCCGGAATCCCACCGGTCGAAAGAAGAGGCAGGCGGGATTGAGGCTTTCCGGAAGCATCCGCAGCACGTGATCCAGCCAGTTCCAACGTCTCTCCATAACCACTGACGTGACGGGACGTTGTCTTGCACGCTCCCTTATCTCTGAATTCCTCACAAAATCAAACCACCTCTCCCCCATTATCCGACGCAAGGATCTGTTCTCGAAGCTCAGTATACGGTTTTTCTGAGTCTTCGTCAGGTGCCATGATTCGCAACCGTAAAGCCGTAAAAAAAAAAAAAAAAATATTGGCCTGAAAATATTGATAATCAGTTGACATTTGGAGAAATAGAAATTAGAAATATGTCTATCAGATTACAATTGGACGAACGAGAAATGATCCGTGGATTTCGACAATATATTCTCGAAAAGAAATATCCGGAAAAACTTCTCCGTTTAATTTATGCACTGAATTCTATTCTCATTTCTTCAAGTGAATGTGAACAAAAATTGGGAAAAACTGTGGAAATCATTGTAATTGGAATGTAATTTTGGATAGCATTTTTAATAAATTACATATTTTTTTAATGTTATGTTACATGATGTATGTAATGTGCTTTGTTTAATTTTCATTTGAAATTTCTAAAATAAATATAAAAATATGTATATTTTGTTTTATTTTCTATGAATTATATGAAAAGCCGCCTTTAATTCTATCAAAATGATATTCGAATATATAATAAATAATATACCTTCTTAGAAAATGCTGAAAAAAAGTGCATTCCGGCACCTTTTTTTTCAAAAAAAGCACTGTGTATATATATATTATTATTATTATTATGTATAAAATCTATTTCTTGACTCGTTTTACAATTGATGTTTTCGAAATTTTGTCTTGCAAAACACACTCAATTTGGAAATTGCTGATACTTGTTATAGATTCTTCTGTAAGTGAAGACAAAGACGTAGAATTCCTGGGAAAATAAATCATATAATACAATAAAAAAATGGTTAACTTTATTAAAAATACAATAATATAAAGTAAACACCACTTTTGAGTGGGGAGACTTTTTCAGTTTTCTAATTATCAATTCAAGAATAAAGGTGATTCGCTATTTCATTGAAACCCTGAATAACTGTTCTCGCATTCTTTGTTTTCCCGCATGCATCGCTTATTTTCCATAGTCCTATTTTAAAAGCCCATAACAACATGTTAAACAATCCCCCATTGATCTTTCTGGTTTACTGATTTTCTTAATTTTTTATCTTAATATTATGGCTGCATCAGAAATATTATTTCGATTGATCATTTTTGTCGAATATTTCTCATTTTACTTATAAAGTTGGTCTTGTCTTGCACATCGTTGGATGAATTTTTCTAACTCAAAACTAAAATCCACCCAATGAAGAAAGCTAAAACTCTAGCTGATAAACTAAAAATAATTTAAGTCATTGAAAAAATCCAGGGGAAAAACGAGTTGAATGACAAAAAGAGTTGACTTTGAAAAGTGAGCAAGTCTGATGGGTCTTTGTTCAAATTGAAGTAAGTGCAAGTATTTAGCAAATTAATATTGAGAAATTTAAAAAAGAAAATACGTAATATTTTATTATAAAAATAAGATTTTTAAAAACAAACATGTTTTTCGTATTTTTCATTATTTTATTAGGGTTCAATAAAAAATTTAGAATCGTGGTTTCACTGTACCTATGTCATTTTAGAAAATAAGTCTCTGTTGGAAAATAGTATTATTCAAAGTATTTTAACAAAGTATGGAAATTAAAATTATGTTATCTGATGTCTTTTTCACATATGATTCAATGTTGGACTTCTAGAGTTTATCATAAACTGATTCTAGCTGAGAGTTCATTTAAAATAACTCAGCTAAAAGCAGGTTTTAATGTAAACAATTTTTTTACCTTGTCTTACTAGATGTCAAGCATATAAACATCTAATAGAGACATCTCAAAATTAGTTATTTTACAAGAACTGTTTATTATTCAGCAGTTGAAGCTATGGATAGAAGGATGTAGCAAGGACAGGACTAATACTAATCATTCTCACTGTGCCTTGTTTTTAGGATAAGAGAGTGGTTGTGAATTTCAGGCAAACACATAAATCAATGGAGAAATCAATTTATGTATTCGATCCTGTAAATACTGCAACCAAAAACTCAACATTTACTTCTCAGCTAAAATTTTATGAATGACAAGCACATGGTGCCACCAAGAATCTGTCTCCCGTCAATCTCTAATAATGCAGGCACCTCTAGCAACCTCCCAGTAAGATGGAATCCACTAGAGCAGTGTTTCTCAACCTTTTTGGGAGCGTGGCCCCTTTTGAATGTCATTATTTTTCTGTGGCCCCCATACCATTGTTTTGTCTTCTCATGAAAATTATAATTTCAATGAGATTTCCCACCTTTTTTTATAGCTCTTCCAAGATTTTCGAATCTAGAATGCCAGTAATTTATTTTGTTTACGGATTTACAAAAAATAGCTGCGCGACGTCCGCCATTATGCTCTTCTCTGTATCGTTTTATCAATACCCGTGGCCCCCCTAAACTGTGTTGTGGCTCCCCAAAACAAAAATAAATCTCTGTGGCCCCCTTAGAACACGTTGTGGCCCTAGAGAATCATCTCAGAATTATAAAAAAGAAAGATTTCCTTAATACATACGAATATTATCCTTCAGAATTTTGATCTGTGTATTTTTACAAGTAAATATATTTTTGAATTGATTAAACATTAGTTTTAATAAAAAACGTTACAATTTTATTTTTTTCATTTTACTCACTTTTTTTTAATATTCACAAGGACTCCTATGCCATCTAATTTCTCTGTTGTATATATGACTAATATAAATGTTGATAACGACATGAATAAAGAAAAAATATTCTCTACATGTTGAGTTTTTAAAAATTCTGAGCATTTAATTAATGCGGCCATATTTGAAGATGCCACCTGTTAACCAATTCATCATATTTATTAGTTCATTTATTTAGAAGAGTATGCGACATGTTATTAAAAAAATAAATATAATTTATATTGCATATTGATAATATGGTATGGGTGCTTGTAGTTTTGAATGGTTTGAAGATAAAATTATATTTTATTACAATATTAGGTTTGTTAAGAAGTTCTAATTTTGAGACAACAATATTTATTAATGAGATTTTTTTTTTATGTTTCTTTTTTTACAAACATCAATATAATGAATAGAATATAACAAAATTGAATTTTGAAAACTTCTTAGTTGATTACGACATTACTAATAATATTATTCCATTGATCGTATACTGTATAGCGAGCAGGGTTTTCAGTGGGACATGGTGTTCCATGAAAACTTGCAATGGTAATATACGCTGCAACACATTTAAACATCTTTTACTTCATATTAAAAATCGAGTGATGGAAAATCTTCACTGATGTTTAAAATGTCAAATATCATGTAGAGATTTTTTATTACTTAGAGCTTTGTTTCTTCATATAGAAATGTAACATGCTTTTAAAATAATTAATCAATAAATAATAAGTGATTTAATAAAAAATATTTTTTAATTTTTTTTTACTATTATGAATTACCCGACATTAGTGCAATATAACATTTACAGATTTACAAAGTGTTCCATTGCACAATAAGTTTGGGAATCCTTGCTGTACAGAATGGATGTGGCAGTGTGTGCTTAACTTTTAGGTTCGTATGGGGTGTATTCGCATTTCAAAATTTTTCATATTTCAACCATTCGCTAAATATCAATAATATCTAGCAAATATTTATTGTAATCTACAAAAATACCTCAATCAACGCAATGCAAATAGTGCGCAAATTTGTCTGGGGTCACATTGTACCTCGTTGCTCCTTAATCCTATTTTCGACGCTTTAGCACTCAAGTGTTAAATAGTGAGTTGTTACAGCTTATATTGCTACACAATGGGGTACAATGTTAAGATCCAGATTTTTTTCAAGTTGTAAAAGGTAGGTATACTATAACAAAAAATATTTGAAAATTTAAGTTGGAAAACATAATTGAGTATTGGTTTACCTGAACAGAAATGTAATCCAAAAGCCAGTGATAAAATATTTGTGAAGACACATATAAAGTTCTCATACCCATATCAACAAAGAATGATGAAAAGATGACCTAAAAGGACAGTTTAAAACGACAGTCATTATTATATATATAGCACAGTATTACAATATGTAAACAAAACTTCATTGTGATATTAATATTATGGCCTGGAAGTAATTGAACAGTATGTAGGTATTGAATCAAAAATATGGTATTATTTATTATGTTGCAAATATGTCTACTGAAGTTTCCAATGTCTCATGTTCGTCATTAGAATTTTTTTTAAAGACCACCATTCACTTGAATCTTTGAACCTTATTTACCTGGTATAAAGCAATGAAAAATTTGTGAGGTTTTTTTCGGGAAAGCGGCCAAGAGTTATATTCAGTAGCTAAAAAGCAAAGTGCTAAGCAAAAAATTGTAGACGATAAACCTGGCGTAAGGTATTGAATTGTTTTTTCTGAATTGATTCCAATGAGGCAAAGTTGGTAAATATGAATATACATGCCAAAAAATATTGGTAATATCAATTCAATAAAATTAATATTACAGACACAATTATAAGCTGAATTTAAATTCATGTTGAAAGACGAACTGAATTAAAATGATTCATACATAATTTGAATGTTATTTCTTCAGTATTGCGTTTAAAGACAATTGACGATAGAAAATCAAGAATTCTAAATACAAAAATTTGACAAAAGCTAAGCCATAGCCTTTTTATTATGCACAAACATATTATTATGATATATGTAGATAGATGTTATCTATTTTTATTCGGTAATTTATATTTTTTATTGACCATTTAATATTTTATAAATAACAAGTGATTTCTTTAATATTTACTGAACGTTTATCGAATATGAAACTGATCAAATAATTAATTTAACTGCATTTTTTTATTCAACATGTACCTACAATAATATTTTTTTACTATGGCAGCTCTTACTAGTAAAAAAACTTATAACTTTTTTTACTATAACTAGAGCTGTCATTTAACAATTGTTATTGTGTCAAATAGTAGGGTTAAAAACTATTTTCACGTTCTGCTTTTAACAAAACTTCCAATATATCATGGGGAAGATATTAATTATAGAGCCATTCTATGGAGGATCACACAAGCAACTGATAGATACCATCACTGCAGGTATTTTTAAAATATATAAAATTTGATGTTTGTATGAAAGGAACAGGAAAAATAATCCTAGTTTTTCGAAACGATATACCGTCTGCTAAATATATGTATTTTCATTTCTTCTACATTTCGCTGCCTTGTCTCCGATAGTTGAATCCCACTAAGATCGACTTAAATTCACTTACAATATTTGTGTACCTGTATAAAATAAATTCATACCATCAGTAGCGGTTCTACGTACTGGGATAGGTGGGCTTAGCCCGACCTGCATTTTCGCCCAAAATATGTAGAAAAAAAAACTTTAGATGACTGAATAAAAATGAATAGCAATTCGGCCGCTAAACAAAATAAATACATTTCTAAACGTAACTAACCTTTCCCAAATTTATACAATATATTTGTTTTGATTTTCCTCTGTCAATATAAAACAATACTATGTACTACAATAATACTCTCGATTGTGTTTTGTATTACGATTTTAAGCTGAGCCGGCATAAAAAAAAGCAATGGCATAGATAATAACATGTACAATTTCGTAAATTGTATACAATGCTAAACTTTTCTCTAGCCCACCCAAGATTTTAGGTCAAGAACCGCCACTGACCATAGGTTGTACTTCTTGTCAAATTTAATTATAACCTGACCGACGTCATAGGGCCTCCAAATTATAATGCGCCTGTGGCTCTACCTAGGGCTCAGTCCGCCACTGATTATAATATCTGTTGATATACTTTTTTTTTTCTTAAATCTCTTTTAGCTCTCCCAAAAGAGGACTATGAATTAGTTACCATGACAGCAAAAAAATGGCCGTGGAGGGCCAGATGCAGTGCCCTATATTTATCACAGAACATTTTGGATCTATCAGACTTTCATATACTCTTTTGCAGTTCTGTCCTGAACCTATCGGAACTCATTGGATTGAGACCAGATATTGCTAAACTTAAAAAAATTGTCTATTTCCATGAAAATCAGCTGGTCTATCCAGTACGTCAAGTTAAAAAGCGAGATTTTCAATTTGGCTATAATCAAATATCTACATGGTAAGTTTAAAAATCGTTTCGCTTTTACAGTAGTTATTGTTTATGTTCTAAGCTTAATTGCATGTTTTCTTATCACAAACTTTGAGTTAAATCTCTGATTATTCACAGCCAACTGGTTTCAAATGGTTTGGAAAACTTCCACTGACATACTAATATATATATAACAGAATATTATTAACCTTTTGAATGGTATCCCTGCATAGTAGCGTCGTGTTGTTGTGTAGTGTTTTCCGCAATTTTTGCATTTCTCATTACTTAACACTTCTTAGTCGGGCGTTTCAAAAATAGACTCAAGCCTGTAGCGGGCGTTTTTTAGTGATTAGCGTACAAACATATTACATTCTTAAAATCAACACAACTTCTAAACCAAACGATATTTTCGATTGAAATTTAAAAAAAAATCATACGTGACATTTAATCATTAAAAATAAAATTAGGACATTTCGAAAACATCATAATTTCACTATGTTTCTAAGCTGAATATAAAACTTGTTATCAATTTAGTAGATTATAAATATTAAATATTCAAAACATTCTATATAACAAAGTAGCATATTTATCAATATTTTATAATTATATAAATAATTATAATATATAATCGCCATTCCTATAACTTTACTACCACTGGATGTGTAAAATCTAATGCCGTAAAAATTACAGCGTAAATATTCGAGACACATGTGTCACCCTTTCTAGCAAAGAATTAGGACTAATGTTAATTAGTTGCGGCATTTTATTTAACGCCGACAAACAAACCCATGATATTATGTGTCCCGCAAACAAGCGACGATATAAAAAAACGTATTATGCCGTGATCCGCATTCTACCGACAATACGCCAAAAACCACTTTTGTCGTTTCCCGCCTATTAAGTGTTAAGAAATGAGAAATATAAATATTAGCATTTACATAATGAAAATACAGTAGAACCAAAGCCCCCTATAGTGAAAGCCATGTTATAGAGTTGAAAACAGGTACTTTTTTCAGATGAGTGGTCCGGATTCATAATGTTCAAAGTAATATCACATCATTATGAAACCATTTATTTCTGTTACATTGTTGGAAATACATATTTATGTTGTAATTATATATTTTTTCAATTAAATCTTTTTCAAAATAAGAAAAAATCACATTTTCTAAGGTTTTTAAGTAAAAATCTTGGAGAACAAAAGCAAACAAAGAAGGGAAATCATTTAATTTAAATTTTTTTTTTTACAATATTTCAATACAGAATATGAGGTTGAATAGTTCATTAAAAAAACCAACGTCATTATTGGGATTTTAATCAATTAATATTAATTTCAAAATTTATTTGTACTCACTGGTTTGTTACTCAATCTTTCCATTTGATTTCTCAAGTCATATCAGTAATAAAAAATCAATAAATCAAACTAGGGTAGCACAATTCACTTCATTATTTTTTTATATTTTTATTGATTAAATCATCATTTACTTGATATATTGCCATTATTATATGATAAAAGACGCGGCATTCATTTAATAATATCACAATAGGCGTCAAAATCTTATATAATATAATATGAATTCCGCTTGTTACTGTTGTTTATGTAGTTTATAATTAATATTCTATATAACTGTGATACTTAATTGTGGGAAGTTAAATTTTATTTGTTTTTACCACACTTCGCATTTCTTGCCATTCGCTATATTTCTTAAAATCATTACTTAATTTGCATATATAAAGTAGTTTCAGCTACTAGCTGAAGCACCGAAATCGCTGTAAATCAATAATAAATTTAAAAAATTAAGAATCCCCTTGAGAACATACTCTCAAATGTCTAAGCATTAGAAAAAATATAAAAAAGAAAGAATTGATTTTTTCAAATTTCTAGGCTTGAATACCCTCTTAAAATTTAGGTATGTACCGTCACAAATATAACTTTAATATGGCTAATGAAATTAAAATATAACTTTTAAAATGACACAGAAATAACAAACTATTTACACACTTTTTTTTCAATCGAGGTTTTTTCTACTATATATATTTTTTCTCTCTCCTATCCATTCTACCTACCCAATATTTTTACTCTACATTTAAATCAACACTTTCACCGAATAAAATGAATGACTTTATTTTCAAAAAACATTCTAAATGATGAACTTTTATTCTGTTTCTTGATTTTGGTTTAATTGAGTTCATCAGACTAAATTCTTGTTCACATTCACCGCTCGATACCTAAAAGATTTCACAAATATCCAGTTAAACTGAAATTGATTTTGATAACTGAGCATAAAGTTTAAAAAATCGTCGAATGTTTGAACGTAACCATTTCGTCTTCGGCAGCTAAAATTTTCAAATCACAATATTGTTTGTCGCATATTTGTGAACATATTTTTGTGACTAATTGGTATCAGTTGAGTATATTTGATTTTTAAGCTTTTAAATAATTGGTATTTAATTTTCCGTATTCAAAATCTGCAGCTGTCCATATTGAAGCCTGATCAAAAGCATACCTCTCCATCAATTATTCTTCGGGAAATCGCATTTCCAAATGGTCAGAGAATAAATTTCAAAATCACGGTTTTGTTTATATTTTTATCTTATAATAATATGTTTTTCACATCATCGCTCCAATTAACTGTCTCACTAAATTAAAGATTTCGACTGAGCGTGCTTGGTAAAATTTCAATATTTAATTTGAATCATTCAAATTATGTACATTTACACAAGTTTTGTTTACAACGACCCGGGTTTCGCCTTTCGGCATCTTCAGGCGTTCAAGTGCACGGATGAACTTGAACCGAGTCAGCTCAAGTTGATAAAACTTGTGCAAAACAATAATCTGCAAAATATTAATTACTGCAAGCAATTTTTATTGTTGTACCTGTACGTTGCACACACACTTGTAGGTTTATTTGTAAATTGGACAAAAATCACTGACTGTTCACAGACTCATAAGACAACATATCTGTTGTTGTATTACATGTGCAGCGTCGTATCTCATAGCATAACAATATGTACTTTTTTCTCTCGTCGACATAATGCCAAAATTGTTGCAGCGTAAGTGGATAGGGTGTTATTACCGCTACTTTAAACAAAAAATGGGAAGGCGTAATAAAATAATAAAAGGGTCATTGTTCTGCGAGAAATGATTCTGAAAAAAGTGTGCACATTTGGTGAGTGTAATAAAATTTACGATGGCTTAGTACACATATTTAGGCAAAAGTAAAATTTGGTAAAACAAACAAATTTTTACAATATTTCTATGTGCGGTCTGTTTGACCTGTACGGGGATAGAAAAATGTGTGCGGCAACATTTTGGGAAGTGTGCGTACGCACACCTTAGCGGGAACGTTGGTAGAACCTCCGCATAATCGAAAAAAAATCATAATTTACACGGAAAGACATGTACAATCAGTGTAAATAATTTTTATTTGTCTAGATTAACATAAAGCTTTAGTATTAAATTATTTTTTATCAAGAAATTCATTTATAAGTTTTTGCTTAAATAAGCTAGCTGTTCTTTTTGAAGCTGCCAAATCGTGAATACTTTTAAGACATATAAGTTATTCTGAGATACACTCTTGGCTCTCAAACCCCTTCATGGCGACATTTAAGCACTGAAAATCCTTAGAATGAGCAGGACCAATATCTTTTCTTTGTCTTCTTGATTTTGCTGAGACAAATATTTCCTTAATTATTTTCACATCATTCAAAATTTGAAATCCAAGATTGCTCGCATCAAAATTTAACCACTTGGTAACATATTCTTTGACACATTCAGTACATATTGAAAATTGTGCTATTGCTTCTATTATGTCTCTTATAACAATTTCTAGTGTGTTACTTGAACTTTCTAATAGTCTTTTCAAGAATTTGTTCCATCATTTTCTCACTGTTGACAAATCTAAGAAATTCTAACTCTCAGAAATTTTTACGTAAACATTTCATCGATCTGGCTTAAACATTCTATTGATAAGCGAGATGATGCATTATCTAGTAATAATAATGTTTTTCCTCGTTTATCTATGCAGTTTTTATATTTTTTACTTTTGGAATGATCTGTTTTTCATAATCGCTTAAAAATTTCACCATTCATCCTGGTTTTTTTCTGATGATAATATTCAACCAGAAGATTTCTTCGATTTCAAACAACGCAAAACAACGAACAAAATGGTATGCACTCCATCACATATGTAAACAACAGTAGAATCAATTCGCCACGAGAAAATTAGCAAATTCGTAAAAAGTTTGTTCCGGAAAACAATCCGGATAATCGAGGTTGTACTGTAGAAGATATCAATTGATAAATGGACCAGTGCAAATAACATGCGGATGTGCATATGTATTGTGACATCAAGGAATCATATGAGCCCTCTAGAGGAGAAGTGAGCCAAGTAGTAAAATGGTAAAACTTTTCTATTGCACTTTTAAGTACAATCACATCTTTAGTTGGTGTTTTGGCGGATTTTATATTTTTATTTTAGGGAGACAACACTATTGCGACGTGTATTTACCAGGAGTGAGGAGTCCCGACTCCGACTCCAAAGAATTTTTTGAATCATTTCATTTTAACTTATATATATATATATATGTATACCATCAGATCATCTTTAGTCAGCCTAGCATGCAGTGGCAACTAGCCCTGGTATTTACTGAGCTCACTTCACTATTACGATATACATGTAGAATAATGGTTCCCAAAGTGGTTCCTGCGGACCCCCAGGGGTCCGTGACAAATTGAAAGTTATTTGGGGGTGCGTGAATAACGTCAGGGGGTCCGCGGAAGAATGAATATAACAATTATTCCTGACACTTTTTTTATTATTACGAAAGTTAAAATAAATGAAATGGTAAATATTTTGACGTCTTGAGTAAAATATAAAAGTAGTACATAAAAAAACAAGCAATGACAATCAAGCCGATTGTGGCTGACTTAAAGTAGGTTTACAGGAACGTCTTCCAATTTATCAAAATTTATAATTTATTAATCAAAATTAATAAATATTATATAATATAATTGGTAATTCAATTAAAAACGAGTATCCATTTTTCGATTTCTGTTCGAAGGCATGGGTGCTTGTGATGTCTAAAAACTCCCTCCCACTCTTTGGAGCCTTCAACAATGAGAGCGATTAGTTAACGACTAGTTCTGTCTAAGCCTTATCCTTCTATCCCTACTACTCTCTTTGAGAAAGAGAGGTAGGAAAAACAGTTTTCGTAGAAAAACTTCTGTTGAGATGTCTTCATTAGTAGGCCATATGCTCCACATTGGGAGCGGACATACCTCTATAAAAATATTTATACCTCATTTTAGCTCTCTCAAGAAGAGAGAAAAATCAGCTTCTACAAGACAATGTCTAAAATATTCATTTTGATATATCGATTAATTAAAGGTGTTAGGCTAGATATGAATATTATCTTCAATTATTATAATGGTAATTATTTATTTTCAGTTTATCTGCAGACCTTATAGTTTTCAATTCGGAATTCAATAGAGCATCATTTTTGGAAAACATCCATAAGTTTATGAAAATACTTCCAGATTTTAGACTGAAAAACATTGCAGAACTTATACGACCGAAAACATCAGTAATCCACTTTCCATTGGAATTTTCTAAACTGGACTCCGTGTATGCAGCGAAACAATTATCATTAGACACCAAAAGATGCATGTTACATTTAGTGTGGCCTCATAGATGGGAGTTTGATAAAAATCCAGCTACATTCTTTAATGTTCTTTATCGACTCATGGAAGAAAAAATGGATTTTCGGGTATGGAAACTCTCATTACTGACTATTTTATTTATATGAATTCTAATTTTTTTGTTCTCGTTCAGAAAACCCTGGATTACAATGTTGTTATAATCTCTTGTACACACCTCCAACTTCCTTATGGTCAATTATATCTTGAAAATGTTGGGCAACATCTATATTCTGTATTGGTCTCGGTTAAAACCAAATGAAAATTTTTTAATGGTTACATTCTACTAATGCTACTATAAACGTGGAGTGAAACATGGTCCTGACAAAGACTCTGAATGAGTTCTATCGAGCTTTGAGAATAGATGCTTGTCTTAGATATTATTGGTGAGGTCAGATGTGGTATGACTTTGTAAGACATTCAGAAATCAGGGAATGGACTAATCAGCTTTCAGTGTCATCAACATCATGGGAAGACATAAAAACTGATTGGGACACGTATTATGGATGCATTAACTTTGTTTGCCTCTTTTTCTGACCGGTGTGATTCTAGTGTTTCTGGTTGTGCATTCGGTAATATCTATAGGGTGTAATTGGCAGAACTTAAGAATGCTGGCATGTCGTGAGCAGAAGCAAAGTGATAACTGACTGACAAAGAATCTTGGAAGTACCATATGGTGGTACCAATAGAGAACGAATATTTTCGAAGAAGCTTTAGATTCACGATTTTCGGATACTTTATTAAATATAATTTTTTATTTTATATCGTAAAACATTCTTGTAATTAGTTGTCAATTTTCAGTATAAAGAGGTTATATTTTTACACATGACATAATAAAATAAACCTACACAATCACAGATTATACATTAATCGTCGCCTCAAATAAATACACTCATTACTTGAAAGAAAAAAGAATAATATTTTGGATGAAATTACATGCATCTAGAATTTTTATGGTGTTTATTGTCAATGGAAGAGCATTTTATTTATTAAAATTAAACACAACTTCTTATAAATATATTTTTGTAATGTTTTTCAACAGCACACATAAACTGCAACATAATAATCGATTTACCTTACAGTATAGATGCTAACATGTACCAGTTTTTGTTAAATGTAGAGGATTATGATTTATTATAATGTTCTAAAATCAAATTAACATGTTGCAGGTGAGTGTGATTGGTCAATCCTTTTCAGAAGAACCCGAAGAGTTCCTCTTAGCAGCAGAGAAATTAAAATCAAAAATTGAGAATTTTGGTTTTATTGAAACGAAAGAGAAATACTATGAAGTATTATCAGACGCAGATGTTGTTATATCTACAGCTGATCATGAATTTTTCGGAGTATCTGTGTAAGTCTCTTCTTCATAATTTATTTGTAGTGCTTTAAAAAAAAACAGGTTCTGGAATTCAATTTTTTTAAAACTTTTTACTAAAAAAGAAAAATATTTAAATCTATATATATATAACAAAGTGGGGTTATTTACACCACATATATCTCGATAATTACTGCACGGATTTCAATGATCTTTGATTTATTAAATTCGTGTCAGCCTAGAATAGCAGAATAAGCATTAAAACATCGGAAAAATATCACGGGAAAGGAATTATAAAGAAAATAATATTCTCATACAGAACAAGATTTTCAAATGACGAACAGCTTCAAATAATGACATGTTGTTTTATGCTGGGTTCAGGTAGAAATAATTTTAAATTTAGAGTATAATCGATGATATGAAATGAAAACGAAAGAAAATCGGATAATATTGAAATGAGGTTATGTTTATAATTAGGTATGATACATTTTTTGTATACGTTGGTCTACACTTCGACGCTACATCGAAGACATTTTAACGTCGAAAGCAAGGTGATGCGGTTCCTGATCACCAGAATGACTACTGATGCTCTTGGTCGCATTTAAGAAATTCTTTCTGAATCTCCAGATACGCACATAATTTTCTATCATTATTTTGACATGCTTCCCATCGAACCTATGTGAACTGTGAAACAGGGTACAAGGATGACATGTCAGAAGACATTTACATCAAATTCATGTCAGTTCAGGGAATCTCGATCTCGAGATGAATGAATAGATTCATAACCAGGCTTTGCTTTAGATCGAAGACATGTGTTACCTCATGTGCGGCAGTTTGTTAGTCAAGTTAGGAATGCCAACACCAGATCGTGGAATGAACGTCGCTTTCAATCGAGAATTGGAACGTGAACGTGAATATGGTCGAGATGCATTGGACCAATAAGTTCAAACGAATATACCACTGTTGAACCCACAATAGAAGGAAGTGTACGATACGTTAATGAATGCAATTGATGATGGAAATGGTGGCTTATTTTGCCTCGATGCGCCCAGTGGAACTGGGAATATATTCTGCATGTCATTGATTATGGCCACTGTTTGTGCGAGATCCGAAATTGTTGTAGCAGTTTCTTCTTCTGGAATAGCGGCTACGTTGATAAAAGCATGCCGAACGGCTCATTCAGCGTTGAAATTTCCGTGAAACCTCCAAACGACTGACATGCAAGATTGTGAAACACTCAGCAATGGCCGAAGTTTTGGAAGCGAGTAAAATCATCAAATGGGATGAATGCACAATGGCGCACAAACGCGCATTGGAAGCACTCAACCGAACTATGAAAGATCTGCGCAGTGACTCAAGATGTTTTGCAGGCGCAATGATTCTATTATCTGGCGATTTCAGCCAAACACTACCAGTCATTCCAAGATTAACCGTTGCCGATGAAATAAACGCTTGCCTCTGCTGACGACAAACATGCGAGTTGCATTGCTAAACGATCCATCTGCCGAAGATTTCTCCAAGCAATTGCTGACTACCGGTATCGGCCGAGTTCCTGTCGACGAATCGAACGGATTGATTTCGTTTCTGCCGATTTTTTGCAATTTCGTCTCAACGAAAGACGGCTTCATCAACAAAATGTTCCAGAACATCTCATCACAAAAATCACAATTGGTTGATTGAACGAGAAATTCTTGCAGCAAAGAACAAAGATGTGGATCATTAAACTTCAAAATCAAATCGTTGATCTACTGCATTCCTTTAAATCTATTAACTGTGCCACGTGAATTACATCATTTCAATGATATTAAAATACTTTTCATTTTGAATTTTGAACATTTATTGAACTTAATTCATTTTGAGTATTCATTCAAACTGAATTTAACTCATCCAATAAATTAACACAACATTTATTGATTCTGAGGCGGTACAAAGTTTGTCGGGCCAGCTAGTATCATATAAATGTAATTTAAAAACAGCTTTTTCTATGCCACAAAACAATATTGATAATATTTTTTTTATTTTAGACAATATGCCAAATCTAAAGCTGAACAAACAAATTTACAACTTAAGACTAACTTAAAGTAAAATTGTAAAAGCATCATGGATTTGAATAAAAATTTTCATTGATTTCCAAATCAAATTCTCTAATGGCAAATCATCTTGATGATTACAGATTTTAACAGGGCTGTTACTGTTATACTAAATGTTATATTGTCATTATTAGGCTTTACGGTATAATACATTACTTTATTTTTTATAGATTGGAAGGTGTTCGCTGCGGTTGCTTACCGTTAGTTCCCAACAAACTCGTATATCCCGAGTTGTTTCCAGTTGAATGTTGCTACAATAGTGATGAAGAGTTGTTTAAAAAATTAAAATTGTGGTGTAGAAATCCACATCTAGTCGAAGAACTTAAAGAAAAGTTGAATATTGATACTGATCGATTTTCTACTGAAATTATTTTACCACGCTTACTGTCTTTACTAAAATGATTTTTTTTAAAATGTTAATTTTGTACTTTTATGTTATTTTAAATATTTATTTAGACTGATAATAAATAGACAACAAATGATATTGGTCCCGCTGGTCAGGACCTGAAAAATGAAATAAATAAATGATATTTTTTGTTTCATTTCCAAAATACTATTCCCAAACACTATGATTGTTTTGCATCTATCCGAGCTCAATACTTTTTTGATAATATATTTTTTTAAAACTCGTAAACTGTTAGTGGAATCTCGACAGAAGTTCCTCTATTAGTAGTGGCTGTTATAAATAAGTCTGGGACTCACGGTTGTACTCGGTCAAAACCAAGTGCCTCCTGTTCAACGCATGCATCTTGACAGTGCTGCTTTACAGTAACGAATCATGGCGCCTTACAAAAGCACAGAGTAACTGTATACTGTGCTTTGAAAACAGATACTGGAGAAACAGGTACTAGGTGAGTACTAGGAGTACGGTGGTCTGACTTTGTCAGGAACACGAAGATAAGAGGTACACGAGATGTACTCAGTGGAGCTACGGGACATTGGGATAACTTGGGAGGAAGCAGAGACTGGCGGGGGATAGAGAATCTTGGAGGAACCATGTGGTGACCATATGCTCCATATAGGGAGCGGATATGGAAAAAAGTAATATAAATTTAGTGGTATAAATATAATGGTACATGTTTTATGGGGTGCAAATTTTAGTTTTTTGCAGTCTCCCCATGCAGCAACTTGCCTCAAGCAGTCGGCTGTTTGAGAAAGCTTCTATTGTTATCTTGAATAAGCATTAATGCACCATCAGCGTATGCTTGTATGTGAGTATTTTGAGGAAGATGAAGGTCCAACAGATCATCGAATAAAATATTCCATATAAGTGGTCCAAGAACCAATCCTTGAGGATAGCCTCATGTGATCTTTCTTCGGATTAAAGTATTTCTGTTTGGAACGATTATCTCTCGTTTGGGAAAAAAACTCACGAGAATTTGAAAAAGATGAGATGGAATCTGTAGAAGTTTCAGCTTAGTTAAAATCATTGGCCACCATCAAAGCCCCTATAGTGAAAGCCATGCTATTGAGTTGAAAACAGGTACTTTTTTCAGATGAGCGGGCCGGCGTCATAATTTTCAAAGTAATATCACATCATTATGAAACCATTTATTACTGTTATTTTGAAGCCAATACATATATATATTGTAATTATATATCTTTTCAATTAAATCATTTTTTAAATAAGAAAAAATCACATTTTCTAAGGTTTTTAAATAAAAATCTCTGAGAACAAAAGCAAACAAAGATGCCAAATCATTTTATTTAAATTATTTTTTTTACAATATTTCAATACAGAATATGAGGTTGGATAGTTCATTAAAAAAACCAACGTCATTATTGGGATTTTAATCAATTAACATTAATCTCGAAATTTATTTGTGCACACTGGTTCGTCACTCAATCTTTCCATAAGATTTCTCAAGTCATATCAGTAATCAAAAATCAGTAAGTGAAACTAGGATAGCACAATTCACTTCATTATTTTTTTTATATTGTTATTGATTAAATCATCATTTATTTGGTATATTGCCATTATTATATGATAAAAGACGCAGCATGTATTTCATAATATCACAATAGGCGTCAAAATCTTATATAATATTATATGAATTCCGCTTGTTACCGTCGTTTATGTAATTTATAATTTATATTTTATATAATTGTGATACTTAATAGTGGGAAGTTAAATTTTATTGGTTTTTACCACACGTCGCATATCTTGCCATTCGCTATATTTCTTACAATCATTACTTAATTTGCATATATAGCCCTTCCGATGTATCGTAAATTGTAAATTAATAACACCAACGAATGAATCACAGAATATCCATACGAGAAATCTTTCAAACATACATGTTACATTTAACGAAAAATAAGCTCATAAATTGGAATTTAGAGTTGATCTACGTATAACCGCCATACAATTTGTTAGTAAAGGCAGGGATTCAACGGCCAGCTCAGAATTTGCTGATTTTCTACAGCACTGCTTGGAACTTAAGACTGCTATGCCACCATGCATTGTCGAATGCTCCTGATATGCTGAGGGAAATAGCCAAGATATATTTGGAAGACGAAAATGCTACCACATTGAGTAAATGATTGGTAGCATCATGTCTTTCTTTCAGATCAGATCTTTCACCTGAATCCAAACTAGTTTGAAGATATTGGTTTATTAGAAGAAATGCACATGGACGTGTGAATATAAACTTTTCGAGAACTTTACCAAGGGTTGGTAGTAAGGTTAAGGGAGTAGGATTTTGGATCAGTTGGTGGTTTTTTTACAGCGGTTAGGAATGATGATCAAAAGGCCAGACTTTCAGCAATCAGGAAAAATACTCTGCTTTAAGCAACTTTGGTAAAGATAATACTTATGTTGTCCGATATTCCATGGTATTTTATAGAATTCAACATCAATTCTGTCGAGGCTTGGAGATTTAGCAACATTAAGATTACTAAAGATTCTTTTCAACTCTTCTTTAGTGACTGGTGGCTAATCGTATTCCATTGGGTTGGGTAAGTCAAATGCAAATTTATGAATGATGGCATGGATTAATAATAACAGTAATGAGCAGTGAAGTAGGATGGGGTCCTGCCGTCCGGGGCGATCCTTGAATTTTCCGCCCCCAATATGCTTCTAATCTGTCATCTAATTTTGTTTTTAAATCACTTCAACTATTTATAAACTATGATAAAAAAATCAGGGGCATGTTTGCTAAAATTGTGACATCAAAGATTTTCGACGATGTAATAATCGACTACTCTCTATTTTGCAAGGTGTCCAGAACAGACCTCGAGCAATTTCGTCGATAGTTGTCTTTAATAAATTTAAATATTTATTACGTATTAAGCAAATAATTTAATGCACTATTCTGTAATCATCTACATACAAGCTTGATAGTATATATATATATAAAGAATATTTTCTTTAGAGGTTTTGGAATCAGCAAAACATATTTCACCGTAAATAGTCTGACGCTAGAACACCTATTGCAAATTGTGCAAATTTATTTTTAAAATCGTGGTTTTTTGTTTTGAAAAAAAACCGAATTCTGAAAAGGCTCATTTTTTTGAATGGGTACGGTAGAGGCGGACCGCCCCAGGTGGTATATGTTTGGGGGTGGCATTTTCAAAAATAAATGAAATATTTTTCGAGAAATTATATTTATACATAAAAAATAAGCTAAAACATAGATAAAAAGTAGTTGAATTGATTTAAAAAAAAATTAGAGGAAATATTGGGGGCGGCAAATTCAAAGACCGCCCCGGGCGGCTGGACCCCTTCCTACACCACTGAATGGCTACCTCAATAAGTGAAAATGCCGCCTTTGGAGTGAAGAAATTCCATAAGCTATGATTGAGACGCCGTTCATCCACAACATGTCATTGTTTGGTGTGCTTTATGGGCTGGTGGAATCATAGGTGCATAATTCTTTAAAAATGATGCCGGCCATAACATTGCTATCATTGGAGAACTTTATAGATCCAGACCTGTGAATTGGCCTCTAATATCGTGTGATTTAAGACATTTTGAGTATTTTATGTGGGGATATGTGAAGTCGCTAGTCTACGTCGATAAACCATCGATGATAGACTGCTTGGAAGCTAACATTCACGTCTTTATTGCCGATATATGACGTAAGTTGCTTCAAAATTGCACTTCTAAATTGCGCTTAACCCTCCAAGGACGAGCGTGACCATATGGTTACAGTAAACACTGTTGTCTATTGATCCCACTATTCATCCTTTTTCTACCTGAATATCATTGTTTTTACTCATATTTGGTTAAGAAGGGTACAGACTTCAGTTCGTCATCAGCCGCGGGGACAGAAATGGTCACCAAAAGCACATGCGATTTTTTGAATTTCCGTTTTTTTAATGAACTTTTTTAAACTTCTAGTTATTTTTTTATTAAAACATCAAATTATTTACAGTTCTTTTGCTAATATATTTGTATTGAAATTATGTTGATCTAAAGAGGTCAAATTGTAAATATTTTAAAAAATTTCACGTTTAGCTATATTTCAACCCCGAATGTTTGGGTGCCCATACGGTCACGCTCGTCCTTACTACTGTCCGTACACAATATTACACGGCAATAAAAGAATGAGCATGACCATATAGTCATGCGGGGTTTCTATACAACGACTTTTTTTTTTTTTTTAATGTCAAAGGAATAAAAGTTATCCGTGACTTCAATATGGTTTAAAAAATATTTTTTTATCGAAAAAAAGCTCTCGTCTCTGGAGGGTTAATTCAAGCCAGTTGCGGCGCTCATATACTCAAAATCATAATTAAACACTGATGGAAAAACCATTATCTTTCCAATAAAGCCGATGTCATTGCCACTAAGACGATTTTTATATTTTATTTAATTTCAAAGTTATATCGTCGTTGCACATCTGATTTGTCTTATGTGGCGAAAAATTCTTTCCGAGATAATCGAGAAAAACAATTAAAAAAATAACGAAACAAATAGCAATTTTCAAACTATTTATTTTAGTATGACTTATTTATTTAAGATTTTTTAATAATACATTTTTTTAAATTAATTCTTGGTATTTTAATAGAGAATAATGCTTGTTCGCATTTTCTGCACATTTTACCATCGATAGCACACGCCAATAACATCAGCATTATGTTATCCTGCTTTTCTATCACGTAAAAAAGATCTAAGAGTATTTTTATATCGCAAACTCATTAAAAAATGGCGGTCCGATTACGCTAGCCCCTTTGATGTTGAAAGTTGAATACCACTCATGTATTCACTTCAGAGATAGTATTTCCGTAATATGGCAGCAGTACATCGACGTGATTGGCGTAGTCAGGGCCGACCGTAGCCATTTTTGATAAAAAAATATTTCCCTCATGCTCATAAGAGTCGATTTTTAATAAAATTCTGAGAAATAAAAAACACAGTGATTTCAATTATTATATTTCATAAAAAAATGTTAATTTTGTATTTTATCGTCAACGACCAAATTAAGCAATGTATTTTAAAGAACAGATTGTTTTGAACCACAATATATTATTATATAATATGTTTCATAGAGAAGAGTTGTACTTCATTATAAAAGTAACGGTAAATGTCTTCATCAAAATTTAATTAACTTCTTCAAAAGTAATAACTGACATGGTAAAGGGATTTAAGTGCAAATACATATCCAGAAATAGTATTTCCGCAAATCCAAAATGCACTTAATTATACTTTGAAAAGTTCAAAAGTTGATGAATTTTACACTCACTTAGCG
Organism: Himalopsyche anomala; assembly: GCA_031772345.1. Classification (NCBI taxonomy): domain Eukaryota; kingdom Metazoa; phylum Arthropoda; class Insecta; order Trichoptera; family Rhyacophilidae; genus Himalopsyche; species Himalopsyche anomala. The sequence goes on along the minus strand of CM062844.1, from coordinate 3,332,106 downwards.
ATTTGTGTGCACTGTAGTTTCAAGTAGAGATGTAATTTTTAATACTCGAGATTTAAATGAATGGGTCATCACTAATCGAGTATTTATTATCAATTTCTATATTTCATTGCTAATTACAAAAAGTTCGTGAAGTCAAAATGAATACAATAAAATAAAATTTCTAAAACTGGTAAATGTGTGATATAATTTTAAACCAAGTTTGCTTCTAATGTTTAACAAATTCTTACTTAATTGCTTAACATATTTTTTCGAAAAGAATGAAGAGAAACATATATGGCTGACAGGATTCGCTGTAAGCTAATCGTTTTCGATAGGCTGTTTTAAGTATCGGAAGGAATTTTAGACATCGAACAAAAATCCATAAATGATTGAAATAAAACTATTCGTACAATAATTCGAACCCGTGACCACCGCCACCGTAACCAACAACGTTCGCCTCTAAGATATGAACTTACGGAATGTATAGTTTTCGATATTTACTATACAGATTGACAGTAAGTAATATCGACATATAAAAGTACGTAGTAATTGTGAATCATTAACTTTTGGCAGATATTAGACTATTATCTATCGTAAATAAAACTCACATTGCGAGCAAAAAACAATATTTATAAATGATAAAATCAATATATTAATACTCGATAATGTCCGTCCGTCTGAATGATTGTCCGCGATTTTCCCTCCCCCTCCTCCGCCCCAGCCCCGCTGTCACCAATTTTTTATTCATACCAAATACATACTTTTTTCGTTTGTATATGGTCGCGATTTCGCCTTTTCGATGACGTCAAGAAAGACGGTCCTCCTCCCCCCCCATCCTGCCCCGCTGTCGTCATTAATTCATTTCTTCATTTTTCTCTGACGTCATGAGTGAATTTTTGAAATCATGACATTTTTATTTTATTATGTGTAAAAACAATTAATTTTCAAAAAATATTCTCTCAAGCTGTGGGATTCGATACCATGCCCCAATTTTCATGCGCGACGTTCGGCCACCCAACGCACTGCTCCACAAGTCCACTTGATGGTTACGAAAAAAAAACTCTATTTAAAGTTTTAGTTAACTAATAATGACATCTGTGGGTGAAATCTTGCACTAAACGAATTTTAACCGTTCTGCAGCGTTGTGAGAGGCTATATAAGGCTGCTCAATTATATATAATAATTTAATATATAATAATTTAATTAACTATTTATTTATATATATACGAAAAATGGTTGTTAGCAAGCTTAAACATTATTCCAAATATTAAATAATTTACGAGGTCTATTTCTGCTAATACGAAAAATAGTTGTTAGCAAACTTAAACATTATTACAAAAATTAAGTAATTTACAAGGACTATTTTTGCTACTATGAAAAATGGTTGTTAGCAAACTTAAACATTATTCCAAAAATTCAATAATTTACGAGGTCTATTTCTGCTAATAGGAAAATAATTGTTAGCAAACTTAAACATTATTCCAAAAATTAAGTAATTTACAAGGACTATTTTTGCTACTATGAAAAATGGTTGTTAGCAAACTTAAACATTATTCCAAAAATTCAATAATTTACGAGGTCTATTTCTGCTAATACGAAAAATAATTGTTAGCAAACTTAAACATTATTCCAAAAATTAAGTAATTTACAAGGACTATTTTTGCTACTATGAAAAATGGTTGTTAGCAAACTTAAACATTATTCCAAAAATTCAATAATTTACGAGGACTATTTTTGCTACTATGAAAAATGGTTGTTAGCAAACTTAAACATTATTCCAAAAATTAAGTAATTAACAAGGACTATTTTTGCTACTATGAAAAATGGTTGTTAGCAAACTTAAACATTATTCCAAAAATTAAATAATTTACGAGGTCTATTTCTGCTAATAGGAAAAATAATTGTTAGCAAACTTAAACATTATTCCAAAAATTAAGTAATTTACAAGGACTATTTTTGCTACTATGAAAAATGGTTGTTAGCAAACTTAAACATTATTCCAAAAATTCAATAATTTACGAGGTCTATTTCTGCTAATAGGAAAAATAATTGTTAGCAAACTTAAACATTATTCCAAAAATTAAGTAATTTACAAGGACTATTTTTGCTACTATGAAAAATGGTTGTTAGCAAACTTAAACATTATTCCAAAAATTAAATAATTTACGAGGTCTATTTCTGCTAATAGGAAAAATAATTGTTAGCAAACTTAAACATTATTCCAAAAATTAAGTAATTTACAAGGACTATTTTTGCTACTATGAACAATAATTGTTAGCAAACTTAAAAATTATACCAAAAATAAAATAATTTACGAAATTTCTACTTCTAAGAAAAATGGTTGTTAGCAAACTTAAACATTGTTCCAAAAATTAAGTAATTTACAAGGACTATTTTTGCTACTATGAAAAATGGTTGTTAGCAAACTTAAACATTATTCCAAAAATTAAATAATTTACGAGGTCTATTTCTGCTAATAGGAAAAATAATTGTTAGCAAACTTAAACATTATTCCAAAAATTGAGTAATTTACAAGGACTATTTTTGCTACTATGAAAAATGGTTGTTAGCAAACTTAAACATTATTTCAAAAATTCAATAATTGACGAGGTCTATTTCTGCTAATAGGAAAAATAATTGTTAGCAAACTTAAACATTATTCCAAAAATTAAGTAATTTACAAGGACTATTTTTGCTACTATGAAAAATGGTTGTTAGCAAACTTAAACATTATTCCAAAAATTAAATAATTTACGAGGTCTATTTCTGCTAATAGGAAAAATAATTGTTAGCAAACTTAAACATTATTCCAAAAATTAAGTAATTTACAAGGACTATTTTTGCTACTATGAAAAATGGTTGTTAGCAAACTTAAACATTATTCCAAAAATTCAATAATTTACGAGGTCTATTTCTGCTAATACGAAAAATAATTGTTAGCAAACTTAAACATTATTCCAAAAATTAAGTAATTTACAAGGACTATTTTTGCTACTATGAAAAATGGTTGTTAGCAAACTTAAACATTATTCCAAAAATTCAATAATTTACGAGGTCTATTTCTGCTAATAGGAAAAATAATTGTTAGCAAACTTAAACATTATTCCAAAAATTAAGTAATTTACAAGGACTATTTTTGCTACTATGAAAAATAATTGTTAGCAAACTTAAAAATTATACCAAAAATAAAATAATTTACGAAATTTCTGCTTCTAAGAAAAATGGTTGTTAGCAAACTTAAACATTGTTCCAAAAATTAAGTAATTTACAAGGACTATTTTTGCTACTATGAAAAATGGTTGTTAGCAAACTTAAACATTATTCCAAAAATTCAATAATTTACGAGGTCTATTTCTGCTAATACGAAAAATAATTGTTAGCAAACTTAAACATTATTCCAAAAATTAAGTAATTTACAAGGACTATTTTTGCTACTATGAAAAATGGTTGTTAGCAAACTTAAACATTATTCCAAAAATTCAATAATTTACGAGGTCTATTTCTGCTAATAGGAAAAATAATTGTTAGCAAACTTAAACATTATTCCAAAAATTAAGTAATTTACAAGGACTATTTTTGCTACTATGAAAAATGGTTGTTAGCAAACTTAAACATTATTCCAAAAATTAAATAATTTACGAGGTCTATTTCTGCTTCTACGAAAAATGGTTGTTAGCAAACTTAAATATTATTTCAAAAATTAAGTAATTTACAAGGACTTTTTTTGTTACTACGAAAAATAGTTAACAAACTTAAACATTATTCCAAAAATTCAATAACTTACGAAATTTCTGCTATTACGAAAAATAGTTGTTGGCAAACTAGAACATGATTCCAAAAATAAATAATTTACAATTTAAATACTGCAGGGCAGGGCTGTCGATATACGCCCCCAGATATATTTCTTTTACTATCAGAATTTCTGGATTATTCAATAAATAGGTTAGTAATTTATTTTTGACGCCTGTAAATTTTCTGACTACTTAAAAATGCAACAAAAATCCCCCCGTTGAGGTCAACGGGCTTACAGCTAGTCAATATAATTCACCAAACAAGGATATTCAGAACAATTTATAAAATTTATATCGAAGCGAAGATCTCAAACCTATTTCAAATGTTATCGATTTCAACTGGTATTTAAAAAAAATCATCGAATCTGTTGAATTTTACCTTTTTGGCCAAGGATAAATAATGTCTAGTTTTTCACCTAAGCAAATAAGTAATATTTTATTTCCTCTGGTTTTTTTTATTTCAATATTGTAATCATAATCGATACACAAAAATGATAGACTTTCAACAAATTTAGTAAAATCAAAGAAAAAGAACGACAAAAACATTATCATCTAAATATAATAAACATTTTAATTTAATAAGATTCTGGGTACTCGATCTTCTTGAAGCATCTCTAATGGCAAATGGGAATGTAGATAGATAGATGCTTGTAGAACGAGCAAGAAGATGATAAATGTTCCATTTCGACGCTGAACACCGAACACAAGTTTGGTGCATTCAACTTCCGCAAAACAATTATCGAAACTAACTCCTGGCATCTCCACTTTATTGTTTCAGCTCCAACTTTTGTGGATATAACTAACACCGGGGAGTCAATATTATAAGCGAACTTGCATTTCAGTTAAGGTCAGCGTTGGATTAGGTTTTCACAAGAGTTTTTATTATTTGACTTCATGAGATCATTTTCATTTATTCAATTGAATCTATAATAAGGTACTACCTGCCAAACTTCCAACCAAATAGTCGAATCGCTAAGCCTATCCGCCGTATTCATTTATTTCTAACGTTTGACAGATTATATTTCATTTATCCGCTATGCTTAGTGGGTGTTAGACTGAATTGAAGGAATCAAAAGACTATCTACCCAACAAACATTTTTTTATTTTTTCGAATTCTTCGATCATAAGTAGACAAATAACCTAAGTCAACTTTCCACTTACATCACGTGGTATATAAGTCAATCGTTGGGCCGTTTTTATGTTATTTAATAAATGACCTTCGTGGATTTTGTATCTAATTAACAAGCTTGACAGATCTCTCAAAATCTTCCAATTTGAAAGAGTGAAAACTAAAAATCTTCAACATATACAGCATTTTGTGTGATGAGAGATTGTTTTGTTTGATTGGAATAAGTAAAAGAGGCTTACTTAAAACTCTGATGTTGGGTGGGTCATTTGTATTTTGAGTCCCTCAATTGTCAAAACTGCATACGATTATTTTGTGCCAAAGCACATATGGCGATGATTACTATTTGTAGTCACCAAGAAGACTGTCGTGACATATATGTGTATTAAATTATACTAGCTGTATTCCCGTTGCCCTCAACGAATTTCTAAATGATGAAAAAAATTACTGGCGTGATAAATCAAATGCAAACTTATTTAATGAATAAACCAGAAGATCTAATCGTAATAAATTCTCTAAATTGATTATTAAAGAATACACCTAGTTCTCTTAAAGAACTAAAATAGACCGGGATTGCAAAACAAAATATGCAAATAGCGGAAAATTCCGGGCACGTGAAAACAGGATTTCACTGAACTGTATATAATCAAAATTTACGTCTAAAGCAAATTTTGCTCAAAAGGTTGAAAAAAATTTGATCAATAGTAAAAAAACAACATTGCATTTAAACATAGATATGAATAGTGAAATAACTAGTGAGGCAACTTTCACGATTTATTATTCCAGTACCTTATGTAATTACATTGCGATGCAACATTCTGGTACTCTCCCGTCAACTACTAATAGCATCCAGTCGCTGCAAAAGTGGTATATTTGAATATAGTCTGGTTACAATAGTGACAACAATTAGTATTAGTATTGTATTAATAAACCCGGAATCCCGCTATTCTTGCATCTGATTTTATTAAATCCCGAGTTCTAGTTTTATACTTTTCAAAATATATTATACTGTTAGGTATATCGACACTATGTCGTAGTTCAAATATTTAATGACTGTTTTTGCGATCGGACTTTTTTGAATAAAGATTCTACCAAGTTGACAGATTCCAGCGGTGATGTCTTTTCAAGGTCATATAACTATAATTTGACAAAAGTAAGACTATTTATGAATACCAGTCGTAAATGTTTATATTACATATAATCAGGGGTGGGCTGGAAGGGGGATCGGGGGGCTCGCCCGAGCCCCTTGTTAAAATTCGGCGTGGCCGTCGAGCCCCTTGTAAAGTTAAAAAAATCATTCCTTCAAGATCAAATCAGCACCTAACTGCAATTTCTTATAAATTGTAATACGAAACAGAAGACTTTCAACCAAAGACAACCAACGGGCCGCAAAAAAACCAGCGAGCCACATCATATCGACTGTGGAAAGAAAAAAGGACGTAACCCTCAGTTTTTCTAAAACACCTTTTTTTCGATAATCACAATGTATATAACTTGACACACATTCTATCAAAAGAATGGAAGCTGAAAATGCCTAATTGGTATCTAAATTTAGCTTTTAAGTTTAAAAAAGATGACCTTGTAAAAAGTTAAAACCAAGAAAAAAGACTGAAATAAAGGTTTCACCTTGACAATTTTTAAAATTAATATTAGGTTACGTCAATTAAACTCCAGTTTAATAGTCTCCATGCACTTCAAGGTTGTGTATAATTCATAATTTACATATAGCCCAAAATCATCAAAACATGTTTTTTGCGCCTCCTGTAAAATTTGGTATGTGTGGGTTACGTCCTTTTTCCTTTCCACTGTCGATATGCATCATCTATGGTATGAAGACATTATGACTGAGATATACCGAGCCCCTTGTTAACATATTACCAGCTCACCGCTGCTTATAATAATATAAATATTGAAATAACGATATAATTTAATGTAATTTTAATTTTATTTATACATATATAATAAACAACCTCGATATATAAACTTTGCTTGTAAGATAAATAGAATATATTATTATTATATATACGGACGAGTCTTCATGTTATTAATGTTAGTCACTATGTGGAAGGCCATTAGCGCCCTTTATTATTCGACGCCTTGTATTTCCGCATCAGGCAATCGTGCCTACAGCCATACCTGCAATATCAACGTTTTGGGATTGTATTACGTAATTTAAAAAAACCTTAACAAGTTGAAATATGATATATGTAAATATAAAGAAATATACATTTGGATTTATCGGTGATTTCAAATCAATTTTTAATTTCATATGCCCGGAAAATTTCGTAGAAGCTATATTAACATGAAATGTTTTAAATTTATTTCTGAATTTTTAAGACTTGGCTGTAAATTATCACCAATAAAATAAAACACACACATTATTAATTGAATAGAAGATAAAAATGGTTTCAGTTTGTCGCAAATTTTTCTATACGAAGCAATAAATAATATAAATGTTTTTCCGGCTCCTCGTTTGCAAACTGCTGTTCAACATGATTGTATTGAATTAGTTGATCCATTAATATTTCTCTGGTCATTAAGTAAATTATTTCCGAGAATGTATGTATTCATTATCGATGTTATTTGTTGTAAAGACCTAAGGCACTCTGGCGATACATTTTGGATTAATGTTGTGACTTGTGACAACCAAATATTTGAACGCTCAACAAAATTTTAAAACATTAGATAATACACCCATACCATACCTCGATTTGCGCGGTACATAGATTCCGGGAAATTACGCGCAAAGTGAATTCGCGTTCACTTTTAAATTCACGTATATCAATCAATACATAATAAAAACAGATAGCGTGGGCTAAAAATATTATTTATTATTACTCTAAAGAAACGTTTTTTTATAATAATAAGTATACATATAATTGAAAAGAATACTCATTTGTACTTATTTCACTTTTATTTAATAAAATTAGAACCGGTTTCGCTCACGACGAGCATTATCAACTGATAAGATATACAATGAATTCTACAGTGCTATTTACACACAACAAAATATATTAATAGAATGTAACAAACAATTGACATTGTAAGAAATTTACAAATTTAGTTACAAAATATGAATGAGTGACACTAAATAGACTATATTTTAAAGGTGACAAACATTTAAATTTTAGTCAATTAAGTGTCACACTTATTCATATTTTGTACGGTTATTTGTAAATTCCTTTCAATACCAATTTTATGTTACACTCTATTATTTTTATATAAATAATTCTAAAATTGTAGTATCTTATTAGTTGATAATGCTCGTCATGAACGTAACCGGTCCTGATCTTATTAAATAAAAGTGGAATTGAAACAAATGAATATTTTTTTTAATATAATGCATTTCCACCAAGTATTGACAGTGAACACCTTAAAAGGGACAAAATAAAACGGGAAAACAATTTTAATATTCCTCTTCGGTGCTATTGTATTCTAATCTAACCAGTTGTTTTCTTAGAATTGGTACAAAGTCTTTATAATCAAAATTATATCTAACAGCAGATTCTTTTGAATTTACCCATGTCCTTTTTTACTTCATATTATTCTAAATTTCTTGATACTGCCCACAAATGAATTTTAACCTTTCTGAAATTTAACAGCACATTCGATATTCGAATAGTTTTTCAAACCATTTTTATATAATTTACTTGCTAATTTGTAGAAATTTGGTAATATTTTTCGAAGTGAGTTCATTTGGTTTGTCAGAATCATCAATATAACTAATATCAAGATTGATTGAGTGCTTATTCCGCGGTTATACGTCATACGATTTTAATTAATATTGACAAAATATTTATTTTTCTTGTCCGCGTTAAAGTGAAACAGTGTTTGCGCGTAATTCGAGGTATGTATTGCGAGAATTGGCAATAGAGATGGAAGAATCATTAACGAAATAGTGTGATTGCAATTCGTAACGCATGGATAAATAAAATGACTTTATCGTATTTTATACAAATATATTCGAATTTTTTTAAAAGTTATTTTCTTCGAAAAAACATTGTCGATGATTTCTTGGTAAGCTGTGTCAAAGGCTCGTGTTCAGTACGATTCACTAAGCCACTAAAGCTGGCGCAATGAAAAGTTTTGAGCCGGAAATTTGCGTAGAATGAAAAATAAAATATCATTATATTTCAACAAGTTTGAGTTGAGTTGCAGGAAAACTGTTACAATATTCCTCACAGAGAGACTTACCTTACATCCATGGTTATATTGTCAGTTTTTTTTTTAAATGTCATGCTATTATATACTAATTACACACTTCATAGGTAAAAAGACATGCAAGGTTATTTTGAGTTTTTTAGAGAGGAAGAATCACTGTTTATTTTATACGTAACATAATTATTGTTGTTAAAAAAAAAGATTTTGACATATGACATAGAATCAGACACGAATACCTTTAACGCATAGTAAATTCAAGTGTAAAAAAATAAAAGAAAAAAATCGTTCGTGTTTTTCATACATACTATAATACGGCGTTTCCCAAATGATGGGTCGCGACCCGGTACCGAGTCGCAGAAAACAAAACGCCGGGTCGCCAATTTCCTAAAATAAATCTGTATAATTTCGTAAAACCTCTCATTAATAAATTATTGGTACATTTTATTTTTTATAGGTTTATCAGAGTAAATTATTTTGTGGAGTAACATATAACGACTGTATGGACATAAATATCCTGTTTTATTTTATCTATAGGCCGGTAGTATAGACCAGGGTTTCTCAACGGTGGGCCACAGCGTGTTCTAAGGGGCCACAAAGATTTATTTTTGTTTTGGGGAGTCACAACACAGTTTAGGGGGGCCACGGGTATTGATAAAACAATACAGGGAAGAGCATAATGGCGGACGTCGCGCAGCTATTTGTTGTAAATCCGTAAATAAAATAAATTAATAAATAGTGGGTTTTTGAAATTATAATTTTCATGGGAAGACAGAACAATGGTATGGGGGGCACAGAAAAATAAAGACACTCAAAAGGGGCCACGCTCCCAAAAAGGTTGAGAAACACTGGTATAGGCCATAACAAATTTAGTGGGTCACGAAGGAGAAATGTTAAAATAACCGGGTCGCGGGAAAAAAAGTTTGGGAAACGATGCAATAATAGATTACTATGACCACTGCTGTTACAATTATATAATGTCTTGTTTCCTGTTTTTTTACTTATGACGTTAGTAAACAAATCATTTGTAATTTTTAAGATGCATAGTAATAGTCACGCAAAAAAGAGTGGCGTGAATAGGAAGTGTTGGAACATATCACGGTCAACAGTGTCAATGAATGTAAATTCTCGGATAAATAAACAGGTTAAAACAGAAACATTTGTAAATTCGAATGGGTTGAGAAGTAGCTTAGGGAAAAGACGAGGAACCATTTTCTGTCATAATTAGGACTGTGGAGTCAGATAAAAAAGACAACTCTGACTCCGAATTGATTTTTCAAACATTTCCATTTTACTAACATATCTGTAAACCATCTACCAGAATAATTCTAGTATACTTCACCAATCAATATGAAGAATAGACTATAATTTTGGGCCGTGTGCCCATTTTCGCTGAGTTACGTGGACCGCAGCATATTAATATTTAATAATACGTAGATATAACAAATACAGTACATAATATAGTGACATAACATAAATTTTAGTACGCAAAAATAGAAATGTATTCAAAATACTCATTCGTTTACGTAATTTTTTGCAAACTATAACAGATGTTTGAAAACGTATGTGATGACTAACGTTCCCTCTAAGCTAAGCGCGTGCGTGGCCACGCAACAGTTGGGAAGCCTTCGCGCACTCATTTCGGGCTGGCGCGCACGACAAGACAGTTATTCAATTAATATTTCATCGGTCCGCGCAGCCTTTGAAATTTCCGCGCTAACCTCTCGTCTAACGCCTCGCATTGGTGATGACTATCATTGTTTTGAGCCTCACATAAAACCTTAATGGGCCGCATTTGAGTATCACGATCGGTATTAAAAAGTATTTTCTATAAGTATGTATGCCGCCTGTGTGGTCGAGTGGTCAACGTTGTTGGCTACCGCTACGGAGGTCACGGGTTCAAATCCCAGTACGGACAGTTTTATAAATTTATTTTAAAATCAATTTATGAATTTCTGTTCGAAGGCATGGATGTATGTGATGTCTTGGATTCCCCCCTCCCATCCTATCCTATGAACGGGGCGTATGGATAGCGACTAGCTAAACACTAGTTCTGTCCTAGCTCTACCCTTCTATTCCTATTCTCTTTGGAAAAAGAGAGGTTGAGCAACTAAATAACAAGCAGTTCTCGTAGAAACACTTCTGTTGAGATAAACTCCATTAGGAGTCCATATGATCCACATTGGGAGCGGACATGGTAAAAAAATGTATGAGGTATATCAACAGAAGATTTTTCTACGAGAACTGTTTGTTACTTTGTCGCTGAACCTCTCTTTTTAAAGTGAGTAGTAGAGATGGAAGGATAAGACTAGTGGTTAACTAATCGCTATTGTTACGCCCAGTTATTAAAGGATCGGAAAAGGACAGAAATCGATCGAAAAAATGCTGTTCGTACTGGATCTCGAGCCCGTGGGATTCGACACGAAAGACTAACCGCTGCGCCAAAGGACCCGACAATGAATATTACGAGTGCAAACAAATAAATACGGCCAGAAGTATCGACAAGTTATTATTTTAAATTGTATAAAGACCTACTCATATAATAAGAACGATCAAAAAAAAAATTACATACAATTAGGCTGCTTATTTTGTTTTGTTTTGTTACAGCGATGATTCACGCTTATTATTAATAATTGTTAGTACATGAACAATAAATACTAACTAATAATATAAACGAGTATGTTTTATAATAAGGGACAAAATTAAGTATTTCCGTCCTGTTAGCAATGGACGTAATTGCAGCTTGGAATTTTAACATGCAATGAGTAATAATAATACCGCTTCCATTAGACTTTAAGCCTTATCAAATGGCCACACAAAAGGCAGCTGGGACAAAATGGTTCGGACAAAAAAGCATTTATACAAAATGATAAACAGTGGAATCACGATGTATTGTTCTTACATTTGTCGTTTTATGGTAAGTACATATCGACTGTGGAAATGAAAAACAACGTAACCCGCAGTTTTTTCAAACCAGCTTTTTTTCGATAATCACAATGTATACAATTTGATACACGTTCTATCAAAAGGATGTAATCTGCAAATGCCGAATCAGTATCTAAATTTAGCTTTTAAGTTTGAAAAAAGATGAGCTTGTGAAAATTGAAACCAAGAAAAAAAAATATTTTTCTAGACAATTTCTTTAATTAATATTGGATTATTTTAATTAAACACCAGTTTAGAAGTCTCCGTGCACTCACAGGTTGTTGATATTTCATAATTTGCATATGGCCCAAAATCACCAAAAAACCTTTTTTGTGCCTCTTGTAAAATTTGCTGTGTGGGTAACGTCCGTTTTCCTTTCCACAGTCGATATGTATCGTTTATTCATTTGGTCCCGAAAAATAAAGCTAAGTCGATTTTTTATTCATCGCTTTCTTGCACTAAACATTTCGTGTACTTACATGGTTATTACGAGGAAGATGGGACCGACTAAATTTTCTCGTTATAAGCATTACTCGTTATATCAATGAGTATTTTTATATGAAGTGGCGGATTAAGCACACGAGAGGCCCGAGGCGCAATAAAATTTGGAGGACCTGTTTTTCTGATAACATAAAAAAGTTTAAAAAAAATCATGTAATGTAATAAAAAGTATAGTTGCTATGTAATATAAGCCATTTTTGAGGCCCCTAAGATCGGAGGCCCCAAGCGCGCGCCTCATTCGCTTATAGGATAATCCACCACTGCCTATAGTACCTATTTGTGTGCTGTCGAGAATTTGAAGATTAGATAGTTTACGTGTGATATTATGTAATTATTAACAAATGGAGTTTTTATTAGTTATTAGTTATGAGTTAAAATTTAAATACACTGTCTGTGATGTTTGTTAGTATGGTAAAATTGTTCACTTGGACAATATTTACAGACGGACCTGTCGGATCTAAACCACCAGTAAATCTGGTAATATACAGTTCAATGTAGTAACTAGATGAAATACGTATTTCCTACGATAACAGAATTATTACGAACCGTTGAATTCTTGTTAATATATGTGAAATTAAACAAATCACTTAATTATTCAAAGGCAGTTGTGCTTTTTATGCACGGTTAATATGTATCCGAAGAAATATCGGCCGACTATCGGTCTGAGACGTATAATTTATTTAAACTTCTGAAGGCGTAATAATACTTTATAACTAGAGTAGTTAAGTTATTAAATTGTTTTGAAAACACATATTTGTGTGTTTTCTTTTTCTTCACGTTGGTACTACGGTTTGACCTTCTTTCATAGGTATTTATTCAAATGGTGCTACAAGTATACTCAAATGTTACTTGAACATCATTAAGTACTTTACTAAGAAGTCGGTGACGTCACATTTCGAGAGCCATAGTGATCCAGTTGGTTAGAGCTAACTCTACCGATTAGGTGGGTCTGGGTTCGATTTCCGGTAAGGTCAATGTCAAATTGGATTTTTTCAATTTTTAATTTGAGATCTACGACATGAGTGTTTGTGAAGTTAATTCTCCTTAATAAAAACACAATATTCCTTTGTACTTCATTCCACTATATTAATTAGGTTAGGACCGGTTTTGCGAGTGGTGAGCGAAACCGATCCTGACCTAATTAATGAAGTGGAATGAAGTACAAAGGAATATTGTGTTTTTATTAATATAATGCTTTTCCACCAAGTATTGAGAGTGAACACCCTAAAAGTGATTAATTCTCCTTAAATTAATCTCATGTGACTTACAAAAATTCTCATCGAGTATATTTCGTATGATCTTTTAGCTCCAAAATATTTGACGCATTGGCGTAAGCTGTAATGTCAAATATGTTTTTTTTTTCAATTAAAAATACAAATAAATAAATAAATAAATAACAATAAATAGTAACTCACTTTTTATCAGTTTACTTAACAGAAAAATAAAACAATATTTACTAGTAATCGAAAAATTTACACTGTAATAAGGTTTGTAACTAGGGCATCCAATCCCGGGATCCGGGATCCCGTAATCCCGGGATCCCGTTCAATTTTCTGATCCCGAAATCCCGGGATTGACATGGTCGCGATCCCGGGATTTCGGGATTGAGAAATCTGGAGTAAATCTCGAAAAGTGAGATGAAATTGGCAAATTGTCAAATTGAGGATTTGAAATTCCTCGGTGAGCTAAAAAAAAAAAAAAACGAGGTTTTGTGAGAATTCGGGGAAAAAGTATACCAAATTGAGGATTTCAAATTCCTCGGTGAGCTAAAAAAAAAAAAACGAGGTTTCGTGAGAATACGGGGAAAAAGTATACCAAATCGGAGATTTCAAATTCCTCGGTAAATTTATCTCAATCCCGAAATCCCGGGATTGGAAAAAGGCTCCGGGATTGGTTACCCTATTTGTAACTAACAACCCGAGTTTTAAATTTCGGCATCTTCGCCGTTTTCCACATTTTTTATTGATATTACAAATGAACAATGGCGGATTACCCTATAAGCGAATTTGGCGCGCGCTTGGAGCCTACGAATTTTAGGGGCCTCAAAAATAGCTTATATTATATAACCCATATATTTTTTGTTCAGATTTTGATATATTTGCACTATTTTACATTTTTTATGGTATTCAAAAAACAAAGCCTCCAAATTTTATTGCGCCTGGGACCTCTCGTGTGTTTAATCCATCACTGCTTAAATGAGTCGTCTTTCCATAATTCATCTGTCAATTATCGATTTCTTTTGTTTGGAGATACTCACAAAAAACATGTATGGAATCTTTACATTGAAAGAGATGTGTTTCGGTTCAAAAGAGTATCGTTATTTTTTAAATCTGAGAGTATTATAGGAATAATGAAAATTGACTAGATGCATTTTGAAAATTGGCGACTGAAATATGTATATTATTCATATTAGTTACTCGCCTGTTATTGTGATCCCAATTGGTTGTATTTTATTGCTTTATTAAAACATTTTTTGTAATACAGGTATTCAATATATAATATCGGTATTGTTATATTCGTTCGGTATTGCATGTATGAGGGCTACCTGTACACGACTTAGATAAAACGGGCTCATTTTCCACCGTAGAAAAAACAATATCCTCGCGGTGTCATCATTGAGGGATTCTTGGATTAATAATTATAAATAATTTATTTTACCTCTGATTGTAATAATTGTTTCAGAATTAAATTAGTGATCGCGTATGACAAGCATACTCTGAGTGTTAAGTCATTGAGAACTAATTTTGGTGTTATTTGAACATATCCACAATAATTTCGACCCGATTATTTAATGTGATGACATACAAAGATAATGTCCTTTAAGTTTAATAACATTTGGCCACCGCTATTCGTAGGGGTTGCGTTCCAGCGAGATACTTCAAATACCTGAAAACGACTAAACCAGTGCTTCTAAACATTTTTGCGATCTAGTTTCCTTAATTTTGTAGAATAATTTCCAGCATGTTTGCAGTAACATCATAATGGTACTTCTTATATCAACATTGAAACAATATAATAAATTGTTTTAGTTTAAATAAAATTTGCAATAATTTGTAGTTTTTTTTTGTTCTACAAATATTATTTTATGAATGATTGATAAAATTTTTCGTTTATGTCTTCATCAGATGTTATAGTTCTGATGAAAGCTTAAGCCGAAATAGCTATCAAATGATATTTGTAGAACTAAAATACTAAAAACTGATATTTTTTCCCCTTATTACAGTGAATTTCTACCAAGTTAATGCTGATTCAATCTTTCAAATTTCTAACGCTGAAACGCAATTTATTCTAACTAATAAAATTTCGGGTACGTGGTCGAGTAATCAAAGTTGTTTTCTTCGATTACGGTGATCGCTGGTTCGAATCCCAGTATGGACATTATCGTAAATTAGTTTTTCAATCAAATCCACACATATAATATATATTCGATTCTTCTATTTTTTCACTGACTGTCTCTTTTTACAACCAGATGGATTGCGTTGCATCGGAAGACTTTCGAGAAAGCAAACTGGCTGACAAGGGGCAGAGAGACATGGAGGCAATGAATAGGGAGCAGAAATGGCCCATTCAATCGTTAATGTATGTTTTAATTCCATATCTTCGAAACATATAAGCTAATAGAAATATATTTCCCATTCGGAACATAAAATAGTCATTATTTCAATGTTGCCGCACACAACCATTTTTGTGGTGAAAGTATTTTTGAAATTCAATGCTATCACAATAATTACAAGTAAAAAGTTTCAGTATTTCTACATCAAATATCAATTAATGAATATTGTTTGAAATAATTAAATTTTTAAATATAAATATGCCTAGGAGAGATTGAACGATTGGTCTAAAACGCAATTTATCTAATTAGGTCGCTTAAGATCTTTTGCAGATTATAGGTCGATATGCTTTTCAGTTTTTTATCACTGACATACGCTAAACAAAGACATTCCGATGTTAAACATAGTAAATAATTATGGTAATAAATTTCTAATATATGTTAATATATTATAATATTACGAGTCTAGATATTTATATGTTAATAAGTGTGTCTCAAGAGCAATAATTCCGCATTTGTGATCTATGTAGTAGTAAAACTGTAAGTCCTAGCAAGTTAAATATTAAATTAAGATTTTTTCAAGAGATTACTTGAGATGCACTTTTTTAAAATTACAAAATCTTTGTTAAATAAGATTCAACCGTAAATTTGTCTTTTAGCATACACACAACTCTTTTTTGTACGGTTTTAAATAACACGGTCTACTAAAAAGATCCAACATATTTTTTACACGAATTATTTGTTCTAATAAGATTTCCAGAAACAAAAAAAGTAAACGGATCACAGATTTTTTAATAACAAGAAATTCAACAACGCGAGACGATAAATAACTTAAGTCTTCGTAAGATTGTAACACATTAGACGTTAAAGACATTTTTTAAGATGAAAGCGATTTACGTTCAAGCCCTATTAAAGATGCGCGAATGTTTGCAAATAGCCATCGATGGTATTGTTTGTTTTTTTAAATAAAACATATACAAAAGGACCTCCACTTTCGCACACAATTTGTTCCTGAAAATGTGTGCGAATGTTGAATGTTCGAAAGTAGAGGGATGTAGAAAAAAACACAAAAAATTGTCCTTTTAAATTTTTATTTATCAAAATATGTTTGATATATTTTTTTTTTATAAACTTGTCAAGAGTTGTATTTTACTCTTTTTTTTCTTTTCTTCGTATAGAGATTTCTGTAACATGCAGTGCTTTAATGGATCGCCCTACGTACTTGAGATATGCGTTCTCCATTGGGATCACATTCTTCCATAATATTCAAAAATGTATCGAGATGAATAAAAACTTCGTTCATATTTTTTATTATTTAAGTCTTGATAATTTTTTCTGGTTCTTCTTCCTTACTTTCATTTGTGCGAAATAGCGAATTGCAATTTATTTTAAATTGTAATTCGAAACAGAAGACTTTGTTGCTAAGACAACCAACTAGTCGCAAAAAGCCATGGTCCATGGAATGAAGACATTATGGCTGAGATATTACCAGCCCACCGCTGTACATATAATATATGTATCATAACTTGAAGATTTTTTTATAATTAAAATTTTTATATGATTTTCTATACCACAATGTTGTTGTTTCTTTTCAAATAACACTTTTTAATTTAGTGAACCACTATTCATTTTTTCTATACTTTTTTTACGCTTCTGTATACAAGTAGTGGTATAGCTTGAAAATCGTTTATAATCAAGAATAATATGTATTATTTTTATATTGATTCCCAATTTTATTTCATAATACCAGGAGCGGTTTCACTCATGACGTGCATTATCAACTGATGATAATGCTCTTCACGAGCGAAACCGGTACAGATCTTCTTAAATAAAAGTAGGAATTAGTACAATAATATGTATATATATATTTTTGAAAATTACTGAGTACTTCTATAATAGAGTGTTTTATGTTTTTAATATAATGGATTTCCACCAAGTAATGACAGTGAACACACTAAAATTGAAAAAAAAACAGCAAATTTTAAATAAAACATTATTAAAAAAAATTGGCAAACTAAGCCATTGTTGTATTCTCTAAAAATGATACACACAGAAAATAGGGCTGGCAAAAGCACCATGGCAAAGTACGTAAATAAAATACTAATACTAGAAAGAAAACTTATCATACAATAGCACGAGATATAATAAAATTGTCTTGTCGTATTTTGTGTTGCCCAGTATGTGCAACTTGCACTCTGCTTGCACAATATTTTATTTCCCCCAAGTCCTTTTTAAAATAAAGAAAAGTATTTGATTCATATGTCGTTCGCACACTCTTGTTGGCAAATACTGTGGTTACTTATGATGCCTTGATTCGTGCGGCATAGCGTAAACATAATTCTGTGTTATGGATACGTATGCCGAATTTATCTGGAAAAAATTACGGTAAAATATTTGGAACATGTCCGCTCCTTACATGGAACATACTACATAATAGAGATAATTTTTCATAGAGAGTAGATATAGACAGTTAGAGCTAAAGAATGATGAGAGGTTAACTTATCGCTCTTGCTTCGACCCATTACATTAGGACATGGGTGGGCTGGAGGCGGCTCGATGGGACTCGCGCGAGCCCCTTGTTAAATTCTACTAAGGCCGACGAGCCCCTTGTTAATTTAAGAGAAAAGAATATTCTCAGATCAAATTAGTATATAACTGCAATTTCTGACTTACATATTATCTACGACAGCTTCAGTATACACAGTAGTACATTTTTGGCCATTTAGATTGATACATTTACGGTAAATTGCATATTGTTACATATTATAAGTTTAGTAAGTAACAATCGATTGCTTATTTAAGTATTTCATATAAATGCATATGAGTGATAAAAATCATATAAATTTTCGGGATTTACTAAAAATTTCTCAATCCCGGAATCCCGGGATCGCGACCATACCAATCCCGGAATTTCGGGATCACAAAATTAGACGGGATCCCGGGATTGCAAAGCCTAATCACATGCCATTGAATGAAACAAACTACTCCACGGGCACAACATATGAATAATTGTATAGAAACTTACCGAGTAAAATAAACCGGTTTTCGTTTTTTTAAGCAGATAATAAACCGGCTTGGAACCCCTACTTGCAATCTTCTGGTGTGCATGAGTTTTGAGCGAGCGACAGTGCATAGAAATATTTTTTTATAAAAAATACAACAGTCCTACGGTCTCGGGACCCCGGGAGAAATTACCAGGATATGCCAATTTTATGCCTCATGACCCGGGACATAAAAAAAGCCGAGAATCAGCATCCCTACTTGTGACGGTCGCTGGGTATGTGATGATGCTTGGGTAAGTTACGAAAAGTAAACGCGGGCCGGATGTTCATTGAAAATTGCAACATTGAAATTTTTGCTAGCACGTTTTTTCTCACATCCGATGTTTCAATCGTATGCAACTGCTTAATGCAAAGCTAACGAGTTCTTTGCGAATGCAAGACTGCACTCAGGGGTGGGCTGGAGGGGGCTCGCAGGAGCTCGCGCGAGCCCCTTGTTAAATATTACTCAGGCCGGCGAGCCCCTTGTTGAATTTAGAAAAACATTATTCTCAGATATTTGCGTTATATTATCTATAAATATGCAATATTAAAACAGCTGTGATGTACATTTGGGATTTCTGACGTACATTTTTCAGCTATTGATATTGATTAAATTACAACATACCGCGTACTGCTACAAAATATAAGTGTGTAAAGTAACATTCGATAGCTTTCATAATTATTGGGTATAGTTTACATATGAGTGATCAATAAATGCACACCTTTCCCAGAATATCACGAATAGCTATAATATTTAGCGAGCCCCTTGTTACCGTATTGGCAGCCCACCGCTGACTGCACTATATCAAATATGCATTGTTGATGCATATCAGTGAGGACACGTATACTGTGTGAAATGTAATAAATACTTGGTTCAATAGAGAAATGGTTAATGCTACTAGATTTTTTATTACATGACTGCGAGACCATGACGGTGGTTGTAGAGCCAGGGTCGTGGAACCGGATGTTTTCTCCGGAGTGGGAGTCGGGGGTTTTTTTAAACAAGCTTTTGAAAAATCCGGTTTTAGAATAACAATATTTCCTAAAACCGGTTTTCGAAGTTAAGCAAACAGATGATGGTTAAAAATAACAAAAAAAACATTTTACCATGTTTATTTAATATTACGCAGGAAATATCTTTTTAGAAAAAACAAATAAAAGACACAGCAAAAATATTTTCAAATAAACCTAAATATAATAATTTTCATACATAAACTAACAAATTAACTATAAATTTCATTTCGTTTTGTTTATAACCATGGCGGGTTCAATTATTTTTTTAAAGATTTTAATTAATCAATTAAATATAAATATACCGCCTGTGTGGTCGAGTGGTCGAAGTCGTTGGCTTCGGTTACGGTGGTCACGGGTTCGAATCCGATTAGCTAATCACTAGTCCTGTCCTAGCCCTATCCTTCTATTCCTACTCTCTTTGGAAAAAAAGAGGTTGAGCAACTGAGTAACAAGCAGTTGTCGCAGAAAAACTTCTGTTTACATAAACTCCATTAGGAGTCCATATGCTCCACATTGGGAGAGGAGATGGTAAAAAAAATATTCTTATACACAAAACCGAGCTACCGAATTGAAAAAATAAGCCGCCTTTCGAATGTCGCAAATTTAACTGAAAAACCGGTTTTTAAAAACAGATAAGTCCTACATATACCGTGCCAAAGAACGACATCCACTGGACCATGCAGGTAGGTGGTGATGTAAGATATTACTAATACCAGTCTATTCAAATGACATGACGAATATGGAAATTTAATAAATTATGGAAAAATTACCGGCATGCGAGATACCTCAGTTAGCTAATTGTCATATTATGCCAAAATAATTATTATACAAGTTTTTTTATTCGCACGTTTATACGCACTGGTCAATGTCTTTACAGCGGCGACCAACGTGTTCTCTGTTGCAATTAAATTATGATTTTAATCGATTGGCGATTTTAACCGCTTGAATACCGCCCCAAATTTTTCCCCGGATTGTCTCCCGTTTTTTTTTAGCTCACCGACGAATTTGAAGTCCTCGATTTGCTATACTTTTCCCCGGAATCCAAATTTCTAAATCCCGCAATATCGGAAGCACTTCAGTACAGTATTGTTATACACCAGAACAGTAGGCCAAGTGTGTCAAAAGTGTATTCGGTTGTTTTCTTGTCCGTTATTGCGCTGTGGAAGGCATATATTTATATGTATAAATGGTGGAAGATTTTACTGATAACTTTTATGTTCTGAATATTTATATCGCTATTTTTTTTTGCTAAAATTTGAATAAAATGACCATGAACTTAACAGTTTAAACAAATTATGGACAAAAATGAATTTTTGCTATGTTATTTAACTTATAAATTATAATTGTGATTTCGTTCGAGATGGAATAACTCCGTGCTTCCTATATTGGGGACCGCGGAATTCCTCCGGAGGCCGCCGCATGTTTTGTATTGAGGAGGGCCACGGATTTTTTTTTTCAGATTTAGAGGGCCGTGTAATGAAAAAGGTTAGGAAGCACTGCACTAACTGACCAGCCCTGATATATATGTCAAATATGTAAATAGTTTTCTAACAAAAAATAATCGCCGAGATTTTATTGAAATGTGTTGTTGCAGAAATAGTATATTTTATAATAATAAAATGGTAAAAAATGTTTTTTTTTTCATTTTTGACAAAATTATATTTATAACGTTTCGTTTTTTTTAAATTTTAAACTGTTCACTGTCAATTATAGTTGGAAAGACATTAGAAAAAAAAACTCTTTTGTACTCATTAGTAAAATATATTATAGAAACGTTTTCGAAATGTTTTCTTTTGAATATTCGTTCTTTGAAAAATGTTGTTTTAAAATAGCCGAAACCTCGCTTATGGGATATATTTAACATTTTACTGTGGCACGCTCAAGAAAAGCAATCCATTTTTTTTTAAAAAATAATTGTATCTTGTATTATAAAAAAAGGAATAAAAATGAAAACTATAATATAGAAATGTAAAATTCTAATCAAAAGTAAGAATAAAAAAAACATAAGAATTTGGATTCAAGCCATTTTTGATAAAACGATTTTAATTTGTTTTAATATTCGCATTATAACATAATACATTCATAAACCAAACAGTAAAATAAACATAAAGTAGGTAGACCTTGAGGTAAGTTACTTGTTAAGTATAATAATTATAAACATTCCTAGGTCATTTTAACGATGAAATATAAATGTAAATGCTTTGCGAATTCAGCTTTAGTATACGGCACATATGATTCGAAACAACAGGCACATCGCAGCAAACAAATTCGCGATCTAAAAAGCTTGAGAGAAAAAGTTAATCCAAATGAAACGTTGGGAAGGAAAAATTGCCGTGGTGACAGGGGCTAGTTCCGGAATTGGGGCTTCCATAGCAGTGGGTCTTGCCAATGCTGGAATGGAGGTGATTGGCTTGGCCAGAAGGATTGAAAAAATACAGGTACAATTATCGTATTTTGTAGCAATATGTATTTAATTGTTATTCTACCACTTCTAATGTGTTCACTGTCAGTAGTCGTGTTGGATAGAAATTATTTTTATAAAAATAAAACAATTTTTTATAAGAATTCTACATTATCAGTTAAAGATTTAATACATATTTAAGAATAAGGACAAAAATGCTTTTATAATTAAAGTTTCATGCCACCCTGACCATCGTATTACATGGTCAAATCGATGGCTTAGTTCCATAGTGCTACAACTAAAAATTGGTAGTTTTTAGATATGGCTGAACGATTTTTTGAGTTGTTTTTTTTTACCATGTCCGCTCCAATGTGGAGCATATGGACTCCTAATGGAGTTTATCTCAACGGAAGTGTTTCTACGAGAACTGAATTACGGAATTGAATTCTACGGAATTCAAGACATCACCTACATCCATGCCTTTGAACAGAAATTCATAAATCGATTGAAAAATCAATTTATAAAACTGTCCGTACTGGGACTCGAGCCCGCGACCTCCGTAACCGAAGCCAACGACGTTGACCACTTGACCACATAGGCGGTATTTTTGAGTATTTGTCTCAACTCTTTAGTGAATCTTTAAGTCATTTATCTTAATTCAATACAAATTTATGGTAACGCTGGCAAAACCATAAAACGATGTTTGGCGAATTAATACTCTAATTGAGGTTAAATTAAAAACAATATCTTCGTTTATCGATTAAAATTTTATCATTATGTAACTAAAAAATAAGCAATATTTTCTGAAAAAACGTTGAATATGTATTATGAATTGATTTTCATAAAAAAAATCTTATTAACATAATCATAAGTTTATGTGGAATGTAAAAGGTTAATAACCTACTCAAAAATACCAGTTTCTGAGAAAAGGTACTGTACACTGGAATCACCACGGCCCTATACGAATTGACAGTTCTTATTGCGCGTATGTTGGTATTAGGGATTCTGAAGTCTCGGGTTTTTCAAAGTCCCGGGACTTGGGACTTTTATTTCCCCTTCAATAAAATTATAAATTTATTAAAATTCAATATTTGTATGTATGTACTAAAAAGGGATGATAACGATACATGTATTGAAAAAATAACAATGAATTGGGTAAAATTATGACCGTTACTTCACAAATCACAATACAGCTGAAAAATAGTGAAAAACATTTGTAAATAAAACAAGGTATGAACATTTAATTATAATATTTTGTAATTTGTTTTTGCTACAGTTATATTTTTTATACGAATTTAAATTGATTTAAACAAATTTCTAATAACATAAAAGGAGATATCTTTCTCCTAAACGTTTTTTAATATTTTGTTTCAATTAAACTAATTTTTTTGAGCGTTTTTTACGCAGTTAAACGTATATTTTTTTTCGTACGTACTTTAAAAGGCCGCCGATAGTATGCGTTATTAAAATAAATACATCTTTTGAACACATTTATTTATTAATAATGAAAATATTAAATTAATTGAATAATAAAATCAGAACCTCAAATCATACACAGTATGTATTATTTACACAAAAGTTAATATTTTATTTTTGCTTATCAAAATATGATTTTAAAAATAATAATGAATTTAATGACGAATCAGACAGCCGATTTCTTATTTTTGTAATAAACGTTGTTGCAACATTGTTTTTCCAAAACATTGATCTTTCTTTTATTCTTTTCGAAAAACAATTAGTCCCAGCTGAACTGTTGATAATAAAACATTTATAATCCGCCTTGATTTATAACATAATTTTCTAGAAATAACTATCGGCTTCATTATTTCTGGGAATTCTGTGAATCTCAGGCTTCAAATTGTTGAACTATTGAGTTAAGCGAACACGTGTCTACGTTTTTTCTCTCTACCCATCGAAAATGGTTGTTTCGTATTACAATATATAAATAGATGTTATTTGAAACTTCTACAATTATAAATCTAAACAGCTGTTTCTTTCATAAGGTTCCTTTTATATATGCATACTTAATTTTGTTAAAACCCCGGTCTTTAATCCTTAGCCTGAATATAATGCATTTTTTTCAAAACTGATCTCGAGGATAGACACCAATGTAAATTTATTTTAAATCAAAATTAACTTTTTAGGTCACATTAGCGATTGCATGCATCCAATTTTATTTTGTTAGAATGAATTTTTCAAAATTACAATGTAAAATTTGGCTGTCTTAAGTCCCGGGACATTTAACAACAAAGTCCCGGGACTTACGACAGCAAAAAAGCTCAAAAGTCCTGGGACGTCTCGACACAGAATCCCTAGTTGGTATAGAATAGAGCAATAATAATTATAAATGATTATCAAGTTTATCTCTGAAATAATTTTATTTGAGCACTCGAGAAGTAAAGTGAGACAGGTAGGAAAATTGCAAATCTTTTTCTATTGGACTTTTAAGTACAATCATGTCTTTATTTGGTGTTTGGTAGATTTTATAAAAATTGCGTTAGGAAATAAATGAAATTTTATTATGACTATATTTTTTATGTGTGCTGTGTATTTTTATGTATGGAAGCAACAGTGAGATAAATTAACGGTTTAGAGAAAACTAAATTTTGAGGTTTGTGTATTACTTTTAAAATAGTTAATTATAGTTTTATTTAGAGTCTTTTGCGGTTTATGATAATGAATAAAGGTATGTTGTTTCGTATAATATTATTTGTATATATATTATACGAATGTATATTATTGCGTAGGTTTACCTTTTAGCAATAAGCATATCGACTGTGGAAAGGAAAAAGGACATAACTCACACATAACAAATTTTACAGGAGACTCAAAAAACGTTTTTTGATGATTTTGGGCCAAAGGCAAATTATGCAATATACACAAACTTTTAGTGTACCAATACTGATAAACTGGTTTTGAATTGACTCTATCTGATATTAATTAAATATTTTTCTTAAAAAAAACCTTTTTTTCAATATTTTTTCTTGATTGCAATATCCACATGCCCTTCTTTTTTAACCTTAAAAGCTAAATTTAGATACTAATTTGGCATTTTCAGCCGAATCTGTATTAAGTTGTATAGATTGTGATTATTGAAAAAAACTGTGGGTTACGTCCTGTTCCCTTTCCACAGTCGATATGTACTTTCTAAAATCGACTTTTTTTTTCATTTTATCACACTGTTGCTTTCTGATAGCGTTATGTAACATTTTTTTTTGACCTTAAAAATGTTATAAAATTTAGATAATATTCTTGTAATTGTATTAACAAATAATTATAAAATATTTTATTTTTTAACATATCTTAGCATGTTTCGTTTTAAGCAATATTTTTTTCTTAAGGTAAGGATGACTGCTAATATCAAAAATCACCCGCTGTCACTTACCGAAGGTCAATAATGTATTTAGATTTGATTTTGTACTCTATGAACAGTACGAACTGATGAAAAGTAATTAAACATGTTTGTTTTTTTGCACAGTTATGTTTGAATATTATTTCAAGTGTCAGTGTTTAAAAAATTGATTATTACTGTGCAATATTCTCGATGGATTCGCCGGTATCTTTGAGGAAATTCACCTCTAATATAAATAAGATTTTATATCATTGTTATACCACAAGCTGTGTAAAAAATGTTATACGTGTTTCGCCATTTTGAGAAGTATATTCCGAAAAAAACTACTGTAAGGTTATTTACAACTAAGTTAAACACTGATTGTAATTCTTAACTTACGTATAAACAAATCATTATAAAATTCATTTATATTACTTCGATGGATTCGGCGGTAAATTTGTGAAAGTTCATTAAAAATAAATTGCATTATTCCACGTATTGTGAGGCATCTCAGATTAGAAAGACAATTAAGCAGGGTAAAACACATTGTAAATAAATTTTAGCAGTGGCGAGGAACCTGTCCTATTTCAATACTATTTAATAATAATTCTTTATTGTTTTTACTTTTATTTCTTTCTAATTGATGCAATTCATTAGTTAAACATTTTGTAATATAAATGTCATTTGTAGTATCATTATTGTTTGTTTGTTTTTCTATCCTCCCCTCCTTGCTTCCCGTTTTTATTTTAATAATATATCATGTTGGAATATTAAAATTAAAATCATTCGTACTTAAACAGGTATTGTGAAAGTAAAATTGTATGAGGATGCCCATGAAAGAGGCGAAACACGTGTCACAATAAGTAGCAAAATACGTTGAATAATCTAAATTATTATAAATTTATTTATTTTTGAATTGATCTCTTTTCATACAAGATGTGAGTTGTAGTGACATTTTTTTATAAATAAAATCGTAGGTGCCTTATCGACGTGTGTAACATTAAGAAATTTATTATGAAAAAAACAAGCGTGTTTCTTTTGTATATTAAATTAGTTGTTATGTCCATAATTTATTGAAATGATCCAAAACGGGTTTGCTTAACGATAAAATATTTTTTAACTTATGAAAACAAAATCAAAAACAGCATATTTTAAAATAAATAAATTTAATATTGAATTCATTCCGCATTACTAAATTGAACGAGAACACCTTAGATGATTTGATTATATTTCTTGCCATTTAATCCAAGATGTGAGGTTATATCAACGATCAACAAATTTTAGATTTATAATTTAATGTTTCCTACTAAAGATTCTTTCCATATTTACAATGTTATTGTCTATTATGTTGAATTATATTTGTCATGTGATTCCTTGCATTTTGGTTTGATATTCTTATTGTTTATATCTGCTATAGTTACCGAAAATATTTCACGATTTTAGTTTTATTAAAATATTTGTATTAACGCAGTAGTGTAGGAAGAGGTCCTACCGCCCGGGGCGATCCTTGAATTTGCCGCCCCAATATTTCCTCTAATTTTGTTTTTAAATCACCTCTACTATTTTTTTTTATCTATGAACTAGGAGTTTTTACTACAGGTATTTTTTTTTATGTATAAGCATGTAATAATTTCTCGAAAAAAGGTCCGCCCCTACCGCATTACGCCACTGCCAGTTCATTCAACACGAGCATTATAGACAGATCAATATCGACTGTGGAAAGGAAAAAGGAGTAACCCCACAAATTTTACAGGAGGCACAAAAAACGTGTATTGATGATTTTGGGCCATATGCAAATTATGAACGATTCACAACCTTGAAGTGCACTAAGATGGTTTTTAATTGACATAGTCTAATATTAATTTAAGAAATTGTCTAGGAAAAACCTTTTTTTCAGTCTTTATTCTTGGTTTCAATATTCTCAGGTTCATCTTTTTTCAATCTTAAAAGCTAAATTTAGATACTAATTCGGCACTTGCAGCTTACACCCTTTTGATAGAACGTGGATCAAGTTGGATACATTGTGATTATCGAAAAAAAACTGTTATGATGAAACTGTGGGCTACGTCCTTTTTCCACAGTCGATATAAATTGACAGGAACACATTTATATAGTTTTTTAAACAACAAGTGGAATAACAAAGTTATCAAATTAAATTAAATATTAAAAATGAACATTCATAATTTTAATAAAAACACAATAATCCTTTGTACTTCATTCCACTTTATTTAATATGTCAGGACCGGTTTCGCTCATTACGAGCATCGTCAACTGATAAGAAATATAATTTAACAGTGCTATTTATACAAAAATGAAAAGTTATAAACAACAATTGGCATTGAAAAGAAAATACCAATTACATTAAAAGTGATTCTAAAATAGCACAAAATTAAAATGTTTAACACATCTAACATATAATTAAAAAGTCATCTCAGATTAATAAATTTAGAATGGGAATTGAAAGTAATTACAAACATAATTAAAATTTGGGAATTCTTTGACAAAGTGATACAATGAAAATAATGACATTAATAATGACAATAATATAGTGAATAGGCTTAATGATAGTTAAGAAAATTTCCCTGCTTCCAAGTAGTTGGTAAGTGTATATACTTAAACAAAATCGACAGCCAGGAAGATTCTGAAAAAGAAATTTTTCAAAGACCATATCAATTCTAACAAAGATATATATATATATATATACATAACTATATATATTTTAAATTATATAAAAGAATAGTTAACAAGGGCTAATGCAATGGATAAAGTAACGGGGAACTAGCAAATATTAATTGATCGTTCAAAAGATCTGAATCAGGTAAAATTTTTTGAATCTATTGATTTCTAGGATTTCCTGTTTGTCTAGTTTGACAGACTTGTTATTTAAATGTAGAACTTTAAAATTTCTACTAATATCGAAAGTGTGATTATTTTGAAACAGATGGTTTCCAAATTCAGTCTTCATTTGGAAACCATCTGTTTCAAAATAATCACACTTTCGATATTAGTAGAAATTTTAAAGTTCTACATTTAAATAACAAGTCTGTCAAACTAGACAAACAGGAAATCCTAGAAATCAATAGATTCAAAATTTTTACCTGATTCAGATCTTTTGAACGATCAATTAATATTTGCTAGTTCCCCGTTACTTTATCCATTGCATTAGCCCTTGTTAACTATTCTTTTATATAATTTAAAATATATATAGTTATGTATATATATATATATATATCTTTGTTAGAATTGATATGGTCTTTGAAAAATTTCTTTTTCAGAATCTTCCTGGCTGTCGATTTTGTTTAAGTATATACACTTACCAACTACTTGGAAGCAGGGAAATTTTCTTAACTATCATTAAGCCTATTCACTATATTATTGTCATTATTAATGTCATTATTTTCATTGTATCACTTTGTCAAAGAATTCCCAAATTTTAATTATGTTTGTAATTACTTTCAATTCCCATTCTAAATTTATTAATCTGAGATGACTTTTTAATTATATGTTAGATGTGTTAAACATTTTAATTTTGTGCTATTTTAGAATCACTTTTAATGTAATTGGTATTTTCTTTTCAATGCCAATTGTTGTTTATAACTTTTCATTTTTGTATAAATAGCACTGTTAAATTATATTTCTTATCAGTTGACGATGCTCGTAATGAGCGAAACCGGTCCTGACATATTAAATAAAGTGGAATGAAGTACAAAGGATTATTGTGTTTTTATTAATATAATGCCTTTCCACCAAGTATTGACAGTGAACACCCTAAAAGTGAACATTCATAAAGTTACCGTCTGATATAGTTTTGTTTATTAAATGTAGAAAATGATAGTGTTCTATAATTGAAATAAATTTTTCAAGCTTTCATTCGTGTATTTATAATTTTTATCGCAATGCAAATAAAATAGCGAAACCGGTCTAGACCTTTTAAATAATGTGGAATAAAGTTCAAAGGAATATTGTGTATTTATTAATATCCTTTCCATCAAGTATTGACAGTGAACACCCTAAAAGTGATAAACTAAGTATATATTTTCGATGGTTTCGGCGGTAACTTTGTGGAAGTTCATTTTAATATAAAATTTAAAATAACTTTGATTATTCCACGTATTGTGTAACTAACTGTGACACGTTTTTCGCCTCTTTCAGAGGCATCTTCAGACTTACTATCGCAAATTTTGCTTAAGTAATGAAGCAAGATTGATTCTAAAATTTTTAAATTATGAAATTACAAAATGGAGTTTTGAAGCAATGAGGGTGAAGATGCCTCTGAAAGAGGCGAAACACGTGTCACAGTTAGTTACTTTACTAATATATCCGAATGGTTAACATTATTAATATATGTAATGAGAAATTCTGATAGTTCAGAATTGATGTTTTTTTACATAAAATTATCAAGCAACGAGAGTAAATTACTCTAGAAAACTTTTTTATAACCATTGACATACCCCAAGAAGACAAAATGCGTAATTCAATATTTTTGAAAAATATTATTTAAACTTTCATTTGTGTATTTATAATTTTTATCACAATGCAAATGCTATTTATAGATTTTAATTGCTTGTACTGGGTGAGGGTTGAAATACGTCACCGTAAAGGTCACAATATGCAAATGTCAGATTGAATTTTAACAACCTTTCTCCATGTATAATTGTTACAGCAATTGAAAACTCAAGTAAACCATAAGCATGGTAAAATTCATGCTATGGAATTTGATCTTCTTAACACCGACGCAATTCCAGAGTTATTCAGTTCTATTATAAAGAAGTTCGGAGGGGTTGACGTCATGGTCAATAATGCAGGGATAGTGAAAGGGGCGCGTTATATACACGGTAAGGAAATCATCAAAATTAATCATTATTATTGTGGACAGGTATTTAATTTAACAATAAAGCACTTTATATCACTCAATAGTTTTGACATTTTTAATAATGCTCAGAACCAGTTTTGCTCACGACGACGATAATCAACGTATACTCCCAACAAATATGTTTAATTAATTATCGAATTGACTAATTAACAATGTATTCAGTTTGAGGGGTAACGTGTAAAAATTGTAGTGTAATGATACTTGTAGGTAGGGAAGTATTCACACTATATACCAGCGGTCGGCAAACTTTTTGGGCTCACGGACCACTAAATACACAATTTTATTCCAGCGGACCACTAACCGGATTTTTGTGGTTAATATTATATATTGAAATAAAAGTGATCAAATGCATCTAAAAATGCACTAAGTTCATTAAAAAATATCTGATTTCTCTGCGGACCATCAAAATTTTCTCGCGGACTGTACTTTGCCGACCGCTGCTATATACTAAACGAAAAATAAAAAAAAATAGTTTTTTTTTTAAATTATCCACTTCCGATGATATTACATACCCAGCTGAAGTTGTTTAATGAATTACAAAAACATTATTTTTGAATTGAGATTTCAAGCAAGAGTATTATGACACCAACAATGAGTCGACGTTGTAAGAATTTTTCAATGTTATTACAAACAACGGCATATTAATGTTTGGCATTCAAGAGGTTAAGGATCAGATGTTTTTTAAACATACAAATTGTTGGTTATGAAATTCGAGCATTGAAAGCGAAAACAACCACATTGAACACTTGGCTACAAGCCTGGTATACTGATACATTATGATCATTAAATGATGTATCGATTAAATGTGATTAAAAACATAAAACAGAATTGTAATACAAGAAAAGAATGATATGGTAGGTTAAGTATTTTTTACGAGAGGTTTATATGTAGTTTATTGAAATTTTATGATCAATGCTTTTATAAGATGTTTTATAAATAGTAACAAGAAATAAAGATATTTAATAAAATATCGCAAAACCAGGTTTGTTTTAATGTTGTTGAATCTGGTTTATAGATGTCGGTAGTATGTAAAAATATGAGTAACTCACATCGTTCTGAATAAATAAAATACTTAAATATTAAATCTGTCGAAGTAAACATTTATTTTTAATCTAGAAACAGAATGAAATAATTAAGAAACAAGTTTAATAGATTAAATAAATGAAAGAACGAGAAGAAATTAGAAATTTATTTTTTACAGCTATATCTATTCGTTCAAAGATGTCACTGCTGTGACAAAAACATGTCAAAGGTTTTTGATAATGACTTTTTGCTTTTATCATAAATTAAAAAAACAATGTTATTTTAATATTATGTCTGTTGAAATTTACACAATTAAGTCGAAAGTTTCATAAAAATATTCTATTGTTAGATAAATAAGCTATTTATTCTTAAGGTTAACTTTAAAATTTTCGCATAAATTATTGTTAAGCGAATTCGCGAGCTGAGTACTACAAGGTTCTAAGTGTCGACTTTTGGCCAAAATAAAGTAATAATGAGGCAGTCTTAACCGTAGCATTATCTACATGCTGTATTAATATGAAGTTGACATTTTGCTTAAATTTCCAATAAGCCGTAGTTTTATGTGCGCATCGCAAGATATCTGTGGTTTCAACTTGATCGCCTGAAGATGCCGAATGGCAAAACCCGGGTCGTTATTGCCAAAAATTGTGTAAATGTACATCGGATCAATAATATATTTTTTATTTTGATAATTTTATTCCTGTATTTTTTTTCATAATCAGATTTTGATCAATTATTTTTATCCTTCAGCACAATGGTGTTATTTTTACCATTATGATGTTTTGTATTCTTGCAGTTTGGTATTATTACATTTTATAATATAAATATATAAAAAAACTCCTTTTCCTATTTATCCTCTATTTTTAAAATATATTTTCTCCAATAATAATGATCACATTAGATATCTGCCATAGAATTCTTTTTATTTTAATATAAAAAGCGTAAGTCTGTTTTTTGAATCACCTGTGCTTTCATACAAATTTCAATTAGAACCTTGTAACACTGGCGGTTTCTTTGAATTTCAGATGGACAAGGTTGTAATAGAAGTTTAGATATTTCTAATTAACTATGAAGAATTATTTTTAACAATATTTTATTAATACTTATATCATACAATCAAAAAGAAACTTGGAAACATTTGTAGTTTTCAAAATACAAGCATTCAAAATTTCAAATGCCCATATCTTTTTTGATGCAGCTGTCCACATAGAACCTTGTAGTACTCGGCTCGCGAATTGTAAACAACAATGAATTAAATTGAACTGACTAGTAGTGTTTTTGGTTAAAAGCTTGATTAAAACTTAGTTGAAATTTGACCTGAACAGAAAAAAACACAGATTAGACAGTTTTGATTGTAAAGCCATATTTTGACCCTTAATTGCATGAAACTTTCGAGGATTTTACCATTGTTAAAAATTAAATTATTTTATAAAATTTTGAATTCAGTGTGTCAATATTATAGGAACATCACGTTTTTTCTCTAAACTGAATTTGGGCATGTTTGATTTCAAGCTCTTTATTCAAAAGTTATGATTTAACGAATAAAATAATTTGTCTATGAAAATGAATATGAAACAGTTAGAATAAGTAAGCATTAAAAATTCAAACAATGTTATATAAAGCACAGATTCCGAAAGTGTGTTTGAATAAAATTTTACTCTTGCAACCAGAATTACGAAATTCTTTGGTCGCTTCTAAAATTGGAGTGAATTCTCAACATTTCATTTTCAATTTAATGTTTAAAAGTCGTGGAGCCACCGTTCCTTTTAAATTCCTTGAATAAATCAGCTATAGATGCATTGTAACATAATGTTATTTGTTGAAATGACTATTCAAAGAAATACACAGTAAATTTCTTTCCACAATAATACAATAAATAATAATATAATAAATATTTTACATGACGAATGATATTTTTGCCACGATTGTATGAAATTATGAGCAGATTTTTTTTTTTTTTTTTAAACCATGTCCGCTCCCAATTTGGAGCGTATGGACTCCTAATGGAGTTTATCTCAACATAAGTGTTTCTACGAGAACTGCTTGTTACTCAGTTGCTCAACCTCTCTTTTTCCAAAGAGAGTAAGGATAGAAGGATAGGGCTAGGACAGGACTAGTGGTAAGCTAATCGCTCTCGATACGCCCGTTCTTAGGATAAGTTGAGTGGGAGTGGGGAATTGAAGACATCACATACATCCATGCCTACGAACAGAAATTCATAAAGCCGCCTGCGTGGTCGAGTGGTCAACGTCGTTGGCTTCGGCTGCGAAGGGCACGGGTTTAAATCCCGGTGCGGACAGTTTTACAAATTGATTTTTCGATCGATTTATGAATTTCTGTTCGTAGGCATGGATGTATGTGATGAGCAGATTTTACAACATTAAATTTGCAGCATGCTTACAAAGCCATCTTGCTTAATTTGATATAATAGTATTACATGACTACATACGAAATGCTTAATACTATAACACATTCTCCAAATACCAAGTTTTGAGAAAATCCCAAAAAAAATACAAAAGCATAATTTTCCGTTATTATGAAAGAAATATAAATCACTATGAATTAGCAAGTTAAAAGTATAATTTTTTTAAGTTATGAAATATACTATTACACCGTGAACAATAGTGAAAATAGATAGATTTTTTCTTTCTGACCATTTCATATAATTCATTTAAAAATGTGAGCTAGGTACGTGATTTTAACAGTGTTTAATACTAAACTATTTTTTGATATAACATATTGATGCATTTATTCTTTCGCATACTTATCTCAAAAATATCAAAAAAGGATATTATGAGCTTTAAATACCAAGTTCCTTATTTGTTATGTCGTCACTATACGGCAAAAGTTGGTAAGTAATACAATTGTCAAATAATGTACCCAATGAGATTCTTGAATTACAATTCTTTGCCTAGAATAACTCAGTTGAAGCATTTACTGTTTCAAACATTTGCTCATTTATTATCAATGTTGATTTATCGGCCGTTAAATGTCCACACCTACTAGAGGTCTGCACGGGCCAAAATTTTACAAAATTACCCGGCCCGAGCTCGAAAAACTCACGCCCGACCCGGCCCGGGCCCGAGTCTAATACCGCACTTGTTACCCGAACCCGACCCGAAGCCCGAAACTCCTAATTTTAGCTCGCCGAGGAATTTGAAATCCTCGATTTGCTATACTTTTTCCCAGATTAAATCCGAAATTCGTTTTTTTTTTTTAGCTCACCGAAGAATTTGAAATCCTCGATTTGTTATATTTTTTCCCAGATTATATCCGAAATTCCAAGGCCCGGCCCGGCCCGAGCCCGACTCTCAATTGCGCTTACCCGCCCGAGCCCGGCCCACGGACCGGGTCGGGTAAAAGCCTGCGGACCTCTAACACCTACCAATACCTAACATTATTTATGTCAGATCAGCGTAAATACATTAATGTTTTGATATCATTATTAACCGTATAACGTAAAATATCTAGGTTAAATGTTTTATAGTAAAAGCTCAAATTATTCATCAGCTGTTTACTCAGTACTATCGCTTTGTTAAATAGGAAATTCTACCAGTAATAGCGACGATATATTAATGCGAAAAAATGTTTTTTTTTTTTTTGTAGTGGCAGTATTCATATTTGCAATACCAGTAACTAATATGAAATGTCCCAATTCCCAAGTGTTGCTATCCCTTGGTACTGTCAAGGTACTGTTAAAAAGTATTATTATATTTTAGTACTGCGATGCAATCAAATAAATGCCAACTCATTCAAAATTGATTAATGTATTACAATATATACATGTGCTTTAACTAAACTGGTTTTTTTTTTCTAGAATCATCTGCGCAGGACGTCAAAGATATTTTCAATACCAACATTATCGGCATGGTTATTTGCGCTCAAGAGGCGATCAAATCGATGGTTGGAAGGAAATGCGCTGGGCACATTTTTAATATAAACAGGTAAACTAGAACTCATTAACTATATTGTGCATGACATAATCTTACATAATATAGACGGTATATTTTTACATGACTAGATAAATGGTTTCGAAAAACGCTTACTTCTTTTATGGCTGTGTGTAATTATTGCGCGTTAATTATGTTGTATGTATTGCTGCATTTAGTTGCTAATTTTCTATAAGCTCGTATTTCAAACAGTGCAAAGTTTTCAGGAGACACATAAATGTACTTTATTCTACCTCATCGCTATCTATTTGTCTCTAATATTTTTGAGGAAGTTAAAAAGGAAAGAAGCGAAGACGTTTCCATCCATGCCATCTTTTCCTACATGTTAAACATACTACATAACCATATTGTTTGCCGAATTATTCTTTTGCCAACGTTTTTGTATTAGGTTAAATAAAACGTGAAATATGTTTTTTTTGAGACACGAGTCTAAAGAATATGTGTGTATTTAAATTCTAAATTCATATAACCGATAAAAGTTGAGATACAAGATAGTAAAAAATTAAGTCATTAAAAAAATAGTACTCAATCAAATTTATTTAAATAATGTTATCGTTTCACTTTCTTGAAGCTGGAATATTGTTGTCGATTAAAAAGTATTTTTACACAATTTGTATCTGCGAGATCATAACCAAGCATTATTTTTTTCAAATTCTTCTTTACGTTTGTTTGTCATATGAAATGTCAGTCGCAGGGCTGTTCTCTTGTTCAATGCCTTGTATTCTGAAGTGGACATGTTCTATTTTTTTTGTGTATATAGTGTATATATATGTTCATGTAATTGTTATTTATGACGAATTTTTATTTTATGCACTGTCAACATAATGATTGTCAATTACAAAGCGCACCATTGCGTTAGATTTATTTCCATTCATTTTACAATTAATAAATAAGTATGTAAATACAATTGTATTGGTTAAAAATGTTTTTTTTTTGCGTCATGTTAACTGACACTGAGATTAGACGTAGTCCATAAATAATAAGCCCTGTTTATCACCATCGCATTTCGTCACAAAATGTCTATCGCAACTGTATTGAATTATTGTATTACCAAGAGGTATAAGAGTTTGTGAATGCTTTGTTTTATATAAACAACTAACTCATTTAAAAGAATGTGTCATCAAGCGATCTATGTATGTAAACATATGACTCGAAATATCCTTACTGATTTTATTTTTATTTAATTTGGCAACATTTGAAATAAACAGGTGTACCAATATAACGATACATTAACACTCACCGTGGTGTGGTTCCTTTTTGTAATTCAATTATGGGAACGTAATTTAGTTTCTAGCTTTGAACTATTAAATTAGAGTAACACCACAATACAATTCATGTCTTATACTATTGCAAAGACTTCAAAATAGCGATAACTGTATTATAACCCAATAAAACAACTCGATGTTATTATTCTGCCCACCAAGAAGGTTTTAACTGTTTTAATTCAGAGCCTAGTATCAACCATTTTATAAGAAAGTTTATGACCAAAAAACAATTAACAAGTGCTGTGTTTCAAATCATTTCCTTTTTTGATTTTGAAGCATTATTTCTCGTTTACGGGGCGATTAAAATACATAGTTTTTATAATATGCTGGTTATGTAATCACGTGTCACACGTGTTTTACCTCGTTGGCCTGAGAATTTCACTCTGAAAATCGTACAGCTACTCGAATAGCCAATGTACAACTTTAAATTGCATATTTGAACAATGTACAGTGAAACCTCCAATAACACTACTCCGAATGACGTTTGATTGAAATATTCGTCGCAAATCCCCCAATAGCACCGTCGCATTCCATTGTCATTGCTACGAGACGGTTGTCTGTGCGGCGCATACAGACAAATGTTGGCTAGCGTCTGTGTATTCAACACGTGCCAGGCTATACACGTATAGCCGGACGACTGTCGGATTTTGGCGCGCTTTGAATTTTATCACTTAGTAACTAAATATTTCGTACATATTTTTCTTTTTACAAAACTAAGGGAAATCTTGCGGAAAAAACCAAATCCATAATTTTGTGTGAGATTCACTCCCCCAATAACGCTACTCCGAATTACACTGTTACGACTTTAGTGTAAATGGGGGTTTTACTGTATTCATATAGATACCGCAGTCATTCTTCGGAATGTAAAACTGGTGTTTATTTATTTATTTTTCACTTCGATTGTATGAGTTGCTCGACTTTTTTTGACGTCATTTCCATTTCTAAGTAAATAACGATGAAGTCAATAATATAGTCAATCAAATAACTATGATGAATTAGATGTTAAGTGCTTTTGGAATTTATAAATGTTCATATGGGATTTAAACTCTACATGGTTTTGATAGGTTTGTTTGGCAGAGTGTGGCTTAATAGTTTCAGTGCCATAACCATTGACCAATAAAAATATAGAATTCGAAAATAAAATCTGGCAGACTCACGACTGCGTTGAATTATAGTTAAAAATAAATTAAAGACGCCACCTGAAAAAGACTGTCCGGAAAATTATGAGATGTATTGAATTGTGTATGCAACAAGGCTGTACGCCACATTACGAAAATTCTGGTGTTGGTAAATACCAGATTATATCTCCTCACGGAGCTAAGGCATGTCAAAAGTTGCCCTTTAGTCAGTGGCGGATTAAGCACTTCGGAGGCCCCAGGCGTAATATAATTTGGAAACCCTGTTTTTTGTTTACATAAAAGAGGCGCAAAATTTTGTATAAAAATAAATATATATTTATTTATTGTTAAAAATTAAAATTATAGTACATGACATAACAGCTGACGCCAATTCACCATGTACTTGACAAATATAAAGAGACAAAATATGAAATAAAACTACGTAATTCATCAAAATCAACATACAAAATCAAGAAAAAAAATAGTAAAATTTAACAAACAGTTCACAAATACTATCACTAAAAATAATATATAGAAAATTTGACTAAAATTTGGAGGTTATCGATTATATAAGCTATTTTTGAGGCCCCTAAGATTCGGAGGCCTCAAGCGAGCGCCTCATGCGCTTATGGGGTAATCCGCCACTGCCTTTAGTAGAAAACGTTGTACAAAACACAAGGTTTTTTCAGCTTCTGTAAAACAAACAAAATATTCTGAACAACATTTCATTAGTTGGGAAAAAATAAACAATAATGTCGTATTTGTAAAATTGGTTATTACATGGTTTTGATTTGGAACAGTCGCATGTGTAGCGAAATAAAATACGCATAAAATTATAATTATTGTTACAATTTTCGCAGCAAATATCTGGCATGAAGTTTGCTCAAGGGTAATTAATTTTAGTCGTAGTTATTTCATTATACTGTGGATGGTTAATTATTATCACGCTTAATTACGCGAGCACTTATTATATGTGATTATGATTTATATTCAATTTATTCACCTACCGTAATGGTGTAGTGAGTATGAACTCGTTAATGATATGTGAACTGAAGGCGGTGAGATTTTATGTTATGGTTATTGTATAAATTGTTCATTACCCCATTAGAATTAGAAGAATTTCTCAATTCTTAACCAAAGCTGTGGAGTCGGAGTCGAAAAAAAGTATCGACGACGATTCCTTTTTTAATATTTTGTGTATATAAATCGCTAGCATAAAAAGTGAAACCGATGCATGTTACAAAGCCTTAAAAAATATTGGTCATTCGATCTCATTAAAAAAAAAAGGGAAAAATTTCCCAATTCTACATCGAAATAATGTGAATACAAGCAAAAACAATACAAAAGAGAAAAAAAACAGTATTTTTTTAAAACCGAATTCAGAATCAGAATTGGAGTCGTGTTTTTATTGAAGATCGGAGTTGGAGTCGTTATATTTTTTAAAGAATCTACAGCACTGGTAGTCTCAAAAAAATCTTTTGTCATTTGTTCTCTATTTTGCTAATGCTTTCTTAATGCTAGTAAACCACTGGATAAAAAGTCGGCTTTGAATTATGAATTATTATGAAGCAACAACGTTAACGATGGAAAGTCTATAATATGTCATATTTATTTTTAATTTTTAAGAGTAATTTATCGTTCGATCTCAATAAATATTTATCTGTGCTGTAACTGAATATAGTTTTTCCACAATAGATTATTTTTGAAAAATGTTTGCAGTATGTTTTTTAAGATAATATTTAAATAAAGTTACTGTATTTTTAGATAAAAAACAGCGCCATATGTGTAAAAAAAATTTGAGCGACATAATTTAATTCTATTAATGCCATTAAATTTTCTGTATAACCATATTATAGATTTTTTTTTTCTAAAAAATGCTTTTAAGTATTATTGAAAAATTTGAAACTTTATTCAGTTAATCTTAGTGATCTGTAGAATAATTACACGAAATATTATAGCTTATTTGATTAAAATGAGCGTACAACAATATAAAATAATTTATCTAAAAAAAACGATGCAGTTTTTGCGTGGGTGGTGTGTAGTAATTTTCCGTTACTTTGGCATTCAAACAGTTATTTTTTAAGGGGGAGAAAAATGTACATGAATGAAAGTTGCAGTTAAAGTTGTGGAAAGATCTGTCACTTTTAATGTCAACCCTTAAATATAGTTGAATAATTTTACTTGTATGGTTTGTTCTAGCGTCCTTGGGCAGAAAGTGTCTTTTCTGAGTGGCATTCGGATGCATCTTTACCCATCAACAAAGTTTGCGGTGTCAGCTTTTAGTGATGTATTACGGAACGAAATGTCTGAGTTAAAATCCATGGTTAAAGTCACGGTAATATAAACACTTAATAATTACTTACAACATTAATTAATTATTTTTAATTTGTTTTCTGCAATCCTTGGTGGAAGACAATTACATTATTTTTTAATGGACATAATAACCGTATCCGTTCAATTGATTCAGTTGCTTCTAATTGTGATGAGCGAAACCGGTCTTATTATAATTTAGAAGTAGTACAAACAAGTGCTTAACTTTTTTAATATGCTACTTTATATATAATTTAAATTACCTGGAAAAAACTTTGCATAAACCACTGAGAATTAAGCAAATTTCGCCGTATTATTATACAAGTTTTAAATAAACTTTTTAAATTCGGTTCTTGGTATATAATAACTACTTCAGTGTTATGCGGTTTTTTAAATTTATGAATCGTATTCAGAAGTGGGCTGGAAGGGGATTAGAGAGGCTTGCGCGAGCCCCTTGTTAAATTATTAATTAGAGAGAAAACAATATTCTCATATCAAATTAGTATATAACTGGAATTTGTGACTTATATATTATCTACGACAGCTTCAATACACGCAGTATTATATTTGTAGCCATTTAGATTGATAAGTTTACGGTCAATTGCATATTGTTACATAGTATAAACGTTTTAAGTAACAATCGATTGCTTGTTTAAGTTTTACATTTAATTGCATAGGAGTGATAAAAAAATCAATCCTTCCCCAGAACACCGAGATTTGTGTTGAAATTAAGCTACTTGTTAACGTATTGGCAGCCCACCGCTGTTCGCATCTACATTTTTCCTATTTAAGTTACGTTTTTGTTTAATGCGACATCTTTTGGAACGCATCTTCCTCATAAAAAGATTATCGTGTAGTATTTATTTCATTGATAGTTGCGGCTGTCATGGAATCTGAAGCTTTTCAAACCGCCCTAACTTTGAATGGTGAATAGCGTGGCTTTTGTCACTATACTACAAACTTTATAACGGTTTCCATGTAAAACGCTTGTTTTCAATAGTCACACAGAAATATGTCGATTTAATTGCAGAGTATTTCCCCTGGAATCGTGAAAACGGAGATACTTAACGGGACGGGCCTGGAAAAATTGGGCGATGGGGGTATAGAGTATATCATGCCCGATGACGTCACCGCTGCCATTTTATTTGCGCTGAGCACACCGCCATCTGTTTTGGTAACTATGTATTTTAAACTTAACTCCGCACGAGAAAGGTTTCCAAACTCTTTTACGCGGCATTTTTCGAAAAGTGGATTCAATATATGTTTAAAGACTTAAATATTTATATATATTACACGACGCTATTGATTGAACTGGTGATTTTTTAGCGTCAATTTTTTCAAAATTAATTTGGACAAATAAAAGGTAGGGAGGGCGTCGTATGTTTAAAATATATATTTTTAACTTTGTCATAAAATTAAATGGCAATTTTAATAAAAAGTGTTAAATTTTCATTTCAGTTTACTATCAAAAAGTATAATACAAATAGTAAAAATGTTTCATTTGCATTCGATTTGGATGATAGAAACTGCTTTTTATGAATATGTATAAAGAAAACAAAATTATTTTGCTATATATTTAAAAAATATTAGGTAAAATAATATTTTTAAATTAAATTAAAAAAATGTACAATTACCAAAGACTTTTTGAAATAAATAACCTCAAATTTAAATCAGTTGACAAGTCAGTTCAAGTTTATCCGTGTACTTAAACGCCTGAAGATGCCGAAAGGCGAAACCCGGGACGTAAGTGAAAAAACTTGTGTGAATTTATATAATGTGAATGATTCAAATTTAATATTGAAATTCCACCAAGCACCTTCAGTTGAAATCTTAAAAAATAATTAGCCATTATTCAACGCTATCACACGACGCCATAAGGTTATAGGTTTTTCATCACTGATGTATATTACTGACAACTATTTTTTAATTATAATATAATTCATAATGTTTTTTTTTTACCATGTCCGCTCCCAATGTGGAGCATATGGATTCTTAATGGAGTTTATCTCAACATAAGTGTTTTCTACAAGAACTGTTTGTTACTCAGTTGCTCAACCTCTATTTTTCCAAAGAGAGTAGGAATATAAGGATAGGGGTAAGACAGGACTAGTGGTTAGCTAATCGCTCTCGATACGCCCCGTTTATAAAATAGGAAGAGTGGGAGGGAGGAATTCAAGACATCACATCTATCCATGCCTTCGTACGGAAATTCATAAATAGATTGAAAAATTATTTTATAAAACTGTCCGTACTGGGATACGATTCAATAACCTCCGTAACCGAAGCCAACGATGTTGATCACTCGACCACACAGGTGGCAATATATATTAACAGCTTAAAGACCGCACGTTTTTTTTTTTATAGAATTCACCTAGCGGCCGGGCAATTGCAAAAAAATCGTAAAAATTGTAATTTTACTAAATTCACTATAATTTGTAAGCCAATTGAGATATCTTTACCAAATTTAATTTTCTTAGCTTCCAGATACTTCGCCTATACGCATATATGAGTCCGCCGTCCAG
The DNA here is from genome assembly GCA_031772345.1 of Himalopsyche anomala. Taxonomy (NCBI): domain Eukaryota; kingdom Metazoa; phylum Arthropoda; class Insecta; order Trichoptera; family Rhyacophilidae; genus Himalopsyche; species Himalopsyche anomala. The sequence continues at coordinate 3,289,228 of CM062844.1, read as the reverse complement.
CAAACTTTGATTTTCAAAGACTCAAATACGCGTCTGCGGTCGTTAAGCTGTTTTAATATTCAGTAAAAATGAAAAAAACCTGTGAAATCTATATTTCTTTCTGTCACCAAACTCATGTTTTTCTTTTCCCTAGTAATTGAGACGTAAAGTAAATTTTTATTCGGGTTTCCTCGCAAAATAATTTTAATTATTTTCGTAAACAGGCGGAAGGTACCGTGAGGTCTGAAGCGAAAAAGTTTAAGGGTCTCCAATGCTGGCAATTTGCATTTCCCCACAGGGTTGGCAGAAGTAGCACCGCCTCATAAAAGTCCCTTTTTAGAGAGATATGTCGACAATATTTTTTTGACGTAATTATAAAAAGATAATCATTTACTCACGCGGCATGGTGCAGCAGTCTGCGGGCATCCATTTAAGGAAAATAAAAATAAACATTATATACTACACGTCACCATTTTGTGGATATAAATTAACATATCGACTGTGGAAAAGAAAAAGGACGTAACGCACAGTTTTTCCAAAACAACTTTTTTTTCGATAATGATAATGTATCAAACTTGATACACATTATATCAAAAAGATATAAGCTGCAAATGCCGAATTAGTATCTAAATTTAGTTTATAAGCTTGGAAAAATATGAGCTTGTGAAAATTGAAACCTAGAAAAAAAACTGAAAGAAAGGTTTTTCCTAGACAATTTCTCTAATTAATATTGGATTGTGTCAATTAAACACTAGCTTAGAAGTTTCCGTGTACTTCAAGGTTGTGTATATTTCATAATTTACTTTTGACCCAAAATCATCAAAAAACGTTTTTTGTGTCTTCTGTAAAATTTGTTATGTGTTGGGTTACGTCCTTTTTCATTTCCACAGTCGATATACAATTCGCGAAAGGTCTCGTTATAAAATTTTGTATACGTATGCATCAATAAAATATGACGACCGATAATCAAATCGGCTGACAGATTTAGACGAAATTTTATCTAGGTTAAACTTACTGTCAACATTTTATCAATAGTTGCCAAATCTGTAAGACTATATAAATCAAACATTGCTACAGTCACTGCAGTTGGATCTTGCTTTGATATAAGCAACCAGGGGTTATTTGCATATGTATTTAAATGATTTTACAGTAAGTGTTAAAACGTTATTTGCATAAGAGTTATAGGATAAATTAGTCCGTTTTTGTAATTGAAAATTGTTTCGCAACATTAAAAAATATTTTCACGCAATTTCAACCAATTATAATAGCATTTTCAATTATATTAGAAAGATATATGGCTTAGGTTAAATGGGCCTATTATAAGTGAAGAGATTCAAGTGGTATTTTAGAAAAAAAAAGTTAGATGCATTGTAATATTCTACATGTCTTTAAGTATCGTAAAAGTGAAGTAAACTCAGTTAATACACATTACAATAGTGTTAAAACACCAAGTAAAAACATGATTCTACTCCAAGAAAAAAGTTATAGCATTTTACTAGTTGGCTCACTTCAACTCTCTAGGGCTCATATTATGTATCTCAAAAAAAACGAATTTTGAATTACTTATTAAAAATATATTGTTATAAACAGGGTATTTGGAGAGTTCCATGTCTTTGGATTTACACGGTAACAAGTTGCGACCCGAGTACTATAAGGTTACATGCGAAAATTTTGACGAAAAAAAATAGAAATGTATACCAATAATGGTACTTGGAAGACTACCACATTGTTACTTTTATTTCGTCAAAAATTTTCACATAGAACCTTGTAGTACTCGGCTCGCGAAGTGTTATCCTGTTAATTGTTATAAAGTTTGTTTCATATGTAAATGATGACATGGTATATAATATAATACAGGAACGCCGGCACACTCATGCATTGCTTTCCTGCCGATTAAATGTTTTTTCATAAAACGTGAAATAATAACCAGATTAAAATACGCCGGTTTATGGTGGGAAAGCAAAATACCTTAGCCCAGCCCTGCTGTAATAAAATTACGAAAAGACTCAGTGAAAAGTTTTTGCCGCCGTCGCCAGAGTATAAGTTGATTTTAATAAATATGGAACCGAACTTTAATATTGAAATTAAGTTAACGGTTTTAGGGCTTCATTGTTTCAAAACGAGACGGTTTTGCCAATTTGAAGCAATTATTATTTCTGGAACGGTTATGCGATTTCTGCTTTTCGTATTTAACTTTGAAAATCAGTCGTATAATTGTATTAAACCAAAGGAATAAAAAATATTATATATAAAATCATTCAAACATCGTAAATATTTTGGACCATATTAACCGCAAAAATTCAAATTCGTAACTGATTTAAATTAAAACATGCCAATTAGAAGTTTTTATTATTATTATTTCATTGATTTAAATAATATACACCATCTTGGCTCGCGATTAACATTTTATATGCGGGCGTTTTTTAGTGATTAGCGCAAAAATATATTACATTCTTAAAATCAATACAACCTCTAAACCAAACAATATTTTCGGCTGAAATTTTCAAAGAAATCCGATTTGATATTTAATCGTTAAAAATAAAATAAAAACATTTTGAATACATCATAATTTCACTACTTTTCTAAGCTGAATATAAAAACCTGTTATTAATTTAGTAGATAGCACTCCACTTGTTATCAATATGAAATATTCAAAATATTCTGTATAAAAAATAGCATTAATCCAAACCATACAATTATATAAATAATTATAGCATAAAATCTTCATTCCTAAAAATTTACAATCAATGAAAGTATGAAATCTGATGCCCTAAATATTCGAGAAACATGTGTCGACTTTTAAAAAAAATACTATGTGTGAAAGAAAATTCAGGGCATAATAAATTATGAGTTTTATTGCTTATTGTCAAAAATGGACACTTGCCGCGGCAGTTATTTTGAAGAAAACATTAAATTATGGGTCAATATACCAACAAAACTGACAGTACACGATAAACGTATTTTTACGTTTCCCGCCTGTGTTAAAATACACTGAACTCCCTTTTTACACGATTTATAAATAACACGATGCAAAAAAGGGAGAAAAAATCGACCGTTTATTTAAAAATTTGGACAGAAATATTACACAAGCTCTGGATATCTCAAGAGATGAAAACGATGTCATAAAAAATGTGCTTCGACTATTGTCTCAAAGTGATAGTGAATAATTTTTGTTACCTTTGATTTTTTAAATAAAATTAAAATACAATAAGCAATAATGAACTTTATTTTTTGATATCCTGAATTTATTTTTATACAAGGAAACCTATCTACCACAATTGTTTAATATTAGTATATATTTTTACACGATATCGCGTGGAATGTGTCTATCGTATAAATTTCGTGAAATATCACAAAAGTTTCACAGCGAGGTAGGAAAACATTCTAACCCAACGATCTCTGATCTCCACAACTATGACGAGACACTGCCTGAGAATCGTTTTAGACCCAGAGCAGTCCTGCTCGACGACCCTCCATAGATCTTATGTCGTATAAAATTGTCAATTTTAGAACGAACTTAGCATCACGAAAATGACTCTCTTTGTTTAAAAACAATTTGTATACTGTATGTGTGTATGTATGTATCCGCATGTGTGTGTACATGTACGGATATAGTATGGAGGAAGCATATGGAATGTGATTTGCAAAATAATGCATATGGAGTTCCCGTGAACTTCTTATCTCTGTAGTGATCGCGCCCTTCCGTCTGCGAACGACGGTAAGGGGATGCAATTTACAAATTTTCAAAATCTTTATCGATGAAGGAGACTGGAAGAACCTTGACGCTGGCGCGTCCTGGTACTTGAAGCTCCATAAATTTGATATCCAAAAAAAAAAAATCGTATAAATGGGGAGTTCATTGTAAAGGTGTTCTACAGAAAAGGGAAAACATCAATTTTCAAATGTTTTATTAATTCTCCCTTCAGATGCTGTACTGTATGTTTTTTGTATAGACAAGTTGTAGCTAATAAATTTTTATTATGTTAATACTTGTGCGGAAGTGCTGATAAATGAAGATTGTTTTATTAAATAAATCAATTCTTCCATGGATAAAAATGTTATTTTAAGTTCGTTTAAATATTTATTAGATGACGATTATAAACAAAACATTAAATATTTCATACGTGTAATAATAATAATGCATGTATAAATCATCATCAGTGGAGTCATTGGCAATATTTGTTCCGACTAAAAAATCATCGAATAAGATTAACTATGTCTAGTTTTATGAATTTAATACACTTTGATGGCCTTGTTACATAGAACGATATGTCGAAAAATTGATATTTTGAGTTATATTTCCCATTATATCCGAATACCCTTCTTCTATAGCTTCACAAAAATTCAACTAGAAAAATTACTAGTTTTCTCTCGGTAGGCAGATGTTTTCACATTAAAATAAAGGAATGTAAACAATCTTCATTCAGTTTCATAAAAATACATCTTGAATTTTTGTTCTACGGTTTGGTCAATTAATTTGAATTGACTTAAGATAAATTACTTAATGATTCACTAAAAATATGAAACAAATAATAATGATCATTTTTTAGTTAGTAACTCAGTTTAAATGCAAACAAAACTTCAATTTCTATTTGTAGCAATGGAACTAAATCATCGACATAAGTTAAAAGTGACACCGACTACTGTTAAAAATAATCGTCCTGATTGTGATAGTTTAGACTGTTTAGAGTAATTTTTCGCATCTAAAACAATCACCATTACTAAAAAAATACTTTTTGATTTCAGATACAAGAACTGGTAATAAGGCACGTCAATGAGAAGTTTTAATTCCTTCGTCTCCACGCGTCATAAGACGGAATTTGGGAACCTCCACAAATATTATCTTTTGACTTCTACCCATATCCGTCTTTCTCCAGTGACCAGTTTTAGTTTCTTAATAGAGAATGTTACATTGAGATAAATGGTAATTTATTTTCAAGTGACAATATTGCTGATAAAATACAAATACAAAATAAAAACAAATTATTTTAGGGATTGTTCCACTAACGATTTTAAGTTCAAAATATAACTTAACTAATAAGTTTGAAAAGTATTATCTACAACAAGTTTCTTTTTATACCTATATGATAAAAAAAACCCTTAAATGCATACTGTACTACGAAAAGTACAAACTTTTGATTTAATTTAAGATTTCGACTGAAGGTGCTAGGTAGAATTTCAATATAAATTTAAATCGTTCAAATTATGCACATTCACACGTGTCAGTTTAAGTTCATACGTGCACTTAAACGCCTAAAGATGCCGAAAGGCAAAACCCGGGTCGTTAGTGACAAAGCTTGTGTGAATGTACATATTTTTTACGATTCAAATTGAAAATTTTGATTATTTTCTTTTGCCAAACTGAAGCCTATTTTGACATTTTTTTAATACCAAATGGTGAAATACAAATCATTCTTTCAATTTTATAATGTATGCTGTGGTGACAAGAGGTTGTTTGTTCTAATCTGCAATTAAAAGAAGAGAGCTAAAGATTTTTGAAATCTTGATTTTAGGTAATATTCAAATATTACCTAAATTATTATCTTTTGACTGTTAAGAAAAATTGATTATCGCCAAGAAAAAAGTATGAATGCATTCTTTAATATAATACATTGATTATTTATGATAAAATAACTGTCAAAATGATATCGATTAAGCAACATGTTGCTATTTATGTATGTAATGTTCGTAAAAATCATGCATTTAAGGGTTAAGAAATATACAACATAATTACTTTTACGATTGACAATTTGTTTTCTTTCCTACCCATACCTTACTGAAGCTACTCGGAGACTGCGAAGCAAGCTCTCTGGCTACATGATTTTTAATTCTCTTGAGTACAGAATTAGTCCTTTGCTACTATAACGTGAGAGTACCGCATCAAAAAAGATTCTGTCGGCCAAATACTTTAAATAGAGAATACAGTTAAGAAAAACCCATATCGAATACTGATGGTGCGCGTTCAGTAATAAAAAGTGAGAGATACAATATATATACATATATATTAATCCATGTCCACTCCCAATGTGGCGCATATAGTATCCTAATGGAGATATTTGTTTTTTACTCAGTTGCTTAACCTCTTTTTTAAGAAAAGAATTTCAGATATCACAAACATCCATGCCTTTGCACGGATTTTTTTGAATCAATTGATCGACTGACCACGCAGCTGACAAAATAATTTATAATCGCATAAAAAACTTTTTTTAAGAGTTGTATACAGAATTGTTCGAATTCAATGCAAAAGATTCATTTTGGTTTCGATACTTTCATCTGACATTTTGTTTCAGATGAATTAGCAGATAAGACGCCATGCGGTGAATCTGAGACAGTAGCCTTAGCGTTAAATCGCAGACAATGAATGAGGCTTGTGTATCTATATATATAATCGGGGTGGGCTGGAGGGGGCTCGGAGTGCTCGCGCCAGCCCCTTGTTAGATTTTACCACGGCCGGCGAGCCCCTTGTTAAATTAATAGAAAACAATATTCTCAGATCAAACTAGTACATAACTGCAATTTATGACTTATACTATCCACGACAGCTTCCAGTATACATAGTAGTACATTTTTAGCCATTAACATTGATTAGTTTATCTTAAACTGCATATTGTTGCATATTTTAAGTGTATTAAGTAACAATCGTTTGTTATTTAAAAGTATTGCATATAATTGCATATGACTGATAAATTACTTTGATATTGAGCAAGTCCCTTGTTAACGTATTGGCAGCCCACCGCTGTAATATAATATATATAAGTAAACAGAAGCACGATGGTAAAAGTAAAACATACAATTATAATATTAAATTAAGAAGTTTAAATCAATTTCACAGCTCTCTGTCAAGCATTTAGATTTAAATAAATTATATGAACCGTGTATGTATGTATTTTTTTTATCCATGTCCACTCCCAATGTGGCCTTCTATTGGAGGTATCTCAACAGTAGTTTTTTTTCTATGAGAACTGTTTATTACGCAGTCGCGCAACCTCACTTTTTTTTCAAAGTGAGTAGTAGTACGGAAAGAAGGTTAAGGCTAAATCAGGACTAGTGGTTAACTAATCGCTATTGCAACATCCAGTTATTAAAGGATCAGAAGGATGGGACGAGAGGAAAATAATGTGAATTAACATCACAAACACCCAGTCTTAGATCACAAGATTGAATTGAATAATTTACTGTGATCTTACCGGGAATCGAGCTCAGACCTGCGTGATCGGTAAAGCAAGCTCTAACCAACTGGTCCACAGCGAGCAACCAAAAATGTATGTATAATATACAAAAAATACAATGAATCCATTGTGTAAAAAAGATAATATTCGGTTATGCTGGTTACAAAATTACATGGTGAAATTTACAAAACCTATTTATCTTATTGAAGCAATACGAATTTGAATATTTTCAACTCGCTACATTCGTTCATGTCTGAGGTTCATGTCGTCACTTTTAGGATGTTCACTGTCAATACTTGGTGGAAAGGCATTATATTAATAAAAACACAATATTCCTTTGAACTTCTCTTTTGAATAAAGTGGAATAAAATACAAAGGAATATTGTGTTTTTATTAATCTGAGTAATTCGTTGAAGACGATCTAACTAGAATCCAAATTCTAAATTTAGCCGTCTAGTAAAATTATTAATTTATATGTTATAATGAAATCGCACATAAATGTATTATTTTAATTTAATTTTATGTTTTGTGTTTATTACGGAAACTTTAATTGGTATATGGCGCAAAACAGAGTTGAAAGCTACTGATCTTTTAGACATAAACTATTGTGCTTATAAAAGAAAACGTAGCTTAATTTAGGTGATATTAAATATCTTGCAGCACTAGAGTTTAATTGACTCCATGTTCGATTAAAAAAGGAATCAAGAATATCTCGTTCTCCATATGATGTTGAAAATTTATCGAATGTCTCAATTTTGATTTTGTGTGTTTAAATCAGGGCTTTCGATACGAGAAAAAACAGTGCGACTACAGGATTAAAGAATAGTCCGACTCCGGTATTTTTTAATGCCTTAGTTTGACTCTGATTTTAATTTTAAAAATTTCCAAATTTTTATAAATTAAAAGTAATGAGTCTCTCATTAGTCTTTGCATTTTTTTGTTGATACCTGTTAAAATAAACATCTTTTTGTATTTTAATGTCGACTCTGTAGGCCTTGTATAAATGCAATAATGATGAATCTCAAAAGAAGAGTTTGACAATTAAAAATATTTGTGGTATAATATTTGGGCATTTTTCATTATCGGCCGTAATCAATTGGTGAGCCAGCTCTGGAATGAAAGATTGCAAAGCAAGAAATCGAATTGATCGTAAAACAAAATTTTATATTATTGCTACGTCTCCCCAGAGATTAAAAATGATACGACCATAAAAATTATTCAAATAAGGACATATGAAATAAAAATAAAAAATATGTAACGTCGTAAAACTTGTCAGGAATAAATCTTTCTGGCAATAAAATGTATTTTTACTCATCAAATAAATATAAAAGAATAAACGGAATGGTCAATTTTCGGACGAAACCAATATATAATATTAACTTACGTATAATATATATTTTTTAATCAAAATAACTAGTCTGAGTAAAATGGTAAAAAAAAACTGGAAAAAGCTATATTTTTATAGCGACGAATAAAACAGTAATGTGCTGATATGAAGTAAGCAAACTTGTAGTAAAATTAATATAATTCATTACAAAATTAAGCTTTTTATAAGCGTGCCTTAATGGTAATATTTAGAAGGGAAGGACTCAAGTAAGAGTATGATAAAATAAAAAAAGTTCGACGATCTATTTCTGAAAGCTTTCTGAAAACCGAGTTATAAAAAAATGCATCCATTTCAAAGCATAGTTTTACTGATATTTTTTATTGATATTTTCTGGCAATGTCAAAGCATTAGTGTGGATAAATGGGATGAATAAATAAAGATAATAATAAACAAATCGTCGTAGAAAACTAAGAAAAATAATTCTATTAACTAATAAACTGAAAAAGAAACTAAATATTGTTACCATCTATGTATGATATCGACTGTGGAAAGGAAAAAGGACGTTATCCACAGTTTTTCCAAAACAGCTTTATGTATCCAACTTGATAAACGTTCTATCAAAAGGATGTAAGCTGCAACTGTCGAATAAGTATCTAAATTTAGCTTTTAAGTTTGAAAAAAGATGAGCTTGTTAAAATTGTTTTAAAGGTTTTTTCTAGTCAATTTATTAAATTAATATTAATTATTAATATTAACTAGCTGTAAGCCCGTTGACCTCAACGGGGGGATTTTTGTTGCATTTTTAAGAAGCCAGAAAATTACAAACCTATTTATTGAATAAGCCAGAAATTCTAAAAATAAAATAAATATATCTCGGGGCATATATCGACAGCATGCCCTGTTGTATTTAAATTGTAAATTATTTAATTTTTGGAATAATGTTGAGTTTGCTAACAATTATTTTTCCTATTAGCAGAAATATACCTCGTAAATTACCTAATTTTTGGAATAATGTTTAAGTTTGCTAACATTTTTTTTCGTAGTGACAGAAATTTCGTAAAATACTAAATCTTTGGAATAATGTTCAAGTTTGCTAACAATCATTTTTCATAGTAGCATAAATCGACCTCGGCGCATATATCGACAGCCCTGCAGTTTTAAATTGTAAATTACTTAATTTTTGAAATAATGTTTAAGTTTGCTAATAATCATTTTTCACATGCAAAATGGTATAAATTAATTGCACATTTTATCAAAACAAAATTATCAAAATGTTGACTGATTCTCCAAACAGAACTTGTTTTTTAAAATATATATAATGATTTTTACTGAAGTTATTTTATTATACATACTGAAATTATGCTTTCGCCAACAACTAACTATACCACGTATGTACCTAGATTAAAAACAAATCTTGAAATAATTGCGTCTTATATTTATTTTTTGAAAAACATATTTCGCTAGTCAATCGGATTTTGTTATTTTAGTAGCATTTATTTTCATACGATCAAGATGTACTGTGATTTAAAAAGAAAATTTTCAAAAAAAAAAATGTTATAAACCCAAAAAGAAGCGCTCTAGGCTAGATTCGAACCAAGTTCCTACAGATTACCAGTCGAGCGGCTTACCTCTAGGGTACAGTAGAATTGAGAAAGGCTCGAAAAATAAAACATATAATATGCATGCTGTTTTTTAAATAAAAAACGAAAGGTTCCATTTTCAAACGAAATTTAATATATATTATATATTTTCATCGTTTCTGATAATTGTGACGTTAGCTCAGTTGACAAAGAGCTCGGCTGATAATTCATAATTATGGGATCGATCGACGGTCGCGGAGCTTTTTTGTATTTTCAAATTTTCAGCCATTTGATAATTCAACTGTTTATGTATGCATGTGAAGTATGCGTATTTTGGAATTTTTAGAATAATTTAAATGTGTGCTTAATATATATATAATTAAATCAGATCGATGCTGACAGTTGTTCGTTTGCCCGAGCGGTAACGATTTCAACTCATAATCCAGAAGCGATGGTTCGAACCACGGCCGCGGCGCTTTTTTTGTATGAGAATTCAAATTTTCAGCCATTGATTCGTTTCGTCAAATAACAGTGTATTAATTAATGGCGACAGCGGGGTAGGATGGGGTGGGGGGGAGGAGGACCGTATTTCTTGACGTCATCGAAAAGGCGAAATCGCGACCATATACAAACGAAAAAAGTATGTATTTAGTATGAATAAAAAAATGGTTGACAGCGGGGTTGGGGCGGAGGAGGGGGAGGGAAAATCGGGGACAATTTACAGACGGACAGACGGACGGACGGACGGACGGACATTATCGACTATTAATATATAGATTACTCCGTGCACTTCAAAGTTGTATTTATTTCATAATTTGCATACGGCTGAAAATCATCAAAAAACGTTTTTTGTGTCTCCTGTAAAATCTGCTATGTATGGGTTACGTCTCTTTTCCTTTCTTTCCACAGTCGATATGTCTAAAACAAACCTTAAAGTTAAATTATATCAAAACATTTTTTTTGATTTATCTTACTGTTGTTTTTAAGATATGATTTATAAATACGACTTTTAAAGTATTGGTGTAAGTTAAATACATCAGTATTCATTTATATTTTTCATTATTTGAATATACTAGTGATGAGGAAAACTAGTCGTGATCTTTATTAAAAAATGTAAAGTTAGTAGTTTAATTTTTTTATATACATATGTGTATATACCAGTCATATCTTAGTACTTCAGTGCTACCACTAGGTAACGGCACTGGCGTTTTATAAGCTTACTTTAATTATTGATGAATACATATTTGGTTGAAAAGTGTAACACCGAAGATGACTCGGCGAACTTTGAACAAACAAAAAAGACTTCTTTGAAAGAATTTTCATTCAGTGTAAAAGTAAAATTAGACATCTCAGAAATATGTTTTACGGAAGCGATTTGTTGTGTGAATAAAGAGAACGTTATTTTACGGAGCTGAATAAAGCTGCTAAAATATTTTTAAACTTTTCATAACGAAATGCATTAAACGATACTAGCAAAGTGCCGTACCGGATGCTCCGTTTCTGCTTCCCAAACTCTTAAGAGGTTGATGTAAATAATAATAATAACACTGTATATTTTAACGTGAAGCTAAATGATAAATGACGCCTCGGTTCTTAAAGTTTTTATTTTGAGATGAGACTATAATTTTTTTTTTAAATGGCAATTTATTAGTAAAATCTTTACTTATTCAAATTGACGACAAATTGTTTTACTCATGATTGCGTGTGTTGTATCATATTGGTATTTGTTGAAAATGTTTAATCGTTTAGCGGAATATTTATGTGTAATATAATTCTACCTTGTATTTTATCATAATATACACGAAAAGCTAAGCGATTTTGTAAAGTTTTCCGACGGTAAAATATATTTTGGAAAACATTTAGTTATGTTCATCTCCCTCTATTTAAAATGCAAGCTTATAATTTCCTCAACGCTGCCTCTGAACTTCATTGCGGGTTGTGTGAGGGGATGCGCGGTGCTTGGAGGGCGGGGAAAAGCAAAAACGGGAAATAAGATTATGAAACATCTGGGATAAAGTTATGCTTCATAGTTTTATCACAGTAATAATTGTATGGAGAGGATTTTACCACATTCATTAGACGTGGAAGTCTGAAAAATAATTCTCATATTTAATATTTTGATAATATCACTGCTAAATTATTTTTCTTTCTATCGATTTCCGTAGTTAGAAGGAGATTAAATAATACATATCGACTGTGGAAAAGAAAAAGGACCTAGCCCAAACATAACAAATTTTACAGGAGACACATAAAACGTTTTTTGACGATTTTAACTAATTCGTCATTTTCAGCTTACATCATTTTGATAGAACGTGTTGTGAAAAATTGTATACATACGAAAAAAAGCTGTTTTGGAAAAACTGTGGGTTGCGTCCTTTTTCTTTTCCACAGTCGGTATCAATTGTTAAAAAATAATATATTTTATCGTTTCAATTATGCTTAACTTGTGGCTGAGTGATAAGCGACGTTCTCTTCGGTTCCTATATCCACAGGTTCAAATACTAGTACAAAAACATTCGTAGTTAGGATCAATTTAAGATAGACTAAAAATAGCAACGCATTTAGTTATACAGTTTTAATATTATTAGTTGATAGCTATTTCGGCTTTCGCCATCGTTATAACTAGTTAGACTTTTTGACGATGATAGTTCTGACGATGGTGAAAGCCGAAATAGCTATCAACTAATAGTAATAAAAAACTTTAAAACTAAATACGTTGCCATTTTAACCCTATTATAATGGAGTTCTACCAAGTAAATGCCAATTCAATCAATCAATTTAAGAATTTGTGTTGAAATGCATGAATGTCTATGAGCTCAACGTTCTGTTCCGTCTATATAATCATTAAACTGAAGTTTGGGACTAGCTTTTAGCTTACTACTAGTAATGTTCTAGCCCCATACTTATACTCTTTCCTAAGAGTATAAGATTGAGCATTTGAAAATATATAGTTGTCGAAATAAACTTTTAATAAAAACACAATAATCCTTTGTACTTCATTCCACTTTATTTAATATGTCAGGACCGGTTTCACTCATTACGAGCATCGTCAACTGATAAGAAATATAATTTAACAGTGCTATTTATACAAAAATGAACAGTTATAAACAACAATTTTCATTTTTCAACAAAATGAACAAACTGTTCATTTTTGTATAAATAGCACTGTTAAATTATATTTCTTATCAGTTGACGATGCTCGTAATGAGCGAAACCGGTCCTGACATATTAAATAAAGTGGAATGAAGTACAAAGGATTATTGTGTTTTTATTAATATAATGCCTTTCCACCAAGTATTGACAGTGAACACCCTAAAAGTGATAAATAAACTTTTGTTCAGACGAGCCATTAAGAATCCTCACTGAGACTGAACGTAATTGAAAAATATATCTAAAACTAAAAATAACTTTTTATAGTTTACTTTAAGCTCAAAAAAAAAAAAAATTATGCCAAAATTTTGAGTCGAATTTATTATCTGCTTTATACTTCTTTTCCCATATTCGCTTCATATGTCCCCCAATATTCTTATGACTGTAGGGTCGTCTTGGGTAGCCAGGTGTGAAAGGTATATGTGGGGGTGTTGGATTTTTTTTTGTTTCAAGGGTTCAAGGTGATAAGCCTTACGGTCCCGAAGCCTGAGCCACAAGGTCTCAAGGGATGGGATCAACCCTGATTTTTTTTTGCAGATGTTTTTTTTCCGTTAGCCAGTGGACCAGCTTCGAGGCAGCTGATATTTGCATTGCAATCTCTGCTGTATGCTACAGCTTTGTCGCATTGTCCGATGGACGCCACGAGAATGCCAGCAGATGAGACTTGCTGGTGTGTGGCATTTATCAAATGTAGACTGATTGTGAATCTCCATATGAGCGTCTTAGATTTAAAACCTACTTAACTCCAAAAATCAAAATTGTTGGTAAAGTGCAAAAAACTGCTGTGGGCTTTTTGGATTTGAGTACTTTTTGAGACTTAACAGGTTTTTGTAAACGTGTTTTCTTTGTATTTAGAGAGGTTTTAAAATCGGAAATTTATCGATTGTGTAGATATTGAAATAGAGAACAAGTTGGTATCAAATTTTGAAATAAGTTAAAAATGGTCTTAAGGTAGGTTTTGAAATTGAGGTCCTCATATTATGTTCCGTAGTCCGATGGTAGTGTTTTAGCGGTGTTGGTGATCCCAAGCGGAGCTCTATGTTTAAAGAGAATTAGTTTGATGCTTAGTATAGTTATTATTGTATAAAGAGTTGGCTATAATTGGAATATGTAAAGCAATGCAAGCAATGTAAGCATTTTTAATGTGTTGCTGTCAATGCTTAGTGGAAAGGCATTATATTAAAAAAAAAAACTTTGTACTTATTCATGCTTGAAATTTGAGCAATCTTAAGAGTAGAATGCAGGGATGGGCTGGAGGGGGCTCGGGGGGTCTCGCGCGAGCCCCTTGTTAATATAATAAAATCATTCGTCTTAGATCAAATCATCACGTAACTGCAATTTCTGTAGATGGATAAATTTGAAAAATAGTTGTCGTTTAATTTTTTCATTCAGCGTTGTGGGTGTCTGTGAGTCCCAGTACGAAAAAACATTTTTTTGATCGATTTATCTATTTTATGTTCGAAGGAATGGGTGTTTGTGATGTCTTAAGATTGCCTCCCACTCTTACGATTCTTCAATTCAACTGGGCGCTACTATTAGTTAATCACTAGTCCTGTCTTATGCTTATCATTTTATCCCTACTCTTTGGAAAAGAGAGGTAGACCGACTAAATAGCAGTTCTCGTAGAAAAAAACTTTCGTTGAGATACCGTCATTAGGAGGCTATATACTCGACATAGGGAGCGGACGTGGATAAAAAAATGGATAACATTTATCGAGCCCCTTGTTAAGATATTGGCAGCCCACCGCTGGTAGAATGTAATTAAAATAAGTTGTTTCCACAAAGCAGAAAAAATCTAACGAACTAACAAATAAAATCCAACAATAAATCAAAAATAAAATTATGGTACACCTTGAAGTTATTAGCAATCAAGAGAGACAACTTAAGAATAAGCAAGAGAAAATTAATAATCCCTCTAGAAGCGGCGCTTATGAACTGTCTTACGTAGTGTTCAATTCATTGTCTATACTTACGTTAAAATTAAATGAATACGTCAATTAAATTATAAAACAACCATTTAACGTAATGATAAAATATCGTATGTAGTAAGTAATAACGCCTCGTTTGAAAATTCGATATTTCAAGGTGTAGAGCTGAAGTATTGAATCAACATTGATCATAATAATCGAAAATTTTCGAATAATCAAAGACTTTAATTAGACTATTGCAAACTATGATTATAGGGCTATCGAAATGAATCGTTGGATGTGGTTGTGTGAGTCGATGTGAGACCAATATTCTTTGGAGCTGATTTGATCAATTGAATCATAATGATTAAATCTTTTCACGTCCAACCTTGAAAAACTTTTTGAATTCTTTAATACATTAAGAATATTCGAATTATGATATGGATATATCATAGAATAATATTTTGATTTTTTTTCATACATTTTCTCAAAATTTTTAGAGTGAACAACTGTCTCTGTTTTGATGATTTTTGACATCCTATATACATATAAGATGACAAAAATCATCAAATACACACAAAATCAACACGGTGTCTCAATATTTTATTAGTCGACATCCTCCACTGTCTTTTGTCACTATCACAGTTGAATGACACACTAATCTTTTGTTTAAAATAAAAATATCAACATTTTTTTTTACAATGGATCGATTTCTTTTTTCTTAATTTAAATTTGGTTCAGACGTCAATTTTGATTATTTACAGTGAAATCCTGTTTCAACACGTCCAGAATTCACATTTTTCCGGTATTTGCGTGTTTTTTTACAATCCCGTTTTATTTCAATTCTTAAAGAGGACTGGGTGTATTCTTAAAAAAAACTATTTAGGGAATTAGTTAAGCTAAAAACTTCTGGCTTATTCAATAAATTAGTCTGCATTTGATTTTCCACGCCAGTAAATATCTGATTTATCAAAAATGCAAAAAAAAACCCCATTGAGGTCAACGGGCTTAGAGCTAGTTTCTCTAAATCGTTCGTACAAAGTATGATTGGAATTATAATATGTACAATGTTTTTAATACATAAATGGTGACCTCATATTCTTAATAGGTTTTTATGGAAATATATCTTAATGGCCCTCTCTTTGGTTCAATCATATTAAATTAACTAAACTAAGGTCGATTCACACGGGAATTCACCGGTTCTTGTAACACCAAGAAACCTACATGTACAAGAAGATGGAGTATGCATCGACCCAGTTTCAACAAGATGTTTTATATACTGACGTATCACATGCTTTATATATGTATATTGAAAGAAACTTGACATAATTTAAATAAAGATTATTTTGTTTTAGGTTTTTCAAGGATTTTGACATCGAAAATTTCAATAATTTACGGATTTTCCCAAATTAGCAGCGCGGCACCTTTTTTTTTTAAGTATTCCAGGAATTTTCAAATCTAAAATCTCAGGAATTTACGAAATTACAAAAAAACTTAGAATTAGAGAATTGGCCAGAAGGCCGCAGATTCCCCACGCCTGCCCTAGCTATAACTACTTTAACTTTCTTAGCCTTGCATCGGTCAAAACATGAGTTGGTTGTGTTTCACATTGGTTGCCTCGTATGAAAAACATAAATATTTGAATGTGCCCAAATCGTGCGTCTAGCTTAAATTTTGAATTATGATTGTTAAGCAGCTTTTTGTGACAGAGTAATAATTTTATTACAATAATAAAAGGTATGTTGTTGTTTAATTGTTAAAATAAATTATGAAACGCTGAAAATGCCTTTATAAATCTTGTGCGTAGTTGGCGTTATTACGAAATTTCAAAATATTCATGCAAGTCGGTGTTTTAATGCCGTTGTAATATGACTATCTGTAGGATTTTGGCTGAATTATGAGACAAGTCGATGGGAGCCCCCCTTAGCGATGTTTTAACATGATTAATTAATGTGAGCATCTATCTTTTGGATGCTTTACCACGCCACTGATATTGTTTAATATTGTATTAACAACGGTACACGGTCGTGTAAATATTTCTACAAGAAATTTCGGTTAATTATTAATACTAAAACACCCCCACGGAATATTATTTAGGTCAAGTTTGACTCGACTACCGTGGTAGTTTTTTTTGAGTACATTTAAATTATCACTTCTTTATTCAAATCGACAAAAGAACGTGACACTAAGTTTTCCAAATCAGGTTTCTTTCGATAATCACAATGTATACAACTTGACACACGTTCTATCAAAAGGATGGAAGCTGAAAATGCCAAATTAGTATCTAAATTTAACTTTTAAGTTTGAACAAAGAAAAGCTTGTGAAAACTGCAACCAGGAAAAAGAACCTAAAAAAAAATTTTTCTTGAAAAAATTATTAAATTAATATTAAGCTAAGTCAATAAAAAAACAGTTTATCAGTCACCATGTACTTCTGGGTTTTGTATACTTTATTATTTGCTTTAAGCCTAAAATCATCAAAAATCATTTTTTGTGTTTCCTGTAAAATTTTATATGTGTGGATTACGTCCTTTTTCCTTTCCAAAGTCAATATGAAATATGTCTGTGCTCAAATATCGACATAAAAACAATATTTATCAAAATCATCTATAAAATAGATCTCTAAATTGTTTAAAGTTGAGAGCAATTCTAAAAATTCAATTTTATTCAAAATCCATTAAAAGGGAAAGTTAAAAAAAACGCCGTTATCATGATTGCCTATAACACAATTTTAATTATTTTTTTAGAAAGATTAAAAAGTTGAGCTTTTTTGAGAAATACGATTATAACTAACTGGCCTCGTATACATACGCTTCGGGCCATAGTTTGCCCATTTCTATATTATACGACCGGTTATAAAAAAAATATTTATCAATTTTACTCAATATTGACTATCACGTTGTGTATATATATATATATCAAGACTTCGAACTGTTATTCTTTTCGTTCCGGTTTTCGTTCCGGTTCAAGCAAAAAAATATATATCGGTTCGGTTCCGGTTTTCGTTCCGGCAAAAATAACGGTTTTTTACGGTTTAAGGTTCACCTCCGAGTAGGGTTGCTAGATTTCTTGCAAGTCAATCCAGGACATTTGTCCGATTTGCTGACTTTCGAATCCAAAAACACAGGAATTTACCTATTTGCCCGAAATACCAGCGTGTTTGAACACGCGCTGAACCGAACAAATAAAACCGATATTTTTTTTCGGTTCGGTTCTGGTTTTTGTTCCGACAAAAATAACGGTTTTAACGGTTTTTGGTTTTCGGTTCAGTTCCAATTTGAAGCATATATATATATATTCCCGTTTTTTAAAATCCATATCCGCTAAAGAATAGGGAAACAGATGTTTTTCTAAAATAAGTGTTTGTTACTCAGTTGCTCAACCTCTTCTTTTCAAAGAATGTAGGAATAGAAAGATATTAATAGTGGTTAGCTAATAACATGATTCATATTAAGGATGTTTGGGTGGGGTTTAATTGCAGACATCGCATACATCCCATGCCTTTGGACAGAAATTCTTCAATCAATTGAAAATCAATTTCTAAAATCTGTCCGTACTGGGATTCGAACGCTACGTAACTGAATCCAACGATGTTGACCACTTGACCACGAAGTCGGAAAACGTTATCGTTTACCGTTAAATTAACGAAACGAATTATTTACCGGTAATTTAAATTTGACGGTAAATTGCAAGCCCTAGCACTAGTACGATTATATGAAACATATTCCAGTGATGTATAACAGTAACTCTTGCACTTAGAGAGGAAATATTAACTGTGTATCTGATTCAAGGAGTTTATGCTGTGTACTAGAAGTGGTTGCCACTTCAGATAACAAGATGATTTGAACATTAGTAATCTAGGTCCTTGTTAGCATTACGTTTGGAACTAAGTAACCTAACTGGATTAGGTACTGTTGGCGTGAATTATTATAACTAAGTCCTAAAATATGACGAGCCAAAACCTTTGAAATTGTTAAATTATATATTATAATAAACAGTAGCGCGAATTTGATTATGAAGTATCCGTTACCGGGTCCATGGCGCAGCGGTCAACGTCGTTTGCTTCCGTGACGGATCTCATGGGTTCTAGTCCCAGTACGAACAGCATTCTTTAAATAAATTTATCGTTTCCTGTACGAAAGAATGAGCGTTTGTGATGTCTAAAAAAATCCTCATATAAAGAGAGTGATTAGCCAACCACTAGACTTGTCTTAGCCCTATCCTTTCAATTATTACTCTCTTCGAAATAAAAATAGGTTGAGCAAATGAGTAACAAGCAGTTCTCGTAGAAATAAAAAACTTCTTGATTGAAAAATAATGTTCGTACCGGTATTCGAAATCGTGAGGTCCGTCATGGAAGCCAACGACGTTGACCACCGTGCCATGGATCCGACATATTTGGTTTTAATTTTGATTTTAAATTAGGACTGATTTATTCGTAAGAGATCCTTAACATTTCGTTTGGGAAAATATAAAAATATTTACGTGTAATTTGTATGATAACTTGCACTCAATTTTTATACAAATAATTGTGCTTAGATTTCTTGCATCAGTATCAGTTGATAATGCTAGTGATGTTAAAAACCAGTCCTAATCATTATTTAAATATGTGGAATCCGTACAAGAAAGTTGTGTTTTATTTCTGACTACAATGAATGTCTTTTTATCAAAAATTGAAAATTAACACCTTAAAAGTGATTATCTGTGTTCACTTAATCTTTTTTAACACGAATGTTTTATACACGGCATCAAACGTATCCTCCGTGTAAAAAAGACATATTGTATGTCTACCTTATCCTAATATAATCTAATATAACTTAATTAGTTTACCCATTCGTGAAATAGCATTACCGGTTTAATGGCGACTGTGGTACGCGGTATCGACTATCAGAAATTATACACAGAATAATGGGAATTGCTTCTGAAAATTATGGTTTTCAAATCAATCGATAACTAAATAGCACACTCGATGATCATGTTTATATGTTACGCTTGTTGATTTCGTTTGTATTATTAGTTCAAAGCACGAACTTAGAGGGTCTAATGATCTGTGTTTAATCATTGCCAATTATATACTCAATGATCCTAATTTTGTGAAACGCATAGTTCACTTATATATGTTAACATAAAGTTCCTTTGTATTAAAAGAAAATTGAGGTCATTGCCATGTACGTATTTAATAGAAATGTTCGTTAAATATCTTCGACACTATCTGACTATGTTATTATTATATTCCTTAAATTTTATTGAGTTGAATGAATATATCCAGGGACTTAACGAGAGCATAGGCAACTAAGCAGTTGCTTAGAAGCGGCAAATGATCACACAAAATTACGATCCTTTTTTACGCGATATATTGACTCCAGAAATTGACGCGTAAAAATAACCTTACTTACATATAATTTGATGAATTGGTTCCAAAAATCAAAATACCGAGAAAAGCGTATGAAAAATGTATTTAAAACTAAAATTTTGTTTATTTTTAGTTTTAGCAAATTTGAATTATTCCCTTAATTAATTGCTTTTATGGTATGTGGAGCGGTAAACAATCGCAGAAAATTCCGATCCTTAATTTACGCGATACATTGGGCCCAGAAATTGACGCGTAAAAATAACCTTACTTACAAATAATTTGATAAATTGGTCCCAAAAATCAAAATACCGCGTAAAAAAGTGTCAAAAATGCATTAACTTTTAAAAGATACAGAGTCTAGTAGTAGGCTAGCCTCATTACTCAACCCCAATCTGATCTTGAAAACCGGTGTATTAAGGTCCATTCTTAGCCCCGTATGGATAATAAGAAATGACTTTCATGTACTAGTCCAGAGATGGGGAACCCGCGGCCTTTTGACCACTCCGGTGCGGCCTTCTGGCCAATTCTGGAAAACGAGGTTTGGAGATATCTGGGAAAAAAGTATAGCGAATTGAGGATTTCAAATTCTTCGGTGAGCTAAAATAGCGAATTGAAAATTTCAAATTCTTCGGTGAGCTAAAAAAAAAAAACGAGGTTTGGAGATATTTGGGGGACAAGTAGGCGGCTTTATGTCGAATCAGAAAAATGAATGCGGCCTTTAGAGAAGAAAAGGTTCCCCACCTCTGTACTAGTCAGTTTGAGTTAAATAACCCTTGTAAGTGTGCTTCATTAGAAGTATATTTGCTTTAGATCGGGGGAAGTTTTTTTTAAAGCTATCTCTGTTTCCAATTCCAACCCGTAAGCTTTGTAACTGATGCCAACAACAACTTGACCATGGACCCGGTAAAAGACCATTGGTGAAATGAATTGATCAGAAAAAATCTTCAAAGATCCGAATCCATGAAAAATATAAATATGTGAGTTCGTTTGTCGAGACGGTGCTTCAGCTGAGTGTGTGATCGATTTTCTTCGAGCACGATTTCGGTTAATGCATTAATATATTTTGCTGTCACAGTATCGATTGAAAAGTTATTTCTTGTTAGTTCGTTTGACTGATTGTGTTTTTTTTATATATACACAACAATGTTTATTTGGCAAATTAAATCAAGTAACTAACAAATGTAATAACAAATAATAATTATAATTACAATACCGCTGAGGCAGTGCTGACATTTGGAAATTTTTCCAATACACGAACAAGTTTACTGTGTGACCGACGATCGGTGAGCTGTGATTAATCTATATATTATTTTAAAACATGTTCAAACTTTTAACATTGGAAAGTTTGGAGGCTTCTGGTTATCTGTTTGAATGGTTTCAAAACTTCATATTAAATTTGATCGACGAAATTACTCAAACTCCGAAAACAAAATTTAAAATTGATGAAACCGATTTGATACGGTAATAATGTTTGGATGAGTGGTATAGAATTTGAAACTAAATTTTATTTTCATATCCAAGCCATATGTTAATGACAGGCAAATAACTAATTAAAATATTCTTTTTTAAGCGATTACATAGACTTTTTAAATTATATCTATTACCAAAACTTAGAAATTCAACGAAAGTTGGTTATCAGTGAAAACTAAACTTTCGTTGTTCACCTGTAAAGAGTTTACAGTCAATACTTGTGGCGGAAAACTATAATATCGTAACCTTTCTCTCAGAAGTTGGTAAGTGACTGATTGATAGTTCTGAATAAACAAGAAATGAACAATTTTAGTTTTTAAGATAAAGCCTGTGGCATCGATATTTAATGTAATCATAGTTTCTCAACTTTTTTTCAAAATATTTTCATTTTATTTCAAAAAACCTTTTTTAAGCTCTTCCAGGAATTCCAATTTCAAAAATCCAGAGTTGCCAAAAATGTGGGATCTTTTTTTATCCCTCTCGCGGGGTTCAAACAATTTTTTGTCGTTACGAGATTATGGATTTGTCAGTGTACCCCCAAAACTGTGCTGTGGATCCCCTAAAACTATTTTTTCTCTGTGGCCCTCTTAGAACGTGCTGTGGCCCCCGGTTGAGAAACCGTAACATAAATAATTGTGATATCAAAATAAAAATGCATTACTGCCGATCTGATACAAACAAAAGTGTAGAATTAATAGACTGGGACAATTGCCTACACTTAAACCAGTAATATCAATAATATCACATACAAATAAATGCTTAATTTTGGCAAACTGGTATAATAAATGCAGAAATTGAGTTATTCCAGAAAAACGTATTTTTATACATAAATTATTTGTGTCAGTTTTGGTATTTATCAATTTCAGCAAGAAAAGTTTCGATGTTAAACAATAAATTAATTAAGAAATAAGCTCCGACGAGTCTTTTATTATTTTTCAGTAAAAGCTTTCATTGTTATTGAACAGTAATTACGAAAGGCCGAATCTAGGATTGAGTTGCCTATTAGTTTTTTAGGTATGCTTGGGTAAAAAAAGGTGAAACATTTTCAATATTATATTTCAATCATTGAAGTCTTGTCAATTCGATAGTTAGAAATGTAGCCAGTATATATAATAAATACAAATAAAAAATTAACCTACAGTTAAGCGAATTCATATTGTACAACGCAGATGTACTTTGTAGACTTAAAAATTAATAATAAATGACATATACAAGTCGAAAGTACAACGTATGTTATGATAACCCAAATATATAACCGGAATGAAATATACATTTTCCAATCGCGTACGAGAATTTTTTGTAGTAGTATGTGTAAATCTATATTATAATTCATACAAAATTTGACTTTTTGTTTGAAAGCGAATTATATTGTAAAGAGTTTTTAATTTTATTCTCGATAATATTACTGAAATAAATTTCTTGAGTATAAAGTTCAATAACCTTTTTTACAGTTACAAGTGAAAATATTCGGTACTTTGGTGAATCAATATATAAAACTAATTAAAAGAATAATGGGCAAATTCTTATAAAAAGAATGTGACTGGAATTTTGAGTCATACTTGAAGAGAAAATACACAATTTATTTGAAAGAAAAACAATTGTGTTATAGCGATCATCGTTTCTTACATAATCAATATTGAGAATTCAATTATACATGTACACTGAACCTTAAAGTATTTTTTTAATTGTTTTATACTATAACAAAAAAAATGATGATTAAAAATTGTGAACTATGGCAGGGCTTTTGTAAACTAGCTAAAAAATCCATTTATGAATTTTAAATTGATTCAGTTTAACAATATGTTTTATATGAATGCGAACGACTTTATCTATTTAAAAGTGTTTAAAATCAATTTTATTCTTGACGAGTAGGTATTATATTAAACAATATAACACTTTGCACAAATTTCACATTATTTATGCCTTCACCAAGAACGTCTTTTCTTTCAGTTTGTGGTCTTAAACTGGATCGAGTTAATCAAAAAGAAACCAATTGATGTTTTTAAGTATTTTGAGTTATAGTTGTGAATTAATTCTAAATGTGTCAATTTAATAATTAGATCTAACGACTAGGAGCTAGTTTCTGTTTTATTTGTATCATTTATCTTTTGCTAATGGTGAAATTCTCTAAGTCATATTTTTTGTTCAATTATTAAATATGTACACCATTTAAGTGCATGGAGACTGATAAACTTGTTTATAATTGACATCTGATGTTAATTAAATATTTAAGAAAAAAAATAAAATCTTTTTTAAAGCCAAATAAAAATACTAATTCGGCATTTTAAGCCTACATCTTTTTGATAGAACGTGTATCAAGTTGTATAAGTTGTGATTATTAAAAAAAGTGTTTTGTAAAAACTGTGGGTTACGGTTCCTTTTTCCTTTCCACAGTCGATATATTTCTAAGCTTATGCTAAGATGATTCTTTGTTAAGGCTTAATTTGTTCCAAAGTTTGTTGCAACGAGTGTTATTTTATATTTTTTAAGAATTGTATTATAGAATATGATAAATGAATAGGTATCGATCAGCTGTGAAGAGTGGTTGTATACAAGGCTCAAGATAATACTCTTATTACGTGTGGTGTGTGAGAAAAGCTTTGAGGATTATTAGGGCGATGCATAGAATAATAATTTTCTCTCCTTGAAGCGCGATACAGCGATAAATTTAATATATTGCAGAGGTTCTTCTTTATAAACCGCGCATAAAGCTCCCGGTATCGTATTTATGACAGGCAATTTCGACGATGCTAAAGTCTTCAGTCGGCGTGGACTGACTGGCTACCGAACACGCGCCCCAAATAATAAATTAGGTGGACAAAAATCGATAATTATTTACTTTGTAACATTACGGAAACGATAAAATTTTAACGTTGTTATGGATATAATTAAAACACTTAATTTTATTATACATAGATGTTTCACTTTATTGTTATAACATAAGTTTATAGAACTGTATTATAATAATTCACATGATCTAAAAAATCAGAATACAAAGAAGTACAGTGGAACCTCGTTAAATCGTTCCAAAATCTTATTCGTTATGTAAAACAATTGTTATGCGAAACAATTTTAACATACAATAATGCGTTCCATGGCGAAAAAAACAATTTTTATATTTTAACGTTTATGAAAATAAAATTACATACTTATAAATTGTAAGCGTAACAACCTGGAATGCGATTTAGATTTGAAAAAATGAAAAAAAATCGACTAGTTTATTATTTATAACAGATAATTAATTATTTTTAGGGTGTTCACTGTCAATACTTGGTGGAAAGGCATTATAATAGTAAAAACACAATATTCCTTTGTACTTCATTCCACTTTAATTAATATGTCAGGACCGGATTCGCTCATTACGAGCATCGTCAACTGATAAGAAATATAATTTAACAATGCTATTTACACAAAAATGAACAGTTATAAACAACAATTGGCATTGAAAAGAAATTACCAATTACATTAAGAGTGATTCTAAAATAACACAAAATTAAAATGTTTAACACATCTAACATATAATTAAAAAGTTATCTCAGATTAATAAATTTAGAATGGCGATTGAAAGTAATTACAAACATAATTAAAATTTGGGAAATTTTTGACAAAGTGATAAAATGCTACATTAATATCTATGCTAGATCAGATGGATGGAATAAAGAAAAAAACAGTGTCAAGAAGGAGATTGAAACTCATCATATCGACGCAACCCACACATTTTACAGAAGGCGCAAAAAACGTGTTTTAATGATTTTGGGCCATATGCAAATAATGAATTATATACAACCTTGAAGTGGACGGAGACTGGTGTTAAATTGACATAATCTAATATTAATTAAAGAAATTGTCAAAGTTGATATTCATAAGCTGACTAAAAATATGTTGGAAAAAAATTGACTCAGATAAGAAGCCAGACTGACTGGACACCACTGTTACAGCGTGGCACTGATTTCATCGAATACAGATTAAAATAGAATGATGTGACAGCAGAATAATAATTCGCCCGTAATACGATGGCTTTAGGTGCCAAACTAGATTTATTATATAGATTTTTAACCGTTTCACCTAAAGCAATGAATATGAAAATAAATTCGACAATTACGGAATTTAAATAGATTTGATTAATTAAATTGATAACCGATTCTGTAGGCGATATACTCTTTGACTAGAGCTTTATTTTGATGTGATGTTTATTTATTTATTTATTTATTTATTTATTTATTGTTTAAAATTAAAAATATGGTACATGACATAACAGCTTACGCCAATTCGCCATGTACTTGACAAATAAAAGACACAGAATATAAAATAAAATTACATAATACATAAAAATCAACACAAAAAATCAAGAAATAAAATAGTAAAATTTCACAAACAGTTCACAAATACTATCACCAAAAATGTCCACTTCACTAGGCAATGAGTTGATCAATCGAACGGCCCTAGGAACTGGTGACTCAAACCTCCTAAGCGAGGTATAAGTTTTTAGAAATAAAAGTTTTCGCTCATAATTTCGCCCACGTGAAAATAAATTGGGAGCATGTAAATTAATAGTCATGAGAATTTCAGGATTATTAACTCGGCCCCGAAGGAGAAGAGAAAAATGCTTTAAGCTTGAAAACGATCTTCGAGCTTCAAGAGAGTGAAATGATAACATTCCTAAAAGAAATTTGGTGGGGTAGTATTCATTTAAGGAATTATCAAAGGGAAAGAATTTAAATTTTTTGAAATAATAATATCTAAGAAATTTCTTATGGACTCTCTCCAATTGCAGCTTGTATGAACTTTCATATGGACTCCAAATGATGGATCCATATTCAAGCTTACTTAAGACCAAAGAAACATAAAGCGTGCGAAACACAGTTGGGTTTTCAAATGGTTTGCTTTGTCTAACAATAAACCCAAGAAGTTTGCTTGCACTCAGTGCAATAGAAGTAATATGTGAATGAAATATATTTAATATGTGAATGAAATATGTTTAATCGGTTTATGGGTTGTTATTCAAATTCCAGTTGCGTGATTGAGAGATAGACGTCGTTGGCTTCGGTTACGGAGGTCACGTGTTCGAATCACAGTACGGAGAGTTTTATAAATTGATTTTTGATGTAAATATGTCTTTAAAAATGCTTCCATAGGGAGGCAATCCAAAAAAACGAATGATAACGAAATCGGGGGATACAGTTTGGTGTTGGAGCTTCATATCTATCATAGCTTTTCAAAATTCAATTACACAACTGGATAGCTAAAGAATCAAAAAAAATTATTGCGTTATAAAAATACTGTGATACATTGTGAAGGGGGAAGCGCAGCCATCGAGATTTTTATTTAATATAACTTTTGACTCGAAAAAGTTGCGATGTTCGTTTAAGTTTCAATCGTTAGCTCTCAACAAAATCTATCGATTATAGATAAAATATTAGTGTAATATTGTGACTGTGACTACAATTAGGTGTTTTAAAAAATAAATATATCAAAAATATATAATGTCGGGCTTAACGCGTCAAAAACCGCTTTTAAAAACTGGTTTTTTGGTTAAATTTGCGACATTCAAAAACCGGTTTATTTTAACTTCGTAACCGGTTTTAAATAAAAAATGTATTATCTGAATAAAAACGTTAA
This sequence comes from Himalopsyche anomala, assembly GCA_031772345.1. Lineage (NCBI taxonomy): Eukaryota > Metazoa > Arthropoda > Insecta > Trichoptera > Rhyacophilidae > Himalopsyche > Himalopsyche anomala. Next base: position 3,261,674 of record CM062844.1, on the reverse strand, counting down.
TATTTTGACTTTTTGACTGGATCTGTTATTTGATGCCTCAAAGACCATATGCTCCACATGCGAAAGGGTATTTTCGATATTAGGAAATTTTGTTACAAAAATTAGATCATACTAAGTGATCGATCGGTGAACGAATTGTGTTTTTTTAAATCATACTTTCTGAAGAGTGACGCCAAATAATTTCTTATTGTTATGTATAAACAAAATAAAAAAGATTTTTTTTTCGCTATTTAAATTAAATTATCCATACTTTCGATGGTTTCGGCGGTAACTTTGTGGAAGTTCATTTTAATATAAAATTCCTCCCTCCTTGCTTCTCTAAAAAGGGAAATATCCCAATCTGATTGATTGCAGCTCATTAGTATCATTATTTGTTTGTTTAATTTCGATTATATTACCCCCCTCCTTGCTTCCCTAAAAAGGAAAAAAAACCCAAACTCCATTTTGTAATTTCATAATTTAAATGTTAGAATCAATCTTGCTTCATTACTTAAGCAAATTTTGCGATAGTAAGTCTGAGAATGCCTCTGAAAGAGGCGAAAAACGTGTCACAGTTAGTCGCACAATACGTGGAATAATCAAAGTTATTTTAAATTTTATATTAAATTATCCATTTATTGTAAAACTTCGAAAACCAGATAAAACCGGTTTTCAAACAATATTGACATTATAAAACCGGTTTTTTCAAAAGTCGGTTTTTGTATAAGCCCTAATTAGCGTTAGCCTTAGCGTTTGTTATTTTACATCGTAGTAGAGATGGTAAAAATCCATATACTTAATGTTAATTTTCGAATTTTGTAAGTCAATGTATTAAAATAAGAACCCTTAGTGGATAGAGAAAGCTGTAAAGTATTTTTTTGAGGTGGATAGATAGATACATTACCCGAAAATTTGGGTTTTGGCAGCTCATATTATGTAGCTTCTCTTACAGCAGACCTATACTAATATTGTGTACGGATGCCTATGAAAAGACTCCACCTCTTCCTCGTATAAAATAAATGTTTTCTTTATATTTTTTTCATTAAAACTGACACGGTACATACCATTTATAAATACATTAAAATTAGTGGTGGATTATGCACATGGGAGGCCCCAGGCGCAATAAAATTTGGCGACCAAGTTTTACGGATAATATAAAACCGTAAGAAAATTTCAACAAAAAATGTAAAAATATATGAAAAATCTGAACCAAAAATATATGGGTTATATAATTTATTTTTTAGGCCCCAAGCGCGCGCCTCATTTGCTTATATGACAATCCGCCACTGGTTATAATAATACAGCAAATTTTTAAATCGAGAGTGCATATCGGCGTGTTATTTTAAATTTCATAGTTTTATTGCCATATGCGAAGATCAATTTGGCCCGTTAGAGGTAAAGTGAGCCAAGTGGTATTTTAGAAAAAATAAAAATTAGTTGTAATATTCTAAACGTCTTAAAGTATCGTGAAAGTGAAGTAACCTCAGTTAATACACATTGAAAAAGTGTTACCTAAGTAAAATAAAAATATGAAATCTACCAAAACACAAAGTAAAGTCGTGATTGTATCTAAAAGTCCAAGAAAAAAGTTATGCCATTTTACTAGTTGGCTCACTTCACCTCTAGAGGGCTCAATTATCCTGAAGAAATGCATCGAACTATGTTTTTTTATTAACACAAATTTAATGAAAAATGTAACAACACGTGCATCTTTATGCAATTATAAGGAAAATGAATCTTTCTAGCAAACACGAACATTATTATTTATTCGCTATTCCATGTGTTGTGTACATTGTACCACACGTGTTTTGCTCGTTTGAGACGTATCGTCAGAATAAATTTCTGATGTTGTCATTGAAACACAAATAAAATAAAATTTTATATTCAAAATGAACTTCCACAAAGATCCATCGAAAACACCTATTTATTTTGTTGTTTTAGTACAGTTCTCCTGAGTAAATGATATGCTCTAAACTAAGAGCGGGTATAGTTTAAAAAAAAATCAAGAAATATTCTAAAATAAATGCCTGATTCTGATTTAGAGGTGTGTGCGACCAAAGCAAAATATTTTCTAGTAAAGCATTTATGTCACATACAAGCGTATGAGCGGTAACATAGGTTTGTAGTATCGAGATATTATTTTTCTAGACTTTCGTTTGTTTTGGGGCGATTGCGGTCGCTTTTCTTAGAATATTTTCTTGGAATAACTTTGAGAAAAAACACACAAAAAAAAATATTCTAAAATAAAATATATCTTGTAAGACAAAGACATGTGGTTAAAATATATACGCCGATGATGGCGGTTGTCTTTCAATTTCAAATCGAGAGAGAGCAGATTTGTACTTCACTTGATTGCCAAATATGTATGTCTACATCTTGAAGCACTCAATTGAAATTGTGGCTATTATCAACTCGCTTCGACAGCTTTGACATCGGATTTCTACAGCAATTCAGTGAAGAAAAAAAAAACGGTAAGAGGGTCATTTCATTTTTGTATTTTTTTTACGTTGAATATGAAATGATTTGAACGATTGAATTAAATTAAAGAAATGAGGAAACAGATATGAATGTACACCTATCCCTCTATTTACGCGATAGATACGTTCCAAGAAATATCTCGTTAACCGGAACCGCGTAAATTGAGTAATATAGTAGAAATTATAGTGAAAAATTCGGCAATATAGTAGAGACATCAAGTATTAAATTATTTTGATAAGTTCACGAATTAACAAGTAGTTGTAGAATGTCATACATAATATATACATTCAATTAATATTACAATTCTCATGCGGTCATCTGTCCACGCAGCTATTCAATACTAAAGTAGGCAAGTGCTTAAGCCCCTCGCTTCCAATCTAATCAACTAAGGTTAACTTCAGGGTTGCCACATTTTGGAAAGACTATCGCCATTTTAAACTAGTTGAAAAGTTTAACTCATTGCTAATGATGATCTCGTTGTAAGCTATATTTGATAATTTCAGCCTGACGCTTTTTTACTCGATTATTGTTAATAGTTTTGATGGTTTTATGGTCGCAGTAAGCAACAGTACGCAAAACGCTACTTTCGAGGCTTCATTACAACAAAGACAAAAAATGCGCTATAAAAGGAATCGCTCTCTCTGGAATTAACATGGGATGGTAGATTAGAGCGGCGATTTCCAACCTGGGAGGCGTGGACCATTGCAAAGGGAGGCGCGAACAGTCCAAAATATTTATTTACTCTTTAAAACGTGACTTTCCCAGATTGGAAATCACTGCCTTACAGTACAATATTGTGATTCACAATTAATTCGTCAAATGTACTGGGCAAACATTTCGTTACGTGACTTTTTGTATTCGACGAAACGTTTAGAGTGAAGAAGCTGAATTTGTTTCTAAAGCGAGTTTGAAAAAAAACAATTTTATATGAAATGAGAATAGATTTTCTATTAAAATACCAGATAACCAGATGAATAATTTTTATCTTTTTGATTCTGCTTTTGTATATTGAATTTTATTTTTTCAAATCTTCCTTTGCTTCTAGCTCCCTCAATCGTAGTGAAAACGTTTATTGTAAAAAATAGATTAGAGAATAAAAAATATGAAGTAATAAAATAAAAATCATCTCTAAAATATATTTTATACTCTAAGAGTCTGAGATGTTATTTAAATCTGGCAACCCTGCTTAGCTCTGAGATCGATGAAATACTCTTGACGTCTAATACTTACGCTTTATTGAATTTCTGTTACCTATGTATACATAAGTAATACAGCTGGGTGATATCGGTCTACATATAATGGTACATACGTTGTGTTGATTTATCCTATTTTACAGATACATACATCCTTGAGTTTAAGTATATATTATACGTAAATTAAAACTACGAAATGCAGAAATAAATTATTGATTTAAAAAAACCAAGGCATTTTATTTTGGAAACGTCGCTAAAGCCTTGTGTATTAAAAGACTTCGATTTTATTGAATCACCATCAGGCCCTGAAAAACTTTTTAAAAACTTATAAAAGAGGCTTTGTCTGATCTCTGAGTTCGAACAAATCCAGACGGATTTGTCAATACATATAAAGTGCAATATTGTTGTAAAGTTTTCAAACCGTTCCCAGTAAAAAAATAAAAATAATAAAGTACGTATGTATAATTATTATCATGAACTTGGTGACATTGAATATTAAAAAATATATGTATGGCAACAGGTTAAAAAGAGATAATGAAATGATAACTTTTTGCTTAGTTCAACCCAATAATTGTTCCGTTCAATCCAATCGATTCTTCTTTTGTATATGCGCGTCAAATTTGACATCGATAACATTTTGTGATAACCTTAACTTTAAATGTTTTGTTCATAATATGATATATAAAAATAATTTCGCGGTGAGTAATATCAGCTTGCATTTTTTATTTTTGTTATGTGCGTTGTTGTAAGTTTGCTGAGGTTTGTGATTTTAATATCTATCTTTCGATAAAGTGTTCTCTTGTGTTTAACCGTTGATACAAGATAACCGTTAATCATTTAGATTATGTTGTAAACATTACCTGAGTAGTTCAACGGAGCAGGGTATTTACTGGACTAGCTCATTGTTCGAAGCTAAAAATAAAGGATGCTTAACCGGTTTCCTTATATAATTATATCAATATTACTTAATTTCCTAAGCAATCAATCGGTAAATTTATTTATTTTTACTGCTATTTTCTAAAATTTTAAATTTACTACACCAGAAACAAATTTACAACTAAGATGTAAGAAGCTGCACATGTTCGGAGAATGTTTCGTTTGCCCAGAAATTCTTGAAACTTGCAAAGCACAAAGAACAAATTTCGAAGGTAGTAAGTCCCACAATTTATCTTTCTTAGCCATTAACTGTACGCAGAATATGTTTCCTTATATGTATATTTTAATGAGAGATTATTTTAAATAAACAACACATACCATACGTATGTTTTTGTTACATACGACTTTACAGTTTTGGCTCGAAATACGTTCGGTGTTTTAATCAATTACTGATTTTCTTAAAAAATATTCTTTTATGAATAACACATAGGCAGGGGTGGGCTGGAGGGGGCTCGGAAGGGTTCGTGCGAGCCCCTTGTTAAATTTTTACCAAGGCCGGCGAGCCCCTTGTTAATTTAAGAGAAAAAAATATTATCAGATCAAATTAGTACATTATTGCAATTTCTGACTTAAATCTATCTACGATAGCTTCAATATACACAGTAGTACATTTTTAGACATTAACATTGATAAGATAACGGTAGATTGGGTATTGTTACATATCAGAAGTATATTAAGTAACAATTGATTGCTTACTTTAGTATTGCATATAATTGCATATGAGTGATAAAAAAATCACTCTTTCCAGAGAACACCGAGAATTGCTTTGAGATTAAGGAAGCCACTTGTTAGAGTATTGGCAGCCCACCGCTGCACATAGGTAAGATAAAATTATTGATTGGTATAAATATGATGTTTGGATATCGATTATTTGTGGAGTATGTAGATGGGAGTGCAATGCACTCTTTGCAAAAAGTACGCCTACGTATGTATATTCTGTCATTAGAAAATAGTCAGTTTTTTTTGCTCTAACAGAAATGATCTGCATTCAAATAAGATCTAACATATTTAATGACGAAAACTTTCTTAATATAAAGAAAACGGTAAATTAACTCCTGATCAAAACCAATTTATCTGTAATGTTATCTTTTGAGAATTCTACATTCCTCTACTTAAAACTTAATGATTATATATGTATTCAGCGGGGGCTGAAAATATTTTAATGAGGGGTTTGCTTAATCTTAAAACTATCCACGGTCTACAGAAAAAGAGTGGATTTTTTTATCACTATAATACACGGGTTCCCAACCTGGGGGTCGCGAAAGGTTTCATGGGGGGTCGCCAACTTTTTTAGATTTTAACAATACAGCAAATCGAGGATTTGAAATTCCCCTGTGAGTTAAAAAAAAAAGGAGTTTCGGAGACAATCCGGGCAAAAAGTATAGCAAATCGAGGATTTCGAATTCTTCGGTGAGCTAAAAAAAAAAAGAGAAGCTTCGGAGACAATCTGGGCATCAAGTAAATCGAGGATTTCAAATTCCTGGGGAGGGGGGTCGCTAGTCACATGGATTTTATAAAAAGGGGTCGCCACCCGAAAAAGGTTGGGAACCTATGCAATGATACAATTACACGCAGTAATTATTCAATCAATCGATCGAAGTTACTTTTTTTTACAAACCGTCCAGTAATACGCAACTCACCGTAAAATAATTAAAATCAATAACTGAAAAATGTGCTTTTCTGGCTTAGAATGCAAGAGTTAAGATTTATAAATTTGACACAAACAGAAGTAATATTATTTTCTCCTCAATTATATGTTTTAAACGTTATACTAAATAAACTATTCTTGATAGTATTATATATATACATGTATTTTTAATACCATGTCCGCTTCCAATGTGGAGCATATGGACTCTTAATGGAGTTTATCTCAACATAAGTATTTCTACGAGAACTGCTTGTTACTTAGTTGCCCAACATCTCTTTTTCCAAAGACAGTAGGAATATAAGGATAGGGCTAGGACAGGACTAGTGTTTTGTCTAATCGCTCTCGATACGCCCCGTTCATAAGATAGGATGAGTTGGAGGGAGGAATTCAAGACATCACATACATCCATGTCATCGGACAGAAATTCATAAATCGATTGAAAAATCAATTTATAAAACTGTCTGTACTGGGATTCCAACCCGTGACCTCCGTAGCCGAAGCCAACGACGTTGACCACTCGACGACACAGTATTATGTACTATGTCAAAAATAACAGAAACTCTAAATGTGTATCACTGCGTTTTTAAATTTAAATACACATTATCTAGCACAAAGATTTGAAAATATTATTTTTCCTAATATAACAAGGGGCTCTCGCTAACCCCTTCAAGTCCCCTCCAGCACATCCCTGTTCTGAATTAAACTGCGTGTTATTAAACGATAAAATCGGTGAAAATGTGTTCACTTACTTTCTAAACGGATTGTATGTATTCTGTCATACATTCAGGAATACTTTCATTATTTTTTCACTTGATTGAAACTGATAACAACCATCCGTAGGTTACAATCACAATCTATACATTTTGGGCACCGGCAAGCTGAAACAGCTTGGTAGCAAAATCAACATACCCATGAATAAATTGTGTGGATGCTTGGAATCAGAACATTGGATATTTCTATTTGCCACTTGATATCCAGAATAAAGAGATAAGTCTACCCTTATCCGACGCCCTCCTCCTCCCTTGTCACACGCTCAGTGAAGCATTAACCACAAGCCTTCTAGCACCAAGTCTGTCAGGTTGTCTTGGTGGCTACAGGGGAAAATTATACTGCATTTAATATCTTAATAGCACCATATCGATGAATACCTCTAAATGATGAATTTGAAAGCAACTGTCGATGATTTTCGGAAATGTATACCGGAAATATATCAATGCGATCAATCATCGTACATGTAAGGAAGTATATATTAATACAAATACAATATTCATTTGTATTTTATTTAAAAGGTCAGGACCGGTTTCTCTTATTGCGAGCATTGTCAACTGATAACAAATATAATTTAACAGTGCTATTATACAAAAATAAATTGAAATCAAAAGATTTAAACAAGAATTGACATTGAAAAGAAATTAAAAATAACAGTATAAATCATGGGTGGCCAACCTTTTCAGCAGCCGGGCCAAATTTTAGAAATGAGATTTCCTACCGGGCCGTTTTTTTTCTTCTTACATTTCTTTTATTATTCAAAAGAAACAAGAAATATATTGTTTTTTTAAGAAGATATAACAAAAATGAGAATCAAACATACTTATTAGATAAGAATTAGGCAATACAAATAAAAAATAAACAAAATATCATAAGTTTTAGCGAGACGTCTGGTTTTGTTTGTCTGAACTAAGCGCATCAATGTTGATAACGACAAATAGCGAGATCATCGATAGAGCATGTTTGTAAAATGCAGGATATTTCTCCTTGTCCAAATATGTTTTGTAGAACTCTTCCAAACTAACCTGATTGAATTCCTACTTTAACTGTGCATCACAGCACATTTCACAATGTTCCATTTGTAAAATTCCTGGCAATAAATTCACGTCTACAGAGAATGGCGTTGCAAATGCAGCAAAAAGTTGTCAGAATAGTTGAATCAATGTACTGAGATACTTCCATATATGAGATGATACGAACTACGCACGTTGGAATGTTCTTTTGGTGGTTTTATGTACACTGACAGAAAAAAATGTGTGCATATGCTACGTGGGTCACAAGTAGACACCCAGCGGGCCGCAGGTTGGCCACCCTTGGTATAAATGATTATATAATTACACAAAATTAAAACACCTGTAACATATAATTTAAAAAATCATCAAAGATTAATAAATCCCAAGTGGAGACTGATAGTAATTACAAACATACATATGATATAGCATGCTACATTACTAAAGTTAATAACTTAATGATAGTTTTCTGTTTTCCCGCTTCCAAGTAGTTGTTGTGTATACTTAAACAAAATCGACAGCCATGAAAATTCTGAAAAATGATTTTTTAAAGACCATGTAAATTCTAACAAAAGAAATAAAACACTACCCAAGTAATTTAATTTAACCCACTGTTTTTAAACAACAGGTTTATCAACTATCATAATAAAAAAAAATCGATATTGGTAGAATTTTTAAAGTTATACATTTAAATAACAAGTCTGTCAAACTAGACAATCAGGAAATTCTAGAAGTCAAAAGATTTAAATTCTTAACTGATTCAGATCTGTTGAATGATTAAATTATTTTTGCAAATTCCGCTTTATTTTATTCATTGAATTAACCTTTGTTAACTATTCTATTATAGTAAATATATTTTTAAAGTTTTATTATGCGGCTAGTATTTAAATCGCGGTATGATTTTTTATATGTTATTTTATCATTTCCTCGAACACACCTGCTTTTTGATTAAGACAATTGGGCTTAAAAAGAGAGCCATTAGTCTACTAATTGTGTCCACACGATCTCTGAAAAAAAAGTCAAAAGACTAACATAGATTTTTGTTAATCATTTTCTGTTGAATTAGTTAATTAGGAATACAAAATAAATGATCTAATTCGAGGTGCTTGGTTAAATTTTAATATTCAATTTGAACCGATGAACATTGAATGTTTTTTTATTTATTATGTGACGTACACCTTTATTGATAACAACAACTCAATAAGGAATTCATAACTTATTTTTGTTAAGTATCTACATATAAGAATGAGTTACTACGGTTTGGAAATAAGCTCCGAAAATTTCAGAGGAGTTTTTGTAAAACTTCTGTCAATAGACATCAGTCCAGTAAATGTGAATTAAACCGTTTGTCGTATTTTATGCGACGAAGCTGTGGGCCTTGTTGGGAATTTCCCGCTATCAAAATCTTTTACGGGAAAACTTTTCTGTAATGGTTTATTGTTTAAGCAGGCAAATCGTTTTGCTTCAGCAAAATAGGTTTATTAAATTCCCGCCAGGCGACCGAATTCACTTTTATCGCAGGCGGGAATATGAATATCGCGCCAATTTTGTTTCCATCACCGTAGATTGTATGGAGAAATCGAAGAGAGAAAACTTTACCAGGGTGAAAAGATGTTCGTGCAAAGAATACAAAACGAAAAAAAAATGCTCAAATGACCAACATCAATATAAAAATAACGATTTACAAAATCATTTAAGGTGTATTTCGCGGTTAGTTAATTTGTAAAAAAACACTAATATAATAATCTATACCACTGGAAGAGAAGCTGCGGCCTCTTGGCTACTCTGATGTGGCCTTTTGATTTGATCAACATATTCACTTTCATTAAAAAAATATACGCAAGCGTTTGGAAAAAGAGCGTAATCAATCCATTATATGTTCGACAGTCGAAAAAAGGGGAAGGGGTGTCAACGTTTTCTCTACTGCGGTCTTATGTTGAATCAGATAAATGAATGTGGAATTTAAAAACGAAAAGGTTTCCCATCCCCGATCTATACCAATGTTACTACAGTCATTTTAATTAAGTGTGGCATATCAATGGTCTTACATTGAAAGCTTGTATCGCAATTTGAAAATATCTGAATTAAAGTCTGATATATTTAGATAAAACTTAATGCTATGAAAATATATGAAGCATTGCTCACTCTTCTATAATCGTGCAATCATTTTTAAGCCAAAAAATTGCAATGTATGTCATAATATCAATATATTCCAAAATTAATTGTATTAGATTGCGATTATAAAAGTTGTATCTAGAGACCTAAAAATAAAAACTTATTTTATTAAATATCGCATGCTTAATAACATATGGGCGTATTTTGACTTTCACAGTTTCATTGAAATATGAATTTACATTTTCGGGAACAATGATTGCACCTGGTAAATAATTGATAGTTTTTTCATTTGATTTTCAACAATCCTTTCCCCGAAGGTGTAACTTTCAGTTAAACTGAGATATCTCATACAGGACTGTGCATTCGAAGTCAGAGTCGTGGAGTCTGGCTGTTTAAACTAATAACTTTGAGTCAAATGTGTATTTAAATCGCTAGGGTCAAAAGTAGTGCTAATGCATGCTACTATGAATACAAAGATAATTAAAGTCATGTTAAAGTCGGAGTTGTCTTTTATCTTTGTGGAGTCGAAGTAGTGAACATCTTTAATGATGTGCATTAAAACCACAAGAGTCCATAGTGTTGCCACTGCATGTTAGGCTTACTAAAGATGATCTGATGTTACACATATTATAAATAAATGTAAGCTAAACGGAAACGATCGAAAAAATAAATTCGCAGTTAGAGTAGTTTTTTTCACAAAACGTATGTTATTAAGGATGAGATATGTTGTAATTAGTATAGTAAATATAGTATTTAATCCAATGGAGACTCGAGCTCGAATCGTTATGCACTTTATGCCATTGCTTTGTCAAACAATATACAACGGCTGACAAAATATAAACAAATAGTCCAATGGGGAATTCGAATATTGCACCAATTTCATTCCACGACAGTGGATAAATTGCACAACAACGTAAAAAGTAGAAAAATACGTTTATTTGTTTCTTTTCCAACAGAGATGCGTGTTTTTTTTTAAATGAACACTCATAATTTTGCAAAGTAATCCAAAAAAGAAATATTGGATAGTGGTAAATTACTTTTTATGCCTTATCAATATACCATTTATTATGCAATAGAATTCTTTTATTGAGTGTTAGAATCTATACTTGGTTGAAGTCATATTTTTAAAACTTTTACATATAAGTAGGTATGTATAATATGTATAATATAAAATTTAAAATAACTTTGATTATTCCACGTATTGTGCTACTAACTGTGACACGTGTTTCGCCTCCTTCAGAGGCATCCTCAGACTTACTATCGCAAAGTTTGCTTAAGTAATGAAGCAAGATTGATTCTAAGATTTTAAATTATAAATTTATATTAATTAATTAATTTAATTTTTAATTATTTAACATTTAGTTATAATTTCATTATTAATTATTTTTTTAATTTAAAATGTTACAGAATACAGAATACAGATACAGAATACAGAATACGGTATCAGGCAAAGATGATAACTATATGATAAATAATTGAATCAATTTACGATCTCCGTTCTAAAATAAATTCCTAGATAGTTAGTGAGGATGACGAAATAATAGTAATATTAGAAACGACTTTTACTATATTGCAAATTTTTTTGCAGCCAGATGTTTTCAACGTGAGAGAGCACATATTACTAAGACAAGTTTCAATAATTCTTTGTCGTCTCCGCAGCCTGTGTTGTCTTTCGGATATTGGTTTGATAAAAGCTGCCTAAAGAAGAGCTCTTAAAAATAATATTGGGAGGCTCTGTTTCTCACTGATATAACGTGACACAATACGAATGCTTTGCGGGTGTTATGCAGTGACGGAAAGTGTATTAAATTTCTTTAATAACTGTTCATTGAATATTTTATGAATACAATTTTGTAGAAATATTAATTTTGAGCTCATAATCTCCAACTTTATCACTAAAATTAAATGTATAAGAAGCAGAGTCAGGCTAAATGAAATAAAGGATTTTTTTCCGTTCGTAGTATTAATACTACTATAAAATAAATTTACACTTGTCAGCATAATTATAACTATATAGGCCTGATCTATCATAGTTAGATGATGCGCAGACAGTGTGTGTGTATTTTTTTACTGTAGTGTGAGATAGTGTAACAGATAAATTGTATTGGAATAATTTTACTGTATAACCTTTTTTTGTACAGTCTAGTTGGTAGTCCGCTGGATTAAAATTGTGAATTTAGTATTCCGTGAGCCCAAAAAGTTTGACGACGGCTAGTCTAGTGGGTTAGGGCTTTCTCTACCAACCAGGTGGGTCTGGGTCCTGGCAAGGTCAATGTCAAATTTAGATTTTTCAATTTAAATATTAGACTCAAAACTTGGGTATTTGTGATGTTAATTTCCCTCGAGTTGATGTCGAGTAAGGCTTATACAAAACCCGACTTTTGAAAAAACTAGTTTTCAAATGTCAATATTGTTCGAAAACCGGTTTTATCCGGCTTTCGAAGTTTAACAAAAAAATGATGATTCAATTAAAATAGTGAGAATTTTTTTTAGGTTGTTTATTTATATACATACTAATTACTCAACAAAAAAATTATTTGGTGTTACTCCTCAGAAAATATAATTTAAGAAAACACAAAGCGTCCATTGATCGTTTTGTAGCAAAATTGCCTGATATCGAAAATACCCTTTCGCTGGGTAAATGATGTGGGGCATATGGTCTTTAAGCCATCATATAAAAGATCCAAATTTTCTGTCCTTTTGTTTATAGACTTGTTTATAGAAAATTCCGCACAAACGGTTACGAAGTTGAAATACCGGTTTTCAAATGTCACAAATTTAGCAAAAAAAACGGTTTTTAAAACCGGTTTTTGAAAACCGACAAGCCATAATGTCGTGACTTACAATAAAATTCTCATCGAGTTTTTCTCATATGATCTTTCAACTTTAAAATATTTGGCGCATCGGCATTTGTTGAAATGTCAAATATTTTTCATTTAGAAAAGAATATATATATCAACTGAAACCGGTACTAATCTTAATTAATAAAAGTGGGAATTAGTACAAATGTATATTTTATTTTTTGAATATTTCTCTGAGAGTTAAGCTTACTATATAAATTCAAAATTCCAATATAGTTAAAGGGATTTGAATCTGCGCATTGAATTATAAGACTAGTACCTGATTTATTATCCCAATATACTTATTGATGACCTAATAGCCCAGGTCCTGGGGATAAGCCATCTTCCAACAGTCAAATCATTTCGTGTCTCGAAATTAGCTAGTTGCTTTCGTATGAACTTTTTAATAAATTACAAGTCTGTGTACTATCCCGTGAGTCATGATGTGATTGTTCTAGTTGCCTGCCATTCCAGTTCCAGATTGTGCCTAATATGTTGTGTACTGCCTTATTGTATTGCCCCGTATATCATTTGCAGCACTTTTTTCTCCACCGTTGCGTATTACGATGATAGAAACAGTCAATTCTAACGCAACGGCCGCGTTCAGCTATTTTCGTTGTTTGTTGGTGTTAATGGCAATAATATACACGTTTTTATTGCAAAGAAGGTGATGGCTTCAATGTATAGCTCATAACAAAATTTCTCTTTTACATTAACATAAAACTCTTATGGAAAAAATAAGTTAATATGTAGATATTTGAGTATATACAGTCTAACGTCGTTATTACGAGGAAGATGGAACTGACTGAATTTTCTCGTTATAAGCATTACTTGTTATATCAGATAATAAGTATTTTTAAATGCTTACAAATACCAATCACACGATGACTTGAAGTATCTGGAGCGGTCACATAACACAAACAGTCGTAATTCAAACAAAAATACCAAATTAGAAATTATTTACACACGCGTCACACACATATTACATTTTTCTATCAATTCACTTTTCTTACAAAATTTAAAATTGATGCTTGCTTCATTGTTTTCACTCTCATTGACGATATGTTTGTTCGGTATGCGTAGTAAACAGTTTGTATCGTATCCACTTTTATTTTTGTAAATAAACTATACAAACTGTTTACTACGCGTCAGTGCAAGTACATTCGTCCACTTGAAATGCCTGAAGATGCTGAAAGGCGAAACCTGGGTCGTTAGCGACAAAACTTATGGAAAAATACACAATTCAAACTTGAGTTTTAATAATGCTCGCCGTGAGCGAAACCTGTACTGATCTTGGTAAATAAACATGCAAATAAGTATGAATGAATATTGTGTTTTTCTTAATACAACATTTGCTTTGTAAAGTTACAAAATAATAAAGAGCGTTTTTGGCTTTCATAAAAAGTTAAACTCTTGTAGATAGTGTTGTTTGACGTTAAGCCCGAGACAATTATTGTAAATCGATCAAATCGATTCACTACGCTTTCGGTATTAGTTGTTGAGTACTAGCTATTTCCCAGAAATAACGGGTACCGTTGAACTAGATATCCGGGTCGACGTCTCTAATTCCCACCTCACTTGAATCTGATCATCAGGTGTGACAGTCGGAAATGATGCCTCGAAACTTTTGTTAGATTAAACGCCGCGCTGTGTAGGCCGGCCTTTCTTTCTGCTGGTACAGAAGCCCTGTAAGTAAATGGCTTTTGCTAAATTCTCTTTCCTAAAACTTTACATCTCTTTATTAAATAATTCTAAAATTAGCCCAACACAACTTTGTTTTAGTGAGTTTTAGCATACTTATTCGTCGTAGAAATATAATTCGTATTTTTAGTTTTAAGGTGCTACAATATTTAGTTATTTAATAAGATTTCAAGAAACTTAGTCTTCAATAAAAAACGTTTAATTGCTTACCACAAAATTTTATTTTAAAACCTTCTTAAATAATTATTTTTGAATGTTACTTACCTCTAGTAAAACAAAGCATGAAAAAAAAACGTCACAATTAACAAAATAAATCTGATAATAATGAATTCACCCTTTGATGAGTATTTCGTCGTCTATCATCTATTTTTATTTTTATAATCCATGTCCGCTCCCAATGTGGAGCATATGGCCTTCTAATGGAGGTATCTTAAGAGATTTTTTCTACGAGAACTGTTCGTTACACAGTCACTCAACCTCACTTTTTTCAAAGTGAATGGTAGGGAGAGAAGGATTAGGCTAGAACAGGACTAGTGGTTGACTAATCGCTATTGCTGCACCCAGTTATTAAAGGATCAGAAGGTTGGGAGGAGAGGAAATAATGTGAATTGACATCACAAACACCCAGTCTTCGATCACAACTTTGAATTGAATAATACTCAAATTCACTGTGATCTGAACGGGAATCGAACCCAGACCAGCGTGATCAGACCAACTGGGCTACATTTAATTACGTACCGTAAAATTTTATTTTAATATCTTCTTAAATAATTATTTTAATTATTTATTTATGTTGCTTGTCTTTAGTAAAAGTAAGCATGAAAAAACCGACACGATTAACGTTAAAATAAATCTGATCATAATGAATTTACCCTTTGATGAGTATTTCGTCGTTTATCATACATTGCCATTCTCATATTTTTATTAAGCCATGATTATTTCTTCAGATATCGATAATCTTATATATAAAAATGAATAAAAATAATAAAAGATTTTTAGTAATTTTTCCACATAAAATTTATTTGATCAGGACCGGTTTCGCTCATCGCGAGCATTATCATTTGATAAGAAAAATATATAAACAGTGCTATTTATACATTTAAATATGTTTGTATATTTTTCTTAACAGTTGATAATGCTCGAGATGAGCGAAACCGGTCCTGATCAAATAAATTGTATGTGGAAAAAGTACTAAAAATCTTTTATTATTTATATTATAATGCCATTCCACCAAGTATTGACAGTGAACTCATTAAAAGTGGTTACAATGAATGTTATTTTGTAAGTACTCTAGGGGCTGCCAAACCATTGATCCGATTGCAATAAAACTTTGACAAACTTTTTGCTTGCACTTACGCAAAGTTTATAGGCATACTAAAATGAACTCAGGCGTAGTACATTTTAATTAGAGCAGGTGGCGCGTGTGTTGTACGATAGAAAATCGGCAGCAAATGTCAAACAGACAGAAAAAGATAACATGCACTTCAATAAACACAATCGAGTGGTCAACATCGTTGGCTACCGCTATGGAGGGCACGGGTTCGAATCGCAGTACGGGCAGTTTTATAAATTGACTTTTCAATCGATTTATGAATTTCTGTTAAAAGGCATGGATGTATGTGACGTCTTGAATTCCCCCCTCCCACCCATCCTATCCTATGAACGGGGCGTATCGAGAGCGATTATCTAACCACTAGTCCTGTCCTAGCCCTATCCTTATGTTCCTACTCTCTTTGGAAAAAGAGAGGTTGAGCAACCGAGTAACAAGCAGTTCTCGTAGAAACATTTCTGTAGAGATAAACTCCATTAGGAGTCCATATGCTCCATATTGGGAGCGGAAATAGTAAAAAAGAAAAATGTTGTATTATAAAGTGCTTGCTGTTGTAAAAAAAAATTAAGAGTTCGAACTTCATTGCAAGAGTGATCTACTTTTCATATAAAGGGATAAATTCAAATCGATTGCTACGCAATATTTGCAGTAAAAAAATATTAAGAACACTGCTAACATCTGATACTGTTTCAAAGTTCAAAGGAATGTTTCCAATTATACGATTGTTTTCTTATGCCCTCAGTAAAAGAGAGCCTCTCACAGTGAAAGCTTGAAAGATAGTTATTTTAGTTACGCCTTGTGAAAAAATGAGCGAGCTTTATTTTCTGACTTGAATTTAAAAACAAAATACCATCAGGTATCGCAGTGAAAATCAAAAACTTTCTCGTATTCTTTGATACGTTTTTTTCTGTAAATTTATATTTGCATTAAATTTGTGTTGTCTTACATTGCTATTTTTTAACCGTCTGGAAATTTTCTATTCACTGATTGACTTGCTTTAATACTTGTATAATAATTTCACGAAAAATTAAATGTATTTTCTATTGGAAACAAACCAATTCGACGTATATTTGATATATTTTAAAAATTCACATAGTTTGTTATTTTGAGCGATGCGTTTTTTGTACAACCATAATCTTAGCATTTACAGTCCATTTCCGATTTTGAATGAGCAGGTAAATATGCCAAATACCCCACTTTTATACCCTATATGTAAGTAAATATAATCATAAAACCTTTTCCAATAAACAAAAATAAATATAATTCATAAAACTACTCGCCATTTAAATCTGTATGCATTTCCATGGGTTAATCCTTTTCGCCAGAAATGGCTTTAAACTTAGTGATACATTTATTTCTTATATAAACACGATACATTCATTTACTAAGCGCCAGTTCAAGTTCATCCGTACACTTGATTCAAATTTAATATTGAAATTCCACCAAGCACCTTCAGTGGAAATCTTAAATTATTTACAGTCCAATTCATCTTCAATAAAAACAAATATATTTTACGTCTATATTTCTTAAATAAAACCCTTTAATTACAGTAGGAGTGAGTGATTAATGGTAAAGTCAGTTCACGCGATCAATTTTAGCATTTTTAAGTGCCACCAAAACAATTATTTCAACTATTGCTAGAATCATGTTTTAAAGTTATAATTAACTAACATTAAATGCTATTATTACTTTGTGAAAATATAAAGTCAAAGACGTGCCGACAAAGGGGCGCAAAGACAATGGCGCGCTTAAAAAAATAGCAGACGAAAAAGGAAACTATATATTTTTTTCGGACTTCGTTTGCACAAGTGACCGTTTTTAAAATAAAAAAAATAGTCAACTCGGAAAAACAACAATACAGGTCGATATTATTTTTGAAAGCTGCTTTTATTATAAGAGTTCAAATTTTGATATAGATGTATTCAATTCATAAATAGAAACTTTACAAATATTGTGTTTTGTTTTTCTCGCTCTGAATTATTATTAATATGTTTTGTCTAGTTAAAGTATTAAACTCATATCATACAGACCAACACTCTGAAAAAGATTTATTTCTGCGCGCCTTTGACGTGCGCTCTTTTGATACGCGTGTCATTGTTTTTGTCAGCGCGGGGTTTTCCGCGCTGCTTTGTCTTACACCCTATCGCTAAGACACTACAAAAATACAGGATTTTAAGAATTTCAAAAGTTTGAAGCGTTATGCTGTGAGGGAAAAAATATTAACTCAAAAATACTTTGTAATATTAAGAGATGTATTTATTTATCATGAGGTTTTCAGAAGTTGATTTTGATTTCGACTGTGGAAAAAAAATGACTTAACCCACACATATCAAATTTTACAGGAGACACCAAAAACGTCTTTTGATGATTTCAGGATAAAAGCAAATTATGAAATATATACAACCCCGACGTGCACGTTGATTAATACACTGGTTTTTAATTGACTTAGCCTAATATTAATTTAATAAATTGTTCAAGAAAAACATTTTTTTAAGTCTTTTTTCCTGGTTGCAATTTTCACAAAGACTTCTTTTTTCAAACTTAAAAGCTAAATTTAGATACTAATTCGGCATTTCTTCCATCTTTTTGATAGAACATGTGTCGGGTTGTATACATTGTGATTATCGAAAAAAAGCTGTTTTGGAAAAATTGAAGGTTAAGTCCTTTTTACTTTCCACAGTCGATATATTCCTAGTAATTGAAAAAAAAAGATAACAGAATGGTTACACGAGAATTTATGCCATTCATTTTTTATCTTATTTAAGGTCAGTATCATATTCGTAAGGAGTAAAATTTTGGTATTAAGATGTATCAAAATTTACTATGCGAGATTTATGTCAAACCCGGTACGGTACGTTGATCGTTTATTGGTGTTTTATTGTGAGAATTATTATACGTTTTTTATTTACCGAATAAATAAATTTATCGTTTTCGTATAAAATTTTGATTCTTCACCATGTGATAAATAAGTATTCGTACGATACATTTTTATTGATCAGTTTATATCAGCGCTCGTCAAAAGGTCGGCGGCATTCTGCTAATGGCGTTATCAGAAAATTTCCTTATTTATGCATTACAGTATAAACAAGAAAATGTTTTAGAAGATTAGTGCAACGAATTTTTGGTGATAAACTGCTCGATGTAAATATGTTCGAATATACTGCAATGCTTTTCCCCACATATCTATGTATCATATATTCGAGGCTTAGTAAAAAAAATAAACGACGGCATAGAAGTGCACTACGGGTCTGATACCAACGAGGGCTACATGAACCAATAAGTCTTGTGATAAAAAGTGAAAGAATAATAAAGACGACTCTATCTTTGTTGATATTATTGTTTGACAAAAGTATTGGTTAAAATTACATCGGTATACTAACAAAAGGCATTTTAAGGTATTAATATATATAGATTTTAATACGCTGTATATGATGTAATAACTTAAAGCGATAAACATTATCGAATTTCATAAAGTTTTTATAACGTAGAGTAACAGTTGTCGCCTTTTGTGGCCCAGTTGGTTAGAGATTGTTCTACCGATCACGCAGGTCTGGATTCGATTCCGGGTCTGATCACAGTGAATTTGAGAATTATTCAATTCAAAATCGTGGTCGAAGATTGGGTGTTTGTGATGTTAATTCACATAATTTCCTCTCCTCCCATCCTTCTGATCTTTTACCAACTGGGTGTAGAAATAGCGATTAGTCAATCACTAGTCCTGTTCTAGCCTTATCCTTCTTTCCTTTCTCCTCACTTTGAAAAAAAAGTGAGGTTGAGCGACTGAGTAGTAAACAGTTATAGAGAAAATTTCCGTTGAGATACCTCCATTGGGAAGCCATATGCTCCACATTGGAAGCGGACATGGATAAAAAAAATAAAAATAGTTAAAGTGTGCACAAATACAGATGTTAAAATTGAATGATTATCTCAAAACAAGTTTTTTTGACTTATCGCCTTCTGCCAGTATAACGACGATTAGTACATAGAGCTGTAAATTGAAAAGTAGAATATTGCACACATGGCACGGCACAAAGCATTTTCGCATTACAGGTCTATGCCACTCTATAAAGTAAGCGTGAAAAGTTTTACTCGAATTCCACTCTTGTGCATTAATATTCAAGTTTCATTTCACTCCTTCAGAGTGTCTGGGAGGACCCACAAGAGCCTCAGGCGCTATCTCCTTTCGGGTTTGTTTGATGTTAACGCGGGGTGGTGGCAGGGCGGGATACTTATATTAGCTTACATTGATACATATTAAAATGTGAAATTACCATACATTCAGGTCAGCGTCTATCGGGGAACATGATGAAACTTAGCCTGACTTTGCCGATACGGGAATAATAATGTTATTCAGCAAATCGTTTATGATCATGAAACTTTTCCTCTGGTATTCTGTTTTGCTATATTTCCATTTAGAAAACTTTTTTATTTTCCGTATAAATTCACTGTTTATATTAAACTGAAAACACAGCTTCATTTCGATGCTCTAGTGCAGTGCTTCATAACCTGAGGTCCGCGAATTTTTTTATTCTTTCAACATTCTTTGTGATAATATATGAACATGTGAAATAAAAAAAATGGGAGTTTGCAGATTATTGTTTTGATTTAAGAACCCGTAGCATGAAAAAGGTTGGAAAGCACTGCTCTAGTCGAGAAAAACTGAAGAAAACTAATTGAAATTGGTACTAGTAAATACCACAAAAAAGTTAAAAATGTTAACACCATAAAATACAAATATATGATAATAATTATTTAAAATCATTTGTCTTATGATACACAACATATTTTTTAGTTTGAATAATTGGCGAAAAAATATTTAAAAATAATTCTAAAAACAACAATATTAATTTTAGACGAAACATAAAATCTATGATGGGTCGTCGAGCAGAATTGCTCGCGGTCTAAAGAAGTAAATCTTTTATTTCATTCTCGACTAAATAGAATCTGCAAAAAATAATCAATGAATCTATTTAAATTATTAACTTTTTCTTGAATAAGCAAATTTTTGAATACCATAAATACTTTTATGACATAATGTGGTTGGTCCAATGTAAAAAGTGGTACTTTGTAAGATTCATAGCAACTTGTTCGTGCGCTTAATGTTTTTGAACTTAAATCATATAAATGAATGTCATCAAATCTACTTGAAGTGACATTACAAAAGCCTTTCTATATATCTGACATTCAATCAAATATATATTTAAAAGTATCATTGCTCGTTTTATTACAATCTCTACAACTTCGAGTGTATTTCTTGTTCAAAATTGTGGGGTTATAATGCAAAACGTACTATTTCAAAGCTCGAACTTTTCAGTAGAGTCCAAATACTACAACGAATAACAGAAACAAAATAATATTTGCATAAAAATATGATTTCAAATTTGAAGACGACAGTCCTTAAGACGTTTTATATTAAAACTAATAATACCAGTCGATTCCTTAGGCTTAAATTACCTTATCTGCATACCTAACTCAATATCGCTCATTTTGGAAATAGTACGTTTTGCATTATAGTCCCACAATTTACGATTAACTGTGAATATAGATATTTTTGAATATTAAAGAAAAGTTCATTAATCTGTCTGGTATTAAAATTAAAAAGTATCTATTGGATCGCAGATAGTAAATTCACTAAATAAGCATTGGTATTGAAAGCTCTAATGTTTAACACTTAAAATACGTAATTATGTTTAATAACATTATCAATTGATCGTGAATTTAACGAAAATTGAACTCGTACGTAAATCTGTATAACTACAAAGCAAACTTGTAGGATTTTCGAGACCCTCGGGCAATGACTTCACGATGGCTCATTCCGAAGTGAATATTTAATCCAATAAATGTATTTACTTGACATTGATTCGATTTATCACTTCATAAAATTTATTGCAAGCTTCCTGTACAGTAATATATAATGCTACATGGAGTAGGATATAATTATTTATAAAGCAATCGAGATAATCTTTGTCGCCCGCTTTTGGTCTAGTTGGTAAGAGCTTGCTCTACCGATCAGGTGGGTCCGGGTTCGATTCCTGGTAAGGTCCAATGTTAAATTGAACTTTTTCAATTTTAATTTGAGATCTAAGACATGGGTGTTTGTTAAGTCAATTCTCCTTAAGTTAATCTCATGTGACTTTCAGAAATTCTCGTCGAGTATATCTCGTATGATCTTTCAACTTGAAAATATTTGACGCATTGGCGAAAGCTGTAATGTCAAATATTTTTTTTTAAATTATTATTATTATTATTTTTTTTTTAACATGATAGTAGTGCAAGTATGCACCGACTTATGTTCAGAATAATTTTAATATGTGATAGAAAAAATATCTTATTATTGATTGATGCTATTTCTCACAAGTACCAGATCTCTACTTGGCACCGAAAGAAATTTCTGTGAACCATCTTGCCAGTCTCATCTTGGTCGATTTCGATTTTATTTTATAAAAATTGATATCACTAAAGCGAAGCAAAGCTGTAGCTCCAGATTTGAATTTGTACGACTTCAAATATGTCAATAATATATTTTGCAGTTCCTCAAATATCCAATATCCAAAACATTAGATGTCTTAGTATATTTCTATAAAAAATAATATTCAACTATTTCATTATGCTTACATAGTACATACATTATAAAGGGTCCGCCATCTAACATTTTTTTTTAACTAGTGCTTTTTTCGTGAATGGTAACACTTAGCTCATGTCTGATTTGACAGATAATTAGTTTTATCCTTCCGCTGAACGAATATGGTTGTGTATACGCTTGACCAACGCTGGGAAATATTGCGACATTACTTTGAAAATCATGGTAATGTTGCAGAATGTGTGCGAAAATTGCGTACGGATTTTGGAAGAAAAGAAGCACCGTCAGCTCAGTATGTTCGTTATCTTGTGAAGAAAGTGAAAGAAACTGGCATCCTCATTGATAAACCAAAGCGTGAAAAGCCAAAAACAGTGCGTACACCCGAGAATATTGCTGCTGTGGCAGAAAGTGTGCGTGAAGCGCCATCAACATCAATTCACCGTCGTTCTCAAGAATTGAACGTTTCGGAGACATCATTGAGACGAATTTTGCATAAAGACCTTGGTATGACGCCATACAAAGTCCAATTGGCTCAGGAGTTGAAGCCAACTGACCATCCAATGCGTGTTCGCTTTGCTAAGTGGGCCTGCGATCGACTTACAGAAGATGCCGATTTTGCCAAAAAAATCATCTTTTCAGATGAAGCTCATTTTGATCTTGGCGGGTATGTAAACAAGCAAAATTGTCGCATTTGGGGCACAGAAAACCCGCACGCATACATTGAAAAGCCGATACACCCAAAACGAGTCACTGTTTGGTGCGGATTTTGGTCCAGAGGCATAATTGGGCCATTTTTCTTCGAAAATGAGCAAGGAGTGGCCGTTACAGTCAATGGCGATCGTTATCGGGCCATGTTGAACAAATTTTTGTTCACAAAAATTGAAGAGGAGGATATTGGCAACATTTGGTTTCAACAGGACGGCGCTACGTGCCACACAGCCGAAGCTACACTCGATGTTTTGCGCCCTGTTTTTGAAGATCGCATTATCAGCCGCAGAGCTGATGTCGTTTGGCCACCTCGGAGCTGTGATTTGACACCGCTGGACTATTATTTGTGGGGTGCCGTCAAAGATAAGTGTTACGCCGACAAGCCAGAGACAATTGACGCTTTAAAGGACAATATTCGTGAAGCCATTGGTGAAATACAGCTGCACACAATCGATAATGTGCTTAAAAATTGGACCGATCGTGTAGGCTACTGCATGGCCAGCCGAGGCAGCCATTTGAATGAAATTATTTTTCATTATTAACCGGAAGATTTGTACTTTCAAATAAAAAAAGAAATTTGAGAAAATATTCAGTAATATTTTTTTATTGCATTTAAAAAAAAAAAAAAAGTTATTTGGCGGACCCTATATTTGGTAGATCGAGTGGCTTACAGAGGTGTTCTGTAAAATACAATATTTGTATTATTTATCTGTCCCTCTGTCTATCTATGATTCTATGCGTTGCAACAAGGCCTTACAATATTTTGATTCGGGATCCTGAGATCCCGGATTCTTGGTCAATTTTTCGATCCCGGTTTCCGGTTCACTACCATCTAATACAGGCATGGGCAACCTTTCCTAAATCTGGGGCCAAATTATCATTCTGTCTCCGAGTCAAGGGCCGAACCAAATTAATAATCATAATAAAGTAATATTAAATTATATAAAACACCTTGCCACTTCTTATATATCGTCCAAGCGGTGGTGATCATAAACTAGTAGAGTGGATCCACTGTAAGCGCCCGTGTCATCTCCATTATTTAATCCCTCTCTGGAACTTTTAATTTCTTTCTCTATAACTTCGCCGAGATGAATCAGGGCCGGACGAAATAGCTCGGCGGGCCGGTGGTTGCCCATATATGATCAAATATATAAAAATGATTGTTTGTTTTTTCGAATTTTATGCGTTGCCACACCGCTCATCCGATTGCAATAAAACTTTGATAAACTTTTTGCTTGCAATTCTGCAAACGTTATAAGCATAGAAAAATTAACTCACAGTAAGTCTTATATATATAAATTATATATAAAAATCAATGTTTGTATGTCTGCCATACAATTCATTTTGACAACGTATGCTTGCACTTGCGCAAGGATTATAGTACAATTAATTTACAGTAGGTGGCGCCATAGACAATCCTCAGAAAACGTCAAGCAGACAGAAAAAGAAAACATGCATAAACACAATAAAAACACAAAAACTTTCTTTCTTTTAGTGGTATTGCAACACTTGCCGGGAACCAGCATGTATTTAATAAACAATTAATAAAAAATAATTTGCTGCTGAAATTGTAAATTCAGAGATTGAAAAAATGTCCTTAGCGATATAAAGTTATACTTAATTAAAAATAAGTAAAAAAAAATATATCTCATAAAATTCCATTCATTCATAAAAATTGCGTCAAAAACAGATTACGGAAGGATATAAATATATATTTTGTATGGGATATCTTCTCATCCGTCTGCACATATGCTTTGACGAAGGTTCGAACCGCTACATCATAGTTTGCAATTTATAAAATGGATATCTGGCAGAATTATTACGCGAAGAAAAATAAAATATGAAAATAACTACCTGTTTGCTATTGAGCAGTGACGGACATAAAGCAGAACGTCAGTGTGAACATGCAACGGTAAATTGTTAAAATAGAATGAATTATTTTTCCTACATACTTTTTAAATTGTTTTTGATAACTGTTACTCATATAATATATCGACTGTGGAAAGAAAAAAGGACGTAATACACACACACATATAAAATTTTACAGGAGGCGCTAAAAACGTGTTTTGATGATTTTGTGACAAATGCAAATTATGAATTATACACAACCTTGAAGTGCACGGATACTTCTAAACGGGTGTTTAATTGACCTAACATTAATTAAAGAAATTGCCTCGGAAAAACTCTTATTTCAGTGTTTTTTCTTGGTGTTAATTTTTTACAGGGTCATCTTTTTCAAACTTAAAAGCTAAATTTAGATATTAATTCGGCATTTTCAGCTTCCATCCTTTTGATAGAATGTGTGTCAAGTTGTATACATTGCGATCATCGAAAAAATCTGTTTTGGAAAATTGAGGGTTACGTCCTTTTTCTTTTCCACAGTCGATACGTAATGCACAGATAATTGATTAATATAATTAAAACTTATGGTTAATTTGTAACTATTGAATGTATTTAAATTACATAGTCTATATATAAAAAAAATATGTTTGTTTGTCCCGTATGCGTTCCTATACCGTTCATCCGATTGCGATACAACTTTGGTATGTCATTGTGCAGACGCCCGCAAAGGTTTCTGAATTAGTAGAACTAGAGATGGGGTGCCAATACGTTAACAATGGGGCTTGTTTTACATCACAGCAATTCTCGGCGTTCTGGGGAAGCAGAGAGTTTTTTTTATCACTCCTATGCATTTATATAATACTATATTGTGCATCCAAAAGCACTTCAATAAACACTATTAAAACAAGAACACTTTCTTTCTTTGTGTGGCATTGGAACGCATGTCGGGTACTCGCATGTATAATATATAATTTGAAAATTTAACCATTTGAGCTGAATAAGTGTTTATTTCTACGAAAAACATTTTTTGTTTTAAGTTTATTAAATTAATCTTAATTCTTTAAAATTCTACCTGGTAAATGTCAATTAAATCAAACATAGATCGGACGATGATATGATTTACAAACAGCTGCAGATAATAAAAAGTAATTGAAGTACAACTAAATACTAGTCGAGTGGTCAACGTCGTCAGCTTCGGTCGGACGCTGTCTTTGAACATAAATTAATAAATCAATTAAAAAATCCAACCAGACCTCCATAACCGAAGCCAACGAAGTTGACCAATCAACTACGTAGCCGCTAGTTAATACTATTACATGTGCGTTCATGTTCAGAACACTAAATTACAAGTCTTGTATGTAAATCACTGTTAACCTTGTTTTCGAAAACTATTTTACCAAAGACATCGTGAAAAAAACAGTGGACGCCAATGGTGTTTAGTATTAGTGTTTTTTTATAAACCTTACCAACTTTAGCTCTTAATATAAAATATAGAGATATTTTATATTATATCGATATATTATTTTAAGAGTAGATTTTAAAAGTAGGCATGTTGTAAACCATGATTTATCGTTGATAACTTGATGGAAAACGTACTACATTTCATTAAAACCTCAATATAACGGATGAACGGGGGTAAAGATGCATCCGTTAAATTCGAAAGTTGATTAAATACTAATGCGGATTGTTTTTTATAATAATATAAGCTTTGCATAATTAATTTAAAAAAATGTTGATTTAAAGCAGCGGTCACCAAACTACGGCTCACATGTCAAATCCAACCCGCCAAAGATTTTAATCCGACCCTCCAAAAGTTACCATTTTTCGGATATAAATGATTAAATAAGAAATATAAAATTTATAATATCATGCTTTGGTTATGAGTGCATCCAGACAACTTCACACTTCGTACTAATCAAAATTTACACGTCATAGCGTCATATTTAAATATATATTATGTATGTTATTTAATGTGTATGTAAATGCTTATACTTCTCTCAATTTTTTCAATCAATAAATGAAAAACATCCATACAAAACTGTAAAACTACGACTACTTTAGTAATTTAAATTTCATTATTGTTTGTTTTTTTTCTATCATCTCCTCCTTGCCTTCCGTTTTTATTTTTATAATAATCAGAACAGTAAAATTAAAATCATTTGTACTTAAACAAGCATTTGTGAAAGTAAGATTGTCTGAAGATGCCTCTGAAAGATGCGAAACACGAGTCACAGTTTGTATGTGGAATAGTTATTTTATATTAAAATGAACTTCCACAATGTTACCGCTGAATCCATCAAAAGTATCATTAACTGTATTCAATTGTTAAGTCTTTTTTTTATTGCGAATCAATCGACAGTTATTTCAATGAAAATAATGATTCAATTAATCCAACGTGATATGACGCTGAGTCGCCTCTTCCAGAGTTGTTTGAAGTGTAAATAAAAATGATTTTTTTGGCTTTTTGCGGTAACAAAGTGCGTACCTACTAGGGATTCGGAGGTCTCGGGGTTTTCAAAGTCCCGGGACTTAAGGCATTATGGAGTCAAAGTCCCGGGAATTCTCGGGACTCAAACTTTTATTACCCTTTCAATAAAATTATATATATATACATATATATATATTTATGTACATATGTATTACATACACTCGGCCCTTTTTGAATGTACGCATCAGTAAAAATCGCATTTTTTTTGATAAAATGTTTAATAATTACCTTTTTTCTTATGTAATGGATATATGAAATGCTTAAAGTTGATTTTTACCAAGAAGAGATGATAACGGTAAATGTATTGAAAAAATATCAATGAATTCGGTCGCAGTCAGGAATAAATTTATGACCGTTCACAATACTGCTTTTAAACCTTTTTTGTCGTCCTATTGAGATTTGGTATCTTTGTATAATAGTGAAAAAACATTTGTAAATAAAACAACATCAGGTATGAACATTTATTTTTGATATTTTGTAATTTGCTTTTGCTACAGTTATATTTTGTATACAGTAAAATTTTTCTTGGGGTTTCCTTCTTATACCTGTTTTAATTCAATATAAATTAGTCCTTTTGAGGGTTTATTAACCACAAGAATTGTTTTTTAAATCACAGTCTCGATTTCCGGAACATTTTATAACAAAGTCCCGGGACGTATCGATACAAAATCCCTAGTACCTACGTATTAAGAAATCAACATATATAATCCGAGAACAACATTGCTCGAATTTCGTGGCGCGAGTTTATTTTTAAATTAAGTACAGAAAAAGCTTAAATTCCGATTTCGACGGGGACTTACCTGCGGGTAATGAAATATCAACATATTGATTTTTTGCGCGGGAACAGGCAGGGATTATGCTTATTAAAATAACTTTGGTCGAAAATTCCAAGCACTTTGAAGTCGGTTAGAAACGTTATTAAACGTGAAAAGTGGTATGTAGGTATAAATATTTCTAGATAGTTGACTTTTCCAATATTTTTTATGTAATAAATAAACAAATATTTGTCGGGTCCTATGGCACAGCGGTTAGCGTTGTGGCATAGCTGGCTGTGCCAGACCTAACGGGTTCAAGTCCCAGTACGGACAGAATTTTTTCGATCGGTTTTTCGATTTTTGCTCGAAGGGATGGGTGTTTGTGATGTCCCTCCCACCATTTCCGATCATTTAACAACTAGGCGTAGCGAGAGCGATTAGCTAACCACTAGTCCTTTCCTAGCCTTATCCCTCTATCCCTACTATCCCTTATCCCCTATTTGAAAAAAGAAAGATTGAGCGACTGATTTACAAACAGTTCTCGTAGAAAAAAAGTCTATTAAGATACCTCCATTAGGAGGCTATATGCTCCATGTTGTGAGCGGACATGGATAAAAAATAAATAAACAAATAAAATATATTAGAGAAGAATTGGTAAATAACATAAACTACTGAGGTAGTTATCATATTTTGACGTTTAATATGACAACAACCAATTGGTATTTTAAAATTATTTTTTCAATACTGGAACATAAGTCTATGGCTTCCAAACCCGGCTTAAATTGAAACCAGCTTATCAGTTTATTGCCTCTTTAAGAAAAACCGAAAACCGGTTTATTTTGCACAGTAAAACGGAGTTTATTGAAAACCTCTTTTCGCCTTTAGTACAATGGATTTTTATACAACTATTCATGTCGACTCCGTGGAGCAGTGGTCAACGTCGTTGACTTCTGTGACGGATCTCAAAGATTCAAGTGTCAGTACAAACAGCATTTTTTCATTGGAAGGCATGCGTTTTTGTAACTTAAATATTCCTTCATTCCATTCCAATCCTGAAGTAATGGAGCTTTGTTAGAAAGTGATTTGTTAACTTTAAGTTCTTTTTTAGCCCTCTTCTTATATTCCTACTTTCATCGAAAAAATAGAAGTTCATTGGATGTCCATATGCTTCACATTAAAACCGTACTCTTTTATGCACCTTATTAGTTAAATATTATTTCTAATGCCAAATGCTCTAATTTTTTTTGTTGTTTTGAAATATTGGTTTGTGCGGTACCAATTTTTTTTTTAAAAATAATTATCATTTTTCATTGTCAATACTCAACTGTGAAAAGGCGCTATTTCGTATTAATTTCACATTTATTCAATATGATCAAGACCATTTTCATTTCAAAGACTTTCAACTGTTTGCAGAAATTAGCAAAACCAGTCCTGATCATCTTAACTAAATTTATTAATAAGTAAAAAGTGTGTTTTATTTTATGAATTCCACAAAGTTACCGTCCAATTCAACAAAAATATTTAATCAAATAAGTTTGCTTGAGGTAAAAAATGTATTATTGATCTCAATAAAATGGAGTTCTTTTAATCGTAATTTGATTGATTTGACTGTAATTATTCAAAAACCAATGCATTTAAGCAACATATTTATTTAATTTGTTGTAGTTTTTTTGTATCTTTAAAATCTATAATGAAAGAATGTTATTGGTTTTAAAAACAGCAATCGATTCATTAAATTTATATTAATAAGCGATCTCATTTTGAATACAGTATACATGTACATGTTTTATGTACGAACATATCATCACAACGGAACAAATATAATGAAGTTCTGTCAAATACATAAAAATTCAAATAACTATGATTTATATTTTGAGTAAAAAAAATATGCTTAAACGAATATTCACAGAACCAATCTTGCATCGAATATTTCACTTAGAAATTTTTGGCTTAAATTCCACAAAATGATTTATCTCTATATTAATATGTGAGTGATGGATTCTTTAATTCATTCACTTCTAATAGTAAATTAATGAGTTTAAATGATAATTAATATAAGTCAATTATTTTGTGCTCGTTAAAAAACAAAAAATGTATTTTTTTTAATTCCATGACTGTTTTGTTTTCACTCCGTTAGGTAAAAAATATTTTTGCGCCTCGTTTCGTGCCGACAGCAAAACATACGATGACAAAAATATCAAATATTGAAAAACCAATTTCATCGGAGCCACTGATCCACTGTATGAAGCAATTTAAATGTATGTTTTTTTTTACCTCTAGCTGGCTACCGTATATTGTTTTCACATTTTGACTTGCCATTTTATTGGAAATTTCGTCCAACAAATAGGAAATCGCTTCATCCACGTCACGAGTTTGATGCCAATAGGGTCACAGATGCATCAATAGCATTTAAAAAAAAAATGCTGTTTTTAATTAAAATATAAAATTAAAATTGATTTTGTTTTGTTATTCCACTTGTTGTGTTGTAGAATGTGGCAGGTGTTTCGTTTGTTCAAGTAATATAAACAAAATATGATGTTGTGCGTCGATATTCTCTGTTGAAATAAAATAAAGAATTTTATTATTTCGGTCGTACATTTTATATATCCATAATGAAATATTTTGAAATTCACAGTGTAATTAGAAAACATCCATTTCGCACACAGCGTTACAGAAATACAAAATTGATTTTGTTTCTTCAAATAAAATATACTGCTCGAATATAAAGTTTTTTTTTAAATTTATGTCTGCTTCCAATTTGGGGCAAATCACCTCCTTCTTAATAGAGATATCTCAGCAGAACTTTTTCTACGAGAAATTTTTGTTATTCAGCCGCTAAACCTCTCTTATAAAAATAGAGTATTAGAGATAGAAAGATAAGGCTAGGAGAGGACAAGTGGTTAGCTAATTATTCTTGCTACACCTAATTATTAAAGGATCGGAAAGAGTGTGAGGGAATTTTTAGACATCACAAACACCCATACCTTCGAACAGAAATCGATAAATTGATCGAAAAAATGCTGTTCGTACTCGAATCTGTGAATTCCGTCACCGAAGCCCACTACGCTAACCGCTGTACCATAGGACCCGACAGTAAGTAAGTATCAATACCGCAAAAAAACAGGAATAAATTTTATGGGTAAATTATAAACGGAAATGATATTTTATAATATAACTGACCAACAAATATAAATAGTCAATACATTCTAATAAATAATGTTTCCGTTCGAACGTACATATATATTAACTAGGGCATCCAATCCCGTAATCCCGGGATCCCGTTCGATTTTTTGATTCCGGAATCCCGGGATTGAGAATTTTTTATCAAATTCCGAAAATTGATACGATTTTGGAATTGCAAGAGCTAAGAAAAAAATCTGGTGGAATAGTATAGCGAATTCAGGATTTCAAATTCCTCGGTGAGTTAAAAAATAAAAAAAATGAGTTTTTAGACAATCCGAGGGAAAAGTATAGCAAATTGAGGATTTCTAATTCTTCGGTGAGCTAAAAAAAAAAACGAGTTTCTGAGACGATCCGGGGATACAGTATACCAAATTGAGAATTTAAAATTCCTCGGTGAGCTAATCCCAATCCTAATAATGAAAATAATCAATCCCGAAATCCTGGGATTGGAACTGGAATTATTAGGATACCCTAATATTAACCGCAAAAATATAATAGCATTTTTTTCATCAGACATATTAATTTTTCAACCGATATATTATTAAATTAACGCTTTTGCGATATTATTATTTTATTACGAATAAACGCGATCTTTTTTTATTTATCTTTCAAAATAATACGATGAGTGCGGGGAAATAGAATTATTCGGTGTTTAGATTGCGCATTGGATAGCAATGAAGTGGAAGCAATTTGTGCTACTGTCCGTGCCGAACAAAACAATGTTCGTTGCTTTTCCCACTTTAATAGAGTTTAGTATAAATTCAAAAGCTGTACGAACTGACCGAGAGATAGTTTGTATTTTGTTAATACTTACGTGCATATTTAGAATTCACAACTACGAGACAATATACATTATGTAGGATTTGAAGAGATGTATGTGTTCCGTGTATGGGTTATCTAACCTAAACCTTACACAGTCATCATATATGTACATCTAAAATATGTATAAGCGAAAGATCAATCCTTTTGGTGGTTCGAATCCTTGACCGATATTAGTACGGGAGCATTATCACAACTAGGGTTTGTCGGTTTTCAAAACCGGTTTTTTGGAAAAAAATGTGACATTCGAAAACCGGTTTTTCAGCTTCATAACCGGTTTTAAATACATTTTTATTATTTAAATAAAAACTAATAAGTGATGATGCATAATAATTAATATTTTGACTGGATCTTTTATTTGATTACATTATCATTACCCAGCCAAAGGGTATTTTCTGAGACAAAAAGTTTTCTGCGACAGAAAAAAGTTGACTAGTTATTAATACAGTTATTATAAAGTCCCTTCGTGGTAGAATTCGGGCATCCAGATCTAGTTTCATCTCCAGAAAATTTCGCTCACTTCAAGAAATTTGCTACTTCTTTTGGAGAAAAAGTTTACCTTCCCTGCCCCTCACCATTCAATCCTTAATCATATTATATCTGTTTCAAAATTAAAAGTTGTCTCATTAGTGCCATTAACTATCATTCTTGCTTATTATTATTTAATTATTATTTTTTTCCGTGTTTATTATTTAATTATTTAATTAACCTTTATTAATACCTTAATATTTTTAATTATTATTATTGTTACCTATCAAATTGCCTAAAAACATGTATCTTAACTGTATCATTGAGGAGATATCGTCTTCGGTGTGATGCAGAAAGGAAAAAAGTTTATCGAATAAAAAAAAAAAAAAAAGTTATTAATACACTTTCAAATATATGTAAACTATTTCGAATACGATCTCAAATTATTAAAATATGTCTTAAAGAACAGTAGTAGTGAACGGCTGAAACAAACTGATACATTTTTCATGGTATCGCATGTCTGTAATGAAACTTTTACTAAATTCATGGCAAAATAATGAGTCGGGCACCTCTATGCGGGCGACCCTTCTGGTCGGAAAATATTTCTTTAAATTTGAAATTTTTCACTAAGAAGACTTTACCTTTACGGAAAATTATTTTTGTTTGAAAAGTTTTCCACGTTAAGATGCTTTCAAACTCAAAGGAATATCAAGAATGCAACAAAGAAAATTCATTGCACATGCTTTCAGAACTTCGCCTTTTTGTTTCAAAGTTGAAACGTAGCTGTTTCGTTTTTAAATCTGAAATATATTATAAAGCTGTATTCGCTTTGATTAATGTAAAAACAATAATACGAGCTTTGGATCAAACAAATTTAGGAACTTTTAAATAATTTCCGATACAAAAATATATGAGAATTCAATTTGATACTATTACTATATTTTTTACAGTTACTGAATTGTTCGTTTGAAAATAAAAGTAAAAAAGAAACATTAGAGCTAGAATTAATGACAAATAATTACTGGTGTTATTAGCAATAATGTTATCATATTTTTTTGTTGTTAACACACTTTATTTATAAATATGAAAATACTTTTTATAGTTTACAATTCACAATTTTAGAGTATGGATTAAATCTTATACGAAAGCAGAGTTCAAAAAAACTAATTTTAGAATGCCCTTGTTTTCTAAAAGCCAGTTAAACCCAGTTTTCAAGATTTTACAAAAAAAAGAATAGTAATAAAATATAGAAAAAGTAGTATTTTAAAAAAAAAAAATATTATTATTATGCTTATAAAAAAATACTATACTTTCATATCGACTGTGGAAAGTAAATAGGACGTAACCCACAGTTTTTTTCAAAACAGGTTTTTTTCGATAATCACAATGTATCAAACATAATACACGTTCTATCAAAAGGATGTAAGCTGCAATTGCCGAATCAGTATCTAAATTTAGCTATTAAGTTTGAAAAAGATGACCTTATAAAAAGTTAATACCAAGAAAATAGACTGAAATAAAGGTTTTTACCAGACAATTTCTTTAATTAATATTGAAATTCTACCAAGCACCTTCAGTCGAAATCTTAAATATTAGATTATGTCAATTAAATCCCAGTTTAGAAGTCTCCGTGCATTTCAAGGTTGTGTATAATTAATATTTTGCATATGGCCCAAAATCATCAAAACACGTTTTTTGTGCCTCCTGTAAAATTTGATATGTGTAGGTTACTTCCTTTTTCCTTTCCACAGTCGATATGGTGCTCCTCTTGAAATTATATATTTTTAGAAAACAGGAAACATCCACTGATTTATTACTTAATAATGTTTTCTTGTTAATGATATGTCCTGAAACAGAAAATGTCTTTTAATTTGATGTACTTGTTTGATGAACTGTATGCTAGTCTAAATGCACAATTAAAATATTCTTAAATTACCTTACTATAATATTTTTAAGCCATTCATTGATTATACGACTATTGAGCTACGTATTTTATCTATTTTTATTTATTACTATGGTGATATCAAATCAAAATTTGAGAATTATTTAGTAATTAAATTAGTATCAATTATAATATGACAAAACCATTTTTAAAAAGCATTTTTTTTGCTAAAAACCGGTTTTTGTAAACCGACAATCCCTACTAGGGATGTTGTCGATGCGATTTTTAAAATAAATACTGTAACGAGTAGTTAAATATATATATTTTTTAATGACAATCGTAATACTAATTAGAATTGCTAAGCTAGTCAAGTGTTGATTATAACACTAATATGTAGTAAATAGTTTAGTTGGAAAAAAATGTCAAACGCTACCATGCTTAAATGAAATGATTATTTCATTTTAAAGAATATTTTATTATTACAACTACATTTGGGATTATATATGCATTTAAACGTAAAAATTAAAAAAAAAATGGCAAACTTATATCGACTGTGGAAAGGAAAAAGGACGTAACACAAACATATCAAAATTTTACTGGAGGCGCAATGATTTTGCGCCATATGAAAATTATGAATTATACTCAACCTTGAAGTGCACGGAGACTTCAAAACTAGTGTTTAATTGACATAATCTTATATTAATAAAAGAAATTGTCTAAGAAAAAGCTTTATTTCAGGTTTATTTCAGGTTTTGTTCTTAGTTTTAATTTTTTACATGGTCATCTTTTTCAAACTTAAAAGCTAAATTTAGATACTAATTCGTCATTTGCAGCTTGCATCCTTTTAATAGAACGTGTATAAAGTTTGATACATTGTGATTATCGAAAAAAGCTGTTTTGAAAAAATTGTGTGTTACGTCCTTTTTCCTTTCCACAGTCGATATGTAAATGTCGACTACTTTTTATATGCGTGTAAAATAATGTTTATTTATATAAAACTATCTGTTATTTTGGTATTCTTCTCTTGTGAAAAGAGAACGGTTTTGCAATTCTATGTCAATCAATTATTACTGCGTCTGAAATTTTCAAATTTAAATACGCTATTTTCAATGCTTTAAATAATTTCGATATCACCGCATTGAAATATTCGTTAATTTATTTTCCTCATATAAAAAGCTTGCAAATATAATTCGCTTTCTATAGGAAAACGTTAAATCACCGTTTGGTATATCAATGTCCGCTTGGTTATAATATCGTTTAATTGAAAATGCATTTAAATTTATATTTTGAATGACCCAATAAATTTAATATCACGATATATTATTTTAAAGCTGTTTTTGCAGTTCAATAAATAACCACTGCTTTATTTTAAAAGCTTAATGATAAACTTATTATGTATGATATTGCAAATTTGATATATTTTTAATTGTTTTCACAGTGATTCATTTACCTAAAAAATCGTCTCGTTGATAAAATCAAGCTCTTATAACCGCCTGCTTAATATGGAAAATATGGTGGCAATGACAATGGTCTTTTTCAATCAAAAAGTTAACTACAATTACAACAACTATTATTGATTTAATTTGATAATCTCTTTTTCACATTTATTAAATTTTATGCATCAGAAATTCTTTTGACAATTATTTATCAAGAAACATCAAAATTAAAAAAAGTTCAACTTGTTTTAATGTGTAGGAAAAAAACGACACTTTATCACGCAAAAATAGTTGATATATGTAGAAGAGAAACAGAATGCTATTGAAATTACTGTAGTATTAAAGCGATCGTAATTTTCTCAATATGCAAGCGAAGATCTAATGTGCCTTAATTGCAATACAGTGCTATTTTAATAAAACTGTTCAGACGATAATTTTCTTAATATATTGTAAGTTATAGTTGAAGCGCCTAGTTGCAAAAAGTGTCAAAATCATATTTTGTTAAAATTGTGAAAATTTATTACAAAACTCAATATAAGTATGTATGGTTTATCAGCTTAAAAAAACTGTTATTTTGTTTTTATTTAAAGATAGAATACAGTAGAAAAAAGAAGCTCAACTTTATGCAAAAATTTATTTTTTGATAAATAAAAACACCGTTTGCTGCAATATCTCTCGCGGCTCGGAGACTAGAAAAATACTTCTCGGCCGATGGGGGTCTTTTAGGGACCCTAGTGGTTTCCTCATTATTGGCCTTATTCTTATGAATTTCAAAAAAAAAAATAGTTTAAGGGCTTTAAAATATCTCTCTGCATCATTCCTCATACATTTTTTTTTATAAAAATCCGTGGTTTTTTAATAAATAATCATATTTTAAGTTGCGCGTAAAATATACGTGGTTTCAGTGCAAATGTCAATGCGCGACTGGCCTGCTTGCTTAGCGGCGTTCAGCCTACAATCTTACGAACGATCGCTGATAAGCGGGCGCTTATCTCTTATCTTATCGTATTTATATAAACTACAAAAGGTCCAAAAAACTATGATATAAGAATACCCTAATTATAAACATTGTATCACCCATATTAAAATAGATATTTAAGAAAATGTGGGTATTGGGGTCGCATTTCTTGAGCTTAGAACCGGTAAAGATATTGAAATGTGTACATATCACTTCATATGATATTTACTGACAATGAATGTTATATAGACAAAATACTTTCATATGGACGTATTTTTAGAAAAGTATGCGTATATTGTGTTTGTTTAAAATCACTGGGTGGATTCTATTTCATGCAACAACTCCCAAAGTAATTACGACTAGAGCAGTTTTAGGTAGTTCGTTCGCTTTTCTGTGCTACAAGTGAGGGTTAGGTCGTCCTTAGAAGCGTTCCTTTATACAATAGGATGTTGAGTATAGAATAAATAATGAATACCTTTAGCACTTTTGAGCATTCCCGGAAAGGTTTTTGGTTTGTCATACAAAACTATATGTACAAAGAATATTGTTATTAATTTAGCGATGAAAAAGTTTCAATATTCTACCAAGGTTGTAAAATTAATATAATTTATAATTCATATTTATTCGTACTTTTTGACGTCTGGAATTCCGAAAGCCAAAATCTGGGTTGTTTATTATACACCCGGTCCTCTTTTAAAGCGATTTTTTTGCACCGTTCCTTTTTTTACGCGATTTTCCTTCGAAAACTTTTTAAAGAATTATAACCAAAAATGAAAACAAATATTTTTTTGTGAAAAAAATAATTTATCTTCGGACCAACAAAACAAATCCAATGTAATAATAATCGATTCAGATCAAGAATCTAGGAAAAACAACATTTCATCAAACGGACAAAAACAAAATTCAATATGTTCGTTAAAAAAATAGCATATTAAAAATTGAACACAGTTATGCATGTTATTATGTTTCGATCGAATTTGTGTTTTTGATACCTTTTTACGCGATATTTTGATTTTTGGAACCAATTCATCAAGTTTACTAAACTTAAATGAACAAAAAACCTCCACATCAACTTATTAAATAGCCTTGTTAACACTGTATAATAATGTATAGAATTATAAAGAATACAATAGTTAGAATAGTCCAAATCGCTTTAGAAACTTTTATTTAAAATTTAATTTTGAGAATTCTCAGAGAATATTTTGCATATTCCAGAAGCATTCCGTGCCGTCATCTTTAAGGACCAGTGATTTATATTTTCGGCACCCTCAAAAGTCGATTAGCAGTTTCCTGAAACATCGATGCAATATTCAACTCCCAACCTCCTCGGCAGTTCGATGCTTCATTTAAAATTAATCGAAATTTCCAAATTATAGGTAATAATTTACTTAAGTTATACGATAATATCTGACCTGATGGTTGAGGGTTAAATTTAGCGCCGAAGAAGTATTATAATTAATTTTGCTGGAAAATATATGATTATTAATAGCATGTAAATGCAAACTTACTGTCAATATTAAGTTTTATTTTTTTCTCCAGTATGGATAAAAAATCCACACCAAAAAAAATAACTTAAACTAATAATAAATGAATATTAAACAATGATCGACACACAAAATTATTTTCAAGACATCACAGAATTAGCAAACATGGTTTGTCAATTTCATTTGATGTTTTAAGTTATATAATATAATAATATATTAATTATAATACTTCGATGGCCAAGCTCCATATATTGATATTACCCATTATATTTGAACATTTATCTTCTATAGATCCACAAATGCACAACTACACTAGTTTTCTCTTGGTATACAGATGTTTAAAAATGAAAATAAAGAAATATAAACAATCTTCTCTCAGATTAATTTAAGTACAAATCGAAAGATTGTTTTACGGTTTTATCAACATTACAATAATTTTGAATTGAATTCAGACAAGTGACTTAATTATTCACTTGTAAGATAAGACCATTTTTTAAAAATTCAGTTTATCTCAAAACTACCAAATTCTCGACATGATTTATATTTTATGATATTTGATAATTTAAAAATATTTAATTATGGTTCTTATTTTAAATTTATATGGATTGAACGTTAGAGTTAATCAAAAAAATCTTACCTTGTCATTCAATTGAACGTTCCTTTATTGATTTTACAAAAAAACTCTTCTTACAAAAATTTTAATGTAGAATATAGAAAAAATGGTGGTTTAAAATTCCAGACGTCTTTAAATGGTGGAAAACACCACATCATAGTGACTCGTTTTAAGTTTTGGTAGCTTCAAGAGAGCTTATTCTGTCATATCCAACATTCTGATCTTTTACAAAAATAGTCTGCAAACATTGAAGGTA
Organism: Himalopsyche anomala; assembly: GCA_031772345.1. NCBI lineage: Eukaryota > Metazoa > Arthropoda > Insecta > Trichoptera > Rhyacophilidae > Himalopsyche > Himalopsyche anomala. The sequence goes on along the minus strand of CM062844.1, from coordinate 3,222,204 downwards.
TCAATAATGCCAATCGAAATATTGTAAAAGTTGTGGGCCAAGTAGTCAACCGTAAAGTAGAGTAGAAGTAGATGATCCTCCTGACAAAGATGCTTCCACCTTCGATGTGAAATTCAAAGTAGTTAAGAAAAATATTGTAACAGTAGATAGTCCTAAGGCTATGAAATCAACATGTTTTGCAAAATACTGATGTTGTGAAATATTATTAAAAAAAAAACATCTAACAAAATATTTGTTTGATAATAATAAACATCATAAATGTAGGTGATACTATGATAACCTTTATTTCAACGAAAAACAAAAACCCCGTGGGCAATCGCTGAAAGATAAACGGGAAATAATAATTGTTCACTAATTAAAAACAAATATATAACGAATTTGTTAAAGAAAAACAAATAAGACACAGTGTTTTAATCTTTTAATAGAAACTACACATACAGTGGCGTTTTTAGGGACCTTAATATCTGGGAGTAAATAATAATAACTAAGGGCAATCTTAAATGTATTTTTGTTATTCATTATCGATATATGTATGTTCTAGACCAGTTGTGGGAGGCCTGCGGCCTTTTGGCTACTCTGGTGCGGTCTTTTGACCTGATTGGCCAATTCGACAATATTTTGTTAATTCGTATATTCTTGGGATGTCTAAATCCTTGGAAGACCTAAAAAAAAGGTCCCACTCTGGTACTTTTGGGAAATCCGCAAATTTATGGGCTTTACAAATTGGCAAGAAAATTGTTTCGGCCAAAGATTCCCTAGTCAATGTTTACTGCGGCCTCATATTGAATCAGAAAAACGAATGCGGCCTTTAGGTAAGAAAAGGTTCCCCACCCCTGTTCTAGACCTAAATCATGTGTGCTTAAGATGAGAATGATTGAAAACAAATTTCTTTAAGATCTTTAGGTAGGAATGAAAACGACGGTTGGTGCTGATATAAATGGATATTTTTTAAAATTCTATCGTCGTTGGCATCAATGCCGGGCCTTACAGGTTCGAAATATAGTACAAACATATTTTTTTTCAATCAATTTTCTGTTCGAAGACATGCATGTTTATGATGTATAAAAAAAATCCCTCATCATTCCGATTCTAAAAATAATAGGTTGTAGCGGGAGTGATTATACATACCACTTGAAAAAGAGGTATTGAGCGACAAACAGTTGTCGTAGAAAAAACTTCTGTTGAGATAACTCTAGAACATGGATAAAAAAATAGTTTACTTATCGTTTTTTTATTTCAGTGTCATAATTATTTGGCTTAGAAAGTCGTGTACCAAAATGTATGAAATCATGTATCAAACGTAGTAATTGTGGGGTTATAATGGATTTTTTTCCAAAATGAGCGATATTGAGGTATGCAGATAGGGTAATTCAAGCCTAAGGAATCGACTGATCCTATAAGTTTTAATATAAAATGTCAACAAGACTGTAATTTTCAAATTAGAAATTATATGTTTATACACATGTTATTCGTTATAGTATTTTGACTCTACTGAAAAGTTTGAGTTTTGGAAATACTACCCACAATTACGATTGTCAATATTTTTTTTCCAACGCCCAACGACCAGTCTTCTAGTGCTGCTACTGAATTTGGGTACAAGGATGTGCTTGTTTCAATTTTTTTTGGCAGACAGCGTGGAGATTTGTGAAAAAATAATAGCACGGAGACTGTAAACAATGTTATCAATATGTAATTTATCTACAAAACAATTTTCGTCATTGAAAACAATGTAATACAAATTTAACTGTTATATACATTTTGCATTAATGCAATTGTATGTAGCATACGAAATCAAAACTTTTTATTTTTTTTTCTGTTAATTCTTAGCAGAAAAATATTTAATTAAATGACAAAAAAAATACATTATTTGATAAGAACAGGAACGGTTTCACTTCTTACGAACATTATCATAACTGATAATAAAACTGGTCGCTATTCAGACTGTTAAATATCTTTTTTTGAGATAGGTAAGGTGAGTACAAAAAGGTTAAACCATAATGAAAATCAACACACGATATAAAAGTATTCATTTCAAGATTTGAACCTTTTTAAATAAAACTGAGTTATATTGAAACACCAGTGCCACGTTGATCGATATTAATTAATCAATATAATATATATTTTATTGTTTAATTCATCTTCAATTTGCATCTAAAAAAATACCTGAGCGAAGAAAAAAATGTATGCATTAATACAACATAAATATTTAACTATATAGAATTGAAAGTTGTTACTTCTTAGATCAGCGATTTCCAGCCTGGGAGGCGTGGACTATTGCAAAGGGAGTCTTTATTACTATATAAAAATAAAATATGGGGAGGCGCGGAAAATGTTTTTTTCTTCAAAGGGAGGCGTAGTAACATAAAGGTTTGAAACCACTGCCTTAGATTATATTACATTGTTTGTTGGTAAATACTATTTACTAAGAAGAATTTCAAATAGAAACAAATATAACTTCAAATAGTCATTGTCAAACATTTTTTAAAATTTAAATAACTAACACGTTACTATAACAGATTAACCAAGTCTAATAAAACAGATGTGAAATGAAAAAAAAAACGGAAAGAATTTTAGTGTTCGAAAGTACCTGGTTTGTTGCATTTGCATAGCTATCCCAAGCTGTGAAGATTTATAGAGTGTGCTGCATAAAAAAGTCATTGTGAAAACATAATGGTTTGAAATATGAAACTAGGCCAGGCGCACCACAATTATTTGTTTTGGATACAGACTTTTCCCCTAATTAACAATATAATTTTGAGCAAATGTTAATTAATAAGCTATCGGAATCATCCATGATACAATATGAAACTATAAAGTACCAAGTATTTTATGGGCTTGAATACAAGTGTATAATCAATGTCTTTCGATTAACATCACAGAATATAAAAAAAAACCCATTAAAGAGATAGCTGGTTCCACATTAAAGAGGGTACCACGAAGCCCTTTTTTAAATTCTCAAATTAAAAATCGGTGATTGGACTGGCCTATGTATGAATTTTTAATATCCAAAGGGAATTGAATTGACAGAAAAGGTTCAGTCATCCGGAAGGTTGATTATGACTATACATAGGATGTATGAGCTGCTGGACGTTGGTGTGACTGGATGTCGGAAAACAAGCCACTGTCATGTCATATTGCCCCATAGTCGTTAAAATATCTTGAGCGACACAATTAAATAAATTGCGTTATAAACCAATAATTGTTCAATATCTATATTGAAACGTTGATCTAGTGAATTAGAGTATTCAGTATAATATCAGGATAAGCATTGACTATACCAGGGGTGGGGAACCTTTTCTCCTCTAAAGGAAGCATTCATTTTTCAGCATTTAAAGCATTCATTTTTGTGATTCGACATAAGGCCGCAGTCAACATTGATTAGGGAATCTTTGGTCGTAAAAAAATTCATGCCGATTTCTAAATCCCAAAATTACCATAGTAGGAACTTTTTACAGAATCACAGAATTGGCCAGAAGGCCGCACCAGAGTAGCCAAAAGGCCGCAGGTTCCCCACGCCTGAACTACGCGTTACTATTTTCTAACGAAAGGAATTCCTTTATCGAACTTAGTACGAAAATAATTTAAAAAAATCTTCTACAGTAAAAATATCGTCGGTTACGATTTTCTGCTTATTATGGGTCGATATGGTTGTAAACGGGATTGTAAACTACCAAAGAAATGCTAAAAATTTGACAGTGATATATAATATACATTTGAATCGTTATAATTATGTACATTCACACAAGTTTTATCACAAACGACCCGGGTTTCGCCTTTCGGCATCTTCAGGCGTTCAAGTGCACGGATGAACTTGAACTGACGCTTAGTAAATGACTGTATCGTGTTTAAATAGGAAATAAATGTATCATTACAGTGACTAAGTGACAAAACTTGTGTGAACGTACATAATTTTAACGATTCAAAATTGAATATTGAAATTCCAGCACAAAGTGCATTCAGTCAAAATCTTAAATTATATAATATAAATGTTATAAAAAATGAATGCTTATATTATCTAATTAAATAACTAGGAAAGATTTTGGTATAAACGATGTGCTCAGCGCGTGAAAAGGGTTAAAATATAATTATAACATTACGGCTGTCTGCTATCTATAAATAATTCAGTTACTAAGCGTATATAGTTTCAATGTATACAATGTTGCATATTTTTTTTTGATTAAAACTGTTTTGATTTGTTTTCGCTTGCATAATAATAAATAAAGATTGGTTAATCAGTAACCGGTATCAGGGCAATAACAAGTTGATATTATTTGGTATAAAAAGAACTCTATTCAGATCAAGTGCATCACAGTCTTTTCACTCAGCCACTAACAATCAATTCAACAAAATGAATTTTGTAAGTATTCATACTATAATAACAATTTTGTTACAAGCTGACAAATACATATATTTTTATAGTCATTACAAAAAAGCAAAATTAAATAGTTTTAAAAGTGTTATCAAAGCTCAGAGAAAAACAATAAACTTTTACGAGATTAAGCTTTTTTATATTGGTATCTTGTGTGTTCATATTAATTCGTCAAAACTTTGAAACATTGACTAATTGCTATCATTTTAACATATCAGAATATTTATGAGCGTATTGTTTACCATATTGAAAATATAATATTTTACTAGATTAATCCTGTTGCTGCCTTTTGTACTCACTTTATTATATTGTGATAAAAACAATTTATTATTTGTTTTTTAAGTTTCAGCCGTATGATTTTTTGTATCAACCCGTAACAATTTGTAAAATTGTATAAAACATAAATATAAACTTGGTGTTGATTTTTAATATTTCCTTTTAAGTAAAAATAGCTAATTTAAATATCTTATTATTTGAATTGCTAGCTAAAAAATAATTTGCTTAAATAGAATAGTACTTAGTGTATGCTATTCTTCAATGCACTAAAAACCCTTATTCTAGGTGTTTATATCACAAATTTTATTCCCTTCCTAAACATCAAAAAATATATAATTACCATTTTAATTAAATTTTTGCCTAAGTTATACGTCATGATTTAGGTGAATTTTATTTTGGATTGAATACATATTGAATTTTCTAAATACAAAATTAAAAATGTTTATTTTATATTTTTATAGAAACAAATCTTCTTCTTCCTTTTCCTGGTCCTGGCTATCTGCCACGTCCAAGGAAACGTCCACAAAGGTAAGAATATTTATATTATATAAAACGATCGATGTGTCAATAATACGTTTAAAATGTGTGAGATTAGAAATGTTTTTAATTGAAAAGTTACCTACAATTGAATATTTAAACCGATAAAAATGAAAGTTTTTAATTTAAAGGTAAAGTACTCCACACATTGTAATAAGATAACTAAGTTTATTAAAAACAACTACGTAATATCGTAACTTCATCAAAACACATAGTTTTACAAATCCAAAAAAAGCTATTTTAAAAAATATCGGTCACATATATCGTTGGTTTGCTGCAAGAAATCATTAAGCGACATGTTGGTCAAAACTGAGTTAGATTTCATAATGTACGTATTTTGTGATGCTTTTCTAGTAAATAAGTCATTATGTCGAAAAACACGTTTTTAGAAACTAAATAGAGCACTCATCCAATCAGTGCATTTGTTGTTAGATGACTTTTGCAAAAAGTCACTATTTTCGATAATTCAATATTTAAAAATTCTTTGGACCCAAGAGAATAATTTGTATTTGTGAGACTTTTGGAATCTTTCAAATAATATAAAACTTGGCTATTATTTAGGTTTGGAAATAACTGATCAAATGTATTCGAATCTTTTAAGTCGATTATTTCAGAATCAAAATTTTGTCACTTTTTGCATCAAGCCTACGATATGACGAGCGGAAGTATTTTTGTTCATAAAAGACATTCTTATTCTTCTTTGGCCATATGGCCGCCACGCAGCACCTCCATGTTTCCCTGTCTCCCTAAAAGACATAGCATAATAAAAACATATTTAAAGAACTAGTTCAGCACTGTTTTATTATTTCTTTTTTCGTTTTCTGTGCACAAAAATTAACGATAGTATTACATAATATTGTCTAGAATGGCTTAAAAACGTCGAGTTTTTGAAATAATATTATTGATATGAAAAATGTATGAGCAAAAATATTTCCAACAACTAATTGATTCACTTTCGTTTGCCACGCACACTATGGAGTGCTTGGAGTGCATAGCCATCGTGTGGTGCTCCCAAGATCACCTGTCTCCTACTTGGTAGATACACTATGTCAGGTCTGTGGTCGAATGGTCAACGTCGATGGCTTCGGTTACGGCACTCACATGGTCTGATCGAATCCCAGTCCGTCATTTATTTTTGAAATACATGAATTTTTTAGATGGGGGACATGAAGGACACCACGATAGTCATGATAGTCATGAAGGTAATCATCCCGAAGGACATGGTCATGAAGGTAATCATCCTGAAGGACATGGTCATGAAGGTAATCATCCTGAAGGACATGGTCATGGTGAAGGTCACGGAAACTTAGGAAAGGAAGGTCACGGACAACATGGACATGTCGGCGAACATGGAGCACATGGAGCACATGGATCAAATGATGATCACTCTGAACATCATGGTCATGACTCACACTCTGAACATCATTAAGCCTAAAGTGATAGTAACATAAAACTTTTACAGAATGACAAATTCAGTAAAAATACTTTTTATATGAATTATTGATATCGCTATAAAACAAATAAAAAACTCTTATTTATGTGACATATTTGATTGTTAATGTCTTTTGAATTAAAGTAAATAAAGCTTTTGCAAATAAAGCAAAAAAAATCTTTTAATATATTAAATAATTGATTTATTGAAAAAAAGTGTTATTTGTATCTAATTTTCTATAGCAGCTATTCTGAAAAAGAATGCAAAAAATCCGTGGCATTAGTAAAAATTGTTTTGTTTTTTATGTATGATGATATGTTAATTTTATTGTACAATGCTGTATTGAATTTTTAGCAACAGTGGGTTGGAGGGGGCTCGGAAAGGCTCACGCGAGCCCCTTGTTAATTTTTACTAAGGTTGCCGGCAAGCCCCTTGTTAATTTAAAAGAAAACAATATTCTCAGATCAAATTAGTATGTAACTGCAATTTATGACTTAGACATTATCTAAGACAGCTTTAGTATACACAGTAGTACATTTTTAGCTATTTAGATTGATAAGTTTACGGTGAATTTCATATCGCTACATATTATAAGTGTACTAAGTAACAAACGAATGTTTATTTAAATATTGCATATAATTTCATAGGAGTGATAAAAAAATTCACCCCTTTCCCAGAACAACGAGAATTTCTTAGAAATTAAGCGAGCATTTGTTAATGTATTGGTAGCTCACCGCTGCGTTTTAAGAAATTGAAGAATAAGACGATTAAAAGATCTATATTTACTTAAAAGTAACCTTTTATTTCCTGCAAAATGGTTTTGTAATACTGTACCGACAATCGGTCTAGCATTAACAGTGACCGATCCGACAATCACTATGCGATATTTAAAAAATATCATTTTTACTGGAAATATATTTTTTTAATTATTATGAAATACCTGAAATGACAGTTTGTGGAAAAAAATTAACAGAGTCTGCTTCTCGGAATATAAAACGATTGATCAATGATAAATGAAAGTGTCATGGATTCAAAACAGACTTCAAACTGAAACAACAAAATGTCACGTTGATCAATATTAATATTTTTTAAAATCCATTAATTAAAGGTTCTGAATGCGCTTTGTGTAGTTCTATGCATACAAACAGTTTTAATGGTTGAAATCTAATATATAAAAATTAATGTTTCTTTGTTCGTACTCTATGCGCTGCCAAACCGTTCATCCGATTGCAGTAAAAAATCGAAAAACTTTTTGCTTGCACTTCCGGGAAGGTTATAGGCATATTAACATTTACTTACAATAGGCATTATATATAAAAATCAATGTTTGTATGCCGACCGTTCATGCAATTCAACTGTCAACCGCCGACCGACGATCAATCAGCAAATTCAAATTTGACGTTCGATTGTTTATATTAAAAAAATAAAAATGGAATATTTCAAATCTGTCAAATCGTGTGGTCTACATTTCGACATTTTGTTCAAATATTTTCCGTGGATTAGGTGTGATTGTTTTTTCGTATTTTATGCGTTGCCACAACGCTCATCCGATTGCAATAAAACTTTGACAAAGTTTTTGCTTGCACTTGCGCAATGTTTATAGGCATATGAAAATCAACGTACAGTAAGTCTTCTATATAAAAAAATCAATGTTTGTATGTCTGTCATACCATTCATGCAACTTGCGCGAAGGTTTTACCATAAGTCAGGGATCAAGTGGATCAAATTTGATTGAAAAAGTAAAAAAAAATCATGTCGCGGGTCATATAGATTGAATAATTAAGGTTTTAAATAAAAAAACAATTATTTCTAAAAGTTCAAGCGGGTGAGATAATTTCTCACGCGGGTCACTGCGTGATCCGCGGGTTCCTTGTTCACCGTCCCTGCCATAGGTCGTACAATAGACAATCGGCATCAACAAATATTGTCTTTCTTTGAGCTGCATTGGAACACTTGCCGGGAACCGGGGCTAGTATATAATAAATTTATTAGAAATAAATTAAGTCGCCCATACACGCAAGCAAAGTTAATGACATTCTTCAGCCTCAATATTATTCATGATATGCGTTTCAATTAAATAATATATAATTGCCGAGCATCTAAGTCGCTTAATAATTTACGTCGCCCGAACCGGGGGCCAAGATCTAAACACCCTGCTGAACTTTAGCACTAGATCTTCGCATCTAAATCACGCAGATTTTAAGATACAGCCCGCGCTGCTTTCAGGTTGCGATGATTGCATTATGCAGGCGCTTATAAGAACGACTGTGGCCTTTGGCGTTACTGATAATGACAGGATGCATAACCTGCAACGAGCATTCGATATGTCTTAATAGATATCTTCAATTATCTATAATTTATCTCGGATTCTCAGTATACGGATACACAGGATACCTAATATCACTTAAACTAAATGACTGAGCAAGTCACATTCTCTTTTTTCTTTCTATTTTTATCTTTTAAGCACAACAGTGCATAGTTAAAAGGTAGGTATCGTGCAGCTCTGTATCGGACCAATAATATGATAAATAAATTCTTTTATTTTCTTGATCGCATTGCGTTATGGAAGGCGGCCGTGAAAATGCAGCTGCATAAATATAACGGGTGGTGGTGGGATACTCATCAACCAACATCAATCAACTTGTGTTATCTTTCAATTACATTAATATCGCAGTAGTGGAGAAAATTAAACAATTATACTTGAGAATTCAACTGCGTTTATTATTTCAGTTTTACATTTTTTCCATGTCTGCAGAAAATATGAAGCATATGGCATATCAACGAAAGTTTTTTCTACGAGAACTGTTTGTTATTTAGTTACTCGAAGAGAGTAAGGATATAACTGAGACAGGACTAGTTGTAAGCTAATCGCTCCCGCTACAATATCACAAACATTCATGCCTTCGAATTAAAGTTTGTGCCTCCATAACGAGAAACATGCTCAGTTTTTTTTTTTGTAAATTTAAAATATATAGTTCTGTAGTTTACTTAATTAACTACCAGTTTTTTTTTTTGGAAAAAAATCTAATTTCTTAAGACTAAAAAGTTTTTAATTTTGTATTTTTGTCAGTGTTTTTTAAACGACCAGTTAGTTCATGAGTTCAATAAAAAAAATATAATATTATTTAAAATTATCATCAAAGATTCATTGAAAAAATCTATGTCCTTAAGCTCAAGCAGATAGTCATCAAGCTGCTCCTCAAGATTCATACTCTCCTAAGATTAGGCAGTCGCCGTTGAACGAAGCGAAGCATTTTCAATAATGTACGGCATATGCGCGCATAAAGAGAGGTTGATGCAAACATATATAATATTTTATAAACTGTAGGTGCGTTGTGAAATTTCAATATTAAATTTGAATAGTACTTAAAATAATTAAATAAAATTATTTCTTATACAAGAAGCCCGAGTCGTTAGCTTGATGGCATTAGTTATTTATATTTTTGATAATAAAACTGAAATGTATTTTTTTTATTTAGGTGCGTTTTTACTCGGCTATTGTCGTTAGATGTACGGCGCATACCTAATATTATTATGTACGTAAGTCCAGAGACGTTCCGAGGGCATAGGCGAGTAGGCAGTTGCCTAGGGCGGCAAGTTCAAGGGAGCGGCAAATGATCACAGTTTTTTTTTAAATAACTGATTATTTTTGACACACGAATTTAGCTAAGAATAAAAATGATGCCTCAATGTCTTTGATAAAAAAAAATGCCGACAATAAACATTTTCAATAGTAATAATATTATGACCGATGGGTAACCAGTAGTTCAATTTATCGTAAAAATCTTTTTTAAATGTGACATTTACCGATTTCAGCACTATAGGCGACAGATAAGGTAATTTCAAAAAAATATATTTTGAATAGTAAGAGCACTATTTTAAACTCTGCCTAAGGGCGGCATATAGCCTAGGAACGTCACTGAGTGAGTCTTCAATTCATTGTTGTATTATTTGATAAAACGCTCAATTGACAGCCCAGCCCGCATCGTCACCGTCTTTGCCGTAAGTCGATTGATAGGAGATGTCCTTTCTGCAGGGAAACAATTAATTAAAGTGACACTTGAAGTATTGCACCCTTAATCAACTTTATAGGAATTCAAAGCCATCACGAAACACCACTGCTTTTATCCCTGGAATTAATCTTAATCAGCTATGTACAAATAGCAGGGCTGTGGAGTCGGAGTCTTGGATTTGGATTGTTTTAACCGGAGTCAAAAAAAAATAAGGATATTTTTATTTATTTAAAAATTGGCGCCGCTGCTACTAAGCCTAAAAAATATTAGACGTCCAAACTTGTTCAAAACAATACTCTAATAAAGAAATAGTAAAATAAAAATAATAAAAGATTTTTATTACTTTTTCCACTTAAATTTATTTGATCAGGACCGGTTTCGCTCCTCACGAGCATAATCAACTGATAAGTAAAATAAATTAAACAGTGCTATTTATACAAGTCAAATTTAAATAAAAAGGTTTTAGTAATTGGTTACACCTTTTTATAAATTTTAAGTGGAAAAAGTACTAAAAATCTTTTATTATTTTTATTATAATGCCATTCCACCAAGTATTGACAGTGAACACCTTCAAAGTGATCAAAGAAATAGTATTTTGTATATATACGTATATATAATTTAAGTGGTGGTTCAATCATAATTGGGAAAGTAATCGGAAAAACAAATACAATATGATATGTAAGCCTTTGAAAATAAATGAAATTATTTGTGGTAACGGTTTGATCATCATTAAAAATCATTTCGAAAAGTTATATCATTGAAATGCTTACTGATTTAAAGGTGTCTTTTTGATTTAAGAATTGAACAAATATATTGATTTGAAAATTGTTAAAAATTTCCAATTGTTATTACGTTTTTTGTTATTGAATGCATAAAAGAAGAATAATTATTAATATACACATAGTAAAACTTTGGTATCATGCTCAATTTTAAAAATGGCGACAGAGCAACAGCTGATTAATGTCATGTCAAAACCACAATAATATCAAGCGGAAGTTAAGTAAATTTATCTGTGTGTCCATGATTCCGGTCAATTTGTTATTCATTAATTCGCGTAAATAAGTTGAGGGTCGAGCAAATAGTTTCGAATAGCGGTAACACGGCTGAACCTTTTGTTAATAATAGAAACGCGAGTGGAACATTAATTGAAGTTCAATGATCGTTAATCTAAATCGTAAGCAGCGTTCAAAGTTGGTGGTAAAACATCACTACCGTAAGTTCATTGTTCCAAAACGAAGAAGACGCCGCCATTTCCAATAATTCAAAGCCAAACGAACGTTTCTTGCGACTTTGGTGTTTAACACTCGGCTATCTGGTGAAAAAATAAACTTCAAATTAAACACTTTGCGACTGTAGATATAAGTTTATTTGAATAATAATATAATTTTAGACCAAATATGACAATAGTTAAGTTATTAATGAAGTTAAATTTGATAACATTTTAAAGTCATTTGTGCTTAAAATAAGACGCGTTTTGCCTCTTTAAGAAGCATTATCAGCAGTGGCAGATTACCCTATAAGCAAATGAGGCGTGCGCTTGAGGCTCCGAATATAAAGGCCTCAAAAATAGCTTATAGTATATATTTTCATGAGCTGACGATGCTCGAAGTAAACGAAATAAGTACTATTCATTTAATAAATTTGTGGAGTCAATACGTAGATAGATAGCAGTTATCAGAATAAAAGAAATTAAAATAAAATCAATTAACCTTTGTATTTGCTAACTGAAAATCAACTGTAGTGAATGGCTTTTAGTGTATATCAATGAAGAAATCTAGTGTCTTTATGACACTATTAGTTTCAGTTGAAATCAAAACATCGTGGCTTATTTAACTTTAACTTGGATGGTCTCCGACTGTAGCAATCAAATCTCTAATTTGTTCAGAAATACAATCCGACATTTCAACAAATTAGTTTATCCTAATAGTTTGAGAGATAGCAATATTATCAACTAAGCAATTGATACCATTGATCACCGTTCTAAGTAATCAAACAAAGTATATAAATATACAAAGGTATTAAATTACAAAGGCAGATAGATTGGTGAGTAAGTCATAATTTGATCTTATGATAGTCAATTATTGAAATCGAATAGAAGGATATTCTAATTATTTTGTAACTACACATTTCAGCTGTGTTTTTAAACTTCAAGTAGATTTAAATGTATTCTTTCCTATGCCATAACTTAAGACAATCTTGAACTTCAAAAGTGATTGATTTGAATAAATACATGATTAATTAGTAGACAATTTGACACAGAAGCGAAATAAAAACATTTTATGTGAATATCTATGATTAATTAGTATGTCTTTTATTTTATGTATATACTTCTACTGAAATAAGTTTCGACTTACGACCTAAGCGATGTAACATAATAGTCTTCGTAAGTCGGAGAACGGTTCAGCTAGAACTTTTGAATTTAAGAGTAGTGCTTCATTCTTTACACAGTGGTACTTCGATATTCGTCCCATTTTGATGACATAAAACTGTTCCCATTTAACTTGTTTACACTGCAAAGTTTTAAAAAGTAACTTTTCAGTAAATTAGAAGATCATTTCTTTCTAAATGATTCAAATTCTGATCGCGCATTCAAGTTTCAACGATAACTTTAATATATATATATGGGTATAACAAACTGCATAACCAATTAATTATCGAAAAAGAAAATCTGAACAAACTCTGATCACTAATTTCATTGTTAGAAAACAGCCATAGTTTTATGAAATTGATGCGCATACTATTTCTTCCGAAAAAGAGTGATTTAGAACCACATGCTTTAAAACACACATAGAATTTTCATACAGTGATTATTTTTTAATATTTTTACGCCGTGGTTTTCCCCTTATTTTCATATACTTTGCGATTTAGTGTATATTTTAACTCGCTGTTTCAAAGTTATGCGGATTTTACAATTTAAGTAACGCACCCCAATTTTTGTATGGAAGTCAAGTTTTTTTATGCGATTTTTTTTTTGCGATATTTCGTGGAACGCATCTACCGCATAAAAACAGGATTGACTGTATAACTGTTGGTATGTGTGGAACATTAAACAAATGAAATACGTTTCGACTTACGACCTAAGCGATGTAACAGAATAGTCTTCGTAAGTCGGAGAACGGTTCAGCTAGAACTTTTGAATTTAAGAGTAGTGCTTCATTCTTTACACAGTGGTACTTCGATATTCGTCCCATTTTGATGACATAAAACTGTTCCCATTTAACTTGTTTACACTGCAAAGTTTTAAAAAGTAGACAGAAATAAACAAGAATGTCAAATCCTTTTTGGATCGAGTGCTACTGAAACATCGGAAAAACAAACGTCATCAGAATTGGAGATACATGTTTAATTTTATGGAAAATATCACTTAAATCGTTTAAATAACTATTCTCATCTTTTTAACAAACTTGTAATTTCTATGAGCTTGGTAACTGATTATATAATTGAATTATTTCTAAAGCGAAAGACTGTTATTATATTTGTTATATTCTATACTCGTCAAAAACCCTTAGGAACGGATTACTGATGAATTTTGATATTATTCTTTATTATTTTCCTTATAACTACGACTTTTTGAATACAATATTTATGAGTGTAGCCGGCAGGGTTAAGTGTCGCAACTTTTGCGGAGTAGCACACTACCGTTACCGGCAAAAGTTCCAACAAGTTGAACAAGAGAGAAAAAAATATTACCACCACTCGGCTAGATCAATATGCAAAAAGTTTCCAGAGTTGTGAGCATTATGCTTACACTCCTATGAGCATTACGCTCAACCCACATTGGCAACTTTATGGATTATAAAACGATTTATTTGCGTAGATTGGAGTACACAAGTTTTGACGCATCGTGGCTGAATTTATAATCGATTCGCTGTCGGATGGTTGACTGTCTATGACGTGATACGATGAAACTAATTGGAGCAAATCCAACACCAATCAAAGCGCGTTATTTCAAATAAATTTTATAATCAAATTGAACATTGCTTTGTTCTAATCATCGGTGAAATATCTTTATACTGTTAAAATTATACATAATATGGTACATATTCACAAAAATTATTATCAGTCAAAATGAATACATTTTATCGGATTCAGACATATCTATATATATAAAACAAAGTCGGGTTATTTACACCACGTATATCTCGAGAATTACTCCAAGGATTTCAATGATCTTTGCTTTATAAAATTCCTTTTTGCCTAGAATAGCAGAATAAGCATTAAAACATCGGAAAAATATCACGGAAAAGAAGTTATAAAGAAAATAAATATCTTCATACAGAATAAAATTTTCAAATGACGAATAGCTTCATCAAACGATAAAATGTCGTAAGCTGGTTTCAGAAAAATCCACCAGATCGCACTGTTTTCTATATTTGTTTGTTTTTGCTTATTTTGCGTACTACTGACTTATAAATTTTTTTAAATTTAGAATATGGATTAGAATAAAAGAAATCGATGATATGAAATTAAAACGAAAGAAAATCGGATAATATTGAAGTAAGGTTATATTTAAATAAATATAACCTTATATTTAGTTAAATTTTTGACAACAATATTTTGCACGAACGTTGTTTTACTCTGAGATGACACGTTATTACACTTGGAACGCTATATCGAAGAAATTTTAACGTCAAAAGCAAAGCGTTGCGGTTCCTGATCACCCGAATGACTATTGATGCTCTTGGTCGCATTTACACAGTTCATCCGAAAAATGACGAATGTTTCTACTTGCATGTCAAGAGCTCAATTTGCTTGAAATATATACTTATTGGGACATGCCAATCACTGAAAAAATTGTTTCTGAATCTCCATGTCAGATACGCACATTATTTTCTATCATTATTTTGACATGCTTCACATCGAATCCATGTGAGCTCTGGAACAAGTTCAAGGATGACATTTTACATCGAATTCGTGTCAGTTCAAGGAATCCCGATCTCGAGGTGAATGAAGAGATAAATAACCAGGCTTTGATTTAGATCGAAGACATGTGTTACCTCATGTGAGGCATTTTGTTAATCAAGTTAGGAATGCCAACTTTAAACTAAATCGAAACTAAATCTTCAATATCCATTTAAAAAAAAAACTTTTAGGAATTTATGTCTCATGTTCATCACCGTCGCTAAAATATATACTGAAATGTGAAAAGACGAATGAAAGTACATAAAATCAGAAGGTATGTAAAAAAAAATCAGTATTCTTTTCATGTATATTATATTGTTATAGAATACTATCAAATCATTATTTTATTTTTGATCCCCATATACAGTCAATCCTGTTTTTATGTGGTTTTTTTATGCGATTTCGAAGTAATGCGGTTTTTTAGAAATGCATTTTTTTAGATGTACCATATTTTACGATATAACTTGGCGAAGAAAGGTTTGATACCTTTAGCGAAAATTATATCGACGAATTACTTACAGATAAAGCTATAAGTGACGAAGATGTCAATAATTTAAATTTAATTATTGACAAAAAACCAGAAAACAATGACGAACTAAAAGAAATTCCAGTTCCTTCACTGCGAAAATAATTGAAGAAGGTATCCAACTTTTCAGTAAATTAGAAGATCATTTCTTTCTAAATGATTCAAATTCTGATCGCGCATTCAAGTTTCAACGATAACTTTAAAATATATATATATGGGTATAACAAACTGCATAACCAATTAATTATCGAAAAAGAAAATCTGAACAAACTCTGATCACTAATTTCATTGTTAGAAAACAGCCATAGTTTTATGAAATTGATGCGCATACTATTTCTTCCGAAAAAGAGTGATTTAGAACCACATGCTTTAAAACACACATAGAATTTTCATACAGTGATTATTTTTTAATATTTTTACGCCGTGGTTTTCCCCTTATTTTCATATACTTTGCGATTTAGTGTATATTTTAACTCGCTGTTTCAAAGTTATGCGGATTTTACAATTTAAGTAACGCACCCCAATTTTTGTATGGAAGTCAAGTTTTTTTATGCGATTTTTTTTTGCGATATTTCGTGGAACGCATCTACCGCATAAAAACAGGATTGACTGTATAACTGTTGGTATGTGTGGAACATTAAACAAAAAAATAATATTTTTTTTTCTAATGAAAGATAATCTCATAAATATAATATTGAAGATTTAGAAAATATTGCGTTCTTTGTTATAATGAGAATTTATATCATTTGGTAATATAAAAAATATGAAAATTTAGAATGAACTTTCGTAAAATTATAAAAAAGTATTATTTGAATAATTTTGAAAAGATCCCTGTCATTATGTTGGTGACATGCATAGAGAACAAATTTATCCTACCTAAATTTAATAGTCTTTGTTTGACAGTTACTGTCAAACAAAAGTAGTCGTTTGTCAACATTGTGAAGATGTAATTTTATTATTTAAAATACAGTGAAATAAAGAGGTATTAGCTATGCCAAGTATTTCTAAACCAATCAGTAAGAGTGCTCGGAATGGTTTTCTAAGAGTCTTTCAGTTCTGTGAACATGAAAAATCTGAAAAAAAAACAATAATTCCCTTCGGGTCGACATTTCGAATCATTTCGAACTGTCAATGGCGTCGTATGCCAAACATTTCGTGCCGCATGTCAATAGCTCAATTTGCTTGAAAACTAAACTCATTGGGACATGACAATCGCTGAAGCAATTGTTTCTGCGTCTCCAAGTCAGATACGCACATTATTTGCTATCATTTTTTTGACACGCTTCCCATCGAATCCACGTGAATTGTGGAAAAAGTACAAGGATGACATGTCCGAAGACACTTTACACCGAATTCGCGTCCGTTCAGGGAATCCCGATCTCGAGGTGAATGAGGAAATACATAACCAGGCGTTGCTTTTGATCGAAGATATGTGTTACCTCATGCGCTGCATGAGGTAACACATATCTTCGATCTTCACAATTCAAAATCAAATCGTTGGTCCACTGCATTCCTTTAAATCTATCGACTGTGCCACGTGAATAACATCATTTCAATGTAATTAAAATACTTTTCATTTTTAATTTTGCACATTTATTGAACTTAATTCATTTTGAGTATTCATTCAAACTGAATTTAACTCATCCAATAAATTAACACAACATTTATTGATTCTGAGGCGGTACGAAGTTCGTCGGGCCAGCTAGTACATACATAAAAGCAAAAAAATGATATCTTCACATTTTTCACTTTTAGGGTGTTCACTGTCAATACTTGGTGGAAAGGCATTATATTAATAAAACACAATATTCTTTTGTTCTTTATTCCATTTTATTTAAAAGGTCAGTGGCTTTGGCCAGAGAGCGTTGTCGAAAGTGATTTTGAGGAATTTGAAACAGTACCTGTGGAGTCTACAGTCAACGAGATTGTATCTTCGGCCAATACCATGGGACTTGAGGTGGAAAACAACGATTTTGATGAGCTTGTGAAAGAGTACAGTCAAGAACTGACCACCGAAAAGCTTACGGAGTTGCATTATTTTTCACAGCAAGAAGTTATGGAGGAGAGTTTATTAGTGTAGGAGGAGAAAGTAGCAAATAAACGATCTTCTGGCTCAATAAGAGAAAAGCTGAAAGCATGTGAAACTGTTGCATCGTACATTAAGAAGTATAATCTAGTCGATTTTTAATCGCTTTTTGCAAATCGAAATCGCACTCCAGATTGTTACACTTACACTTTAACAATTTATAAGTATTTAATTCTACTTGAATACACGTTAAAATATAAAAAAAAATGTTTTTTTTTCAGCATGAAACGCATTATTATATTTTACATTGTTTTATATGGGAAAAATTGTTTCGCATAACTAGTGTTTCACATAACGAGTAAGATTCTGGAACGAATTAAACTCGCTATGAGAGGTTCCAATGTATTGCCTTTCCATCAAGTAAGTATTGACAGTGAACAAACAGAAAATGTCAACTAAACTAGTACGGCGAAACTTACTGTCCTATTTGTAATATTGTATTCTTTTATCAGTTGATAACGCTCGTTATGAGCGAAACCGGTCCACACTATTCCTTAAACCTATTTCTATGAACCGATTCATTCTGCTTCATTAACGAGACAGCGTCTTTACGTTTGTTAACTTCAATGATTTGCTTAAAAAAATAATTTATTATATTTTCATTTTAAAGGAAACATTCAAGGTCCACAAAAAAAATTAAACGGGTTGTGCGTTCCAGAGTTACGGACAAGTTTGAGTGAATTGTGATCTAAGTTGTTTGCAAGTGAGTGGTAAATATTAAATAATATGACTGTGACTGGGTGGGGGCAAGAGGGGGCTCGAAGTTGTAAATTGCCGTTTACGTCTTTTTAGTGCGTGACTCAATATTTTTTTATGCGCTTCACCTGTTTCTTGTTTTGATACTGAAATGGAAACGTGAGAAATAATCTCGCGGTAAATCCTATCACCGATTCCAGTATTTGTAACAGCGCTTAAGAGGCGTGCGAATAATACGGTAAAAGATAACATAGTATCTTCGGCGCTCTTGTCAAAAAACGTTGTCGGTTATAATTGAATCGTGTATTTCGAAAACGTTACGAGTCACACTTTTGCAATTGTTCAAAAGATCGAAAAACAGATGTCTCCTGTAAAATTTATAATGATATATATAATATGCAGTGGCGGCCGGTCAATGTGTCATTGGTTCAATGCACCCTTTGTATACGCAGAGGCGGTTATATTTGGATTATATTATGGTAGGATTGCGAGGGGGCGATGCACTTAGTCCAGTTCAGGGTTAAAATTGAGGATATCAAATTCATCGGTGAGCTAAAAAAAAAAAAATACGAGTTTCGCAGATATTTTGCGTAAAAAGTATACGGAATTGAGGATTTAAAATTCGCACGTGAGCTAAAAAAAAAACGAGTTTCGGAGATATTTTGGGTAAAATGTATAGGGAATTGAGGATTTCAAATTCCTCGGTGAGGAATTGGATAATTTAATGAGTTAGATAATTTTGGATAATTTATTTCTGCAAAACACTGGTTTAGACCAGGGATCGGCAACCTGCAGCCCGCAAGGTTCTCTAGATTAAAATATTTGTCTACACATATCATTACAGTGTAATGACATATGACCCAAGTGCAGCCCGCACTAACCCCACGAAAAATATTTGGCACTTTTACAACAAAAGGTTGCCGACCATTGGTTTAGACCATTCACTCATTTTAAACTCTTCATGTATTTATTGTCTATAATAAATATTTTAGAACATTTTTTTTAGACAATAAAAACATGAAGAATTAAAAATTAGTGAATGGTATAAATGTTATGTTTGAATATTATTTCATGAAATATAACCGCCTGTGCAAGGGATGGGATGCATTGATCCAATGCCATATTGACCGGCCGTCACTAATTATATGGTATATGTTAACCCTCCAAAAACGAGCGTGACCATATGGTCACAGTAAACACCGTTGTCTATTGATCCCACTATTCATCCTTTTTCTACCTGAATATCGTTGCTTTCACTCATATTTTGTTAAAATGGGTACAGACTTCAGTTATTCATCAGCCGCGGGGACAGAAACGACCACCAAAAGCACATGCGATTTTTTGAATTTCCATTTTTTTTAATAGACTTTTTGAAACCGTTAGTTATTTTTTTTATCAAAACATCAAATTGTTTACAGTTCTTTTGCTAATATATTTGTATTAAAATTATGTTGATCTAAAGAGGTCAAGTTGTAAATATTTTTAAAAATTTCACGTTTAAGTATATTTTGTGGTAAATTGACATCACAAACACCCACGTCTTAGGTCTCAAATATAAATTGAAAAATCTAAATTTGACATTGATCTTACCGGGAATCGAACCCAGACCCACCTGGTCGGTAGAGCAAGCTATCACCAACTAGACAACAGCGAGCGTCAATTTTTATCTTAAGCTCCCAATTCACTCATCAAGGATAATTATGATAAATGTCATAGGGAATCCATTTGGCGTGTTCGATTTTCTTAAAATGTTACCTATCACTGATTTAGTGTTATGATGAATGATTAGTACGATCTTTTTATTTAACTAAAATATACATTGTTATGTGAAATACGTTTAATAACTGCCGCGTTTGCTATTTATTTAATCCTTGTTTACTCCCAATGTGGAGAGCATATGGCCTCTTAATGGAGGTATCTCAACAGAATTTGTTCTAAAAGAAATTTTTGTTACTCTGTCGCTCAACTTCTCTTTTTCAAAGAGAGCAGTAGGAATAGAAGGGAAAGGCTAAGGCAGGACTGGTGGGTAACTAATCAATCTCGCTACGCCTAGTAATTGAAGAATAAAAAGGGTGGGAGGGAATTTTTTAGACATCATGTTTGCTATCAGGACCTTGTAAAATATGTAAAGCTTTTTTTAATTGAACTAACTACTCTAATATGTGAAATTGCTGACAGCCGTCTATGTTTTCAGAGTTTTTAATTAGACATAATTAAAAAAATAAAGCACTCTTTTGTACTAATTCTACATTTATTTGATATGTTAGGACTGACTTTCCTCACCACAAGCATGTTTAGATCATAGATTCACATCACGAGAAGATGAAAATGTTACATACCGAAACCGAATCATATTAAATAAACAAAGAAGTGGTACAAAATTGTTGTTTTAATTTATTAGCTAACACAAGATCAGGCGTTCTTGTGCAAGGATGTACTTGAACTGAACTTGCTGAAAATGCCGAAGAATGAAATGCAGATCTTTAGTGAAAAATGTTGTGAGTGTAAACGATTCAATTCTAATATTCCACCAAGCTACTTTAATCGAAATTTTAAAATTAAAAAAAATATGTTTAACTCATTTTTGCCCAGTGTTCCCAATATTGGAACATTAAGTATTTTTACTTACACTCCATTATGCATGACACAATTAAAGTTGAGATTGCATCAGTCTCAATCAGTCTACAGTTAGCAAGTGTGGGAATCGTTTCGTATAGTATTTTTTCAGGTTTTAACCTGTCGGAGTGAGCAGTGTTTTTTTTATTTGCATCAATTACGGGAAAATTCGGGCAAAATTCTGGCGAAATTGGGTTAAAGTGTACGTGTAATATTTTGTAATTGAATTAAAACCGAAGTTTCCTCTGTCTCAGAATATCTTCGTAAGTGACGTAACGTATAAATAATTACTTCTCATGCTCATGCTTTGGAGTTGAGACAGTAAAATATAAAAGTAACGCCACTGGGAAGTAAACAGGCTTGCACTAAGCTACGTCGGAAGTGGTTAAAATTCACTGACAAAATTTATCCTTCGTACTTACTAAAGCTTATATTCAACCACTTTGAATAGGGTTGATATAAACGGGCGTCTCTAAAAAGGGAAATTTGATTCCAATTATAGAACATCGCTTTGAAAATTTGTGACCAATATTAACGTGGGAACTATTTATGTAGGCGACGAAAACGTCAAATGAAAGGGAAACTAAAAGATTACCTAAAGAGGACGAGGCATAATTAATTGACTTGACGTTTTTGCTTTATGAATAAGGTAAAATATTAAACACTTTTTATATAGCCAGAGAAAGCCGCTAAGTCTTCTTTGTCATTTAATCGGTCTACACCTTGTTCCGAGGGCTTGGTAAATGCAAGGTACACCTGGGTATAAATTATTCAAAAAATCAAACAGTCTTTTGTAATTTCACATTTATTTAATAAGACTGTTCTCACTTTTCACGAGCGTTTTCAACCGATAAGAATATTCATTAATACAAATATATTTATTCTAAGCAAAGTAAAACTAAATTTGAATCGTTCAAATTATGTACACTCCCACAGATTTTGTCACTAACGACCCGGGTTTCGCCTTTCGGCATCTTCAGGCGTTCAAGCGCACGGATGAACTTGAACTGAACTTGGTCAGTTCAAGTTCATCCGTGCGCTTGAACGCCTGAAGATGCCGAAAGGCGAAACCCGGGTCGTTAGTGACAAAATCTGTGGGAGTGTACATAATTTGAACGATTCAAATTTAATATTGAAATTCCACCAAGCACCTTCAGTCGAAATCTTAAATTAAAGTAAAACTATTAAGAGTGTAACAAACAATAATTGGTATTATAAATATGAAGGAAATTTAGAAATAAAGATACAATTAATTAATTAATTTTTACTAACCCTTCCCACTCCGCAAAAAAAGTCCACAATATATTTACAGTATTACGAAGGAAACTAATATTTTCATTTTCTTAACTCGATTTATCATAACAATAAAATTTATTTTCGAAATATTTTTTATCCATATCCGCTCCTAATGTGGAGCATATGTCCTCCTAATGGAAGTGTCTCAAGATAAGTTTTTTCTACGAGAACTGTTTGTTACTCAGTCGCTCAATCTCACTTTTTTTAAAGTAAATAGTACGGAAAGAAGAATAACGCTAGAACAGGACTAGTGGTTGACCAACCGCTATTGCTACTCCCAGTTATTAAAAGATCAGAAGGATGGGAGGAGAAGAAATTATGTGAATTGACATCACAAACACCCAGTATTCGATCACAACTTTGAATTGAATAATTGTCAAATTCACTGTGATCTTACCGGGAATCGAACCCAGATCTGCGTGATCGGTAGAGCAAGCTTTAACCAACTGGGCCACAACAGGTGACAAATAATATGTTCAATAATGACCTTGTTATTTATATTTAAAACAATTGTAAAGTATGCTAACGGTGAAAGCATTCAAAGCCCAAGACTTTTTCTCACATGTTGTACAAATGTATCAAGTTTTTTCGCGTTTTTTTTTTGTAATTTAAGATATTTTTGAACGGTAAGAATTATTAGAATAATAGTACATATCCGTAATAGTTTTCAAGGTTTTAGCACGTGCTTGGGGCAAGTGTAATTGTTGTAAAAAAATGCAGAGAACAGCGCCCGTGCCTCCTAAAACGACCCATTTGTGTACATTGCAGATAGATGGTTAGACGTTCCAATGTTCATAAAAACCATTTGATTCTCTGCTCAGAACACCATTGTAATACCTAGATACGAGTGAAAAAATGTGAGCTTGCATTTAATCTAAATAGTAATAATGAAAAAAAAAGTCGAATGACATTTGACTTAGGACTCACGAGACTAAAATCGATTTCTAATGAGATTCGACATAATACTGAAAAGGGTTAATATCTCTCACAAAAAAATGACGACAAATTGCAATCAATCATTTGAAATCTTCATCAAGAAAAAATAATTTGGAAAGGTCACTAACAATAAATTTAGAGACATTTTCAATGATGTAATTAGTGATATCACGGCCAAATTATTAAAAATAATAGCTGTAAACGTTAATACACTACTAATACTAATAAAGTACACTTTTTCAATTCGGTCCTGATCATTATTCGTGCTATACATTCGATATCGGTCAAGATATTAAATAAATCTGGAATAAGTACAAAAGAGTGTTTTGGGTAAAATGTCATTCGTGTGATACGAGTTTTGCTCTTCCGAAAAGCATCATTTGACTAGAAGTAACGCTTCCCGTGTTTGAAATCAATAAGTGTCGAAATGGCAATAAATTCTTGTGTTAGAAATACATATTGTCAATAACTTTTTTAATGAATAATACCAGTCGTTTTCTTGTATTTAGTACAAAAAAATCTATTCTAATAACATTTTCTACAAAGGTTATATGAATCATTGAATTACAAAAACTTTTCTCGAGGATTTTTTTTATTAAAATGACTTAAGAAAGATATATTTTTCTTATGCTTAAATCGTATTAAGTAAGGCGGCTGAAAGTTTCAAATTTCACCAGATCAGTTGAGGAAATCATTTCGAAAATTTGGATCATTTCTAAAAAATGGCAGATTGAGAATTGACTTTCAAATTTTTAAAAAACTTTTGATACATGTTATCTGTATACAAATTAAATGGTTATATTACAATGACTAAAATATACAGACAGTGTCAAAAAAATACATTTAATGTTATGTAATTATGTAAGCACAGCAATTTTTCGTCATTTACTCAAAACTTGAAAAAGCTTCCAGAGTGCTTTTTGCAACTCAATGATTCAATATTTAATATTTTTTTGAAAATGGTTTTTTAAATTTAACGCATTACTCACTGATAACAAACTAATAAATATATTATGACATCCAATGCATGCCATTTCTTATTGCCTTCGATTCTATATATGATATTATTTCTCTGCCTTAAAACTTTTTAAGAAAAAAAATCCAGTATACATAAATCTTGTTTGTTCTACCCCGTTCATTTTTCTTTGTTTTGTATAAAAATAGGAATGTTATATAGTATTTTCTTATAAGTTGATAATGCCTGTCGCGAGCAAAACCAGTCTGATCATATAAAATAAAAGTGAAATTAATAAAAATGATTGTTTTATTTTTTGAATAGTTGACAATCACTGGTGAATTGGTTATATGTAAATTAGATTCGGCCAGATTGTGTTCTGAAGATTAACTGCGGTGGTCTAATGTGTTCAGTTGCCGAGTTGAAGAGTTGGGCACTTGCCCCCCCTCGCATAGACCCACTCGTACGAAGCTTGGAGATCGTGCAGTCTCAGGAAGTGCTTCATGCAGCAGTTCCTCCTTCCAGCTTTCCAGTGCTTCTGCACGGGTTCACGAATTACTGTGCTTATTTTTGACAGCCATTATTTCTTGAGATACAAGGAAGGTGCATATGAAATAAAAAATATTCTATTTGATCCGTGGATTATGATGTAATGTCACTAATTTAATCTGTATATAAAGCACGGCTATGGTCGTAGTTGAAGTAGGGAGTCAGGTATTTTATTCGGAGTCAGAAAAAACAAGTTGAAAACATTAAAAAATTATGAGTCTATTCATCATATTGAAAGTAAAATTGATTAAAATTTCACAAGTAACTACAATAGAATGATCTGATAATAGATACATATATGTAAGTTAAACGGAAATGATTGAGTCGTATTCGGATTGGTATTTTTTCTACCCAACTCCACAACCTTGATATACATACATATAGTAAGTAGCTGATTGTCGCTGATTAGAAGTTACAAAATAAATTTCCGTATAGTGATCAAATATTTTAATGATGAAAAGGAACTATATATATATATATATATATGAGGAGAATATGACCTTCCAATTAAAGTATCTCAAAACAAGTTTTTTACGAAAACTGATTGTTACTCAGTAACACGATTTTTTTAAAGAAAAAAATAATGGGGCTAGGACAGGACTAGTGTTTAAGAAATCACTCTCGCTACGCTCCTTTATTTTATCATTGTAAAGATGGGAAGAAATCTTTAGACAACGCAATTTTGGATTTAAAAAATGCTGTTCGTACTGGGAATTGAACCCGTAAGATACGACACGGAAGCCAACGACGACGACAATTGCACCACAGTCCCGATATATTTATGACTATGTTTATTATATGCAGTGCATTTTGATTAAACCAATCCTCGTTTGACATCAGAGTTCAAATGAACAGTTATCATAAAAATACTCACTGTTGAAATAGTCGATTATAATAAGAGCGCATTGTTGATATTAAGCGAGCAGCGGTGAGGTAAAGTTCACTCAGTTAAATTGCATAATAAAGTTTAACCAACATGGTGTTTTCGGTTGAATAGTGTTAATTGAATACTCGGAGTTTAAATGGTGGCGTCAGGAGTTTGAGAAACACACTGTTATATAGTTCAACAAAGAGTTTAATCCAATTGACACCCACGAGGTGTCACCATTTGAGAAGAGTCCGGGCTTGAAAAATTTGTACACACCTATCTATTCAACCTCCATTTTCTCAATACCGTTACACCCAAACAGCTGTCTTGAACTTGTATGCGAAATCACATTATAGTGTATTAAATTAAATGTAGATAAAAATAAAATACAATATTTTACTGTAAATCAGTTTATGGATTTTTGTTCGAATGTATGGGATTTCTTAATTTTGTTCCACCCATTCGCTCCTATAATTTTTTCTGCTAAATACTATTTCTATTTTTACTTTATTATAGTGTAGTTCTTTTAAATATTGAATGTGGAAAGAAAAAAGGACGCAACCCACACATATAACATTTTACAGGAGGCGCAAAAAACGCGTTTTGATGATTTTGGACAATATGCAAATTATGAATTATAAACAACCTTGAAGTGCACGAAAACTTCTATACTGGTGTTTAATTGACATAATCTAATATTAATTAAAGAAATTGTCTAGGAAAAACCTATTTTTTAGTCGTTACTATTGGTTTCAGTTTTCACAAACTCATCTTTTTTCAAACTTAAAAGCTAAGTTTAGATACTATTTCGGCATTTTCAGCTTACATCCTTTTGATAGAACGTGTATCAAATTATATTCATTGTGATTGTCGAAAAAAGCTGTTTTGAAAAAACTGTGGGTTACGTACTTTTTCCTTTCCTCAGTCGATATGCTAATGCCAATTTTATAAAATAATATATTCTTTATCATATCCGCTATCTGCTTGTAGTATATGGACACTATACGGTGCTTCCAAGGTTTTTATGTCATTCGCCAGCGATGAGCTGTCAAAATTTTAAGAAAGTGCTCGCTTAATCTAAGAGTTATTCGTGGTGTTTTGGGTAAGTCGATTTTTTTTTATAACTTTATTAAAACTGTACACTATAATTATTAAAACAATCAAGTGTTACTTAAAATACTTACATATTGTAACAATACGCAAAAAAAGATATTAATAGCTGAGAATGTCCTTGCCTACAGCTTGCAAGAGTGAATAAGTTCAAAGTTGACGTAGCAATTGAAACTATTATTTTTGCTCCAGTTTCATGCTTTAAACCAGGGTTTCCCAAACTAAGTTCCGCAGAACACTGGTGTTGCACAGAACCCGCATATGTGTTTCGCGAAAAATTTGAATGATTTTATATGCTGTAACACGTTTTAAAAACTTGGCTATTTCAAAAAAAATCTTCATGATCATATCTGAATGGCGATTAATGGTCGATATGATATGTGATGGCTTAAAATTATTTTAGAAATAAATAATACGTGCTATAAATATATATATATATATACAATATACATAACAAGCGTTATGCGTTGTTCAGTTTTGTGCTAGAATTGTCTCGGGAATAAATGAAAAAGACTTAGCGGCTTGCATTTAACCGGATGGCTGCCACAAGCGTCTTAAGACGCGAACATTTCCGTGAACGGTACGCCAATCATACATAAAATGACGTCTTTGGACGCACGCTTTGAAAGGGATTTTACTAACGTAAATCAATTTTGTTAAACATACAACTGTGTCGAACACACTACGACATCTATTGGAAATATCGTCCTATACTCACAATTGAAACAGTTTTCGTTTTTACTACTTGAAAAAACGATAAATTAAAAACTATATATAATTGGAATTAAACTCGTGGCGTGCGAGGTACCGCCATACATACACCTGCTGGCAGTTAAAAGGTTAAGTGTGCAAAAGATGAGTTTGAAAAGTATAATATAATACTACGAGTGTCAATCTAGAATTTCTCCGTATGACGTCGCAAATTTACTGAATCCAAGTATATAGTTTGTAGCTACCAAGTCGGAGTGGTCAGTGGGTCCGATAGCTGGTCGAACCAACTTGATTAATTGTTAGGTTATAATGCAAAACGTACTATTTCCAAAAATCAAACTTTTCAGTAGAGTCAAAAAACTATAACGAATAACACAAACAAAATAACGTTTTTATAAAAATACGATTTCAAATTGAAAAGCAACATAGTTTTAGACATTTAATATTAAAATTAATAGGACCAGTTGATTCCTTAGGCTTGAATTACCCTATCTACATACCTAACTCAATATATCTCATTTTGGAAATAGTACGTTTTGCACTATAGCCCCACAATTGCTCGCGTAAATTATTAATGAGTATATACTTCGACTGTTGTAGATAATAATATATGTCAGATATTCATTTGGGCAATCAAAAGCCTCTCCTTGTTTCTCATCATCCTGTTGCTCCGCCGTGTTAGATTATATAATAGCATATAAGTCAATTCTAGTGCCAACGGTTTTCGTTGGATGGTTTTCAAAGCTTTTCCAACACATAGCCGAATGAAGTGGCAAGTGAAAAGTAGCAAGTAGCAACCGGCAAGTGGATTGTGACAGTAGCGTCACGCCACTACAAAAAGTTTCTCACTAAAATCCGCATTGCTCAAAGCAGAGTTGGCTGAAATTGCTCAAAATTGGGAACGTGCACTTCCGCCCGTACATTGGACACATTTATTTTACCCCATCGCAGCTTTATACCAACCCCTACGTATACGAGTTTGCTTTTACTTAAATGTTAAATAAACATAACGGTGGTATAATAATCCGAATGCTTAAGCCGCCAAATGTCTCATCAGGGTAGGGTGGTGGTTAAATTTTATCTCGTTATCAGAAATATATTTATAAAAAATTTGATATCTTTAAGCACATCAGTGCATGTTTAAAAGATATGTCCCGTGCAGCTCTGTATAGAGCCAATAATGTGAGGGTAAAAAAAATGCATCAAATAAAAAATTCTAAGTAAATCATTTCTAAAAAATTCCAATTGTTTGTATATATATAGTTGATAATTGGCTCAGTTGACTAATGAGTTTTCCGACCACTGCCTTAGGCAATATTGAACAATTATTGTCTTAAAACGTAATTTACCGAATTGTGTCGCTTAAATTCTTTTGCCAATTATGAGTTAAATATAAAACATTAATAAATGTTTTATATTTGTTTTATGTACATAATATTTGTTTTTTAAAAAAATATGAATTTTACTTATTTTTAAAGATAAGCAATAAATAATATAAGATTAGGGTAACTTTAAAACTCTTCTCGATTTAATTGTGTTGTTGAATACTTGTGTATTTGATTTACTCTAAAGTATATAAGAAAAAATGCTTTAATCAAAAACTTTTGATATTTCCGTTGGATATTAGATTTTATAAACTTTCTAAATTAATTATTAAAGTTTTGTTAGATCGGTATAAAGATTCATCCATTCTAAAGATTCTGATATATAAATTGCTGTGTGTGTAAGAAAAATAAACCATCACTATTTTATAAATATTAATAATATTTTTATTATTGTTGTCAATGTACGAACAAACCCGTGGACGGTGGGTATTTTTAAGTCTCTGTGAAACAACGAGTTACGCACGTACCACGGGGTATTACATATCGACTGTAGAAAGGAAAAAAGCACGTAACAGGTTTTTTTTCGATAATCACAATGTATCCAACTTGATACACGTTCTATCAAAAGGATGTAAGCTGCAAATGCCGAATTAGTATCTAAATTTAGCTTTTAAGTTTGAAAAAAGACGGGCTTGTGAAAGTTAAAACCAAGTGAAAAGACTAAAAAAAGGTTTTTCTAGTCAATTTCTGAAATTAATATTAGATTATGTCAATTAAACATCAGTTTAGAAGTCTCCGTGCACTTCAAGGTTGTGTTTATTTTATAATTTGCATATGGCCGAAAATCATCAAAACACGTTTTTTGTGCCTCCTGTAAAATTTGCTATGTGAAGGTTACGTTCTTTTTCATTTCCACAGTCGAATGTATTATATACTCGTCCGGTATTGCAGTTCACGCTGATTTGATCGCAACTAACTCCAGATATGGGTTGATTGATACATTTGAAACATCATACGCGGAATGGCGTACTCTTACTAATATTGAAAGCGTAAAAGATTTAAATGTATCACCATAGCGGATTCTCTGTACAAGGATGCACAAGATATTAAATATCACTTTAGCTAAGTGGGTGAGCATGTGACAACATTTTTAAATAACATTAAAGAATATATGATTAAAAGCAGCATTTTCTTCAATCAAACATCCACCATTTCTATGAAACGGAGGAAAGGCAAAAGAACGTCACCCATTTGATGATTTCGGGCCAAATGCAAATTATTTAACCTTGAAGTACACGGAGAGTGATATAATAATGTTAATTGATTTAGTCTAATATTGTTTTGAAAAAAACCTTTTTAACTCGATGGTGGCCACAGACGAGATATCTCGTAAAATTTTTCGTGCTTAACACGCCAGAGACGAGTTATCTCGTCGAAACTAATTAAATGAATAGTTGCAAATTATAGCCGGCGTGTTAGGTAATTACAATTAATTAACTACGGCAGCTAAAAGGTTAAGTTCTTTTCCTGATCGCAATTTTTACATGCCCTTCTTTTTTAAAACTTAAAGGATAAATTTAGATACTAGTTAGAGAGGGCTCAGAAGGGCTCGCGCGAGCCCCTTTTTAAATTTTACTGAGACCGGCGAGCCCGTTGTTAAATTTTAAAAAAATATTCCCAGATCAACAGTAATTGCTGTGGACGGTTTATATGTATGTGTTATGAAACAATAGACAGTTGGAAATTTCTCCTAAAATACATTTATTTCGGGTGCATAGTAAAAGATTGTCTTCTTAGAGTTTCTTTTTAAATTATTTATTTATTATTTAAAAATATACTGGCATATTACGTAACATTCAATTGATTTAATAATTATTGCAAATCATCCTATAAAAAAGATAATAAATCTACCCTTTATCTGGAACACAGCGAATATCTTTCAGGTTAACCGAGCCCCTTGTTAACATTTTGGCAGCCCACCGCTGACTAGTTCGGCATTTTAAGCCTACATCCATTTGATAGAATTTTTATCGAGCTGTATATATTGTGATTATCGAAAAATCTGTTTTGAAAAAACTGTGTTTTACTTTTTTTTGCCTTTCCACAGTTGATATATTCTTATTACAATCTCGATTGAAAGTAGAAATAAGGTAAACTAAAAAATTTAATCTATAATAAGCAACTTCCACTGAATACATTTTTAAGAAGTCGGCTAAAAACAAAACATACATTTTGAATTATGTTATCAGAAAATTAACGGAGAGTTTATAACTAGTGACTGTAAAATATATATATATACTTTTTCATGTTGACGTAGCGCTTTAATATCAAAAACGATTTGTTTTTGTATAGGTTTGCTGTTTTCAATTTGAAAAGACACTGTGACGATATGAAATGAAGACTAGGCACACAGCACCATGATATTGTAATTGGTATCCCTCAGAAGGACCCAAATTATCTTATTATCCTCCAACAAAATACTTATTAACGTGCCTGCCTTCCTAGCCCAGAGTCGTCCTTTTAATTGAATAAAATTATTATGTCCAGTGAAGAGTTTTAAGTCAATACTTTTGGGGTGACCGTCAGATAAGTTGTCAAACATGTAGGCGGGCTTATCTACAGCCAAATCGAAAGTAAAGTCCAACATATTTTTTTTATAACTAATCAAATAATCTCTTTTTGCAAGGGTCTTTTTTATACGTTTTCGAAAGAGAAATATTTAATTTCACAGATTTTTCGGATGGGACGTATCCCCCGTGCAAACTGAGTATTACGTGCATAGTAAATCTTTGATATAATAGAGTTATGTGGGCAAGAATGTGTCGACTATACCTGGATTTTGATATATAATAAATAATAAACATATTTCATATAAAAATAATTCAGTTTAAGTTAAGATAACGAACGAAGCTTAACACGTATATTAAAAGTTTTTTTTCCATTAAACTTTAAATTATGACACAAATCGGCATAAGTTATTATTCTTAATACATTTTAGAAATAAATAGGGCACAGTTGTTTGGTTAACCGATGAGCAGGTAAATCTGTCGAATTCCCCACTCTTGTATCATATAAGTAAGTAAATACAATTATAAATCTTTCAGAAAACGAAACAAATCCTCCAGTAAACAAAAATATAATTCTTAAAATTACTCACTATTGAAATCCGTTGGCATTCCCATGAATTAATCCATTTCACCAGCAATGGCTTTAAGCTTAGTGATACATTTATTTCTTATATAAACACGTCACATTTATTTACTGAGCGTCAGTTCAACTTCATCCATACTCTTGGAAGCCCGAAGATGTCTAAAGGCGAAACCCGGGTCGTTAGCGACAAATCTTGTGTGAATGTACATAATTTGAACGATTCTAATTTAAATTATCTTTGATCTAATATAAAAATATATTTAATAATTATGTTATTTCACTTGTTGTGTTTCAAAATGTGAAGCATCTTTGCTCATAATATTGCAAGGCTTACAAATAAACTGAATTTGTAACTAACCCTGACTAAAATGTGTGTGTGTTGCAATGTTCTGCCAAAGTGGTGAAACAAGTGTCACATTTTGTAACACAAAATATAGAATAACAAAGTTATCAAATTCATTTTATATTAACCGCCAAACCGACAAAATTACCGACGTATCCATCGAAAATATATATTCAATCTACTTAACCCAGTAATAATAATTTTACAGTGATAGCCAGTATTTTTGATTGCTTAAAACAGCTAATAAATAATAAACAGGTACTCATCGAAATTTACAAATTTTGATTGAATTTTCATGGAATAAAATTAATCGGCTTATAACCTAGCAGAGGTAGAAATTATAGCAAAGCGCAGATGAAAACTCAACATGTTTTAGAAATGCAATGCATGGGTGGTTATTTTTTAAAAATATTTATATCCATTGAAAATAATTAGTGGCTTGAAAAAATAATTGATTCAAATTGTTTGTTAATATGAAATAACAAAGTGAAAGTGTTTTAATTCGGTAACGTTGCATATGGACAATAACACCGATATAAGCTGGGCACAGCGAATATTTATTTTTGCATCTTTGCATGTGAGATAATTTTTATTAAAATTAAAATAAAAAATAGATTTTTAAAATTAAGTTAAAAGCTGACAATGAGAAGAATTGAAAACTTTGTGTGAGTTATTTCATGGCAATAAGTTAAGAGTAGTATAAATGATAAAATCTTAGCGCAATATGATTTCTTATGATTGTTTTGATAAAACTCATCGACGAAAAGAATTGTTTTGAAAAAGATATCGACTCCAACGTTAGTAAAATGACAAAAGCATGTAAAATCATTTGTGTTCAGTTAAACAAAAAGGATCCATCTGAAGTTTTTTAGGTATTTTTAGTATGGCAATGGAAAATAGTCCAAAATATTCCAAATTTAAATTTGATAAAGATATCAAATTTGGTCTAGTTTTTGTTTTATTTGTATTATTTCGTTTTTACTGTGCGGGAAAATCATATTTTTTCTATGAAAAAAGTAACTGTTATGATTAATAAACAAGTGATGGTAGGATGGATAACATTTTAACTGAACCATACACATTTACAACATTTACAGTATCTGAAAAAATCAATATCTCCTTTCCGAAATTTTGCAGTTGGTTCTCTTTTGTTTAACTTAACCGTTGTTAAAAATGAATGAATTTGCAAACATTTCAATCTGAGCTCGTCTTCTTTTTCTCCTATTTAAAAACATGAATTTTATTGAAAATGTTTATATATATTAAAGAAAAAATAAAAAAAATTCACGCATGCTAATAAAAAATAATTGTTCGTATTTTGTTTTCATTTATTGAGGATCATGCTTGATATCATGAATTGGATTGTTTAATAACTCATCGGACATTTTCATATTATTTTTAATTAATTTATTAATTTATGCTTCAAATCAAAAGCTTAAGATCACGTGGGCCTATCTTAAAAAAACAAAGTCTTAACAAACAGTAAACCTTTGCCTTACATTAGGATTTCTTTTATATTTATATGCAACCGTATATTTTAAGCGGTTAAAGTTAAATCAAAAATTATCGGAGATTTGATGCCCTAGTTAAAACCACTTTCAATGATCACAACTGTTGTATAAGCTCACACTTTTAAACGAATAATATCATACGGTTAGAAAGAACCAATCGGCGATCAGTATTTTTCATAGTGTACTAATTTAATTTGCATCTTAAGAAAGTGCCACTTTTCGCTTGCGTTGAATATTCCTGGTAAATTATAACTTTTTTCAAAATTACGAAAATTTATGCTCCTGTGATGTTTTTCGATTTTCCTAATATTCGTTTTTTTGACCATGTCCGCTCCCAATGTGGAGCATATAAACTCTTGATAGAGTTTATCTCAACAGAACTGTTTATACGAGAACTACTTGTTACTCAGTTGCTGAACCTTTCTTTTTCTAAAGAGAGTAGAGATAGAAGGATAGAACTAGGACAGAGCTAGTGGTTAGCTAATCGCTAGGAGGGGGTATTCAAGACATCACATACATCCATGCCTTCGAACAAAAATTTATAAATCGATTGAAAAATCAATTATAAAACTGTCCGTACTGGGATTCGAATCTGTGACCTCCGATACCGAAGCAAACGACGTTGAGAACTCGACGACACGGGTGGCAAGAAAATGTAAATTATGATTCTAGGCACCTTGTATGTTAAAACTTGAAATACTATTTTAATTGATACCATTAATGGATCAGTTTCATTTTTTTCGTTTTATTTCGTTTCACTTATGTTTTGATTTTAAGTTACGACATACCTGTTCTATTATAATTCACTAATTCAATCTGTATGAATTTGGCCGATATAGTTATAGGTTTTGCGAGCAATTCCTTTCATCCTGTATATGCAAGTGAGAATCCCGGTTGAATATTCATAAGGGAACACAGTTGAGAGTGGAGTCGAATGTAAATAGCGTTTGCAAAGTATAAATTACGACGTCACTGACAGTCGCACACATTCACACGAATAAGTCCATACTTATATGAATATGCAGATACCACATACGAAGAAACCAGTAACTCACTCTTGGGATACGTGGTGTGACCAGAAAAAAACTTGTAAAGCAGATTTTATCATTTTGAATATTTTTTTTTAACTAAAAGCCGAACAATATTTTGTGTCAATTAATTTTAAAGATATTTTTCATGTCCCGCACTGATCGTTTTGCTTTAAGTGATCCTTAACACGTAACATGCCATCCTAAAAAATCACGTTCCCTGCCATGATGGCATCTCAGTTTCACTGTTTATTGACAGTATTTAAACCTAAGTTAGCAGCTAAAAAATATTGTTTAAAAATGTATATATGCTAGAATACCTAAAATGATAAATACTTAT
The DNA here is from genome assembly GCA_031772345.1 of Himalopsyche anomala. Taxonomy (NCBI): domain Eukaryota; kingdom Metazoa; phylum Arthropoda; class Insecta; order Trichoptera; family Rhyacophilidae; genus Himalopsyche; species Himalopsyche anomala. Next base: position 3,186,629 of record CM062844.1, on the reverse strand, counting down.
CGACAATATTAAGAGAAATATTGAATGACTTAATGGCTCAACTATTTACGATTGCATCATGGGCATGGAGGTGTTAAAAACGATGTTTCACTTAATTTAGAGTTTCAAGCACGAAGAAGAATGTTACCAATGAATATTTTAAATATTATTTCGAATGAATTGTTTGTCAGTTATTTAAATGTGCCACCCACAAGAGACCAATTATATTTGATTTGACTGTCCAAACTATTTCGGCCGGACAAAGTTGCCGTAGTCTAGAGGTCCATTAGAAAACTTTGGTAGTCTGTGAAGATTTTGGAAAGTTGCAGCAAACAATATTACGCTAATTAATGTAAATATTATAATTAAGCAAGTTTAATTATGATTTACAAATTATAAATGTAGTTTAAATGATTATTATTTTATATGTTATGTTTGACCTGTTTCTTTGAAAAAATTAAGTTGAAGCTGCAGCCCTTATCTATAATAAAATTATGTAAAAATTTTCCCTTGTTCTATGAGAGTAAGTTTCTGTAAAAAGAATTATGCGTAGTGGATTTAGTTTTATATAAGTTAAGGAATGTCCAATGTTTGTTTAATGATAGGAGTAATTATTTCTGGAAATGAAAAACAAGTGGAAACTATCATATACATATGTGAATTATTAATATAGTTTGGACGTGTTATATAAAGAGGACATAATGACAAAACTGCATACGGTTTATGAATAGAAGGTACAGTATGGTAACGAATTACATTAACTGACTTTGTATAACTAATTGGGAAGGAATTTATAATTGCGCAAGAATATCGTAACATATAGCCAACCGTAGAAAGTTAAAATAATACCATTAGTTGTCATTTCCATTTATATAATAGTATTGGATAATATTTACTTTTTTTTGATTTTAAAATGACGATAAAGTGTTTTTTTATTAGTTTTTGGTATGACAGCTAATTTATGCCAATGCGCCAAATATTTTAAAATTGAAAGATCATACGAGAAAAACTCGATATGAATTTATTGTAAGTCACTCAAGATCAACTTGAGGTAATACTTCGAAAACTTCCATGCATCGGCTTTTTGCACCGGCAGTTACATCAAAAAAATAAATTATTTGAAAAAGCAAACAATCAGCTTTTGTTTATTTTATTAAAAAGTCGTAGTGTTTATTGGTTTGGATTCTAAAGAATAGCTTTAAAATGTAAATATGGCTTATTTATTGTTTAAAAATCAAAAGTACAGTACGTGACATTACAGCTGACGCCAATTCGCCATGCATTTGACAAATATAATTAAAACAAATAAACACACTACATAATATATCAAAATCAAGAAATAAAATAGTAAAACTTAACAAACAGTTATAAATGTCCACTTCTCTAAGCAATGAGTTGATTAATCTAACGGCCCTTGGAACTGGTGACTCATGCCTCCTAAGCGAGGAACAAGTTTTTAGAAACAAACGTTTTTGGTCATAGTTTCGCCCACGTAAGAATAAATTGGGAGCATGTTAGTAAAGAAGAAAATTAGAATTTCAGGATTATTAACTCGGCCCCAAAGAAGAAGAGAAAAATGCTTTAAACTTGAAAAACATCTTCGAGCTTCAAGAGGGTGAAATGAAAACATTCCTAAAAGAATTAACATTAGGTTTAATCAACACAAGGTAACAAGCAGAATATTGGTTGTTGGAAAAGATTTTTTTTTTGTTGTAAAAATAAAATTCCATGCGTAATTTGAAAAAAAAAATAATAAACATGTTAGAATGTTTTTTACTAACCGCAGCGATAGAAAAACCTGACGACGTGTTAATGCCGTGTCGACTCGTCGGAAAATTAAAAGAAATCCTCTTCCCCAAAACTCTTCTCCGTTAAAGTCTAGGAAAATGTTCGTGCGTTCGTGGAAAATATAACCGATTACTTCGAAAAAGGCTCCAGTGCAGAGACGGAAAGTATGGGGTTGAATGGAGAGGGATGGGGGTGGGAGCCGCGTGCGCGCACACATGCATGATTTACAGGATTCTATCGTGTGAATAAATAATAGTGCTCAGATTTGACATGCCATTTAATATGAAAACAAAGCTCGACCAGTGTTGCAGGATGTTAAATAAAAGGATAATTTAAAAGCGCTGTAAATAAATCAATTACAATTTATTTTATTTATTATTACTTCTTTTTATAACACTAGCCGGTTCCCGGAAAGCGTTGTAATGCCACCCAAAGAAAGAAAGTGTTTGTGTTTTAATTGTGTTTGTTGAAGTGCATATTTTCTTTTTCTGCCTGTTTGACGTTTAAAGTTTGCTGTCGATTGTCTATGGTACGATACACGCGCCGCCTACTGTAATTTAATTGTAATACGTCTATAAAATTCGCGCAAGTGCAAGTAAAAAGTTTGTCAAAGTTTTATTGCAATCGGATGAGCGGTGGGTGTGACAACGCATAAAATACGAAAAAACAATCACACCTAATGCATGGAATACGTTTGAACCAAATGTCAAAACAATTTTTGCTAGTAACATAAGCATATTGTTTAACACAAATATTGTAACTAAAAAAACTTAACAGTGTTACTGTGTAACTAAAAAAAATAACAATGCTATTTATATAATACAAAAAAAAAGTTTTGTATAAATGACACTGTAAAATTGTATTTTATTATTAGTTGTTAATGCTCGTTATAAGTGAAACCGGTACTGATCTTTTAAAAAAATGGAAGTAGAACAAAAGAATATTGTGTTTTTATTAATATAATGTCTTTCCACCAAGTATTGACACTGACAACCCTTAAAGTGACCATGAAAGTATGTCTTTCTTATGAACTAATTCTTTTGTTTTTAAATAAAATCGGTTCTAAATACAAACATCTTTCTTTTATAGCCCTGCTGATTTGTGTGTATTTGCAAGACAATCAAAATTACAATTTCTGATATGGAAATACATATATAACTCTGTTATTAGCTAGCTCAACGATGAGCAATTTTACTTTTGAGCAAGATGGCGGGCTTAATGGCGTCAAATTCAGGACAGCACGTTTTTATCTCTCTCTGTGTGTTGGAAAAGTAACAGTTTCCCGCCCGAACTTTGTCTTTGCGGATTGTTTAAGTCGAGTTGAGCCAAGCCAAGATCTTGCCACACTGTTACAAACTCTAACCGCCTCATCTAATCTCCTAACTCACTTCCTAGTTTCGCTTGCACCGCACCAGAAAGGAACAAATATGTAGCTCATTTTTTTTTGCTGTTTTCAGAAATATGATTCTACATCATAGTCGATTTTATACTGTTCTTAATTTTAAAAAAAAATTCACTATAATTTTCGATATCAAAATAAAATTGCAATAATATCGTTCAACAGTTTTGGGATATCATCGTCAATAAACGTAATTGTTCAGGAGAAACTCAAAACTTTTAAGGGTATTACTTGCAAACACGGATTATTCCGAAATGGTTAAAAAATTAAATTTGAATTTCATTTTGAAAAACAATATACACTTTAAAATTAATTTTGGTCTTAAATTACTTTGGAATGATATTTTGGATGTTGTCAAGCCATGTTTGAGACTGATTTATAAAAATACTTAATTTATTTTTATCTATGAAATTACATTCGTGGTTCATGTTTCAACGACTTTGGAATGAGCCGGGTTTGCAAGTAAAACCCTAATTTGAGAGTAAAGGAATGTTTTTTTTTTAATAAAAAAATATGCTTTGTAGTTTCTCCTTGTTTGCCAATTCAACCATACTTCTTCATCGAATTGTCATTATCTGAATATAAAGTTGAAGGAAATAATAATAACATTTTCATTATGATGTGTTCATAATAATATAAAATGTATAATAACGGTATTTTTTTTATCACATAACATATTTTACTAATTGGTAGAACAGTTGGATCTCTATGTAATTTAACTCATTTCCGTTTAATCGACCACATGGGAGGTATTATTGCGTTGACGATAATATTGACTGTAGAAAGTAAAAAAGACGTAACCCACAAATATAAAATTTTACAGGAGACACAAAAAACGTTTTTTTTACGATTTTAGGCCAAAAGCAAGTTATGAAATATAAACAACTTTAAAGTGCATGAAAAACTGATAAATTGGGTTTCAATTAACTTTATTTGATATAAATTAAATATATTTTTTAGAAAAAACATTTTTTTAAGTCTTTTTTCCTGATCTCAGTTTTTACGGGCCCTTATTTTTTCAAGCTTAAAAGCTAAATTTAGATAATAATTTGGCATTTTCAGCTAAAATCTTTTTGATAGAATGTGTATTAAATTGTATATATTGTGATTATCGAAAAAAAGCTGTTTTGAAAAAACTGTGGGTAACTTCCTTTTTCCTTTCCACAGTCGATATGCAACATATAACATACCAAATGGTAGAAAGTATGTAAACTACATTAAAAAAATAATGATTAATGGAGTTTTTGAATTTTTTTTACTATAAAATTTTGATGGAAAGGTGTTATATAAGTAGATTTGTTTAACCATTCCAAATCCTTAAATCAAATAATCAATTTCAGTAAAAAAAACTAGCATTTTCTAAATTAATAAAATTAAATGTCTGATTTTTTTACTTCTCCACTTTAAAAATAAATAAAATATCATTTTGTTATTCAAATGATAAGGACCGGATTCGTCGATTTTTCATCAATTGAAAATCCTCGTGATGAGCGAACCCATCCTGATCTTAATGAATATTTGTGAAATAATTATAAAATTGAAGCCTTTTGTTCATTTTTAACACCTCAAAAGTTAACAATCTAGCTTATTATTCCCAATACGCTTGCTATTGAAAAAAAAAGAATTTCAGTTATAGCTCGAACACCAGTTAAAAAAAAACTCATTTTTGATATAGACCAAGCATTATTCTACACTAGACATAATTATTTTTTCAGTTAATAATGAATATTCTTTTAAAAATATGCTTTTTTTAAAAAACATATTCACTTTTAATGTGAATCATATGACCTTCAAATGGAAATATGTATATCAACAGAAATTTTCCTGTCTTCCAACTGCTGTTTTACGCAGTTGGGATTGAAAGAATAGTGTTTGGATAGGACCAGTAGTTAGCTAACCGCTTTCGCTACGCCCCTCCATTTTAGAATTGGAAGAGAGAGAGTTAATTTTGAGACATCACAAACATCCATGATTTCGATCAAAAATCGATAAGTCGATTGAAAAAAAGTTGTTTGTACTGAGATTTGAAGGCATGTGGTCTGTCACGGAAGCCAGCAACGTACATCATTGCTCTACGGACCTGTCGTTTTTAACACAGTCAAATACCTAAAATTATTTTTTAATTTTTAACAAATGTAGTTTAGTTAGATCAAAAAAGTTTTGGGTAAATGCAAAAAATCTCATACATATAGTACAATAGGTTTCGAAGAAAGAGAATTTGAGGCCTGAGGTAACCGATATATTTGATCTTCCTACCGAATTCTTTGGGTTGCTACCCACTTGCGCGGCCAAGCGTCAGAACCCCCGAGTTGACACTTTCGAACATTGATTTTTCAACAGATTTATGGAATGTCTTTGATGTTTTCATCCCTTTCCATCTTTCGTATTCAATCCTGAAATCAGGGTGCATAGAGAAGGATTCGCTAACTACTTGTCCTTGCCTAGCCCAATTCGTCTAACCGTAGACTTTCCAAACAAGAAATTGAGTGAGAAAATGAATGAATACATAAAAAAACTATATTCTCACATTGAGCAGACATTGCGGAATATTAAACATCAGTGTTTTAAGAAATTAATAATTGCTTTAAAGCAGTGTTCTTCAATCTTTTTACATGCGCGGACCGGTAAAAAGTGAAAAAAATATTTCGCGGCCCGGCGTCAACCAGATACACATACTTTCATACAGCAATATTCGACATACGACCAGCGTTCCCTCTAAGGTAAGAAGTTAGCTGCGCGGAAATTTCAAAGGCTGCGCAGACCGATCAAATATTAATTGAACTACTGTTTTGTAGTGCGCGCCAACCTGTAATGAGTGCGCGGGAGCTCCCCAACTGCTGCGCGGCCGCGCACGTGCGCAGCTTAGAGTGAACGTTGCTTACGACTATTCGAACATACATACAACAGAATATGAATTGTTAAAAACGTTTTTTTCATATACTGGAAAACATATTTGATATTTATTTATTTTATTCTTTTTCTCTCAAAAAAAAAACGGCTTAAAATTGAGTTATCGTTTTGTTCATTTTAGGTGTGTTTCGTCATGTATTTTTTTCACACTGGCTTTCATATTCAATAGCATCTTATACAAAGTGACACTTCGACATATAGCATACAGTCGTTTTGTGAGAATAAAAAACTTACATTAAAAGTTTGACAAGAGACTGGAATCGACGTGATTGAAATGTTACAAGAATTTTTCCGCTAAGGCATGATATTGAAAATTATTGTTTCAGAACGATGACATGTAAAAACATAACATAAAAAAGCACACAAGATGCATTGCTCACAGTCATATATGGGAAACCCACGGTTCTTTGTATCATTCCCTGATCAATTTCAGCAAATTCAATAAATTGTTAAGCCAAAGACAATAAGTTCAAGAACTTCATGGACATCACTATGTATTGTCTAATAAATTAATAATGTTGGAAAAGTAAATAAGAACTAAATGTTGTTATCATTTTTCAAAATTAATAACTGATAAAAATATTAAAAAAAATTGTTATGGTGGCAAACTAAAGGCAATAATAAAGCAATTGTATACAAGGTTTACCGACTCCCAAAACAAAGACTCCACATTCGCTATACTTGCTCGTTCAATCGATGCTGATGTAAAAGTGTGCCGGAAAACTTATAGATGGACCTAATTGAGATTCACAGAGATTTAGTGTAAAAATCACAATTTTACAACACTGTTTTGATGGATTTTTATCAATTTTATTTGGTTGAAGAAAATACATATACAAATTTACGCGCCTTTTTAAGTAAAATCATTTGTTTTTTCGGCAGCACAAATATGTGTCAACAGTTTTCTTCGAAGATGAAATACAATACATCTAAAATGCGGTCTAGCATTATTAGATTCAATAAAAAAAATATTTTATTCAATTTAAATTATTTACTTTAATAATGTAGTTTCATTTTGTTTAAAATATTTCCAAATTTTAATTGGGTTTATATAATTGACATCATTTGCCACTTATATTTATTGATGATTTTTTTAGTTGTATGTTATAGGTGTTTAGCATTTTAATTTTATGTAATTATAATGCAAATTTGTAAATCCTTTTCATTGTTAGTAGTTGCTTACACCTATTATTTCAATTTAACTTGTATACATAGCACTGTTTATATATTTTTCTAATCAGTTGATAATGCTCGCGATGAGCGAAACCTGTCCTGATCAAATAAATTTTATGTGGAAAAAGTACTAAAAATCTTTTATTATTTTAATTATAATGCCATTCCACCAAGTATTGACAGTGAACACCTTAAAAGTGATTATTAAATTTTATATATATTTCATATCAGTTGAAAATACTTGCAATGAGCGAAACCGGTCCCGAAATTTTTATGTTTATATTAAGACGTAGCAATTCTGTATCATAAATACTTGTTTCGATTCTTTACATTCCAGAATAGTTTATGAATATGAAATGGTAACGCGAACAGTTAGACGTTGTTTAATAATAAAATATTATAACTTGCGGAACGTTTGTGAGCATTTTTTCCCGCACCGCAAAATAAATTAACTTTCGAACAAACTCTAAGTTGCGGAATTATTGTTGCAAATTGCAACAAAGCGCGGTAAAACTGTTCCGGATGTTGTTACAAACTATTGGAAAATTCACAAATTTCAACATATTTTACTATTATAGCCGGCACCGGCACCGGGAGCCATATGTTTTTTTGTTTATTTTTTTATGTTTTTTTTTTGTGGCGAAAAACTTTCCTCGTGTTGATAATGAGTTTGAAAACTAATTTGCTTTTCGTATATTCATATTCATATGTTTTATTGCGGAATAATGTAAACAATGCGATAAAACTGGTATATTATTCGTGAATGTAAATTAAAATGAATTTCCATAAAGCTACCACTAGATTCATCCGAAATTTCTTCCCAGGGCTTGATTGAATCTTTTCTGGAAGACGTCCCTTATTTACTAGAGATAATAAATTCTGCCTTTTATAAGTTCCACGAACTTACTGTATAGCTAAGGTTGCCGCCTGTGTGGTCGAGTGGTCAACATCGTTGGCTACCGCTACGGAGGGCACGGGTTCGAATCCCGGTACGGGCAGTTTTATAAATTGATTTTTCAATCGATTTATGAATTTCTGTTCAAAGGCATGGATGTATGTGATGCCTTGAATTCCCCCCTCCCACCCATATTATCCTATGAACGGGGCGTATCGAGAGCGATTAGCTAACCACTAGTCCTGTCCTTGCCCTTTCCTTCTATTCCTACTCTCTTTGGAAAAAGAGAGGTTGAGCAACTGAGTAACAAGCAGTTCTCGTAGAAACATTTCTGTTGAGATGAACTCCGTTAGGAGTCCATATGCTCCATATTGGGGGCGGACATGGAAAAAAAAAAAAAGGTTGCCAGATTTCTTGCAAGTCAATTCAGGACATTTGTCCGATTTGCTGACTTTCGAATCCAAAAACCCAGGAATTTACCGATTTGCCCAAAATACCAGCGTGACTCGTTTTAGCTCTTCCGAGACTTTCGAATCGAAGTAATAAATAATTTTCTCTAAATTTCCGGGAAAATTTAGTACTCATCCGGGATACGAGACAGCGATTCCAATTCCGAGACAATCCCAGCCAATCCTGGACACCTAGTAACCCTACATATAGCAGACGTTGAAAATATTGATTTTTTTATTGAATTCATACCATACATCAATTTCGTTGCTTTTAATAATCTGCATACATTTATAAGATTGATGATCTTTGTAATTACATGTTAGAGGTTTCAAATATTTTTATTTGTGTTAGCTTAGATTCATTTCATTCATAATTTCTACTGTAATTTGTAAATTCTTTTCAATGCCAATTATTTATTACACCTTTTTATTTCAATTTAATTTTGTTCAAATAGCACTGCTAAATTATATTTCTTATCAGTTGATAATGCTTGCCATGAGAAAAACCTGTCTTGATCGTGCTAAAAAAAAGTGAAAGTAATGCAAAGAAATATTGTTTTTTTAATATAATGCCATTCCAACAAGTATTGCCAGTGAACATCCTAAATTTATATTTGTAATAAAATAGAATCGTTCCATAACAAAGACGATGATAACTATTTAAAATGTATTTCACTTCATTTGTTAGAAGTAACAACTAGACAGTTCAACTGACTTTAACGGTGGAAGTGCTGTGAAGTCAGTTGGACTTGCATACGATTTGTCGTGTATCGATTAAGGCTATCAGTATTCGCATATGTTCGGGGAAAACGGCAGTATCCCAATGTTGACAGCACATTGCATTATGTCAGTTATGCACACCAAAGAGAACCCACGTCCCCAGAATATATCATATTTATTTAAATATTTATGTTACATATACTAATTGTTCAAAGCTTATATATTATAGTTCGGATAATTTATACAATATATTAGGAATACTATGAATAGTAACCGAGGTGAGATATTTTTGTAAATTCTCTAATATATTTTTTTGAAAATATTGAGATTCGAAAATAGGTTTTCGTATAAGTCCTTAATTTATTGACCGTCAAGTTTGCTAGAGTAAGTGTAAAAAAAATACAATATATATATATCAACTTTGGAAATGAAAAATAACGTAACCCACACATAGAAAATTTTACCGGAGGCACAAAAAACGTGTTTTGATGATTTTGGGCCATATGCAAATTACGAAATATTCACAAGCTTGAAGTGCACGGAGACTTCTTAACTGGTGTTTGATTGACATAATCTAATATTAATTTAATAAATTGTCTAGGAAAAATCTTTATTTCAGTATTTTTTCTTGGTTTAAATTTTTTACAAGCTTATCTTTTTCAAACTTAACAGCTAAATTTAGATACTAATTCGGCATTTGCAGCTTACATCCTTTTGATAGAATGTGTATCAAATTAGATACAATGTAATTATCGAAAAAAGCTGTTTTGAAAAAACTGTGGTTTATTTCCTTTTCTATTTTCACAGTCGATATATATATATATACAAATATTTATATTTCGATTGTAAAATTAGCATTTGTAAATACCCATATAGGGACGTTAAAACGAATCTATAAACCGTGTTAATATATTTCTGAGCAATTGATAGAAATTGATAGAAAGTAACAGAAGAAGTTCTAATAGTTTGATAGTGTGACTATTGAATACTATATTCAATTTAAGTAACTGTTTTTTAAAGACCCTTTTCTATGTCAAGATAAGCTGGAAATAATTGCGGTCTTACAGTACCTAAGTCCTAGATAACACTTTGAATTCCTGTGGCGTGGATAGTTTTGGCGCAGCAGTTGCTTTGTCACAAGATGGTAGGGTCGATTTGTGCTACTGGACGTGATTTTTTTGCATAAAGATTCCCGCAAACAATGTTCCATCTACGTATACCAACAAACTTACAAACAGGCAAGAGATAATATATGTACAGTATTTTTGGGTAAGAGTTCATAACTCGTAAATCGCAATGCTTTGATAAATTAATAAAATTGATTTTTCAAACATTTAGATTTAATACATGCAAAATCTTATCCTAATTTACTAATTATTAGTAGATTCAATTTCGTTCACCAAAATAAAGCATGGCATGTTACCTAATATATAAAAGTTAATGCGTGTTTGTTCGTAATTAATGTGTTGCCACAAGGCTCATCCGATTGCAATAAAACTTTGACAATTTTTTTTCTTGCATTTCCGGGAAGGTTATAGGCATAGTAAAATTATCTAACAGTAGGTTTTATATATAAAAATCAATGTTTGTATGTCTGCCATACAGTTCATTTTGACAACGTATGTTTGCACTTCTGCAAAGGTTATAGTACAATTAACTAACAGAAGTTGGCGCGTGTGTCGTAACACTTTCTTTCTTTGAGTGGCATTGCAATGCCACTGGCTAGTAACAAATAAATATTTGTTTATTGGAAGTTTATGTGAAAACTCAGCTAATAAAATTATTTGAAAAATACGCTACTGGAGATACTAAAGTATTCGCAAAAAATTGGCATCAAGGATAGATTATATTTTGAACATATAAATCTTTATAGTATTTCAATAAAAATGTGTCTGCTCAAATATAGATATATATAATAATTTTTCTGCCAATATAAACTCATGTCTGATAAAATTGCTTATCCAATATAGGAAATACCCAAATATATCAACACACTATGTATTATCAATTAACAAAATCGCCAAGCTTTGCTGGAATACAAAACGATAGGAAATTTATCAGGTCTATGGCACAGTGGTCAACGTCATTGGTTTCCAAGCCCGATCTCATGGGTTCGAATCCCAGTACGAACAGAATTAAAAAAAAAATATTTATCGATTTCTGTTCGAAGGCATGAATGTTTGTGATGTCTTAAAATAATCCCTCTCCTTTCACTTTTCCAATCCAAAAACAACGAAGTGTAGAAAGAGTGATAAGCAAACCACTAGTCCTGTCCTAGCCTCATCCTTCCTATTCCTACTCTCTTAAACAATAATAAGGTAAAAATATTATTATATAACATTAACTTAGATGTTTACTATCATTACCAGAAATGTGGAGTCGGAATTGGAGTTGTATAAACGAATCCGACGAGTTATGCTGGAGTCGTAGTTGGACCATTTGTAAATGCTGGAGTCTCGGTTTTTTTTCTCGACTCCACAGCCCTGTCTATAACTTGAAAAACTTTCGAAGGTTTTCCAACCACTTACACAGATGAGAAAGATTTAATATAAGTATAAAACATAATTTGTATTTGATGCCTGAAAATTATGTATTTAAAAGTAATTACAATAAATAATAATGTAAACATTTTCCTTTTGAATAAATTAAGTAATGAAAATGTCAGAGGTTCTTAGAATCTAATTGAAGTAAACTATTGGGTAATAAGAATTTAAATGTAAGCAGCAGCTCATAAATTCTCGTTTTGTTTCCGCTGGAATAAATATTTAAAAAAAATGAAATTCATTTGTCTTTCTACGAAACCGTTAAAGTAAAAATTTTCATGAAAAGAGTATATTAGTTTATAATATCAATTGAATGTGCTTTATGCAACCTTGAAATAAAATTTCAATCTAAACACCTCCATGCCCATGATGCAATCGTAAATAATTGAGCCATTAAATCATTAAATATTTCTCTTAATATTGTCAATAAGTATTTATCATTTTAGGTATTCTAGCATATATACATTTTTAAAATTATTTTTTAGCTGCTAACTTAGGTTTAAATACTGTCAATAAACAGTAAAACTGAGATGCCATTATGGCAGGGAACGTGATTTTTTAGGATGACATGTTACGGGAAGACTCAGATTCCGACTCCAGCTCTGAATTCGGCTTAAAACAATGGTAATTTTTTACTTCCATGAAAGGATCATTATTTCACTAATCAACACGATGATTAAGCTATTTTTAAAATATATCTGTCTGTACTAATATTGTATGTAACATATTTACGAATTACTACTAAGTATGAGAACAGAGGTGTAAATTCATCATATCAGTATTTTATCGCATTATCTCGAAAAATAATTGAGAATTTCTACCCCGATTTTTTTCATTGGAATCGAACCTCTAATATTTTCTATGGTTTAGTAACATGCAGTGGATTCACTTATAATTTTCGCGATTTGTATTAAAAAAAGATTAATAAAAGATTTGGCGTCGTCAGTTTTTTTGTCAACTCCGACTCCGACTCCACAACCCTGGTTAAGACCAACGGTGATTTTCAAAGAAAATCATCGTCAGTCAAGCAAATTATGTGTCTAACTTAGAAGCACAAACAGTGTAATTAGCAAAGTTATCATTTTTTGTTTGAAATTAAAAAGGAATTATAACAGAGTGTCTGCAGGGTTCATCGAAAATATTGTTGCTGAAAATATTAAGCGCCGGCTATTCATTACGCCATGCAACTCCGACTTGCTAATTTGTCAAGTAAAAGTCTTTCCAAAAACTTCATAAAATATTATATTACGGATGGATGGTGTTGTTTCAGGTCCTTCGTTTCAGTGTTTAATTAGTGTAAAAGTAAATTGATCACAGCTGTAACGCAAAACCAGTTACAAATATTTTGGAGAAATTATAAATTTTACACAGAAAAATAGCTAGAGACAATTTACTAAAGAGTTTCTAAGTTGACTTTGTGTGTATAATTAATATTCTTAATGGGAAAAGACTCTTACAATGTAGGATTAAAAGATTTTTTAATTCTTAAAAAAATTTAAATGGTTTATAAGCCTCCAAGGACACAGATGTTCTGTGCTGAATTTTAAAAGTCGTTGAGAGCGTCTATGTGGTCGGTAAAGATTATCGTTGAAATTTTCATCATTATTTTTATTTAATTCACATTTTGGATATTTAACACCTCCATGCCCATGATGCAATCGTAAATAGTTGAGCCATTGAGTCATTCAATATTTCTCTTAATATTGTCAATAAGTATTTATAAGTTTAGGTATTCTAGCATAAATAGATTTTTAAAATATTTTTTTAGCTTCTAACTTAGGTTTAAATACAGTCAATAAACAGTGAAACTGAGATGTCATCATGGCAGGGAACGTAATTTTTTAGGATGGCATGTTACGGGTTAATAAAGGTATCTCAACAGATATTTTGTCTACGAAAACTGTTTGTTACTCAGTTGCTCAAACTCTCTTTTTCAAAGACTGTAGTAATAGGAAGATAGAACTAGGACCGGAATAATGATAAGCTGATCGCTCTTCCAGTTTATAATTACTGTCCATTCTGAGATTCGAATCCACAACCTCCGCAACCGAAGCCAACGACGTTGACGACTCGGCCGTGCAGCCGGAAAATAATCAAAATTGTAATAATATATAAATATATACATACACGTTAACTTAAGAGATAAATATTACCTTTTTATTTAAATTTAGAATTTCGACTGAAGGTGCTTGATGGAAATTCAATGTCACATTTTAATTATTTTTATTCTGTACACTTTCACTGAGTGCCCAATCCCGGAGTCCCGGGATTGGATACCCTAATTGCAACGCATGCCGGGAATCGGCTAGTCAGAAATAAAAACTATTAAAGTAATTTAAAAGTGTGTGTATTTGTTGTTCGATTTAATAATAAAACATGCAGGTAGATAATATGTTAAGTGTTAAGCGGACACTCGTTATCACATAAATTACGAAAAATATATTCAGAGGTCGTGTCATTTTGATGAAATATGGCCGACCACATTGTTTGACACGTTGAGTGATGCAATTAATTTTTCGATTAAATATACATCGTAAAATAAGCATAGTGTTTTGTTGCCCGGTGTTGGTTGACCGAACATGCTTTTTGTATTCACTCACATAAATTTAGCCATCGCGTTTCAAATTAGACGAGTAAATTGTGCACCGTCATATAAACATGTAGCTTCTTACTACCCTCGTATACCACGTATGTTGGAATGGGTACATATTTGTATACATGGTGACTGGCATTCTATTGACGGCTGAAATTGATTGACTAAGTTAACTTTGAACTCAAAGTAATATGAACTTAACTGCTTTGTTAAACACAGTTTAAACTTCTAACAATTTTGGTAGTTTTGCTTAGTCCATTAAATGACAATTCATTTTGTCTTGCTATTTACGACAATTGAGTACACTATACTTTAACTAGCCTCTAAGTATATCCACATAAATATATTCATATCGACTGTGGAAAGGAAAAAAGGAAGTAACCCATACATCAAACGTTTTTTGACGATTTTGGGCCAAAGTCAAATTATGAAATATACACAACCTTAAAGTGTACGGTGATTGATAAACTGGATTTTTTATTGACTTTTTATAATATAAGTTTAACATTTTTTTCAAGAAAAACCCTTTTTAAGTACTTTTTTCTGTTTGCAATTTTCAGAAGCTCTTCTTTTTTTTTTAAATTTAAAAGCTAAATTTACATACTAATTCGTCATTTTCAGCTTACATCCTTTTGATAGAACGTGTAACGAGTTGTATACATTGTGATTATTAAAAAAAGGTTGTTTTGGAAAAACTGTTGGTTACGTCCTTTTTCCTTTCCACAGTCGATATATATTAATAATGAGCGCTCCTTATGTGTAGAGCATATGGAATCCTAATTGAGTTTATCTCAACGGATATGTTTCTAGAATGCCTGCTTCTTTCTCAGTTTTTCAACCTCTTTTTTTACACATAGAGTAGGGATAGAAGGATAAGACTAAGACAGAACTAGTAGTCAACTAATCGCTCTTGCTACGCTACTAAGAACCACTCAATAAAAAAATAAAATTTTCCAACAATTTCCGAAATCCCAAGATTTTGATACTAACTCCGGTATTTCGAGATTGAGGATAAAAAGTGAAAGATTCGTGAAATCAATCAGCGAGCTAAAAAAAGGTCTCACTTTCTTTTGTACATTATTTTAAAATCTCTCAATTTTTTCCCTTTTTCAAATGAACAATCCCGGGATACCGAAAACACGTATTCTAAATAATTGTGAATTGCGAAACCCTCCAAGAATTCCAAACAATTGTGACATGATTTTATCAGTAGCGGTTTGTGACTTAATATCTTGGGTGGACCGAAGAAAAGGTTAGCATTGTATACAGCGGCGGTTCGTGACTTTGGGCGGGCTAAAAAAAAATTGGGACGTATTGTATACACAGGAAAATAAGAGAGAATTGCCTTTATATTGTTAGAAAAGAATCAGAGTTAAGATACTGTATGAATATGTTATAGGTTAGTGTCGTTGTATGTTGAAAGTGCTGTTTGTTTTTTTGTTTTAATTAAGTTTTTTTTCACATTTTGACAGGAAATTTTAGAGTGGGCTCAGTCCACCTAGCCCAGTACGTAGTTCCGCCACTGTATTTAATAGTGAATGGTCAATACCAGGATTGTGTGCCCTAGATTCAGTGTCGTATAATTAAACTTGGTGTCGTTGTTGTTTAAGTCTTTCTCTGACTTCCTGCATTTTTTCGACAAATCAATGAGACGCTGAAATAAAATAAAATTCGTAATTTGATCGAGGATATACGGTAATAACAAAATTCATTCACCCTGTATGTGCTGGAGAGGAAAACGTATTCAGCTCGCTATTTCACATCGATTTACTTCAATGAGGCGATAAACCATTTTGACTACAAGCTCTTTTTATTTACATGCAGCAACGACTTGCGAGCAGGATACCGGGGAATCCATGTCTGCAATAACTAATTTTTACTTCGCCTATCCATAGTAGCAAAGCACACTATGGCTTCCGATCTACTTAAATAAATACTTATCTATTCCATAAAACAGATAAAACATGACTCGAAGACCTAGTTCCATACAACGATAAGTCAAAATTAAATACTTTAAAAAAATCCATGTCCGCTCCCAATGTGGAGCATATGGCCTCCTATTGAAGGTATGTCAACAGAAGTTTTTCTGGGAGAACCGTTTGTTACTCAGTCGCTCAACCTTTTTTTTTACCATTTTTTACGTTTTTGGGAGATCATGATTTAGCTCAATTCATATAAAGTTTTATATACTCTTAAAAAAATATTCATTGTAGTCTTTTCGTGACTAAAACTTGCTTTAAAAATAGTTTTTTTTAGATATTTCATCTATTTTTATCAAACGATTTGGTCACTAGCTTTAAATTTCATAAATTCTACCTTAGACAGAAAATGGCATAAAAAGTTTTCAAAGGAAAATAGAATTTTGCTAATATTGATTTGAAACATTAAAAACGTTGAGAAAACGGGTGCCGGAACGCCGTTACACCGCGTTACACGGGAAAAAAAGCACTGCTCGTAATTCATAAAGAATGTGTTTGAATCTATCCCGTTATCTATATATAAGATTTTTAAAATAAAAAAAGTAGTGCTGCAGGCAAGAAAATTTCAAACATAAAAAACAAATGAACCTTGATTGCGGAATTCAAATGTGTTCTATTAGGTCAGAATCCGGACAGTAAACGTCATGTAAAAATACGACGAGAAAACATTTATGTATTTGTCGTAATTTTTTTGTTACAATTTCGTTTGGGATTTCCAAATAATTATATCAAAATGTATTGTTTACTAAATAGTTATACGATCTGGAGTTTGTATTTCGTATTGATTTTTGGTTAGAAAAGCGTTGATAAGATTGGTCCAAAATAAAAAAAAAACGAACTGTGTTTTGGAGGTGAACCTTCGAAACAAGATGCTTCTACGAGAATAAAAACATTTAATACCAAATCATGATAACAATTTTATTTGAGAAATTTGCGTATGGGTTTCAATGGCATATTTAGAATGAGATTAATAATAGGGTTGCGAACGACCACGAATGGATTTGTGATCGACTTGTTGGCCGGCTCTGGTGTCTATAGATGTAATCGATGTTAATCGGAATTTGATTGGAATCAAATGCATGCGGCATGAAATAACATTGCACTTTTGAATGTAAAGCAGAATGAAACGGTATTGTATTCACAGGCAAAAATAATATATGAAAATGTATCCATATATGTTCACGTATATCTATAAAATTTCTCTACAATTAGACACATTTTAAGTACCCTTTCGTAAAACTGGTTTGTTTTTTCGCTGTAAAATATTTTTAAAAGTTAAAAAGTTCAAAAGAAGAGAAAACAATATGACTAAGAGAATGTTATAAAGATGAATTTTTTAAAATTATGTTTGTAATTACTAAGGCTTGTAGGGGTTTTTTTTGGCTAAATTTGTGACATTCGAAAACCGGTTTTTTCAACTTCGAAACCGGTTGTGCCGAATTTTATTTAAACGAGTCTATAAACAAAGGACAGAAAATTTGGATCTTTAATTTGATGATTTAACGACCATATGCCCCTCATCATTACCCAGCGAATGGGTATTTTAGATATCTGGAACTTTTGATCCAAAACGATCAGTTGACGCTTTGTGTTTTCTTAAATCATATTTTCTGAAGAGTAACACCAAATTATTTCTTGTTGTGTATTATTATGTATATAAATAAAAAACATTAAAAAATGAACTTTTTCCTCGCTATTTTAATTGAATTATCCATATTTTGAAAAACTTAACAACAATATTGACAATCGAAAATAGGTTTTTGTATAAGCCCTAGTAATGACTATCAGTCACTACTTAAAATTTATTAATCTTTGATTATTTTTTAAGAATATGTTGCAGGTGTTAAACATTTTAATTTGGTGTAAATATAGAATCACTTGTACTGTAATTTGTAATTTCTTTTCAATGTGAATTGTTGTTTACACCTTTTCATTTCAATTTATTTTTGTATAAATAGCGCTAAAAATATATTTATTATCAGTTGGCAATGCTCACAATGAGCAAAACCGGTCTTGACCTTTTAAATAAAGTGGAATAAATTACATAGAAATATTGTGTTTTTATTAAAGATGAAAAAATATTATAATGACATTTTTACAAAATTTATCTTCATTTCGCAGATATTATAATTAATGTACATAGTTTCTTTTGATTTAAATTCCTTATCAAAATAAACAGCATTAACTATCGCAAATAACCTTCTTCGATCACTGACTTTATTCACTGAGTTTTATTTTTAAAAGACAGATTGTTATAAGTATATTTATATAGGTGACTAACCAAGCTTTGAAATAAAATCAACTACTTCGTGTAGACTTGACGGCAACTGGCGACAACCTAGTTTCAAAGCATCACACTTTAAAAATTATCATGTATTTCCACTTTATCTAATAACTATAAATTTTCTAAAATACATTTTTTTTGTGCACATGATTTTAGTAGTCGACGACGCAACTATTGTTTTTAAGTTTTGTCTGATTCTTTTCGGTTTGCATTTAGAGTATGAACTCTAATTTATTAAACGAACAGGTTGTATTTGCATCATCACCTTTGTTATATCCGTTTCATTAAACTAATTCTAGTCTATTATATTTCTTTTTTGTACACTTTTATTTCTTTAGATTTTTTTCAGTTTGCATTTATTTTGTAAGAATTGATCTTTAATCTTTTCACAGGAATCAATTTCGTTGGATTGAACTCTACTGGAATTTCCACATCTAATTATGGTTGACAGACATTAAGATTTATTTATTTATTATATACACTCATTTTTGGTTTTTACTTTGTTAATGATAATTCATACTTAATTGATATTGATGAAATAATTTGCATTGCTAATAGGTCTTCAACTTTTTATTTAAAGTTTATTTTTCTAGTATTTTGCTTCAATTTATTTGCTTAGCCATAATATATACCAATTGTTTTTCTTACTTAACTTTTGTATAACTGTTTCATTGTATTTCTTATCAGTTGACAATTCTCACCATGAGCGAAACCGGTCCTGATCCAATGAATTTTATGTGGAAAAAGTACCAAAAATGTTTTATTATTTTTATTATAATGTCATTCCACCAAGTATTGACATTAACACCTTAAAAGGTATCGTATATACTTTGAATGAAATAAAACACATGTTGAACATTATTAACTGATGAAAGTATAAAAAAAACCATATATTTTTAAAATTTAATCTAAATCTACGAAGTATTTACACCATCAAAGCAGAGCGTATGAACTGAGCTAGGAGCAGTAGGGTAATGAAGTTTTAGTTTTTACCTAGAGCAATAGTGGAAAAATGGCGTAGAAATTTGGGCTACTACCCATGTTCAATATATATTTAATATTTATGGAAACTTCGTGCGTATTCTTAGTGAATTTTTATTTTTAAATACTTATCATCGTTATTTATTAAACAATGTAATTATTTGATATATGACAACATTGTATGCTTAATACATAAGCGAATGTTGATTGACTAATATTTATACGCTGGAATAGTTATTAACACTTCCCCTAAGGTGCTAAAAAATACTTCCGATATGTTGATGGCCCTTTAGGAACCAAGTGAAAAATGTTTTAAAAAATATACGTCTTGGGTTTTTACCGTCCATCAAATTGTTGATGTTAAAACATGTTTTTCTTAACTCGGTTCACGATATGATTTGCAATCAGCCATGCTATTGAATAGAATTAATAGTGACAGCGACCAATCATAAATCCCATTTTAACACATTAAAATAATGTATAAATATGTGGAAAGGAAAAAGGACGTAACCCACAGTTTTTTCAAAACAGCTTTTTTTCGATAATCACAATGTATCAAACTTGATACACGTTCTACCAAAAGGATGAAATCTGAAAATGCAGAATTAGTGTCTAAATTTAGCTTTTAAGTCTGAAAAAAGATGAGCTTGTGAAAATTGAAATCAAGAAAAAAGACTGAAAAAAAGGTTTTTCCTAGACAATTTCTTTAATTAATATTAGATTATGTCAATTTAACACCAGCTTAGAAGTCTTCGCGCACTTCAAGGTTGTGTATATTTCATAATTTGCATATGGTTCAAAATCATCGAAACAAGTTTATAGTGCCTCCTGTAAAATTTGTTATGTGTGGGTTACGTCCTATTTCCTTTCCACAGTCGATATCTATAATAATATACACTCCACTCTGCATGTAGCTGGTAGCGGTTCTGAAACAAAGAAATACCGGAGCATTATTAAAAATTGTCCCCTCCACTCTATATTTATTTCAATTATTATATCGACTTTGGAAAGGAAAAAGGACGTAACCCATAGTTTTTTCCAACCAGTTTTTTTCTCGATTATCACAATGTATCAATCTTGATACAAATTCTATCAAAAGGATGTAAGCTGCAAATGCCGAATTTAGCTTTTAAGTTAAAAAAAGATGAGCTTGTGAAAATTGAAATCAAGATAAAAGACTAAAAAAAAGGGTTTTCCTTGAAAATTTATTTGATTTAAACTAGAGTATGTCAATTTAACACCAATTTAGAAGTCTTCGCGCACTTCAAGGTTGTGTATATTTCATAATTTGCATATGGTCCAAAATCATCAAAACACGTTTTTTGTGCCTTCTGTAAAATTTGATATCTGTGGGTTACGTCCTTTTTCCTTGCCACAATCAATATGTATTCCAATTTTAAATGTAATGCAGTGGTTAATGCTCTGGAGCAGGAACTTTGATACGGAAGTAGAGCGATTTAAAAAATGCTCCACTCCAATCCTCCGTTTATAGATGCTATATTTATTTAAACTATTATATGCCAATTTTCAATGTGATGCAATGGATAAAAAGTATAATGGAATATCGTAAAAATACATTTTTTATTTTTTGTTGTGTACTTTTCTGCTTTTACCGATGATTGCAAGCAGCGAACTGTAAAAATAATGACGTCTTAAAGGAATGTTAGCGATTGTTGTTTTTCATCCGACGCTCATATTTTTTTTATCTATCGGCACATATTCCTCTATATGTACACTTTATTTTGAAAAAAATATGTATTTTGAATAATGAGAGAGTTTCAAATTTTAATCGCACTTAAATATAAAACGAGCATATCTAATAGCCAAAGTTATAGCTCCAAATATTCATACCAGTATGTTTCTAACTGAGCATGAAAAATTAGAGCATTCAATCCTGGACAATTTTCTGATCGGATTGACGTTTTATCGGGATCCCGGAATTTTAACTCAAATCAATCGATGTGGACTCAAAATAAAATTTGTCATAGCAGATGTGTTTCGATCGAATAATCGATTTCTGTTCGAAGGTATGAGTGTTAACGATGTACAAAATATTCCCTTTCACCCTTTCCGATCTTAGCGTAGCGTGAGCGATTGGTTAACAACTAGCAATCACTCAATTATAGCATTATTCTTCTATCCCTACTTATCTGTTTGAAAAAGAATAGTTGAGCGATTGAGTTAGAAACAGTTCTCGTAGAAAACTTTTTTTAAGACATCTCTATTAAGAGGCTATATGCTTCACATTGGAGTCAGAATTTTTTGATCGATTTATCTTTTTCTGTTCGAATGCATGAGTGTTTATGATGTCCAAAAAACTCCCTTCCACCCTTTCCGATTCTTTAATAACTGGGCGTAGTGATAGCGATTAGTAAATCGCTAATCCTGTCATATCCTTATCCTTTTATTCCTACTATTTTTTTTTTGAAAAAGAGAGGTTGAGTGGCTGAGTAATAAACAGTTCTCAAATAAAAACTTCTGTTGAGATACCTTCATTAGAAGACCATATACTCCACATAAGAGCAGATATAATTATAAAAAAATGTAACGTACATGAGAATACGTGTAGTTTTTTGATAAACAATCAATTCCTTGTCGAGTAAGTTCATGGAGACAATTTTAGTGAATCATGTACGAGAAATACAAAACATACAATGGCCTGTTAAAATACGTAGTATGCAGTTTCTCTTTTAAAATATTCTCAAATGTAACAGTGCAGGATGTGTAAGTCTTTTAAAATAATGCACCTTGCGAATGAGCACATTTCAACGTTAAATAAGTAAAACCTCTGAACAATGTTTCCCGTGAAAATGTTGAAACGCAAACCTGGTCTAAGTGCTTTTTCACTCACATCCCGTCATGTATTTATATAAATTCGCATACCCACGTTGGTAGACATGCACACATATTATGTATACCTACCTACTAACATACATACATACTTACGTTCACCGCACCTTTTACGAACACACTTTTCTTATGTATATCCCCGAATGAATTGAGTGCACGAAGCAAAAAAATCTCACGTCTTTTGAAATAATAGGAATTTAAGATTGTGCGCGGTGACGTGTTACTAAAAATACAGTCAATGTGTGAACGCACAAACTCTAATGGTTTACTAGAAAAAATATATAAATTTAAATAATTCTCGAAATATTGGAAAAAGCTTGCAAAAATTGTCAACTTGACTTGTGTCGCTAGCATCTAAGTTGAGTTGGTATACTTCTTAATGACTGACAGTCGATAATAATTTTTGGGTGGCATTTTATGTATGATGAAAATAATTTGAACTAATATTGAATACACTCAATTTAAGATTGGTTACCTTGATTTATAAAAACCGTGCTTTTTGGAAAAATAATAATATTTTATCAAAAGAAATTGTGTAAAAA
Source organism: Himalopsyche anomala (assembly GCA_031772345.1). Taxonomy (NCBI): domain Eukaryota; kingdom Metazoa; phylum Arthropoda; class Insecta; order Trichoptera; family Rhyacophilidae; genus Himalopsyche; species Himalopsyche anomala. Next base: position 3,163,544 of record CM062844.1, on the reverse strand, counting down.
AGATAATAATGAAAACTTAACAAATTTAAAAAATATAAACAATTCATAGATGTGTAATTTATTTAAAAAAATATATATACTCTTCGCACTTGATAACATAAGCGAACGTTTATGAGGGACTGGACGTAAATCGCTTGTATTGATAGACTTTACCTGACGCTTTGTATGACACGTCTAATGTGCTAGAATCTAATAAAGACATATGTTTGTTTAGTATCGTCCTGCATGACTAGAATTATTAACTGATAATAAAATACAATGTTACAGTGTTATTTATACAAAAAAGTAAATAGGTTTTAACAAACAATAATAATGAAAATAAATTGTATTGGTATTTAAGGTAAGTTTTTAAACTCCTTTCAATACCAATTGTTTGTTACACCCTTTTAACTTTTTTTTGTTTTGTATAAAGAACACTATGAAATTGTTTTCTATTATCGGTTGATAATGATCGTCATGACCGAAATCGGTCCTGATATTATTAAATAAAAGTAGAATTAGTAAAATGGGTATTTTATTTTTTAAAATTTCTTGTGAGGAAATCTGTTATTTGTTTCTGGGAATCGTGCTAGAATAAATAATCTATGAAAATATGTAGTATTCGTTCTTTTTAATAAACCGAGTAATTTTAAGACAGTGTAAATTAGAGTTGGGAGTATATTGACAGCGAAACTACTTTTCATTCGCTTCTACCACTATTTCTATTTAATACTATAATGATAATCGGTTGAAATTTATTTCTGACAGAAATGTTTCTATATTCCTATACAAGAATGGATTTATGACGAATATGTATTGTGGTTCTTTGTGTCTAAATAAAACCATAAAGTAGATTTATTATTGTACTACAACTCCTCTGTGCTTTCGTTCAATAAAGTAAAAAATGTGAAAGAAATCAATACATTAGGCACGCAATGCACATAATTTTGCATTAAACATTTAAGCAGCTGACTTTTCGTGCTGAAGTTTGATAACACGAAACCTACCACTCTAAGTACACCGTTATTTTCCTCGATACATGCTAAAAGATGGTACTTATTCTTATTTTTGTATCGGCTTACAAACGGTGGAAGCGAATTTTATTTGTCACCGTATTTAAAATACAACGACAAAGAATAGTCATGCGCCACGGGCTACCAACGACTTGTTTTACAAAATTAAAATTATTAAATATGATACCATTGTTACTCGAAATTTTGTAAAACACGTTTCGCTTCCTTAGGATGTATCGTCAGACAGAATATCGCAAGGCTTACCAGTAAACTAAAAGTTGATTATAATTCTTAAGCTATAAATTGCAAAATTAATGTCGGAGCATTTTTTCATTTTTTACTGGACGCAAGGTGGATGTTGAATTTCCGCAATCTACTAAAAATTAAAGGGTTAGGAATAAACAAAGTAAAGTTTTAGGGAATTAATGAAAACATTAAAAGAAATGTTTTTTTAATATTAACTGGCCCCAATATAAGTAATAAATTTGTAATTAGTTCAGTAGAAAGGAAAATACTCCGATTTTCATATTGTAATATTTCTTCTGATGATGATTCTTAAAAAGGCGAAACAGGTGTCACAATCTGTAACACAACTTGTGTCGCAAAAACGTAATCAAATATAATTGTATATGTTCACGTGAAAATAATATAAAAACTATTTTAATTTAAGCACTTTTCACTTTTATATTGTGCTTTAAAACACAATATTCCTTTGTACTTTATTTCCACTTTATTTAAAAAGGTCAATACCAGTTTCGCTCATGGCGAGAATTGTCAACAGTTGTGTTTTTATTAATATAATGCCTTTTCACCAAGTATTGACAGTGAACACCCTAAAAGTAAAAAATATTTATCTGGCGTATTGTCTCGTTATTTTAATTCGTAACTTCCAAAAGCGTAATTTCTTCCCCACTCCACATCTGGATGCAGCTAAGCGGTGTTGCCAATTATTCAGATTATCCTAGATTTTCTCGACCCTTCTAAGTCACACATAATGCACAGAAGTGGTCTGCAACCCGGAACTCGCATGCACCCAAGTGCAAGTGACCGCGAAGCTTATTTAAAGTGCCCACCGCAAGCTTAAGTTTTTTGTTTTACATATTTCGAAACCACACTTAGCTTATTTAAATGTGTGCTTTATTGTAATAGAGCCGATAAAGGATGTAGCCCTCAGTTTTTCCAAAACAGTTAGTTTTTCGATAATCACAATGTATAAAACTTGGCACACGTTATATCAAAAGGATGTACGCTTAAGATGCCAAATTAGTATCTAAATTTAGCTTTCAAGGTTGAAAAAAGAAAGGCGTGTGAAAATTGCAACCAGAAAAAAAACCTATAAAATTATTTTCTTGAACAATTTGTTAAATTAATATTAGGTTAAGTCAATAAAAAACCAGTTTATTAGTCACCACGGACTTCAGAATTGTGTGTTTCAAAATTTGCTTTTAGCCTCAAATCATCAAAAAACGTTTTTTGTGTCTCATGTAAAATTTGATATTTGCGGGTTACGTCCTTTTTCCTTTCCAAAGTCGATATATAATGCATATTATTTAATGTCTGAGAAAAATATTTGGCGGCCTGGACATATGACATTGTACATTAAAATACAACAATTATTTTAATTAATATTAAAATGTGTGAGGTATTTTAGTCCGGAGTTTTCTATGTACCTGTGTAATCTAAGAGTATTTTTCAAAATAAATAGTGTACGGAATTTTCTTGTACGGAAAATTTCGTTAATGCAAAATTTTTTGTAAAAAAAAGAGAATTCACGGATTTCACAAATATTCACAGATGTGAGACCTTATTTTTTTAAACTCATTTACCTATGTTTTTAAGAATTCAATGCCATGTTAGAATACAAAATGAGCAATTTCGATTTTATTTAGAATGCCCATGCTTCCCTAACATTTTAATTTATCTGTGACCTCCTTAGAATATGCTGTGTACCCCGGTTGAGAAACACTGGGTTAAGCAATCAAACCAACTTGTATTATTCAAAAGCCGCACACGTATGACCCACTAGTTGGGTGGTGCTAGAATCCTGGTTTCGTAACCACTGAAATAAGCTATGGAATGGATGTACACTTGGGCCTCATATAACACGGTTTTAAAAAAAAGCAAAAGAAAATTAATTAACATGTTTGATTTGATACGTCCATGAATCGCAGCATGACAATTTAATAGAAAATGATCCTTTAATGGAAAGAATTTCAAGAGGGAATTTAAAATATTTTGACCCCTTTTCTGGAAATACGTTAAAAGCAGACAATCGCTTATTACAGATTTTTTAAAGGCTAAATCGAAAAGTCCTCCGATGATGAAAACTTACAACCAATACCGAAAAAGATTCTAACACATGTAATTGTAAGTATTAGCGATGATGATTGAATGATCATATTAATATACGTATGTATGTTTTTTTTTTTTAAATAAATATGTAAATGTATATTTTGTCGATTGTTTAATAAAAAAATAAAGGATATTTTAAGAAACTTCGATATTTTTTTTTTGGAACGCAAATACTATTTTTGTACGCACTTCAAACCTCATATAACACGGATTTGTATTACATGACGTTTTTGTGGAACCATATCGACTGTGGAAAGGAAAAAGGACGTAATCCACAGTTTTTTCAAAACAGCTTTTTTTCAATAATCACAATGTATACAACTCTATAGATGTTCTATCAAAAGGATGTAAGCAGTAAATGCCAAATTAGTTTCTAAATTTAGCTTTAAAGTTTGAAAACAGATGAGCTTGTGAAAATTGAAAACAAAAAAAAAAGTCTGAAAAAAGGCTTTTCCTAGACAATTTCTTTAATATATATTATATTATGTCAATTAACACCAGTTTAAAAGTCTCCGTGCACTTGAAGGTTATGTGTATTACATAATTGGCATTTAGCTAAAAATCATCAAATCATGTTTTTTGTATATCTTGTAAAATGTGTGGGTTATGTCCTTTTTCCTTTCCACAGTCGATATGGCCGTGTTATACAAGGCCCAAGTGTAATATGTAGGCGTACTTTTAAAATAATGCACTAGGAAATAAATCATTTTTGTTATTAAGATAATGGTTTCCCGAGCTCATAAAATGCTTTCGTTTTGTGTGAATTAAAATCAGTATAAATTAAGTGACCGTTTATTCGCGTTCAGTGGGAAAATATTGGATCATTTGTTATGGCATTTAAATAACCGTCGACGGCTTAATCTCTGTAATTATTGAATGCTTTCTGACGCAAGCCACTTACTACAATTGCGAAATAGCGGACTGAGGATTATTTCTGACTTACTGGCCACTTACGAAATTGAAATTTATTGACTAGGGAGTTGTATTTCACACTCCCCAGGGGTGAAAATCATCTGAGATGTAAGAAAATTTACTTTTACATTGCTTTGAATCATTTTAACAATCAAGGATGGTCGGATATTGACTGCAGAATATTAAAAATAATGATTCCTTGATGAATAACGTACTGTAAGAACACCAGGACCAAGTTTCTATCTAGGACAGGCGTGGGAAACCTTTTTTTCTCTAAAGGCCACATTCATTTTTCTGATTCAACATAACATTAAGAGGTAATGTCATGCCAACATGCATAACAATTTCATGCCAATTTCTAAAGCCCAGAAATTTGTGGATTTCCCAAAATTACCAGCGTGATACCTTTTTATTTTAATTTTTTTAAGTATTCCAAAGACTTCCAAAATCTCAAGAATTTACGGATTCGCCCAAATTATCAGCATGGGAGCTTTCGAAATCTCAAGAATTTACTAATTTACAAAAATCGGCAGAATTGGCCGATCAAGTCAAAAGGCCGCACCAGAGTAGCTAAAAGGCCGCAGGTTCCCCACGACTGATCTAGGCTGCCATTCTATCAACGTAATAAGCTTCTGTTACGAAGGTCGTCGACTCAAATCTTTTTATAAATTTATGCTGAAATGTATGGATGTATGTAATGCCTTGAATTTCCCCCTCCCACATATTCTATCCTAAAAACAGGGCGTAGCGAAAGCGACTAGCTAACCACTAGTGTTATGTAGCCATATCCTTATATTCTTATTTTTTTTTGGAAAAAGAGAAATTGAACCAACTGGATACAAACACTTCTGTTGAGATAAACTAAATTGGTAGTGGAATTGATAAAAAATAAGAACATACTATTTCTTGTTATCTATGAATTATATTCATGATTTTATCCTTTGATTTCCTGTGCACTCACATGGTAAAATTCTTATTATTTGAACCATTCACTGAATATCAATAATATCTAGCTGATATTTATTGTAATCTTCAATGATACCTCAATAAATGCAATACAATTTAAGCTAATACAATTAGTCTGAGGTCACTTTGAACTCCGTCGCTCATTGATTCTATTTTCGACGTTTTAGTACTCAAGTATCATGGGAGCTATTTTTACTAAAACCTTTAAAAAATCTATATACCTAAATTATTTTTGCTTCGCTTGGGAAAAAAAAAAAAATTCGAGTCAAAATAAAAATGTTACTATTTATTCCTGGTTGCGAAATAATAATTATGTAACAAAATTTGAAGCGGGACTAATTCTATAGGTAAGTAATTCAATTTTTTTCTCCCGGTCTACATTACATGATATCATAGTATTTATTCATCAGAGCGTATTTTGGTTTATTTCTCTCCCGTTTCCGTGTCGTTATTTTGGTAGATTTTATATAACGAGGGCAATGTAAAAACTGCAAAGCAAATTTTGTGAAAAACATCGCAAACCGGAAAATAAGTGTTGCTTATTACTATTGCATAATAACGTTTTGATAATGCTAATGATTTTAATCATTTCTCCTTTGATAATTTAAGTTGCGGTATTTAACAGATTTATCTTCTCTCAGATTTTGTGCGGACAGATTGTCTATTAAGAAATCTCTGGTTTTACGGTAAAAACTCTTAAAACATATTTTGTTGAAAATAAGATATTAGCACGATTGTATAGAAAACAATCAATGTTACTTAACGTGTGAGTAAAAGTGCTTATACTCAATATACAATTTAAAATAACTTTGATTATTCCACGTATTGTGTAACTAACTGTGACACGTGTTTTGCCTCTTTCAGAAGCATCTTCAGACTTACTATCCCAAATTTTATATCGAAATATAAGATGACTAAAAAGTAACAATTTTTCTGAGTTTGCCAATCGTTTAATAGAAAATAATCATAATTTTAATCAGATTAGTAATTTAGAAATACTCCACCGAGTAAATAAAAAGGGTTTAAAGATGAATAGGTTAGAATTTTTATAAATAAATAAAAATCTTAACAAAAAAGAAAGATTGTTAAATAATATTCTTAATAGGAATGATTGCTCGCCATTACTTACATTGTTTCCAATTAATAGAGTAATCACAAACCTATTCTCCATTTTGTAATTTCATAATTTTAAAATAAAAATTTTAGAATCAATCTAGCTTCATTACTTAAGCAAAATTTGCGATAGTAAGTCTGAAGATGCCTCTGAAAGAGGCGAAACACGTGTCACAGTTAGTTACACAATACGTGTAATAATCAAAGTTATTTTAAATTTTATATTAAAATGAACTTCCACAAAGTTACCGCCGAAACCATCGAAAGTGCTTATACTCCATTGACAGCCACAATTTTTTTTATAGCGGGTGAAGAAATATATTACGTTTTTCAAATCATTACGTTAATTTTAGAGTAAAATAATTTTATTCTAATTAAGCAGCTCTAAATTGAATATAGAATAAAACAAATATATACAATAGTAATACTATTATAAATTAAACAGAAAAAAATACATACTATAAATAGTCAAGTTACAAGTATTTGAAAATGTGTAATATTTTTCAAACGTTGATATTTCATTTTTAACAAAAACAACTAACAACTTCTACAATACAGCTAAAGAAATCAACCCCAATGAAAAATCTACCCGGAAGTATTTTTTTAATAACTAATTGTTATCAAGTTTATTAAATTTATGTTTTCGAAAAGGATTGAAATACATATGTGTTGTTATGAAAAATAAGTATTTAGGTAATCGCTTTCCATTAGCTACATTTATAGGATTGTATGAGTAGTAAGAGAATGTCAACATGACAGAAACCCGTTCCTTTGACTACAAAATAATAAGTTGGTTAAAAAATATGTAATAAACTGTTCGTACTGGTAGTCGACCCCAAGACCTTGCTATTATAATTCGACTGTAAAAAAGTAAAAGTACGTAGCCCACTGTTTTTTAAAAACAGCTTATTTTACATTATCACAATGTATACAATTTATTAAATGTTTTATCAAAAGAATTTTCGCTGAAAATAACAAATTAGGATCTAAATTTAGCTTTTAAGTTTGAAAAAAAACTTAGGAGGTACGAAAATGTATTTTTTAAACTATTTATTAAATTGAAATTAGATTGAGCAAACAGAAAAACAGTTTATTATAGTCTTCATGATTGTGTATATTTCATATTTTGACTTTGGATCAAAATCATCAAAAACGTTTTTTTGTTACCCCTCTAATATTTGTAATGGTTTGGTTGACGTCCTTTTGTCTTTTCACAGTCGGTATGTAATTATTTATTATTCGAAAAAATGTATAATATAGTTATTATAAATTTAAAATAAAATAAAATAAAACATATTTTCATTTATCATCTTTAGATCTGATATTGTGATGAAGACTATTGAAAATGACGAATAGTTTTCCGTGGTAATAAAACAATTTTCTCATTGCAAAGTAATACATTTGAAAGGAGCAAAATGTTCAAACGCTTATTCGGGGTGAAATGTTGGATAAGGAAAGGTTACGTAGACAAGTAGTGTATTAATTTGAAATTTCTGAACTGTCGATTTATTTAGTGGAAGTATTTGGGAAGTCCGAAAACGGGAACTAACCAGAGTTGGGTCAAATTCAGTTGAGATGTTATTATTCAACTCGAACGAACTCTATGCCAGAGGAAGGGAAACTTTTTATACATAGAAAAGCCACGAGATAGAAAATATAGAGCTAGCAACTTATAATTCAAAGTATTGGATTCCGATTGTGAAATAGTTTGAATACAGATGTGAAAAATAGTCACAGAACAATTACTTATTTATAATAAATATTTAACGCAGCTGATTGTTTATTGGGATTGGTTTTTTGCATACAATAAAAACTCGTACTACGAAGAAAAATTGCAAATAGAACAAACACGAAGATTGGAGGCATATTTTTAATGTATTGTTTCTATTAAAGGCTAACGTAATGATTTTTGTATGTATTTTTAGATTGGCACTAGGGCACCCAATCCCGGGATTCGGGATCCCGTAATCTCGGGATTGACATGGTCGTGACCCGGGATTTCGGGGTTGAGAAATTTTGAGTAAATTCCGAAAAGTGAGACGAAATTGGCAAATTGTGGATATAAAATTCATTGATGAGCTAAAAAATAATAAAAAAACGAGGTTTTGCGACAATCCGGGGAAAGAGTATACCAAATCGTTGATTCCAAATTCCTCGGTGAGCTAAAAAAAAAAAAACAAGGTGTTTGCAGATAATCTGAGGAAAAAGTATAGGGAATCGAGGATTTCAAATTCCTCGGTGAATTAATCCCAATCCCGGGATTGAAAATTTATCAATCCCAAAATCCCGGGATTGGAAAAAGGCTCCGAGATTGGATACCCTAGTTGGCACTATATACATGTAAAAATTGTGACAATGTTCAATGTTTTTTTGTACTATATCTGTTAATTTCGATAGGTTACGGTATTAGGTGGGAAAAACTGAGTTTTATTATTTTTATAATAATACAAAATTCTGCTTTCCTACTAATGTGTTTTGACGAAACAAAAATATCAATGTATTCTAATAATGGTACTTGAAAGACTGCTACATTGATAATTTTGTTTCGTCAACATTTTTCACATATAACCTTTTAGTACTCGGGTCGCGAGCTGACACAAATCATCAAATTCGCCAAGTGTTAAACTTAAACTGATACATTTGAGAAAACCCCAACTGGGGTAATTCGTAATATTCTATTATGTTATTATTGTAGCACCTTTATTTGTGACTTCCATCTGAGGGTAATTTTTTATTAAGTTCTTTTGAAATTGAATATTATAATGATTATTTTTTTGACAAATTAAACAATTTTTAATGTTTACAGGGACACAAGGCATGATATCGACTGTGAAAAGAAAAAAAGACGTTGCCCACATTTTTTCAAAACAGCTTTTTTTTTGATAATCACAATGTATACAAATTGATACACGTTCTATCAAAAGGACGTAATCTGCAAATGCTTAGTATCTAAATTTAACTTATATGTTTGAAAAAATTGAACCTGTCAAAATTGTAAACAGTAAAATAGACTTAAAAAAGGTTATTTTTAAACAAATTTTTCAATTATCAGTTCAACACCAGTTTACAAGTTTTCGTGCACTTTTAGTTTGTGTATATTACATAATTCCTTAAAGGAATACTACCCCACCAAATTTCTTTTAGGAATGTTATTATTTCACTCTCTCGAAGATCGTTTTAAAGCTTAAAGTATTTTTCTTTTCTTCTTCGGGGCCGAGCTAATAATCCTGAAATTCTCATGACTATTTAATTACATGCTCCCAATTTATTCTTACGTGGGCGAAACTATGAGCAAAAACTTTTATTTATAAAAACTTATACCTCGCTTATGAGGTATGAGTCACCAGTTCCCAGGGTCGTTCGATTAATCAACTCATTCTAGAGAAGTGGATATTTTTAGTGATAGTATTTGTGAACTGTTTGTTAAATTTTACTCTTTTATTTCTTGATTTTGTGTGTTGATTTTGATGTATTATGTAGTTTTATTTCATATTTTGTGTCTTTATATTTGTCAAGTACATGGCAAATTGGCGTCAGCTGTTATGTCATGTATGATAATTTTAATTTTTAACAATAAATAAAAAAATAATTTGCCTATAACCCAAAATCATCATATGTTTTTGCGCCTCCTGTAAAATTTGGTATGTGTTGGTTACGTCCTTTTTATTTTCCACAGTCGATATCAAATTGAGGATTTTGGACTGTTTCTACGTGTTACTCTCAAATTTTTTTGCAAAGAAGATAAGCAGGTTTTGCAATAAAAAAAAAAACAATTCACCTAGATGTAATGCAGTGTTATCATTTCTAATAAGTGCGTAGAGAATCGCCTTTAAGGTTTTACTACATCAGGGTCTAGTCCTTAAAGTTAAGGAGGTCAAAAGTTCAAACCTATGGCGTCAGTGGTTTTCATGTCTTGTCCCAAAAGGGCGAACTATAATTTGAAACATATGTAGTTACTTTTCGCATAGTTAAGAGTAGTTGTTGTTTCGAGCAGACCCTCCCGCACCCACCCGCTAGAAAAAAACTCACAAAGCCTACGGATTCCTGCGTCCGCTGTGAAGTACATCATGTTAGGGTGAAATTAGACCAGCCCTTAATTATATTACTTCATCAACTATTCCGGCTCGACGTCAAATTTTGCAGACGCAATTACTGCTGGTTTGTTCAACACGTGTTGAGAAATTCTCTCATTATAAAATTAATGACTTTCAACAATAATGAATGTCCATGTTAAAATTTAAAACATAAATTAAGTACCATTTACTGACATCCTTCACCATTTCTTTGTTGTCCATTTAAATATCGACTTTGGAAAGGAAAAAGGACGTAAATTTACAGGAGGCACAAAAACGTGTTTTTATGATTTTGGGCCATATGCAAATTATGAAATATACACAACATTGAAGTGTACGGAGAATTCTAAACTGGCGTTTAATTGACATATTCTTATATAAATTGTCTATGAAAAACCTTTTTTTCAGTCATTTTTTTTTGGTTTTAATTTTCACAAGCTCATTTTTTTTCAAACATCTTTTTCAAACTCCGGGACTTTTTTGGAAAATGTCCCAGGAATTGTGACTGTGATTTATAATGTGCTAATAACATTTCAATTTTGAGAAAAACAATTCTTGTGGTTAAGAAACCCTCGAAAGGACTGATATGTTTTGAATGAAAGCAGATATAAAAAGGAAGCTCCAAGAAAAATGGACATGACATGGTCGTGACGTGACACTTACTCGGGGCTTAAAGATTGCATTGCAAATTAAGTATGCATATATAAATGGGTTCTGATAAAAACACAGATGTTTGGGATTTATAATTTTGTAAAAGTTTCAAATACCGCGTATTTATATATTGCAATATAACGGTAGCAAAAGCAAATTACAAAATATTTAAATAAAATGTTCATACCTGATGTTGTTTTTTCACTATTATACAAAGGTCTCAATGTCTCAATGTCTCAATAAGACAAAAAAAGATGTAAAAGCTGTATTGTGAAGTTACGGTCATAAATTTACTCCTAACGGCGGTTTCATTGATATTTTCTCATTACATATATCGTTATCATCCCTTCTTACTAAAAATTAGCCGTAAGCATTGCACATATCCATTACATAAGAAAAATAATAATTATTAAACATTGTATTAAAAAAACGCGATTTTTACTAGTTTGTACTTTCAAAAGGCTCCGATTGTATGTAATACATAAATACATTAATACATACATACATTCAAATATTTAATTTTAATAAAATTATAATTTTATTGAAGGGGAAATAAAAGTCTCGAGTCCCGGGATGTCCCGGGACTCTGAAAACCCCGAGACTTCAGAATACCTAGTTGTGACACATGTTTTGCATTTTTGAGATGCATCTCCAGATGAACACTTATTATATTTTTGTTTATAAAGTAAACGTTGATTTTAATTCTTAACTTATATATGTGACACAATGCAAGATAGGATATCAACTAATAACAGTAATTTTAATTACAATATAAATTATCACTTGTAAGGACTGTTAAGCTTCTTATGTGGGGCAAATATAAAAAAAAATGTTATTCTTCAAAAAACCTTATATTTTTTCAACATTTGTCATTTTTTTATTTGTCTACCATCTGATATAAAACAATCAAAGTCAAAAGTAAATTTAAAAAATATTATATTTAATCTGATATTGATGTTTTTGCAATTAAACGACATTTACAGGAAGGCGTGAATATGTGGTGATTGCTTTTGTGTAAAGTATTTTTTAGATTTTTATTCAATTATTTATGGATAGTATAATAATAATAAAAACTATTATATTCAATATAATAATACGATCGCACGCAAAAGTATTCTCTAAACATGAAGATAATAAACCTTTCTAAGCAAGTAAATTACAAGCAATAAAATGCTAATCTTTAGTGTTGTTTTCTTTAATGTAACACGATGGCTACATTAAATTCATATTAGTGGAATGATACCTAATAAATTTATAAGTTAATAAATTTATACATTATATGTATTTCGCTCTTCATTAGTAAAAGTGACACAACTCAAAAAATACACATATACAAATTTGGTTTCACTCGATTGTGCAGTCAAAAGTTAGAATCACTGAATAGTAACCATCATAAATATCAGGGATCTGGAGCAACCACTTTTTTGAGTTAATCCGCTCCGGCTCCGTTCCAGATCCCTGATTTTAATAAGTTAGACCATGCATAAATATAGAAAGTGAAGTTATGCATCGCTTGTCAGGTTTTCCCTCGTGCCAAATGATACCAGGGTTAAAAAAACCATCAAATATTGAATTTATCATAAATTGAAAATATGTACGTTTAATTTTTAAATTTTGAATAAAACTAAAATATATATTTTATATATCGGAGCAGTGGAGCACAACCAATTTTCATGTTCCGTCTCCACTCCTGCTCCGGTCAAAAACTTGTTGCACCACTGCTTCGCGCTCCGCTGCAGATCCCTGATGAATATATAATTCCCAATTTTGTCTAGTGTTATAACACAGATTTTAAATCTGCACTATTCCCTTCATCATTCACACTGGTCGTACATCTGGTTTTAGATGACGTTAAAACGTGGCTTAACAAAGATAACATTTTTTCAGTTCTGTACTGATTTGGCGGCGTGCACTGAAGTGTGCAGCAAATTTCTGTGTTTGGCTCCCGTTTTTGTGCTGTGTAACTTACTTTGTTTGTTACCAAATCAGCGTGGCCTGTATGTCAAATAGCTGATCAGACCTATAAAAGTAATTCTTCTAGTTCTATTGACATAAATGGACAAGCCCAGAAGATGTGGTCAGCATCCTGTTCTTCACCACACGCAGCCACGTTTGAGAAGCTTGCTAGTAAAATTGCTGTGACCTGAAATAAATTTGCTAGTCCTAAAATCATTTACCCGATGCGTACAGTATAATTAAATTCAGAAATTTTGATTATATTATTTATAACCATCAAATAATTCTATACATCTTTCATACCACTTTCAAAAAGAAAATCTAAATAAGGTATTTTTAACAGTTCTTGAAAAATATTTTTTTTTTGAAAAGCTTCAGTATTTGTATGTTCTTTAGGAACGAAAACAGTGATGAACACACAAACACATTACTATACGAAAGCACAATACTTTTTTGTTATATATCGTACTCCAATAAGACATGGTCAGGTTAGTTTATGACCTGACTTCATCAGAAAAATGTATTTACTGTAAGACTACACTCGTGTGTACCGATATATGATTTTTGTTTAACACGACAAGTTATTGGATGAAGACTCTGTAGTAAATGGGACCTATGTTTCAAGGAATCAGTGTTTTTCATGTTTATCTGATGAGTGGTCTTTGGTAACTTTATGTGGTTTGAATTATTTAAAACATTTGACAGTATTGTAGGAGTGAAAAATCATGTTTATTTATTTAGCAAATGTGCTTTTAAGAGAATAGAGTTTATACATTTTGTTGGTAGATAACACTGAAGAATTATTCATAAGCCAACTTTATGGTTGAGTTTATTTCTAAAGGTATAACAGTGTAGAGAGTGTATCATTCTTTTCTAATTAATATGTTGTTTTAATATAACTGCACATTTGTATTAAATTATAAATTAATAATGGTACATTAAAATTAACTTGTAGCATTTGAAATACATTTTCATTCAAGTAATTATTGAAAAAAAATGATACGAACTATCAAATATGTATTATATTTTACGGCCAATCAGGAGTTAATTTTTTTTTATCCATGTTATAGACATTCTTTGAAAGTTAATACGGAAAAGTCTTTTTCAAAATAACCGCTTCACTTGATTTTTCTCCCTTTTAAACTTACTAACAAAATTATTATAAAGAAATAAACTCCGAATAAAGTATCGCGAAGATATTTCTGAAATAAAATAAATTTTCTCACTCTAGTATTACGGAATATTATTTCAGAGGAGGAGGTTAGAGAATGGGGGTCTCATTCGAGCAAGCGATATCGGCCAACATGTCCGACGGACCGAATAAATAAGTGAATAAAAGCCGAGGTAATGTATATAAAAAGCAAAATCGGGCATTTGAATATCAAGGAAGACGTTTTGTATGCAGGTCGTCCAAGGATGGAAGTTAGCGAGAAGTTAGCAGCCCTTACAAGTTGAAATGTAGGAGGGCTGGGAAGTGCTTTCTTGCGCTTCGACCAAACCACCCCTTTCCTTGCTTCGCTATCACCCTCTTGCCCCACTCATGCCCGCCCGACAAAGACAAACTCCACCGCAGAGGGAGTGACCACGATGGATGTTTCAATTTAATCCTTGGAACTATCAGGGGCTCTCTTAAAATGATCGTTAGCCTTAATATCTTTTAATTTAGAGTTTAAGTCATGAATTATATGAGAAAACTAACTATTGTAGACAAATATTTATTCTCAATAAACGGTTGAGTGATATTTTAATATACGGCTCTCCATTGAAAAACACTAGCAGGGAGGCAAACTTTCAGATGAAGGACCGAATTCATAAATTCAATATTAACACCGAGACACGAGTAAATTACTATTTTTATAAATACACTATTTATTACTAAGAAAAAAAAAATTCAACACTAAAATAGCGAGACAAATGGAACTGTTTTATATCTTCCAACATTTTTTATATGATTCGGGTGCTAGTTTTGTGAATGGGATTCTAAGAATTACTTGAAAAGGTTTAAGTGTTTAGCTTTGAATTTGGAGATCTACTTATAGCTAAAAATAGTAACTGCTTTTGGTCGATATTTTTGTCGATACTATTACTAATTCATTCAATCCCGGGCCATTTTTATGATCCCGGGATTTGTCATTTACCACAATTTCATGTTTTCGTTTTTTAAATTATAGTTTCCAAAGACGGTTTGTTGATTTTTACAATTAAATGAGCATTAAAAAAAATGCCAAAATAAAAATAAAATCTTCATTCATTTGTCGCATGAATAAACACATTTTGTTGTCTACATACATTTTGAATTAATCCATCAGCTTTTTTCTTTTTTGCTTTTGAAACTAAATTAGCCCCATATGCGCACGGGGCGGGCCTCAAAATAGCATATATTTTTTGAAACCCATATAATATATTATTTTTAATTTATTTTTAGTAATTCGAAAAATAAAGCCTCCAAATTTGATTGCTCCTGAGGCCTCTAAAATGCTTCATCGTTCATTGTGTGAATATGCTTTTTAACTTGGCAAAATTAAGTTTTACTGCAGTTTTCATACATTTTTTTGTATTCATGATTGATGATATAGAATACTTCTCGATTACTCATACATTGAAAACGAGAGCTTAACATCTTAAACATTGTTTTTTTTTTAATTAGTAAATATTAATTCTTGAAGTCATTATTTTAAAAAAACCTTATTATAAAGTGTCAGAAGAACAAAAATTCTCTAAAATAAGTTGCGAATTTACGCGAAATGGATGTTCTTTGGCGAAAAAAATTTTGTAGCACCCCAGAAATTATAAAAGATTTTTTATCGAAGTAATGATTGTGCTCGCTGTTTATTTTTAACGTCATTAACTTATGACTCACATTTTATCGCATTTTTGATCACATAACTCAATTCAATTCCAGACAAAATATGTAAAAAAACACAAGGCAAAGATAGCAAATAAAAGACATTACCGAATCTTTTAACAGATAATTTTCGATATATTAAACCGGGTTCATACCACTAAGTTAACTGATCAGTTGAAAATGCTTCATGTGGAATTAGTACAAAAAAGTGTTTTTTTTTTTTAATATAATTCCTTTGCATCAAGTGAACACATTAAAATATTGTAGTAATTGAAGTTACCCATTGATTTTTATATACAAGTGAAGCTAAAAAAATATCAATGCTTTCTCGTCGAATGAATCAATACGGGTGTTAACTGTGAAGCAGTTAAAAAAATTATTAAAATATAAATATAATATTTAAAAATGAATCAATTGCTATCGATAGAAATTACTATTTTGTATGGTGGTTACCCGATCGAAAAAAAGAAAATGACAACTTTAGAGGAGTCGTGGAACAGCTCGACAAAGACTTTTTTTCTCGGGAGACCGATTGAATTAATGATTCAATGATTTCGACTCAAAAGTGCTTTATAAATCCTTTTATTTGACATTAGTGTAAAATAGAATTTTACAGCGGGACTGGGTCTTTCATTCACCTACCGTTGGTTGAATTGTCGATGGTGATACAACCATTAATACTTAACAACGTTATCTGTTTATTGTCACAATGTTATTGATAACTCTGAATATTTATCACTTTTAGGGTGTTCACTGTCAATAATTGGTGGAAAGGCATTATATTAATAAAAACACAATAATCCTTTGTACTTCATTCCACTTTATTTAATATGTCAGGACCGGTTTCGCTCATTACGAGCATCGTCAACTGATGAGCATCGCCGCTGATGAACATCGAGCATCGTCAGCTGATGAACATCGAGCATCGTCAGTTGACGATGCTCGTAATGAGCGAAACCGGTCCTGACATATTAAATAAAGTGGAATGAAGTACAAAGGATTATTGTGTTTTTATTAACTGAATATTTATATATATTATATATATATATTTTGTTGATGTTGACACTAGTTAATAACAGTCGTTGGTTATTACGACTGGTGATACTTTTTAAAACTGCTTTTTTTACCCTAACTAAAGAACTTTTAATTATTATCGAACATGGATTAAATGATATGAACGCGCATTGGTGTGATGCTCCGGTTGGTTAAATCTGTTGAAGGTAGCGTGTAATTAAGCAAAGAAATAAAAAAATAACTAATTAAATATGACTCCAATCAAAAAAGGTAATATTCATGACATAATTGAGAAATTTTCAATCGTTAAATGATAACTGTAGATTATATTTAATCGGTTAGAGAACAAACGAATGAGAAAATTTTGCAATCGGCTGAAAATCATTTATATTGGAGACACATTATCAAATATATCTAAGTTGTAACCAGTTAGAATATTAATACATTTTAATTTTATACGTAAACCTTGTGATGTTTTGTCTGACGAATTTTATTAACACTTCCCTGACGCTGCTAAAAATACTTCCGATATGGTGTTGGCCCTTTTAAAACCAAATGAAAAACATATTTTTACCGTCCATCAAAGTGCGGTTAGTGTTAAAACATGTTTTTTTACTTGGTTCTTTAAGGCAGTGTTTCCCAACCTGGGGTTCGCAGGTTTTTCACGGTAGTTGCGAAAATTTTCAGTAGAAAGTACAAATATTTATTTGTGAACATTTTCTATGAATAAGTTTTTTTTCGGGGGTCGGCAGATTATTTTTTCAGTTTTAGGGAACCATGACATGAAAAAGGTTAGGAAGCACTGCTTTAAGGGCCAGCAACATATCAGAAGTATTTTTTAGCACCGGAGAAGAAGTGTTAAATAAGCGAAATTGAATTTTTTTTCAATACCGAAATGCAAAAATACTTGTATTTCGATATTGAAAATTAAATTTGCCGCCTGTGTGGTCGAGTGGTCAGCGTTGTCGGCTTCGGCTACGAAGAGCACGGGTACAAATCCCGGTACGGAGAGTTTTGTAAATTGATTTTTCAATCGATTTATGAATTTCTGTATGTGATGTCTTGATTTCCCCCATCTCACCCATCCTATCCTATGAACGGGGCGTATCGAGAGCGATAAGATTACCACTAGTCCTGTTCTAGCCCTATCCTTCTATCCCTACTCACTTTGGAAAAAGAGAGGTTGAGCAACTGGGTAAAAAGCAGTTCTCGTAGAAACACTTCTGTTGAGATAAACTCCATTAGGAGTTCATATGCTACAGATTGGGAGAGGACATGGTAAAAAAATAATTTACGGGATTATTTTATTTCTAATTTTTGACAATAAACGCAATTGTTTTATATTATCTTAAAAAATAGTCGAACTGGTTTTACTGAGCGCACAAACGTACCTAACTCGGAGTCCGTCTACTCCACGTTGGGAGTGCAGAATTGTAAAGAAAATACATTTATTTTGGATTTGAATCGTTCAAATTATGTACATTCACACAAGTTTTGTCACTAACGACCAGGGTTTCGCCTTTCGGAATCTTCAGGCGTTTAAGTGCACGGATGAACTTGGATTGACGGATGCCGAAAGGGGAAACCCGGGTCGTTCATGACAAAACTTGTGTGAATGTAGATAATTTGAAAGATTCAAATTTAATATTGAAATTCCACCAAACACCTTCAGTCGAAATCTCAAATAATTTATTTTGGAATTTGAATCGTTCAAATTATGTACATTCACACAGATTTTATCAATAAGGACCCGGGTTTCGCCTTTCGGCTTCTTCGGGCGTTCAAGTGCACGGATGAACTTGAACTGACCAATTCCACTAAGTACTTTTAGTCGATGTCTTAAATCATTTATTTTGGCTTCAAACGTGTTTCAAAAGAATTTTTCAGACATTCGACATGCTTTTGTTTTGTACGTGCTTGATTGGTTGAAATAAATGACTAGATACTATGTCGCTAGCTATCCGAATCGTTACTCTTTATCGTGAGTGACGCAGAGTCCACAGCACCGATTCAAATCGCATCGCATAATGGCAACTAAACGATGTCGGTTTGGCCAACTGTCGGTCTAACCTAGCCTAACCAACAGTATGTCGTTTGCATTCATTTGTGCACATTCCAGCGCTGTTAATAACCTATGAGTGGGCTCAAACTAAAGTAGCAATTTAGTCAATGGGTTAATTGATGCTGACGAAATGACGCTGGCTTTTGAATGAAAGGGTGCTGACATAAATAATTTCCACTATAAATACTTTGACTATTTCTAAGCTTAAAAATAAAGCTTTATAAATGAAATTTATTAACTTACTATTGGTTCCTTGTATATTTATGCTTTTACCTCTCGAAAGCTGTAGATTATAGGATCCTAACAAAAAAATGTGTATTTTGAGTTTAGCTTGGTTTTTGTAAATTCATAATCATTCGACTTCGAGGAAAATCACTTAACCCACACATAATTTTTTTACAAGAGAGACAAAAAACGTTTTTTGGTGATTTTGGGATAAAGGAAAATTATGTAATATACACAATCTTGAAGTACAAGGAGACTGATAAACCAGTTTTTAATTGCCTTTATCTTATATTAATTGAATATTTTTTCAAAAAAAACTGGTTTTAAGTGTATTTCCTGATCGCAATTTTCACATACCCTTCTTTTTTCAAACTTTAAAGATAAATTTAGGTACTAATTTGGCATTTTCAGCACACATCTTTTTGAAAGAACGTGTATCAAGTTTTAAACATTATGATAATCGAAAAAATCTGTTTTGAAAAAACTGTGGGTTACGTCCTTTTTCCTTTCCACAGTCGAATGTTTCTCCGTCAAATAAAGTTATATCTCGTATAAAGATATAATCGTCTACAATATGCGGTTGGATATATTTACACCCAGACCCTGGCACAGCGGTTAGCGTCATTGGCTTCTGTGATAGATGTCACGGGTTCAAGTCCCAGTACGAGCAGTACTTTTTCAATTTTTAAAATCGAAAGTATGGGTGTTTTCGATGATTAAAAAAATTCTCCCACCCTTTAAGGCTTTAGCAAGAGCAATTAGTTAACCACTATTGAAATATTGAGCAGTTTATCCTTGTATTTCAAAATTCAGATATCAAGGAGGGCAGGGCCACCAATTGTTCTGTCATTGAAATAATTATTATTTAGTATGAAATAAACGCGGCCTATGTAATGACAAACTTACCAAATAAATTAATTTAAAACAATCCTGACTAAACCTGTTACTATTCAAGTTTATACATGGACGTACGAAAACTGGCATTGCTTAAATTAATAATACATTTGCTACTGAGATTCGATATCGAAGCAACAGAACAAAAAGCGTGCCGAATATTTGAAGCGTCAAGTCGTTGAATATGCAATCCCTGTTACATTTGCCGAGTCCCTCTACCTTTGTTCACCTCTTGTAATTTGCAAATGCGTCTGACAAACAGCATGCTTCACACTTCATAATATAACGATAGCCCAGAGCATACAATAACTGGTAAATTAATTTTTCGTTTAAGAGGAAAACAATAAACAGCAGAAGCTTTGTGAAAATTAAAATTCAAACTACAATTAAATATGATTTATCTGTTACCCCACTGATTTTGTTTCGAATTATCTTGAATAAGCATCTTCAGAATATCGTTCACAAATAACTTTACAATTGTTAAATTGAAGATTAAGTATCATATCGACTGTGGGAAGGAAAAATGACGTAACTCACAGTTTTTTCAAAACAGGTTTTTTTCTATGATCACAATGTATCAAACTTGGTACACGTTCTTTCAAAATGATGTAAGCTGAAAATGCCGAATTAGTATTTAAATTTAGCTTTAAAGTTTGAAAAATATGATCTTGTAAAAAATTAAAACCAAGAAAAAGACTAAAATAAAAGTTTTTCCTGGACAACTTATTTAATAAATATTAGATTATGTTAATTAAGCACTAGCTTAGAAGCCTCCGCACACTTCAAGGTTGTGTATACTTCATAATTTGCATATGGCTCAAAATCATCAAAACACGTTTTTTGGACCTGCTGTAAAATTGTGGGTTACGTCTTTTTTCCTTTCCACAGTCGATATAAAAATAATGAAATTTAATTTTATATCTGTATATATTTAATTTGAACCTTTCAAATTTTATAAATTTCCATTCGCTTTGTCTCTAACGACTTAAGTTTTGTCTTTTGGCATCATCAGGCATCAAAGTGCACGGATGAATTCGAACTGTTTTTTTTACATAAATTCTCAGACGCAAAAAACACAGAAGCGGATTACGGATTTACTAATAACAATACGTTCAGCGACACAAAACAGTAATGGCAAACAAAAGGCTTGATTTGATCGTAATAAATTATACGTGTCAGATATGTCTAGCGATGAAAGCGATTTATGTCCAGTCCCTCAAACAAGTCTTCGGATATAATCAAGTAGCGATAAATAGTATTATTTTTTCCCAATTAAAATAAATATCGCGTCTCAGGAAAACATTGAAGCAATTGACAAATGAATAGTGCTCCAGAAATCGCGTTTTATTTTTTCAAACATTTCAGTTATAATTGAATCGTTATAGAATAGCTTCGATATAATAAATGTTGATTTTATTGAAAATAATATCATTATTTATGCGATATTTTCTTTTGGTATTACTCTCTTCAAGAAAAACTGTGTAAACAGCAGTTTTCGTAGAATAAAAAGATGATACTCCTGAAATTATCATGACTATTAACTTACATCCTCCCAATTTATTCTTACGTGGGCAAAACTATGACCAAAAACTTTTGTTTCTAAGAACTTGTTCCACGCTTAAGAGGTATGAGTCGCCAGTTCCAAAAGCCGATTGACTGATCAATTTATTACCAGAGAAGTGGATATTTTTAGTGATGGTATTTGTGAACTGTTTGTTAAGTTTTACTATTTTATTTCTTGATTTTGTATGTTGATTTTGATGTATTATGTAGTGTTTTTTTTTCTTATGATATTTGTCAAGTGCATGGTGAATTGCCGTCAGCTGTAGTGTCATGTACTGTACTTTTAATTTTTAAACAATAAATAAATAAATAGATACCCTATTATGAGTCTCTAGGACTCACAATAGAAGCAGACATGATTGATACAAAATTAAGTACGAGTTTTATAAAATATATAAAAAAAAGTGAAATATAGTTTTAACGTTTTATGTTATCGGCATTTGAAATCAGACATCAAAAATTTATTATTTTACAAAATGTCTATGCTATGTTTTGAAATTTTGCATGGGCAATTGCGAGATGTTACGTTCAAAGCAGAAGAGAAATCCAAGTAAAACAGACATTCACTACCGCCAAGAGAAAAAAAAAACAAGGTACCTTTATATTTGTCTTGGTTCTGAATCCAAGGGGCGGCGTATTTTGCATCCCTAAGCGTGAATCACCCCTTGAGCACTGAATGTGTTTCATATGAGCTCTGGTTCATATGCGAGAAATTACGAATAATTGTTTGTTTAAATAGAAAGAAAAATACTGGAGGATTTAAAAAATATAGGACCATTATTACCTGTAAGCGAAAGAAAAAGAGCATAGATCTTCAATGTTTAAAAATGAGAATTTGCCACGATAACTACGATAATACGTATGTATAAACGTAAAGGCGTAAGTAGACCAGTCAAAACAGCGTTCCTGAATTAATAAAATTTACGCTGAAACATCACATTTTACAACTAAGTTTATATATATTATATATATATCGACTGTGGAAAGGAGAAAAATCGTCACCCTCAGTTTTTTCAAAAAAGGGTTTTTTCGATAATCACAATGTATCAAACTTGATACACGTCCTATTAAAAGGATGTAAATGCCGAATTAGTATCTAAATTAAGCTTTTAAGTTTGAAAAAGATGAGCTTGTAAAAAATTTAAACCAAGAAATAAGACTGAAATAAAGGTTTTTCCTAGACAATTTCTTTAATTAATATTAGATAATGTCAATTAAACACCAGTTTAAAAGTCTCTATGCACTTCAAGGTTGTGTATAATTCATAATTTGCATATGGCCCAAAATCATCAAAACACGTTTTTTGTGCCTCTTATAAAATGTGTGGGTTACGTTCTTTTCACTTTCCACAGTCGATATCCAAATGTTATTTTGGCCCTGCTCAAAAGTACTAATTTTAAACTTAACGGATTTTTCCTTTCGCATACAGATATGAGAGCTTAAGAAACAATAGCGGCAGTTTTCATCGTCTTAAAATGTTTTTAAAGCAATTAAAACGTTTTTTTCTTTTATAGATTCGTCTGAATAAAGTAATGTATATTTATTAGTATTATCTTGCTATTGTTATATGATTTATATTGTTTTATGAAATTTATTTAATAACTGCCGTGTTTTTCAGGATTGTGTAAACAGCCGTTTTTGTTACAAATTTGATTATGGATTTGAATTCTATAATACGGGGAATTACCTCCCACTCATCGACGACAAAACATGAAAGCTTTTGTTTTTGTTTCTAAAGCCCTTATATTATACGTCGCTCTAATTAATCATATATACGTTATTTCTATAATTATAACTATTCTATTAGTCGTACAAACAAAATAAAAATAAAAAACATAACAGCTGAAGTTATATAATGTTGACAGCACATTAAATAAAAAATAATAATATGCGATAGACTGATATTTAAAAATCAGCGAACAGTAAGAAATAATATAAAAAAATATAACATATCCAATTAAAAATAATATAAAAATATTAGAAAAGTATTAAGATTTACTAGTTAAACAATTAAAAGCAAATCGATCAAAAAAATCAGTACAAACAGAAAATCTGATTAAATTAGTCGACAATTCTCGTGATGGGCGAACAGGTAACTGATTGATCTTTATTATAATATTTCGAATTAATACGGGAAAATTTGTGTTTAATGTTTAAATGTTATGACTTTCCACCAATGATTGACAGTTTACACCTTAAAAGTGGCATTTATTAATGTCAAATGCTTAGTTGATTTTTTTTTCAGGTTTGACAAAGTAGTTTTATAAAGCCTTAATAATGTGTTGCTGCTACATATTTTTTTTTATAGGAGATATTTAAGACAAAAAAGCTATTATAACTCACAATTGAAACAAGTTCATGACCAGACTGAAATGAACAAAGCATGCAACATTTTTACAAGAGAACGTGCTTCGTTACTTTTTTTCTACTTTTCACTCATAGTATTGAATGACATTTTTCAATCTTCAATGTAAAATCTGACAAGAGAAACAGCCTCTGATATTTACACCAGCTATAACTCTACCAGAATACGATAGCGTACTAAAAATACAGGACTGCCCAACCAGTCAATTATGATCTACCACACTCAATCAAAGGTAATTAACGTCATTATTTTAGCTTTGAGCAATCAATCATTAAAATACAAAAGCTTGGGATCGTAAGGTGCAAAAGTGCAATTGGAAGTGCATTCATTAATGATATTAAAGTGCAACAAATACTACTTACAAAATAATGGCTAGTTGGAGTCTAACTATAGTACGGTTCAGTAAAACCCCCATTTACATTAAAGTCGGGACCGTGCAATTTGTAGTGTAATTGCAGGAGTGAATCTCATACAAAATTAGGGATTTTGTTTTTTCCGCGAAAAATGTAAAACTAAGATTTCGAACAAGGAAACGACAATGGAATGCGACCGTTCAATTTGAGGATTTGTTGCGAATAATTCAAGCCACCGCGTAATTCGAAATAGTGTAATTAGGGTTCCACTGTATTATCATTTTTCAATATAATCATCAAGGGAATGAACAGTTTGTGTTATTAAAATATGACTACTTTCATAGTATCTACAATATTTTAAATACTTTGAAAACTTTGATTGTTTCTAATAATATTACTTAATATGTTGACTCTGTATCGTAGCTCTCAACGTCATTGGTTTACGTAACGAATGTTACAGGTTCGAGTCCCAGTACGAGCAGCATTTTTTTTTAATTGATTGAGTGTTTGTGGTGTCTAAAAATTTCCTCTCACATTAGTTAACCGCTAGTCCTGCCCTGTAACCACTAGCTCTATCCTTCTATCCCTAATACTCCCAGAAAAAGACATGATGAAAAACTGAGTATCAAACTGTTCTTACTGACTTTTTTTGTTATGATACCCTCATTAGAAATCCATATACTAGAACAAGCCGTATGAAAACAAAATATCGAATGTGAAAAAATCCCACAGTTTTTTTTTCAATCAGCACAACCTGACAGACATTCTATCAAAAGGATGTAAGTAGTAAACGCCAAAAAAAGATTTTTCTTCAACAATGTATAAAATTACAATTAGATTAAGTCGATTAAAAATAAGTTAATTATTCTAAATGCACTTTAAGGATATGTTTATTTCATAATTTTCCTTTGGCTAAACATCATCAACAAACGTTTTCTGTGCCTCCTGTAAAATTTGTCATGTGTAGGTTGGGTCCTTTTTCCCTTACAAAGTCGATATAAAGATTTTTTTCAAAGACGCGTAATGTTGAATTTTAACAAAACTTTTTTTTATTGAGAATGCAAAGTTTTAATACGGTCGTTAAATTTTATTAAAATGCTGAAAATAGAAAGATTGGGTTACGAAAAGGCTTATACATATGTAGTTAGAAAATAGCTTCCGGTTAAAAATAGGATGGGCGGGAAGCTATTGAAAAATTAAAATTATTCTTAAATCGATGTATGAAATTGTCTATTAACGTATGTAAAAAGATATAATATTGTACAGCGTTACCACTGCTCTTGGATCCGAAACCAAAAGACAGCTGATCAAAACTTTACATATATTTTTTAAAAACTATTTTTATAACATCCAAATGAGCTTGATATCAATACTTGCTTTTTTATCACGATAAAAATGAAAATAAACATTTTGCCATATATATCTATATATATATAAATCTCGTGTCAC
Organism: Himalopsyche anomala; assembly: GCA_031772345.1. NCBI lineage: Eukaryota > Metazoa > Arthropoda > Insecta > Trichoptera > Rhyacophilidae > Himalopsyche > Himalopsyche anomala. The sequence goes on along the minus strand of CM062844.1, from coordinate 3,137,759 downwards.
ATGTTTGTCTCCAAACTCATCTGTAACGGCTTGACGGATTTTTATGATTTTTTTTTATATATATTTGTCAGATATGACAATAGGTTGTAAAGTATATTTCATCCCGCTAGGTGAAGGGTGTCCCTATCCAGATTTTTTTTTCAATATTCCTGACATCCGTTGTTCGAATTTAAAACAATTGAAATGGACGTCTTTTTATGTTAAAAATTCAAATTTCCTAGCTTAGAACTGAAGCATCGAAATAATATTGAGAGAACTTTATTTGAAAATTTGCATCGCTACGAAGTTTTTTAAATAATCAAATACACTGATTCGATTTTTTGAAGCTATAATTATAGGGCTGGGAGCTGATTTGACAGATTTTGCCCAGTGTCATTGATTCGATTATTGGAAGGTATGGTTATATTTTGCATCCGGCCTTGAAAATCTTTTTAATTTCTTACATGCATAAGGAATATTCTAATGACAGTATTGATATTTTATAGAACTATATTTCGACTTTTATTTTAAAATCTTCTACTACGAAAAATAGTTGTTAGCAAACTTAAACATTATTCCAAAAATTAAAAAATTTACGAAATTTCTGCCACTACGAAAAATAGTTGTTAGCAAACATAAACATTATTCCAAAAAGTTAAGTAATTTACGAGGTCTATTTCTGCTAATAAGAAAAATGGTTGTTGGCAAACTTCAACATTATTCCAAAAATTAAATAATTTACGAAATTTCCGCTACTACGAAAAATAGTTGTTAGCAAACTTCAACATTACTCCATAAATTCAATAATTTACGAATTTTCTGCTACTACGAAAAATAGTTGTTAGCAAACTTCGACATTATTCCAAAAATTAAATAATTTACTAAATTTCTGCTACTACGAAAAATAGTTGTTAGCAAACTTAAACATTATTAATAATAAAAAAAAACAGTGCATTCAGCAAAGAAATTGCCTTTGAACACCAACATGCAATATCAAAAAAAGTCCTGAATGGGTGAAGTATTTTAATCATATTAAAAGGCATTGAAAAATCTTCACTATATGTACACTAAAAGATTTGAGAGGAAATGAACAGGTCTTTGGTGGCGCACCTTTTTTATTGTCTGTTGATTTTCGACAAACTCTACCAGTTATACCACGTTCAACAGCTGCTGATGAATCAAGTGCATGTCTCAAATCATTAGTTTTATGGTGACATGTACAGAAATTGACTTTGATAGCTAATATGCGTGTATAATTACAATATGACGCATCCGCTGAACGTTTCAAAAAACAATTGTCGGGTATTGGTAATGAAAAATGGAAATCGATGAATTCACACATTGTCACCAAGCTTCTGTAAAATTACAGGAACCATAAGCGAATTGATGCACAAAGTTTTCCCAAATATCGCACAGAATTACAAAAATCATCAGTGGCTCAGTGAACGTGTTATATTAGCAGCCAAAAACAACGATGGTAATGCCATCAACTTCAGGATTCCAAACAAAATACCAGGTAAAAAACAACGTATAAGTCCATCGATACTATAAATTGATAAAGACGAAGTTGTCTCACTTGATTTGCCAGGCATGCTACCGCACGTTTTAACACTGAAAATTGGCGTACCTATTCATTCTTCTCCGAAATATAAATCCACCACGACTTTGAAATGGTACCTGGCTTTCAGTGAGAAATTAATGAACAATATCATCTAAGCTACAATTTTAAATGGAAAATTTAAAGGATACGATGTACTGTTTCCAAGCATCCCAATAATTCCGGCAGATAGGCCATAAGAATTAAATTGTTTGCAGTTTCCGGTGCGACTCGCATTTGGACAATCGCTACAAGTGTGTGGACTAAACTTTAAAAACCATGCTTCTCACATGGACAGCTGTATCTGGCCTGCTCACGCATTGAAAAAACTTAAGATCTATTCATATACGCAACAGACAAAAAAACAATATATGTCCAAAAGCACTTCAATAAACATAATTAAAACACAAACACTTTCTTTCTTTGAGTGGCATTGCAACGCATGCCGGGTCAGCTAGTAACATATAAATTTTTACAATCATGAATTAGCCGACCTAAAAAAATGCTTTGTTCCGTTAACATTTTCAGATTTGCGAAGTTTTCCATTGCACGATAAGTTTTTGAAACCCTGACCCTATTCAATTCGCGACTTCGACCTTTCTTTAGTAAACATTTTTGAATGGCTGAAGAAAAAGTTTAATAAAACACACAGACAGTTATCGAAGTCAAAAAGTGTTACAAATAAACATAAAAAGCTACTAAATCGTAAATACTCTTCGAGCAACGAATATTTTATTTTTTATGTTTAAGACTTGTTATATAAGAATAGATTACAAAACATAACAAACACGTTGTATAACTCGATTACGCAATTTTTAAGTGAGACGTACTTCACAGTTTTAAAAACTTTGGACTTACATAGGTTTCTCTTTCAACGCGGCAAAGAAATACAAAACTGGGATCTGAAAGAAAATCTACGTCACTTTGCAGGTTTATAAAACTTAAGTTGATAAAGGAATACTGAGAAGGATCTTGGGTGGTTTAAAATTTATAAAAAAAATAAGAATTTGTATAAATGCGAACCTCAATTTCTACGTCATTGAAAAAACGACAGCATTCTCTTGATTGTGCGAAAAATCTCTTTGAACATAACTTTACGGAAAATTCTTAACTTTGCTTTGTCATGGTCATACACAAATGGCACTTTTTTTTAATTAATAAAAACACAATATTCCTTTGTAATTTATTTCACTTTATGTAATAGGTCAGTGCGAGCATTGTCAACTGATAAGAAAAAATATATAAACAGTGCAATTTATACAAAATTAAATTGAAATAAAAGGTGTAAGCAACAAATAATAAAGTACAAAGGAATATTGTGTATTTATTGGTAAGTATTGACAGTGAACAACCTAAAAGTAACTTGTTTTAATGATCGATCTATTTTCAATTTCCCTTAACATTTTTTACAATTCTTTGCATAATAAAGAGAAGAGAAACATACTGAATATCAATGAAGACTTGAAATTGATTTTCACGAATTCATGTTACATATTTATGCGAACTTTAAAAACAGCACTTCGTCTAAAAATATTTTTCCGTATACAACAAGCCAATATACAATTGAATTACATTGCATTTACTCATTTAATGTAATAAGCCAACTGTGTTCTATAATGCTTTACGATGAGGTGAGCCAGTATGGTAGATAAATTAAGCGAAACAAAATAAGACAGATTTTTGTAAAACCTAAATTAATCGTAAAAAATACGACTTAACTATGTATAACAGTATATTTTATATTAGGATATAAGGTAGTAAGAAAAGGAGTCTGACCTTTACTAAAATCGCAAAAAGTAATGATTTTTTTAAAATAATAATACTATGAAATTTCTTGTGCGATTGACGGAAAATAATTAGTCTAATATTTTATTTGAGAAAAATGTTATATCACATGATTTTTTGATAATTTTTACAGCGATCCACTTAAAAAAATTAAGTGTAAACTGATATATTACATACCCACCATTAAAATCTGTAGGCATTCCCATGGGTTAATCCTTTTCGCCAGTAATTACTTTAAACTTAGTGATACATTTATTTCTTATATAAACACGAAAAATTCATTTACTAAGCGTCAGTTGAAGTTCATCCATGCACTTGTACGCCTGAAGATTCAATAAGGCAAAACCCGGGTCGTTAAAGACAAATCTTGTGTGAATGTACATAAGTTGAACGATTCAAATTTATTATTTAAATTCCACAAACACCTTCAGTCGAAATTTTAAATTATATCATATGTACCCTTTCTAACCCTAAAAGTTTTTCTTTTATTATTATGTAACAAGTTTTCAAAAGAAGCCGGTGTTCAAGAAAGTAAAACTATATTTTGTGGCTTCAAAAAAAATCTTTACATTTCAGCATTAAGATACCGAAAAAGGTTAATTAGAGAAATTTATTGCGGTAAGATGATGAATGAGTTTTCGGTGGTGTTTTCGAAGCAGAGTAATTATCACTTGTAGGGTGTCCACTGTCAATACTTGGTGGAAAGAAATTATACTCATTCGCATTGCGGCATTGTTGCGAAAGTTTGCAAAAAATTAGGTTACTTTCAAAAAAGGGTATAACTTTAAAACTATTTGACATTTAAAAAATGGGTGCGTGTACTTCTGACGCGCGTACATAAGTACGCGCGTCAGAAGTTATACTTCTTTGGCTTCATTAAAAAACAATTTTTAATTGCATGCAAATAATTAATTACAATAAAATAATAAAAAGACTGGAGAAGGATTGTCAACACAGTCAATAAAGCTCAGTTTATAATGTTTGTGTTGTCTCATATTTTTAATGTTTCAAATCAATATTAATAAAACATGATTTTTATTTTCCTTTGAAAACTTTTTATTTTTTCTGTCGAAAGACGTTTGAAAATATTTCTTTTAATCATATTTTCTCAAAAAACGTAAAAATGGTAAACAAAGAATAATTAGAACTAAGATAAGACCTAAAAGATCGATTTCTGTTCAAAGGTGTTGGTATTTTTTTTATCTATCCATCTCACTCTACCAATCCTAGAATTAACAAGGTAAACCGAGATCGATTAGTTAACAATTAGTCCGGTTTTAGCCCCGTCTTTCTATCCGCACTCTCTTAAAAAGGGCAGGTTGAGCAACTGACTAACAAGCAGTTATCGTAAAAAAACTTTCTTGAGATACCTTTATTAGGAAACCATTTAGTCCAAATTGAGAACGGACATAAATTATAAAAAAAGAATTGAGTTCCGGCAGCTTTTTTTCAAAGAAGAGCACTCCATATCTATATATATAAAACAAAGTGGGGTTATTTACACCACGTATATCTCGAGAATTACTGCATGGATTTCAATGATCTTTGATTTATTAAGTTCGTGTCAGCCTAGAATAGCAAAATAAGCATTAAAACATCGGAAAAATATCACGGGAAAGAAATTATAAAGAAAATAATATTCTCATACAGAACAAGATTTTCAAATGACGAACAGCTTCAAATAATGAAATGTTGTTTTATGCTGGGTTCAGGTAGATGACACTAGATGGCACTGTATTTATACGATTGACTTTTAAATAATTTTAAATTTAGAGTATAATCGATCATATGAAATGAAAACGAAAGAAAATCGGATAATATTGAAATGAGGTTATGTTTATAATTAGGTATGATACATTTTTTGACAACAATATTACGATGTTAAATAGGAAAAACCTTTTTTTCAGTACTTTTTCTTGGTTTAAATTTTCACAATCTCATCTTTTTTCAGACATAAAAGCTAAATTTAGATACTAATTCGGCATTTGCAGCTTACATCCTTTTGATAAAACGTGTATCAAATTTGATACTTTGTGATTATCGAAAAAAAGCTGTTCTGAAAAAACTGTAGATTACGGTCCTTTTTCATTTCCACCGTCGATATGTTCGTCCGGTATCTGGATATTATAGTCAAATACAAATACCCGAAAATGTATAGCATCCCTGATTTTATATGATAGATTGTAAACTGTAATGGTTGGCAAGTTCAGTGAAGATATGTGTTATTGCATCACTCGTGGAATTGTTAGGTTTGAGAAGCGCTTCTCTGCATACACACTGCTTTGCATACTCATCAGTGTGTGTTCTTCGGAGGGAATTTGTGCAATGTATTTTAGCAGAGAAACCTTCTGGAATGGAGAATGCTTTGCGCTACTTAGTCAGTCTGACGTGAAATTATGGACCATTATTATCACTTTACCAGTTATGGTGCCACTCTATAAATGATATTAAATACAGGAGCACTTACCCTTATTATGTAACAATACACAACTTATTCTGTTTTTACACGGTGGAAACGTAACTGAAAATACAATGCAAAAAATGCAGAAAAAAATGCGTTAAAAATATTGTCAATTATAAAAAGATGTTCTAGTGATGACAGAAAATAACTAATTGATTTTTTGAAACCTAAAATATTTGTGTACAGTACAAAACAATTAAATCATTGTTGATGATGTTGGATCTTCTTCATTTTAAAAATATATTTTTTTAAATATATTTGGTCAGATATTATAGATTTGAATCGTTCAAATTATGAACACTAACACAGATTTTGTCACTAACGACCCGGGTTTAGCCTTTCGGCATCTTCAGGCGTTCAAGTTCATCAAGTTCAAGTGACTCAGTTCAAGATGGTAAAAGTATATTTTTTTAAATCCATGTCCGCTCCCAATGTGGAGCATCTGGTCTCCTAATGGATGTATCTCAACAGATTTTTTCTACGAGAACTGTTTGTTCGCTCAACCTCTTTTATTCAAAGAGAGCATTAGATAGAGATGGATGGATAATGCTAGGACAGGACTAGTGGTTAGCTAATCGCTCTCGCTACACCCAGTTATTAAAGGATCAGAAGGATGCTAGGAGAGGAAATAATGTGAATTGACATCACAAACACCCAGTCTTCGATCACAACTTTGAATTGAATAATTCGCAAATTCACTGTGATCTTACCGGGGGAATCGAACCCAGAACTGCGTGATCGGTAGAGCAAGCTCTTACCAACTGAGCCACAGCAGGCGGCATAAGATATGATTAGTGATTGCAATTGCAAGCATTAATGAGAAAGGCATTTCCGTTCGAAAGCATGATAATTACAATGTCTTAAAAATTCCTTACCTCTTTTCCTATCTTAAAATAATGGGACGTAGTGAGAGTGAACTTACTTTTATAGATTGATAATTTGCATACAAAGTCTGAATAGTGTCAATCACTACATTCTATTTTGAATAACTTACTCACAACACAATAATTTATGAGGTCGTATTAGACCATATTCTTTTAATTGGAGCTATAAAAATAATAACTAAAACTAAAGACATTTGTTTGACTTTTTAAAAAAAATGTATTTTTAAAATGACGCCTTATAATAACAAGACTGTGTACAGACACACACAACGTGTTCTTGTTGAATTATTCAATACAAGTTTTCATTTTAAAGCACCAGATTTTGAAAAATAAAACACGCTTGCCAGAAGTGTCTCTAAAATATTCCAGAGATGATTTTATGCAGTGGGAGAAGCATAACGTATCACTAAACCGTGTGCAACAACCAACCACTCGCAAGTCTCAAACTTTTATTTATTTAAGACAAAATACAATCATAATATTATGCTTGTTGAAACAATATTTGAAGATATCTACATAAATATCGACTGTGGAAAGGAAAAATGACGTAAGCCACAGTTTTTTCAAAACAGTTTTTTTTTTGATAATTACAACGTATCCAACTTGATACACGTTATATCAAAAAGATGTAAACTGCAAATGCTGAATAAGTATCTAAATTTAGCTTTTAAGTTTGAAAAAAGATGGGCTTGTGAAAGTTGAAACCAATAAAAAAGAATGAAAAAAAGGTTTTTACTAGAAAATTTCTTAAATGAATATTAGATTATGTCAAATTTGAATCGTTCAAATTATGTACACTCCCACTGGTTTTGTCACTAACGAGCCGGGTTTCGCCTTTCGGCATCTTCAGGCGTTCAAGCGCACGGATGAACTTGAAGTGACAAAATCTGTGGGAGTGTACATAATTTGAACGATTCAAATTTAATATTGAAATTCCACCAAGCACCTTCAGTCGAAATATTATATATAGATTATGTCAATTTAACACTAGTTTAGAAGCCTCCGTGCACTTCAAGGTTGTGTTTATTTAATAATTTGCATATGGTAAAAAATCTTCAAAACACGTTTTTTGTGACTCCTGTAAAATTTGCTTTGTGTGGGTTGCGTACTTTTTCATTTCCACAGTCAATATATACGAAAGGATATTTCGTCGGTATACTACCAGAAAACGCTAAGCCAAGAATTAGATATCCTGAGTTATACATGGATACATTTAAACACTCTCTATAGTCTGAAAAAACAAACTTACTCATATTAATAAGGTAAATAAATATATAAAGAAATATTTATTTCTACAAATTCATAACATAAATTTATTTTTTACCTCATTACAATGAAGTTCTACCAAACAAATGCCAATTCAATCAATGTACCAATATTAAGTTCAATTGTTTCGATATTTAAGGAAGTAACACGAACAAAGTCAAATCAGTTTGTAGTTATTACTGGCAGAAACCTACAAATGACTAAACGCTTTTTAGCTGTAGAGATTTATTATTTCTACACCTACCCAATGACGATTAGACGACTTAACGTTTTTGAGCTGTGAAATTTTGAACGATAGTTTATTTATTTATCTTTTCCACTTTTTACCACGGTCCGCTTCGTGATATTCGAAAATGTCCGTTATCCCAAAAAAAAAGGTTTTTGGACTAAACGATTTATTGTAAAATATTTTGTAGTCATCAGAAATAGTTCATATTATTTGAATAAGGTTCAACACTAATTGAGAGGTAAATGAGTTAATCGTTGACTGACAGAGAGAGCCTATTAAAATTAAGTTATCATAAATCAGTATTTGTGTTGTATTAACAACGATAGAATTTTTAATTACTACGTTTTAGACATTTAACAAGCTAATTGCTTGCATTTTTTAAAAATATTTTTCAATTGGCCGATATATTAATACTGCTATTTATCATATATTATACATGCTTAGATGAATTTTTCTGATATTTAAAATGTATCTATAACTTACCACTCGATAGCTTAGAATTCAATGCCAAAAAAATATTGCCATGAAATGGATGTCACGTATTAAAACTGTTTTTTTTTTTAAATAAGTTGTGTTAGTATATCTTTTTTAACATCTAACATGCCATCCTAAAAAATCACGTTCCCTGCCATGATGGCATCTCAGTTTCACTGTTTATTGACAGTATTTAAACCTAAGTTAGAAGCTAAAAAATAATTTAAAAAATGTACATATGCTAGAATACCTAAAATGATAAATACTTATTGACAATATTAAGAGAAATATTAAATGATTTAATCGCTCAGCTATTTACGATTGCATAATGGGCATGGATGTGTTAAAAATGTGTATAAAATGTTAAAAATACTTTAATACTACTAAATAATATGTCGATCGATACTTTATCAGATAAAGAATTCATTTAAAATCAGATCAATAGTATACAACATTTATAAATAAATACAATAACTTCCGGGAAACAGTGATGTTGTTATGGATATATTTTTTTACTAAAACACTTAATTTAAATTCAATGTTGGTTCACATTTATACCATTTATAATTTTACACTTTATAAATAAATCACTTAATCTTAATAATCAAAATGATAACGATGTGAGTATCGAGGTTTCTACTGGGCTATCGACCTTTCAATTTGAACTCTCGTTTGTAACTGGCTAGATTTGGAGAGAAAGAATTGGATATCGATATAGGTTTATTGTTACAAGTTGTCATAGATAATTTAACATAAAAAGTTTATTGTTACAAGTTGTCGTAGATAATTTAACATGGCATAGAGGTAGGATGTTGTGTATATATAACAACGTACATACATGAAATACAATATAAATTGACACTAGAAAGACAAAAAGACATACTCATTGGTATTTTGAAAATAGCGTTGTTTTAATTATCACAATGTATGCAATTTAATACTAATTGTGTTAAAAAAGTAACAATTGCAAATGGTGAATTAGTATCTAAATTAAGAGTTTAAGTTAGAAAAAAAAGTTTGTGAAATTTGCGACCAGAAAAAAGAGCTTTTTTTAAAAAACTTATAACATTACAATTTAGTTGTTGATTATTCCACCACCACGCGTTACGTGTATGCATCCGCTGTTTCACGGCCGCTTTCCACAACGCAACAAAAATAAAAAAAATCAAGTAATTTTCTAACCATATTATTGGGCCTATACAGAGCTGTACGGGACCTATCTTTTAATCACGCACTGCTGTGTTTTAAAAAAATAAAGATTGAAAGAAAAAAAAGAAAATGTGACTCGCTCAACAATTTAGTGTGAGTGATATTGTGTCCTGTGTATCCGTGTACAGAGAATCCGCCGTGAAAAATTGCATAAATAAATTAAAAAACAGTCTTCGTGCATTTTAAGTTGTTTATTAAATATTTTGACTTAAGGGTCATTAAAAAATGTTTATTACTCCTACTGCAAAAAAATATCTTTGTAGGTAACGTCATTTTGCCTTTCTACAGTCAAAGTATAAGTTCATTCCCATTTATATTTTTAAAATAAATGAAATCACAATAAAAAGATTGGAATACAATCGCAAATCTACTTACATGCTTTCAAGCTTGGCGGATATTTCAGATTCCAGTAAAAAGCGTGTCAAACAAATATAAGCTACTCCGAGCTTTAACTGTGATAGTGTTCTATGCATTACAGGCAAACGTTTACGAAAGTTTTGATTAAAAAATACGAATTTCAGTGTATTTTATTACATCATATACATTCACTAAAGCTTTTTAAAAGGTTGAAATGCGTGTTTTAAATTGAAAAAAAATAGTTTCTTATATAGAATAAATTTCGTGTGATAAAGGTAAGAATTTTACAGTTGGCGTTACTAAATTAAAATGTTTTTTATAATTATTAAATTTTTAAATAAACGGAGTAATATATGTAGTTATCCATTGTATCAATTTTGGGTTTTGGACATTTTTTATTCAGTGAATAGAATGCACCGCGTTTTATGAATGTATTTTTAAAAAATACACATGCAGCGGATGCAATAATATTATTATTTGTAAGGGTGTTTTTTTTATCGATATAGTACTCGAAAAATAATATTTAACCACTGCGAGACCCTTCCCTAGCCACTATTTGGAAAACCGTGCAACGGCAGAATAATCAAGTAGGCTCCACTCCCTTTCGCTTTGATGCTGCATTTCCGGCGTTTGGAGGTTTCGAGGGACGCTCGAGTAAGCCTCGACCGGATGTGGTGAAAATATTTCAATATCGGCTGTTGACCGTGCCATCCGGCGCTTTTCTACGGCTCCACAGAAAACCATTTTGATTTAGTATCGCCTCGATTTTTTCTCGACAAAAAATACGATGGCAAATGTCGAAATAACGAATTTACCTTTGGCTATTCAATAAAGTGTATTATTTGTTGACAGCTCATTCAACCGACCTTTGATTCAGAAACGTATGTACAAGTGTACAACATGTCATGTGAAAACTCTCTCGGATTTGATTTTAATTTTGGGATATGTTTTTCTTTTAAAAACAAATAAAATGACTTATTTACTGTCCATAATTTGAAAGTCATGATCCTTTATCTTTATTTTTGTATAAATAGCTCTGTTCAATTATATTTCTTATCAATTGACAATGCTCGCAACGAGCGTAACCGGTCCTTAACTTTTAAATAAAGTGGAATAAAGTACAAATGAATATTGTGTTTTTATTAATATAATACCTTTCTACCAAGTGTTGACAGTGATCACCCTAAAAGTGATCCTTTATTAGTTTACATAGTACCAAAAAATAAAATATATGGTAAATTTCAAAAGGATCATGACCGTTTGTAGCTTTAAAATGACGAATTAAAAGATACGTAATTTGAGAGAACTTTGTTAAAAAATATGATAGTAAATAAAAAAAAAGCTTGAAAAAAAACCGTCATACATACCTTGGTACATTATAGAAATGTTTTTAAAATGGCTATATCACATAAAAAGTTGACTCCCATAGTGTTATTAAAAAGTAAATATGAAATTTAGATTCTAAATTAACGTTTAAGATATTGAGTTTAAAAGTTTGTAATGTCTTTTCTCCTCGTGTGAATCTCTTGTAAATTTCAAAAAAAAATCTGATACGTTTTGATAACTATAATCGTTATGTCAAACATTATGTTGACATTTAAATGATTCAAATGATAAGTCGTCGGTATACTGGTAGAAGGCGATAAGTCGAAATAAACACTGTTTTGAGATAGTCGTCATTTCCGGTAATCATGACATTTTAACATCACTATAAGTAATAACTATTACATTCATGTATTCAAAGAAGTTAAATTATTTATAGTTTTTTTGCCAACAAATACTCAAACTATTTTTTTATCCATGTCCGCTCCTAATGCGGAGCATATGTCCTCCTAATAGAGGTATCTCAACAAAACTTTTTCTACGAAAACTGTTTGTCCCTGAGTCGCTCAACCTCTCTTGTTTTCAAAGAGTGTGGTAGGAATAGAAGGATAAGGCTAGGACAGGACTAGTGGTAAATTAATCGCTCTCGCTACACGCAGTTGTTGAAGGATTGGAAATGGTGGGAAGGACATCACAAACACCCATGCCTTCGAACAAAAATCGATAAAATCGATTGAAAAAATGCTGTTCGTACTGGGACTCGAGCCCATGAGATCTGACATGCAAGCCCACAATGCTAACCGCTGCGCCATAGGACCCGACAAACTCAAGGAATGGCTCAAACTATATTATGTTAAAATAATATAAAAATACACAAAATATAGTTTTTTTTTCAGAAGATACAGCGTGTTAAAGCCTACCCATAACTCAGAACAGCCGGTTTTTTACTTTTTTTTGCCAGTATACTTACGATATGAAATATAAAAAAAATAGTCTTGAATTGTACCAATGGCAGTAAATATGAAGCTACGTTATGTCGTTTTTTTATGTATTATATTAAACGGCTCTGACTTAATGGTTTAGTTTGTAGCATCAGCGTTAGAAAGAATCTAGTTTGAAGTCACGCAAGAGCACTCCGCGAAGGCATATCCAATTCCCTTTGCCAACATTCTGCGACATTAATTCAAACGGAATGATTGTTGGATTGGAAACTTCAATAGGGAAATTGATACCCTTACTCGATGTGCTCTATTATACTCTTTTCTACTCGAGGAAATCAAATCAGATAATCTTTCTTCTACCAATATATATTTTTATACCATCTGGTAAACAGCTAGCGTGCTTTAAATTTGGGTCACATGCAAAGATTGCAATCTTAGTCAGAGTTATAGAGAAGAAACTAATAAAATGTACGATTTAAAGTTTGATACTGTTAAAAAGTCGCCTGCTGTGGTCTAGTTGGTTAGAAACTTCCGTGGAGATACAGGTCTATTAGGAGGCCATATGCTCTACATTGGGAGTGTAATAAATAAATAAATAAATACAAATCTATGTTCATATCGTCTTCAGTTTTGCAAAACAAAAATAATTTCTAATACTTTTCGTTGTACATTATTTATTTAAGGGCTAAAGTATTTTTACTAATTAAAAACCACTTCTTTAGCCATCGTAAAAAATCCGCAAAGTTTTAATGATGCCACCTACTGTGGTCTAGGTTATGCCAAATATTTTTTTTATACAAATTTAGAAAAAAAAAGATTTCTGGATAAGTTGATTAATGTGATCTCGTATTGTCTTGTAACTTGGTAGAGTCATATAATGAGAAATAAATCTATCCATAAGTCTTCCTTTTTATTCACAATATACGTAAAGCCTAAATGATTTTGATCGAATTCAGATCGAAGGCGGTAATTTAAAAAAACACTTTATATGAGGTTACAAAAAAACTGTTTTGTAACCCTATGTTTACTTTTTGTAAACTCCCACACAAAAAGGTAAGATTCCGGGCTCTAAACCTCTAGTGAAAGGTAAAAATACATATCACCCACTCTAACTCAATTAAAAATAAGTAATAAAAAAAAAATGATTAAATAATAACAAAATAAAAGGAAGTGATTTTTGTTTCACTTGCGTTGCCGTCGTATGAATCTTCTAGTAACGGCATGTTTGTTTCCGTTTCTAGAATTGTGTTTGGAATATAAAATATTATTTAAAAATGATTTCTTAAGTGGTTTTTCAATACGATTTCCAATAATATAGAAGAAAATAAAACATTTGTTTGGAGTGTGTGTCTGATGTTAGATTGAATATGAATAATACTTGCCGTATATAAAAGTTGAACACCTACTTACTACTGGGGATATTTTATGAAGTTACGATTTTGACTAGAATAGAAATCCATTTCAACTTGTACGTTGAAAATCAGTATGTGTCAACCATTTTTACGAAAGATTAAAAAAATATAAATATCGCCAACATACCCGATGACAAAATGTGACCGTTAGAAGTTATTACGTTGTTTAGATAAGATAGTTTGTTAGTTTTTTGAAGAAACATTTTTTGTGTTTTGGAGATATCTTTATCTTCTCTCCCGGTTGAGAAACCATGTTCAAATTACATAATTACTGGCGGTTTAAATCGACGTTTTAGCGTTGCTACATTGTCTGCTACCCACCAATCAAGTCTGTAGGCATTCTCATAAGTTAATCCTTTTCGCCAGCAATGGCTTTAAGCTTAGTGATATATTTATTTCTTATATACACACGATAGATTCATTTAATAAGCGTCAGTTCAAGTTTATCCGTGCACTTGAACGCCTGAAGGCGAAACCCGGGTCGTTAGTGACAAAACTTGTGTTAATGTACATAATTTTAACGATTCAAATTTAATATTGAAATTTCGCCAAGCACCTTCAGTCGAAATCTTAAATTATAAAATATATATGTTTTAATAATATTTTGAATAAAATTGTTGAGTTTTAATTACTGCACTTTTTTACATGATTTTGTATACAGTAACTTTCTTTTTTTAAATTACACAGTTTGAATCCTTCAAACTATGTACATTCTCACAGATTTTGTCACTAACGACCCGGTTTTCTCCTTTCGGCATCTTACGGCGTTTAAGTGCACGGATGAACTTGAACTGACATCCGTGCACTTGAACGCCTGAAGATGTCGAAAGGCGAAATCCGGGTCGTTAGTGACTAAATCTGTGAGAATGTACATAATTTGAACGATTCAAATTTAATATTGAAATTCCACCAAGCACCTTCAGTCAAAATCTTAAATTAAATTAAACAGTTTTTTTTATCTAGAGAAAGAAGCAGTCTTCAATTTTTTTAATGTATTCTATCATTTTTACACGGTTTTGTTTATACACGATGTTAAATGGAAGGTATCAACAGTAAAAAAAGTTATTGATAATGATCACGATGAGTGAAAACGATCCTGATATATAATAAATACTATGTAATTACGAAAGAAATTGTTTTAATTTTTTTATTTGATGCTTTTCCACCAAGAATAAATTGAAAGCGAATGACTTAAAATTGTACTCATATCTTCGATATTTAGTCTGTCACATGATAAAAATTCGGTGCGGATTAACTATCCATTTAATTTAAACTTTGTGAATGTCTCATAAGACTTTTCCGATTAGTCGAATTATCATGTGAAATTATTTAATTAAATATACTGTTATCCCACGTTATGCGTACCGCTGTCCCGCAGAATCTTCGCAGAAGTGAGGGAGAAGACAAATCGGTACCTTTGGCGGGTCTTACGTACAATCGACAGAGACGCAAACACCGAAATGTGCCATCCCGTTGGAAAGTAGCGAGGCAGTGGTGGTGCGGCCTACGGGCTACGTATCTCATGTATTTTTATTTTGATCCAATATCCGTCACACTCCTGTTCAGTGACGTAGTAACAGATTCGCGTTTCGGCGTACACTCATGTGCCATGGTATAAATTCATCCATGTGTGTAATAAAAATAAACCTTCAGCCAAAGTGAATGAATTTTTATTTTGAATATTGACATGTTTCAAGGACTTTATTTTTTTATATGTAATATTTATTTGATGATTCTCATTATTTGCTTGTTGACGATTTGTCGTGTTTTCGAGATTTTTTATTATAAGCCCTAAAATGTGTTTTTCGAACCATCGTTAACGAGAGCTCGTTTTCGGGTTTCAAGTATTTCTCTCTTTTTTCATGGATGTAAGTATTATATACAATCCTAGAGTAGTAATTTTTCATAGACAGCTGTCAATAAACTTTCTTTAAAATTATACCATCCAATATGACACTGCAGTTGGAGGCAGGGGTGGGCTGGAGGGGGCTCGGAAGAGCGACGAGCCTCTTGTTAATTTAAGAGTTACCAATATTTTCGATGGTTTCGGCGGTAACTTTGTGGAAGTTCATTTTAATATAAAATTTAAAATAAATTTGATTATTCCACGTATTGTGTAACCAACTGTGACACGTGTTTTGCCTCTTTCAGAGGCATCTTCAGACTTACTATCGATTTATTATTTCGATTCAATCACCCTCCTCTTTGCTTCCCTTAAAAGGAAAAAAACCCAAACTCCATTTTGTAATTTCATAATTTTAAAATTTTAAAATCAATCTTGCTTCATTACTTAAGCAAAATTTGCGATAGTAAGTCTGAAGATGCCTCTGAAAGAGGCGAAACACGTGTCACAGTTAGTTACACAATACGTGGAATAATCAAAGTTATTTTAAATTTTATATTAGTTACCAATATTTTCAGATCAAATCAGTACATAACTTCAACTTCTTTCATATATTATCTACGACGACTTCAGTATTCACAGTAGTACATTTTTAGCCGTTTACATTGATTAGTTTAGAGTAAATTGTATATTGTTACATATTATAATTGTGTTATGTAACAATTGCTTTCTTTAAGTATTGCATATAATTGCATAGGAGTGATAAAATAATGACTCCTTTCCCAGAACACCGAGAGTTGATTTGAGATTAAGCAAGCCCCTTGTTAACGCATTGGCAGTTCACCGCTGGTTGAAGGGGCTTTACAACTGATCAATGAGTTGCATTGTAGTTGTAAACATATTCATTTTTTTTTATGCGTATCTCCATTTTTTTAATTTGAATTGTGCGATGAATTAGTGCAGTTTTGTTTACCAATATATAATACAAATGTTTTTCATAAATAAATATATTTAAGTCATTGTTTTTAAATATTTAATATAACAGTCCCAAACAACACAATTGCGATGAGATTTAAATTGATATACATTTGTTACTGTGACAGTTTTCTGATCACTTTTCATTGGTCAAAGTCTATGTAAATTCTCATGAAAAATCATTGTATTTAAAAAGAAAACAAAGGTTTTAAAAAACCTGTTTTACTCACCGAAAGCATTATCAACTGATGCACCAGTTTCTTAATAATAATTTAAATTTATTTATCAAAGTGTATATTAAAAAAGACTTGCAAATTATAAATTTATGTCATGATAACATAAATATTATAAAACAAATAGTAGAAAAAGAATTAAATCATAAGAAATTGAAAAATAAGTCAACTGAGTAAAATCCGACAAAGTCCACTTTTAAATGACAGAATATGAAAGTGTTTAGATTTATACATTTTTTATACGTGTCCGTTTTCAATGTGGAGCATATTTTCTCCTATTGGAGGTATATCAACAGAAGTTTTTCTACGATAAATGTTTGTTAGTCAATCGTTCAACTTCTCCTTTTTCAAACAGAGTTGTAGGGATAGAAGGATAAGGCAAGGACAAGACTAGTGGTTAAGTAAACGCTCACGCTACGCCCAGTTATTAGAGGATCGGAAGAGTGCGAGAGATTTTTAAGAGATCACGAACACTATTCTATTTCAAGCATACCTATAACTGTTTTGTATTTTCACAATATAGTATCGTGTAAAATGATTATTTCGTAAGTAATATGCAAATAGCATCTCCTTTGAGTCACCAAAGTAGAACAAAATACGCTAACATCCTCTACATGGGAAAAGAAAACCGTCTCATTTCACCTTCTCTAAACAAGAGAATTCAAGAGATTTAGTTTAAGCAAATAAAAATGGCGGAAATACTGTCGTCTTGTAAAGATAATTGTTCTCAACGTTTCAAGCAGAATAATATCATGAGGACATTCACACAAATTTTGTCATTAAGGACCCGGGTTTCGCCTTTCGTCATCTTCAGGCGTTCAAGTGCACGGATGAACTTGAACTGACGCTTAATAAATGAATGTGTCGTGTTTATATAAGAAATAAATGTATCACTGAGTTTAAAGTCATTACTGGCGAAAAGGATAAGCCCATGGGAATGCCCACAGATTTGAATGGTGGGTAGTTGTAAGAATTATATTTATTTTGTTTGTCGGAAAAGGTTTTATGATTATATTTATATAGGGTATAAAAGCGGAGATCCAGGCATGTGCAGCTGTTTAAAATTGGAAAACTGTTCAATTGCGCTCTGTTTTTTTCTGTGAATGTATATAATTTGAACGGTTCAAATTTTATATTGAAATTCAAACAAGCAACTTCGGTATAAATATTAAATTAAATAATATCATGAAATATAATAGCCTTTGAACAGAAATCGATTAAATCTATCGAAAAAATGCTGTTCATATAGGGACTTGAAACCGTGAGATCCGGCACTGAAGCCCACAACGCCAACTGCTGCGCCATGGGATCTATTTTTATTTTGGCTTTACGTCATTTTATTTAAAAACAAAAGTTTTTCAGACCCTATACAACATTCCTTAGTACGCCTATGCGCGGATGTGTTATTTGCCGAAGGCTTTTGGTAAAGCTCAGCGTTCGCGAGCTTAACAAAGAATTTCTCACTATGAAAATGTAATAAAATTTGATTTACAGTGTGTGTAAGGCAGGCGGCCGCGCGCGACATTCTCAGTCCCAAGCCGTCTGCTGCAGCGCTCATCACTTTATTGGGAAAAACATCCGGCAGGAAAAGCCTTCCGAGCTTTCGGGTGGGACACGGCGTATATAATATTTTTACGACGGAATATCTTCGAATTCTTTTCTGAATTGAAGATACCCACACTAAACACACACAGCACAAGATTTTTTTCATAACGTTACACGCCCAAAAGTCCAAAGATTCCGGCCTAAACAAGTAAGAACAAAACAGCCAACACGTAAATTAACGTAGAATTTATTATGCTTTTACTGACATCACACGAGCAGAAAGTGGCGGACTATCCTATAAGCAAATGAGGCACGCGCTTGAGGCTTCCGAATTTTAGGGGCCTCAAAAATAGTTTATATTATAAAACCCATATACTTTTGTTCAGATCTCTATATGTTTTTACTATTTTACATGGAATTTTTTGTCATTTTTATGTAATACAAAAAACAAGGTCTCCAAGTTTGCGCCTGGGGCCTCTCGTGTGATTAATCCACCACTGCGAGCAGAAGTTGCAAGATTCGCAAGAAGCGTTCTTTTGCACGCCACTGATAATATTTTTGATGTATTGTGTTATGTAACTATTAACCCATTGCCTAAAGAAGTGGACATTTTTAGTGACAGTATTAGTGAACCGTTTGTTAAGTTTAACTATTTTATTTATTGATTTTGATGTATTATAAAGTGTTTTTTTCTATTTTTTTCTCATTATACTTGTCAAGTTTACATGGCGAATTGGAGTCAGCTGTAATGTCATGTACTATACTTTTATTTTTTAAACAATAAACAATATTCCGTATTAAGCGAAATTTTAAGCTAATAATTTAAGCAGCAGTTGAAATATCATTTTAGTGTTTATATCAATGATTATATTAATAATATAATATATATATGCTCATATCATTAACAGATATTTTAAAACAACTAGGATTTTATATTGTACTCAATATAATGGTCTCTTTAAAAGTGATATCAATTTTAATAGACCCACATGTTGAGCCCTGTCTTTTTTACTATCATACTCAAACATAAAGTAATTAATATAATATGTGTTGTCGTCCAAACAGGAAGCGAGTAGATAAAATTGTATGATTCTAGTTAAAGTAAAGAATACTTTATCTTGTTTTTTTCTAAATATCACACAAAATATGCACGCGATACTCAATGTCCGAATACCTAGGACAATATTCGATATAATATTATATAATGCCGACCATTCCTCATTTTCATTAGAATCTTTCACATTAGAAATTAATTACGAAAAGAAAGGCATATTCCCATAAAGATCAACAATCTCCGATATTTATGTTGCAAATATTTTTACAATATCAAAATACAAATGAATTTACACCGATCTAACATGAATCAACGTAGAGAATTAAAAAGAAGATAATTTTCTGCCAATTCATCTGCATAATGTACATACTGATAAAATACATTGGAAAGCTTTTATAATGAATGCACTTTCTGAGATGTTCCAGGTAAAGAAATTTATATCCAAGAATGTACATTTGTCCTACCTTGTAAAAATCGTGTTATTTTTCAACTTCAATAAGTACAAACGGTAACGATATATATTATACACTATGCAGATAACCTCAATCCAAGTGATACAATATATTTTATAGCATTATACTGATTTTTGATAGCACTGTCTACAATATAATACTCTACATTGTCTTCATGAGAGGGTTGTTCAAAAGTATTAACAATATCGCCTCATCTTTGAGTAAAAAACTACGATTTTTTAATTTAATTTTTTATTTGTCATTGCAGCTTATTGCCATTACGTCAGATATTGAGATTAACTCATTCTTAATATATATGTAAAGTAAAACAACCCAAAAAATATGAGAACAATCACAGTTTGATTAAAACCAAGAAACAAGTGGCCACAAAACAAATATCATTTTTAAAGTCTGTATGGTTGAATAAATAGTTACATATCGACTGTGGAAAGGAAAAAGAACGTGACCCTCCCCCACATATAAACTTTTACAGGAGGCACAAAAAACGTGTTTTGATGATTTTCAAATAACAGACAAATAATGAAACAAACACAACCTTGAAGTTCACGGAGACTTCTAAGCTTCTAAGTGTTTAATTGACATAATCTAATATTAATTTAATAAATTGACTAGGAAAAATCTTTTTTTCAGTCTTTTTTCTTGGTTTAAATTTTCACAAGCCCATCTTTTTTCAAAATTAAAAGCTAAATTTAGATACTAATTCAGCATTAGCAGCTTACATTCAGAGAACATAGAACGTGTATCATGTTGGATACATTGTGATTATCGGAAAAAAGCTGTTTTGAAAAAACTGTGGGTTACGTCCTTTTTCCATTCGACAGTCGATATATATGTGTGTACTACAAACTAAAATCAATGTATTTATAAAATTGTATGAAAATGAAAAAGCGATGCAACTCACATTTTCGAATTATTTACATTTTTACAAAATCTTTCACCTGTAAATAGAACAATTAAATATAATACTTTGTTGCTTCAAAGGTAGTGTAAGAAATTGAGACACGTGTTTCGTATTTTAAAGCCGAATCTTCAGTCATACCATCGTATGGTTATTTACGAATAACTTAATTCTATAGTTTCGTCAGGGCTGTGTAGTCGCGTAAAAAATATGACTCCGGTTCCAAATGGATTTTTCAATCATTTTTGTGTATATACCATCAGATCATCATATTTACAAGAATAATTCTAGTATATTTTACCAATGAATATGATGAATACACTAATAACTTTTCAATATCTGTGACTTTTTTTATTTTCTCTAATTTTTCTCACTCTGACTCTAAGGGTGAGCTGGAGGGGGCTCGGAAAGGCACGAGCGATACCTTTGATAAATTTTACTGAGGCTAGGAAGCCTCTTGTTAATAAAAGAGAAACAAATATTTTCAGATCATATTAGTATATAATTGCAATTTCTGACTACGTATAAAACTATATTATCTACGACAGCTTCAGTATACACATAAATACTTTTTTTCCATTTAAATTGATGAGTTTACGGTTAATTGCATATTGTTTCATATTATAATTGTATTAAGCAACAATCGATTGCTTATTTATGTATTAAATATTATTGCATAGTAGTGACAAAAAAAACACACCTTACCTTTTGTGATCCCGGGATTTCGGGATTGATTAATTTTCGGGATTAGGCACTCGACGTGAAATTGCGTATAATTTGAGAAAAGTTTTTATGACACGTTTTTTTTTTAGCTCACCGAGGAATTTGAAAATATCAAAACCCTATAGTGCCGCCTGTGTGGTCAAGTGGTCAACGTTGTTGGCTTCGGCTACGGAGGGCACGGGCTAAAATCCTGGTACGGACAGTTTTATAAATTGATTTTTCAATTGATTTATGAATATCTGTTCAAAGGCATGAATGTATGTCTTGAATTCTCCCCCTCTCACCCATCCTATCCTGTGAACGGGGCGTATCGAGAGTGATTAGTTTACCACTAGTCCTGTCCTAGTCCTATCCTTCTATCCCTACTCTCTTTGGAAAAAAGAGAGGTTGAGCAATTGATTAACAAGCAGTTTTCGTAGAAACACTTCTGTTGAGATAAACTCTATTAGGAGTCAATATGCTCCACATTGAGAGCGGACATGCTTTAAAAAATAAATAAAAAGTGATTTACCGATTTCCCCAAAATTTCTCCGTGACTCGTTTTATTATGGGAGCCGGTAAATTGCTCGAGTGCAATTGCTCGAATGTAATTGCTCGAATGTAGAATTCCTCGAATTACAAATCGCTCGAAATGCAAGTTGCTCGACATTCAATTGCTCGAATTGCTTGGTTATTTAAACGGTTTTAATACAGTTTAGTGTTTATTCCATAGTGGTTGATCACTTGGCATTTTATTACACAGTATATACTCTTAGTTTATAAGCTGAACTTTGTATCGAATTTTATATTATTGCTGTACTATTTATCATTGCCTCTAGAATTATCATTTTTTAGATAGACATTTAAGAAATACTACCTATGTAAGTTGATCTTAATTCAGTAATATAGAAATCAGTATTGTCTACTTTTACAAGGAGAGCCCAAAATCACTCATAATAAAAATGTTTATAGATAAGGGGTATAAAGTCTTTGTGATAGCGGTGGTAACTGGCATAATATAAATTATCGAGTAAATATACAATATGGCGGTTGTTATTATTTTTTAATTTATAGCTGCGTCAATAAGTCAATAATATTCTTAAAGAAAATATATTATGTGTGATTTGTAAAAGTGGAAAAAATAAAATTTTCGAGGAATTTGTAATTCGAGAATTTGACGTTCGAGCAATTGGTTTTTCGAGGATCTTGTTATTCGAGCAATTTACCGGGAATCTTTTTTTTTAGCTCTTCCAAATCCAAAATCCTGTAAATTTTCGGAAATTTTTCTCAATCCCGAAATTCCAGGATTGGTATGGGCGCGAAATTGGACGGGATCCCGGGATTGGAAACCCTACTATGGACTTAGTTGAAAGTAAGACATAATTAAGTGGAGAGTATATATTCCTGGTGATTTTTTTTGGTGAAAAGGTAAAAATTAGAATCTGAAATACCCTTCTATCTTATGCCGATGCATAAATTGTGAATAGAATTATGTTTTATCACGTATAAAGTAACCAATCGGATAAGTATCCCGTTCATAACTATATCATTTTGAACAGAATAAGGAACGCTTGAAACTTAAATATATGATTGTTTTTCATTGAATTTAAATTATTACTATATCTATACATTTTTCTGCATATGTGTTTGTTTCTCGTGAAAAAGGTTAATGAATCGATTTTATTCAAAGTGGAGTATAAAATTTATGCCGCCTGTGTGGTCGAGTGGTGAACGACGTTGGCTTCGGTTACGGAAGTCACGGGTTCGAATCCCACTATGGACAGTTTTATAAATTGATTTTTGAATTTCTGTTCGAAGTTATGGATGTATGTGATGTCTTGAATTCCCCCCTCCCATCCATCCTATCATATGAACGGGGCGTATCCTGAGCGATTAGCTAACCACTAGTCGTGTCCTAGCACAACTCTCTTTAGAAAAAAGAAAAGCAACCGAGCAACCGAGTAACAATCAATTCTCGTAGAAACACTTCTGTTGAGATAAACTCCATTAAGAGTCCATATGCTTCACATTGGAAGCGGACACGGTAAAAAAATACAATTTATAGATTTTATTACAGTATTTTGAAAATGAATCGAAATCTTTTCGTAAAACGCATGAACAAAAAATGAAATTATAGTTACCAAATAGAATCATCTTTTAATGTGTTATTTGAAAAAAGCATATATGTAAACAACAGATTAAAAGACATTTCTTTATGAAATCGTAGAATTTAATTTCTTTACATGTGTTAAAAAATAATATTTTCTTTACATTTATAATAAAAACAAAAGTACGAAAAAAAACAAAATCACTCACATTCTTTTGGTTTTCTATATCGATATAAATCACACTGAAGGTGTATTGTCGTAAAAATAATTTATCATAGTTACTTTAAAATAAACCGACATTATTTGAGCATCGCGCCTTAAAGGGTATACTGAGTAAAGTATTCAAGAATTTGTAATACCATCCTGAGGTTTTCCAATCCAGTTTTCCTCAAAACCCTAAACGTTCACATACTCAAGTAAATATAATCATTTGAGATTCCAACCGAGTTGTTCTATTGACAACAATTCAAAATAATAATTTATCATTTTTTTGAATTTTATATATTTTTATGTACAATTATAAAATAACCACAAACTATTAATTTATTACCTTTGCAATGTGAAAAAAGCTATCACAGAATATTTTAAAACAAGTAGTATTTATATATAATAAGTATTTCAAATTGGTAAGGAAATTGACTGAGTAAGGCTCCGGCAAAGTTTTCTTTAATACATAAAAAATAGTATTCATCTAAGCACACTCACGTCTCAAATATCTAATCCCAGACCCTTTTTGTGATCCCGGAACACTCAACATAAAATCGTGTATAAATTGGGACTTTTTTTAGCTCTTCCAATCATTTTCGAATCCAAAATCTTTACCAAAATCAATTGCGCGACATCCTTTTTTTTTAGTTTTATTTTCTCAATCTAGAAATTCCGGGATTTCGAGATTGAAAAATTGAACGGGATCCCAGGATTTCGTCCATATGGAAAATTTCAGCATCTGAAGCAATATTGATAAGCACTGTTAAAGTTCTCCCGATTGTCAGACTGGTTCTACAACTTGTGACAGTAAATTATTCAAAGATTCCTCAAAAAATTACAAACATTAAGTTTCAAAATTCTTAACGGTGGTGGTGTTCTTATTTTGGCCTCGAATAAGCCGAAAGAAATATATGTCCAGGTAAATGTCTCTTTGGACGATCAAACTGTTAATTTGTATCGGCGAGTTCAACGATTTGAGGAATTGACTTAATAATCTCTTAAAATTTATAATGTCCAAAATGTTAAGGCGGCGATGGACTTGGTATTGAAATGTGGTACAGAACTCCACAAAAGCCGAAACACTGCTTATCACTTCTTCCACCTGGGTGAACAGCGTCACTTACGGTAACCTATTGATGAACATCAGCTGCATTCAGCGGTATTGATGTGCAATAGGTCCAGTATCCTCTAAATCCACAATTACTGACGGTTGTTTGCTTGCTGCTGGTGACATGGTCTACTGCGTGTAGCGTTTATCTGATTGGGTTATAGATAAGAACATTCGCATATTATATACATACGTTCAAACTAGGTTTTGAAAACCCGGTTTTCAAGCGAAATTTGCGACATCCAAAAAACATTCAATTTGCTAATCCGGTTTCAAATAATATTTTAATATATATATATTTTAATTAATATATATATTTTACTCTTATTCAATTGAAAACGTAAATATTTTTACTTGAAATTTATAATTAAAACGGGATAAAATATGTATTCTAAAAGTCAGTATACATCAGTGAATGCGTTAAAAATATTATATTTTGGTATATTATTAAAATATTTTTGCTGTGCATTTTGAATCAGATACATTTTTCGAGTTCAGAAGGGGGGGGGGGGGGTAGGGTATCATTACTCCACCACCGAATAAGAACACTGAATACAAATCTTTTTGTAACATTGTTAATAGTAAAGCATAAAAAACGCATTGAATTACCCTTTTTATAAAACTTCGAAATTTTTGAAAATCGACCTACAAAAAAAAATGTTCCTTTGTAAATTATTTTAAAATCTCTCAGTTTCTGACTTTTTCTCCAGTGATCCATCCCGAGATCCCAAAAACCCACATCCCTAAATAATTGGGAATTCCGAATTTCTCCAAGAATCTCAAACAATTGTACTATTGTACTATTTTTTTCTCCATTGTAAAAGTTTTAAATTTATAATTTGTCAACCTTTTGCAATGTTAATTAATTAAATAAATAAATAAATAAACAATTGTGACACTATTTATGGTGAGTGATCGATCAATCCAAGGATCCCAAAAATTGCAAACCCTTAAATCTCGGGATCCTAAAAAGTGTCCGAGATTGGATGTTCTAGCGATGAATGCGATCTTTGCGTTTGTTAATTTCAAAACTCATTCGTTAGTAGGTATTTGATTTAAAATTTGAAGTAGCTGCAAAATCGAATTTAAATTTTCTATTTTATTAAAAAAAATATATTACTTTGTAATTTATTTCACTTTATCAAAAAAGTTAGGACCGGTTTCGCTTATTGCGATCATTGTCAATTGATTGTTAGTAAGTAAGTAATGTAAGATAAGTAGTCAGTGAAATAGGCCTATTTTTATGAATCGATTTATTCTGTTTCAATGTATTGTTCTTTCAATGATTGACTTTTAAAAATATAAACTAAATTTAAATTTTAAGATTAAATTTTCGAAGGCCACAAAAAAAACAAACGGGCTGTATACGAACCGTGGCTCGCAAGTTGTGCATCTCTGCCCTAGATGGACATCTTCTTAGAGGACTGATTTGATGTTGTCATTGGAGAGATGTATTTTTCTATAAGTCGTTATGTGAAATTTGAATCGTTCCATTGTTTTCATTCCCACATGTTTTTTACTAACAAGCCGAGTTTGATGCACAGGCGAACTTGAACTGATGCTTGGTAAATGAGTGTTATAGACAAAAAACGTGGGAGGGTACACAATTTGAAAGATTCAAATTTAATACCAGTCACCATTAGTGGAAAATTTTAATTAAGTCGTAATCATACTTGTGCTGCGGTGGCGCACTGTGCAGTCAATCTGAAATTCCTCAGCTAATAAGTTAGTAATGTCTGTCTCTCTACTTGCTCGAATTCATGTCTGATGATTCACCTCAACGATTACTGAGGCTTTTAGTTGCAGATTAATTTTGAATTTACACGGTTATGATAGAAGTAAAAGTTGTTTCTATATTACACGTGTTAGAATGCATGCAACAACCTTCGCAAGTTGTGTTGAATGGTCGGAAACATCCCAGCAGCAATTTAATGGTAGAGTAAGAATCTGCAATCAATGTACTTAGGTGAGGTATAACAGCGATTCTCATAAGGAGGGCCGTGTCGATAATAACTATTATATCGATCCATAATAGGCAGAAAATCGTAATCGGCAATATTAAATTTTACAGGAGAATTTTTTTTTTAAGTTACTCTCTTACCAAGTTCGATAAAGGAATTCCTCAAATACGGTTAGTAAATAATAATATATGGTTAATGCCTATCCTGATATTGTAGTGACAACTAACAGTTCACTACAACGGCGTTTCTCAACCGGGGTCCACGTCCACTAAAATACACAGGCCCTGAAAAATATCAGACGAATGAGATAATGTTCTAAAATTTTTGTCACTGACGCCCTAGGTGATATTGAACAATTATTGGCTTAAAGAGGTATTCCAGTGTAAAAGCACGAGTTTCGGGTGTTTTTTCGAGCTCTGTAACAAATAAACAATGAAAATTTTAAGTATCTATTTTTTTACAATTCTTTTATTTATGTTTTAAAAATACGTAAAAAAATCAAAAAATAAATAAATTCAAAACTCTAAAAGTTATTGGCTGGTGGCTTTGTGCTCAGTTTGATTTGCCATTTCACCACGAATAGACTTGTGCCAGGAGAACGCTTAGAAATTGTGCGAAAATGGGCGGAAAACAAGATTGCTCTTGATCATTTGATCGATATTTTGGAGAAATCGGTAAATTCCTGGGTTTTGAGATTTTTAAAAAATGTGGTGCTCGCCACCCTGCCAGTATTTCAGATTGCGCTCTAAGGTCCAAAATGCTTGCAATGAGCGAAATAAGTCCTGACATTTGAATAAAGTGGAATAAAGTACCAAGGAATATTGTGTTCTTATTAATGTCCATATTTCTTCAAAAATGATGTCGACCAGAATGTTAAAGTCAATAGAGAATGCTTTCGCATCAATTAAATAAGTATTTGAAAAAAAATAATTGGGATGTAAAATTATGTATTACAAAGCTTTTAATTTAAGTCGATATTAGATAACATATGAGATTTGATTACTCATCAAATAGTGATACTCATATGTAAATTGTATTATTACCGAAGAAATATTAAATAAAGTTTATGCAAAATAGTAAACGTTCTTTATTAAATGTTTGGGTATTTTTTTCTTGGATAAATTAAAAGTTTGCGAGCTTATGAAAACTACTGGTAAATTTCATGTGAAGTTTAACAAGAAAATTGCTGTAAATGAGATATTAGTAAGTTTGAGAAACGATGAGTAATGTTATTATATTTGAATTTTGAGAAATTACTAATATTGAAATAATACAAGTGAAGGTTGTATGAAGGATTTATTTATATAATAAAATGTTGAATTTATGAGATCATTTAAATGAAACATATTCGTTGATATTACATCCAATAAAACCATCCGATAAAACCATCCAGCAAAATGTATGTATAAAACGTAATGTGTAGATAATTTATCATGAAGAAAATATTCAAACAATAAAATCAATTCTTCTCAACAAGTGAACATTTTCAACTGAAAAATTAAAATTTCTAGATGAGAAAAACAGGTCCCTGCAGTGTTTCTGATTAACATTTAACAATTATTAATCAGTTTTGACAACGGATATTATAATCACTGCTGTGTCACTCAGTGGCGTAACTAAAATTTGATGTACGATACAAACGTTGCAGAAGGCCCATTCTCAATTAGTGTTCAGTGAATCTTTTCTATTTCACGTACCCACATTTAAAGACCAAAAAGGTATTGGGGCTTGGTTAGTAGTTAATTATGGTATGTTTTAAAAATAGAATATGAGGTTGATAGGGTGCTATAAAAGCATTACAGACATTAACGCAGAGATATTCTAAAATTATCATCCGTGTTATTTGAGATTGTGACTCCGTAACCGAGTGGGAAAAAATAGCACCTTTGTGATATGTAACATTTATATGTATGTATGATATTAAAACTTTTAAGAAAATGTACTTACGGTGTATTTTCTCCTCGATTTGTTTCGAGTGATATTAATATTTCTCATCGACATAGCTGTACCGCATTTTTAATAAACCTTTTATTCCCATAAAATATGACAAAATAGGAAATAGCGAGATTTCGGATGTAATTCGTTTAAATTTTAGTTAATGGTTTTCTCCATACATTTATTCACTTTTGTAACAAATAAGTTTTAAAACAATGAGAGTCAAAACAATAAAACAAGCATCAATTTTAAATTTTATAAGAAAAGTGGATTGACAGAAAAGTGTAATATGTGTAATTTAAGATTTCGACTGAAGGTGCTTGACAGAATTTCAATATTAAATTTGAATCGTTCAAATTATGTACATTCACACAAGTTTTGCCACTAACGACCCTGGTTTCGCCTTTCGGCATCTTCAGACGTTCAAGTGCACGGATCAGCTTGAACTGACAGTTCAAGTTCGTTAGTGACAAAACTTGTGTGAATTGTACATAATTTGAACGATTCAAATGTAATATGTTTGTAAATAAATTCTAATTGTGTATTTTTGTGTTATGTGACCGCTCCAAGTACTTTGCGTCTTCGTGTGATGGTATGAATTTAAAAATACATATTGTCTGATATAACGATAAATATTTATAGTGAACAAATTCAGTGGGTCCATCTTTCTCGTAATAAGCAAGTTCGACCGTACAGCGGAACCCCCAATTACAATACCCCGAAATACGCACTGGCTTGAAAAATTCGCCGCAAATCCCCCAATTGAATGGTCGCATTCCATTGTCGTTACTACGAGACGGTCGTCTGTGCGATGTGTAAAATCTAATGTTGGCTAGCGTCTGAGTATTTAACTCGTGCCAGGCTATACAACCATAGCCGGACGACTGTATATGTGTTGGATTTCGGCGCGCTTTGCATTTTATCACTTAGTAACTAAATATTTCGTCCATATTTTTTTTTGCTATACTAAAGATTTCCCTTAGTTTTGCATTTTTCGCGGAAAAAACCAAATCCTCAATTTTGTGTGAGATTCACTCCCCCAATGACACTACCCCCAATTACATGGTCCCGACCTTAGTGTAAATGGGGGTTTTACTGTATATCAATAACAAATGAAATTCATATGAAAATATACTTTGTCTTCAAATTATTATACCCTGCATTGAGCAAGTACACACCCTACGATCTAACTACTGTCCGGCTTCCATTAGTCATGAATAGGTAATGAAAACAACATATCCGAAATTCCAAGAATTTTTCATTAAAATTTTACTCTAGCGATCGATTGTATTATTATTAACTAACTCCTACACGCTATTAATATTAATTGCTCGTGTTTAAAATTTAGTTCAGAAATTGTTATAAATGTTTTTGCTGCGTTATCGACGATTTCGTAAAACATGGGTCACCAAACTGTAAAAAACAAACGGAAAGCTTAAAAAAATATATTGAGTAGCTCTTGCTGGATTAGAGAACATTTATAATGTTATTATTTCATATGTTGCGTACAATTTAAATTTTGCAATTGACGTATAAATTTGTGTTCGAAGACACTATTACTTTAATAATCCATGTC
This sequence comes from Himalopsyche anomala, assembly GCA_031772345.1. Lineage (NCBI taxonomy): Eukaryota > Metazoa > Arthropoda > Insecta > Trichoptera > Rhyacophilidae > Himalopsyche > Himalopsyche anomala. The sequence continues at coordinate 3,107,224 of CM062844.1, read as the reverse complement.
CACTCCCAATGTGTAGCATATGGCCTCCTAATGTAGGTATCTCAGCAGAAGTTTTTTTTCTACGAGAAATGTTTACTACTCAGTCAGTCAACCTTACTTTTTTTTAAAGTGTAAAGAAGGTTAAGGCTAAAACAGGACTAGTGGTTGACTAATCTCTATTGCTACACCCAGTTATTAAAAGATCAGAAGGATGGGGGGGAAAGGAAAGAGTGTGAATTGAAATCACAAACACCCAGTCTTTGATGACAAATTTGAATTGAATACTTTTCTCAAATTCACTGTGATCAGAACGGGGATCGAACCCAGACCTGCGTGATCGGTAGAGCAAGCTATAACCAACTGGCGATTACTATTACTACCATTATCTTTATAAGGTCTGTGTTGCAGTGGTCAACTTCGTTGGCTCTCGTGATGGACCTCACGGGTCAGAGTCCCAGTATAAATATTTTTTATCAATGCTGGTTTTCACTCATGACAAGCATTATCAACTGATAAGAACTTACAATTTTACATTGCTATTTATACAAAACAAAATGAAATAAAAAACGGTGTAATAAATATTTGTTGTTGAAAAGAATTTACAAATTGCAGCACAAAATATGAATAAGTGACACTAAATTGATTCAGTGTCGGTGAAGTCGGGTAATATGGCGCAGCAGTTAGCGTTGTTAGCTTCCATGCCAGACCTCACGGGTTCGAGTCTCGGTACGAATGGTATTTTTTCAATCCATTTAGCGATTTTTTTTCGTAGGCATTGCTGTTTGTGATGTCTCAACTTCCCTCCCACCCTTCCTATCCTTCAATAACTGGGCGTAGCGAGAACGATTAGTTAATCACTAGTCCTGTCCTAGTCTTGTCGTTCTATCCCTACCACTCTCTTTGGAAAAATAAAAGTTGAGTTATAGAGTAACAAACAGTCCTCGTAAAAAAAATCTGTTAATATACCTTTATTAAGAAGCCATATGCTCGTCATTAGGACCGGACATGGATTAAAAATAAATAAATAATAAGGTTTGAATTTTACACAGCTTTCGTGTTGTCAATATGTTTTTTTTTACAGTTAAAAATGTTCAATTTTATAAACGTTTTTAATCAATGTTCACTCCCAGTGGCGGCCGGTCAATGTGGCATTGTGTCAATGCACCCCTTGTATATGCAGGGGCGGTTATATTTCATGACACAATATTCAAACATAACATTTATACGATGCAATCATTTTAAATTCTTCATGTATTCATTGTCTTTATATTTATTTTATTATAGACAATTTTTAATATTTATTATAGACAATAAATACATGAAGAATTTAAAATTAATGAATGGTATAAATGTTATGTTTGAATTTTATTTCATGAAATATAACCGCTCCTGCATATACAAGGGGTGCATTAATCCGATGCCACATTGACCGGCCGCCACTGGTTAGGATAGTGCTAGAGATCAAATGATAAATAAATTGTTGTAACTTTTCATTCCAAGTGTATAGCAGCAGCTGTCGAGAATCACATATCAACGCGAAGTAACAGTTATCTGCGAAAAAAATAAATAAACCGTTAGAAATGCCACCATATTGTGAGCTTTTCGCGATCTTTATTCCCGGACGATAAGTCCACGGTGTAAATAGTCTCGTATGAAGTTGCCACTTCCATTCAGTCTGATTAAAGTGTTTTCTGGATCTTGGCACATAAATCGTAACCTGACCACTTTAAACAACGTAAAGCAAGTGAGGCAATTCGAAATAACTTCTGGGCTTTAGACGTACGAGAATGTGCACTCCGCGGGTTAAGTTGCATCAGGAGTAGTCGGCTGCCACCAAATTGGCTGGGCATTTAAAGCCATATTTATCGCGTTAAATAGCTTGACTTGAAAACCAAAAACATAAAAATTGTGTATTCGACGGAAAAATAAAGTAAACAATAATGAATGAAGTTATTAACAACGGTTACACTAAAACCCCCATTCACACTATAGTCGGGACCGTCTAATTGGGGGTAGTGTAATTGGGGGTGTGAATCTCATACAAAATTAGGGATATCGTTTTTTTCCGCGGAAATGCAAAACTAAGATTTCCCTTCGTTTTGCAAAAAAAAAAAAAATATGGACGAAATATTTAATTTTTGTAGTAGTAAATATCCCGCACGCAGACAGACGACCAGCTATGCGTGTATAGTCTGGCACGTGTACACAGACGGTAGCCTTCATAGATAGATTTCATAAAAAAAAACGTTAATTATATTTAAAAAAAAAAAAGAAATTAAAAAAGAATGTTTGACATTTCTTTTTTCTAAAGATTAATCCGATACAAAAACAAAACACCTTGGTGGAAAGGTATCATAATAAATAAATACAATGCTCTTTCATACTAATTTCACATCCATCTATTTCATACGATTAGGATCGGTTTCATAAGAATTTTTATCAGTTGAAAATGCTCGTGATCATATTTAATACGTATGGAATTAGTACAAAAGAGTGGCTTTTTATTAACAAATAAAATGATAATAACTGCCGCCATTGTTTCCCTCGCCCTTATATGCATATGTATCTTCAAACAATGTTCACTCCCGTGTTAAAGATATGCGAATCTAATAGGTTATCGCAACGAAATTTGTTTAGTGAGAACTATTTGTCATTTTCTTAACCTTTCTCTTAGATGAGGGTAAGAAAGAATAATGAAGCAAGGTAAAGACTAGCATTAACTTAATCACTTTTTCTTCATTTTATTTTCAAGATCGTGTTAAGTGTAAGGGTAACGATATCGGTATAACCAAATCCTGCATAAAATAAAAATTGAAAATGAATAAACAAGTAGTTTGGTATTGAAAATCGATTTAAAAATCGGTATTTTTTAATGAATAGATAATAGAAAGATTCGTAAATATTATTTTTTCGTCAATAAATTCGTCATATTTTAAACCTGCCAAAGCTTGTTTTAAATTTGAAGGCTTTCAAAATTTATAAGTTTGAAATAATATAAAAATCTTGACTTTTTATATAATATATGAAAAATATTTAAGAAAATATTTCTCTTACGATTATGATATATTTTAGTTAAAATATCGAAATACATCAACAAATTGATCGCACAGAATTGTGTTTTGAATTGCGTAATTTCAACTTTTTTTTTGAAATATTGGCATTTATATGTTAATCTAGTATTTACAAACCCTAGTTGGACGTAAAGGGTTAACGGAAAAAAGTGAAATAAATATCGTTAAATACAAAAATAAGGGTTTATTAAAAACATAATATCTATATAAAGTCGGAATAAAGTTCGAGAACCATTAACCATTGCACTCTAGGATCAAAATTTTGTTAAACAAAATTAATATTAACAGCATGTTAATATAACGTCATTGCACTTTTAAAAAAATATTGTTTAGAAAACGTCAATATAAAAAAATTGAGTGTTTTGAGTTATGATTTCAACGCTCTAACAAGCTTAATCGTTTTATATTTATACATTTCGATATTAAAAGAAGTTATACAGTTGTGCAGTTATTGTTGGCAAAAACCTATAAATAACCTAACGCTTTTTAACTGAACACATTTATTATTTCTACAGCTACCCAAAGACGGTAAGACTACTAAACATTTTTGAGCTGTGGAAATTTTCGTTAATTGTTGTTAATTCATTTGTCTTTTCGTCTACGGCCACGCTAAGTTTTAGCTTGTTCATGATATTCGAGAAACTAGATTATCTCAAAATGAGGCTTTTTATTAAAAGTTTTCTGGCAGAATACCGACAGATATTAACATGACAAAGTGTCTGTGATTCATAAGAATAAGTTATCGGATAATATCCGATTCTTCATTTGTAAACGAATTATTCATAACAAGTGGCGTCTCCCACATTAAATATGTGTAGATTGAGTTTTTGTGTATTGTAAACATAAACGAAATCGATATGAGAGTATATAGCTAATCGTATTGATTTGTGTTCATTCCTTAATAGCAAAAAAGTCTTCTAAGAAAGCAATTTAAGTATTTTGATAGTCGATATATAACAATCACTGTTTGTATTTTTTTTTGTAAATGTCTTCTCCCACTGTGAAGCATATGGACTCCTAATGGAGTTTATCTAAACAGAAGTGTTTCTACGAGAACTGCTTGTTATTTGTTGTTATTCAAAAAAAGGTATGGGGGCCACAGAAAAATAAACACACTCAAAAGGGGCCACGCTCCCAAAAAGGTTGAGAAACACTGATCTTGATTACCATTAAAAATACAATGTGTAGCAATTTGAAAATAACAAGCACAATTGTAAAAACACTCCATTACGAATCAATGTGCTTTGTATTAAAGATTTGAGATACATTTTTTTGTGAAAGAGAAATTTTGATATGGATATCGAAAGCAAACTTTAATATTAAATCAAAAATTGTTTGCTTGTAAAATGGATAACTTTGTTATTTCACTTGTTTTGCGATACGTGTTTCATCTCAAAGGAATGGAAAAATATTTTATCTAACGAAAAACAGCAAAATTTTCAAAGAATTTGTGTGTTTTAATTTGAAAATAAAAATACTGCAAATCCACAAATAAAACAATTCTAAAAATGTGTGTACATAATAATGTAAGCAATTTGCTGATATAACCAAAGTAGTTTGAAAATTAATTTAATACTTTTTTTTATATTTCATCATTACATTGACAATATCGACTGTGGAAAGGAAAAAGGACGTAACCCACAGTTTTTTTTAAAACAGCTTTTTTTAATAATCACAATGTATACAACTTGATACACATTCTATCAAAAGGATGTAATTTGAAAATGCCGAATCAGTATTTAAATAAGCTTTTAAGTTTGGAAAAAGGACCCGTGAAAATTGAAATCAAGAAAAAAGGTTTTTTTAATAAAAATATCTAGTTAATATCAAATTAAGTAAATTAAAAACCAGTTTATCGGTATACGTGCACTTCAAGGCTGTGTGTGTATACTTCATAATTTGCCTTTGGCTCAAAATCATCAAACAACGTTTATTGTGTCTCCAGTAAAATTTGCTATGTGTGGGTTACTTCCTTTTTCCTTTCCACAGTCGATATTGAATATTGTAATAAATCTAAAAAGTCAAATCTCTTTTTAGAGAGTGTAAGAATAAATTGATGCGATTTGTAGAAAACTTTTCAGAATTGAATACTAAATGCCATGGCGACACAACAACCATTATGAATCTTATTAATTCGTAGATTAATGAAATAATATTCTGTCAAAATTTTATTTTATTTATCGGAACCAACGCGGCCAACATTTTTCATGCATTTAATTATTTTTTTACCACGTCCGCTCGCAATGTGGAGCATATGGCCTTCCAATGAAGGTATCTCAACATTTTTTTTCTCAAAGGCAGTAGCTTGGAAAGAAGGGTAAGGCTAGGGCAGGACTAGTGGTTAACTAATCAATCTGGCTACGCCTAGCAATTGAAAAATAGAAAGGGTGGGAGGGAATTTTTTAGACATCATGTTTGCTATCAGGACTTTGTAAAATATAAAAACAAACAGTTATTTAAAAAAAAGCGTTTGTTAAGATACCTCCATTATAAGGTCATATGATTCATATTGGGAGTGGACATGGATTAAAAAATATAGTAAAAAGTAATTATTATCAGTTCAATTGTGTATTTTCGTTGCTTGAAAGTTCTTCATCGCTAAGACAACCCGATTTTGATCGCCTGGAATGTTAAGTTTAAAAAATTGTATATTTTTATAAAAAAAACCAATGGTTTCCCCAAATAATGTAGACTTCACAAACATTTAGATTTTAATTAATGAATAGTATTGTATTGATAATAGGGTAAAAATAGCAACGTGTTTAGTTCTACAGTTTTTATATTTATTAACTGATAACTATTTCGGCTTTTGTCATCGTCAGAACTATTATATTGAAATTGCCGCCTGTGTGATCGAGCGGTCAACATCGTTGGCTTCGGCTACGGAGATCACGGGCTCGAATCCCAGTACCGACAGTTTTATAAATTGATTTTTAAATTAATTTATGAATTTCTGTTCGAAAGCATGGATGTATGTGATGTCTTCAATTCCCCCCTCCCACTCATCCTATCCTACGAACAGGGCGTATCGAGAGAGATTAGCTGACCACTAGTCCTGTTTTAGCCCTATCCTTCTATTCCTACTTTCTTTGGAAAAAGAGAGGTTGAGCAATTGATTAACAAACAGTTTTCGTAGAAACACTTCTGTTGAGATAAACTCTATTAGGAGTCTATATGCTCCACATTGAGAGCGGACATGCTTTAAAAAATAAATAAAAAGTGATTTACCGATTTCCCCAAAATTTCTCCGTGACTCGTTTTATTATGGGAGCCGGTAAATTGCTCGAATGCAATTGCTCGAAATTGCTGTTGAGATAAACCCTATTAGGAGTCCATTGGAAGTGGATATGGGAAAAAAAAATATTGTCAGTTCGTGTGCATTCGTATACTTGATAGTAACAGAAGATGCCGAAAGGCGAAACCTGGGTCGTTATCGTCAATTTTTTTTATGGAAGTGTACAAAATGAAAATAATTCAAATTTAAATAAAATTGTATTGATGAATACGAAGCGTTTATGTGAATAAATAGAAATATTAAATGTTTACAATAAAGTCGTAATGTTTTGAATACTAAGTAGTGTCATGTTAAAATCCCTCATTTTTAAGTGAAGGCATCCTCTAAGATACTTATCGCTGAGAGATAAAGAGAAAAATATCAACAAAAGATTGAAAATACGTCTCAGGGTAAACCGTATAAAAATGTGCGACTGAAAAATTCGATTTACCGTCAGAATCTTTGCTGTCATCTGAAACGTTTCTCAGAAGACTGTATGCTTATGAGGCTCTGGCGGCCGGGAAAAGGTTCTTTGAGGCTTTTGGCTAATGTATTCCACTTGCGTTTTGTGAGTGATTTTTTTTTCTTTTGAGGGGAGAATCTTACCGAAGCGCTTATGGGTAACAAATAATAATCACTGTTCTCCCTTTTAGACGTCTCTACTAATAGAGTGTTAGATTTTTCAGGCTACGTCGGTTTTTGAAAATGTATGGTTATATTTAAGCATTAGAAATTTACTTCTTATATCGCCATGTAAAGTTTTAAACCAAGTCTAGTTAAATTCAACATAAAAATTCAATACGTTTTTTTAAATCCAATTACGCCTCAATGTGGAGCATATGGCCTTCTAATGGAGTTATCTCAACAGGAGTTTTTTCTACTTAACCTTACTTATTTTTAAAGTGAGCAGTAGGGAGAGAAGGATAAAGCTAAAACAGGACTAGTAGTTGACTAATCGCTATCGTTACAACCAATTATTAAAGAATCAGGAGGATGTGAGGAGAAGATATAATATTAATTGATATCACAAACACACAGTCTTCGATCACAATTTTTAATGTAATAATTCTCTAATTCACTGTGATCTGACTGGGAGTCGAACCCAGACCTGCGTGATCGGTAGAGCAAGCTCTAACCAACTGGGCCACAGCATGCGACTAAAATAAAAAGACGCATTTTGTCTAAAAAATATAACATTTTTTTCTCCCTGGTTTTTAAGAGTCACATTGATGCCCTCTATGGTCCGAAGTTTTAGGTTTTGACTAGGGCATCAAAATCCCGAAAATTTACAGGAAATTGGAAAATTGTGGATTTCAAATTCTTCGGCGAGCTAAAAAAAAAAAATGAGTTTTTGTGACAAATTTGAGAAAGAGTATATAAAATCGGGGACTTCAAATTCCTCGATGAGCTAAGAAAAAACAAGGTTTGGAGATAATCTGAGGAAAAAGTATAGCGAATTGAGGATTTCAAATTCCTCGGTGAGCTAATACCAATCCCGGGATTGAAAATTTATCAATCCCGAAATCCCGGTATTGGAAAAAGACTCCGGGATTGGATATCCTAGTTTTGACCGAATACAAATGTTTCATTTAATGTTTTTATTAATAACACAATAATTATAATGTGCATGTTTTGAAGAATATCTAATTAAAATTAATTGAATGCGGTCTTCCGGCATGAAAATCTTCTCTAATCCTGGTATAATTAACTGACCAATTAACAGATATGTATGCATTGATACTGCAAAAGCATTAATTAAACACTAAAACCATTAGCGTTAAGTCTAATCACAGATATTATTTTGGATATGATAAATCCGAATGTCGATCATATTTCAACATAAATTGAGTGACGAGTTACGTAGGTTAATTAATAATTTGTTTCCATAGAAAATGAGATTATAAAATATCTGTGATAAGTGAGTATTTTTTTTTATTTAAACTACATTATCCTATCTCAGGGATGGTGAACCTATGGCACGCGTGCCCAAAGTGGCACGTTTGAGAATTTGGATGGCACGCGAACGATTTCCAAGTTCAAAAAATATATTTTTTAAGTTTAAAAAAATAAATTTTGATAAAATAATCTTTGAATTATTAATTTATTCCGTTTTATTTTTTCAAATGTTGTCATATTTGTATTTTTTAAGCATGTAAATAAAATTCATAATAAAAACATTTTTTATTTTTTCTATTATGTTATTTTTTTTACTGCTTAGGCACGCCACGTCAATCAAGAAATAATATTTGAGGATTTCTGGCACGTGGACCCAAAAAGGTTCGCCATTCTTGTCCTATCTCATTTTCACTACCTTCCACCATTTGATCTTAAAACCGGGACGTGAGTGATTTCGTTACAATTTAAATATTCATACATACAATAACTTATGGTGAAACTCTAAAAGCATGGGTGGGCTGGAAGGGGCTCGGAGGGGCTCACTCGAGCCCCTTGTTAAAATTTAATAAAGCCAGCGAGCCCCTTGTTAATTTAAGAGAAAAAAATATTCTCATATTAAATTAGTACATAACTGCAATTTCTGACTTATATATTATCTACGACAGCTTGAGTATACACAGTAGTACATTTTCAGTAATTTACATTGATAAGTTTACGGTAAATTGCATATTTTTACATATTATAAGTGTATTAGGTAACAATCGATTGCTTATTTAAGTATTGCATATAATTGCATATGAGTGATAAAAAAATCACTACTTCACCAGAACATCGAGATTTGATTTGTGATGAAACGAGCCCCCTGTTGACATATTGGCAGCCCACCGCTGCCTAAAAGCTTAATAAACACATTTATTTTTAGCAATGACGATGACGTAATGTCGAGGTAGCAATCTGCAATCTAAGATATTTTTATTGAATCATTAAAAATTCTAATTTAAACTTATTATGATTATGTATACGGTGAAAAAATAATAATAAACATAAATTTTCATTATATTAAATGCATTTCAGGCTCATGTCGTAGCGTTCAACGTCTTTAGCTTCCACGATGGATCTCACGGGCTTGAATCGTCATACAAACAGTATTTTTTCTGATCGAAAGCTTGGATGTTTGTGATGTCTAAAAATTCCTCCCACCCTGCCAATTCTAAAATAACGGGACGTAGCGAGAGCGATCGGCTAACCACTAGTCGGGTCCTATGTCGCAGCGGTTAGCGTTGCTGGCTTCCGTGCCGGATCTCACTGGTTCGATTCCCAGTACAAACATCATTTTTTCAGATTAATGTTCGAAGGCATGGGTGTTTGTGATGTCTTAATTTCCCTCCTACTATTTTTATCCTTCAATAACTGGACGTAGCGAGAGTGATTAACTAACCATTTTTTTCTGTCCTAGCCTTATACTTCTATACTTATTATTCACTTTGAAAAAGTGAGATTGAGCGACTGACTAACAAACAGTTCTCGTAGAAAATTTCTGTTGACATATCTTCATTATTAGGCCATATGATCCAAATTGAGAACGAGCATGGATAAAAAAGTCTTGTCTAATTTTATGCTTTTTATCCTTACTCTCTTCGGAAGAAATAAAAGGTGAGAAACTGAGTAACAAGCAGTTCTCATAGAAAAACGTCTGTTGATATACCACATTGAGAGTGGACACGGATTAAAATAATATGTATTATTCTAAAGATATTTGTTACGATATTGTTAACAAAAGTCATGTTCGAGTCGTCTTCTTATTTGCAATTCGATATTTTTGAAAAAGAGTTTGAGATTCATTCAAATATTACTTTATTGTGTCAGAAAATGTATCATATAAATCTAGCAAATTGAATAAGAAATGTTGCAGTACAAATAAATAAGACATGGCTTGGCACAATACAAGATTTCACAATTCTTCACAAATAATAATACGTTAGACCCTACATCTATTGGAAAAACACGCTTCACTTCACCGGGTGACGCGAAAGCAACGATACACTTTTTCAATTGGTACTAATTTTTTACTGGAGCTCAATTTTCAACTTATTTATTTTGCAATGAGAACAAAAAAGTCTATTGAGCACGTTTTGGAAAGCATTTACAACATTATTATTGAGTGTTGGTTTTATTTATCACTGTTTTGAAAACTGAGTAATGCAACTATTTAGGTTCGCTAAACCTCTAAAGCAGGGATGGCGAACCTTTTTCGCGGGTCAAATTTGATTTAAAAAAATTAAAAAAATCATGTCACGGGTCACATATAGGATCCCGGGATTGGGATTAGCTCACCGAGGAATTTGAAAAACTCGATTTGGTATACTTTTTTCCGGATTGTCACAGAAACTCGTTTTTCATCATTTCTCAAAGTTCAAGCAGATCAGATATTTTTTTACGCGGGTCACTGTGTGACACGCGGGTCCCTGGTTCGCCTCCCTGCTCTAAAGCAACGATACTCGACATTTTTTCGTCTGGGCCGTTTGTTACAATACGTAGACCGCAGCAAAGTATTAGCTATACGTATATATATATATATACTACATATTAAACATTATATACTGACATAAAATAAAAAAAAAATACAGAAAGATACAATTGTGTTATTATTCGATTACGTATTTTGTTGCAAAAAATATCATATGTTTGAAAAAGCATGTGGAGTCACCACATGCTAGATAAGTGTAAGATAAATTTGAATCATTCAAATTATGTACACTCCCACAGATTGAACGCCTGAAGATGCCGAAAGGCGAAACCCGGGTCGTTAGTGACAAAATCTGTGAGAGTGTACATAATTTGAATGATTCAAATTTAATATTGAAATTCCACCAAGCACCTTCAGTCGAAATCTTAAATTAAAAAAAAAAAAAAAAGTGTAAGATAGTTTTTTGCTTCACATAAAATCTTAATGGGATGCAGGTTGAGTATCGCTGCTATAAAATAGCTGTAATACTCTTAGATAAAATTAAATTAAAAGAAAATCAAGTGTTTAAAAACTTTAGTCATTTGAGGTGGTTAAATACTTTTTCAAATAAATCAAAAAAGAAATTATAAGCAATAAGCAATAAGTAGTCAGGTCTGCTATTGTTTTTTAACAAGTTTGTATACATTCACTAGATGTCTTGTTTTCAATTGCTTACAGTTTTTTTCAAAGTTTTATGTTTTATTATCAAAATTGTATTAAAAAACAAATAATTACATGAATTGACGCGAATTTCTCACTGCATACTTATGTTTATGTATATACAAAGTGCTTCTGAATTAATGTATTTATGCCATACCATTTCTGAAAAAGGAACGATGATAGATTGATTGTTTTAGTGGAAAGATATTATATTACAAAAAAACACTCTTTGTACTTATTTAATATTATTTATTAAATAATATGTTTTGCTTATCGTAAGCATTGTAAACAGTTGTACTGGTCCTGATTTACAATAAATAATAAATAATTATTACAAATTGTGTCTTTTTAAAGAAACAAAGTTATTGAACGAAAAAAATTTTACAATCTAAAATTGGGGCATGATGTTTTTTACTAAAATTATTATCTAATAATTCCATTGTTGACAATTTTCTTTCAGTTTAAGTATTTTTTTCTCACAAATGGGTAATTAAATTACACTGCTGCTAGATCTTTTAGAATCTTTATAAGGTGAAATTTAACACTTAATTGAAACAATATTCATATACCAGTCAAACATATAAATAAGATTTATGTAGAATTAACTGTAACAGATAAAAAAAAATGTTTGATGTTTTATGTTAATTACAATTTTAGTAAGGTTAGGTTAGGTTTTTTTAAATTTCATTTAAATTTTGACTATTTATTCTGATCGATATAATATGACCGTTTTATATAAATTCTGTGCAATGAAATATAAATTATGACCAGAAAAATACGAGCCGTAGTTATATACCACCCTGTTAAATCATGTCGAGATATATTTTTTGCATAACAACATTATGTTACTCTGAAACGTTTTTATATATTTTTTGTGTGCTATAGAAGTGTAACATTATTTTCTGTTGATTTTTCGTGCAGCGCTCTGTATATTTCCAAATAGGTGATGTAATATTTGTTTTGTCACTCATGATATATTTTCGCGAACTCTGAATGCTTATGTGTGATTACATATTATGAAATAAAAAATATGTGCTTCTTTGTAAAGTATTTCGGAAGATAACTTTGAAAAAATACACAGAGATGCTGTAATAACATGGGGTATTGTTAAAAAAATGGTTTATCGATTTATTCAACAATAAAATTTATTTGATTTACTGTTGATATTTTTTCAATGTTTGAACTGATAGTATTAAATTAAAAATTTTTGCAAGCGCTTATTCACATGTAATTTAATATTTTTCATCTGCTTATTATGAAAAACTTACACACCTTATGGTGCATCTTCACAGTGATAGGCAAGAACCGAATGTTTGTGAGTTGCTTTCTTCCTAAGAGTAATCAAAGAATGATGACGCCAATCAATCAATTTGTTGGATCTTTAAATCGATCGAAAATCTATGTGTATTAGTTTTTATTGGTGAAATCTTTTTTTTTGAGTGCAAGCACCGAGTGCAAGACATCGTTTAGACAGATTTTATAAAATAATGAATTTAATTTGACCAGTTGTTTTATAATATTTTTGATAAATTCAGCGGTAACATTCTGGAAGTAAATTTTTAGTAAAAAAAAATAGTTTGATAACTTTATTACTCCACTCCTATTACAAACAGGGCGGCTTTGGAGTGGGGAGTCGTGGAGTCAGGGGATTATTCGGACTCGGAAAAATCTTACGACTCAGACAAATTTTTAAAAAACAAGTTTAATGATGTGTATTTAAACCACAATACTCCATAGTGCTACCACTGCTTGCTAGGGTGAATAAAGATGATCTGATGGTATACATATGTCAAAGTTAAAATTGAATGATTGAAAAATTTCTTTGGAGTCGGAGTCGTTTTTTATTTTAAAGCTGTAGTCGGGGTCGTCGTTTACGACTCCACAGACCTGGTTACAAACTGTGAGACGTGTTTTGGCTATTTAAAAAGTATCATCAGACAGAATATTTATTCGTTGATCATGCGTTATTCCATGCGATGATGCTTCTTAACACCTTCCATACGGTGCTAAAAACTACTTCTGATATTTTGCTACACCTAAGATGTTTTTTCACTTGGTTCTTTAAGGGCCAGCAACATATCGGAAGTATTTTTTAGCACCGTAGAGAAAGTGTTAAAAATGCGAAATACGCGTCATCATAAACGTCCTACAATTAAAAAAAAAAAAAATACAGCTAAAAAAAATATTTTCAAAATGAAAGCTTTTTTATAAAAATGTGTGTCAAATGAGGCACAAACTGTAAAAATATCTAATTTTTGAGTAAAAAAAAATATATGACGTAATAGTATTTTTTTTTATTTATTTTATCTCAATTTTTTGAGATAGGACAAGTTAGGTTAGGCTCTTAGGTTAAGATATTTTTTTTGGGATTTGTACACTGATTCGCTGGATAAATGTTAAGTATGATACGAAGTGGACATACATATGTTGTATCAGAATAATAATATAAAATGTAATAAAAGGCAAAAGTTTACAAAGAAGGTTTTATCAATAAAAATTGAATAATATTATGTACCCATTTAAAAAAATAAAAAGCATTTAAATCTTCTCTATCTGCTGGGCGAACGTTTTTTATGATCGCCTTTTATCCAATGAGATAAGAATAATCTTTCGCGAAATGTTTTAGTTAATTTAAATAAAAAGCTTTAAAGACCACATTCAGTTAAAAATAAAAACGTTTCCCCGCTTCTCACTGTGCGCCGCTCTTTTATATTCAAATTTAAAAAAAATATTCTCTTGGGAAAAAACAGAAAACAAATCTACCGAATTTGCATGCCGGATAATCGATGCAAATATTTATGAAGATGCCCTTTTCATGGTGCAGTACCCGCCGTCTCAGTCCAGCAACCGGAATTGAGAAATATCTTTTTTTATATATATAAATGTACTATTTTTAATATTATTATTTTGAAGCACGTATTTTCTGAATGTCTGATAGAATTTTAATGTTACCGAATATATTTAACGGCTAATTCTATATTTACAATTGAATCGTTGAGTTGCAAAAGGTATTCTGGATGCTTTATCAAAATGTTAAAAAACATTTTTTTTTTGGCATGTATAAGCAAATATAATACAACAATATAAAACGTATGCAGATAACGTGTATTCTGTTTTTTGTTTTTTTTTTATGTTTCCCACTACCACCCGTTATATGTATTCAGGCGCTGTTTCATGGCTGTCTTCCATTACGCAAAAAATGATCAAGAAAAACACAAATTTATTTCTCATATACTTGGCTCGATAGGAGCTGCATGGAACCTATTTTTTAACCATGGACTAGCGAAGGAGTGGGGAAACTTTTCATTTTTGAAGGCCACATTTATTTATCTGATTCGACATAGGGCCACAGTATAGAAAACCTTGACCCCCCACCCGATTCTGTACCGCGATACGAAATCGATGGCGGAGAGGAATCTGCGGCCTTTTGGCTACTCTGATGCAGCCTTTGACTTGATAAAAATATTCACTTTGATCAAAAAATTATACGCAAGCGTTTTAAAAAAGAACCGTAATCAACCCATTATATCACGGGTTCCCAACCTATGGGTCGCGACCCCCAAGGGGGTCGCCAACTTTTTTCAATTTTGGATTTGAACAACAAAACTCAAACTGCAGTCCACTAAAATTACCTTATTGAAAAAAATGCCTTTTTAAATTGCATCGTGGGTCACATGGCTTTTATAAAAAGGGGTCGCCACCCGAAAAAGGTTGGGAACCTATGCATTATATGTTCGATAGTCGAAAAAAAGGAGGGGGTGTCAATGTTTTCTTTACTGCGGCCTTATGTTGAATCAGATAAATGAATGTGGCCCTCAAAAATTAAAAGGTTCCCCACCCCTAGAATACTTCCATTGATCGATAATTGAAAGTTTTGTAATTTAGAATAATATTTATTACCCATTCTATTCGATTAACTCTCTTCTACAGCTCGAAAAAAAAGCTATTTTTGTCTGGGTAACAGATGTTTGCGTATAGAAATGATGGAAAATAAACAATTTTCCCTCAGTTATATATGAATACAACTTAACATATCATTTTATAGTTTTGTCGACGTTTCAAATGATTGAGATAAATAATTGATTGATTGAGATAAATAATAGATTTCATTGATTGAGATAAATAATTCATTAAAAAGACAAGGCAAATAATAGTTATCACTTTTTCACAACTCAGTTTAGATATGCCAAGACTTTGGTCAACTATATCTCAAAACTAATAATTTATAGTTGAAGCACTATGTGACAAAACCATCGATAGACTTTATTTTAAACGGTGAATATTTAATATTTATTATAAGTAATGCAATGCAGAGGAGTGTCTTTTACTGTTCGTAAATAAGGTTGTTTTAGTTTCTAATTATTAAAAAACAGTATACTAATTTTCCAGGTCCGCACTTTGCCCTGGGCGCTCAGCCAAATTAGTTATTCGACAGTTTATGTTGCCCACAGAACCACACTGCGGCTTTCATTAAAGCAATCAACATTATCGTGGTTCCCACTTGAAATAGGTACTGTGATACTAATTTTATTTCGTTCACCCTAACAGACCTTAAAATTAATTTACAAATGCAATTAGTTCCTAAGATATATACTCTAATATCCTTTTAGTAGCAAAACCCGAAACAACGTTTATAAAGGGACAGCCAAGAAAAATTCAAACGGAAAGATAATGAACGATATATTTTTTTATTCGCATTCACCTAAAAGGTGTATAAAATTCTAAACTACGAAGATTACAAATCGATTGTGGAAAGGAAAAAGAACGTAACCCACACATCAAATTCAAATTTTACCAAATTTTACCAAAGACACAAAAAACGTGTTTTGATGATTTTGGACCATATGCAAATTATGAAATATACACAACTTTGACGTACACGGAGACTTTTAAGCCGGTGTTTAATTGAAATAATCTAATATTAATTTAAAAAATTGTCAAGAACAAACCTTTTTTTCGGTCTTTTTTCTTGGTTTCATTTTTTTACAAGCTCACATTTTTCAAACTTAAAAGCTAAATTAAGATACTTATTCGGCGTTTGCAGCTGGCATCCTTTTGATAGAACGTGTATCAAGTTTGATACATTGTGATTATCGAAAAAAACTTTTTAAAACAAAAATTAAACAAGAACAAAATGAGTTTATTGGATATCCATTCTTTGTCTGAAATAATTCATTGTGTGCATTTATTGTTCTAGTTTGACAAAAACAGCATTTTATTTTTACATCTCATCTTTTTTCAAGCATAAAAATAAATTTAGATATTAATTATGCATTTTCAGCGTACATTCTTTTGATAGAGCGTGTATCAAGTTGGATACATTGTGATTATCGAAAAAAAACTCTGGGTTACGTTCTTTTTCCTTTCCAAATACGATATGAAGCGGACACGGTAAAAAATGTATTTACCACAATTTCAGTTTCTTATGTTATTTCTTAACATGAATACTATAGTCACTATAGTTATTACCCCTATTTAAAAATAGAAGCTGGATCGTTAATTTTTTTTTCTTTGAATTGTCATTTTTTACACAGCAGTGTGAGGTTTTCGATATTTCTATCCATTTTGATTCAAATAACCGTAAAAAGGTATAGACAATATTTGTTTAACCCTCCGATGAGCGAGAAATCGTCTTAGTGCCCGCTTTAATATTAAAAATGGTTTCACATTGTAAATATTTGAACAAATGTCTTTTTGGTACTCGTCCTAAACACACATATGTCTCTTTGATACCGCCTGACTTACTTGCGCCAATTAATTATGTGACGTAACACTGAAAAAGGTAGTGTTTGAACTAATTCTACTATATTACCAACATCTGAACACAGCGAAAAAGGGATGTGTATAAATGTTTAGCTCAGGTTTTCAAAATGTTAATCGAAAACTTTATTTCACTGAAATATTTTTTTTAAGCCATACGTTGACAACACGTAACCGACATTTGTTCAATTTTACAGGAGAGCCAAAAAACTGTATAAATAAATAAGTATTGGGAAATCAATAAAAATGAAAGGAACTTTGGAGTAAAATAATTATTATGTATATTTAAAATAATCTGTTGACACAATATAAACTAAATAAACTTTTTATTCACAAGAATGTTTGATTAGAGTTAACAATTTTAATTTTGTTTCTTCTTTTATGATGATACGAGGAAACAATTCCAAGTATTTTGATCAATTTAATGCACCTGTCCAACTTCATCCGTATAATAATAGAAAAATTATACATGATTATAATATATTTTTAATCCAGTTACGGACTTTCCGCTCTCCAATACAAAATGTTGTAATTTTTTTTCATCTATTTTCAAATAGTAGGAAAACGATGTAGCTCTTTTACCTTATTTTGGCAGTATGGTGGGCTTTTTTTCTGTTACGTGTTTTCAATTTTAGAACAATTTAATGAAAAATATTTTTTGTAAATTTCGAGATGTCAATATTTTAATAGAGCTTGAAAAAACAAAGAAAATGATACATACGTTTTATGAAAAATGTCGGTTACGTGTTGTCAAGGTATGGCCATCGATATGACCTTCTAATGTTGATATCTCAAAATAAGTTTTTTTACAAACATTGCTTGATATTAATTGAATTTTTTCGAAATGAATATAAATATAAAGGATAAAAATAGAAGTGGATTTTTCATTGGCAAATCACTTTCGCTTCACCCTGTTATTTTACAATTTCAATGGTGGGAAGAGGGGGTAAATTTTATTGCATCACAAACATCCATGCTATGATTGCAAAATGTTTTTGTAATGGTATTTGAACCCATGAGGTCCGGCATGAAAGCCACAACGTTTACTACTGTGCCATGAACCCGACTATATAGTTTTTAGTGTCATTGAAAAGTCTGCAAAATTAATTCAAGAAAGTTAATATTGTGTCATTTATTAATACTTAATATATATCGTTTCAAAATAATAAAAAGATAGCTTATAATTATTGTTTCATGATAAAAATATCGAAATAATTTCGATTTAGGTAAAAAAAGTATTTTTTTCCTGCTCACAACTTTCACATACCATTCTTTTTAAATTTTTTAAAGCAATGTATATTTGGATACTAATTCAGCATTTGCAGTTTACATCTTTTTGATAGAAAGTATATTATAGTGTATAGATTGTGATTATCGAAAAAAACTGTTTAGAAAATCTGTGGGTTAGGTCCTTTTGCCCTTTTAAAGTCGATATGTAATATATATACGCATATAAACTTTTAATTTAAATATATATTACGTTTTATTTATTGTAACTATTTTGGTTTACGTTATTATGAGAAAAACAAAATCACTTGTTGTGTGGTATATTGTTGATATTATCTTGGTCATTGAGTTGGTTACCTGAAAAATATTTTTGATACCATATCTTTACTACCCATGTCAAGTATGTTACAAGACGCGTGTGAAACAAAGACTTTTACCTTGTAATAACGGCGCTCTACCAAGTAAATGCAAATTCAATCGATAACGATAAAAACATATTATATTTGCTGACAGGCAGTATTTGCCTGGCTATAGTCGACCCTTCAACATTACTCAGTCTTAGGGGCTACAATACCGGAAAAATAATAAGATATAATATCATACCGGTATTTCATAATAAATACCGTTATTGCAAATATCAATAATAGTGTAAAATAAACCTTAAAAAATAAGAAATATATGATATTTGTGCCATTTTTGATTCGATAATCTTTCTAATATATCATAATGAATGTTTGTTTGTTCGTATTTTATGGGTTACCACACTGCTCATCCGATTGCAAAAATACTTTGACAAACTTTTTACTTGCACTTCCGGAAAGGTTATAGACAGAAAAATTAAATTACAGTAGGTCTTAATATATAATAATCAATGTTTGTATGTCTGCAATACAGTTAATTTTAATTTATTAACGCTTACCGAGAACCGGCTGGTAGGTTATAATTTTGATAGGAACATACCTGACTGAACGCAAGTCATAAAAGCAATTACCCTCTCGTCATAAATAATGTGTGTCTATTAACTTCACATGAAAGTGAACATTGACCTGTGACGTCAAGGGCATCTAGAAAAAAATGGCCACCCCATTAATATCAGGATTATGGAGTCGGAGACATCGTAGAGTTGAGCGGTTTGTCCGGAATTGGAGTTGGAAACATCTTAATACTCGAACTAATATATCAAAAATTATTTAATGATGTGTATATAAACCAATAGATTTTATAGTGTTGCCATTGCGTGCTAGGCTGACTGAAGATGATCTGATGGTATAGATATCGACCCATAATCGGCAAAAGAACTTAAGCGACACAATTCAGTAATTTGCTTTTTAAGCCAATAATTGTTCAATATCGCTAAAGGCGTCAGTGATTTTTTTTTTAGAGTGTTATCTCATTCGTCTCATCTTTTTTAGGACATGTGCATTTTAGCTTTTTGACTTGTTATTGTTTGTTTCACGTAGACTCCGGTTGAGAAAAGAGTAAAAAAAGATCATATTAAAAAAAAAAAACTTATTTGTACCAATTGCACTTTTTCACCGATTTCGCTCATGACTAGCATTATCAACTGATAAGAGAATACAATATTACAGTGTTATTTATACTAAACAAATTACACCCTCATAATATTATTTTGTTCTTTTGTTCATTTGGTAATTTTATTTATTTTTAGAATAAAAAAATCTCGTAATAATAAGTAAATCGCGTAAACAAAAGGGACGGGGCCGTTCGAAAAAATCGCGTAAAAGCGAAATCGTGCACAAAAAAATGCGTAAAAAGAGGACTGGGTTTATTATATTATGGTAACAAATTAAATGGTCAGAATTTAAATAAATTTTTGGTCAGAATAAAAATATTATACGGTCGGAAAATTTTACAACCATTTTGGTTATTTTAGGTTAGGTTTTATATTATATATATATTTTGACCATTTAATATAAATTCTGTCCAATATAATATAAATTCTGACCGGAAAAATACGAGTCATTATATAATATGTATCTGCATTCCAGTGACGTACCTTAACTATCAATATCGGTATTTGTTATTTTTTATACCCGGTATTGAAAAAAAAGGAAAAAATATCGGGGACTCGATTTCGAATATAACGTTTTTATTGCAATCCCTACTCTGCGTGGCCGTTACGTCACCGATCATCTTGAGATATTGGATGGGGAGCTTTTTATCAGAAATAGCGCCGGGTCAAGTATATCGCGGACTGGCATCCAATTTCCGAAGGCCTTTAAGTGAGACGGTTCGTGGAGCACCGGCGACGCCCTAGGATACAATTTGTTTGTTTATTTTTTCCTCTTTGAATATTTTTGCTACAAAATGATTTTTTCACTTGCGCTACTTGCGCGTACTGACAACACAACAAAAGATAGCACTACACACTATCAAAACGATCATGGAACAGATTCAATTTTATTTTTATATAGATCTTCCAGTTTATTATTAAGACATGTCTGTATAACCTGTTCTGAGACAACGGTAAGAGCAACATTCAAATGCATTATTCATCTGCGCCCGAGAATAAAAAGATCTAATCAACATGTGTTAAGACGTTTTAATATATATATATTTTTTTCAATTTTCTATAGAATTTTATCGGTAAAAAAATTTTTGGTTACTACTAGGGCATCCAATCCCGGAAAAATTTTCTCGGCGATTTTGAAATTGATTATTGAAACAATTTCATGTCGATTTCAAAAACCCAGGAATTTGCGAATTTTGCAAGATAACAAAACGAAGTGAGACCTTTTTATTTTTTTAGCTCTTCCAAGAATTTCAAATCCAAAAACCGAGGAATTTATAAATTTCCTTAAATGAACGACATGAGAGCTCTTATTTAGCTCTTCCAGGATTTGCCAATTAAAAAACCCAAGAATTTGAAAACTTCTTTATTTAGCCTTTGCTTAACATTCTCTAATTTCTACTGTCACAATTCCGGGATTTCTGAACCCCGGGATTGGAGACCCTAGTTACTACGTATTCAATTCCAATTTCGATTTTCGAAGATGTCTAAATTATTAACTAGACCAGTGATGGCGAACCTTTTTGGGTCCACGTGCCAACAACCTTCAAATATTTTTTCTCGATTGTGTGGCGTGCGTGTCTAGGGTATCCAATCCCGGAGCCTTTTTTTCAAAATCCTCAATTCCCTATACTTTTCCCTCAGATTATCTCAAAACCTCGTTTTTTTAGCTCACCGAGGAACTTGAAAACCTGTCGTTTTTAAACATTAGAAAATTGAATTCGGAAATCGTTCGCGTGCCACCTCAGGACGCGTGCTATAGGTTCGCCATCCCTGAACTAGACTATCGAATAATGTTTTAAAAAACCGGCTTTCGAATGTCGCAAATTTTGATGAGATGTCCAATGATTCGATTAAGAAGTGAAAATGTCAAAAAAAAGAATACCACATGAAAGATTCAATGCAATTCCACGAGCCCAAATGCCTTTGAATTACAAAAAAAAAAATGTGAAACATAACGTCACATCAACAGCAAGAACGCAGAGCAAATAGTTTTGATGGATTCCGAAGTAACGTTGTAGATATTAATTTCCAATACTAAATTAAAATTGATGACTGCTATTTGACTCAAAATTTGAAACAAAATACGATTTTGCTTAGTAGAGTTTTACATTAAAATGCTATCACTCATCTCGTAAAAAAAATAATTTGGAAAATTTCGCTAAAAATTGGTCGAATGTTGCAATTCACCACGTCAGAATTTGTAAAATGTAAAATTCAAATATGTCATTTCCATATCTGCTTTTTTGAAATCATGACCGCTGCCAATGTCGAGCATATGAACTCTTAATAAAGTTTATCTCAACAAAATAGTTTCCAAAAAAACTGCTTGTTATTCAGTTGTTCAATGAAAGAAGAGATAACAAATAGGGCATCGATAGGACTAGTGCAGTGGTGCACAAACCGCGGCCCTTTTCTAATTTTGTGGCGGCCCTTAAATCTTTTTCTCAAACATATTTTTTTCATGTAAAACATTTTTTTAATAAATGTAAGCAAGCTTTTTCTTAAATGAAGGAAAATAAATCTGTTCATAGAAACAGGCTTACAAATATTATGACAAACTAAAAAAAAATAGTTTAAAATGACCATATACCAAAATCGCATTAACTTTTGAATTACATATAGATGAAACATAAATATTTCACAATAAAACGATTTTTAATAAGCAAGTACTCATAATCCTTTTTTTTTGCTTGACTTATTTATTGTCACGTTTTCGAAATAACACGGTTAAAATAATAAAATGGAACCTATCATTCATTTATCTAAATTTACTTAATCTTTTTTACACTGTTTTTAATGCTGTTTTAAGTGGAACGTGCATATGCTCCGTATAAAAAAGGATTGAGCGTGTTTTAAATCATTTTTTCTTTGCGGCCCGAACCCACGATAATTTGTTTTATGCGGCCCGCTAAAAGGTGTCGCTACGCCCTGTTAGAATATGAAGAATATTCAAATTATAAATTAATAAAACTGTCCGTACTGGGATTCAAACTCCGTATTCTTAGACAACAACGTTGACCACTCAACCACGCAGGTCGGTTTTTTTTTTTTTTTGTCTTGAATAGCATAACAGTAACATTCAATCTGCAATCAAGCAAGTTATTTGAATTGTTACGAATATTTAATTGAAAGTATTTGTTTGTCAATTTAGATTTATAAAATATTTTTCAAAAATTACAAAACGGTAGAATCCGTTTATAATGACTTCGTTTACAACGACCAACCGATTTTAGTGACGTAGATTCCAAACTTTATGTTTGGTTCTCGTACAAATTACTATGAACGTACATCCGCTTACTGCTATGTCAGGATAGTACGACGTAATGTTGACAGTCCTTTGGCCGTTGTTCTATTTGGATTCTACTAAACGTTTTTTATACAAGATATCTATATTTTTATTTATAATAAAATGAAGTGAATAAATTTAAAAAAAATGTACAATTAGCTCTGTATCGATTTATATTTTGATAATATCAGTTGATAATGTTTGTAAAGAACAAAATCGGTCCTGATATTTGATAATTTAAATAGAAATAGTACAGGTAAAATTGTTTTTTTATTTAAAAAATATTAAACCTTTCCACCAAGAATTAACAGTTAACACATTAAAAGTGACAATCATTTATGCTGAAATTTTCAATTTTTTAAATCTTTAATTGTTTTTTTCTGATTTGACACACAAGTTGTGTGAAGCCTTAATAATATTCTAATATTGCATGAGTTGTCTTTATTGTTGATAATTAATGCGAAATGACTATAATAACTCACAATTGAAACATATTAAAACGAACAAATCAAGCAATTCTTTTACAAGAAAAAATGTTTTGTTATGTTTTTTTATTATTCCCTAATACCTAATATTGAATGAGAATTTTCAATCTTGTAAAATCTGTCAAAAGAAGATACCCCTACAAGCTCTACCTCCACATGAATAATGAATTTTAATAATATTCGTGATGAGTAAAACCAGTCGTTATTTTTATTAAAATATATTGATCGAACACAAAAAAATGTTAGATTACGCCTTCTTATTAAATCCCGTAGCCAAATAGTTTAAAATGTAGTTTTTGTATAAAAAGAATACGTAGAAAATAATTTAAAGATTTTTTTTCCTTGTCAACTACCTCTACACCAGTGCACCGCAACCTTTTCTTACCAACGACACACCAAAATTCTTCCTAGAATTCCGCGGCACACCAAAAAAATAAATATATAGGTATTAAGTTGATACACAAATTTTACAATAAATTTACTTTTTTTATTTGAAAAGTATACATACATAAAATTATAATATATTTACTTTTATGCAATCTTAATGATTATTATAAAATAATAACTAATTAATGTGATACCTGCGCTTTTATATTTGGCTCGATATTTGACAGCACAACCCGATATTCTTGGTCAAAATATTTTTTTATTATGTATTTGACCGCGGCACACCGTTTGCGGAGCACTGCTTTCCACATTCATTTAAATGTCATGGGTAAAGTGTGTGGCTAATTAACAGTGTTTTCATAGCCAAATGCCTCTAATTACATACTTTTTTAGCCAGTTATTAAATGAAAATTTTCGTTGAAATGTTTATTTGGAAGTACATTTGACAGAAAATAGTGTTTGTTTACCTAAATATAATGTATCATATCGACTATGGAAAGTAAAAATGACCTAGCCCACAGTTTTTTTAAAACAGCTCTTTTTTGATAATCACATTGTATACAACTTGATACACGTTTTATCAAAAGGATGTAAGCTGAAAATGCCGAATTATTATTTAAATTAAGCTTTTATGTTTGGAAAAAGAAAGGTCTGTGGAAATTGCGATCAGGAAATTTTTTCAGAAATCAAGTTTACTTGTGCTAGTAAAAACTATCCAATCCACAAGCGCAATTATTTTTAAGCCGTTTTTTTTATTTTTCTAAACATAAAAATGTTTGAAATTTCCTTTTTCTAGACCGAAAAAAAGGAGATTTTTTTGTCGAAAATGTTGCCTTGTATAAATTTATTGGCCAATGTGACCATATATAATAAATAACGTTGCTCCAAAAACTCAGAGATGTTATATTTTTTTAACCGAGTACAGAATTACCTTCCTTGTAAATTCTTTGTAAAGGTAAGTAATATAGTATAGTGAAAACCTTTACTGTATGTTTTATGATGCATTCATTTGACATTTTAATGTGCAATAAAATAAAAAGAAATGGCTGTAGTACAAAAACCGTACAGCAGCTTTCGTATACCTTTTTTCGAGGAGTGACATTTATCTAAAGCGATAAAAATTCTAATTTTTCTAGTACGTTTAATATTAAAGTAAGTGATTCGAATCAATGCGTGCGATACATTTTTTTAACCCATTTTCAAAATAATATTTATCCATGTTTCAGATGTATAGCAAATAACCTTCTACTGGAGTTATCTCAAGAGATTTTTTTGCGACGAATGCATGTTACTCTCTTAGTTGCTTAACCTATCTTTTTATCGAATACATTAGAAAGAGAAAAGAAACGGCAAGGACAAGACTAGTGGTTAGCTAAACTCTCTTGCTACGCTCCGTTATTAAAGATTGGAAGCTTCAGAGAGAATTTTTACACATTATAACTTATCCCTACATATAACTAAAATTTGAATTATTTTTATTCTGTACACTTCCATAAATTTTGTCAAATGACAATTTGTGAATTTTGTATATCTTCTTCAGTAAATAAATCATACGTACTAGTATATAAATAAATTTTATTCAATTTTTTATCATCGCCTTAAAAATGTTGCGATGCGTTAAACCAGTCCAAATAGCTATTATATAAAATTGTGAAAATGCTACTGGAAAAATGTACTATTTTCGTCAGGTGAAAAAAAGTATTTTTTGTTTTACGAATATTATTTAATTTATAATTGATAGCTATTTCGACATACCATCTCATCAGAACTAACGGCTTAAGCCAAAATAGCTTTATAATATTTGTCGAAAGGCGAAATCGAAATCGGTTGTTATCGACAAAATTTATGGAAGTGTATAAAATCAAAATAATTCAAATTTGACATTAAATTTCCATCAGGCACCTTCACTCGAAGTTATAAATTAACATAATATAACAATTGTTAAATGTAAATAACAGAAAAAATCTCGTAAAATTCAACATAATAACAAGTATAAAAAAACATGTTTATTCACTTACGATATTGATGTTAAATTTCGCCAAATAATTTTAAATGTTTTTTGTATTTTACATTTCGCACCAAAACTGCAGGGTTATGAATGACTGAACTATGGCATATATAACAAGGATTCAGAAAATTCATAGACTAGATATATCCATATGTCAGAAATGCGACTCAGTGTGGCCTTCTTTGTTCGGTTTATAAATAAACCATAATGGGCACATTGAATTATTTATATTAAGCGATGTTTCCGAAAGAATCATTTTATCTTTAGTGTTCATAGAATAAAGATTTGAATTTTTGATGGATTCGACGGTCAACTACTATATTACGAAAATGGCTTCCAATCTATATCGACTGTGGAAAGGAAAAAATACGTAACCCACACATACCAAATTTTACAGGAGGCACAAAAAATGTGTTTTGATGATTTTGGGCCATTTGCAAATTGTGAAATATACACAACCTTGAAGTGTACGGAGATTTCTAAGCTGGTGTTTAATCGTCATAATCCAATATTAATTAAAGAAATTGTTCAGGAAAAACTTTTTTTCAGTCTTTTTTCTTGGTTTCAATTTTCACAAGTTCATCTTTTGTCAAAATTAAAAGCTTAATTTAGATACTAATTCAACATTTGCAGCTTACATCATTTTGATAGAACGTGTATCAATTTTGATACATTGTGATTATCGAAAAAAATCTGCTTTGAAAAAACTGTAGGTTACGTCCTTTTTTCTTTCCGCAGGCGATATATAAATAGCAGACAAAATATTCACTTCGTATAAATACACTTCGGATGTCCTTTCACGGCTGCCATTTTGGTTTTCTTCTTCTTCTTCTTTCGAAAGATATTTTATTTTCATTATTAGTCAACAATACTAAAATACGGTAAAGTGAGCCAAGTGAGGATAATAGGAAAAGGTGAACTGAACTCACCCCTTTTATTACATTGTTACAATCCTTTTTTCTCTAAAATACTTTATTTATGTTCATTTATTTAATAAACTTTCACATACAATTAAAAATTGATGACAGTTCGCAAAAAAAAAACAATCGAAAACGTAATTGTACTTAAAAGTCAGATAGAGAAGTTTCACCATTTTCGATATTTGGCTCACTTCACCTCTTAAAGGCTCATATAAGTAAGTATGCATTTCATTGTTCATGTTGGTAAATTTATGTTTTTTTTTATGATGCGAAAAATTTCTCCTGTTGGCGGTAATGGGCTTACAGCTTTGTAAGGACTTGGACAAAATCTCTTAAGATTTATCTTAGAAGAAGATAAAATCCCAAACTTCAATATTGATGTATGATCATATCAGAGTTTTCACCTGCCATGCATTGATCGTTAAACGGATGTGTTAAAGCTGCAAATATAAGTTGAACTCTCTGAGGAATGTATATTTGTCATTTATTTAAAAACAGTTTATTTAAAAATCTTGAAATGAAATCTAATGATTCAGATCCACAAATGGACACTATCATATATGTAACACGTTTGGATTTTTATCGATTCAAAGATATATTTCAAAATGTTTATTTTTGTGACGTTTTTATATTTTCATACCTACGTTTTACAACCCAAAAATGGATGAAGATCGATGTAATTCACAGAAGAACAGAAAAAAAAACATAATTTTAAATCATCCATAAATGTGAGTATGTTCCTAGTATTAATCTAGTCGTAATTATTCGTTTTGGCGAACAAAATATTTATAAACCATTTATTTCCTTTTCTGGCGAAAAAGTCATTAATGTTTAAATCTCTTCTTTTAAATAACCTTTTATATTTACGATATTTTTCAAATCGCGTTCGCTACTCATTTAAAATTATAATTTTATACGTTTTAATATATTTTTCATCTCTACTAAAAAGAATTTTTCTCTAACATTTATTATTCCCTTTTAAAGTCATATTTAATAAAAATACGTTATTCAAAATACATAAAAGCATGACTTCCCAATCTTTTCTTCCGCT
The DNA here is from genome assembly GCA_031772345.1 of Himalopsyche anomala. NCBI lineage: Eukaryota > Metazoa > Arthropoda > Insecta > Trichoptera > Rhyacophilidae > Himalopsyche > Himalopsyche anomala. The sequence continues at coordinate 3,079,180 of CM062844.1, read as the reverse complement.
AAAAATATCATTAATTTTATCAAGATCCTGAATACAACAGATTTTTAAAACGTGTATACACTGGGGAAGTCGGAAAAATATTGGAACGATGTACAAGAAAACTGAATATTTCTAAATCAATTATTAGACCACGCAAGTTATACGGTAACCTTGTTGAATAATTAATTTAATTTTAAATATTTTAAGGCATCACAGCGAAACGTATACGATGTTCGATAATTACATGACTATTAGCTGAGGGTAAGTTGTTGCATGTGTGCGACGTTAATATTTTTAATAAAAAAGCGGGTAATGTTTTTAAGCAAATTCTAGATACCACCTGAAATACGGCTTCAGGGCAAATTCGTAGAAATAGTTTGAAACTGCAGAATGAGTTGCTGGAAGTGAAGTTTGAAAATTCTATAAAATTATGCAATATGTAATGTATTTGTTCGTAATGAAGTAATAGTGAATATTTTCACCGGTTGAAAACTAACAGTCATGTCAGTAGAAAATAGAAAATAGCAGAATACGTAAATATGTATATACTTTGATATCGTGTAAAATACCACGGTGGATGCTAATGAAAACTTAAAAATAAACTGTCCACAGTAAAACTTGCAATAGGATACACTTTTAATGTTGATATATAACCAATCTCAAATGTTAATCTTGAAACAAATAAAATATTAATACAAAAATTAAGATTGAATCGTTCAAAGTTTGTACATTCACACAAGTTTTGTCACTAACGTTATGGGTTTTGCCTTTTGGCATCTTCTGGCGTTCAAGTGCACGAATGAAGATGACGAATAAAAGGTGAAACCCAAGTCGTAAGTGACAAAACTTGTGTGAATGTACAAAATTTGATAGATTCAAATTTAATATTGAATTTCTTCTAAATGAAAAAGTAACTATTCTAATGAAAAGACTGCTTGTTATATTGAACATTTTATTTTCAGTGTCAATACTAAAATATATTTTTTGTTTAATGTAATAAAGTTATTTACATTAAGAAACCAGATTCATTAGATGCTTTCAACATATTTAATCATTGTTAAAATTTAAAAAAAAAACACTTAAAACAGTTTGGATATTTCAAGGTCATATATTTTTGAAATGAATATAAAAAAATAGTTATGGAATAATACTATATTTTTTTTTAAATACTGGTAGACACAATTGTAGTGCTATAATACAAAACGTAGTATTTCCAAAATGAGCGATATTGAGTTAGGTATTCAAATAAGGTAATTCACGCAAAAGGAATCGACTGGTCCTATTAGTTTTAATACTGACTGTGGAAAGGAAAGAAGACGTACCCACACATATTTTTTTTACAGGAGACACAGAAAACGTTTTTTGATGAGTTAGGGCCAAAGGCAAACTATGCATATACACAAATTTTTAGTGAATGGAGACTGATTAACTGCTTTTTAATTGACTTATCTGATATTGATTAAATATTTTTTGTAAAAAAACCTTTTATTCATTCTTTTTTCTTGATCGCAATTTTCACATGCCCTTTTTTTAAAAACTAAAAAGCTAAATATAGGTACTAATGCGGCATTTTCAACTTATGTACATCCTTTTAATATAATGTGTATTAAGTTGTATAGATTGTGATTATCGAAAAAAGCTGTTTTGAAGAAAACTGTGGGTTACGTCCTTTTTCCTTTCCACATTGTATATAAAATGTCTAAAACACTGTCGTTTTCAAATTGGAAATCATATTTTTATGCAAATGTTATTTTGTTTGTGTTATTCGTTATAGTATTTGACTCATTTTTTGGAAATAGTATGCTTTGAAGTATAGCCCCACAATTTGGTAATCTTCATACAGACTGCAATAGTATAGAAATAAACACCCATAGAATACTGTTACTATGAGAATATCTTTCGTGTACCTCACCTTGATCCGATTTTCCATCAAACTTATTACGCCGTAGATGAACTTTCCCGATGAATTTGTTCCGGGGAACCCCCGAACAGCCTTTAGGGATTTCCCGGAACTCAGTTACAGGGCTACTATATTAAAATACGGTATTATCTTACCTACTCTTCTTAACTTTCTCCACTTCCTCGTCTTTTCTTCGTTGTGCTATTCGTCTTATATTATAAAATAGTCTTTGATCTCAGTATTAATAATATTGAAAGGAATATAACTCGCAATGATGGTGTTGATATTGAAAATTCTTAATATAATACTCATTTAATACATTTTTATTCATATATTTTATTAACAAAAGTTGGAGAGGAGGATTTGATATAAGTTTTTATTACAATACGTTATTAAGCATACTTGCATTTCATTTTGTAAAATTTATTTAATTTCCGGTTTATTTTGAGTAAAATTATTCAAGTCGAAATAAGTTATCGCAGCTTTTAACCCTCCAAAGACGAGCGTGATCATATGTTCACAGTAAACACCGTTGTCTATTGATCCCACTATTCATCCTTTTTCTACCTGAATATCGTTGCTTTCACTCATATTTGGTTGAGAAGGGTACAGATTTCAGTTAATCATCAGCCGTGGGAACAGAAACGGCCACCAAAAACACATGCGATTTTTTGAATTTCCGATTTTTTAATGGACTCTTTGAAACTGTTAGTATTTTTTTTTTATCAAAACATCAAATTATTTACAGTTCTTTTGTAGTATTGAAATTATGTTGATCTAAAGAGGTCAAATTGTAAATATTTTTAAAAATTTCACGTTTAGTTATATTTCAACCACGAATGTTTGCATGCCCATACGGTCCTTACTACTGTCCGTACACAATATTGCACGGTAATAAAAGGATCAGCATGACCATATAGTCATGCGGGGTTTCTATACACCAACTTTGCGTTTTTTTTTTAAAAAAATTTGTTAGGAATAAAAGTTATCCGTGACTTCAAAATGGCTTAAAAAATATTTTTTTTTATCGATAAAAAGCTCTCATCTCTGGAGGGTTATTGATCCCGCGAATATTTGCTTCGACGAAGTTGATATATTGAAGCAGTTTGATTTTATTTCCTAAGCGAATACAAATCAATAATTTACATTTGTACTAATTCCGACATTTATTAAATAAGACCACGGCCAGTTTCACTCATAAAAAGCATTATCAACTGATTGTGACAAGCGTATTTAACCCTCAACCATAATATATAGATGACTACGAAAAGTACAAACTTTTGTTTTGGCTTTTTCGCAAAACAGAAATTGATTTTAACTATTTATCCTATATTTTATATTATATTTACCCTTCATATTGTTTCAAAAGATGTCTTGTTTACACGTGCTAAATCAGTATAATATTCATTCGAATAAAGCAAGCTGGAATTTTGGCGGTCATTGATTTTCGACCGTTTTTTAATACACCTTTTACAATAAAAAAAAACATGGTTCATCATAATAGAATTAAGTAGTTTAATAGTGTATTCTACAGTTGATTGTGTATTCTAAGTGGTGCTTTTTAATAAACTGTATGAAAATCATGTTTTATGCCTCTAATGCCAAGTTGCTTTTTTAGAGTAGTGTTTTTTGATAAAAATATATAAAAAAAACTGTCGAATTTTTTTATAATTATTTTTCTTGCAATCATTGAACAGAACATTATCATCAGTTGATAATGATCATCATGAGCGAAAATGGTTCTGATCTTTTTAAATAAATGTGGGTATTAGTACAAATGGAAATTATTGATCTGTATTCGTTTAGGAAATAAAATCAAACTGCTTCAATATATTAACTTCGTCGAAGCAAATGTTCTAGAGATCAATAACTTAAGCTGCGATTACTTATTTCGACATGAATAATTCTACTCAAAACATACCGGAAATTAAATAAATTTTACAAAATGAAATGCAAGTATGCTTAATAATAATAATTGTTAGGTAACGGACTTTTGTGTTTCACTGGACACCCCAACGTTGATAGATCCGTACCATCAAATTATTATTATAATTTTAAATGTCTTTTTTTAAATTAGGTGTCGTTAATACCATTAAAATAAGAAGCAAACGAAATAAGCCGTCAAAAACACTTAATGTCGTTGGAAATAGCACCGGAAATTTAACCAAGACAACCGAATATAAATTGAGTTAGGCAAAGAAATATTAATGTTAATACTTAAAAGAAGGTGAGAAAAAAATGACACGTGTTTTGCTCTTGGGGATTGAATTTACTTACAAAGGTAAAATTTGCCACCCAGGAAATGGGAGGAATTTTTAATAAACAAAATGTGAGAAGTATCCGGGTTCTATTTTTATAATTAAAATAATGGTAATATACTTTTTTGTCTCGGTAAAAGCTGTTTTGTTGAAATGTTAATGTTGAAATGTCGAAAAATAATAAGCTAGGATAATTTTATTACTAAATGAAGGCACAGGGAACTAATGCAGTGTGTTTGTTATATATGTCTCGTATACTAGCGGTCGGCAGTGTGGTCGGCAAAATTTTGGTGTTCCGCAGAGAAATCTGACATTATTTTAATTTTATAATCCTTCAGATGAAAATTCTAATTTAATTCTCCACAACATATCTATGCAAAAAGGTCTTTTCATCTGCCACAGCAATCAAAACACGGTATTGATCTCGGCTTGAAATACATTCAGTTCTCCGTCATGCAGTTACATCATTGGAGCCAAATCATTTCAAATATCCAGGAACATTAAAAATTAACAAAGATTTTATAATTTAATTATGATTAATAGTTCTTTTTATGAACTTAGTGCATTTTTAGACGCATTTGATCACTTTTGTTTCAATATATAATATTTAGCACAAAAGTCCAGTTAGTGGTCCGCCGGATTAAAATTGTGAATTTAGTAGTCCGTGAGCCCAAAAAGTTTGCCGACCGCTGTCGTATACAACTTAGTGTGCATGTTAGATGTATACATTTTTTATAGGCTTGTAAATTGATTTCTTAACTTTTGAAACACAATGTCTTAAATGTCAGCATATTAAATATCATTTTTAATTAAATTGAAAATAGATGTAGGTATTGTTTTAATTGCCTTTTCCATATCGTAGACAACGTAGGAACATGCCTAGGGCACCGAATGTGAAGGTACACTGCACCGGTCTTCCCCTAACATTTATTATTATCTTATATTGGTATATATATAATATGTATCGATTGTGGAAAGGAGAAAGATGGTAGCCCACAGTTTTTTCAAAACAGCTTTTTTCGGTAATCACAATGTATAAAACTTGATACACGTTCTATCAAAAGGATGTACGCTGAAAATGCCGAATTAATATGTAAATTTATTTTTAGGCTTGAAAAAAGGTTAGATTGTAAAAATAAAATGCTGTTTTTGTCAAACTAGAACAATAAATGCATTCAATGAATTATTTCAGACAAAGAATTGATATCCAATAAACTCATTTTGTTCTTACTCAGTTTTTGTTATTAACTTCTACTAGTATGATGAAGATATCTAGCATATTTATATCAAACAATAACCGATAAATATAATAAGAAAGGTAAATGGTTTCCATAGAGATGGACATCGCATTGAAAAATTAAAAACAACCATGATGCAAGATGAGCGATTGCAGATACAAAATATTACCGAGTTCCTGTTGAAAAAATAATAATTCATTCGTATCATCATAAATAATGTGGATTTTTAATAAAGCTCAGTTGTGGTAAGTTATATCATACCTGTTGTATTGAGCGGACTTACGGGAGGGTACATAATTTAAACATAATATGATAAATTGAGCATGCGTATGTCTTTTATTATTTTAGCATTTATAATGAGTTGCCTACATGACGCATTATATTGTATATATGATATTATTCACTCGATTTCTGTTGAGTTCTGGAATAAAAACACGCTGAGAGATAACAATGATTTGTAATTAATGATAAACGAAACGTTTCGTCACAAAACGTTATGTTTTTCAATTCAATTTCATTCATTTGGTTATTCTTACAGGGTTTTCACTTAAAATTAAATATTTTACAAATTAAATTGAATATTTTTTCCAAATTTAATCTTTTTCAAATCAAATGAAATCTTTCAAAATTTGCCAAATTGTTTTTTTTTTTTTAATAATTTTATTATTTTTATGTGTACACCCATAGCAGTCTTAAGTTCCAAGCAGTGCTGTAGAAAATCAGTAAATTCTGAGCTGGCCGTTGAATCCCTGCCTTTACTAACAAATTGTATGGCGGTTATACGTAGATCAACTCTAAATTCCAAATTATGAGCTTATTTTTCGTTAAATGTAACATGTATGTTTAAAAGATTTCTCGTATGGATATTCTGTGATTCGTTGGTGTTATTAATTTACAATTTACGATACATCGGAAGGGCCATATATGAAAATTAAGTAATGATTGTAAGAAATATAGCGAATGGCAAGATATGCGATGTATGGTAAAAACCAATAAAATTTAACTTCCCACTATTAAGTATCACAATTATATAGAATATAAATTATAAATTACATAAACGACGGTAACAAGCGGAATTCATATAATATTATATAAGATTTTGACGCCTATTGTGATATTATGAAATACATGCTGCGTCTTTTATCATATAATAATGGCAATATACCAAGTAAATGACGATTTATTCAATAACAATATAAAAAAAATAATGAAGTGAATTGTGCTATCCTAGTTTGATTTACTGATTTTTGATTACTGATATGACTTGAGAAATCTTATGGAAAGATTGAGTGACGAACCAGTGTGCACAAATAAATTTCGAGATTAATATTAATTGATTAAAATCCCAATAATGACGTTGGTTTTTTTAATGAACTATCCAACTTCATATTCTGTATTGAAATATTGTAAAAAAAATAATTTAAATAAAATGATTTGGCATCTTTGTTTGCTTTTGTTCTCAGAGATTTTTATTAAAAAACCTTATAAAATGTGATTTTTTCTTATTTAAAAAATGTTTTAATTGAAAAGATATATAATTACAATATATATATGTATTTGCTTCAAAATAACAGTAATAAATGGTTTCATAATGATGTGATATTACTTTGAAAATTATGACGCCGGCCCGCTCATCTGAAAAAAGTACCTGTTTTCAACTCAATAGCATGGCTTTGACTATAGGAGGCTTTGGTACACCTAATCATATTGACAAGTAATAGGCAGAACATCGTAACCGACAATGTATACATTTTACGGGAGAAAGTTTTTTTTAAATTAAGTAAGAAAAAGGAATTCCTTATGTAAGGTTAGTAAATAGTAATATAGGGATGCCTATCTTGATATTATAATAAAATTGTCTGACTACTTTCAGTTTTCTAGATCTGCGTTTCTCACCCGGTTTTGAACGTTTTATTGTACACTTGAATGTAATATTTGTTACAATTTACCGGTGTGCCAGTGGTGACAGACTTTTGTATGATCTCTATTAAATTTAATCCAATTGATGAATCTGTCAGAAAAATTCTGGCAGGATAATTGATCCAAGAAAACCATTTGATTTCTTCGATGCTATTCATTCAAGTGTTTTCTATTTGATTTGCAAAGCATTTAATTTGAAATAAAACACATCGACCGTAGAAAGAAAAAAGGACGTAGCCCATAGTTTTTTAAAAAAAAGCTTTTTTCTTGTATTAAACTTGATACACGTTCAAAAGGATGCAAGCTGCAAATGCCGAATTAGTATCTTAATTTAGCTTTTAAGTTTGAAAAAGATGAGCTTGTAAAAAAAATGAAACCAAGAAAAAAGATTGAAACAAAGGTTTTTCCTAAACAATTTCTTTAATTAATATTAGATTATGTCAATTGAACACCGGTTTAGAAGTCTCCGTGAACTTCAAGATTGTGTATAATTCATAATTTACATATGGCCCAAAATCATCCAAATACCTTTTTCGTTCCTCTTGTAAAATTTGATATGTGTGAGTTACGTTCTTTTTCCTTTGCACACTCGATGTACATACATATTTAGATTCCAAGATTGATATTTGGGACATATTATAAAAGGTTGAATCGTTGATATTTATATCCGATATTTTTCTAAGATACATATATCCTGTATTTATTAGACTTTCATGATAATTATTAGATACAAGAATCTTTGTTACAGAACCTGTGGAATAACTGAGTTTTTAATTTTAATTTAATTTTGAAATGTACTTTCATAAAGTTCCTACCGAATCCATCGAAAAAAATATCCATTCGTCCAGCTAAATTGTATTAGCTAAAAATGCTCTTTCGCATATAACTTACTGATGTCTGTCTTTCCACAAAAAATACAGTTAACTTAATCCAAATGATAATATGAATGTTTCATTGTATAATTATCATAAAACACCTTTTATGTTGCTAACCCTCAATATACTTGATGGTACAATATTTTGATTCGTGTAGCGGAAGTTTTACAATCAGCAGTTATTACAAAGGGAAAAAGAAGGGACGAAGTTTCTTTTTGTGTTGAAACAAAGAAATATTTTGAAATTTAGATGTTGCATGTTGACATTTCCAATTCTTAAACACCATTGTCAAACAACGTTTGTAAGTCAATGGCTACAGCTTACGGATATGCGTTCAATGCTTTGTAATATTTTGCAACAACACTATCAGATGGTTGGATTTACCAATCAATTAATTTCAAGGAAGCGAACGATTGCTGAGTGAAAATTACAAAGGAAATGTGGATTTTTTTATACGGTACTGATTGTCAAGTAAGTGCGTTCTGCATATTTTTTTAAAACGTTCAGATAGTGCTTCATGCCAAAATTGTCAGAAACATTTAGTCTAAATTTAAAAAATTTAATCGTCTATTTTACAATAAGTAAAGTCATTCCTTAAATTTATTAAATAATGTGGAATTATTTTAAAAATAATATTCCTTAATATATGAGCGCCTTAGTTTCAAAACCTATCTAAATTAAAAAACCGAAATTGTTGGCAAAGTGCAAAAAACTGCTGTGTGCTTTTGGATTTGAGTAAGTTTTGAGAATAAACACGTTTTTGTAAAATGCATTTTATCTGTATTTTAAAATCGAAAATTTTTCGATTGTGTAGATATTGAAATAAAGAACAAGTTGGCATCAAAATTTAAAAAAAATCAAGAATGGTCTTAAGGTAGGCTTTGAAATTGAGATCCTCATATATGAAATTGAACACCATTTAATTTCGAAAACAATTCATTTATATTGGCAAATAACAATATTTGTAAACGGCATTTTATTTATGAGGAAATGATTTTTTTTGGTAATGTGAAAGGTTTTTACGAAACATCAATTCTTACAAAACCATGTCATTTTTTTCTGATTTTATAACCCTCTTTGCAGAGTGAGATTAGGCGAATGCTAACCAGTTCTCGTTGAGCAACTTATTATGGGATCTAAGTAGGTGAGAAGTCATTTTTATTTTTTTTCGTGAGGGGTAAACTCCTCTTTGTGATAAAACGTTGGTTGCATATACACAACGGGTGGTGCTGGGAAACCAACTTGCTCTTTTAGGAGTTCATAATCTCTTCATGTAAGCGGATTTGGGTTGAAAAACTTTTTTAATAAGTTTAAACGTTCCGTTGTTAAGTTATCATATTGAAATTATCATTTACAAATTCATTAAGCGATTAAAATATCAATCTTGAAAGTATGAAATCGTCCATTCGAGAATTCAAAACAATTGATCACGAAACAGATTAGAAGATTACGAGCAACCAAGAAACGGTAAACACAAGCAGTAAACAATATTAAATTTATTATACTTTTCTATTTGATTTCGCTATATTTCTTTTTCCGGGAGGCTTATTTTCGACCGATATTGCAGCGATGTCAGATGCCGGTGCCAATATTTCATATTGTTTTATTTTTTTGAAAGCTTTGTGTTCGAATTTCAAAAAAACAAATTTGAACAAAACAAAAGACGCGTTCTCCATTTGGCGCTTTGAGATTTTCAGTTTATAAAGCTGTCAGCCGGAGTTATTGGTACATTCATTAATCTTCGCGTTATATGAAATACTTTTATCAGCTCTATTTTTTGACTTTATTTGTTATTACTTTTTGTGATGGCTTACATCCAAGAAAACTTAGCCGATAAGGGAAGAAAAATTGTTATGCTAATGTGGTGAAAAACTTTTCTTTTCTTGGATATTTAGGTCTATGTTTTTTTACAAATAAAACTTGTTGGAATTCTTAGATTAAGATTATTATACAAACACATGTCTTTTCCGTACCGAAAAAACAAAGAACATTTAATATTTTCTACAGTATTGTATTTTTCGACGATATTTGTACGTAATAACAAGTGACACGTACTTTCAGCAACTATTTTTCAACATTTAGCATCTATTCTTAATATTATTAATTTTAAATAAATATCAATTTAAATACGTTTATACATTATTTAATATATAATTGCAACTCCATTTTTCTGATTAAATTTTATCCCAGGTACTTACTCAATTCTTTTATCGATTATTATCAGCACATTGAAATAACAGCTAATGCCAATGCGCCAAATATTTTAAAATTGAAAGATCATAGAGAAAAACTCAATGAGAATCTATTGTAAGTCACCCGAGATCAACTCGAGGTAAATTAAAATCACAAACACCCACGTCTTAGGTCTCAAATTTAAATCGAAAAATATAAATTTGACATTGACCTTACCGGGAATCGAACCCAGACCCACCTGGTTAGTAAAGAAAGCTCTTACAAATTATACCACAGCGGGAGACAAAATGATATATGTATATATAAAAAATGTATAATATATGTATACACATACAGTCATTACTGAAGACACGTATTTTTGGTATTTTGCTATGTACGATAAATATATGAGCAATTGAATGAGTTTGCGGGCGAGAGTTACGCCGCTGCTTATCACAGCATGCTGTTTGGTGACAGTGTCTCAGGCGAATTCAATTTGAACTGAGATTATTCTTCTTAAAAATATTTTTATTATTTGTAAAAACTTTTAGCGATTTACTAATTTTTGCGGGCGGTAGTTACGCCGCTGCTAGTCATGGCGTGATATTCGGAGTCGGTGATTGAGGCGAATTCAATTTTCATTGTAGAGGAAATGTCAAACACATCAATAAACCGACTGAGGATATTTTATTAGCATAACAAAGGGAAATTTATCCATTTGTTATCGTGAAAAAAAAATGAATACGGTCGCACTAATAATATTCAAACCGTCGGCGTTAATAACAAAAACCGAATGAAAAAAATCTGGATTTCCATGGCCCGAAGTACGTATTACATAGGTGTGTGCGTTATGCAGCGACAGCCATCACGCATCGCGAAATATATTTTCAGCTTCATTCGTGATGTTATTATAAGCTTGACAAAGAAAAAGCGTAACATGATTTACGTGCGTGTACGCTCAGATCTGATGGTTGACAATCACAATGCCTGAATTTAAATTTTAAATTATGTTATGCCGTATCTGCAGCCAAGTGAAATTTAGGTATTTGCATCAGCAGTCTCGGCAGTCGCTTAATGATCAAATCTCTCATCAATTGATTTATAAGTTTTTTTATAAAAGGATGGGATCCCGACTAATGTTCCCTCTTATTTTCCGAAGGTTATGTGCGCAAAATACATTGGCTGTGCAACTTTGAAAGGAAATTAAAAAAATTGTGCGCCACAAAACGGTATTTAGACCAACATAACGAAATGGCTAATATTTTATAATGACAATATTTAACACCACTATATAATGACAATTAATTTATTCTGGTGGTGGTATAGCTGGTGTAACTTTTGTGCGCTCTGTTCTAATGCATGTGCGCGCGCACACGCGCACAGCTTAGAGGGAACACTAATCCCAACTTCAGCTTGCAGGACACTAGCGCGCAGTACAACCAGGACTGTGGAGCCGTTAAATAAAAGACGACTCCGAGTCCAAAGATTTTTTTAATCATTTCATTATAACTTATATAAATGTATGTATACCAACAATTGTGGTTTGAATACACATCATTTTATAATTTTTTTAAAAAATGGGCCGTATGATTCTTCCGAATCCGGAAAAAAAGCCCCGACTCCGACTCTAACTCCACAGTCCTGAGTACAACCCCGAAAAAAGCATTCCTTGCATTAGCTTTGTATTGTGGATTCCTCATTTAAAGAAATTTACTTACTTAAAATAAATTTTCTGCTAAAATTACATTAAATTAAAAAAAAAATGATATTTTAACAAATATATAGTAGAAAATTTTATCGATTGTAAAAAAGATGAGATGAGATTTTTTTTTTCATAAATCCTTTTTTGTGTCGTTGTTTAAAGTTTTTAAATAATTTTTTTTGTCATCAGACGTTCTGACGAGGGCGTATGCCGGAATAGCCATTAGCTGTATTTGAAATAATATTTGTAGAACTAAAATAAAGTCGGGTCCGTGACACAACGGTCAACGTCGTTGGCTTCCTTGACGGATTTGACGGGTTCGATTCCCAGTACGAACAGTATTTTTCTTGAATCGATTTTTCTAACTCTGTTCAAATTCATGAGTGTTTGTGATGTCTCAAAATTTCCTTCTACCCTTCCAATTTAAAAAAAAATGGAATGCAGCGTGAGTGATTAGTCATCCACTGGTTCTGTCCTAGTCCTATCTTTCTACTCCTACTATTTTCTACGAAAAATACAGGTTGAGCAACTAAATAACAGTTTTCGTAGACAAAACTTTTTTTGAGATATTTCCATAAAGTGGTTATAATATACTTCATATTAAGAGCGGATATAGATTTAAAAAATATACAATGGCGTGCTACCAAGTTGATGCAAATTAGGGTATCCAATCCCGGGATCCCGTCCAATTCTGTGATTCTGAAATCACGGGGTTGCGTCAGTACCAATCCTGGGATTTCGGTATTGAGAAAATGAAGCTAAAAAAAGGTCTGGGATTGGATACCCTAATGCCAATTCAATCAACTAGTGTATTTAATCTGCCAAAAAGTTTGTACTTTACCTACTTTGTTTGTAAGACCTAATAATTCGGGATGTTGTACGTTTTCTTTCATATAAATTGTATGAATTTAGAAATGGCACATTGGTCCTTGACTGTTTCAATTGTCGCCCTTTTGTTTGTGTTCTATCGATATGTAAAATGGACTTTTGTGTAGAACATTTGAACACGTCCACACACGCACAATGTACACACACACATACACGCGCAGATCTGCACCGAGCCATTTGACGGCAAAGGGTGAAAAATTTCGGTTCAGCCTGGAGTAATTTAAGTAATCGGGTTCGATGATCACCAAACCATTCCGGCCCTGATTCACAATAAAAGCCGAAAAAAGAAACCGTTTTAAGTAATTTTCGCGATAAGCCGCCCTTAACGCGAATAAAATGGCCGATCGCCGGAGAAAGAGGCTCAATGCTCTCTAACCAATCGGGGGAGAATCGAAACTGGAAAGTATTACGGAGTCGGAATTTTACATTGAATAAAATCAAATTAATCCGCGGATTTTATTATCAATTATCCGACTACGGGATTTTGATAGAAATGAGTTTCCAAGTATTGATTAACTGTAAATAAAACAGAGGAAACTCCAAAATTATTTTTAAAAGCTAATTTAGGTCCTGTAGCAGAGTGGTCAACGCACATGTGAGTTTGTCCTATTTGATCTTAAGTCGTGAATATTTGTAGTTACGTAAAAAAATGTCAAAGAATTTTAGTTCTAACTATGTAGCTATTATTTGCAAGCCTGACAAGTATTTTTAGAAATCAGTCTCAAACATGGCTTGATAATTTATAATATATCATTATAATGTAATTCAAAACTAAATGTTCATTTTTTTTTAAAGTTTAATTTTTTAACCATTTTGGAATGAGCCGTGTTTGCAAATAATTCCTTCATATGATAGATTGCTATTTCGGTTTATGCCTTCACGAGAGCTGCATCATATGTTACAACTTACATTAGCTCGTGCTTTGTTTCGATTTTATAACCCCCTCTTTGCTTCCCTTAAAAGGGAAAATACCAATCTGATTGATTGCAGCTCATTAGTATCATTATTTGTTTGGTTTATTTCGATTCTATCACCCCCTCCTTGCTTCCCTTAAAAGGAAAAAAACCTAAACTCCATTTTGTAATTTCATAATTTAAAATGTTAGAATCAATCTTGCTTCATTACTTAAGCAAACTTTGCGATAGTAAGTCTGAGGATGCCTCTAAAAGAGGCGAAACACGTGTCACAGTTAGTAGGTTACTAAATACTACTGCCAGTACTTTACACAAATATTGGATTATTCAAAGCAAATTAGTTCTAAATTAGGTGATTACTTATTATAAGTTAGATTAGCGTCTTGTATGAGTATATCAACGTTGATTAATTGATTCAATTGTAATCAAATTTCCTCTCCACGATCCTATCACAAATACACGTACAAAGAAGTAAACTTTTCTAAGCCTACCCTCTTTTTATAGGGATAAAAATCTTTTTTTATTTAAAATATGTTTCGAAACCCTACAGTTATACTTCACTTGGTGGAAAAATGGGTGTTACCTATGAAGCTATATAAAACTTCGTTTTCTATGTTCGAAAAGTGATAATTTAAACCTGGACTATGGAGTCGGAGTCGTGAAAAACGAGCGACTCAGGCCCTTTAAAAAAATATATATATTTAATGATGTGTATTCAAACCACAATAGTGGAAGTCGTCTTTTTTTACACGACTCCATAGCCTTAATTTTAACATTTGTTATTTTGCACCAAAAACTGTTGTAAAATACCTTTAAACTAAAAATTAAATACCACTTTAGTTGTTCAGATTATATTTTAATAAAAAGGTGAACGAACTTTCAAAAACTTCAAGGATATAGTTGTATTCTATGCGTGACCAGTTTTTGCTTGTGATATCGTTCTAATCTTACGTTTGTAAAAAGTCATTTATCATTATGCTAGAGCTAAGCTTAGCGATCTTACGGATTTGGATACCATTAATTGAAAAGTCAATATCAAATATTTGAATTAATCCACAACTTTCTGAGCAAGCTTATTGGTATTTTTATGTCTAACAACACCGGAAAAAAACGAATGAAAACCAACATGATAATTTCATTTCAAGTAATATAATATATAAATAAAAGATTCATTGAATATGAATAGAAATTTAAAGAAGTCAACAAATAAATTATATGAAAACAATACATATCAAGCTATTACTCACAAGCCCGGCTCATTCCAAAAGTGTTGAAAAATAAAACTTGAATTTCATTTTGTAAAATAATGTACATTTAAAAAGTATTTATAGTTTTAAATCACTTAGGAATGATATTTTGTATGTGACCAAACCATTTTTGAGATTGCAGTCTAAAAATACTTTTAAAATGTACCTATTTGTATTAACTAAATTACATTCATGGTTCACGTTTCATCAATTTTGGAATGAGCCTGGTTTGCAAACAATACCATCATATAACATATGACTGTGTGTGTACTGCATTACAGATAATTATATACATCATTATACATATGTGTACCTGTTATAATAAAATGACACACATACATTAGTTATTATACATATAAACTTATGCAATAAAGTTAAAATTAAATAATATTATAAATACAAAATAACAATACGGTAATTTTGCTTATTGATGAAGCCATTCAACCAAAAATGAAACTTATCGAAATTTTGAATTTCGAAAAAAAAGCGTTGCTCTGATCTAAGTCTATTTATGGTGAAATGGCGAACCAAACTGAGCAGAAATCAGCTGTCAGTTGTCAAATTGTCAAAGTCCAATAAAAAAACATCGTTTACAACCCGTGAATTCTGATCTCTAAAAAGAGCTTTTTCCTTTTGTAATAAGCATACGTATTGTTTTCTTTATCAAGCCTTCCGTCACGAATGTCTGATGTTAAGATATTTACGTAATGTTTAATTAAGCTTTATGGAAGTGACAGTAATTGGAACAGCTGTTGTTAACGAGTAAAAGGCATTCACTGATTAAAAGTAAATGCGAAAGAAAATGGCGACAGTTCGTTAAAGTGGATAAGATCGGCAGTGTATTCCACTCGCAACGTTCCCAGCGGACACCACGCAGACATAAAAAATGACTCGGACTCGGTATCAATTGAAACTACTCTTCCAAACAGTAACTGCATACTCTTTTTACAATTCGCCATGGCTTGGTTTCAAAGATAAAAAGCGATTAAAACGCTCGTTTTATTTTTAAGTTGAAGTTTAAGTTTGATGACTGTTATTCCACTTCTTGTTTTTACGTCTTTGAAAAGCATCATCAGACGTAACATCGTAAGTTTTACGAATAAACTAAAAATTCATTCTAATTTTTAAGTTATAAATTACCAAACAAAAATCTGGTTTGGTCGTTGTATACTGGACACATATAGAGGGGCAAAATACAAACGCTTATAGTTCTAAGTATCTAATTCTATAAAAAAATAGTTTTAATTACAAATTAATCTAATATATAAATATTAATGTTTGTTTGTTCGTACTTTATGTAATGCCACACCGCGCATCCGATTACAATACAACTTTGACAACGTTTTTTCTTGCACTTCCGGGAAGGTTATAGGCATATTAAAATTAATTTACAAATCAATGTTTGTATGTCTGACATACAGTTAATTTTGACAACTTATGCTTGCACTTGCGCGAAAGTTATAATACAATTAACTTGCAGTAGGTGACGCGTGTGTCGTATCATAGACAATCGGCAGGAAACATCAAATAGACAGAAAAAGAAAACACGTAGTTCAATAAAAACAGACACTTTCTTTTTTTGAGTGACATTGCAACCGGCTAGTTACTAATATAAAACAGTACTTCCCAACCTTTTTCGTTCCACGGCACCCTAAATCTAAAAAAAATAATCCGCGGCCCTCCTAAATTATCTCCGTAACTCGTTTTTTTTAGCTTACCGACCAATTCGAAGTCCTCGATTTGCTATACTTTTTCTCCGGAATCAAAATTTCTCAATCCCGCATTCCTGCGGCGGCCCCTTAAGAAATTCCGCGGCCCCCAATATGGGAAGCACCGATTTGACAGACTTAAATATATAGATATTTGTACTTTCTACTGAATTTCGCGGCCTACAGGTTGGGAAGCACTGATATAAAACACGGTATTTCAATCCATAATTGTGTGATTCCATTCAATGGTGGATTTTATATATTTAATGTATATTCTCAGTTAATTCTCTCACGAGACAACAAATTGTTATGTCTCGAGAAATTCTCGCATCCTGAGACTTCTTTAAACATTCGTTTAAATAATTTTTGTAAAAAAATATTTAAACGAATATTTCTGTGCATAAACATTCTCAGTAACTCAAAAATCGTCCGGACTTATTTTTTAAAATCAAATACAACAAAAGGTGGCAACATTGTATTAGATATATTAATATAGTTTTTTAAAACACATCATGTATAGCGATTTTCAAACTACATATTAGGTAAAACGGAAAGAAATGACATTTTTTGTTATTGTGACAAAAAAATATTTAAAAAAAAAAATGATACAATATTATTCTGTTATATAATTTTCCTCGTTGTCTTTGATCGTCCTCCATAAAAGAGGCAACTTTTTGATACCCTTTTCGTAAAACTCTTGTGACTTACTGGCAAAATACAAATCCAGGTGATTTTTCACCCGGTCAGCGTTTGTAAATTTTTTGTCACGAAGTGAATGCTTCATCGACTTGAAGAGATAATAATCCGAAGGTGCTATGTCCGGTGAATATGAAGGAAGTGGCAGAAGTTCGAAATCAAGTTCTCTTATTTTTTGCTGAGTAATTTTTGCCGCATGAGGTCTCGCATTGTAATGTTGTAAAATCCGCCTCTTGTTATTGACCAAAAAAGATCGTTTTTTTAATAACTCTGCTTTTAATCGTTCTAGTTGAGCACAGTATAGCTCTGCCGTAACTGTTTGACCAGATTTCAATAATTCAAAATGTATTATCTTCGAAACATCCCACCAAACACACAACAAAACTTTTTTAACGTCAATGTTGGCCGAGGAGTAGGCACAGGTACTTGATTTGGTGATAGCCATTGTTTTTTCACCTGGTATTACTGTAAAGGACCCATTTTTTGTCCCCGGTAATTATCTTTCTGAGAAATGGATCCGTTTCGTGCCTAGACAATAGAGAAGCACAGATGGTCACGCTTGTTCCAAGGCCGTTTGAGAGAGTGTGTGTTTTTGAGAGAGCTTGCCTGTGTTTTTTTTCCCAATCTTTTTAGATGATCTTGCACAGTTGTTATTGGACAGCCAATGTCATGTGACAATTCCTTCACTATTTTACAAGGATCAACTTCCACCAATGATTTTAGGACGTCATCATCGATTTTGAGGGGTCTTCCTGTTTTTGGTTTGTCCTTTAACTCTCTATCGCCACTTTTGAACTTTTGAAACCATCTAAAGCACTTTCAAAGTTTCAAGACGTCACCGTAAATGTCACAAATGGTCTTCGTAGCTTCTTTTGGTTTTAATCCTTTATCGAATAAAAACAGCATAAAACAGCGCAAATGTGTTTATTCAATCTCAGGCTTCTCCATTTTTCCACAACGGCAAAAAAAATATAAAATATGTTGAAATGGAAAGAGTACACACAGAGCTTTAAAATAATACCAACCCCGACGTGTTAGCTCAACGGCAACCGTTGACAAACAGATTTTAAAGTGACGCGCCAGAAAAAATGTCATTTCTTTCCGTTTTACCTAATATATTAATATTTCATGAACACTAACTACTTTTTACTAATTTTATTGTTTTACTCAAATATCCTGGGAACCGAGACTGGCAAAAAGTGTTTGTTTGCACCATGGGCTTCAATTTTTTAGTTATAACATTTGTTTTCTTGTTCAAAAAATAAAATACTCATTTGTATTAATTCCCACTTTTATTAAATAATATCAAGACCAGTTTTACCCACGACGAGCAATAGCGACTGACGAATCATCATGATGAAATTGTCAATCATAATAAATAAAATTAAAAATAAGTATTGACAGTGTACACCCTAAAACTTATTAATGAAGTTAGTACGAAAAAACTTACTGTCCTATTTAAGAACAATAAATTGTCATCATTTGATAATGCTCGTCATAAGTGAAACCGGTCCTTATCTTATTAAATAAAAGTGAGAATTACAGTGAAACCTCTCATAACGAGTTTAATTCGTTCCAGAATCTTACTCGTTATGTGAAACACTCGTTATGGGAAACAATTTTTCCCATATAAAACAATGTAAAATACAATAATGCGTTCCATGCCGAAAAAAAAACATTTTTTTTTATATTTTTAACGTGTATTCAAATAAAATGACATACTTATAAATTTTTAAGAAGCGTAACAACCTGGAATGCGATTTCGATTCGCAAAAAACGATAAAAAATCGACTAGTTGATGCTTCTTAATTTACGATGCAACAGTTTCACATGCTTTCAGCTTTTCTCTTATAACGCCAGAGGATTGTTTCATTGCTCCTCCTCCACTAACAAACTCTCCTCTATAACTTATTGCTGTGAAAAACAATGCAACTCTATAAACTTTTCGGTGGTCATTTCTTGACTGTACTCTTTCACAAGCTCATCAATATCGTTGTTATCCACCTCCAGTCCCATGGTATTGGCCAAAGATGCAATCTCGCTGACTGTAAACTCCACAGGTACTGTTTCCAACCCCTCAAAATCACATTCGACAACGCTCCTTGGCAAAGCCTTTTCCAAGCTGAAGTGAGGGTTCTCTCGGTAACCCCTTTCCACACCCTGTCAATCATCTTGAGGCAAGCAACGATGTGAAAGTGATCTTTCCAAAACTCTGCGTCACTCGTTATTCGAAATATCGCTCGTTAAGGGAGCATTTTTTTCCACAATCTGTTTTGCTAGTTATGTGAATTACTCGTTATACGAGGTGCTCGTTATGAGAGGTTCCACTGTAGTACAAATGAGTATTTTGTTGTTGTTGAATATGATGCCTTTCTACCAAGTTATTGACAGTAAACAACACCCTAAAAGTAATAGAATTTGCTGCAATTATTTTTACGAAAACTTTAAAATATGCAACCGCAAAAAAATTATTGAAATTTAAATTATATTTTTTTTGACTATTATTTTTAAGTATTCGAAATTGATATTTGATAATAGAAAAGTTTCCCAAATATTGTGTCATATGTTCAAGATTCTTTGGTCTTATATTTTATGACATCTTCATGTAAAATATATACGTACACACATATGAACATAGGTGTAGAAAGAGATCCTCGAGCCACTTTGAAAGGATACGTGCCAACCCAACCACAGGCTACAAAGATCTCTCATTTTATATTCGAAAGATCTTTTTCAAAGGACCCACTGTGTGAAAACTTTTATCACAAATAATATATAAATAAGATAACTGACCATTACGCAATATACGAAGGTTGTGCTATACGAAGAGGGAGAATACTTTTCATCTGTATTTGAACGTATAACATCATTCTGAATCCTTGGATATAAAAGTGAGTGGTTGGTTGTATTATTTTATGGAAAGGTTTAATATCAATATCCGGTTTTTAATCCGGCTTTTTATAAATTTCCGGTATAAATTTGTTATAATTATTAACGAGCTGTAAACAAGTTGCTCCCAGTGGGAGGATATAAAATATCAGAAATTTACCGACATGAACAATCAAATGCATACTTACTTATCAAATAAATCAGAATGAATAAACTTGAGTAATTCTCCAAACGGAAGTTGTTTTTAGGAATATACATATATGATGATTTTTAAATTGATTATACATACTGAAAATATGCTTTCGCCAACAACTACATCACGATGAAAGCACCGGTTTTCGTCTGATCTCCAAAATTCAAGAGTAAATGACGAATTATTTTTTTGACATTTTCTTTCAATCTTAATGTTGATTTCATTTTAATTCAAATCATATTTGCAATCATAATATCTGATGTTATAATTTAACTAAGTGTGTTTTGTGATATTGCCAAGTCTAACAAATATGTTGCTGTTAGTGATTTTCTTTCAATGTAACGCGTAGGGTATCCAATTCCGGAGCCTTTTTCCAATCCCGGGATTTCGGGATTAATAAATTTTCAATCCCGGGATTCTGGGATTGGGATTAGCTCACTGAGAAAAATTCCCAATTTGGTATAATTTTCTCCCAGATTGTCACAAAAGCTCTTTTTTTTTTTTAGCTCACCGAGGAATTTGAAATCCCCGATTTGGTATACTTTTCCCCCAAATTGTCACAGAAGCTCGTTTTTTTTTTTTGCTCACCGAGAAATTTCAAATCCACAGTTTGTCAATTTCGTGTCGATTTTCGGGATTTGCTAAAAAATTCTCAATCCCGAAATCCCGGGATCGCGACCATGTCAATCAGAAAATTGAACGGGATCCCGGGATTGGATGCCCTAGTAACGCGGTGAAACAGCATTCCGGCACCCCTTTCTCGACATTTTTTTTACATAAATATTCTAAACTTAGAAAACTTTTTATGCCAAAAGACGCTTGAAAATATTTTTTAAATCATGATCTCGCGAAAAAGTAACAATAATAATTTCATCACAACAAAGATTATCGAGAAGATCGATTTCTGTTCGAATGCGTTGGAATTTGTGATATCTATTCCTCTCACTCTTCCAATCCTAAAATTAAGAAAGTCAAAGCGAGAGCGATTAGTTAACCACTAGTTTTGTAACAGTCCTATATTTCTATCTTTACTTTCTTTAAAAAAGTAGGTGGAGCAACTGATTAACTAATTGTTCTCTAAAAAGAGAGAAAAAGATACCTCGATTAGGAAGTCATATCCTCTATATAAAACGGACATGAATTAGAAAAAAAATGACAAGAATTGGGTTCCGGTACCTTTTTTTTCAAAAGAAACCACTGGTGTTAATATATTTTTAGTATTTGATATACTTACCAGCGTTATCAGTTATCAAATTTTAGCCTCAGTCAGTTTGTGTTTATTTCTGTAACTAAAAGTCGGAATACAAAATTTGTATCATTGGTAAATCAAATATTGGCGACGACCTGAGAACTAATAAAGTATAGCTTTACTCTACCGAATTAATATGAAATACATTGTCATATTACAATGTAATTTTCTCTGCTTTGTGATGTATTATATGATAAGTGAGCTTTTAAAACGAAGCATAAATACTTAATACCTGACGTTATATCGGAGCGAGAAAATCTTATGTCTACAAAGCTATATCAATGTAAGTTTCATTATTTATGTATGCCAAGTATAGTTTGTATGACAAAAACTTCATGATTTCAACTTAATCTTTATGGCTAAAGTAAACTTGATGCTCTGGTTGTGAAAGTAACATTACAGTAGTTATTATAATTAAATATATATATTAAGAGAAACATTTTTCTTAAGAATATTAAACATGTTGATGTTTTCTCATGATGACGTGATACCATAATAGCTGTAAATATAGCAATTGATTCAAATTATCTTATTAATACTATGTGATTGATTGTCCGTTTGAAATAGATGAAAGCATCGCGTAAACGATAATTTTCTTGAGCCATTGTGAGATATCCAAAGATAAAAATTACGTGATAATTTGGTTAAATTATTTTACATATATTTTGGTTATGTATCTGGCTGTCTCTCTGTGTCTCTCAAACCAATTAAAAATTTGAATATCAGTATTGACACATTAATACATATTTTATACTGTGATCAATGATTATATTTGTTTCTAAAATTGAAGATATCTGTGATGTTTTCATTTATTCTCTTTTCCGTTTCTGAGACCATTCACAGACTAAGTTAGATCAATATTTGTCCAAAAAATTCCACGCAAGGAGACGTTAAAAATATTAAATTATTATTCTAGTTTTATTACATATAAAATTTATATATATTTTTTTAATAAGTTTCAGTTACGACGTTCATGTTAGTAAGAAAACTTTGGATGTTTTTTTTTTTAAAAGCAAACACGCATTTATACAAAATCTATTATACATTAACATAATTATCATTTATGACCGGTTTCATACAAGGCGAGCATTTTTACATAAGTAATTATGTGTAGTTAGTAATCACAAAAGTATGTTTGAGAGCCTAACAAGATTAATAATTTTCAAATGATGATTATTTATTTATAGTATTCAAAAAAGACAAAATTTCACAAAATAAGATAAAACGGAAACAGTGTTTTTAATAAAATTGTTATAATACAATGAAACAATAACACAATAAAATTCCAATCATTTATTAAATGTTGCTTAAAATTCTCACAACCATGATTGAGAAATTATAACCAATTTACTTTAAAGTATGCAAAATTAATAAAGGCCGAGCATGTACCCGAAGTAATAAAATCATTTTTTATTTTACGTTTTGAATCAATTCTCCAAAGAGTTTGATTTTAATTTTAAATTCTATCCTCGTTTGAAACCATTTCAATGTAAATTGATATTTTGAATGCTTTCGCCGGATATAATGGTTTTATTATACAAAATTGACCAGACCCTCTATCCTTTTAGGCAAAAATGGATGGTAGTAGTATCCTCAAACGAAAATTTTATTCCAATTAAGCTCGGCAAAGTTTTAACACAACTGTATTTATACAACTTACGAAAACTGTAATAAGACAATAATGAAAACAAAAGTATTTTTGTCGAGTTTTTGCACAATCGATCAATTGAAAAACAATTGATATGATATAGTTTATTCTATTTTATTCCGGCTTCGAATGAATTTTATTTATTTTTATTCAAAAGTTTTGCTGATTGTGGTGTTATCGTACCACCTTTAGAGAGATTGAAGGCATAACAGCGTATCGTTTCCTAGTTTCATAGTTTTATTTTCCATCACTGTACAGATGTACAAACTGTAATCAACCATTATAGGCGGGAAACGTAAAAATACGTTTATCGTGTACTGTCAGTTTTGTTTGTATATTGACTCATAATTTAATGATTTATTCAAAATAACTGCCGCAGAAAGTGACCCGTTTTGACAATAAGCAATAAAACTCATAATTTATTGTGCCCTGAATGTTCGTTCACACATAGTAATTTTTTTAAAAGGTGACACATGTTTCTCGAATATTTAGGGCATCAGATTTCACACTATCAGTGATTTTAAATTTGTAGGAATGAAGATTTTATACTATAATTATTTATATAATTGTATGGTATGGATTAATGTTATTTTTTATACAGAATATTTTGAATATTTCATATTGATAACAAGTGGAGTGCTATCTACTAAATTAATAACAGGTTTTTATATTCAGCTTAGAAAAGTAGTGTAATTATGATGTATTCAAAATGTTTTTGTTTTATTTTTAATGATTAAATGTCACATATGATTTATTTGAAAATTTCAGCCGAAAATATTGTTTGGTTTAGAAGTTGTGTTGATTTTAAGAATGTATATATTTTTGCGATAATCACTAAAAACGCCCGCATATAAAGTGTTAACTGTTATGGATTTAATTAAAACACTTTATTATTATAGATGTGTCACTTTATTGGCATAACATAAGTTTATAAAAACAGTATCATAATAATTAACTTCATCAAAAATCAGTATACAGAAAAGTCTTGATAAGTTAAACTGAGCTGTTAGACAATTTGATTAGTACTGACGTGTTTCGAAAGAATGTTCGTTTTTGTCGATCAAAAGCTTATTGTTACATTGAAAGTACCAATTATTATTTACGGTTAAGATTTAATTAATAAATTTTTGGCGGATGTGTATTTATTGTAATAGTTAATTTTGATTAGATGTGTATTGAAACTTTACATAATATTCGAGTGCAAGTATATAAGATAAATTATAATTATAGCATGTCAGGGATAATCAATATTGTATAGTGAATGATGGGTTGTATACATAACATAGCCTTCAAGAGGTTTTCATTAATCCACTGGTTATTCTAATTACACTTTTTAAAGTTTCATAAAACATAATGTAGTTCTATATTCCCATCCATTAAGATATTGGTCAGATTATTTTTTTTTCTTCTTTTTTACATTTAAAATATTTGCAAAAACATACATTTGTGTCATATTTCAACCTCTGACATTTCAACAAGAGAAAGTCATTAAAAAAATTGTCACGTATCACAGCAAACAGCACCTACCGAATTATTTTGAAAACAGAATACATTTAATTTAAAATCTTACACTTACGTAACTTATCCGACACAAAAAAAATGTATTAAACACATACTTAACTCGATGAAACAATCAACAATTTTCAGTTAAAATGGTTTGATTATATATGTATATAGTTAAATTTTAAGAATATGTATTTGAAGGAACACACCAAAACATAAAAATTAAAGGTGATATTTTTAAATCATGTTCACCGACAATGTAACTTTGAATTGTCAATAATCCACATTAAAAACAAAAAAAAAATGTAACCATGCTTAAATGAAAAAAATATAGATAACCTTTTTAGAGTTTTACAGTTTTACAAAAAAATCAGGCGTAAAAATGGAATGACGTAGGGAGAGAATGCATGTTTATTTTATTGTTACCTGAAAATGTAAATCAAAAATATCTAAATTTTCAAGGTTCAACATTTCGGAAGTTTGGTAAAATTAGAACATTTCTCAAGGAGACATTTGACATTATTTGCAAAACTAGAGATAGAAAGAGGACTTTTCTTCTTGTGTATGTACTTGTAGGTACGTGTCTCATGGTAAATAAAATAGTGGTGGTTGAAAGGACTATCACAGCGTTATCCCTCGTTCTTCAACAGTGATATACAACTATTTTGTGAACTAATATTAAAATACGAATGGAAATAATATGAACCATTTTGTAAGTTTGTCAGATCCGTCGAGCAGTGGTAAACTTCGTTGGTTACGGTTATGGTGCTCACGCGTTTGAACGTTGTACAGTTTTTATAAATTGATTTATAGACTTCTACTTTCGTTGGATTCGGCGGTAACTTTGTGGAAGTTCATTTTACTATAAAATAACTAAATATTTATCTGAAACCTAATGTATGATATAATATTAAATAAATTTAAACCGGGCGAAAATATATATCTTAAGCCTAATGTACATTATAAAATTTAAAATAACTCAGATTATTCCACGTATTGTGCTACAAACTGTGACACGTGTTTCGCCTCTTTCAGAGGCATCCTCAGACAATCTTACTTTAACATATGCCTGTTTAAGTACGAATGATTATGAATTATAAATTTCTGTGACACGTGTTTCGCTTCTTTCAGAGGCATCTTCAGACAGTCTTACATTCACAAATGCTTGTCTAAGTACAAATAATTACGAATTATAGATTTTTCTTTGAAAAAAGCACACATTTATGTGTGAAGTCTGAAATTCCCTCCTGCCTATCAAACATAAAAAACGACGTAGCTAGAGGGATAAGAATACTCATTAGTTTTGTACTAACTCTCTTCTTCTATTCTCTCGTTTTTTCTAGAAAAGAAAAATTGACCTACTGAGTAAAAAGTATTTTTTGTAGAAAGTGTACATTGAGATAGATTCCGTTAAGAGCTTATATGCTACACACTGGGAGCGGACATTAATAATTTTAGATCTTTAGCTAAGCAGTCGATGTTGCTGGCTTCAGTAACGGAACTTACTGGCTTAAAGCTGGTACAGTCGATTAATGAATTTATTAGCTTTATATATTAATAATCAACAGGAGAAGTTTAATTATTCGCTGTGAATTTTCGTTTGTCGTATAAATAGCTATATGAAAGGTGTCTTGCTTTAAAAAAAAAAAATGTTGTAGAACAGTGTTTCTCAACCTTTTTAGACTCGCGGCCCCTTTTGAGTGTCTTTTTTTTACGTGCCCCCCATACCTGTTTTGTACTATTGAAGTATAAGTTTTATAAGGAATTTTGGGACCCAAAACAAAAAGACGCGAGACATTATTTTTGTAGCTCTTCCCATAATTTCGAATTTAAAAAACCCAAGAATTTCGAATCCGAAATCGCAGGAATTTGCGGTTTTTCCTAAATGAACACCACGACACCTTTTTTCCAATTTCTAAAACACATCAATTTGTGGATTTCGGAAAATTTTCCCAAGGCCCCCCTAAGCTATACTGTAGCTTCCATAAAAAAAATCTGTGGCACCCTTGAAGCACGCTGTGCCCCCCCGTTTAGAAGCCCTTTTGTAGAGTATAAATTTGGTTAATAGTTTTGTATTAGCAGTATTATTTTCAACAAAATTTATAAAAGGATCAAACTAACAGAATGATTGATTCATCTTCACACAGTTCTGCCCAGCTTTTTATCAATTTAATCTATTGAATCGGTTATTTTTTATATTACTATTTACTAAAATTGTAGCAGGTATTGCAACTAGACGAAATTGATTAAATCACTTAAGAGAAGATACTATCGTTTAATCTGATAATTTTTGTCTTGATAAGTTTTAAAAATAAATAAAGCATCAATCGCTCAGCTGAAATTTGTGTTAAATAAAATGGCGCAAGTTAATCCGAAATTCTCCAAGGTACCAGATTGCTCACGATTTTCACTTACGCGAAGAGTGGCAAAAAGATAAATAAAATAAATTTTGTTAAAGAGATCCTTTTTGTTCTGCAAATTTGATACAGAATTGTAGCGCTTTCTAAGGTGGTCATCCACTGATTTAACGTATGGATGGCGTCAAGCCCGATCGTACTCCTGACACCCCGCGTGATAAGGGTTGACAAGATGCCTTATTTGAAGATTGACAAATAAGAAACGTGTCGAGATCCTTCATACTGAAAATGTATCTATAAATTACTATCTATATGTATATAACTATGTCTCTATCGAGTATATAAATCTTTTCATCAATATTCCTTTTAAACCACACAACGTTTGGTTGAAGGTAAAAAAAAAACTTTGTGAAGGACGTCACGTCAGATTGGTAGTCCCTTCAACCGTACTGGATTTTTGTAATCTCTTACAAACGTATGTATGAATAATTAGACTTCAATACAAAGAAAAGAACTTTTCACTACCGTATTTTTCTTTAAGACGTTTTAAATGTCAAAGATTAGTGGGTTTGTTAAAATTCTCAGTGATTACTTAATACTTGATAAGAAGATAGACAGCTAACTAAATGGGAATAGTTTTCAGATGGATTTAAAGTATTAAGAGTAAGAGATTTCATCAAATGTAATCAGACGTGTATTGCTCACAATGAATGTACAATATATACATATTGTATATTGTTGCATTTTTTTTTTTAATAAAAACAATATTTCTTTATTCATTGAATTCGTATTTACCAGGGCTGTAGAGTCGTGTAAAAAAGACGACTCCGACTTCAGCTTTAAATTTAAAAAAACGACTCCGACTCCGACTCCAGCCTTAAAAATAATTTCATATCAACTTTTATATATGTATTCCATCAGATCATCTTTAGTCAGCTAAGCATGCAATTTCAACACTGGTAAAGCCGCTTATTTTTCACGACTCCGATTCCAACTCTACAGCCCTGGTATTGATAAAACTCCGTTATCACAAGATAAATATATCATAATATATAATTTAGTAATTTTTACATGTTTATTATAATTTATTACTAGCAAAAACACAAAAATATTTAAAAAAATTGTTTAATATAAATATTATTCTTTTTTATTGACACAGCAGCCAGCCTTTGGTGACTCTTTTAACTTTTAAAATCGTGCTTCAGTTATTAATAGATTTTAATTGTGCTTGTTTAAATAATGAAAAAATACCAATATTTTATCAAAGAGTAGAGTGATTTAATTTAAAAAAAGCTAGTAGACAACGGTAACATTCAAGCACAAGAGGAAATCAAAACGGTAGTATCACTCAATCTATTTCAATAATTTTATTTTGTTGAAAGATGTAAAAGAAAGGTGGCTTTTAATTGATTTGACGCGAAAATTATGTAACAATTTATTTTTGCTGTCATAAAATTAAGAAAATTGATATTGCCGTTAATTTTACTTTACGTAATATTTTTGATGAATTTGTTATAAAAGATAAAACAACCATAATGATTCTTGTCACCGTCAAAGAAGCAAAACATGTGCCACTAGTAACACTATTAGCTTGAGATGCGAAATAATTAGATTCTTTGCATTTATATATAATATTATAATGGTTCTCAAATGAAATCTCATCGATTACCTTTCGAGTAAAATTACAGATTCCTTTGAGGGTAAAAAAAAAACCAATTTCTCAAATTTCTTCTGTAGCTTTTACTTTGTAAAAGTCATTCATTATCTTAGAAAACTTTCGCATTACATTATATAAGCTGAAATACTTATTCAAATGTGCTTTCATCTCGTAGAAATTTATTACCTAATGAAAATGAGAATTACATTCCCCCGTGTAAATTAATGTAGATTTAATTAAAATTTGTTTTGCTTTCCAAACTAAAATTTTTGAAAGCTCACAGCTTGTTGAATTTTCCGTAGAAGTAATATTTTTTTTAACAAAGACTTATTACATAATATTTCGCCTCTATTTAATAAAACTTACCAATATATAAATATATACTTATTAAGAATCATTTTGGGAAATATTTTTGAAATCCAATTGATTGCATTTTTTTAAAGTTAGCTTAATGTGCTTTACACTTATGTGCTCTGGTGTTTTTGTTTTTTTTTTTGTATTTTCGTGTTTCTCATTTTTTTTTAAATCCATTGTAAAGAATATAAACTCATCATTAATAAGATAATGGAATCAAACGATAAAATTTAATTCCTTGAACTGCATAAATATATTTTTTTATTAAAGTTTTCAGAGACGTAACTCTAACAAAACCGTCCAGACTAAGGCTGCTAAAATAACGTATGAACAAACCCGCCCAGAAAAAGACACCAGCAAAAAAATAAAACAAAACAAATATCTATTCTTCAGTATATATCGACTGTGGAAATAAAAAAGGACATAACCCAACATAACAAATTTGACAGGAGACAAAAACTTTTATTTTTTTTGCCGTTGAATGGTAGTATTATTAATTTAGAATGTTTAAGAATGTGACCACACTATATTACTAATCAATTGTAAATAATATATGTTTTTGATTGCATATATTTTTATCTGTACATTTAAAATTTTATATTAAAAATGAAAAAAATGCTTCATTACTAATTTTCGTTTTTTGTGGACGAATTTGTCGGAGCGGGTTTTTCAGAACCTCTTCAAAGACAGCAATGTATCATTTATTGGACAACAGTAATAGAGTGAAATTTCTATGTATAAAAAAAAACTTAAGAGATATCCATCAAAATTTTAAGCCGGTGCTGATTGATATCGTCCACATGAAAGTAGTACACATTCCACATTGTATTTTGACAGCATTACTGGATTCATTCAGCTATTTCTATATCGACTGTGGAAAGGAAAAAGAAGATAACCCAAAGTTTTTTCAAAACAGCTTTTTTCGATATTCACAATGTATCCAACTTGATATACGTTCTATTAAAAAGATATAAGCTGCAAATGCCGAATTAGTATCTAAATTTAGCCTTTAAGTTTGAAAAAAGATGGGCTTGCGAAAATTGAAACCAAGAAAAAAGATCGAAAAAAGGTTTGTTCTTGACAATTTTTTAATTAATATTATGTCAATTAAACACCAGTTTAGAAGACTCTGTGAACTTCAATGTTGTGTTTTTTCATATTTTGCATATGGCCTAAAATCATCAAAACATGTTTTTTGTGCCTCCTGTAAAATTTTCTATGTATGGGTTACGTCCTTTTTCCTTTCCACAGTCAATATGAATAAAATAGACAACTATTTGTTTTTTTTAAACAAAGAATTTTATGAATCTACCTCATGAAAATCTTATATATGTAAACTTTTCTCCATAAAATATAGATTTTCTTTTAGCAGAGCTTCAAACGGTTCCTCGATAGTGTTTCAGCGTAGAATCACATAATATAATACCAGTGGTGCACGTAAGGTAGATCGAAAAAATGTTTTATCGTAGATTACCGATGAGATGCATTATTTACATAAGGAAATCATTTTTTTGTGACGATGACAAAAAAAATGTTAACAGTTAAATATTAGTCACCTGAGTAGTTCATTAAAAAATTGCATATACACTTAAAATATTTATTTAATTTTACTGGTAAAGTACATAATGTGTCAGTCTGTCACCCATACTTCTCCCAAACGGTGAACAGTAGCGACGTGAAATTTGCAGATGTCATTTTGTTTGAACACATTTCTAGGTAAAATTTACTATTTTCAACGTTAAATTTTATTATAAATTAATATACTTTATTTTGTGGGTGTCACATAAAATACGGTCGACGGTGATATTGTCAACTTTTAACTTCCATCCTACAGTATTGGCAGACACCAAAATAACACTACAATTACGCACACGTATGTTAAGTGGCTGTACTTCTGGTCTCTGTATTAATAAGTTTAATACAAGAAGGGCAATAAATAATTGCTTATCATAATATAAATAAGAAATTTGAAAATAGTTTTATTAAAAAAAATATTCATTAAATGATATGCCTAAAATATTTAGGTACAAACTAAAATGTCACGTAAAAGTATCGAAACAAGTCTATAAGTAAACTAAAAAATTTCGCTTCGAAGACCTTTCAGTTCGATAATTTATAAATTTAAAAAATATAGATGTTTGGCATAACAGCTAATGCATTCAAAAGTTGAAAAGAATACGAGAAATACTCGATAAGAATTAGTTTTAAGTCACTCGAAATCAACTTGAGATAAATTGACATCACAAAAACCCACGATTTAGATCTAAAATTTAAATTGAAAAAAAACTATACATTGACCTTAACGGGAATCGAGCCCAGATCTACCTGGTTGGTAGGACAAGTTCTAAGCAACTAGACCACAGCGGACGATAAAAAAAAAACATATATTTTTTAAAAAAGCAAGAATCTTATACAAATGAAAGTTTGCAAATAAAAATAATGGATTTGTTCCTCGTTCTAACTGCCGTTTCAAAGTCACTTGGAATAAAAAAAAATGACCATAATGAACGATGTATTAAAAATGTGTGTTTGCGTAAGTTTTATTCAATTGAAAGTTTTTAAGTCACTCCGAAAAGGCGTTCACTAACAGATCTGTGATCTTTAAAAGTGGATTAATCGTAAAGAAAAAAGGTGGGCACCACTGTTGTATATTATACATACATTATAGGTGTATGCGTATAAACATGACGCATGTGTGATCACGTTTTTTTCCCGATGATTTATTTCACTTAGGCTCTCTCTTATATATGTGGACAGGCCACATATCGCCAACACTTTTTACGACTTTGAGGGAAGCATCATAAAATCCACTTCGCCATTACTAAATCTTGCCACGATTTAACAGACCTTAATAGGAGGCGTACAATTTTTGGGTTTTTCCTCTCAGAAATAATCAATCACTTTTTTGCACTCCACTTACCGATCGTCAAAAAGTTTTTTTTTTTAGTAAGGGTATGGGTTTTAAAGTGTTTGGAATTGTCGTTTTTTAAAAGCCTCTATTTAGTATTAAAAAGATCAATGTGTTGAAATGTGCGTCGTAGAGATTTTTCATTTATATTATATACAAAATACTCTATTTAAAAATACACGAAAAAATATAGCGTCAAAGAAAAACAGTTTTCGATAAAAGCAAAGTTCAATGTAACTTGACGAAATTCGTAAATATTTAAATCAAAAACTTTCACTGTAAAATGTTGATTATAAAATTTAATTGTGACAAAAAAGTGTTCCACGAAAAAATTTTAAACTTTATTACAACAAAATTCTAAGTCAATCAAAATATTGAATTAAAATATGTATTTTTGACTTCGACCAGAGCATAACGATGATTAGTTATATAATGATATATCTAAGAATTATTGGTAGTTTTGCGAAATGTCAGGCCAATGGTTGTATACATCTAAACCAGTGGTTTCCAACCTTTATGTTACTACGCCTCCCTTCCAAGATACAACTATCTTCGCGCCTCCCCATCCTTTATTTCATATAATAATAAAGACACGTTTTATAGGGCAAATAAATATTTTGGACTTTTGCAATAGTCCACGCCTCCTCAGGGAGGCGCACCTCCCAGGTTGGAAATCGCTGATCTAAACTGTTTCGTAAACAAGCTATAATTTTTATACGTTTTATATTTTTAGTGAATCATTTAGTCAATTCAATCTTAATTTATTGAAACGTTGACATAACCATAAAATGATATTTTGAGTTGTATTCAGTACTTTTTTTTGAAAAACGAAGTGCCATAACTCAATTCTGGTTAAGACTTTTTTCTAATTTATGTCCTTTTTCAACATGGAAGATTGCTTGTTAGTCAATTGCTCAACTTTTTTTTATAAAAGAGAGTAAGGATAGAAGGAAAAGGCTGGTTTAGGACTAATGGTTAACTAATCGCATGCGCTTTGCCCTGTACATTTTAGAATTGAAAGAGCAGGAAAGAAAGATATCACAAATACCAACGTCTTCGAAGAGAAATTAATTTTGTAAGTCTAATCTTAGTTGTGATATATATTTTTTACTGTTATTACTTTTTCGGAAGATCGCGATTTAAAAAAAATATTTTCAAACGTTTTTTGACATAAAAACTCAAAAGTTAAAAAAAAAAAACAAAACTAAGATTTTGCTAATATTCATCTAAAACATTAAAAATGTTGGTAATGGTTTAGGCTAGGGTCTCGAATCCCGAGATTGTGATAGTAGTAGTCCCGGGATTTCGGGATTGAGGATAAGAATTGAAATCCGCGAGTGAGCTAAAAAAGTTCTCACATTTAGGAATTTTGGTAAATTCGTAAATTCCTACCTTTTTGAAATCGGCCAGCGAGCGAAATGTTTGGAAATGTTCGTGAGAGCTAAACATAAATGATCCCACATTTAGAAATTTGAGAAAAATCATAAATTCCTGGGTTTTTGAAATCTTGTAATGAAAAAGCTTAAAAAAAGTCATTGTTTCATTTTGCGAAATCCGCAAATCCCCAGGATTTAAAAATCGGTGAGCAAAAATTATTGAAATTTATTTTTTGAAATTTTTTAACCATCTTTTGAAGATTATTTTAAAATCTCTCAATCCCGAATACCGAATTTGCTCCACGATGTTTTGGTGAATGATGAATCCCGGGATTCCGTGATTACAAAACGGGTCAGTAATTGGATGCTCTAGTTTTAGCCACGTATGAAAAAATTGAGAGCACGTAAGTTTATAATCTTGGAAATGTCAGGATTATCAACACAGTCCCGAAGAAGTAAAGACAAATATTTGCTTTAAAATTGAAAACTATCTTCGAACTTCAAGAGAGTAAAATGAAAGCGTACATAAAATCAATTTGGTAGGTTAGTATTTTTTTAAAGAAATATCAAAGAGAAAATATAAAAAAATTCAAATAAAAATATGCTATATAACAAAACATCAATATCAAATATAATTTTACTAACATAACGGTTAAAACCCATGCGAAATTCAATTTAAGTAAATAGGTTTACATTTCCTTAAATTTGATGACTGTATAATTAAAAACAAATCCAATGACACCAACCCCCTCTCATTCTACTCAAACTCACTGACTCTTCCCCCTCTACGGTTTTGTTTGCTAATTCAATCAGACAGGTAGCTCGTTTATTGACAGTAGGGTTGATAGAGTTTACCTGCTAAAAATATTGCTTTTATTCAAGCGGGTGCGCTTTTACAGGGAGGTTTGGCACAGTTAAATAAAATATTTAAATGCCAAAATGAGTTTCGCTTACCTGAACATTGAATTCGAATCCTCATTTGTCTGATAGTATTTCTATATCACGATAAAGTATTTTTTGTTGTATAATATATTTATAATAAAACAAAAGTTCTCAAAGCACAGATTGGGTTTAAATTTGAATAATGTATGACGCAAACCTTAATTCCAACTGCTAACCTAAAAAGTCCATATTTAGAGTTTTACGACTTAATATTGAACGATTGCTATTGGAATACATGGACGACAGAATAAACAGAAGGTAAATATTAAGTTGCCTTATAAACCTTTGTGTATTTTGCGCGTGACTTTAAACACTTTTTTTTAAATATGTACACGTGAACAACTTCTGGGTGCATACTTCGTCTTCGAAAAACTTTTAATTAGAACCTTTAATCTTGGATCTGATTTGATAATAGCAATAGAGCATCTAATACCAGATCCCTTTTTTTCATTCCGGGGATTCAGGATTCATAATTATTTCAGGTTCCCGGGATTGATCATTGAACAAAAAAAGTGACGAATCGAGAGGTTCTAAAATATTTTTCTTGATGATGACTTGAAAAATTTGCAAATTGACACACTGTACAATAATTGTGAAAGCTTTTTTTGGTTCTTTCAGAAAAAGCTACGAATTGACGGGTTTCACGATTATTCAAAAGTGTGTGCTGTAGTGAATTCTTCATCTTGGAATTAATACTAAAACGATCCCGGGATTTTGGGATAGCAAGATTGATCGGGACTGGATGCTCTTAATAGCACTAATATCCTTATTTTAGAAACTTGATATGCATATGCTTCTTATAAGGAGCGGACATGGTAAAAAATGAATATACTTATATATAATATTATGTTAATAATTGTAATGTGTAAGAAATTAAATAAAAAATCAATTTTCATAAAAAAAAAGTGGTGGGAAAGAATTTAAAGGATCACACCTATGCCTTCGGATATTAATCCGTAAATCAATCGGAAAATAAATTTATAGAAACTCTCCATACTGGGATTTGAGCCCGTAACCTCCGTATCCAAAGCCAACGACGTTGATCACTTGACCACGCATTCGGCTACTATTGGGATAGAAAGAAACTGTCACTTCCACGAGGGCCACAAAACTTCGCGCTCTAAGCAAATTATTTAGATGCTGCAAAACTTCATAAAAAGTTTGTATGGGAATAACTTTGATTATTTCACGTATTGTGTATCAAAATGTGACACGTGTTTCGCCTCTTTCAGAGGCATCCTCAGACAACTACTTTCGCAAATGTTTGCTTAAGTACGAATCATTTCTTAATGTAAATGTCATTTTGTATTACCTTTATCGTTTGTTTGTTTCCCCCCCCCCTTGCCACCCATTTTTATTTGA
The DNA here is from genome assembly GCA_031772345.1 of Himalopsyche anomala. Taxonomy (NCBI): domain Eukaryota; kingdom Metazoa; phylum Arthropoda; class Insecta; order Trichoptera; family Rhyacophilidae; genus Himalopsyche; species Himalopsyche anomala. The sequence continues at coordinate 3,043,244 of CM062844.1, read as the reverse complement.
TTTTTGTTATTAAATATCAGAATAGTAATATATTTTCTAGCGGTTTAACCCGTCCTAATTGATCCAACTCATTAGATAATCATTTCTTAATGTAAATGTAATTTGTATTACCATTATCGTTTGTTTGTTTTTCTATCATCCCGTCATTCCCGTCCCATTTTATTTTGATCTTTATTATAATATATCAGAATAGTAAAATTAAAATCATTCGTACTTAAGCAAACATTTGCGAAAGTGGTTGTCTGAGGATGCCTCTGAAAGAGGCGAAACACGTGTCACATTTTGATACACAATACGTGGAATAATCAAAGTTATTTTTATTTTATATTAAAATGAACTTCCACAAAGTTACCGCCGAATCCATCGAAAGTAGTTTGTATGGGTGTTCGTAGCGTTTAACGAAATTACTCATAAGATGTAATTGTTCAGACGATTGTGATTTTATATTTTTTCTCGTTTTTGGGACGGGTGAGTTTTAAATCCCAGTCTTCTAGTAAATAATATTATTTTCTATATATTTCTCTTAATAATAATGGTTCTCCGCAACCGTCTCATAAGATTATATTTGTAAGAGGTCCATCTGCTTGATAAATTGACCGCAGACAGTATAATGTTAAGTGGTGAGTTTGTTTATATTGTTTGATTTATGTATTACTAGCCGGCTCCCGGCAAGCGTTGCAAAGCTACTCAAAGAAAAAAAGGGTTTGAAACTGTGAAAGTGTGAAAAAAGTTTTAATTGTGTTTATTTTAGTGCAAGTTTTCTTTTTCTGTCTGTTTGACGTTTGACGTTTGCTGCAGATTGTCTATGGTATGACACACGCCCAACCTACTGTAAGTTAATTGTACTATAACCTTCGCGCAAGTACAAGCATACGTTGTCAAAATGAAATGTATAGCAGACACACTAAAATTGATTTTATCGATACTGTAAGTTAATTTTACTATGCCTATAACCTTCCCGGAAGTGCAAGAAAAAAGTTTGTCAAAGTTTTATTGCAATAGGATCAGCGGTTTGGCAACCCATATAGTACGAACAAAGAAACATTCATTTTATATATTAGATAACTTAGTTGTCAGATGAATGGCAGAGTATCATTAATTTGATACATTGTCGTTAAAAGATTCAAAACATTCTACTGTCGTCAAAAATATTGAAACAGTAGAAAGCGCTTTAGCTTGATTGATGATGATTTTAACCATTATGAAAAAAAGCTTGTAAAAAAACTGTGCAACGATTTAGTGTTTTGTTATTCGTCCAAGAAACTTAACCCTCCAAGGACGAGCGTGACCATGTGGTCTCAGTAAGCACCGCTGTCTATTGATCCCACTAATGATCCCTTTTCTACCTGAATATCGTTGCTTTTACTCATACTTGGTGAAGAACGGTACAAACTTCAGTAAGTCATCAACCGCGGGGACAAAAACGGCCACAGAAAGCACATGGGATTTTTTGAATCTCCGTTTTTTTAATGGACTTTTTGAAACTGTTAGTTATTTTTTTTTATCAAAACATCAAATTATTTCCAGTTCTTTTGTTAGTATATTTGTATTGAAATTATGTTGATCTAAAGAATTCGAATTGTAAATATTTTTTAAAATTTCACGTTTAGCTATATTTCAACCCCGAATGTTTGCATGCCCATACGGTTACGCTCGTCCTTACTACTTTCCGTAAACAATATTGCACGGTAATAAAAGGATGAGCATGACCATATAGTTATGCGGGGTTTCTATACAAGGATTTTGCGTTTTTTTTTTTAAATTTTTGTTAGGAATAAAAGTTATCCGTGACTTCAATATGGCTTAAAAAAAAATATTTCATTGAAAAAAGCTCTCGTCTCTGGAGGGTTAAAGTATACTAAATTTTGTTGGAAAGCACACATATGACATAAAACCTGCCTTTGTATAACGCATGTTTAGTTTCTCGACGGGGTATTATTGTGTACAACAATTTTACGCAATTTAACACACATCTATGGGACTCGATCTGGAGTAGCCGAAATCTAATTTCCTGAGCGGTGGCCCGGGACACCGTCGTTGCGGTCGCTTTGTGAGCGCGTCGCAGCGTCCGCGGGCCCCGGTTGGATACCCCGCACGACATCTGGCCGAGTCGAAAGGACGGCGCGAATTAATTAAATTTTAACCAGTTATGGAAATGACGGCAGCCGCCTCAAAATCGATTCGGTTTGCATCACAATGCCGTGAAAAGGAAATTTCAAACTTTACGGCCATTTGCTATACAGGCATACATCACCGCGCGTGTATGATACATTTCAAGGATAGATAATATTTTCCTCACTCTCATTTTAAGACACTAAGCAAAGACAGATATGATTCTTCGGTAATAATGGTATGCAGATTTCAAATGGCATATCAACTGTAAAAAAACAAAAGAATATAACCCACAGATGTTTAAAAACAAACGCCTTCGATAATCATAATTCATAATGCAAACAAACTTATATACTTTCTATCAAAAGGATGTAAACTGAAAATGCCAGATTAGCATCTAAATTTACTTTCTTAAAAAATATATTAAATTAATATAAAATCGAGTCAATAAAACACAAATTTATAAGTCTTTCTGCACTACTTCAAGGTTGTGTATATTCCTTATACATTCGAAAAACGTTTTTTGTACCTCCTGTATAAAAAATGGCATTACAGCTAATGCCAATGCGCCAAATATTTTAAAGTTGGAAGATCATACGAGAAAACCTCGATGAGAATTTTAGTATATTCATGTCTTATATCTCAAATTTAAATTGAAAAATCTAAATTTGACATTTTAACTTTACCGGGAATCGAACCATGACCCACCTGGTCAGTAAAGCGAGCTCTAACCAACTAGACAATAGAGGGAAACTATCGGGCAGTTATGTGAATGGTACGTCCTTTTTCTATACCCCACTTGATTCTATGTGCAAAATTTAATTAACCCAGAGTCATCGTTATATTAAACTGAATCGTATAAAAAACTACTGACTCCAATTTTTAGTGATTAATAAATTTTACTAAAAACGTATCCATAATATTTGATAAAAATACCTTGAGGTTGCCCGGAGCGAAATCCGTGGAATGATCGGAAAATAATACAATATTATGTAAAAATAGGTTAGTATTATACTTAAAATAAATATCAACGAAATTATCTTAAAATAGTACTCAGAGATTTTAACAAAAGAGAGTTTTTAAATTATTGAATGTTATGCCGGTTCGTAATATTTTCCATTGCTTGGTTTTTAACCACTTGAATACCAAGAAGACACAAGTGTCCGGAACATACGCAAGCAAACACGGATGTCCAAGACATTTAAAAAATCAAATAGTTGCTATTCTAATAGAATATAAGCATTATTTTGATGAATATGTGTAGATCTATACTGAGTCAATATAAGTTTTTAAAATATCGAATTCGAGTGTATAATAGGCAAAATTATTTTTCTCAAAAACACACAGTATCTCTGGGAAATATTAATAATTTATTTGCGCGGTATTCAAACGGTTAAATATATTTTTTTAAATCGCTCACAAGTACAAATTAGTTAGATACAAATACTTAAACACATGAAACATTTATAAAAAATAGCCGAAGTCAATAAATTTATGTTGACTCTACAATCCATTGAATAATAAAATAACATTGGAAAGTAAATGTATTAACTTATTTAAATTTGATTATACTTCAATCATAAAATATTATATAACAGTAGAAGTTTAGTTCAATCATTGAAAGAACAATATTATCGTCGAAAGCTTAACGAATATGTAAATAATATTAATAATACAAATTATTCGTTATGTTTACTGTAAAAGTTTTATATTCAAATTAATATTCACTGAAGGCCAGTCATAATAAGATTAAACTGAAAAGGAAAATATGTTAAATAATATCACATTTCAATTACCTTGTAGAATACAGCGTGTTTCATATATTTATTTTTCCTAGTTTTAATATTCTATAACGTAAAATTTTTATGTGTTTTACAAACTGTGGTTTTAGCTTTCTTTGATGACTTTTAAACCTTAATTCAAAATTAAAACATCGGCTTTATCAACAAATAACGTATTAATAATGTGTTAAAACTGTCCAACTGAATACATCGGCCAGACAGCAAGAAAGCATTGTATGATAAATAATAAACCTATAAGATGTCTTAACCCTTAAATGGACGTTTTATTAATGTTTGGTAAAAATGCATATATAATCATTGAAATGGATATTTATCGATGAAAAAAATAAAAAAATAAAAAATATTTGACATAAAATTTTATTTAATAAAAATTTACTGTTGGATATGTGCAATAGTAATATTATGAACAAAAAATATATTTTGGGTAGAAAAATCATTTTTAAAATAAAACTTAATACCTTTATGATGAAAAAATAATATTATAATAGTATAAATAATAACGATTTACTCAGACAAAAAGTTTAGCAGCCAAACTTCAGCTTATTTCAAATTGAAATAAACATATTTTCTGATCAGAACTATCTATCGTATTTTTTAATTTATTATCAAATAGTGATCATTAGTCACGGAATAATAGAAATTACTTTTTAAATAATAGATTTCACTAAAAAGTACATAATTAAAATACAGTTCTTAGCATATATGCTATAACATGATATTAATGAAAATATACTGTACATGTTAAAGTTTTTTTATTGCTTTTAATCAAGGCTTCGAATCGGAACTGAACCGAAAATCAAAAACCATTATTTTTACCGGAACAAAAACCGGAACCAAACCGAAAGAATTTCGGTTTTTTCAGTTCATTTCGTATTTTGGTATTTTGGGCAAATAGGTAAATTCCTGGGTTTTTGGATTCGAGCTGAACTGAAAACCGTTAATTTTGAAGGAACGAAAAAAATAGTGTTTCGAAACCCTGATTTTAATAATCAGTATATTAAAATTAATACAAATTTCACATATTTTGCTACACAACAATCGTATTATAATAAAAAGCTTACAAGTAAGTAACTACCGAATCCATTTTTTTTTTAAGTTTTTATGTCTAACTTGCATCTTTTATGATCCGCATTAATTAAAAAAAATAATAATATGAGCACACATTAAAATAATCAAATTATAAATTAATTGATTGAGGGTATAGCGAGTTCTCGTTAAGTATGAAATACTGTAAAGAGTGTAAAAAATCAATGATGGGTTAACATTATAAAAATTTATATCAGAAATACATAAATAATACAGAAATAAATTTTGAATACTGGTGTGCAATCCATGTAAAATTATTAAATTCGTTTTTATTATTCATGAAAGAAAATATGTATTCAGGCTTGGTATTTGTATTGAAGAAGATACGAGTATGCGAAATAAACAGCAAGGCCGTTAAAAAACATTCCATTAAAGCGGGAAATTCGTATTTCTATTCAAAATTCGTATAATTCCCTCCAATATTCGCGATTCTCTTCGAAAGCAGGCGTCTGCGATGGATGGCCCGAGGCCACAAATAACCCCCCCAATCACAGACTGATGGGACGAGATGAGTATTTTTAAATGAGCCCATATCCAACCCACGGAATTCTGCAAAAAACAACATCAATTGGAATATCTATAAACGTTTGAAGTATTTTTTTCCCATCCAGCAAATTCCACGCGCATTTTATTTGCGTAATGTGGAATAATATTTCGACGAAATTTATCAAGGGGTATGGATGGCATTATAAAAATCAATTATTACAATGATATTGTTTTCAATATAACATTGCTTTGTTATTTACATGTTATTCGTAGATCAAAGAATGCATTTATAACGATATACTGTTGAAATACAATATTCCATACTCGAAAAATTATTTCATTTTCGTATTTGAATGTCGTTACAATTTATCGGAACCACAATTATTATGAATAATATTTCAATGTAAAATAATACTAAAAATATTTAATATCAGTTTGAGCGCGTGCTGGCCGATAATTTTCCTATTCTTAAGCCACATCAAGTTGTGTATTTTTAGTCCAATCATAGGAACTTTACAATTGTTGCATATGAACGAATTCATTATATAAATATACCAAAATCTTTAAATTTAAATTGAAATATACATATAGAACAGTTACAAACGATGAGCACTTGGTTGCTGGTCAGGAAAAATTCTTACCCAACTATACATTCTTAAAAACGGAGCATAATGAGACAACCACGAGTTCTCGTCACTGTACTGGAAGAAGTTAGTAAATAAACATAAGATTATCAATTCTTTGTTTTGGAATAATTCGGCATGTGCGTTTATTTTATTGGCTTGGAAAAACAGTTTTGCTATCGGCAATGTTTATTGACTCTCGCGGCTCGGAGACTAGAAAAATACTTCTCATTCGATGGGGGTCGTTTAGGTACCCCATTAGTTTCCTCATTATTGGCCTTATTCTTACGAATTTTAAAAAAAAATAGTTTAAAGGCTTTAAAATATCTCTCTGCATCATTCCTCATACATTTTTTTTTTATAAAAATCCGTGGTTTTTAATAAATAATCATATTTTAAGTTGCGCGTAAAAAAGACGTCATCCCAGCACACATATGAAATTGCAACTGATGAGTTTAGCCCAGCTATTTTACGAACGATCGCTTATCGCGGGTGCTTATCGTGTTATCGCGTATTTATATAAACTACAAAAGGTCCAAAAAACTATGATATAAGAAAACCTTAATTATAAACATTGTATCACCCATATTGAAATAGATATTTAAGAAAATGTGGGTATTGGGGTCGCATTTTTTGAGCTTAGAACCGGAAAAGTTAATGCAGACTTATGCAATTTTCCCTGTCAATTCATTCACAACTGTATTCGTATCAGATCGGCATAAATACATTTATATTTTGATATTATAAATATCTTTTTCACATAAATTATCGAGTCTTTATTCTCAAACCTTTGTTGTTTGAATTCCAACAGCATTTGTTTTTTTTATAAATTTATAGAGCTTCCCTCCGGGGTTTTTTTAAGGTCATAATGAAGTCACAGATAACTTAGCATGGAAATAAGTCTTTGTATGGAAACTCCGCGTGACTACATACTTGTCCTTATAGGCATCGTATAATATTGTGTAAAGAGAGTAATAAGGACGAGCGTGACCATATGGTCACACAAATATTCGTGGTTGAATATAGCTCAAAATGCAACTTAAAAAAATATTTACAATTTCAACTCTGTAGATCAACATAATTTTTTTTTGATAAAATAATAACTAAGAATTTCAAAAAGTCCAAAAGCACACGGAAATTAAAAAATTGCATGTGCTTTTGGTAGTTGGTTCCGTCCGCGCGGCTGATGACTAGTTGAAGTCTGTATCATTTTTAACCAAAATTGTGTGAAAGCAACGATATTCAGTTAGAAAAAGGATGAATATTGGGATCAATAGACAACCGCCTTTACTGTTACCAAATGGTCACGTTCGTCCTTGGAAGGTTAAGTTCTAGTTCAAAGTTTTTTGAAAATCCTTTATCGCTGATGTCTTGTTTATTTGCATTCCCTTACCATCGCTGCCGATGGAAGGGCGTGATCGTTACAGAGGTGAGCAATCCTCAATGAAGCCAGTTAACGTAAACACCATATGCATTTATATGCAAATCATATTATATATACCTCTCCATATACTATACTCATACATGTAAACACATTCGCATACCTCCATACACGCATACAGTACACAAGGAAGCAAATTTAATTTAATTTCTACCATGTCTGCTCCCAATGAAAAGTATATGGGCTCCCAATGGAGTTTATCTAAACAGATTTTTTTACAAGAACTGATTGTTACACAGTTGTTCAACCTCTCTTATTGCCAAAGATAGAAAAATATTACTAGGACGGGATTAGTGGTTAGCTAATCAATCTCCTTAGTCGTTACACCCAATATTTAGGACAGAATGTGTGGGAAGAGGCAATTGAAGACATCACATACATCCATGCCTTTGAACAGAAATTCACAAATCAATTGAAAATCAATTTATAAAACTGTTCTTACTGGGATTCGAATGATTGACCTCTGTAACCGAAGCTAACGACGTTGACCATTCGATCACGCAGGCGGCATTTTACCTAATATTGTCAAAGCAAAGCAAACTATTTTAAAGTTTAATTATGTTTGTAATTACCATCAGACCATTTAAAATTTATTAATTTTTGATGATTTTTTAATAATATGTGTTAAACATTTTAATTTTGTGTAAATATAGAATCACTATTACGGTTATTTGTAATTTTATTTCAATCTCAATTGTTGTGTACACTTTTTCATTTCAATTATTTTTTGTATAAATAGCACAGTTAAATTTTATTTATTATCAGTTGACAATGCTCGCAATGAGCAAAACCGGTCCTGACCTTTTAAATAAAGTGGAATAAAGTACAAAGGAATATTGTGTTTTTGTTAAGTAATAGCGGGCAATTAATTGTTATTCAAATAAATCAAATTACTACATCAAGATACAGTGCACTCTCGATTATCCGGGCTAATGCTGGGGAGGATGGTCACGCATAATTAAAAAACACGGATAATCAGAATCATCAAATTTTTATTATATTTTCGAATATAAATATCATATATATACACAATACAAATTTTTAACACATTATTTATAAATTTATTATTTATCAAGAAAACACAAACAAATAAGTAAAAATATAATATTTTATCATATATAAGAACATAAAAATATAAAAAAGTATAGTTTTATGTGTAAACAAATTTTATAAATCTGTTATTTTCATCTGTTTTCGTGATTTTTTTAACGAATTCCTTATTTCACTTCGAAATATTCTTAAAGCTGTTACATTATTATATTCATTTCTCCTTTGTTCAGCGTAATCTGGCAATGTTTCAATACAATTCAATGCCGTTTCATGACTAACGTAACCACTTGTATCTTCTTCGCTTGTAGTACTACTGTAATTTTCTTCCTCTTGGGCAACAAGAGAAACGATATCAGAATCGTCCATACGTTCAAAGCCTGGATCATTTAAATCATGGTTAAGCCACTACTCTATGTTTTCCTTATCCACGTAAATAAAATAAATTTGAATCTTCCAATAATTCACACATTTCAGGTACAAAATTTTCTTCATTGTCTTCCGAATCTATTAAATCTGTTTTTATGTCAGGAAGAATCTTTCTCCATGATCGAACGAGTGTTACTGACTTTACTTTTAACCAAGATTGTGCTACCCCATTTAAAGTATCCAATACTGTCATTTTTTCCAAAAAAATGTCAGATTATCACCTTCCTCAACAAGAGTTTTTAAAGTTTTCGGTTTATGCACTTCACTAATACTATTGTCAATAAAAACACATGTGGAGTACAAAAGATTTCAATTTTTGAGACATTCTAGTTCCATAAATTATGATGTTTATTGCGGTATATGCGAAAATTCATACATTCAAAAGATAAGTGGTTAAAAAAAATCAGGTTTAGTTACGTAAACACAAACACATCGCTAAATTCCTCCTTTTTTCAAATAACGCGCATATTCAAAATCGCAATTCATTAATGCGTCATATAATCGTAAAAGAAAAAAATCAATCAAATTAAATTTGAATTAAAAATATTTATTTTCAGGCACGAATAATCCGCAAACCGGATAATCGAGAGTACACTGTAGTTCCAATTCTATATAATCAGAATTAAAAAAAGAGCCAACATCACTGAGAAAATAAATGAAAAAAAGGGTGACGTAACAGGTAACATAAAATGCGAAATACCCTTTCCAATTTTAATATATAATGATGCACTCGTACTGTTGAAAACACCTGAAACAAAAAAGTTTATTTAAAAAGTTTTTCGTGAATTCATAACATATTTACTTTTCAACCCTACTGAAGTCTACCGGTGTATCGGTCGGTACATTCTCGCTTGAAAAACGTAGGGTTAACTTTTACTCAGTTTTTATATCATTTCCACATAAAAGTCTTGATATATCGAGAAAAGAGCACTCGCTGATAGACTTGTGAAGAAAATGTCAACATGAAGTGTCAAAGTTTGTTAAAAATATTTTTGAAATATTTCACGCATATGCTTCACTCCTCAAAAGGTGTGTGATATTTTCATTCATTTTCATGTTTTTCATTTCATGTATTTCATTATTTTTGGATATTAAAATATACATTTTTTTGATCGTGATTTTTATGCAACGGTGTTTCACTTTTTTTGTGTTTTACTTTTGAAATGATTAACTACACAAGCGAATGTCCAAAATCGTATTTGAGTCAAAGTGAAACGAAAAATATATTTTTATAGATTTTATAAATAAAAAAAGATGAACATATTTTTTTAAAATATCATCAAGGTGTTGTATTCATTCATGACATTCATGACAAAAATACTGGCAAACGACAAGGTAAGGAAGTAGTAAAATACGTTGAAGAAAAAAAATCACTTTTAGGGTGTTCACTGTCAATACTTGATGGAAAGGCATTATATTAATAAAAACACAAAACTGCTTTGTACTTTATTCCACTTTATTTAAAAGGTCAGGACCGGTTTTGTCGATCAGTTGACAATGCTCACAATGACAATTTATGCCGCCTGTGTGGTCGAGTGGTTAACGTCGTTGGCTACCGCCACGAAGGTCACGGGTTCGAATCCCAGTACGAGCAGTTTTATAAATTGGTTTTTCAATTTATCGATTTATGAATTTATGTTCAAAGGCATGGATGTATGTGATGTCTTGAATTCCCCCTTCGCACCCATCCTATTCTATGAATGGGGCACATCGAGAGCGATTAGCTAACCACTAGTCCTGTCCTAGCCCTTTCCTTCTATTCCTACTCTCTTTGGAAAAAGAGAGGTTGAGCAACTGAGAAACACCTCTGTTGAGATAAACTCCATTAGGAGTCACACATTGGGAGCGGACATGGTAAAAAAAAAATAATGAAAAAACTGTCATTTAAAAAATTCACAAACAACGTAACCTAACCTATAACGAAGTATTTTGTCTTTTATACAGTCAGATACAAGAAATATAGACTGTCATTCAAATGTACACTGGATTTATTTTGAAAAAAGTCTGTTTTGCTTAAGATAAAAAAATGTATTTATAATAAATTTATTAATTTAAAACGATGCTTGTTTTTTTTAAAAACATATAAGGTTAAAAGCGAAAAATGGTTTCAATAACTTTTGATGTGCTCATTTTGAATGATTGGTGGGAATACATATTATAATATTTAAAAAAAATAACACTTTTTTTACTAATTCCGCATTATGTATGTTAGATCAGAACCGGTTTTACTCAACGCATACATTATCAACTAATGAAATACAAAACGATATATTTTTATTTATAAAAAACTAAATGAGACTTAAAACAACGTGTGGTAAATAAATATTGAAAAATTTATAAATAATGGTTAAAATTATAAATGATTGACACCAAATTAACTATGATTACAATATGTGGAATAATTTATAAATACTGATACGAAATATAAATGACTGCCACTAAATTATCTATACTAAATATCGGGATCTGATCTATAATGAATAATGTGGGATTAATACAAAAAAGTGTTTTTTAATATTACATAATGGTTTTAATAATCGTTGTCATATTTCTACTAACCAGTTGCTGGTGTTCAGTGTGTTTAAGTCAGTGATGCACAACCTTTACCTTCTAGCGGGCCGCATAAAACAAATTATCGTGGGTTCAGGCCGCAAAGAAAAAAATAATTTTAAATACGCTTAATCCATTTTTATACAGAACATATGTACGTTTCATGTAAAACAGCCTTAAATCCGTGTAAAAAAGATTGTAAATTTAAATAAATGAGTAATAGATTCCAACATAAATAAGCCATGCAAAAAAGGATTATGGGTACTTGCTTATTAAAAATCGTTTCAATGTGAAATATTTACGTTTTATTTATATGAAATTCATAAGTTAATACATTCTTGGTCTTTGTTAATTTTTAACTATTTTTTTTTAATTTGACATAATATTTGTAAGTCTGTTTTTATGAACCGATTTATTCTCCTTCATTAAAGCCTCATTAAAAAAGCTTGCTTACATTTATTATATAAATGTTTTTCGTGAAAAATATATGTTTGCGAAATATATTAAAAAGCCACCACAAAATTCAAAAAGGGCCGAGGTTTGTGCATCACTGATTTTACTGATTGTCTTAAATGAATATTCTATGTACTGTATTGAGAATTAGACTTATTAGAAATTATTTTAAGCTTGTCGTAGAGTATTTTTGCTGACGAATTCATATAGCCGCTTTAAATGAAAAAAAAGTGCTCCTCATGGTAGTGTGACGTCATTCTTAAGGGTGGATAATCAATTTTAAATTTTATCTGCCATTTCTTAATCCAGCAACGTCGAGCAGTAAAGTTTTGCCCAGATAGTGCTTTCACTTTATCACTTTGGGGTGCCATTATGGAAACATAATAAAAATTCCTCGATATAATAGGGTTTGAAATACAGCCATAAATAAATAATCTGTCCAACAGATAACGTCATTTTTCAGACGGCAGCGTTGAGGACAAAAGGTGATAAAAATAAGTGTTTATAACATCATTATCATTTACTTGAAAGCCAATAAATTTAAAAGGCATATTCCACAAGTAACTTTTCTGATCCTGATCAAAAAATATGTAATTAAAAAAAGAGCATTAAATTAAATTTAAATATTTGATATTGTTTGTAATTTTTGTTTTATAATATCATTACACAAAAACGTGAAAACTATATATTATCGTTAAATATATAAATCACTGGTAATTTGTTTTGTTTGAATCCAACAAATCAATGTACCACAATAAGTTTAATATAAATTTTAATAACTTTGCTATTCCACTTGTTGTGTTAGCTATTCCGATTTGTGACACAAATTTTGCCTCTCTGAGAAGCATCATCAGACCATCATAATGTTTGCCAATAAACTAAAAAATATTCAAATTCTTATGTTATAAATTACAAAATAAATTTCACGGATTGTCCTTTTCTACTGGACGCAGAAAGGGGGTAATATACAAACTTTGATACTTCTAATTATAAACTAATTACATTCATTATGTGTGGTCAATTCTAGATCCCAGTATGTCAGGTCCTATGGTGCAGCGGATTGCGTTGTAGACTTTCGTGCCAGACCTCACGGATTCGAGTCCTAGTACGAACAGCATTTTTTCGATCGATTTATAGATTTCTGTTGGAAGGCTTTTGTGTTTGTGATTTCCCTCCCACCATTTCCGATCCTTTAACAACCAGGTGTAGCGAGTGGAATTAGTTAACTACTAGTCCTGTACTAGCCTTATTCTTCTATCCATACTACTCTTTTTGAAAAAGAAATGTTGAGCAACTGAGTAACAAACAGTTCTCGTAGAAAAACTTCTGTTGAGATACCTCTATTAAGAAACCATATGCTCCACATTGGGAGCGGAAATAGATAAGAAAAATCCTAAAGGAAGTAAATTCATCTGTGGTAATCTAACTATCTTCATTATTCACTTAAGTCATTTAAAAAAAAACATTTCATAGAAAGAGAGACATATCGTATCAAAAAAAATACGTGGTGCACGATTTCATGCGTGTACAGACTGTATTGCTACTTCTAGCGATTCATCAGAGCTGAATGGAAAAGTAAATATAACAATATATTTCAGTTACAAACAACTCTAATTTGACTACAAAAAATACTATTTGGCGCCATAATGGTCCGTCCAAACTGCCCTGTTAAGAAAAATAAAGATGAAACTTAATATAGCTGTTTTAAAATCTTTAACCATGCCTGGTCTTTATATATAAAAGGTTTCGGTAGAAGTTATTTATTGAAAACTAAAACATCTTACCCTAATTATGTTGGGAGCCGGTAAATTGCTCGAATGCAATTGCTCGAATGCAAATTGCTCGAATGGAAATTGCTCGAATAACAAGATGCTTGAATGACCAATTCCTCGAACGTCAATTGCTCGAATTACAAATTGCTCGAAAAATTTTATAAAAGTTTAAGCATTAATTGCACTAAGTAACTATAAATAGCATTTTTTATCCTGACTTTTGTTGTTTTAAGATTTTTCACGACTTTTTCTACGAATTTCATTTTTGTTTCGTGCAACACTTGTTTAGAGAGTGAAATATAAAAATAATTTTCGTAAGTATTTATTTTAGCCGTGTTCGCTCCAAATACGGATCATATGACCTCTTAACACTCAATATAAGTATTATATTTATTGATAATTTTTAATTGTATGTCATAGGTGTTAAGCATTTTAATTTTGTGTAATTATAATGTAATTTGTAAATCCTTTTAATTATTAGTAATTGCTTACACCTTTTTGTTTCAATTTAACTTGTATAAATAGCACTGTTTAATTTATTTTCCTTATCAGTTGATAATGCTCGTGAGGAGTGAAAACGGTCCTGATCAAATAAATTTTAAGTGCAAAAAGTACTAAAAATCTTTTATTATTTTTAATATGCTTGTTAATTAGTTACTCAAACTGTTTCTATATTTTTCCAGAACACAGAAGACTAAGGCTAAGACAGAACAAACGGTTAGCTTATCACTATCGCTACGCCCATTTTTTAGTAAGAATGGGTGAGAGGGTTTCAAGAAGTTACATATATGTGTGCCTTTAAACAGAAATCCATAAATAGTTTAAAAAATAATTGATTAAAAAGTGTACGTATTAAGATTTAAGTCCCTGACTTCCGAAAATAAAACCAACGACCTTTTCCACTCGACCACTGGCAACTTAAATAAAAAAAATGTTTTTATTATGACTTATTTTGATTTATGGTTTTTATTTCCCGACTTGTATAAATATGTTTTTTAAAGAATCTATATATTAATACTCGATAATGTCCGTCCGTCTGAATGATTGTCCGCGATTTTCCCTCCCCCTCCTCCGCCCCAGCCCCGCTGTCACCATTTTTTTATTCATACCAAATACATACTTTTTTCGTTTGTATATGGTCGCGATTTCGCCTTTTCGATGACGTCAAGAAAGACGGTCCTCCTCCCCCCCCCCCCAATCCTGCTCCGCTGTCGCCATTAATTATTTTTTTTATTCATACTAAAGACATATTTTCCAAATACACTGTTTATTATTTGACGAAACAAATCAAATAGCTGAAAAAATTTCATACAAAAAAACGCCGCGACCGTGGATCGAACACAGAACTCTGGATTACCAGTCGAGCTCTCTATCAACTGAGCTAACGTCATAAATATCAAGGCGATAAAAATAGTGTATTTAAAATAAAAATTTGAAAATGGAACGATATTTGCGATTCCTACTGACTTCGATTGTTTGTATAAAAGATTCAAAAATGGAATATTGTCAAATAATGAATGACAAGGTAAATTTATGCTCAAATAGTAATATAAATAAAGTAAGCGAAATAGTTTGATAGATTGGGGTCAACGAGATTAAAATACGGCAAAGTGAGCCAAGTTAGGATGATGGGAAAAAGTGAACTGAACCCACCCTTTTTATTGCATAATTTCAATCATTTTTTCTCTAAAATACATTGTTTATGCTTTCGATGGATTCGTCGGTAACTTTTTGGAAGTTCATTTGAATATAAAATAAAAAATAACTTAGATTATTCCACGTATTGTGCTACAAACTGTGAAACGTGTTTCGCCTCTTTCAGAGGCATCCTCAGACAGACTTACTTTTACTTACTGAAAGTAAGTCTGTCTGAGGATGTCCTGAGCGTTTTTTTTTGGTTTATAACATTTTTTTTTTTTGAAAACTTTCTTTTTAAATCACATTACATCTTGATCGTATGAAAATAAATGCTATCAAAATAACAAAATACGATTGACTAGCCAAGTAAGTTTTTCAAAAAATAAATATAAGACGCAATTATTTCAAGATTTGTTTTTAATCTAGATACATACGTGGTATAGTTAGTTGTTGGCGAAAGCATAGTTTCAGTATGATTAGTAAAATAACATCAGTAAAAATCATTATATATATTCTAAAAAACAAGTTCTATTTGGAGAATAAGTCAAAATTTTGATAATTTTGTTTTGATAAAATGTCCAATTAATTTATAATATTTTGCATGTGAAAATTGCATTTTTTATATAAATATAATTTAATTCTTTGCCCATTTATTTTCCGACTTTTTTCTCACATTCCATTGAAGTGAAAAAAAAGTTCAATAGATATTAAATTATTCTAAAAATTAGAATATTAGATTATTCTAAAAATTCCAAAATCTATATATTAATAGTCGATAAAATAATCACTTTTCACAAATCACAATTAACAATTCACAATTCACAAATGTGTGCGTACTGATGTCCTCGGGTCTTATTCTTTTTCTACGAAATATTTTTGTTAGCATACTTGAAAATTAGTTGAATAAAATATATATACTACGAAAAATGATTGTTAGCAACCTTGAACATTATTCCAAAAATTTAATAATTTACAATTTAAAAACTGCAGGGCTGTCGATATATGCGCCGAGATCGATTTATGCTACTATGAAAAATGATTGTTAGCAAACTTGAACATTATTCCAAAGATATAATAATTTACGAAATTTCTGCTACTTCGAAAAATAGTTGTTAGCAAACATAAACATTATTCCAAAAATTAGGTAATTTACGAGGTCTATTTCTGCTAATAGGAAAAATAATTGTTAGCAAACTTAACATTATTCCAAAAATTAAATAATTTACAATTTAAATACTACAGGGCAGGGCTGTCGATATACGCCCCGATATATTTATTTTATTTTAAGAATCTCTGGCTTATTCAATAAATAGGTTTGTAATTTTCTGACTACTTAAAAATGCAACAAAAATCCCCCCGTTGAGGTCAACGGGCTTACAGCTAGTGAGTAATTAATGTTTAAACTTTTATAAAACTTTTATAAAAATTTTCGAGCAATTTGTAATTCGAGCAATTGACGTTCGAGGAATTGGTCATTCGAGCATCTTGTTATTCGAGCAATTTCCATTCGAGCAATTGCATTCGAGCAATTTACCGGGAATCAATTATGTTTGCCGTAACTGTATTAATTGAAAGTTGTGTCTAACTAGTCATATTAAAAATTGCAATCGAATTCATAAATGTGAAACCATGACCAATATAGCGAGATCACTGCACATCACATTACAATGTTCAAAATGACAAAAAGACAGGGGCACGCGGTGTTCCCAAGCGGTCACCTATCCAAGTATTCCTTTTACCCAATATTGCATAAGTTCGGTGATTGGTTCAGAGCCGTGTGGTATAGTTGGTGGCGAATTTCCTTAGCCATTTAGCTGCCGTGCAAAAAAGTACGTATTTACCTAGCACGCCGGCTATAATTTGCAATTATTAATTTACTTAGATATTGACGAGATATCTCGTAAAAATTTTCGTGCTCAACACGCCAGAGACGAGTTGTGGCAGCCATCAACTTAATATGCTATAGTTTTTGATAGGCGTAATCTATAAGTATATTTTGATAATATTGCGAGTTAGTAGGGACAATGGGCCGATTATTGACTCACCGATTCTTTCGGAAATATTCATTAATCTGAGTCACTCACTCTGCTGAACTTATGTAGGAATGAATAGTAAATATGAAGGCAAATTTAATTTAAACATAGGTTAGTAGACAGGATTTGTTTCGTCTCGAACGCTGGCGAGTCGCGATTCCATGTAGTTTTAGTGTGACAACGTTCATTTGAACGAGTGTTTTGATTCGTGATTCGTTCACTTTAAAGATAGGGTCGTTTGTAGTCTCATTACGAGAATGACTTGCCCACCCCTTGATTAATATTTTAATAATAATTTGAGCTTTCTTCGCAGTATTCTGTAAGTTGTGTTTCACTTTGAAATTTCTTATTGTTATGCGAATTCCCTGCTTACACTTACTGTGGACTGATTAAATGAGTTTGCGAAAAAGCAATGTAAATAGGTTAATTATTAAAAACCGCTCTCATAACTTCAACAATTTTCATCGCCGTAACGAAAAAAATCTTTACAGTAGCAAGTTAAAATACCTCCACCGATATTCAGTGGCGCATTATAAATTATATATAATTTTACCTAAAAAAACAATTTTGAATGTTTGAGTCCAAATTTCGATATTGAACAAAAAAATTTAGACTCAAATCTAACAATGGAAGAATTTATACCGAGTGAACAATTCACATAAATAGAACACTGTATGTTATAAGACTTTCTTTAAATCGGCAACAAAGGTAGCAACATGATTCATTATATATTTGTAAATGCTAAAGGTGGTTTAACAAAATCAACTAGAGATGACGATATAAAAAATAATCCTAGAGTGAAAGGCAATGAGTCGACAATGAGTAAGTTGACAATGATCGCCATGAGTGAAACCGTTCCTGATCTTGATAATAAAACAAATAAAAAGTGGAAAAACGTACAAAGAAATATTGTGTTTTCTTAAGTAAAAACAACGAAATTAACTCTGAATCATATTTATAACCATTTAATGAGCCGGTGAATTCATCATTGGATGCCGTTATTTTGGTGTAATTGATGAATAGTAAATGATCTGTTTGTTTTGGAAGATATCCTTTTTTCAGAATTGTAAAAACGTATAATGAAGCTGACTTACATTGTATGCAATATAATCATAAAAATATATATGTATATTCCACGTAGAGCTTATAAGAAACTGGTTTTAAGCCTCCAATGTTTTATAAGACTAGGTTTAACCCGGTTTTAAATGTTTTTAATAAAAGGCAATACAATTACAATAACGTATAAAAGTTTCGTTTATTTATCATAAACTCTTACCAAAAGTTATTAAAATTCAGTGAAATTTTATTCATTAAACCGTCCACTAACAAATGAAGTGTATTTTAGACAGAGATGTAGATAAAGTAGTAAAGTCAATTACACGAACTGCTATTTTTCTTTTGAGTAGTAGCGCCACTGTTTTTACCACAAGGGAGCGCTGGCGTCGTGGGAATTTGCTCAAAGTGAAAATGCTCAGCTTTTTCACCCCAACAATGGCGGCGGGTAGGAAAATTTGCCGCTCCATTGTCATATTACGGCTATATAGTAATAATGTTGGAAATTTGACGCGTGGAGTCTTTAAACGCTATCCCTGTCCTTGCGTGAATGCATGATATTTCTTAGGCATTCTTCGCTACCACCCTCCTTCAGACACCACCACCGTCAACCGGCACCCACCCATCTGCAGGAGATGCGGTAAAATTAAGGCATACTTTCAAATTGTAATTAATAACTTAACTTTGCTGCAGGCTTTGTGATTTACTTAAACGGCGAACCACTCGTGGACTTGTTCTTTGTTTCAAAGCGAATACTTCTAAAACTCGTAAATCCACGTTTGGTCAAAAATTATCTACTTTTGAGAATATTGTCTTTCAAACTGCTTACTTTATTCAGTAATTCGAAATGACCCTTAATAATTTTATAAATGTCTTAAACTTTATATTTTGTTTACAAACACATTACCAAAGTTATATTTGCAAGAAATTATAGTGGATTACGTATGCTGAGTTACATTTAAGGACTCTAAAAACAACGACGTCAGTTTTTACTATCCAAAAATGTAGGCAAGTCAATTCCTTTTCAAAGTCAAAACCTTTTTTCTTCTGTAGATACAACTCAAACAAAAAAGTAATCTTAAATATTTTTAAAAGTATCATGCTATAATAAATAATATAATTGATTTTTTTATGAATACCGTTTATTAACTGCCGTTTTTGTTGTTTAGGACTATGTAAATTACCGCTTTTGTTACAAACTCGATTTTAATTTTCCAAATTGACATCACTTCACGGTTGCGCATTTATCTAATTTTCGACAAAACATTGAGAGCTCCGTCTTATTTATTGTCATTCAGAAGCTTGAGATCAAATATCACTGGATCCACTGTTTTCTGAACAGAGAAAAACACACTTTTCTTATAAAACCTAGTCAGTTTTGATTATAAGATCATAAAATTTTGACCCTTAATTTCATGGAAACAACACAGTTTTTAATGACGTTAAAATTTAAATTCTGTTCTTTTGAATCAGTACTCCAATATTAGAGTGGTATGTCAATTTTCTCAAAACCGGATTAAGGCGTGTTGGTTCCCAAGCTTCTTGTATATTATACGCAACTGCGATCCTTTTTACGAGGATTTGAAACAACATGGTTTAATCGCTTGTTTTTCAAAATGTATTTCTTACTTTATTTGCTAAAGAATACTAATATTCTACATATTTTTTTTTGCACCCTAGTTTCCATTAAGAGAAAAATAATGTTGTTTATTATCTACATTAAAATAAGAAGAAACTAAACAAAACTTTGTTGCTGAGTATATTCACCTCTATAAGCAAAGTATTGGGTATGAGTCAAAAAGTTTTTGCCACTAAATTAATTCGTGGTCTTCCGGATTGGGAACTCAGCCAAATGAAAGGAAGCTCCGTATTCAACTTCTTTGAGTGTTATTACCGTAAATATTCAGATTTTTTCCCATGTCCACCCCGATGTGAAGCATGTGAGGTACCTCAAGAGAAGTTTTTCTGCGACAACTGCTTGTTACTCAGTTGCATAACCTCTATTTTTCAAAGCGAATAGGGATAGAAGGATAAGACTAGTAGTTGACTAATCGCTCTCGCTAAATCATCAAATTTTTAAATTGGAAAGGTGAAGAAGGAATTTTTAGACACCAGAAACAAAATATGGTAACATATTAACATATTAATTACTTTATTTATTATCAATAATATAAAACTAGTACATACAATTATAAACAATTTTATTAGTCCGAAAGATTTATATTCTTGAATTAATTATATATCGTGACCTAATTAATTAGACCTCTGACGGCTGTTTGAGAAGAAATTTCAGGGTAAATAAAAAACAAGCATAACGTAGAAATTTTCCATTATCAATGATTTTATCAACAGTGTTAGTCAATACTTCCCAAACTGGTGGCCGTCGCAGATAATGTTTTGTGTTCAGGAGGGTCGCGGATTACATTTTTCAGGTTTAGGGTGCCGTTGTATGAAAAATTCTGCGAAGCACTGGTATAAGTGGCACACGAAGTTTTAATATCATGTTTGAAAACAAAAGACTTGCGAGATTTTTTTTAATTTAAGTTTATTATATACATCATAATATTCTAGAGCTCTGAAGTTTTGATACAATTTAAAATGGTTTTTTTATTTTCATTTTGTGAAAGAAACTTATTTTTTAAAAAACGATCGGACAGACGAGGTGATTACGCGTTGGCTTGAAATATTTGCAGCAAATCTCCCAATTGAACAGTCGCATTGCATTGTCGTTGCTACAAAACGGCCGTCTGTGCGGTCCATACAGTCAAATGTAGGCTAGCGTCTGTGCATTCAACACGTGCCAGGCTATACACGCATAGCCGGGCGACTGTTTTTGTACTGGATTTTGCTCTCGCTTTGCATTTTATCACTAAGTAACTAAATATTTCGTCTTTTTTTTTTTTTACAAAACTAAGGGAAGTTTTAGTTTTGAATTTTTGCGGAAAAAACAAAATCCCTAATTTTGTATGAGGTTCACTCCTCCAATTACACTACTCCAAATTACACGGTCCCGAATTTAGTGTAAATGGGGGTTTTACTGTATTAAAAAAATGTTGCGCGTAGTATGGTGATATCACTGTTAACGTAATAATATCTAGTCTGGGTATAAAAAATGTATTTTGTGTGTTATGACAAATTCATTTATATCAATGGCTGCCAATTAGTGAAGTTTAAAATTGATTTTCAAATTAAACATTGGAGTACACACATGTCAGTAATTTGTATGAATGTGGATAATTAATTGCCGTCGCCATTTGTACGATTATCAAACAAGCTTAATTAGCGCTGGCGGGAGATTTTTTTATTTTATTTTTAACATTAAGTTCTCTCTTTACTGGGTGAAATTTAATTATAAATAAGTTGAATTTAAATAAGTAATATTGCCAACGTAACGAAAGAAAAACTAGAGATTACAATACCGGAAGAATAAAACAATACCGGTATTACAAAAAAATACCAAAAAATATATCTCACGGTCAATTGCTATCGCAACGGTGACGTAAAAAGAGGGAAGATATTTTGAAATAAAAAAATAGAAAATTTATGCTATCATTTTTACACTCTTCAAATTCTAAAATAGAAAAGCTTAATAAGAATGATTCGCTTACTATTTGTCATGTCTTAGCTCTATCCTTTCGATAATTACTCTTTTAGAAAAAATAAAAGTTGAGCAACTCAGTAAGAAATATGTTATTACCTTCATTAGGAAACCATGTATATAATATAAGTATATATAATATATATATTACTAGCCGTTTCTCGGCAAGCGTTGCAATGCACTCAAAGAAAGAAAGTGTTTTAATTGTGTTTATTGAAGTGCATGTTTTGTTTTTCTGTCTGTTTGCTGCCGATTTTCTATGGTACGACACACGCGCCACCTATTGTAAGTTTATTGTACTATAAGCTTCGCGCAAGTGCAAGCATACGTTGTCAAAATGAACTGTTTGACAGACATACAAACATTGATTTGTATATATAAGACCTACTGTAAGCTAATTTTGCTATGCCTATAACCTTCCCGGAAGTACAAGCAAAAAGTTTGTCAAAATTCTATTGTGATCGGATAAGCGGTGTGGTGTGGCAGCGCATAGAGTACGAACAAACAAACATTCATTTCTATATATATGATTGAACGCCATAAGGTGGTAAAATAATGTAAATATATATGTATATATATTTATTATTGTTTACATGTTTTCGAAACAACTGCCCATCTTATATTTTACAAAAAATTTGAACATAAAAAAATAAAGTTGTATTTTCACGATAATCTTATACTGTCGTACCACAGTTAACAATAAGAAGATTAAGATTAAGACTAACAAATCTCCAATCAAAACACTGATTAGGAGCCTAAGTCCTCAGGGAATAACAATTAAATACAAATATTTATTTTATTACTAGCGTAAAACCATACGCAAACTCTCAAACAGTATATAATCTCATTACGATAAACGCACAACAGTAATCAAAGCCAAGTCGCTGAAATCGTCCAACACCCGAGAGCGGAGTTTGATATCAGAGAGGATAATCGGGCAAATTGGGTCGTTGGAGGGGAAAGGCGGGTGTATTTCGTGCGGCGAGGGGTGGCTCGGGGCCGCTGGCACCTTCGGGGCAATAAAAATAAATAAGAAACAAGCAGAAATGAAATATCGAAACGGGGCTCTGGCAAAAATGAAACATCGAAGCAAGTGTTGATATTTATGGTTTGTCACGATGCCTGCTGGAGAGTGTTACATATATATTACGTAATAGTGTCAACGAAAGTGCCATATAAATTTGGTTAACTATTCACACGTTGGCGGTGAATTATTGACAAAAAAATATACAGTTTGACAGTAAGAGTTACCTCAATACAATAGGAAAGTTGGTTGTTGAGTATCTTACCACCACCAGCAAATTTTCACGGCCGCCTTCCATAACGTATTGTGATCAAGAAAATAAAACAATTTATACAGAACAGCGCGGGACCTGTCTTTTAACCATGCACTGTTGTGCTTAAATGATAAAGATAGAAATAAAAAAAGAATGTGATTTGCTCAGTCATTTCGTTGTAGTGATATTAACTATCCTAACAATAATACTGAGAATCAGCCGTGACGGAAAAGTTTACTAAGAAGATCTATTTCGCGATGCATTTAAAAAGAAATCAATAATAACCCGTTCCCCATATTATTTTGCAAATTTATCGAATGCCTCAAAATTGACCTTGGTTGAGATCAGGTCGGCGTGGCTTATTGGGCTCGTATGAGGACGGAACACAGCATACAGCTCTGCTCGTTCGGCATTCATCTCAGGGCAGTCCCACAGTACGACACAAAACAATAGTCCTGATTTGAGCCATTTCCAGAATTACATATATAATTAATTATAACGTAATTCGAAACCAGTTCTATATAAACTCTCTGTAGAGTGAGTACACTGTGGTAAAAGTTACAAGAGTTTGAGATACACTATGGATATTTTTTTGTTATTTAGTGAGTTATTATGAATATTTTTTTTAGTTCAGAGATCCCCAACTGAAATCATTTGGAGTAAATTGTAAATATATAAATAATCTTTAGTTGCTACCTGACGATTCTTGGTTTAATAGCGTTGAATTAAAAAAAAAACACTTTTTTTTTAATTTATTTTACATTTTTTAATAAAAGTCAAGACCAGTTTTGCTTGTAACTAGCATCATCGATACAGAGATTTGTACATAAATTCCAGAGAAAATGATGATATAGTGTAACAAAAAGATGGTAAAAGAATTCATAAATGTATTTATAATTAAAAAATAAATCACCTCTCACAAATAAATTCTTCTAAATTGTAATAAAAAAAATAGTTGAGAAAAGTAAAATCAGTTTAAAAGTAGTTTTTAAACATTTAAAACGTTTTTTTTCCTTGTAAGACAATTCTTACAAAGAACAAATGGATTTTCGAAAACACATCGATATCTTTTGAGGGTCGAACTAAAAAAATCCTTTTTCACAGTTTTTGTGTTACATTCATCTGCTGTCCGTGGCAATTAAATCAGATATTCCACTAATTTTTATTGCATTTTAAATGACATTTATTTTTATTTTCATAAAAAGAGCTTTTTTTTCAAAATATTTGTACTACAAATATTGTCTCACAAGTAATCGTCTGAAAATAGTTGATTCAGTTTTAGAAATACCAAATAAATGCATAAGATTGCGTGAAGTTGCACACTTAGCCATTAATTTTTTAATGATTATATTATTTATTGTGATATTTGCAAAAACTTGATTATAGAAAATACACTTCACATCTTTCTAACTATATCAGTATTATGATACAGTGATGGCAGATTGCTACACCTCATGTTTAACACTTCCTCTAAAGTGCTAAAAAATACTTCCGATATGTTGCTGGCCCTTAAAGAACTGAAAAACATATATTTTTTAAATATACGTCCTAGTTTTTTACCGTCCATCAAAGGGGAGTAAACATGTATATTCACTTGGTTCTTTAAAGGCCAGCAACATTTTGGAAGTATTTTTAGCACCGTTGGGGAAGTGTTAATGATTGGTGAACTGACAGGAAATTTTCAAAAAAAGCATAAATGGTTTCGTTACCAGGCGAAATTTAATAAAACGTATAAACAAATTAATAATGTTTAATAGGGTAACAATATCAACGTATTTCAGTTCTACAGTTTTTTTATATTTTATGCGTTGATAGCTATTTCGGCATTCGCCATCGTCAGAACTAGTTCTGATAGTTCTGACGATGGCGAAAGCCGAAATAGCTATCAACGCATAAAATATAAAAAACTGTAGAACTGAAATACGTTGATATTTTTACTCTATTAAAATAGAGTTCTATCAAGTAAATGCCAAATCAATAAATAATAATGTTTACCCAATTAAATAAAATTACATTGAAGGATTCAAATTAAAAAAAAAACTCTGGATGAATGTATCCCTCTGTACGCTCGGCGCTCGCAAGACACGGATGAAGTGTCATTTTCTGCGCACCTCTATAATAATACCGTTACATCTTTTATAATAAAAACTTTACAAAGGTCTTATCGCTCCGGGAGAACGTATTACTTTCTCCGCATTGTAAAAATAATCTAAGATGGTACAACAAAGAGTTCTTTGAAGAAAAATCAGGACGGCTGCCGAGAAGTTTTTTGCAATATTCCAGCCGCTTATTGTTTTCTTACTCGTTTTCTCAAAAGAGCTAAATAAACATCGCGGATAGAAATCTCCATTAGTTGCTTATGTATGATGGATAGATACGTTATTTTATCGAAATCATAAACACTAAATATAGTAAAATACCATAGATAATCCAATCTAATATATAACAATGAATGTTTGTTTGTTCGTTCTTTATTCGTTGACACACCGCCCATCCGATTGCAGAAAAACTTTGTCAAACTTTTGCTTGCACTTCCTGAAAGGTTATAGGCATAGAAAAATTAACTTACAGTAGGTCTTATATATAAAAATCAATGTTTGTATGTCTGCCATACAGCTCATTTTGACAACGTATGCTTGCACTTGCGCAAAGGTTATAGTAAAATTAATTTACAGTAGGTGGCGCGTGTGTCGTATCATATTCAATCGACAGTAAACGTCAAATGTCAAACAGACAGAAAAAGAAAACATGCACTTCAATAAACACACTTAAAACGCAAACACTTTCTGCCATTGAGAGGCATTGCAACGCTTGTCGGGAACCAGCTACCGTTTAATAAAATATATTAAAACATATCGTAAGCCAACGTCAGTCGTATAGAAGTCTAATTAAAGTAAAAGATTTGTTGCTCCAAGACGTTAAATTATTTTCGGATGAAGTTAACGAGTCCTTAATGAGTCTGTTATCCTGATTTATAATAATAATATAACTGTAATGCAAATAATCAATATTTATTATTATGAAACAAAAATAGCATACTTAAGCCGTGAAAGTTTTAATAATTTGGAATATTTTGTTACAATAAAACTGATAGATAAAATAGATAAATTAGATAAATTAGATAAAATAGATGAAATAGATAAAATAGATAAATTATTTAAAAATATTTTTAACATCGAGATAAGCCTATCGTAAGATGTAGTCTTTATTTAGTATCTTTATAAATAATATTATATTTACATTCGCATGGACAAGTTTACCCTAAAATATAATTTAGCATGTAATATTATTTACTAATTGAGGTTGACTTATCATAGGGCTTAAGATAACATTTGATTAATGATTTTGCCCAAAGGCTAGTAAAAATAAAGAAACCGTAAGAAACTCGAAATTACAATTGAAATAATTATAAAAGATTTTTTTTATGCTAAGGTATTTTTTTGGCTCGTCATTCGAATTTGACAAAAAAAAACTTTTTCGTCAAATTACGAATTGAATTGAATAGTCAATGAATGAAATATTTTTTTACTTGATAGAAGATTTTTAAGACAAATCATATTTTTTTATGAACACATGCTATTTTCATTAATCAATTATTCTAAAATATGTACTTCAAAAAAAGGATTCAAAATTAGGAAAACTTTACATTTTGATCGATTGGAAATCTGAAAAATGATTTGAAGATCAACTATTATGGCGCATTAATGATCAACAAACGTGGGGGAATTAACCTTTTTTTTTTCTTTTCGTTTTTTAGTTTTTTTCGCCAATACAGACTATAACATAATCAATAAAAATATAATATAATGTAAGGTTTTTGTGTTTGCATGGAAAGAAATCTCTTTCGGAATGGAATAAAAAGTTTTTTTTTGGCCCAATATTAAATGTCTAAAAAAAGAATCGCTTCTTCTAGAGATTAGTTATTAATGAAGGCCTTAAGGCTATTTAAAAATGTCTGTTAAAATTTATTCTTATTAAAATAGAAACAGATTAAATATGCACCAGACGGCTTCAAGAAAATTGCCGTGTTGTTAAATATTCAGTTAAGCGGCGAATTTTCAACGGAATTTGTATGTAAATTATTTTTTTAATCGGCGAGTATTGAAACAAAAAGTGTCATCGTCTCTGCACCATGGAAATGCTTTTTTTTTTATTTCTCCATTTATTCAAAATTATCTGGCTGACGTTAATAGGGGATTTAAAACACTCCGCCTAGGGGTTGAAATAAGTTCTCGCAGTACAAATTTAAAAATGTTTATTGTAAATCTTTGATGAAACATTGCGGTCTTACAACAAATTTTAGTTAGTACAAAACATTATTATAACGGATTTTTATAATTCGTTTTGAAAAAAATATGTCAAGCAACTGACTAATAAGCAGCTCTTGTAGAAAAAATCTGTTTAGATAATTCTATTAGAAGACTATATATCATTAGGAGCGGACGTGGATTAAAAATATACATGTTAAAATATTATCTCTTCGAATCGGCCCGCGGGCCGTAGTTTGGTGTTCGATGTCTTTTACGATTCTTAAGAAAAATAAATAATTAATCTTACAGTGACGGAGAGTAGAGAGAAAGAAAATTAGAAACAAAAGTAAAAAAAAAAACGAAAAACTAATTAAAACAATATTTCAGATTTGTAAAGTATGTTCCATTTTCTTTGTCTACTACATAAAAAATTAAAAAGAAAAAAAAAGTACAAAAATACATTTTTTAATGCATAAAAATAGAAAGCAATTCTTATTCGATTGTTTTAAATATTGAATTAAATTGTTACTGATCTTAGAGGTTCTGATTCAATATTCTTTTTTTTTCATATTATTGTGGCATAGAAAATCTTGAAAAAATGTACACAAAACAATATTCATAAAATGTATTTTAATTAAAGAAATAATACTTTCCACTTGTCACTTGATATATACAAAGACTTTTATGAAGGACTGGACATTAATGACTTTCATCGCTTGATATTTTCTGACACGTCTAATGAAGTATTTTGTTTTTTATTACTGTCGTGTTGTTGAATTTTTTGTCATTAGGAAATCTGTTATCCACTTACGTGTTTTTGTTTCTGGGAAACGTGTTTGAACAAATAATTCGTGTGAAATAACGTATTCGTTCTTTTTATCGGACCGTGTTATTTCAAAAGAGTTAAGCGTATTTGAATCCATTAACCAAGTATTACATTGGCGATGTTTATTAACCATGGTTACTACAAAACGAAATATGAAAAAAATGAATCAAAGTACAGTGGAAACCCCAATTACACTACCCCAAATTACACGCTGGCTTGAAATATTTCCCGCGAATCCCCCAATTGCACGGTCGCATTCCATTGTCGTTAATACGAGACGGTCGTCTGTGCCGCGCATACAGTCAAATTTTGACTAGCGTCTGTGTATTCAACATGTGCCAGGCTATACACACATAGCGGGCGACTGTTTATTTATGGGATTTTGGCCTCTTTTGCCTTTTATAACTTGTAACTAAATATTTCGTCAACATTTTTTCTTTGTAAAACTAAGGGAAATCTTAGTTTTGCATTTTTGCGGTAAAAAACCAAATCCCTAATTTTGTATGAGATTCACACCCCCAATTACACTACACCGAATTACACTGTCCTGAATTTAGTGTAAATGGGGGTTTTACTGTAAATATGTGAAATCGGCATGCATGTAAAAATAAATTGTAGATTTAATTGGTTTTGTTATATTATAACATTTATCAATCAAAATGTGTAGTGAACCTTTTTAAGATTTCGACTGAAGGTGCTTGGTGGAATTTCAATACTAAATTTGAATCGTTCAAACTATGTACATTCAAGTTTTGTCAGTTAAGTTCATCCGTGCACTTGAACGCATGAAGATGCCGATAGGTGTGAATGTACATAATTTGAACGATTTAAATTTTCTAGTGAACCTCTTATTCTCAATAACTATTGATTACAGAACGGGCAAACATCTAATATTGGCTAATCACTCTCACTAGTCGGGTCCATGGAACAGTGATCAATGTCGTTGGCTTTCAGGTTGGACCTCACGGATTCAAATCCCAGTACGGACAGCATTTTCCTTCAATCGATTTTTAGATTTCTGTTCGAAAACATGAGCGCTTGTGATGTCTTAAAATTCTTATTCACTATTTCAACCCTAAAAAAAAGTATGAAGCCAAGTATTAGTCCTGTCCTGCCCTATCCTTTATACCTCTACATACTACTACTAAAAAACGAAAAGTTGAGCGACTGAGAGATAACCAGTTCTCATAGAAAAACTCCTGTTGAGATACCTTTATTAGGAATCCATATACTCCACATTGATGTTAACATCGATAAAAAACAATTTTTCTTTTTTCACACCCTAAAACTAAATTTTATTGGTTACTAGCCGGTTCCCAGCAAGCATTGCTATGCCACTCAAATAAAAAAAAGTGTTTGTGTTTTAATTGTGTTTATTGAAATGCACGTTTTCTTTTTCTGTCTGTTTGACGTTTGCTGTCGATTATTTATCGTACGACACCCGCGCCACCTACTGTAATTTAATTGTATTACGCCTATAACCTTCGCGCAAGTTGCATGAACGGTATGGCAGACTTACAAAGATTGATTTTTATATGTAAGACCTACTGTAAGTTATTTTACTATGTCTCCGCGCAAGTGCAAGCAAAATTGTTGTCAAAGTTTTATTGCAATCAGATGAGCGGTGTGGCAGCGCCGTACGAGCAAACAAACGTTAATTTTTATATATTAGATATAGCAATATTGTTCGGTGCATATTTTTAACACGTTCTTTTGCACGTTTATTCCGCATGGAAATTTTAGTATTTCATTCAATTATACTTGATGACTGACGCGGTCGACGGCTTGAAACCAGCAATACATAATATTATATCCATCGACTTGTATAAAAACTGATCTACGATGTTTTTATCGGAAATTGAGACTAGATAAAATGAACTACTCGTCTGTTCTCATACCCATTTTGTTATTCGTATCCTCTTCAAAAAGAGAGTTTCAGCAACTAAGTTATATTGAAGTACTTTTCAGTATATTAAAACAAACAAACAATATTAAAAGCCTACTTGCTAGTACTCAGTTGGTCGACAAATAGATAACGAGATGGTTTAAGTGTATTTAATCTTGCAATGGATATTATAAACAAATGAAAAATACTTCATTGTTATCAATTTTTGATAGTTAAATACAATGTTACATATTAAGAACTCCATGATCGGATTCCAAAAGCGAAGAATAGTTAAAAAGTTTTTATTGTATTGAAATGAACACTCGGCGATTATTATTAATCTAAATACGTAAAGTTTAATATAGGCGTATGTAACATTCTTAGCATAAAAAGATATCACTGTAAAATAAAAACTTAATTATGAATTTATAAAACAAATTAATGTAATTTTATTTCATATTTTAAGCCATTTCACTGTGGGTTGGAAAATCATTTGTTGTACCTTAAATACACATATTTTTTTGTTTATAATATATGACATATTGATTTTTTTTCCATAAGAAATATATTTTATGAAAGCTTTATTTTAGATACTAAAATGAACCTGCAAAGGCAACCATTTCAAGAAGTGCAAATATGTTTGACATTCTCAGAGTGAGAGTATCATTAACTATGTTTACTTTACAATAATGTTGCGTACACTAAAGTAAAGTATATTAGATGTGTTAAACTTCAACTTAAATATTTTCAATGGATTCGGCGGAATTTTCAATATAAAATTATATTTGATATTTTTGTTAAGTAAAGTAGCAAAGTTACATTTTTTCTATCGTAGTGTTTCTCTGAAAAAAAAAACTATATACGTATTATTTTCATAGACAGTCAGTAGCTCATTGGAGCAAGCATATTCAAAATTTAATTAAATATACCGTAATTGATTTGTTTGGGCCCATACATTGGATTATAAACAGTTTAAATTGCCGGTCCCGATATCATCCGTTTTGATTATGCGGTACATGTTTTACGACTGCCTTCTATAACGCAATAACGACCAAGAAAATGAACGAATTTACTACGCATGTGCATGTTTTGATACAGAGATGCACAGCGCCAATGTTTTATCAATGAACTATCGTGCATAGAACCAATTTACTAACAGGAAATTTTGAGATTTATTAGAATCCTACTAATTATTTTTGACATGAATACGTCTTTAAAATAGCTTCCATAGGGAGGCGATTCAAAAAAACGAATGATAACGAAATCGGGGGATACAGTTTGGTTTTGCAGCTTCATATTTATCATTGTTATCCAAAATTCAATTGCACCACTGGATAGCTAAAGAATCACAAAATTTATTGCGCTATGTAAGGACTGTGATACATCGCGCGGGGCGGAGGGGGAAGCGCTGCCATTTTGAGGTCATTTTGCTGCGTATAGAGATTTCTATTTACTATAACTTTTGACTCAAAGAAGTTACGATGTTTGTTTAAGTTTAGATCGTTAGCTCTTGGCATAATCTATCGATGATAGATACAACATTAGTGCAATATAGTGACTGTGACTATAATTAGGTGTTCAAATATAAAAAAAATATATCAAAAATATATAATATCAGGCTATACGCGTCAAAAAGCCAAATCGAAATACATAAATCGTATACAGTTGGAAAAAGCTTCTCAAGAGCAATCAAATGGTACCATTAAAACACCATATGACCGAGTCAAGCAGTGCTGGGAACGTAAAAATGGGGCGTAATATCACCTATCAAGAGACGCATTCACGTACAACACACGGCCGTGTCCATGACACAGCCACACCTCATTTTTTGTCCACTTTCAAATGTTGAAAAAACAACGCTTTTTAAAATAATATAATATGAAAATAGTTTATTATAAAATGTTTAATCGTTAAACACTTCCTGTATCTCACTTATAAATTGTCAAATTCACGATTTTTCATCAACTTTTGCCGTAACACCCACAGAAAAAATTAAAAAAACGTCCGATGTAAATATACTTTTATTGTTTTTTTTTTATACTGGAAAGATTTACAAACAAATATAAACATAAACGTAAAGAGGACAATCTTTTTCATTGAGTCCCCTTCCTTTGAAGTTTTCTAACATATTAATTATTTGTCTTTTGTGAGTTTTTAAGCCTGAATTTTTTTTAATCAAGCTCTCTCATGAAATGTTGAATAAAAATGTCCGTCATTAGTAGACTCTTATTCGTTTGTTTTGTTCCTTTTAACGACGCTTAGCAACCATTCAAAGGACTTTGAAAAAAAAACCATTTCGCCAAATGGTAAACAATATTTTTTTCAGATTTTATGCAGAATATTATCAGCTACTGGATCTGGTAAGTACAATTATAATGAGAAAAGTAAAAGTACTATAGTGCCAATTTAAGAGTTTTAATTAACAGACAACATGTTTTTTTTAACGAACGTTTTAAAATTGCTATTAAAAACTTTGAATATAAAATAAAAATAAAATACTTAAGAGAATTCAGTAAGTGTATTAGAAATCTAATGCTTCCAGTACTTCAATGCAAAGATTATTTAAATACTGTGAAAATAATAAAGCGGTTTATATATCAATAACTTTGTTCTATACAATGATTATTCAAATAGTTGTATTACCTATTATATTCAAATACCACTCATTTATAGCTTCACAAAAGTAAAAGTTTTAAAAAAGTACAGATGTTTAAATTATATGGAAATGAAGAATTCTACATAATCTATCATTTACATATATACACAACTCAAAGTTGCAAATAAATATGAATTTTAATTGAGATAATTTACTAAAAAGATGAGACAAATAATAGTTACCACTTTTTGAAAACTCAGTTAAAATACGTTGAAGCTGGGACTCGATCCCGTAAGGTCTAGCATAGAAGTGTCACTGGATATGTAAAAATAAAATAGAAATGGGAGTCAAAACGGTATCGATGCTATTGCTACAAATTGTGTTTTTTATTTCAAACATTCACACACGTGTCATATTTAATAACGACAAAGAATGTGAAACTGGATACGGTTTCAGATAATGAATCGTCTTCCAGTCATTGGTCAGTGATCTCCACTACAGTTCCATAAGTAACCATTCCCAGTTTCACTGTGATTAGAATACATGAAAAGGGGTTCGAGGTGATGTTCTGTGATCCCGTAAGGAGCAGTATCGGGCAGTTAGTAAATAAACTGATTATTATAGAGAAGGCAGAAACTATTTTGTCAACAGAGACAATTTACAGTTACTGAACTTTCACATAATAAATAGCTGTTTAGGTGATCTATCCGTATACAGTTATGATCTTAGTATAAAATTAAATTTGATTACTTTGTCATCTCACTTGTGCTACAAAATTTGTCATGTGCTTTGCTCTTTTTATAATAATTATCAGATATTTTTTTGTTTACTATGCAAGGTTTACGAATATACTAAAAATTGATTATATTTCTTAAGTTATAAATTACAAAATAAGAAACATGGTTTTGTTCTTTTTTACTAGACGCAAGGAAGGAGTAAGATACAAACATTGATATTACAAGTTACGAACATTATTTTATTTTCTACAATCCATGTCCTCTCCTAATGTGGAGCAAATGGCCTTTTAATAGAGGTATCTTAACAGAAGTTCTTCTACGAGAACTGTCTGTTACTCAGTCGCTCAACCTCTTTTTTTCAAAGATAGAGTAGTAGGGATAGAAAGACAAAGTTATTTAGACTATTGATTAACTAATCTCTCTCACTATGCCCAGCTATTCAATGGTCGGAAAATGTGTTAGCAAATTTTTAGACATCACAAACACCCATGCCTCCGAATAGAATACAGTAAACCCCAATGGAAATAAATTCATCAATTATGATCCGATCCGCCTATTTTTAAAAACAATATTATTTAATAATCTTTCCTGTATAAATAATGATTTTCAAACTATTCAATCTTAATAATTTACTGTTAACTAGATGTAGTATTTAATTTTTTTTTATTTATATATATAAGTGTGATCATTTTCTATCAAATGTTGTTCAAACTCTGAAAATTGCTTTTTAGACATTCGGCTTGTTCTTTTAATCATTACAGTAAAGTTTCTTACTATCTGTTTTACATAAACAGCTAGTAAAATATTACAACAAAGTTATCAAATCTTATTTTATTTAAAACTGAGTTTCCACAAAGCTACCGCTAAATCCAACATAATATTGATATAATCTTGTTTCTTGCAATAAATTCGTCAAAAAAACTAGAACCTAAAATGTTATTTTCACAAAATTGCCTGAATGTAAATGAATTAATTTCCAAGTCAGCATATATATTTTGTCTGGACATATAATTTTAACAAGATCGCACAAGTTGAAGTGAATTTAGTCACTGGGTATTTTATTAATTTATATAGCAAGATTAAAGCAGATATGTCCAACCATTCACGAAAATGTTACAATTAAGAAATTAGAAATTCAGACAAATTTGATCATTTTGAAGAGAAACGAGAAATATCAATACATTTTTATAACATTGTTGTAGCAGTGATAAAATAGTATTACATGAACCAGTGACACCAGCTAAAGTTAATCAACGCATTTGAAAGGTGAAACCAGTAGCAAAACATATGACAGTTTACGAAATTTAAACGATTGAAATTTCATTATCACCTCGGTCAAAATCTTAAATCATATCAATAAAAACACAAATCTAATTAAATGATTTTGTAATATAACGCCATAGTAACTTATTATTGTACAATAACTGTATGTTATTCAGTTGCTCAACCTCTCTTTTTCGAAAAAAGTAGGGATAGAAATGGTAATTCTAGAATAATTATTTTAAGAATGGATTGGCGGAAAGGGATTTTTAAGCATCATAGACATGCCTTTACACGGAAATCGATAAATCGATTAAAATGCTGTTCGTATTTGAATTCGAGCCAGCGAGGTCCAGCATGAAAGATAAAGACGTTGACCACTGTGCCATGGACCCGTAATATAACAATGGACGTTTACTATACACAATAATAACTGTCAATTCTTGACAGAAATACATTATATTACAAATATAAAACACGTTTTTTTAAATTTAATAATTTCTCATATTTAAATCAAGTTCTGGACCGGTTTACCTATGAGACTTTTAGCAGCCGTAGAAAAAGTACGTAATTATCTAGCACGTCGGCTGCAATTTTTAATTTAATTGGTTATTGACGAGATAACTCGTAACTGACGTAATATCTCGTCTGTGGCAGCCATCGAGTTAAGGATTTGACTTATTGAATTAAGAAAAAAACATGCATGTATTTTCCACGGTATCATATTAGATTTCTTCAAATTTGATAAAATATTTTTATAGATACCAAAACAATGATTTATGAAACATATTGACCGTTGAAAGGAAAAAGAACGTAACCCACACATAGCAAATTTTACAGGAGGCACAGAAAACGTGTTTTGATGATTTTCGGCCATATGCAAATTATAACATAAACACAACCTTGAAGTGCACGGAGACTTCTAAGCTGGTATTAAATTGAAATAATCTAATATTAATTTAAGAAATTGTCTAGGAAAAACCAGTCTTTTTTCTTGGTTTTAAGCTCATATTTTTAAACTTAAAAAGTAAATTTAGATACTAATTCGGCATTTGCAGCTTGCATCCTTTTGATAGGACGTGTATCAAGTTTGATACATTGTGATTATCGAAAAAAAGCTGTGTGTTACGTCCTTTTCCTTCCAACAGTCGATATAGTTCGATAAATAAAAACCTCAATATTGATTTAAACAATTTCGATACTAGAAAACATAAATTTGTATCTAATTTATGAAAATGTTTAACCCAACTGATCTAATCCAATCTATATAATAAAGAAAGCTTTAGAACGGCCGTCAGACATCAGAGAAACAGTTTCTCAGTGACTTATACGACATGACGTAATGGGATTAACTTTAAGTTTTCACAAAACTAATTGGCTTGTGAACTTCACAATACGCAAAGATTATCCTTTAGTCAAGTTGCCTAAGTAACGTGAAATAGCGTTTTATAAATAATCACAGGATTAAAGCTTACTCGTGTTTCAACACAGGATAATAAAAAGCTGTAAGAAAAGGCCTGAATCACTCGACGTCATCTAATAAATTATTTTATCATGCTGAGAATTTAATAGTACAAGCATTAATGTCAACCAAATTAAGACTGACTTTATGACGCAAGTTCTTTGCATTTGAGATTATTTCTAAATTAAATATGGCTCATTGTCAATCTTTTGAAGATTACTATTCAGGGGTGGGCCGGCGATCCTCTTGTTAAATTAAAAAAAGCAATATAGTGAAACCCCCAATTACACTACCCCGAATTATGCGCTGGCTTGAAATATTCGCCGCCAATCCCCAATTGAACGGTCGCATTCTATTGTCATTGCTACGAGACGGTCATCATGCTATTAAGCTAGATTTTACATATAAAACGAATGTTTGTAAACTGTGTAAGGCATTTAATGATTTGTTTTACACTGTACACCGCTACACTCACGCTTAATTCTGTTTTTTCGCTTATAGTGTTTTCGAACTGACATGAGATTAGTAATGTTAGGATACATAGCGCTTTTGTTATAGATATCGTGTTTTTAAAATGACTTGTTCAATTTAAAAAAAAAACTTTCACAAGAAGACGTTTACACCCCCGGTAAGAATCACTGATCGAGATTAAAATGAAAACCGCATAATTTGCTAATACGAGCGGACAAAAGTTATACGTATTGCAAATCTTAAAACAGAGCCGAAACGTATTTAGCTTTTAACTTTCCATATGCTTTTTGAACGGAAAACTTTCACCGAACAATAAACAAAGCTGTGAAGTGTTTATAGCTGACCCTTGGAGGCCTGAGTCTGCAGGCAGTAATCTAGCGACTCCAACACTATACAATTTAATAATAATATTATATGACAGTGATTTAAGCTAGTTCAAAAACTTTATAATAAACTTATCTATATCAATCTTCTTGAATATCCCTCACACTATATCCGCTGGTATTATGAAAATAGGGATTTCAATACCGGTGATATAAAAATCGGGATTTTGGTATTGAGAGCGTTTTTGCTTAACTGTTATTTTAGAGTCATTTTTTTTATATCGTCGCCATACCTGATGCCTGACAGACGTTAGTAAGTAACGTAATTGACAAAAAATAGGAAAATACACAAAGATATTCTTGAAAATCAATTCTTAGTCTGAAATATCTTAGTGTACTAAAACCCCCATTTACACTAAAGTCAGGACAGTGTAATTCGGGGTGGTGTAATTGGGGGAGTGAATCTCATACAAAATTAGGTATTTGGTTTTTTATGCGAAAAATGAAAAACTAACATTTCCCTTAGTTTTGCACAAAAAAAAAATATAGGCGCAATATTTAGTTACTAAGTGATAAAATGCAAAGCGCGTCAAAATCCAACACAAATACAGTCGCCCTGCTATGCGTGTATAGCCTGGCATGTGTTGAATATATATAACATTATATAACATTTGACGGTATGCACCGCACATACGATCGTCTCGTTGCAACGACAATGGAATGCGACAGTGCAATTGGGGGATTTGCGGCTTATATTTCAAGCCAGCGCGTAATTTGGGGCAGTGTAATTGGGGGTTCCACTGTATTATATCGCAGCCATACCTGAGAGACGTAAAGTAGTAAGTATCGAAATTGACAACACGAAGGAAAATACACATAGATATTCTTGGATATTATTAAGTCTTTGTCTGGAATATCTCAAAAGATGTATTATTTATTACACGAGTTTTAAAAAAAACAACTATTTATTTCATTGACTAGTACAAAAGTACAGATTTAAGCGTGAGTGTAGCGTTGTTCAGTGACACCTATAATTAAAACAAATCATTGAATTACTTGTTTACAAACATTCGTTTTATCGATAAAGTCTAGCTTGGTAACATAAAACTTAGGCATTGTTTATTATTCAATTACAATACAATTTATCGGTAAAAATGAACAAGGATTCAGCGGTATGCTTAAGCAGTGAAAGCAGAATTTGTTGTGCAAATTTCATGAAAATTGTATTAAACGTTAGTAAAATGAAAAAAAATAGTAACATTATTTTTAACTTAATTTTTTTTAACTATTCTCCATTTAAAATCTACTATTTTAACGTTTAGTAAGATATTAATCTCGAATTTAAGATTTCAACTGAAGGTGCTTGGTGGATTGGTGGAATATTCCGAAAGGCGAAACCTGGGTCGTTAGTGACAAAACTTGTGTGAATGAATAATTTGAACTTGAAATTTAATATTTCCTTCATCATTACTTGGAAGCGGGAAAAACACAAAATCATCATTAAGTTATTTACTTTAGTAATTTAGTTTCATTTTGTTTAAAAAATTCCCAAATTTTAATTGGGTTTATAATTGACATCATTTGCCACTTTAATTTTGCATTTTAATTTTGTGTAATTATAATGTAATTTGTAAATCCTTTTTATTGTTAGTAGTTGCTTACAACTTTTATTTCAATTTAACTTGTATAAATAGCACTGTTTATATATTTTTCTTATCAGTTGATAATGCTCGCGATGATCGAAACCGGTCCTGATCAAATCAAATTTCTGTGGAAAAAGTACTAAAACTCTTTTATTATTTTTATTATAATGCCATTCCACCAAGTATTGACAGTGAACATCTTAAAAGTGTTTAATATTGATGTCTAATAAAAGTTGAAAAAGAAAAATATTGTTAATCTTACTGTATTTCATTTTTTAACGTTAGAGTATAAAAAATCTAATATTTAATAGTCTTTCAAGCGACGTGGCTAAGAAAAAAGAATCAAACGAATAAATGAAATATAAGGCATGCTTGTGAAGTTGAGATTTGAGTGAAAAAAATGTGTAGAATTATTAAAAAAGTATGAAAAGATTGCAGACAAAAGGCCTAAAAGTCCTCTTTTCAAAAAGTTAATATAAAACGAAATGCAATGCCGACGCATCACTTCACTTCAATTACTTTTGTTCACATTTTTCCAACACCGAGCCCTATCAAATAAAAATTAAATTAAGACCCAGGCTACAAACATTCACTTAAATAAAATATTAAAAACAAAGCTGCAAACCTCAACGACTCGATTTTTCAAATGTTCAGATTGATATTCTTAAAACTCATCTCTGAAAGTTAAATATTTCTATAATTTAAGATTTCGACTGAAGGTGCTTGGTGGAATTTCAATATTAAATTTGAATCGTTCAAATTATGTACATTCAGACAGATTTTGTCACTAACGACCCGGGTTTTGCCTTTCGGCATCTTAATTATAGAATCTTAATTATTTAATTTAACTATCGGCATCTGAATGTTTCTTTCATTACACAATTGTTTATTTTTTTATAAACAATTTACACTTCTCTTAAGCGGTTGATTGTGGAACTAAATAAAATTTATGCCTACTTGACTAACATGAGGTTGAATTTAAAGTTCTTGAATTTAAAGAATTGTTACAGCAGTGATTCCCAACGTTTTTCATTCCACGACCCCCTAAATCTAACAAAAATAATCCGCGGCCCTCCTCACTTGTCTCCGTAACTTGTTTTTTTTTTAGCTCACCAACGAATTCGAAGTCCTCGATTTGCTATACTTTTTCCCCGGAATCCAAATTTCTCAAACCCGCATTCCCGCGGCGGCCCCCAATATGGAAAGCACCGATTTGACAGACTTAAATATATAGATATTTGTACTTTCTACCGAATTTCTCGCTCCCCAAGTTGGGAAGCACTGGTTTACAGCACCATGTGGATATGCTATAACATAAATATGATACCAGACAACTCAATTATAGCTTATAATGATCACATATCATAAAATAAAAAGGACATATTGCACCTATAGTCTTAAAAAACATAAAGACAAAAATGGCAATATTTGATAATTGATCACTTTTAGGGTGTTCACTGTCAATACTTGGTGGAAAGGCATTATATTAATAAAAACACAATAATCCTTTGTACTTCATTCCACTTTATTTAACATAAATAAATAAATAAATAACACTATATTTAAATAAAGTGGAATGAAGTACAAAGGATTATTGTGTTTTTATTAATTTGATAATTGGATTTAAAAATTAATACAGTGATTCTTTTTTGAAATGCATGATTTTGATTGTTTGTCATGTAGCCTTAGTACCTTTGGTATGACTTACTTTGCCCAGCACAGTTATTGGACCAAAAATGCACATTCCTTTTTTAAGTAAAGGTATATATAGTAAGCTTTTAATTAAATATCCACTAATATAAGTAAGTTTGTGAAAGTTTTTGACGAGGTTATTAATAATGATATTTATAGCCTATCTGCATAATTAAAACAAAATATGTATATTTTGTTCTTTTTATAAATAGTCTGAAACTAAGGGTGCTATACACATATATTTAATATAATGACATAATAGTGATGTATCGACTAGGGCTTCTACAAAAACCGACTTATGAAAAAACCGGTTTTCGAATGTCAATATTGTTCGAAAACCGGTTTCATCCGGTTTTCGAAGTTTTACAAAGAATGGATAATTCAATTAGAATAGAGAGAAAAAGTTCATTTTTTATGTTGTTTATTTATATACATAAAAATGCACAACAATAAATTTTTTGATGTTACTCTTACTAAAAAATATTATTTAAGAAAACACAAAGCGTCCTCTGATCGTTTTGTAACAAAATTACCTGATATCGAAAATACCCTTTCACTAGGTAATGATGTGGGGCATATGGTCTTTAAGCCATCAAATAAAAAAAATCTGTCCTTTTGTTTATAGACTCGTTTATGAAAAATTCGGCACAAACGGTTACGAAGTTGAAAAACCGGTTTTCGAATGTCACAAATTTTGCAAAAAAAAAAACGGTTTTTGAAAACCGACAAGCCCTAGTATTGACCATATTAAATATTAGTGTGCTTTACGGCGAAGGGCATTCATATTGAGATTTTTTTTTTAAATATTATTTTACAAACCTGACAAATGTGGCATTATGTTCTTTGTGTACACTCTACATTAAAAAATGTCCAAGAGGATTGGCGTGGTGTGAACAGTTTCCCGGGATTAAAATCTGTGTCAGACTACGCTAGTGCAATTCCTTTTGCATACTTAAGGCGCTTAAAAAATATGCATCAGTTGTTTCCAGTTATGCGACTTGATATAAAAATATTTTAAAATTATTTTGCCAAAATAATCTAAGTAAATTGTCGTTTTAGGCAACAAGCAACCAAGAGTACTCTTTTTTTTGTAATATATGTAAAAGCAGACCTTATACTTATTACTAGTAATATCAATGCCGTAATATAATCTTATTATTGCCGCCTGTGTGGTCGAGTGGTCAATGTTGTTGGCTTCGGTTAAGGAGGTCACGTGTTCGAATCCTAGCACGGACAGTTTTATAAATTGATTTTTCAATTAATTTATGAATTTCTGTAACACTTCTGTTGAGATAAACTACAGTAGGAGGCCATATGCTCCACATTGGGAGCGGACATGGTAAAAAATGATAATCTTAAATTAATTTAGCTAAATTTTAATGTTTATACTACACTGAAATGTATTTAAATATAATCGAAACCAATATATTTATTGATACCACATTTCATTTTTTTCTTGAAAATGAAATTATCAAGAAAGTTTTTTCAAAACCAGAATCCAGCTATATATATTTTTTACCTTAATTTAAATTGTACTAACGGTGACGTTATTACATAGTAGATATCAAATCCTTGAAAAACTTAATAATTTACTGTGTCTTATTATTATAATAACTTTAAATTGTGTATTTTTACAAAGTTTTATGTATTAAGCAATAAAAACTAAATATCTGACAAAATAAGTTCTCAGTAAATTTTCGATTTTCATCGATATGTATATTCCAATGATGTGTATTTTTTTTGTGTCGAAAATATTTTCAAAATATTCATGGATTTTAATTGGCTACGATAAACAAAGTTTTGAACACACTATAACATCAGTCAAAGTTAACGAATCAAAATAAATTATTAACACATAATTGGCATTCTCAAGTATTGAAGAAACATCGTTAAGTCTTGTGAGTTTAGAGAAAGTTTCGAAAATAATAATGCTGATTTCAACTTTACATTCCATATTATTTTATGCTTAGCCAGTCAATCCTTCATTGGCTGAGCGAGAAAAAATAAAAAATACATCCAGAGAGTAGAATAAAACTTTATTTCCTTGGAAAAAAAGAGTTTCTTGAAGTTTTGCAAAGTTTTACTAATTCCCTTGGAAACATTTCACACCACTGCTGCCACTTCGGAGATGCCTGTCGACAAAAAAGGATTTTCAATATTCTCGCCAAATTCAAAAGTCAGACATTGAAAAGTTTGCCTACAAAATATAAAATAAAAAAAGGAAACTTGCGGGTAGCTGTCTCAGCAAAGAGGAGACTTATATTTACAACAATAAAAACTTCCGACTCTCCATATCAAGGACAAGTGAGGTGAATCAAAAGTTACAAGTCAGGTTCGTAAGTTTGTTTTCAACATCTGCAAGGCGTCTGAAGAATATTATTGTCATTATCATTCCAATTTGTCTTTGGCATAATGATTTTATTGTAACTATTTCAAAATCTAATTTATAAAAATGAATTTTTGTTTGTTCGTACTTTATGCGTTGGCACACCGCTCATCCGATTGCAATAAAACTTTGACAAACTTTTTGCTTGCAGCGTTATAGTAAAATTAACTTACAGTAGGTGGCGCGTGTGTCGTACCATAGTAAATCGGCAGCAAACGTCAAACAGACACAAAAATAAAACATGCACTTCAATAAACACAAACGCTTTTTTTCTTTGAGTTTTATTGCAACTGTTACGGATATAATTTTTACTGAAACACTATTTAAATGTTTGTTCAACTTTTATTCAAATAAAATATTTTTTTACATTTTAATATATCACTTATCTTGCAATAAAATAATAACGGCGTCAGTATCAAGAGGTCTCTACTGAGTCGACGACCGTTCAATTTGAACTTTGATTTTAACTGAAGTGGAAGGAATTAATATAATTATTTGTCCGTTGAAAATTTATTGTTGCATTGAAATTATATACAATATAGATTGCAATCAAATAGGACAAATTTTAATTATGTTATGTCAGGGGCAATCAACATTTTACAGTGGTTGATTTAGCGTATCCATAACACAACACTTGCCGGGTATTTCTATAAAAATCGCAAGAAAATTTTTGGACCTTAACACGTGAAATGTAACGTAATACACAGAATCGAAACAAAATAAGTCACAATTGAAAATTCAAGATTCAAGTAAATACTATAAAAAGTTGTTTTTCTTTCATTATTTTCCACGAAATGAGCGAAAAAATTGTGGATTTCACTATATATATTCTTTTTTTTATTAAGTTTGATATTAATAATTTTATTTTCACACTGCCTGCCATATCTAGTAACATAACTAGTAGATTAACAAAGCTACACATTTATTTTTAACTACTATAGACCTGTTGGACCAAAGAAAGTTAATACTTTCCATACAATTATAAAATACAACAATTGAAATTCAAATAAAACAATAAATCTGTTTAAATTCTAATTTAAAATTGAATGATTACTTGAAATACGTGGAAACAAGAGGTAGCGAATTATTGGTGTCAGTAAATAGCAATAAAAAATAATGCCAATTCCAATCAATTAATGTTTCTCTGAAAAATAGACTAGTATATTTTTATCCAATTTAACTCTGTTGGCCTTACAATGAAGTATTTCTATTGAACGTATTATTTAATAATGAGTTTTAATCAACTAATCTCAAATTTGTTTTTATAAATAAATTATTTATTATTGGTAAGCAAGATATTTAAACACGTAATATTTGGTCGATCATGTAAGAGATAATGTATCAT
Source organism: Himalopsyche anomala (assembly GCA_031772345.1). NCBI lineage: Eukaryota > Metazoa > Arthropoda > Insecta > Trichoptera > Rhyacophilidae > Himalopsyche > Himalopsyche anomala. Next base: position 2,998,968 of record CM062844.1, on the reverse strand, counting down.
TACTAAAAATAATTTCAAATTATGGACACTCCCACAGGGAGTGTACATAATTTGAACGATTCAAATTTAATATTGAAATTCCACCAAGCACCTTCAGTCGAAATCTTATTAAAAAAATAAATTCACTTATGGTCCAAGATTCAGTTACAGCATTTGAATCAAGTTTGTTAAATTTAAATAATTTTAATTCTCGGTGAGAATACTTCTATGCAACAGGGTAAAATGAATTTATATTACAAAGAAAACTTCAGGGGTGTGCTGTTTCATTTAAAAATAAAACATAACCCCTCAAAACTTTATTTAAAAAAAAAATCGATTTTAACTGCGCTAAAAATAATTATTTATTGAATTTTAATATTATAAATGTGCTTAAGTTAATTGAATAATTTGTAAAGTTTATTTAGTTATGAAAAACATATGTCGCACTATTATTGAAATAGTGTCGTTACTATATTAACGAGACTTTGAAAGCGAGCGATTCAAACTTTAAAATTGTTTTTGCAAAATTTAAAATTGAAATTTATGGTTTTGACTCTACGCAAAGTAAAAAACATCAACGAATAGCTTCGGGTAAATTGGAGAAATAAAAAACTAAAAAAAAGGAAATACTATATTTGACTCATTATATTTTTGAAATAAATTGATTAAGAGCGATAAGTTGATATATTAAAATTATGTTTTTTTCAACGAGGAAGAATTTCAAATTTTGCAAAATAAAATTATATAATTTCTATTAATTGTGATGTGATATGTAACTCTGATGATTTTTTTCCATCGACACAACAGTTCACAATATATTATACACTATTTAGTTTGTTCCTATAACCCGGCTTAACTCGGTTTTCGAACGATGTTTTTTTACGTTGTTTATTTAATATTTTATAACCACTAACGAAAAATACAAAAATTTCTACTATTGGTAATCTATCTTTGATAGCTTCGCCAGGTAATGAAGATAATTGTAAAGTTTTTGTGGGGACAAATAGAAAATCCATTTTTTTTCTTTTTCGAGTTTAAATGCACAAAAATATATTTTAAAAACAAACTATATAAAAAATTACTTAATTAATATTAATGTTTCTAAAAAAAGATGATCAAAAAGATAACTTATTTAAAAAGTAAAAAATAACACGTTTTATTAGAGTCGAATCGAATGTCACAAATTTTGCCAAAAAACCAGTTTTATAAAACCAACAAGCCCTAGTTGCTGTATACATACAATTTTATTATCAATTTAATATTTTTTATTCGAAAACCTAGTTAAAATAAACATTCTGTCAGTTTACATTATTTTGCTAGAACGTTTATGAAGACGTGATTATCGAAAAAAAGCTGTTTTGAAAAAACTGTGGGTTACGCCCTTTTTCCTTTCTACCGTCGATTTGTATAAAACATTGATATTTTTACACCATATTAATAAAAATCGTTTCTAAATAATTAAAACAGATATTTTTTAACATTAAATGTTAAATGTTGTAAAAGGTTATTCTTGTGACCATTTAAAATAATAAAACAATATTAACCCTATGGTGAGGGATAAATTGTGAATATGTCATGCATATGCAGGGTACGAATGCCAAAAACACTTGTTGGGGTACAATTCCCGTGCATTGAAAAAATAAACAAACGAGACAGAGACGTACAGGGACCATTGTTTGGTGCGGATATGGGGCGTGTGCTGACCTTTTTAGAATGTGTCCCAGCTTCCGCTCAACAATGGAGTTTTTTTTTACAATTCGGTAAAGATGTTTTCATCGCGTTGATTATTTTATGATATAAAAAGTTGTTAGTCAAAGGTTTTTTTGTTCGTGAAGCGAATATTAAAAAAAATAATTAACATGCTTAAAAAATATACTGTCGCACATTATAAATGATCTAGACAAACGATTTTCATCTCTTTCAGTCATTGTTTGTTGTTTCATTCATCTCTCAGTTTCCACCTAAGATGTTTCCTTCTATGCTGTCACTTATTGGAAGATATTGTAATTAGGGCATCCAATCCTGAACCGTTTTTGTGATATCAGGATTTCGGTATTGACAGTTTTTCCGGAAATTTTTAGATTCCAAAATCCCAGAAATTTACGGAATTCCCAAAATGAAATGACTCGAGACCCTTTTTTTATAGCTTTTCCAAGTCTTCCAATTTCAAAATTTAGCCCTCGAGTGACTTTTTCAAATTTTTTCAATCCTTTAATCCTAAGATTAGTACTATCACAAGCTCGGGATTTCTGGATTACAAAATTGTACGGGATACCGGGATCGGAGGCCCTAATTGCAATACCAGACGAATATAAAAACACCAGTACACATTGCAAGTATCAATACCGGTATTAAAAAAAAAAGTTTCAATAAAGCAAAGCGTAGCGAGAGCAATAAGCTGAACACTAATCCTCTCCTAGCCATATCCTTCTATTCCTATTCTCTTTAGAATAAAAGAGAGGCTGTGCAACTGATCAACAAACAGTTCTGGTAAAAAAAACTTCTGTTGAAATAAACTCCATTACTAGTCCACTTTGGGAGCAAACATGATTATACAATAGGTAACTGTGTTCAGGTAAAAAGTAAAAGGCGGAGACGAAAAACGTTTTTATAACGATTTTGAGCCAAAGCAAAATAATTAAATAAACACAACCTTGAAGTGCAAAACGACTTATAAACTGGTGTTTACCAACTCAATGTAATTTACATTTGATAAGAGAACCCTTTATTAAGGTCCTTCTTTTTTAAAACTTAAAAGCTCAAAATACGTATACGGCATTTGCGGCTTAAGTCTTTTTGACAGATGGTGTATTTAGTTTATACTTTTTAACCTACTTTTCAAAAAATTGACGGTAAATCCCTTTTATCTAAGCACAGTCGATAGAGTTAATAGGCATTTCGGCTTATGCTTTCATCAGAACCAACTGGTCAGACCATAGAACTTAAACACTTTGATATTTATTTTAATTTCTTATAATGTAGTTCTATCAAGTAAATGCCAGTTCAGCCAATGACAAGCAGTTCTCATAGAAATATTTATATTGAGAAAAACTCCATTAGAAGTTCACATGGTTTAAGTTAGGAGAGAAAATAGTTTTATAACTTTTTCTAACAAAAATCGTTAGTTCGAATTATATTGATATAATTTAAGATTTCGACTGAAGGTGCTGGGTGGAATTTAAATATTAAATTTGAATCGTTTAAATTATGTACACTCCCACAGATTTTGTCACTAATGACCCGGGTTTCGCCTTTCGGCATCTTCAGGCGTTCAAGTGCACGGATGAACTTGAACTGACTTGTCAGGATGAACTTATGAACTTGAAATTCATAAACTTGAGTGACAAAATCTGTGGGAGTGTACATAATTTGAACGATTCAAATTCGAATTATATTGTTTAATAGGAATTTGTTAAAAGAAAACACAATGTTGATAAATTGAAAATTATACGGATTATAATCCTGTAGCCCCTTAATATGAAGACTGACTTGTACTACTATATTTTCAAAATTGTTGTAGTATGCTTAAAAAATTTGTAAAACAATAAATTAAATAACTACTTTAACAATTATTGACGAAACTTTACATATTTTACAACTCAATTAATACATGAGAGAAAAATTTACATTATATCATCCCTAATTTTCATCTTCAAAGTATCAGCTTGGAAAAGTAACGCTCCTTAAGAGTTTCGTTAGTAATAATTAGGAAATTATTAACAAAGCAGCAATTTACAAAGGTCAAAAGCACTATTTACATAATGTTATGTATAAATTACCACCATGGTAAGCTTTTGATTATTTTTGTGTCAATTTAGGAATTAACTAAACTAAAAAAAAACGCAAAACAGGTTATTAGGTATCTAATACAGGAAGCGTAGTCATCTCATAGCAGTCATGTAATGAATGCTTAAAGGCCCAAATTCCTACACATACTCATATTTTTTTACACGGTTTTGAAATAACGCGGTCTAATGAAAACAAAAAATATTCTATTTTGTACAATTTTTTTTCTCGAACACGATTCCCAGAAGTAGACAACAGATTTTCTTTAAACAAGAAATTAAACAGATTACAGTAATAACATACACAAAGTTTCATTAGATCCAAACACATCAGACGTGTCAAGACATTTATAGCGGTGAAAACGATTTATGTCCAGTCCCTCATTTAAGTCCCCGTATGTAATCAAGTAGCGATGAATGTTATTAACAATGATATTTTTGTGTGTAATTTAGTTTTCGAGTCTTCATACTTACTTTTTTTTACAAAATTTTCTTTTTTGATTTTAAAAATTGAGGGAATAAATCTTAAATTATTCTATGAATTCGAATTCGGGTTTTCACCTATTTTTATTCATCGTATCTATCGTGTAAAAGTAAAAGAGTTGAGTGTACTAAATATATATAAAAAAAAAACATGTGTGACGTTCGCATGAGAGCCCCAAACTTCTAGCTACGCCACTGTCTAATACGCGAAAATATGATTTTTGTATTTAGTTTTTACGGTTGTTATAGCTGAGTATAATAATTTACAAGACTATTATAAAACGGTAATATGTTTGAGTAGTTATAAGATATTTAAAATTAACATTCATGTTTTTTTAAATAGTTATGTTTTTAAGCAGTTAGCAAATGAACCACCACTATTTACATGTGGGCTAAAAAATAATAATATAATGTCGTATTTATTGACAGGTAGACATTGAACGTACGTTGCTCCTTATCACGGAATGTGTCATAGAGGCGTTAGCCCGTAGTCCGGCAATATAACGGCATAAGGGGCGGTGGTGGAGGGGCTTATGGGATGATTCTCTAGCAATGAAAACTACGTGAGGTGAATGAGTAACTTCACTAAAAATAGTTCAATATTACACCCAATCGAATCTTATTATGTTTTAGGCATATTTTTTTTACTACTGGTAATCAAATAAAGTGATATCCTATTTTGAACACTAGTCAAAAGTTAAAAATTTAATGAGAAAATGTACATACTTTTTTGCTTCGTTGTCTGATGTATTTAAAACAGTAGTGAATAATTACGTATAAGTAAGTACGTACACAACATATTTTTTACTTGATGGTTTATTTGACAAATAATATAGTTATTATTTGGTATGTTTAGAATGAAGGAAAGGATTGTACGGATTAAAACTTCTTTGTTTTCCGCCTTATTTAGTCATTCACAGATATTCAGGAAATAAAACATTTCCGCTGTGATGTATAACGATTGATGTGCAAGTTGTAAACTAGATGAATAAAGTACATTTATGTCTTCTCTCATACCTTCACTATAGTGCGGTCTTCTCAATTTGGCTTTTTTCATTTGAAAGTTTCCTAAGCCCAAAGACAATACTAATGGTAAGCTAAACGCCATATTCTGTTTTAAGGATCGAATGATTGGGATATTTTTTTAAAAAAAAAGCATAGACATCCATGGCTTTGATGAAAAGTGATTCAAGGCGTCAGCACTTTATCTGTAGCTAACGACTTTGACCACTTGACTTCTACCCAAGGACAACTTTAATTTAACCCATTTTTGCCCGGTGATCCAATATTGGAACATTTAGTATTTATACTTCCGCTCCATTTATGCATGACACTATAAAAGTTGAGATTGCATCAGTCTCAATCAGTCTACAGCTAGTAAGTGCGGGGATTGTTTCGTGTAGTATTTTTTCAGATTTGAACCTGTCTAAGTGAGTAGTGTTTTTTTATTTGCATAAATTACGGGAAAATTCAGGAAAAATTCGAGCAAAAATGGGTTAAATATATTAAAGAAAATTTTATGACAAATATGACGGGTAGAATAAGACGGATGCTTAGTCCACTATAAAATTCATTTTCAAAATTATATTACGCAGTGTCCAAATAGTTAATTTATTAATAAAAACACAACATTCCTTTGTTCTTTATTCAACTTTGTTTAAAAGATCAGGGCCGGTTTCGCTCATTGTAAGCATTTTCAACTGGAATAATGTACAAAGGAATATTATGTTTTTATTAATATAATGGCTTTCCAGCAAGTATTGACAGTGAACATCCTAAAAGTTACGTAGTGAATCGTTATTGGTATTAAATAATAAAAATATTTAAACAGCGCTATTTATGCAAAAATAAATTGTAATAAAAGGTGCAAACAACAATTGACAATGAAAAGAATTCACAAATTACAATATAAGTGACTCTATAATTACACAAAATTAAAATGCTTAAGACATACAACATGTAATTAAAAAATCATCAAAGATTAATAAATTTTAAGTGTTGACTAATGGTAATTATGAACATAATTAAAATTTTGGAATTTTTTTACAAAGTGAAATTCTACATTACTAAAGTAAATAACTTTTAAATAAAGTGGAATAAAGTACAAATGAATTATGCCTTTCCACCAAGTATTGACAGTGAACATCCTAAAAGTGACGAATGGTTCAAATTGGGAACGGAGTGCCTTGTAGAAATAAACGCTGACTGGTTGATAGCCGTTCACCTTTCGCTTTTCGCCCTCTACGCCACACTGCGACACTACTCTCGGGGGTCATGTAACACACACACAACCGCAGCAGGCACGCACACGGCTGTGCGCGTGCACGTACACACGTGTGTATTAAACCAACACAATACTTTAAAAAGGGCCGGCTTCAGGCATGTTAATCCTCGGCCCTCCGACTAAGTCGGCCACTAACGAAGTTATTACGCACATACATACTTTATTAGATTTGCCACTTGCTTAATACATTTTCATTTAATAACGCACGACATTTTGCGCCGTTTATTTTATATTAACGTATATCACAAAATTTTGCGTTGAATTTTAACCACAATGAGAGCATTATTTTTGAACTTAAATATGTTTATGCAAAAGGAAAGGTTAGAATCATCACATTTCAGGGAAGCTATAGAGATTTGCATTTAAGAAAACTATGATGTTTCAATGTGTAATTTACGTTTCCAGCTGCGTTCATTCGATTGAAATCTTTCTTCATTTATGCCTATTTAAATTGTAGTTATTTTGGATAGTCAACTCATTTTTTTATTTAAATAATTTTAAGACTTAACACCCATTTCCTTTCGCAAACACATATTATGTCTTTCGTCGGAGTATGTTATATGGAAATTTAAAAAAAGTGGTCAATTAAAGTCAAACTTTATTAATAGGGTAAAAATATCTAAGTATTTCAGTTCTACAGTTTTTTATATATGTATGTTATACGTTGATAGCTATTTTGGCTTTCGCCATCGTCAGAACTACTGTAATTGTTCTGACGTTAATATTTTTACCTTATTAAAATGGAGTTCTACCAAGTAAATGCCAAATCAATGAATCGAACTTTATTATTTATTTTTTATGTCACGCGAGCTAAATTAACGATTATTTTAATTAAGTCAATCAAGAATACATTTTTCTTAACCCACGCCTGTTCCCAATGTAAGGAATATGGCCTCCAATTGGAGGTATTTCCATAAAAGTTTTTCTACGAAAACTGTTTGTTACTCAGTCGCTCAACCTCTTTTTTTCAAAGAGAGTAGTAGGGATAGAAGAATAAGGCCAGGGCAGGATTAGTGCTTTGCTAATCACGTTCGCAACGCCTAGTTATTGAATGATCGAAAAGGGTGAGAAAGAATTTTTAGACATCACAGACACGCATGCCTTGAACACGAATTGATAAATCAATTCTGGTCGTACTTGGGCTCGAGCACGTGAGATCCGGCACGGAAGTCCACAACGCCCACCGCTGCGCCGTATGACCCGGCGATAGAGTATGTAGGAGGAGAAAATACACTAAAACCCCAAACTCGTCAAGTTTATAAGTAATCCTTGCTAGCAGTATTATTATTATTATATAAGTAAAGATCTAAGTAATTGATTTAACTAAATTCTATTTTATATAAAACTCAATACTTTTTATCGAACTTACATAATATTGTAATAAAGTTCTACAAAGTAAATGTAGAATCAATAAATACAATATACCATACTCTTTCATAAATTTTGTCGATAACGACCCGGGTTTTGCCATTCGGTGTTTTCTTCATTAAACTTGGTGTATGCTGTATTTTATTAATTTAGAACTTCGACTAAAAGTGATTGATGGAACTTTAATATCAAATTTGAATTATATTGATTCTGTACTCTTCCATAAATTTTGTCGATAACGACCCGGGTTTCGCCGCCTTTCGGCATCTTCTGGTTTTATCATGTGCACGAATGCACTTGAACTGACCTTGATAAAACCAAAAGATGCCGAAAGGCGAAACCCGGGTCGTTATCGACAAAATTGATGGAAGAGTACAGAATCAAAATAATTCAAATTTGATATTAAAGTTTCATCAAGCACCTTAAGTCGAAGTTCTAAATTTATAAAATATAGCATACACCAAGTTTAATATTTTTTCAATACTTTCATATAATGATACATACAGTAACAATACAAAAACACAATGCTGTTTATAATAGATAAGTGTTCGTGTGTTTGCGTGGGTGTGTGAAAACCAGAGCAAAAGTGACTGAACTAAACAACGTGAGTATCTATGATACGTACTAGGGATTCTGTGTCGAAACGTCCCGGGACGAAAGTCCCGAGACTTGTCGAGTTTTTCGCAGTCTTAAGTCCCTGGACTTTTTTGGAAAATGTCCCGGGAATCGTGACTGTGATTTATAATGTGCTAATAACATGTATATTTTAATTTTGAAAAAAACAATTCTTGTGGTGAAGAAACCCTCAAAAGGACTGATGTGTATTGAATAAAAGCAGATATAAGAAGGGACCCCCAAATTATTGTGCAAAAACCTATCTTCATGAAATTTCTTTTGAAAAATACTTCGGGCTTTGGGTCCATCATACAGTAGTCAATATCGTTCACTTCTTTGCCGGATATCACAGGTTCATGTCTCGATCACACTCAGAATTTTTTTCCATTTTCATCTTAAGATATGTGTGTTTGTGATGTCTTAACTTAAAATTATATTCTACTCTTACAATCATTGAATAATGGGGAAAGAGCGACTATTAAACTACTACTTCTTTCTTAGCCCAGTTTTTTTTTTTTTTAAATAAGTTTAAGTATAAAAACTTTTGTTAAGATAAAGTTATAAGGAAGTCATATGTTCCACACTGAGACTGGAAATGGTATAAAAATAAGCTTTATATTGAATGTTTTTTTATAAATCGTACTTGAAAAATAATATAACGAAAAGCAAACGATGTTTGTTTTCAATATACTTATACAAGACGAGCAAAAGAAACAGATTTGTTTCTTGTTTTTTATCAAGAAAGAGTAAATCCAAGCGGTTTCTTGCAATTTACTACAAGACCTATAAACCTAAATGACAAATCCAATGAAAGGTTGCGATACAGAACCGCTGTTAAATGTCAAAAGTATAAAAACGGGTAGGAATCGCATTAGTAACATCATTAAATTACTCAGATCATTTGTATATTTCACTTGATTCCCTCTTTGCTTCATATTTAATAGAATATAAGATTTTCATTTCGCAAATAAAAACCGTAGTGACATCACTGCTTCTTTGTGCTCAGTTAAATAATTTATTATCCACGCATACAATCAACAGGGGACGTTTTCCTGAAGTGATATCACACCGTTGGCACACAGAATACTGGATTAATTATAGGTATTCTGAAGTGTCAATTTTTTTATGTTTAGAAATACGAAACATAAAATTATCTGGTCTCGGGAAATTTTCGTTCTCTGTAGTATTTTTTTTTAAGCGAGCAGTTCTATGCACGAACACTGTTGGTTACTTAAAACGCATCAAAACATTTTTTTTGTTAAATACTGTATTGCTATTTTTTTTATTACTTTCTCCTCGAGGGATTCGTTTGATTTTTAAGATTGAAACATTTCCTCAGAAAAAATAATTCATTGAGTCAGCAATTTCATGATTATAATCTTATACTAGCATGTGTCAACTTTTTCTGTTCTCTTCCGAAATGTATAAAAGTTCTCAATATAAAAAGATTTTTCGAAAACAAAATATTAAATATGAAATCATCTTAATATAAACAACAATGTCTAGAATTATCATTCATCAGTTGATTATGGTCTTGATGACCGTAACCGGTCTTGATCTTTGTTAAAATAGCTAAAATACTTGGCTTAAATTTCGAATACGTCTCGTTTGATTAAGATTTACCATATAATACATTATTACTAGCCATCTACGTTAGATGTTGGATAGAGCACCAGTGGCGTTCTTAAGCAATACCCAATTAATTATTTTTTTACATATTATATTCTTAAAACATACGAAGCTTAAACAATACAAATATTAATTCAATAGTAGATCATTTGTACCATAAAAACAGTATATTTGTCATCGATTTTAATATCAAAAGCAGGTATTACACACGACGACTGGTTGCAAGTCTCGTAAGGCACGAAGTACTAACGAGATGACGTAATAATTTTAAAATATACTCTTTCACAATATTTATTGGTTTTGGAGGTATGATTCAGTGTGTCCGAAAATAAATTTCTTTAATTGACCAAATTTTAATAAACTTTTGATACGTCATAAGTAATTGCTAAAGTAGGTCAATCGATTTATTAAAGGAAATGTAACGATTGCGTTTTTAAAAATTAAGTTTTTGGCATATTGGTGGTTTACATGTCGTGTAATCTTGAATGTGCCTAGTCATTGTTTTGAAACAGTTGCGTTTTAAAATTATTTTGTGTTTTAACTATAGTATGTTTCTGGAGAAATTATGTATTTGATTTTTTTTTTGATCTTATATATTTTATGATGTATTCTTAAAAGCACTTGAGTGAGATTTTTTGAATTCATAAAAACGACATTAATTAAAAGAATTTAAATCGTTCAAATTATGTACATTCACACTAGTTTTGTTGACGATTCAACGACCTGGTTTTTTTTGCATTTCGGCATTCAAGTGCACGAATGAACATGGAGTAACGTTTAGTAAATAAATGTATCGTGTTTATATAAGAAATAAATGTATCACTAAGATTAAAGACATTGCTGGCGATATGGATTAACCCATGGGAATGCCTACAGCTTTGAGTAATTTCAAGAATTATAATATGGTAAAATATCAAGGTATTTCAGTTCTACAGTTCTGACGATGGCGAAAGCCGAAATAGCTATCAACCTTTAACTTTAAAAAAAACTGTAGAACTGAAATACCTTGATATTTTACCCTATTAAAATGGAGTTCTACCAAGTAAATGTCAAATCAATAAATAAAAAAAAAATTATAATTATATTTACATACATATAGGATACGAGAGTGGTGAATTTGGCAGATTTACCTGCTTATTAAAAATTGGTAAATTATTTATAAATTTAAACATTAAATTAAATGAAAAAAAATGCGTAAATAATACAAAAAGTATTGGCTTAAATGTTACCGACGTCTGATTTAAGGGGTGTATTTAAATTGACAAAACTGAGAGAAGTCGCAGCCTGCTTGATGTATATTTGGTGTCATGTGAATAAATCGTATTTACGTAAAAACGTTACCACATTTATTTCTGCTTTGCCACTGTCTCGAGTGAATACCCACCCCCTACCCTCAAGCCTCTATCTCCATACTTCACTACACTTCACATTGCTTACTGATCAACCATTGTTTTACGTATTTTTAAAGAATGAATATCGTTGTGCATCTGGAAAAAAATATAATACCAATGGATTAGGCTAAAGACATCGTGGGTCTAGTTTTTATCGAAATTGAGTTAATATATTCGTCAGCACTATATCTTTATACTGTAAAATAATTGTACGTACACACTAATCATATATTGTATATATCGACTGTGGAAGAGAAAAAAAGTCGTAACCCAGAGTTTTTTTTCGATAATCACAATGTATAAAACTTAAAACACGCTCTATCAAAACGATATAAGTTGAAAATACCGAATTAATAGTTAAATTAAGCTTTTCAGTTTAAAAAAGCACAAACTTACTTAAATTACGATAAGGAAAGAATAATTAAAAAAAGTTTTTTTTCGAAAAAATAATTAAATTAATACCAGATAAAGTGAATTAAAAACCAGTTTTCCAGTCTCCATGCACTTCAAGGTTGTGTATTTTTTATAATTTTCTTTTGGCCTAAAATCATCATAAAACGTTTTTTTGTTTGCTGTAAAATTTGTTATGTGTGGGTACGTTGTTGTTCCTTTCCATAATCGATATATATATACTCAGCGATGGGCTGCCAATACGTTAACAAGGGGCTCGCTTAATCTCGAAGCAATTTTTAGTGTTCTGAGGAAGGAGTAAATTTTCTTATCGCTTCTATATAATTATATGCAATACTTAAATAAACAATCGATTTTTACTTAAAACACGTATAATATGTAACAATATGCAATTTACCGTAAATTTATCAATGTAAATAGCTAAAAATGTATTATTGTGTGTACTGAAGCTGTCGTAGATAATATATATATTAGGTAAATTGCAGTTATAAACCATTTTTATTTTAGAATATTTTTCTCTCATAAGGTGACAATGGGCTCGCCGACCTCAGTAAAATTCAACAAGGGGCTCGCGCGTGCCCCTGCGAGCCCCCTCCAGCCCACTCCTGTATATATTTAATTCAATGTTCTCAAATCATGCAAGGTGGACATACAATATCTTTATCGTAAGCTTTGTTTACCAAGAGTATATTAATATAAATTCTTTTACAAGAAATCATCTTAGTCAGTCAATTAACCTTTCGCAGAACAAAAGAAATAAAAGAAAATATACACGTTTCTATGTTTTAAGTATGAGATAGATCTTTTTTTTTTTTTTTTTCTATTCCATATCCGCTCCCTATACGGAGCATATGGTCACCACGAAGTTCCTCTATGACTCTCTATCTCCAGCCAGTCTCCTTGCTTCCTCCCAGGTCATCCCAGCGTCCCGCAACTCCGCTGAGTACATCCTGAGAATGGTCATCAGAAAGATAGTCAAGATAGATCTTATCCGATGATTATTATAAAGAAAAATCCAAAAACGAATTGAAAGCTTAATTTATTAAATTATCCGTTCCGTTAGGCCGGAACTATTAAGTCGAATACTCTGTTAAGAAATACTGCAGCAAAAATGCTGACTTCAACGACTCTATGTATAAGATATTATTCATAATTATTCGACTCCGAATTTTAAGAAGTTTACTTAAAAACTGATGGTCAAATTCATTTAACAATAACAAATTCAAATCGATTTTTTTACTGTGTTAAGGCTTCCAATTAACCGTCTAAAGCAACTAATCGGTTTTCGGTTTTTATTAAAATAAATAAACCGACTAACCAGTTTAAGCCAGAACTATTTTCAAAAAATCAAAACAAAAGATTTTTTTAGAGAACTGCTTGTTACTCAGTTGCTATGTTATGTATACGCAACATCCTAGCTCTACGCTATGTTGAATTTTAAACTAATTTGTAACAATAAACTTTGTATGTTAAATTATCTATGACAACTTGTAACAATAAACCTATATCGATATCCAATTCTTTCTCTCCAAATCTAGCCAGTTACAAACGAGAGTTCAAATTGAAAGGTCGATAGCCAAGTAGAAACCTCGATACTCACATCGTTATCATTTTGATTATTAAGACTAAATGATTTATTTATAAAGTGTAGAATTATATATGGAATAAAGTTGAACCAACATTGAAATTAAATAAAGTGTTTTAGTAAAGTATGTCCATAACAGTTATGCCTTTATTTTTTCGATGAAAGTAGGAATATAAGAATAGAGATCGGAATGACCTAAAAATTAACAAATCGCCTTCTCTAAGTTCCGTTATTTGAAGATTGGAACGGAAAGAGAGAATATTTAAGTTACAAAGATGCATGCCTTCCAAATATTAAAAAATGCTGTTTGCACTGCCACTTGAATCTGTGAGATCCATCACGGAAGTCAACGACGTCGACCACTGCTCCACGGAACCGACATATGAATAGTAGTATAACAATCTGTTGTGCTAAAGGCGAAAAGAGGTTTTTAACAAAACTCGCCAAATAGTCCCCCGCTGTGGTCTGGTTGGTTAGAGCTTGCTATTGTGACCAGGTTAGTCTGGGTTTGATTCCCGGTAAGCTCAATGTCAAAATTTAGATTTTTCAATTTAAATTTGACACCTAAGACATTGGTGTTTGTGGTGTCAATTTACGTTGAGTTTATATGCTCGTATGCTCTTTCAACTTTAAAATATTTGGCCGTATATTAAACCGGTTTTTAAGTTTTTTTAAAATAGACAATATACCGGTTAACCGGTTTCGGTTTTTACCGGGTTGGAAGCCCTAATTAGTATTTCAAAATATGTATCTATATATTCACACGTTTAACGTCATGCAAAATACTGATTTGAAAATTACAATAAATTTTGTATTGCGATGGACTTCATACATCTATTCATAGGGTAAAGCGCATTTGGATGACGTCAGCAGTGTTCGTTAGCAAATGTAAAGTCATTCATCTTGACAGGTCAATTTCTCTCTGCCACAAACTATATTGTTTACGCTTGACCACCATAAATCTTCTACCCGGATTTAAATTTTGCTATTCGAGCTCTATTTTATTATTTCACCCCTAACATCACTACTCTAGTGAATCAGCTTCGAATCCTCCAAATAAATTCAATGTTTAGTACGAATGATCTTTTACAGATTTTTACTGAATTTTTTGTGTAATTCCACATAACATTAAAATCATTTAAATGTTATCTTGTAGTAGTAACTCTTAACGTACTCTAGCTTTATAAAGTTAATATATCGACTGTGGAAAGGAAAAGGACGTAACCCACACATAGCAAATTTTACAGGAGGCACAAAAAACGTGTTTTGATGATTTTGGGCCATATGCAAATTATGAAATATGCACAACCTGGAAGTAGAGTCAGACTTCTAAAACGTTGTTTAATTGACATAATCTAATATTAATTAAAGATACTGTCTAAGAAAAACCTTTTTTTCAGTCGTTTTTCTTGGTTTCAATTTTCACAAGCTCATTTTTTTTCAAACTTAAAAGCTAAATTTAGATACTAATTCGGCATTTGGTGCTTACATCTTTTTGATAAAACGTGTATCAAGTTTGATACATTGTGATTATCGAAAAAAGCTGTGAGTTATGTTCTTTTTCCTTTTCACAGTCGATATGTTTGTCTATACACGAATTAAGTAAAATATAGCAACAATAAAGCAACAAAAAGCCGATTATAAGATAAGTATGCCAATCGATTGCTGAAATATAAACCTTTATAATGAATCACTGAAGTATTTGAATTTATAATGAAAATGCCGCATTTAAGAAAAATTGATTGAAAAAGAGATTGAAATTGCCCTGTAGCTTCAAGGCATCAACGAGATTAATAAAATAACTAGATACAGATATTAGTATACAGAAAAAAACTATTATTATCTTTTATCATAAACCGTAAAAAAAAGTTAAGTAAAACCATAATTCGCTATTTAAAAAGTACAGCACAAACCTTAAAATTCAATTATCTATATACAAGTATTTTCGATTTATTCCAATTTTATTTTAGGCCCTTTAGAGTAACGATATTAGTAACTATCGCCTTGTCGAAATGGGACGTTTAAATTGTAGACACTGTGTTTTTCTACGTCTGTAATTAGTATTCTGGCATCTTGGTAAACAGTACACCGATAAAAGAGAACTGGATATCTCAAATATAAATATTATATCAAAATTCCGTCAAGCAACCTCAAACGATATTTTTAGTATATTAAATCAAGAAATAAAGCTATTTAGATAAATTAAACATATTAGCCGGCTGCGTGGTTAAGTGTCAACGTCGTCGAATTAGAACACGGAGGTCAAAGGTTCAAATCCCAGAACGGAAAGTTTTTATAGATTCATTTTTCAATTCATTTATGTATTTCTCTCCGAAGGCATGGATATATGTGATGTGCCACTCATCCTACCCTAAAACCAGTCGCAGCGATAACGATTAGATAAAAAATAGTCTTGTCCTGTTATCTTTTTATCCTTACTCTCTTTGAAAAAGAGAGGTTGAGTAACTGAGTAAAAAAACATTTCTCCAAAAGAAAAATCTGTTGAGATACTTCCATTAGGAAGCCATATTCACTACATTGAGAGCGGACATGGAAAATAATAATAATATACTGATTTCACAGTTTTATAAATGATCAGGACCTCATATCACTCATCACAAGTATTGTCGTCTGACGAAATTTATTATCGATATGAAGAAATTAAAAAATATATTTTAGTACATAGAAATAGAAATTTATAGTTGACTTATTTTTTCGGTAAAAAAACAAATGTGAAAGATGAAAACCGATGTCTTTTACAGTGTAAATTAAAAAAAAATACTTCAATACGTTCTCAATAAAGGCCAGGTGTGTAAATAATTTTACTGAAACACTTTTGCGCTAAATCTTTGCAGATTCATATTTAATATCATTAAAACAGAGATTTACTTTGCACAAGTTAATTGTCTGGCTGCTTGTGTCACGTGTGTTGCTGCGTTGACAATCGTCGTCGGCCTAGCAGCAAAAGCTCCATCGGCCATTCAGAACGCTGGGATCCCGTTGGTTTGAGGATTATGTAAGCTGGGTTCGGACTCTCTTGAGGCAAGGACACACATGCCTAAGCTAGGTTCAACATCGTCTCTCGACTGCTGTAGTCACAATAGACTTACACGCATGAATGTGAAAACAAATGAATACGTACATTGATTAAAACAGGGTTTCCCAAACTTTTTCTGCAATGTAACAATTTGTAAGTCCGAAAATTTTAAAGGAAATTCATATATTTATAATAGTAAAAAGAATTATCATTAAGGCATATTAAATTATCAGTAAATAAAACTCTTAATAACTGATTATTTTGAGTCGTTGAATTGCAAATCTGGTCGAATTGGTGAGTTGAATTTATATATCAAGTGTGGTGTCGAGCATGTTCCTGCAATTTGACTTCGTTGCAGGATAATAAGAACATCTTGTTTCGCATAATTGGGTTATATAAAACGGAAGTAAAACATTTACAGCTTGTTTTGACACAAACTCGACCGGAAATCATTTAATGGCTGATATATGTATTTTGTTTTAAATCAGAATCACTAATTAAATCAATTAGATTTTTACAATAACTTGCGCTTGAGAATATTGATATTGCTGTCACGGAAGTTTGATCCAAAACCCAGGTATCATGGTTACCGGTTTTGGAAAACATTGCATATAAGTTGTTTTCAAGTTATGCTCGCTATTTCAAGCTATTCAGGTTCCGTAATTACTAGTGTTACGCGGAATATATTTTTGGAAACGCTGTTTTAAAATGTCAAAGAATAACATTTTTTTTTCGAAAATTGAACGTAAAATATAAATTATGTCACTCGTATATGAAGAATTTATTAAGTATTATTTTGTAGTGGAATATTGGGCAGTTTGATGCAGCAGGAAAGCAAAAAACGCCAAAATTATTTTTAATTTCATGAATAAATACATCGATTGACTATATGAAACAAATTTATTTTTCAATACCAATAATAAAAAAAAAACAGAGAATGTAACATTTGTATTATTTTTATCGTTAGCCTTAAACTTCATCGGATTCAATATCTGATTATCTTTAATAATATTTGAGACAGCAATTGTTGGATGTCATCGGTAACAAAACACTCTGTAATTTAATTATACCAACAAAAATAAAAATATTCGTTTTTTATGGGAGTAAATACGGTATTTCGTTTGAAATACTCACTATATTTAAATAATATTCGACTTGTTTTGCAGAAATTTTCAGCTGATATTTGACAAAAAACAATTTTAATAAGAACTAGGATGAATAACTTTCGAATGTCTGCCTATAATCAGTGGTGTAGTGGTAAATAATGTGGTGCCAGGTGAGTCATTAACTTTTTCCCTATTTTTTTTTAGTTTTTTTTATATCCGTCCGAAGTTAAAAAAACATAAGTTTTAACAATTAAATCAATAAAAAAAACGATTTTGAATATATGTATGTACTTAAAAATTAAGTTACAAGTCAAAAAGGCGGCAAGGCGCCCTGGCTCATTTTAAAGTGACAGGGCGCCAACCTGGCCCCACTACAACACTGCCTATAATTGGTAGAAAAACAATATATTTAAAAAAAAAACTTTTTTGTAATGATTTCACTTTTATTTTAAATGGTCCAGGACTGCTTTCGTTCATGACCAATTGACAAGAAAAAAAATAATAAACTACTATTTAAACAGAACAAAATAAAATTAATACTATGTAACGAACAATTGGTATGAATAAGTAACAAAGAAAAATTAAGTCAAAGTGATAAATAAATTTTAAGATAATTAATATCTGATTTTTTAAAAATATAATGTATAATATAGCAATCACATTATTGTATTTTCTTATCAGTTGATAATTTTCTTCATCAACAAAGCCGGTCTTTATCATATGAAATATAAGTGGAATTAGTACAAAATAGTGTGTTTTATTATTTTAATAAATTGAATTAATTTAAAATTTATAATTTATTGGGAATAAATAAATATATGAAACAAAGTCTCCGGCGGTATTAATATGCGGTAAAAAGAAACAAAAAACGTTTGGTAGTGAAACAGACTTTTCACAAATAAAATTCATTTATATTAAGTACTAGCTGGCCCGACGAACTTCGTACCGCCTCAGAATCAATAAATGTTGTGTTAATTTATTGGATGAGTTAAATTCAGTTTGAATTAATACTCAAAATGAATTAAGTTCAATAAATGTGCAAAATTTAAAATGAAAAGTATTTTAATTACATTGAAATGATGTTATTCACGTGGCACAGTCGATAGATTTAAAGGAATGCAGTGGACCAACGATTTGATTTTGAATTGTGAAGTTGAAATGATCCACATCTTTGTTATTTGCTGCAAGAATTGCTCGTTCACTCAACCAATTATGATGTTTGTGATTAGCAATGATATTCAGGAACACTTTGTTGATTGTCCTTCGATGAGACGAAATTTCAAAAATTCGGCAAAAACGAAATCAATCCATTCGATTCGTCGACAGGAACACGGCCGTTACAGATAGTCAGCAAATACTTGGAGAAATCTGCGGCAGATGGTCGTTTAGAAATGCAACTCGCATGTTTGTCGTTAGCTGAAGTTTCTTAACATAGCGCCACAGAGTCGATGTGTTAAGTCAAGCGTTTATTTCATCGGCAGCGGTCGATCTTGGAATAACTGGTAGTGTTTGGCGAAAATCGCCAGATAGTAGAATCATTGCGCCTCCAAAACATTTTGAGTCATTGCGCTGATCTTTCATAGTTCGGTTGAGTGCTTCCAATGCGGAGGAAAAATAAGCCACCATTTCCCTCATCAATTGCCTTCATTAAAGTATCGTACACTTTCTGTTGGGGGTTCAACAGTGGTACATTCGTTCGAAGTGATTGGTTCAATGCATCTCGATCATATTCACGTTTACGTTCCGATTCTCGATTGAAAGCGTCGTTCATTCCTCGATCTGGCGACGCATCATGCAGCGCATGAGGTAACACATATCTTCGATCAAAAGCAACGCCTAGTTATGTATCTCCTCATTCACCTCGAGATCGGGATTCCCTGAACTGACGCGAATCCGGTGTAAAGTGTCTTCGGACATGTCATCCTTGTACTTTTTCCAAAATTCACGTGGATTCGATGGGAAGCATGTCAAAAAAATGATAGCAAATAATGTGCGTATCTGACTTGGAGACGCAGAAACAATTGCTTCAGCGATTGTCATGTCCCAATGAGTTTAGTTTTCAATCAAATTGAGCTATTGACATGCGGCACGAAATGTTAGGCATACGACGCCATTGACAGTTCGAAATGATTCTAAATGTCGACCCGAAGGCAATTATTGGTTTTTTTTTCAGATTTTTCATGTTCACAGAACTGAAAGACTCTTAGAAAACCATTCCGAGCACTCTTACTGATTGGTTTAGAAGTACTTGGCATAGCTAATACCTCTATATTTCACTGTATTTTAAATAATAAAATTACATCTTCACAATGTTGACAAACGACTACTTTTGTTTGACAGTAACTGTCAAACAAAGACTGTTGCTAAGAAATGTGTTGGTCTAGGATAAATTTGTTCTCAATGCTTGTCACCAACATAATGACAGGGATCTTTTCAAAATTATTCAAATAATACTTTTTTATAATTTTACGAAAGTTCATTCTAAATTTTCATATTTTTTATATTACGAAATGACATAAATTCTCATTATAACAAAGAACGCAACATTTTCCAAATCTTCAATATTATATTTATGAGATTATCTTTCATTAGAAAAAAAAATATATTTTTGTTTAATGTTCCACACATACAAACAACTATACAGTCAATCCTGTTTTTATGCGGTAGATGTGTTCCACGAAATATCGCATAAAAAAACTTGACTTCCATAGAAATAGTGGGGTGCGTTACTGAAATTTTAAAATCCGCATAACTTTGAAACAGCGAGTTAAAATATACACTAAATCGAAAAGTATAAGAAAATTAGGGGAAAACCACGGCGTAAAAATATTAAAAAATAGTCACTGTATGACAATTCTATGTGTGTTTTAAAGCATGTGGTTCTAAATCACTCTTTTTCAGAAGAAATAGTATGCGCATCAATTTCATAAAACTATGGTTGTTTTCTAACAATAAAATTAGTGATCAGAGTTTGTTCAGATTTTCTTTTTCGATAATTAATTGTTTATGCAGTTTGTTATACCCATATATATAATATATTCTAAAGTTATCGTTGAAACTTGAATGCGCGATCAGAATTTGAATCATTTAGAAAGAAATGATCTTCTAATTTACTGAAAAGTTGGATACCTTCTTCAATTATTTTCGCAGTGAAGGAACTGGAATTTCTTTCAGTTCGTCATTGTTATCTGGTTTTTTGTCAATAATTAAATTTAAATTATGAACATCTTCGTCACTTATAGCTTTATCTGTAAGTAATTCGTCGATATAATTTTCGCTAAAGGTATCAAACCTTTCTTCGCCAAGTTCAGGTGCTAAAGTAATCATTTCAGCTGATATTACCGATGCTTCAATGGTTTCATCGACTGTAACACACCTAATTAGGTGAACTTAATTCAGCGATGGCAGATGCAACATGATTTAAACAGTCTGAAATCGTATTTTTTTTTCAAATGTCGGTTGTGTTTATGATTCTCTCTATTCTATCTAAAATACAACAATATATGCTCTCGATGTAATATTTAACATTTTTATATATCGTAAAATATGGTACATTTAAAAAAATGCATTTCTAAAAAACCGCATTACTTCGAAATCGCATAAAAAAACCACATAAAAACAGGATTGACTGTATATGGGGATCAAAAATAAAATAATGATTTGATAGTATTCTATAACAATATAATATACATGAAAAGTATACTGATTTTTTTTTACATACCTTCTGATTTTATGTACTTTCATTCGTCTTTTCACATTTCAGTATATATTTTAGCGACGGTGATGAACATGAGACATAAATTCCTAAAAGTTTTTTTTTTAAATGGATATTGAAGATTTAGTTTCGATTTAGTTTAAAGTTGGCATTCCTAACTTGATTAACAAAATGCCTCACATGAGGAAACACATGTCTTCGATCATTCAACATGATCGGAAACACATGATCGATTCTTCAAAGCCTGGTTATTTATCTCTTCATTCACCTCGAGATCGGGATTCCTTGAACTGACACGAATTCGATGTAAAATGACTTCCGACATGTCATCCTTGAACTTGTTCCACATGGATTCGATGTGAAGCATGTCAAAATAATGATAGAAAATAATGTGCGTATCTGACATGGAGATTCAGAAACAATTTCTTCAGTGATTGGCATGTCCCAATAAGTATAATTTTCAAGCAAATTGAGCTGTTGACATGCAAGTAGAAACATTCGTCATTTTTCGGATGAACTGTGTAGATGCGACCAAGAGCATCAATAGTCATTCGGGTGATCAGGAACCGCAACGCTTTGCTTTTGACGTTAAAATTTCTTCGATATAGCGTTCCAAGTGTAATAACGTGTCGTCTCAGAGTAAAACAACGTTCGTGCAAAATATTGTTGTCAAAAATTTATATACCTAATTATAAATATAACCTTACTTCAATATTATCCGATTTTCTTTCGTTTTAATTTCATATCATCGATTTCTTTTATTCTAATCCATATTCTAAATTTAAAATTTTTTATAAGTCAGTAGTACGCAAAAGAACAAAAACAAACAAATATAGAAAACAGTGCGATCTGGTGGATTTTTCTGAAACCAGCTTACGACATTTTATCGTTTGATGAAGCTATTCGTCATTTAAAATTTTTATTCTGTATGAAGATATTTATTTTCTTTATAATTTATTTTCCGTGATATTTTTCCGATGTTTTAATGCTTATTCTGCTATTCTAGGCAAAAAGGAATTTTATAAAGCAAAGATCATTGAAATCCTTGGAGTAATTCTCGAGATATACGTGGTGTAAATAACCCGACTTTGTTTTATATATATAGATATACAAAAAAGGTGTCGCTGCTAATTTATTGGCGTAGTATGTATATCTCTTATATTGTCTTCCCCCTGGCATTAAATATTTATATACTTCACACAAAAGGATCGGCTGAACCTAAAAGCTCATGTGGTAGAGAGCTTCACTACCAGTTAATCACTGTGTTAGTAGGGGGCCTGGAAGTATTTAGACCCGAGGGTTTACTCGTCAAATACAAATGAAACAGCTCACAATTGACTGGGGAAGCATTTAGGTTTGATACCGCATTTGTCGATGACTGATTGCTCTATCTACTTTCACAATAACATATCGTAAGATCGTTGTTCCTCATTTCAAAATAATGACTTTCTTCTTCTATTAAAATACTGATATATCATAATATATACATGGGTTAGTACTTCTACAATTAAGATTACGTTCATTTAAAATTGTAATTAACGTGGAGTGGTTTAGTGGTAAACAACGTCATCTAATTCAAAGATTTGTATTGCTTTGTGGTAGATGATAATGTGTAAGTTGCAACCTCAACGCGATAACAAATGTTAATTTGGCTGCAATAGCTTTTACAGCATGTTTGCATCTGATTCTAGACGTCAAAAATATTCGAATTATATTTAAAAAATGTAGTATTGTGAGATCACCAGAGAAAACATGTAAAGTGACCATTAAAAACTGTTTAAGAAAGAAGAGCAGTTACTTATTATTTGCTTAAAATTATTACTTGTCGGGCGTACAGTAATTCTAGAATCTATGCAACAAAATAATTCATAATTGATAACTTCACAAAATTGGTAGTTTTGAGATGTGGCTGACCAAAGTTTTAACACATCTGAACTGAGTTGTAAAAAGAGATAATTACTATTATTGTTTCATACTTTTAGTGAATAATTTAGTCACTTATCTCAATTCAATTCAAATTTATTGCAACGTTGATAAAACCATACAATAATATTTCGAGTTGTTTTTATATGGAACCGTGAGAAAATTGTTTGTTTCTTTATTTTCATATGCAAAAATCTGCCTACCGAGTGAAAACTGGTAATTTTTTCTAGTTGTAATTTTGTGGAGCTATAGAATTGAGATATGTATTTGAAAATTATCGGTAATGTAATTAAAATTATTAATATTTTTTTGACTTAAAGTATAAATGATATTTCGCTAAAAACCTCGCAGTTTTCATGCAATTAATAATCAAAATCGTATAAAAAATCTGTCCCTGATTTTATAAGAAAAGTGCGTTTTCCTCTGTTTACAAAAAAAGATCTGGTAATTTTTGATCGCAGGCGCCTCTGTTAAATACACCCTATTAATCAAATATTATGTATCTTTAAATATATCAAAATCTATATAAAATCTTAAGGCACACTGCAGGTAGCAGTAATATTGGATATGGAAAATCTGTACTAAATGATTTATTTGAATACAAGTATTACGATTTATCAAACTGATTATTATGTATTAAATTCCAAACACGATACAAAAAGTATCTTTGCCATGTGAGCTGTTATTATTTTCATATTTTTTCTTATTAGTGTTACATATTTAAATGGTATAAATTTTGGGTTTACCAGTGTGCTATATGAAATCGGCTGAGTTAACCGCAGGTTGAGCTCCCATGTGGCAAAGAATGTTAGATTTGCATGGATAATTTATTTTATAACAATTCGCCTTTACTTCACCCATCTGATTCTCTTGGTACATCATGTCACCCCTTAGAAGGGGTTAAATTTTGTTCTTTCGTAAATAATTAAAATAAACATTACGAGTTTAATGAACCCGTGACAAAAGTTATTAATATTATTTGTGTTTAATTAATTATTTAGAGTTTGCTAAAACGGAGCGCATTCTATCTTTACGCTTTCTTGACATAAGAGAGAAAACCCCATCAGACCCCTCAGCCTCTCCCTTGTGGGCCTCCGGCACATCACGCTCTTGTCGAGAAAGCTTTGTTGGCTAGTGAAATAGTGATGGGAAACATTTAACAATTTTTTAAAGTTATTAAAGAGATAGTATTATTTAATACTAATACGATTTTATTTGTCATCTAATTTATTACACGTTTACTACAAGTTTTACTTCATTTTTTTTCATCAAAAAATTAATAAGACAATTTGTTTATTTCTGATGTATTTTTTTCACTGTTAAGTCTTTGACGTTCTAGATATTTATGGTAGAGCAGAGATTAACTTTTCCGATTCTAAGCTCAAGAAATGCGACCCCAATACCCACATTTTCTTAAATATCTATTTTAATATGGGTGATACAATGTTTATAATTAAGGTATTCTTATATCATAGTTTTTTGGACCTTTTGTAGTTTATATAAATACGATAAGATAAGAGGTAAGCGCCCGCTTATCAGCGATCGTTCGTAAGATAATAGGCTGAACGCCGCTAAGCAAAGCGCGCCAGTAGCACATTGATATTTGCACTGAAACCACGTATATTTTATGCGCAACTTAAAATATGATTATTTATTAAAAAACCACGGATTTTTATAAAAAAATGTATGAGGAATGATGCAGAGAGATATTTTAAAGCCTTAAGACTATTTATTTTTTTGAAATTCATAAGAATAAGGCCAATAATGAGGAAACCACTGGGGTCCCTAAAAGACCCCCATCGGCCGAGAAGTATTTTTCTAGTCTCCGAGCCGCGAGAGTTAAGGGCGTGGTAAGCATATACATAATATAAGTAAAGAAAATTCAAATGCCACAAAAGCGTCTTATTTTAATATAATTTATACATAACAATGTGGACCCCTTTAAAAAAAGTCAGTATCAGCAACCATACACTTGACGATGTGTTTTTATTTAAAATTATTCAGTTATTCCAATGCTTCTAATTGTAATCGTTTTTAAACTATTAATATTTGAGGAGCGTTGTTGAAATCAGCCATTGTGAGTGATTGCGCTATTGTAAATTGTGATGATGTGATCATTATTATTCTGCATTAAAGTTTTGCTAGAAACTGTCCGCATTTAATAAATCCAGTTGAAATACACATGAACCAAATTTTTATTTTTGCTTTAAGAGCGATTAATAATATTTTATTTTGGTTAAGGGGGTATTCTAGTGTAGAGGAACAAATTTTGGGTGTTTTTTCGAGCTCTGTAAAAATAAACAAAGACAATTTTTTCGTCCATTTTTTTACCATTCGTTTATTTATATTTTATAAATATATAAAAAATTAAAATAAATAAATGAATTCAAAACTTGAAAAGTAATCGGCTGGTAAAGAGAGGGGTCCAAAAAAAAGGTGGTGTCCTGACGTACACGATTCCAACCTTTCTGGTCATCTGAAAAAAAAAATCTAACGACCCGGTTTCGCCTTTCGGCATCTTCATGCGTTCAAGTACACGGAATTCTCCACTTTTATACCCTATATAACATTCCCATGAGAAAATCCTTTTCGCCAGCAATGGCTTTAAGCTTAGTGATACGTTTATTTCTTATTTAAGCACGGTACATTCATTTAAAGTTCATCCGTGAACTTGAACGCCTGAAGATGCCGAAAGGCGAAATCCGGGTCGTTGGTGACAAAACTTGTATGAATGTACATAATTTGAACGATTCAAATTTAATATTGAAATTACGCCTAGCACCTTCAGTCGAAATCTTAAATTATATATATATATATTCATTGTTTATTGTATTTTTTGCAAATTGTTAAAAATGGTTGGCCAGAACTGTAGCACAGGACCAGAATAGGACATGGGGCGGATAATGCTTTCACCTAACCTGCTAACTTAACACAACATAACTTCTTCCAAGCATGTGGAGTTGTATCAAAGACCCGGGACAGGGTCGCGCCGTGTTATAGGCCACCCAACAAATTATTTAAGCCCCGTTTTGTCCCTAAAATTGTTGATGTTATCGACCGTACCAACTTACCAGCATGTCTTATTTGCATTTCGATGTTCAAACTTTGGGATTAACACCAGTCTCAATATTATAAAGTATATATTATATCAAAATAAACAAAAAATAAAATACAATTGTTCACCGTGATAAGGCATTTGAAGATAATATAATTAATCCCGATACCGGGTTTGGACAAAAAAATAGATTTAACTAAATTCATAAAAAAAACTAAAAAAACAGCATGATGAAATGTTTATCAGTAAAAGTGTGAGCAAATCGGATTCAATATTATATCCATTTAATTAAGAGAAATTACCTCATTATCAATTAATTAGCAATAAAAATATATTTTTTTAAAGGATTTGGAAAAGGTTTTTTAAATAAATGCTCGTAAAAACTAATATCAATTAGGCAAACCTAATGAGAAAAGAAAAGAAAGCGTTGCAATGCCACACAAAGAAAGAAAATGTTTGTGTTTTAATTGTGTTAATTGAAGTGCATGTTTTCTTTTTTTGTCTCTTTGACGTTTGACGTTTGACAATTTTCTATGGTACGACACACGTGCCACCTACTGTTAGTTGATTGTACTATAACCTTCGCGTAAGTTCAAGCATATGTTGTCAAAATTAACTGTATGGCAGACATACAAATATAGAATTTTATATATAAGACCTATTGTAAGTTAATTTTATTACTACTATAACCTTCCTCGAAGTACAAGCAAAAAGTTTGTCAAAGTTTTATTGAAATCGGATGAGCGGTGTGGCAATGCATAAAATACGAACAAACAAACATTCATTTCTATATATTAGATATTTGGCGTAACAGTTAAAGATCATACGAGATAATCTCTATGAGATTTTCTTGTAAGCCATGTCGAGGAGAATTGACATCACAAATACCCATGTTTTAGGTTTCAAATTGAAATTAAAATCGATCTCAATATGACATTGAACTCACCTGATTGGTAGAGTTAGGATATTACTAACAAGATTACAACGCGCACATACAAAGCGTAGCATATTTTAGAATAATAAATACATCGAGGTAAAGAAATTTTCAGATACAATGGAATTTTCGGCTCCAGAGTTTAAAAATGGTCCGATTTCTACTTTTCAAAATCAAAATGAAAAATTCTGTTTAGTCTTAAACTTTATAGCTGCCGTAAAAAAATAAAAGTAATTACCTAGCATGCCGGCTATAATTTGCAACTATTAATTTAATTAGTTATTAACGAGATAACTCGTATTTGGCCTGTTAAGCCTGTTTGATCAATTGTATAACAACAATATCTCATACAAATTTATTTATTGATTTGGCATTTACTCGGTAGAACTCCATTTCAATAAGGTAAAAATATCAGCGTATTTCAGTTCTACAGTTTGATAGCTGTTTCGGATTTCGCCATCGTCAGAACTATGCTTAAACGTAAATTTTGCTCAGATATATAGACTGGCTACGAAGAGATACACAATGCATCATATTATTTATTTTAACATACTAATTCAAATTATAATTACAATATTGCACTTATTAAATGTGATTTTAGTGTTTCAAAGAACAATAAGCAGTCTGGGGTTTTTAAAACATTTATTAGGATAATTTAAACTGATATTTATTATAAATTATGCTACATTAAATTTATTAACTATGGCTTTAGTGTTTCGAAAAACAATAAGCAATTTGCGATTTTTCAAGGTAAATTAGAAAAAATATATTGATATTTATTATTAATTACTTTAGGGATTTTAACAACGGTGATGGATTAATAATGGTTTGTTCATTTAAGATGTTTTGTTGAGGCATTATAATTATTTTATACCCTATTATTTTTATTCTCATATAAATGTCTACTTTTGAGATGTTTAATTACGAGTCCACCCGCTTCTTACTGAGAGCGGGAATGTTTGGGGGAAAAAGTGATTGATTTTTCGCTTGGTGGTGCTAATCTTACAAAATTGTTGCACGGAAATTATTAACCTACTTATCGACTGTGGAATGGAAAAAGGACGTAACGCACAGGTTTTTTTCGATAATCACAATTTATCAAACTTGATACACGTTCTATCAAAAGGATGCAAGCTGTGAATGCCGAATTTGTGTCTAAATTTAGCTTTTAAGTTTGAAAAAGATGAGCTTGTAGTAAAAAATTAAAATCAGGAAAAAATACTGAAATATAGTTTCTCGCTAGACAAATTCTTGAGTTAATATTAGATTATGTCAATTAAACACCAGTTTAAAAGTCCTCTTGCACTTAAAGGTTGTGTATAATTCATAATTTGCATATGTCACAAAATCATCAAAACACGTTTTTAGCGCCTCCTGTAAAATTTGATATGTGTGGGTGACGTCCTTTTTCCTTTCCACAGTCGATATAGTTAAGTTGTCCAAAAAATATTTCAGTAATTCCCTTTTTAAATTCTTAAAGGCGACGCAAAAAAGCTGAACGCTCTTTAAGCGAAAATAAATATTACACTTAGCGTGTTCTAAATAAACATTTTTATTTTTGTATACCTACTGTACTCAAAAATCATTTACCAGAAAATATTTTCGCAAAAAGGTTTTGGAAGGAATTTGACAGGTTCCATGTTAAACACGAACTCTATATGAATTTATTTGGATTTTTACTTCACAAATAACACAAAACACTTTTTCCCTATTTAAAATCTATCAATATAGAATGAAAAATCACAGCTTTCGTGTTGTCAAAATGTTTTTTTTTTTCAGTTAAAAATGTTCAATTTTATAAAAGTATTTAACAACTCCATGGCCATGATGAAATCGTAAATAGTTGAGCGATTAAATCATTCAATATTTCTCTTAATATTGTCAATAAGTATTTATCATTTGAGGTATTCTAGCATATATACATTTTTAAAATTATTTTTTAGCTTCTAACTTAGGTTGAAATACTGTCAATAAACCAAGTTGGTTTCCCACCACCACCCGTTGTGTATATGCAGCCAACCAATAAACCGTGAAACTGAGATGCCATCATTGCAGGGAACGTGATTTTTTAGGATGGCATGTTACGGGTTAATCAATGTTCACTCTCAGTGGCGGTCGGTCAATGTGGTATAAGATTAATGCACCCCTTGTATATGCAGGGGTGGTTATATTTAGTGAAATAATATTCAAAGATAACATTTATACCATTCACTTATTTTAAATTCTTCATGTATTCTTCATTTACTGAAATTCAAGCCCGTAACGTCCAGCATGGTAGCCAGCGACGTTGACCACTGTGCCATGGACCTGAAAATTTTTAATATTGCAATATAGTGACACTTTCAATATAGCGCTGCATTACGTAACATTATAAATAAATAACTTCCGACCTTATACTATGGTCCCAGCTAAGGCCTTCAATCCCGGAATCCCGAGCAATTTTGTGATTCCAAAATCCCGGGATTGTGACAGTACTAATACCGAGATTTCGTGATTGAAAAAATTAGAGAAAGTTGTGCGAATGCTGAAAAAAAGAAGGTTCGAAATTTAGGTTTATTTTAGAAAATTCAGTAAATTCTTGAATTTTTAAAAATGCAAATCTTGGAAGAGCTAAAAAAAGGTCTCACTTCGTTTCATTTTGGAAAATTTTTGAAATCGACAAAAAACTTTAAAAATAGCCGAGCAAATTTTCTCAATCGAATTTATACACGATTTCACGTTGAAAACTCGGGAGTGGAATAAGTTTCAATCCTAAAATACCGGGTTCACAAAAAAGGTCCGGAATTGGATGCTCTAGTTCAGGCATGAAACACGCTAGCAAAGTAACGTTATAGAAAATAAATAAATATTGAAGGTCTAAAAACCTTAACCATTTAAAATCATGCAGAAGTCGGATATTACCCAGACGATCATGTGACTTTTGAAAGAACCTGTTTTCGAATGTCAATATTGTTCGAAAACAGGTTTTATCCGGTTTTCGAAGTTTTACAAAAAATGGATTTTTGTGGACATGGAAATGGACACTTAATTAAAATAGCGAGAAAAGGTTCAATGTTTATATGTTGTTTATTTATATACATAATAATACACAACAAAAAATTATTTGGTGTTACTCTTAAATATGATTTAAGAAAACACAAAGCGTCCACTGATCATTTTGTAACAAAGTTTCCTGATATCAAAAATACCTTTTCGCTGGGTCATGATGTGGGACATATGGTCTTTAAGCCATCAAATAAAAGATTCAAATTTTCCGCCCTTTTGTTTTTAGACTCGTTCATGGAAAATTCGGCACAACCGGTTACGAAGTTGAAAAACCGGTTTTGGAATGTCACAAATTTTGCAAAAAAACCAGTTTTTAAAACCGACCAGCCCTGATGTGTAGTATCTAAATACACTTGTGTTATCTTTGTCGTCTATGTACATAATCGGTTTTGATAATCTACCTAGCATTTTATAATATACACGATTGGCACTATGTTTACAAATTTATTTGCAAAGTAGCTTTAGTCAATAAATATTAGAATTTACTAGTAGATGACATTATAAATAATGTTTATAATCGTAAACTGTACTCAAAATGTAACTCGGCTAGGTGATAAAATTATTTATGGCCATTCTCGATTATATCTTACCTTATTTATAGTAGTAAATTAGGAATTTACAGCAATGGGGCAAATTAAAAATTTATTAAAACAACTTGTAGTTGTACCCTCTAAATAATTTAATGTAGTGAGTAGCATAACGGCGCATGATTTATTGCAGATTCAAGTATGTACATATTTTTTTTGTCACCCATTGCCATTAAAAAAGACATGCTGCCATCCAGACTTGGTCAAAACGACGACGACGACGGGTTGGGGGGGGGGGAGGGGTAGCGATGAAATCTAATAAGGGAAATTTTATGAATAAGTTGATATCTGTTTCTGTTTGACGTTTTCGTCATATTTTTTTAACCAAATTTACTTGAGATATATAAACTGGTTTAGTAAATATCCTGTTGAGATCCTATTATTTTTTTGTACGTTTTCCAAAAACACCCTGAGAAATATCTGTTTTTATAGAATGTGATTTGCAAAACAGTGCATATGGAGTTCCCGTAAACTTCTTATCTCTGTAGCGATCACACCCTTCCATCTGCAACGATGGTAAAGGAATACAATTTTTCAAAGACATTAGCGATGAAGTAGACCAGAAGAACGAAGAGTTATATTGACTTTATTGTTGAGTCATATTGATTGTTATATTGAGTTATGTTAAGTTATATTGATAAGACTTGACGCTAACGCGTCTTGGTACTTAAAGCTCTATAAATTTGATATAAAAATATAAAAAAATCTGTTTTCGAGTGTTTTTGTAAATTCATGAATAATTAATAAAAATAAAGACGTTTTGGTAAAACACTTTTTATTTTATGGATAAATAACATTACAGACTTATTGACAGCCCCAACGCCCCCGACGTATTGTATTTAGAAATACGCTATTATAATGGAGTTCCAAGTGAATGCTAAGTCAATAAATAAACACGCAGTGAGTTTGGGAAGGGATTGTTACCGTAGTTCTTGAATCCGAGTGCTCAGTACTCTTCGATTATTTTGGAAGTCACGGGTCCGAGTTGCCTGAGTTTCATACTAAGTTGGTAAAATGAATGCATGAATTTTTTTCCAAATGTTTGAATGATTCTAATGCTTAAAAATATCTTTCCTACCTATTTTTCATCATGTGATAAAAAGTGAGTAGAAACCGAAATGATTTATAGTCTCACTATCTTCATATATTAACACTTTTCGAAAAGTTAGAATGAGTGATTATCGTAAAAAAAAACATAGTTCACACAATGAGTGGATTTGTTTTTCAAAATATAAAAATAATATAAGTGTTTTAGAATATCAAAAAACAAAAGCTATTTTTTAAAAATTAGGGCGAGGTTCCGATTTTCGACAAACAATGAATCAGGAATTTTAAATACTTCTCAGGACAAAGACATCGCAGTGGAGCAGCGGCTGCCAACTGGTGGTTCACCGACTACATGTAATCTGTGAAAATTGTAGCAAAGTAATTGAATATAACAATCTTAAAACTTTTATTAAACAGGCGGCCACAAATCTCACACTATTATTTCAGTTTAATAATAAAAATGTAGCTTTAATGATAATTTACCACTAGTCTCGTCATACTTATCATTACTTTCTTTGAAGAATACGGCTTAACTTGATGGCTGTCATAGACGAATTTCTAGACTAAAAAAAATCGTGATTAACACGTCAGTTACGAGTTAACTTGTCAATAACTAATTAAATTAATAATTGCAGATTATAGCCGGCGGTATATATTACGTACTTTTTCTACGGCTGCTAAAAAGTTAAGCAACGTATGTAATCTAAGCAGTTTTCTTTCAAAAACCTCTGCACATTATGAATGTGAGGGGTAGACTCCTTTTTTTCTGTCGATAGCGTTGTGGAAGGCGGCCATTAAACGTTAGCTGCACATACACAACGGGTGGTGGTGGGAAACCAGCTTGTTTAATTAAGCTCCATTAGAAGTGTATACCATTCATATTGAGAGCACACATGGTGAAAATAATTAAATAATATTTTATCTATTTTTTATAATATGCTAGACCACAGTGATTCCCAACTTTTTTCATGCCACTGACCCCTAAAACTGAAAACAATAATCTGCGGACCTTCGAAAATTGTTTATTTCACATGTTCATATTTTATCAGAAAGAATGTTAAAGGAATGATAATTTTCAGACTCCCAGATTGGGAAGCACTGCAATATCCTACAAGAAATAACTTTAATTTCAGTTTAAAATTTGATTTTGTATGTAAACGTGTTAAAATACAGAGGTTTTATTGATGATAATGTATTTTTAAATTTACTTTTGTGTAGCTTTAAATGCCGTGTACACATTGTATTGTATATACGCCTATAATCGAGTGTTTCGTGTGGTGTGTTATATTGCAGCTTTTCTGCAATTACTTCCTGAATGAGATTAGGAAGTTTGGAGCGGTTTCGCATTTTTACACGAGCTGGTACGGGGCGATCGAGTGGGGCGACGTTAACCCTTTGATGAGTATCAACGTAACCGTACGTTGGAGTAGCTTGTCATCTATTATCTATTGCAATTTTTGTTATTTCTTCAGATATGGATACTAGACACATCCACCAGTAACTTTTGGCCACCACACTATTTTTATTTTGTATAGCAAACGAAGAAAATGTTTTTAAAAAAGGGTAACATTTTTAAACAAATCGGTAGCCATATAATATTGAGCGTAAAATTCTATTTGGGATCGATTACTTTCTGGAATCGACGTCTGTAGAGCGGCACATGTAGACAGACGAGAGCAAAAAAGATCGTGTCTAGAAAATTATTCAAAAGTAATAATGATCTAGTTTACTTTAAATTTTTAACCACGAGTTTTATAATTTAAAAAAAATATATTTACTTAAAATAATAACTAATATTCTTTCCAGATTGGTCCGTATCCAAAAAAAAGGCTTTTATATTTTTGTGTTTGGCAATACTACAAATAATCAAAATATAATAAAAAACGTAATTTAGTAAAAATTAACCCACCACACAAAGGGTTAAGGGTTTACCAACTGCAACACCGCTTTCAATGTTAATACTTCCAATAGAGTAGACAAAGTTCAGTGGCATGCGTGCCAATTTAGGCCTTAGAAATGCAATAAATAGAGTCATATTTTGCTGCTTCAAAAATCACAGTCGCAAAAGCCTTTTTTACTGAAATCGTAAGATTGAGACACACAAGAATTAGCTCTTAATATTTAATTTCACAACCTGCCGCTTTTAAGATCAGATTGAAGGTGGATAAAAAAGAATATGAATATAACAGACAGCGGTGGGCTGCCATACGTTAATAAGTTAATTTCAAAGCAATTTTTCAAGAAACTGATAGGACAAAGGCCTGACAGGTTGACCACTCGACTATGAAGCCGATTCTTTAAATCTAAAATACTTATCGGTAGATTTGCGCTATTCTCTGCAGTAATAAATAACAGCATAGTAAGATGTATGACACGAATAACATATTTATAATTATTATATAGAAAAACTAATTTGTTTTTTTTTAAAACCATGTTCGCTTCAAACGTGAACCACATAGCCGCCTAATGGATTTATCTCTGAAATAGTTTTTTTATATGAGAACTGTTTGTTATTCAATCGCTACACCCCGTTATTTATGGATCGTAATGGTGGTAAGGGTTGATTCTTAATCACCTCAAACATCGATTGAAAAAGTGCTGTTCGTACTTTTTGTACTGGTTTCGAACACTTAAGATCCAGGATGTAAGCCAACGACGTTGACCACTGTGCCATAGAGCCATCGAATTTAAAGTAAAATATAAACGTTCAAAGCTTAAAACATGCCTAATCCTCTTTTTCAATGGTTTATTTTTACACGGTTTCAAAGTTGCACGGTCTAATGTTATAGATCGTATCATTAATTTCTTGCAATTTAAGATTTTGACTGAAGGTGCTTGGTGAAATTTCAATACTAAATTTGAATCGTTCAAATTATTTACATTCACAAAAGTTTTGTCACTAACGATCCAGTTTCGCCTTTGGGCATTTTCAGGCGTTCTAGTGCACGGATGTGCCAGTTTAAGTTCATTCGATTCAAATTTAATTAATTGTATTTAATATAATGTTTGAACATATTCCTTATGCAAAAAGAGGATTTGGTTGTTAACAATTAGCAAAAGTTAGTTTGTTCTTTTATAGTACTTATATGAATAAAATCTGCATATAATAGCGATGTTATTTGTTTGAACAAGTATTTCAGTTGATAATTATAAAGTTACAAAATGTTGTTGATCACTTTTCCAATAGCTGTTTAGTTCAGTGAAGATTCTTGTTTCTTACTTAGAAACACTTACTAGTTGATTAAATTTACGTTCAACTCAAATTGATCTTATTGAATGGACAGCGTTGATTACAATTTGAAGAGTGCTGGTGACTATTTTGAGAAGGAGATTCTGTGAAATGTTGAGAAGGAGTGTTAAATAAATACGGGCTTAGATATCTTAGTAATTGATCACATTCATTGTTTAAGTTTTATGTGTAACAAAGATTGAGTTGGTCAAATTGTAGAACATCGAAATTTTTACAAAATATAAAAACTCTAAAAATAATAAAAGTACTTTTTATTAAGAAAATATTGTATTTTTCTTAAGATAATTTTGACACGGTAAAAGTATTTTTTTTTAGAATTTATAAAATGTGACAATAAACGTTGAATAGCACGTGTGTACTAGGGTATCCAATCGTGGAATCGTTTTGTGATCCCGGAATTTCGAGATTGACATTTTTTCAATTCTAAAATCCCTACATCTATGTATAAATTGGTATTCGGGATTGATTTTTTTTTGCTATGCGATTTAAAAATCATGGGATTTTTCAAGCAATTTCATATCAATGGGTATTTATTTACCCAGAAATTTGCGGATATCCCTACATAACTAGCGTGAGACCTTTTTTTTAGAACTGTCGCAATCCTAAAATTTCAGGATCACAGAATTGGACGGAATCCCGGGATTGGATACCCCAGTGTCTACTGATTCAAATTCTCGTATGGACTAGTGTTGAAAATATGAACTTGGTGTCTACGTTTTAATACACTAATTCGTCTGGGCCGCATGCCGGTGTTTGTTACATTACGTGGGCCGCAGCATATTAATATTAATACTTAAACATACCACATACTATACATAATATAATGACATTCCATAAATGTTAGTACACAACAATACAAATGTATCCAGAACGTTCATTCGTTAACGTACATTTTTGGAAACAATACCGGATGTTAAAAAAAAGATCTGCTGAAAATAATTGTTTTGGGTCTCACATAAAACATGAATAGGCCGCATGTTGAGTATCACTGCTTCAAACAGTCTAAATAAAACATTGATAATAACTACTATTCCTTTTTAGGACTATGCTTTATCCTCACTCTCTCTGAAATATGAGAGATCGATTGACTTAACAACAACCATTTATTGTCAGACAACTTCTGATGCGTGGTTTGTGATTAGTCCATATGTTTAATATAAGAAACGAGAGTGGTTGAAGAAAAGAATAATTAATAACAATCAGTATAGTTTAATCGCGAAGTTCAAAGTTCAGTTACTTAAATGTTAACTGAAATACCTATACATTGATCAATATAATCGATTATTGTTAGTTTTAAAACTTAATGCTAGATATCAGTGTTTACATGATTTTAAAACACGCTAATTTTGATATTTTTGAATTTATTTTGTGTTAAGAGAATGTGTTACCAAGAATTGGAAAACGTCGAAATATATCATGAATAATGAAATGCATCTGTTAGAAATTTTATTGGATTTTCGCTGATACATTCGGAGCAATTTTGTATGCGAGAAAAAACACACTATAGTTTGACGTGAAATCAGTGCCATTTCAAAAAGGGGAAAAAAACTGCAAACATTTCCGAATCGGCAACGAGTTTTTTGTAACCCAATAAAAAAAAAACTTTGAGCGTGGCATGCCATTTACTCTGCGGAGACTATCTTTGACTAATTGGAAAATAAATTACTTCCCGTGTTTCGCTGATTTTTTTTTTATTTGATCAATGAAATGTAACAAATAGTTACAGAAGCCAGTCGACTTGAGAGGGCCGACAAAAAACTTTGGCAAAAACCAAAGTTAGACATAACTTTCAGCGGGAATGCTGGTCGAAATTAATGTTCTTTTTATTTGAGGTTGGCTTTGTAGAAAACGAAGACAGTGTACAGATTTTAATAAAACTAAATTGAACACCAGAACGAGAATGCGTTATGGAGTGTGTACATTATTATTTTATCAACGCTGTTATGACTATCACTAAAAGATTTCATTATCAAAGATGTATAACCAAGTATGTGCGGTGGAATTCGTGTAGTCAGACTGTTTTAACTGGATTCGTGATAGAAAACAACAAATAACTTCAAGTCATTTAAAAAAAATGTATCATATATTCAAATTGAGAGATTCAAAACTGGATGCTATTAAACCTAAAAAAAAATAACGTCGTGTTTTCAGCTAAGTTCGGAGTCGTCTAATTTCTTAACGATTCCAGAGTTTGTGATTTGGTCAAGAGTGAGAGTGGCATAAACTTGTAATTAATAAAAAAATAGTTTGAATCTATCCCGGGCGGATTCGGATAAAAAAGCGTACGTTTAAAAAAATGAAGTAACTAAACCAAATTAAAAATCATGATATAATTTAGAATTTCGACTGAAGGTGCTTGATGGAATTTCAATATCAAATTTAAATTGTTTGAATTTTGTACTTTTCCATGAGTTTTGCTTTTTGTCATATTCATTCATTTAATTTCACGAATGTACTTGAACTGACGCGTAGTTAACAGTCTGTATCGTTTATTATTTCGTATTAGCGAAAATGGTTGATGTTTATGAGTTTCAATGAATTATGTGGGTAAATTATAATTATCTAGTGTTTGGATGTAGTATCGCAAATACTAATTACCAGATAATAACATTTGAATGTAGATAAATAAATTCGTGAGTTTTATACGACCTATTATTAGAGAATTGATTGAAATTAAGTGTTTTAGTTTATAATTAATGATATTTATTAAATATGGGTATAAAAATGGTGAGTTTGGAAAATTGACTTGTTCATTTAAAATTGACACACTATTAAGCTAACCACTATTTATTTCTTATATTTCTAGCGACAAAACTCATAGAAAAGTACAAAATTCAAAAAAAAAATAATAATCATATTTAAATTTCACTCGTCAGATAATATAAAGTAGAATCATCAATAGTAGTTTATTGTTTCTGAGTGGCTTAGTAAAAAATACGAGTGTTCATATTATCATTTGTTAAACTGTGAAATTATTACTATGTCTCGTGATAAAGTCCCATAATAAAGCCTATGATTTTCGTAACGAGGTGAAAGAACTCCTGGTGAAGCGATATATTTTTCCAGTAGATAAAAACCAGTCTCACCCTGTTGTTTATCAATAAAGAGCCTCCCGTTAAAGTTTTCTGATGAAAAATGTTTTAGCTATTTTGTTGAAGCAAAAAACAATTTGCAAATCGCCTTTGAAGCGAATCGAGTTGGCGTGTTTAGTTTTGTTTCGGCTGCACGTTCTTGGAAATGAGAAACTTATTAAACGTCGTACACGGCAATGATATTGTTATTATAAATGTATATAAATCAGTGAGTTTATTCAATATTATTTAATTTCGGTTTGTATTTATGAATGGTTATATAAATTTTTAGTAAGTTTTAAAATAGTAAGTCAAAAACAATCGTTTACATGCTAAATATCGACTGTGGAAAGGAAAAAGGACGTAAACCACAGTTTTTTAAAAACAGCTTATTTCGATAATCACAATGTATCAAACTTAATCATTTGCCGCCTGTGTGGTCGAGTGGGCAACGTTGTTGGCTTCGGCTACGGAGGGCCCGGGTTCAAATGCCGGTGCGGACAGTTTTATAAATTGATTTTTCAATCGATTTATGAATTTCGGTTAAAAGGTATGGATGTATGTGAAGTCTTGAATTCCCCCCTCTCACTCATCCTATCCTGTGAACGGGGCGTATCGAGAGCGATTAGCTTACCACTAATCCTGTCCTAGCCCTATCCTCCTATCCCTACTCTCTTTGGAAAATCAGAGGTTGAGCAACTGAGTAACAAGCAGTTGTGGTAGAAACACTTCTGTTGAGATAAACTCCATTGGAGTCCATTTTCTCCACATTGAGAGCGGGAATGGTTTTAAAAAAATCAAACTTAATACACGATCTATCAAAAGGATGTAAGCTGCAAATGCCAAATTAGTGTCTAAATTTTGCTTTTAAGTTATAAAAATATGACCTTGTAAAAAAATAAAACGAAGAAAAAAGACTGAAATAAAAGTATTTCTTAGACAATTTCTTTAAATACTATTAGATAATGTCAATTTAACACCAGTTAAGAAGTCTCCGTGCACTTCAAGGTTGTTTATATTTCATAATTTGCATATGGCCCAAAATTATCAAAACACGCTTTTTGTGCCTCCTGTAAAATTTGCTATGTGTGGGTTACGTTATTTTTCCTTTCCACAGTCGATATGTATATGCAGCCGTAGATGGTGTTCTCAAAGCGCCCCAAGTCATTTACATGTTTCAAAATAAAAATACGAAATTATCAAACAACTAAAAAGTGGAAAAACAAAACTAGTCGTAAGAGCTTTATCCTAAAAATCGGGTGAGCTTGGTCTCAAGTCGTGGCAAAGTCAATTTGACATTTATGTTTTTTTAAATTAAAATTGAAGTGTTGAACAGTAAGGTTTCGAGCTTTCTTTTGTCCTATCTTTGTTGAGTCGATCTCAAGTAATTTTACAAAAATATTTCATGTCAGTTGACTAATCTTTCAGCTGTTATGAATGGCAGATATTTGTTTTAACTTTATATTAAGCAAGTGCTTTTTAAAAATATATGTACAGGAACTCACTTCTTGTAAAGCTTTTAACTAAAGTTTTTTTTCCCAATGTGGAGCATATGGATTCCTAAGTTTTTTTACGATGACTTATTGTAACTGAGTTGCTCAACCTTTAATAAGTAAGTAATGATATAATGATAGGGCCGGGACAGGTCTAGTACTAGACTCTTGCTTTACTTGGTTAATTTTAGAATTGAAAGTGTTAGAGGAATTATTTAAGATATCATAAATAAATGGAAGAAAAGTGGCGAAGGTACACTGGTGCATGAGTTAGATAAACAAAAATGACAAAACTATTGCAGATCGAATCCGGTTGCCACAAACAGCAGACTAAATCAAGTATTATACCCCCTGGTTCTTCTGGTCACATAGTAAGTCTATAGCCCCGTTTTGTTTTGTATAATGATAATAGTTTATGAGTGTGAAGATCCCTGGTACATCGCATTCAAATATCTAAGATACGGACAAACCATTAATTTTACTAAAAATATTTGTTATCGAATATTTATTTGAAACATTAAAAATGCCAAGAAAAAAGTGCCGGAACGCCGGTCCACCGCGTTACATGAGAAAAAAGCATTGTATTAAACTTATACAAGACAGTAATAATGTTTTCGATTTTGGAGCATGTTAGCAATTTTTCTAATGATGAATTTGTTTCTCATATAAATAAATATATGTAGGTTTATATTCAGTATTTATATGGAATTTGAAGTAGTCAAATTTTATATGAAAGACTAATTGGTCCTCAGCTGGGACTATTCACATATTCTATTTTTTACGTATTTTATTAAGGCAAAAAATTAAATGGTCAGAATTTAAATCAATTTTTGGTCAGAATAAAAATATTATATGGTCAGAATATTTTATAATCATTTTGGTTAGGTTAGGTAAGGTAAGGTTTTTTTAATTTCATTTAAATTATGACCATTTAATATAAATTTTGACCAATGTAATATAAATTCTGACCGGGGAAATACGAGCCTTTTATTAATACGACATTTTAAGCGCTTCACTATTAAATTTACGAAACAATTCACTCATAAATATTTATAGGTAGATTGTAAAGCGTGGCAAAAATAGACTAGTTTATTAAATTAATTGTTTAACGGAAAATGATTTTAGATACTTAAATTATTCATTGATTTATTTAAATATCAACGGTTTATATTCATAATTATATACACGTCTATTTAGGATTTTGTAGGTATTACCAAAATAAGTTTTTTCAAATATTTAGATGTATCAGCAGAGAGAAGGAAATTTATTTACATTTTTTTATACCGATTTGTCTGTATGTAAAGGAGGGGTTCATGACACTTTTCGTTGTAATAGCGTGTCATTACAAGTTGACAGTGCACAGCATTAAATTTATTAAAATATCAAAATAAACCCGCAGTCTAATCTTTCAGACGGCTGAAAAACGTTTTATCTATAAAAAATCCATTTCATTTTATTTTCACAGCGCTCCCCTCATAGAATCGTAGTCAGAAAAATCAAGACGGTTTTTTTTTAATAAAACACGTTTTCTGATGGCAAAACTACCCACAACGTTGCTGTAAATCACAGAAATCCCGCATCAAAATCAGACATGACAGCGCTTCGCACATAAACCCACCCCTAGCCGCCCGTCTTCCCCGAACCACCCAACTTTAACCACCCCCACTATAATACTTACACCGCGGGAGAAAAGTGAACATAGCCAAACGTTACCACTCTAGCGAGTACAGAATATTTCAAAAAAATAAACCAAATCAGGTGGAATGAAAAAATTTAAAAGAAAAAGATTTACAATGTAAAATCGACATGAATAATATCAATGAATACTTAAGTAATTGCCATATGTTTGTTTTTAATTTAATGGAAAGTGTTTTTGTTTAACGAGACCGTTGTCAGACTAAATCGTGAGAAATAAATAAGCAATTAGTATACCTAATTTTACCTTGGTCAGTGGCAATGAACTAACAGAAAAACAACACAAAAAAGAAACAATTTCTTTCACAAACCCTTCGATTTGATTTAAACTGGTAAGCGTCAAATTATACGAATTCCACAGATTTAAATTTTAAGCTTAAATATTAAAAAAACAGTTACAAAGTATATGTGAAATTATTTTCTTTTAGCCACGTTTTCTACGCCGAAATTTAAAGGTTTTCAGAGTAATACAAAATACCTTTCTTCATTACTGGATGATGGTGTATTGAATTTTAGCCGTATTTTTACGGTCAGAATTTATATAACATTGTTTATAATATATCGATCAGTGTAAATAGTCATTATTTAAATGAAATTAAAAAAAAACCTAACCTAACCTAACCAAAATGGTTAAAAAATGTTCTGACCGTATAATATTTTTATTCTAGCCGTTCATATTTTTATTCTGACTCTCTGAATTGATTTAAATTCTGACTATTTAATTTGTTCTCTTATAAAATTATTGATCTATTGATTTTACATAGCTTATAGAAAAAAATAATTAACTCGCCG
Source organism: Himalopsyche anomala (assembly GCA_031772345.1). Lineage (NCBI taxonomy): Eukaryota > Metazoa > Arthropoda > Insecta > Trichoptera > Rhyacophilidae > Himalopsyche > Himalopsyche anomala. The sequence continues at coordinate 2,956,688 of CM062844.1, read as the reverse complement.
TTCAATCTACATGATTTCGTTTTTATACAATAAACTAAACTATATTTTTGTTTAAATGAATATATAAAAGTTGAAAATTACACTGTAAACAGTTGAACATTGTAGAAAATATGATTTAATAATCATTGATTTGGTTATTTAGTTGTTTATTCAATCGAAAAAGTGATGAGGAAGTTTTTTAAACGAAGAAAACATGATTAAAATGGTAATAAATCCTGCCAAATAACGTTGAACACGATATTGATGATGTGAGATCTTCTATTTACATTCCTTCTAAGTCAGCCATACCTTACTCGTGGCCCATTCAGTTTTTATGAGCGGCCCAAAACAATCATAGTCACCAGATACGTTTTAACAACTTGACGTAAACGAATGAATATTTTGGATACAATAAACTTTTATATTTGTGCATGTATTTTTTGTTTGTGGTCTCTGTGAAGCGAATTGATCTACAATTGTATAGTTGCATATGCGTATGTATAAATAATAAGGCTATAACCTAACCACTAGACCTGTCCTATACCAATTCTTCCATCTCTACTCTCTTTGAAAAAGAGAGGTTAACCTACTGAGTAACAAGCAGATATTGTATAAAAAGCTTTAGCTGAGAAATCTCCTTTAGCAGGGCCATATACTTCACATTGAAAGATAACGTAGATTTATATTATATATATTTAAAAAAAAAATATTTCTTTGTAAGAATTGATATGGTTTCTAAAAATGTCTTTTCAGAATCTTCATTGCTGTTGATTTTATTGAAGTACACCGACTCATTGGGAAAAACACAACATCATCATTAAGTTATTTACTTTAGAAATGTAGAGTTTCAATTTGTTAAAAATTTTCCAAATTTTTATTGGGTTTATAATTGACATCATTTGCCACTTATATTTATTAGTCTTTGATGATTTTATTGTATGTTATAGGTGTTAAGCAATTTAATTTTGTGTAATTATAATGTAATTTGTAAATACTTTTCATTGTTAATAGTTGCTTACACCTTTTATTTCAATTTAAATTTGTATAAATAGCACTGTTTATATATTTTTCTCATCAGTTGATAATGCTCGCAATGAGCGAAACCGGTCCTGATCCAATAAATTGTATGTGGAAAAAGTACTAAAAATCTTTTATTATTTTTATTATAATGCCATTCCACCGAGTATTGACATTGAACACCTTAAAAGTGATAACACAGATTAATAATATTATGAATGGTGTGTCGTATATTTACTTAATTTTGTTGCGGCCCACATAACGTTTAAAATATCAGTATGTGAGGACAAATATTTTAAGTATGACTGGTCTACATCGAAGATTATATGTAGTTCATAACAAATGTTGAAGTTATTTATTAAATATGGACGTTCTAATTATTTTGAACCATTCTGTTTTATATGTGTATATATATTACATTTTCCACTATGGCGAAATGCGCTCCATCGCCTTCACCCGACACTGTACAGGGTAACCCACATCACTGGGAAGCATATGTCCCATGTGAGATTCCTACAATTTTCAAAATATTTCCCGCGATTATTATCAGAATTATTGCGTATTATTCATTTTTTAGAACAAGCCCGCCGCTTTATTTACGCAGAAGTTTTTATTTTCCGACCATAAATTCTTAGATTAAAGAAAAAAAGGCTTTTTTTAAATATAAGTATAATTTTTCGAATTTATCACGAGCAAAAACATTGTCACTTAATCACGGTTATTTTTAATATATCTCAAAATAAAAATTAAACTATTATTTTTCCGAATAAATAAAACCAAGTTTTTAAGAACATAAATGAGCATATGAGTTCATAAAAGAGTGCTGAAATAATTTAGGAATGATTCTGTTCTGTCAACTATTTTGTATTCAATATGTATTTATGGCGGTTAGCTACTTCAAATATCAAGGACGAAACTACGATTTTTTTTTGTTTGTTTATTTTATCATCTACCTACCTACTATTTATTTTGTTAGGTGTTTTATACAGGTACTATATTCTTTAAAACAACATTGAATTTTTGATCTCTCAATTGTGTTTTCTTCTTCTTCTTCTTTGGCCATGTTCGCTCCCTATGTGGAGTATATGGCCGCCACGCGGCACCTCCATGTTTCCCTGTCTCCTGCCAATTGCTTTGCATCCTCCCATGACATGCCAGCATCCCTCAGTTCCGCCGAGTACATCCTATGGATAGTACCCGACGGACGTCCAGGACGCCGGAATCCCACCGGTCGAAAGAAAAGGCAGGCAGGATTGAGGCTTTCCGGAGGCATCCGCAGCACGTGACCCAGCCAGTTCCAACGTCTCTCCATAACCACTGACGTGACAGGACGCTGTCTTGTACGCTTGTAAGCCAATTGTGTTTTATTTAAAATAAATACTTTTGTTATTCGATGAGGTTTGTATGTAGCTTTTTCGAATATTAAAGATGGATCTTCCCACTTGAGCACATTAGATTCAAAACCTACCATACCCCAAAAACCAAAATTGTTGGCAATGTACAAAAAACTGCTGTAGGCTTTTCGGATTTGAGTAGGTTTTGAGACGAAACACGTTTTTGTAAATGCGTTTTCTCTGTATTTAGAGAGGTTTTAAAATCGGAAATTTATTGATATTGAAATAGAAAACAAGTTTCAAAATTAAAAAAAAAAAATGGTCTCTAGGTAGGTTTTGAAATTGAGGTCCTCTCTTATGTTATCATTAGATATTTACATATACGTAGCCATCGGTTTTAAGTTACTATATTTTGCGCAGAAATAGTTTTTGACGTTACTACTCAAGTCTATTCTCATTGAAAGTATTCGTAATTTATACTTAGATGAGCTATAAAAAAACAAAAAATAAATCTAATATTCAATAATTGATTTTTTTATGATTTTAGAAACAAAGTTGATGTGCAAATCAATACTACGAGCTGTAAGCCCGTTGGCCCCAACGGGAGAATTTTTTCGGATTATGAAAAAATTAGAAATTTTCCGACATGTACAATTAAATTCATACTTACTTATCAAATTAATCAGAATGAATAAACTTTACTAATTCTCCAAATGGCGCTTCTAATGAAAAAATATGTCTTTAGTATAAATAAAAGAAATGTCAACAGCGGGGCGGAGACCATCTTTCTAGACGTCCCCAGTGAATAATAATTAAAATAACACAGAAGATGAAATACAAAATGGTGGCCGCGGGACATACCTACAGCCATACCTACGGACGGACGGAGGATGGACATTACCCGCTATTAATATATAAATTTTGTGTGATTTGCAGTGTAAATTGAAATTAAAAAAAAAAAATAATTGTTTACATTAGACATTTTACAGTTATCCGATTAAAAGTACGCGGCGACTGGCTTAGAAAAAGACATTATAACTCGGGCATCGGCAATTGCATTAACCGGGTGCCTAATAGAGCAAGGCGGAAAACCTTACTCGAGACATCTCGAGACTTGGCCGAACTGTAGGACTAGTTATATTTAAATTGATAAATCGATGCTTAAAATAAAGCCTTAATCGTTTACATTTAGATCGTTTATTTGAATATTTTATTGATTAAATATGTAAATTTACATACATTATGCGAATGGAATACCAGTATAAGTAAAAGTGACATCTGGTGTTGAGAATAATAATCAATTCAAATTGTTGTTTTTGATTGAATACCGACTGTAGAAAGGAACATAGACGTTAGGGCATCCAATCCCGGGATCCCGTTCAATTTTCTGATCTCGAAATCCCGGGATTGACATGGTCGCGATCCCGGGATTTCGGAATTGAGAAATTTTGAGTAAATCTCGAAAAGTGAGATGAAATTGAAAAAAAAAAAACGAGGTTTCGTGAGAATTCTGGGAAAAAGTATACCAAATTGAGGATTTCAAATTCCTCGGTGAGCTAAAAAAAAAAAAAAGAGGTTTCGTGAGAATTCGGGGAAAAAGTATACCAAATTGAGGATTTCAAATTCCTCGGTGAGCTAAAAAAAAAAAAAAAACGAGGTTTCGTGAGAATCCTAGGAAAAAGTATACCAAATCGGAGATTTCAAATTCCTTGGTAAATTTATCTCAATCCCGGGAAATTGGAAAAAGGCACCGGGATTGGATACCCTAATAGACGTAACCCACAGTTTTTTCTAAACAGCTTTTTTTCAATAATCACAATGTATCAAACTTGATACACGTTCTATCAAAAGGATTTAAACTGCAAACAGCGAATTAGTATCTTAATTTAGCTTCTAAGTTTGAAAAAAATGACTTCGTGAAAATTTAAGCCAACATAAAAAACTGAAAAAAAAGATTTTTCCTAGACAATTTCTTTAGTTAATATTATATTATGTCAACTTAAAACCAGTTTAGAAGTCTCCGTGCACTTCAAGGTTGTGTATATTTCATAATTTGCATTTGGCCCAAAATCATCAAAAGACGTTTTTTTTTGTCTCCTATAAAATTGGCTATTTGTGGATTACGTCCTTTTTCCTTTCCACAGTCGATATATATCGACAAAATGACAAGATAGTCTTCATTGATTACGATTTTAAATAAGTACGATGTAGGGATTGCAATACCGAAAAAATATATGATTAGCGGTATTTTATATTAAATACCGGTTTTTCAAATACCAATACCGGTATACAAAAAAAGTCAAAGTAAAATACAGTTTACTGGGATTGCTTTACCATACGAGTAAATGAAAATCGATAAATGATAGCAAACATTCAAAAAGTGATTTGTCAAAAATGTTGAAAAATGCTGTTTTATATCAGTCCTGATAGTCCATAATAAAATCTAGAACTGAAAATCACAATTAGTGTTTAAAAAAAGGTTTTTTCTATGAAAATTAAATCATAGAGTTGACACATTCAAGTAAACCGTAATTTCTCCAACACTCAAATCATCATTTTCCATGTTCTGTATTTGTGTAACAAATCACTTTTTGAATGTTTCTCCTCATTAATATTTCGATATTTTAGAGAAAAACTGTCAGTAAAATATTTTTTTTTGTGAAAATCACCCGTTTATAATTGTGGGGTTATAATGCAAAACGTACTGTTTCCAAAATGAGCAATATTGAGTTAGGTATGCAGATAGGGTAATTCAAGCCTAAAGAATCGACTGGTCTTATGAGTTTTAATATAAAATGTCTAAAAGACTGTCGTTTTGAAATTGGAAACCATATTTTAATGCAAATGTTATTTTGTTTGTGTTATTCGTTATAGTATTTGACTATACTAAAAAGTTCGGGTTTTGGAAATACATTGTAAGTTTTGCATTATACCCCACAATTATAAACGGGTGATTTTCACAAAAAAAATACCAATCCTGAAAGCTATTTTGATACAACTCTTATCAGAGCAATAGCTTAATTCACATATGAGCAACGACCGGCACGCTGTGCTATTTTGTCCGGCCCTGATTCATCTCGGCGAAGCATTAGAGAAAAAAATTAATAGTTTTAGGGAGGGATTAAATAATGGAGATGACACGGGCGCTTGCAGTGGATCCACTCTACTAGTTCATGGTCACCACCATATAAAAAAATAGCAATGTGTTTTATTTAATTTATATTACTTTATTATGTTTAATAATTTGGTCCGGCCCTTGACTCGGAGACAGAATAACAATTTGGCACTAGACCTAAGAAAGGTTGCCCATGCCTGGCTTAATTCATCGCGAACAATTTTATTAAAACATGTAATAGTTTTTATACATTTAAAATTCGATAGTGGTTGATTTTCAATATCAAAATAAACCGGTACTTTGGTACTGAATCCACCTTCTACAAAGTTTCGGTAATACCGGCAATTCTATCTTTAGTACTGTACAGCAACCCATTTGCTTAATAAATATTTAAAAAATCTGATATGGATGACTTTTTATTTTTTTTCAGCAGTTATATAGAAATTTAAAAAAAAACGTAATGTCGTATATTTTTTTTTCGACAAGAAGTCAAGCTTTTTAAAAGAGACGTGACATTAATATGGCTTAAAATATTTAATACACATGCTTTGGGAATTTATACGAAAAAATACATGTTAAGTAGTAAACATTTTGATCTACAAAGTATTACTACTAGTAGCTGTAAGTATTTTTTTTATATATTATATTCCTGAATGATGTTACGTTGTGGGAGAATATATATGGCCATGGTGACGAAGCTCGCGGGTTTGAATTCGCAGTTTTATAAATTCCGGTTCCGTGATCGATGTCGTTGGTTTCGGTTGTAGTGATCAAAAGCTCGAATCCCAGTAAAGACGGTTTAAAAAATTGATTTCCGTTCAAAATCAGGAGTTTTAATTACGTCGAAAATTCCCCCCTGTCCATCCTATGCTAAAAACGAGGGAACGTGAGAGCGATAAGCTAACAGCTAGTCCTAACCTATGCTTATTATAATCGGAAAATAATGGTTGAGCAACTGAATGACTAGTAGTTAGCGTAAAACACTTTGATATATTTGTCGCCTGCTGTGGTCTAGTTGGTTTGGTTTGCTCTACCGACCATGTGGGTGTGGGTTCGATTTCCAAAAAGGTCAATGTCAAATTTAGATTTTTTCGAGTTGATCTTGAGCGACTTAAAACAAATTCTCATCGAGTTTTTCTAGTATGATCTTTAATCTTTAACATGTTTGGCGCATTGGCATTAATTGTAATGCAACATATTTTTTTAAACATAAAAAATTAAAACAAATCGTTTTGTACTTTTTCTACATTTTTTTATTAGATTCAAGACTGGGTTTGCTCATCACGAGCAATTTAAATTGAAAAATAATCTAACGAGCGAAACCGGGCTTGTTTCTAATACATAATGTAGACAAAGTACAAACAAGTGTTTTATTATTTTTTTTAAATATTGTTGTTTATAAAAGATAGTTATATTTTAAAGATTATTTAGAGTCCATATATTTAAAATTGGGAGCAAAGATGGCTTAAAAAAATTGTAGATAAAGATTTTTTTTTAAATTGTCTAAAAAAATTTGATTTCAGATCTTTTGTCATTCGATTTTCTGTCATCCAATGTATTTGTGATTGCGCGGAGAAGTTGCACAGTTTTTAAGAGAAAATACTGATATACCTTGTAATTTATAATCAAAATTGACAATTAGACGTATTTATATATATAATACCAGTCTAACTGTTCGGAACCATTGTAGTACCGATAACCACTGCCAAAGTAGAAACAATCTGTTCAATATATATTATGGAGACATTATTGTTTAATATTCTGGCAAATAATTCCGTCTGCGTAGGTGGTAATTTGACAAGGGCCGATTGTTGTAATATGGCCCACAGCGCGTTAACACCTCGGGGTAAATGTGAGCCAGGTAAATAAATTATATTCTGTACTATAATAATGTTAGATTTCTGCAAAATAGGCAAGCGAATTTGTTTCGAATAAGTGGTAAACTTGAAAGCCTAGTATTATATTGAAAATTAATTATTTGGCGGTCATAAGTAAAGACGCAACTGAATAATATTATATATTTAACGGAATTTGCAATCATATATATCGAAAAAGACGTACAACGGTTGATTACAAGTGAAATTTCGTATACGATTCTCGATCAACAATGAATATATATAAAATATATTATATATACATATTTACTGTGGAAAGGAAAAAGGCCCTTATTTTTCTTAAAACATTTTTTTTCAAAAATTCAATGTTTACAACTTGATACACGTTTTATCAAAAAGATGTAAGCTGAAAATGCTGAATTGGTATCCAAATTTTTATGTTTTAAGTTTGAAAAAAGAATGACTTAAAATGGTTTATTTTATATAAAAAATAAATTTATGTTAGATACAGTCAAGTAAAAACCAGTTTATTAGTATTCATGCTCTTACACGTAGTGTATTTTTCATAATTAGCCTTTGTTCCAAAATAATTAAAACTCATTTTTTGTGCCTCCTGTAAAATAAGCTATGTGTGGATTACGTCCTTTTTCATGTCCACTGTTGATATATAAAAAATAATCTTTTGTAACAAAATATATTTTTTTTATCGTAAATCTAATAAAAAAATTTAAGCAATAAAAAACAGTTAGTTGAAATCAGAGCAACGGTAAAAATACAAATCATAAAGTTTAAAGAATAGAAATAGTTAATTCGATTGACAAAAAATGCTGATCGTTCTAGTAATTGAACCCGTGACCTATGTGGCCGAAAATCAACGACGTTTACCACTCGACCACGAGGCCGTCTATTTTCTTTTCTTCTAAATAAGTATATATATATTTATCTTCTTCTACCCTTTTTAAAAACGAATCGATGAGCAAATGAGTTACAAAAACATGTGTTACATTTGACTGTTGAAGAGAAAAAGGACGTAACCCACAGTTTTTTCAAAACAGATTTTATTCGATAATCACAATAAATCAAACTTGATACACGTTCTATCAAAAGGATGCAAGCTGTAAATTCCAAATTAGTATCTGTATTTAGCTTTTATGTTTGAAAAAGATGACTTTGTAAAAAATTGAAACCAAGAAAAAAGACTGAAATAAAAGGTTTTCCAAGACAATTTATTTAATTATTATTATATTATGTCAATTAAACACAAACTTAGAAGTCTCCGTGCACTTCAAGGTTGTGTATAATTCATAATTTGCATATGGCTCAAAATTATCAAAACACGTTTTTTACGCCTCCTGTAAATTTTGCTATGTGTGGGTTACGTTATTTTTCCTTTCCACAGTCGATATGGCTTACCACAGTGGACACGAATAAAAAATATTATCTACTAACGCGAAAATTACGAAGTATTAAAATATGCATCCTGAAAATGGCAACATTGTAAATAAAAATAAAGACGAAGTCATTTAAATTGAATGTGGAAAAAATGTATGAGCAATTACCTAAATAAAATAAATTAAATAGTCCCACCGATATCATATTTTTTGCAAGTCTATTGAAAATAAGGATTTTGCGTGAAGTTTACATTATTATTTACGCATCAAAACAGGAATATTACGAAGGTTGCGTAGGTTGAAAGATATTTTCGGTTCACATGTTGTGAGAGAGCGAGCTATATAAAATTATCTGAAAACGTTCTCCGATTGGTACATATGTATATACAGACTTGATCGCAAGTCACGACACAATAATAATATATTATATCTTAAATTAATATAAAATATAATATTAACAATGTTATTAATCCACTGATTATGGTTATAGTGATATTTTTTTACATAAAATGAATTTTTGCACAGTTCACAATGTGGGGCATATGTACTTCCAATGAGATGTATCTCAACGGAAGAGTTTGCGTGTTACTCAGTTTCTCAACCTATCTTAGAGAATATAGAAAGGAAAATAGGGATAGGGCAGGACTAGTGGTTTATTAATAATTAAAGTAATCGTTTTAACTAGATCTAAAGGTAGGTTGCGGAAGGAATTTGTTGTTCCTTAACTCAATGGCTGTCACAGACGAGATTTCTCGTCAAATATTTCGTGCTAAACACGCCAATGACGAGTTATCTCGTCAATAACTAATTAAAGTAATAGTTGCAAATTATAGCCGGCGTGCTAGATAATTACTATTAATTATCTACGGCAGCTGAAAGGCTAAGCAAAAAAAAAAATGGTTATATTTTCGATAGATTTTGCGGTAATTTTGTGAATGTTTGTTCTAAATATAAAATTGATAAAGGTTGCGAAAAGAGTCTAACAAAGTTATCAAATTTAATTTTAAGCATTTTTATTATTCATTGTTTATAGCTGTAACAATTTAATACAAATCTGATAAAAGTAGTTATTATGTTGAATTTACCAAACATGCCATTTTTACCCCTTGTTAAGTTTTTTTCATTCTTCTATTATTACTTTATTACTTCTTGAATTTCCAAATACAAACTCTCTAATGACGTTTTTTAAAATTTAAAAATAAGATTGTGGTAGTATTTGTCTATTTCTTTTAGTTATAGTTTCAATATGCTTTCATATAAAAATATCGTGCAAGTAATTAATTAACGACACCACTGGCTTCCAAATCCCTAGACATTCCTAGTGGTAACAAGATTATATCAATTACACAATGTTTTTAAAAAATAAAATCATCAATAGATGTCACTGTTTTAAATATTGAACCTTTAAAAATATAAATTTATATCTACAGTAGCTAGAAAGCGTTTTTCAAACATTTATATAGTTAATTTTTGTTTAACATGCACTTGGTTACTTTCTCTCGTTAGTAATAAAAGACGATATGAGGACTCTGGATACAGAAAGCAATATATACACATTTTCTTAAAATTGCGAAAAAATTATGTGAGTATTTTACGCGCAATTTAATAAAACTTAATGCAAAAAAAAACATGTTTTAAAACTAAATATAAGCCAATTATTTTTTTTTACAGCTGTATTAGTGATATTCATATTAAATATGAATATCGCTTATTATAAAAAATACATGGATTGAAATTCATTCCGTAAACAGTTTTATTTTAATAACATTATTTTGAGAACATGTGCTACATTATCAAATGATATGTTTTTTATCATTTCTCAAGTTCTGCATTTGTGTGACAAAACACTTTTTGAATGTTTGCCTCTCATTTATGGATCGGAATATTGCAAATCTGGTTGATTTTGATATCCGGTATTTATAATTTTATTTTGCTTATATTTGTTTAATTGTAAAGTTTATCGGCTGAAAGATGCTGTAAATTTGTTTTTATTTAAAGATATATAACAGTAGGTAAATAGTCTTAACTTAAATCAATCAATTATTGCATACCGTTTTTTGTAACTATTGACTTCATAAGTGTTATTTATTATTCACTAAAAAAAATATATTAAAAATAGTTTTCGTGTTGCCTGTATAAACGTATTTTTTCCCGGAATTGTAATTGATTTATCAAATAGGGGAATTGGCACATGTCTAAAACAACACTAATGCCTAGCGACATATTTCGTCCAATATTGACAAATGATCCCATACTTACACAGCAATTTTGAAATATTACCATCAAAAAAATCAGTAATTCGTTATTCAGACGTATTTAGGTGTTTCGAAAACTATTTTAAAGCAAATATATCGACATTTTTAAAAAAGTAAGTTTATTAAAAAAACATATATGATATACTTATTTTTTTAATAGTTTTTTGGTTCTTAATTTATTTACACATATGATAACATATGTACCCTGATGATAACATTGAATTTCAGCTTTAAGAGTGCTCACTGTCATTACTTGGTGGAAAGGCATTATATTAATAAAAACACAATATTCCTTCGTACTTTATTAAAAAAGATCAGGACCGGTTTCGCTTATAGCGAGCATTGTTAACTGATAACGATGTCAGTTGACAATGCTTGCCATGAGCAAAACCGGTCCTGACTTTTTTAAAACTAAAATAGAAATAAAGTACAAAGGGATATTGTGTTTTTACTAATAGAATTTAAAAATAAAATAACGGACTTAAGCAAAATAATATGATAGAGAAAATTGTTACTATAATTTAATTATAGCCATTCTTAAAATCAACTTGGTTCTTATACAGTGTAATTTTATAACAAAAAGTACTATAGCGCCCTGCATTCGGCCAGGTGAAAAGTAAATACAGCGTTATTGAAAGCGGTCTCTCAGGGTAAATTTATCATTTCAATAATGAATATAAAAAAAAAACTGTAAAGATTTGGTGAGATTTTTTTTATTTATTTGGACGGAACTTTTTTGTTATTGAAAAAGTTATTTATAATAAAATTGAGTTTAATATAATATGCTCAAATAATTCTTCACATTTTTTTTATTGGGTAAACGGATTTACTTATATATCGTTGAAAAGATTTTAGATATAATAAAAACATACTTTGAACGAAAGAAAATAATGGTAAACGTTTTATAGAAAACGTGAGTCTCGCTTGAAATTAAAGACAACATTTGAATATTTAAAAAAATACCTGAAGAATTTTTATTGTAATTCATTAGAAAAATAACAGAGAGAAAAAAATACAAAGTACTTGCTTAAAATTTATTTTCTTTTAGAGACAGTTCTGAAAATTTATCAAGGCTTTTATATTTATATTTTTAGAAAAAATCTTAGCAGTTTTTTTATAAAATATAATTGGTTTCGTATTAGAATTGTTACAAGCAAAACTAGTCTATAACGATCATGATTTAAAAAAAAATCTTTTAAAGAGTGAAAAAAATATGAAAAGTTTAGTATGTTTTATAACAGTAATTTAATTAAAAACAACATGAGTGGGTTACTCCGTTGAATATGCTTTACGTAGAAAAGCTTTTTTTTATTACGTTAAATAATTGCATATTTAATATTGAAATTTTTGAAGTCATCAATTGAATATTTTATTACCTATATGGGCCTCCAATCCCGGTATCCCGTCCAATTTTGTAATCCCAAAATCCCGGGATTGAAGAAAAGAAGTGCAAAACTCTTGAAAAGTTAAAAAAAGCTAACGAAAGGTCCTAAAAAAGGTCCAAGATTTTTATCATTTTTGGAATTGGCCCAGGATCCCGGGATCGGAAAAATTGTAAATTCCGAAATCGCAGGATTACAAAAAGGATCCGGAATTGAATTTTCTAATTACATATACATATTATATGTGTACTAATGAGATAATTTATCCGATAAGACAACGTTGAAAATGTCTCTTCAAAATAATAAAAACGATTTGCAGACAAACGAAAATTTTATTTGTAATGTTGAATCTAAATATTTATTGCAAAAAATATCAAACTGATACAATATCTAAATTGATACAGCTGAGCGCGTAGCTCACAATAAATTCCCGTAAAATAAGAGCATGCTTGAAAACATAGCCATCGATCAAATATTTTCTCTCAGATTTTCGCGGAAAAAAAAAACAATTTCCTTGAAAATTCGCATGGCCAGTTAGCAAGGTCAGCGAAATGATATGATTAATCGATAATCGCGGCTTCTATATTGGAAAATAATGCCTGCTAAGGTGAGGTAAGAGTAAAAATTCTTGACCCATATAATGCGCAAAGAAAAATGTGGCCTGGGGTTGTAATATGTAGGTAGCATTTTCCATCCTGGAACTGGAGGACTGCGAGTGGAGGTATTTATTGTTGAAGCGTAAACTTCTTCCGCGTTCACCGCTCATGAGATTAAAAGTGACGGCTGGGAAATGTTGTTGGCACCTACACCATTGGCCGCAAACTTTCACAAAAGGGCGTGAGCAGATAATATTCAATTAGTGACACGGTAATATTAATAAAATACAATTTCACTTGTGAAGCCGACTCATTATCTCATTAATGAACACACAAATAAACCAAACGATTCAGCGGATATAAACGACGCTACGAGTGGTTTTTTAAATAGACATATCGACTGTGGAAAGGAAAAAGGACGTAACCCACAGTTTTTTTAAAACACCACAAGTTACCGCTGAATCTAACAAAGATAAAACATGAATTTATTTATTATTCGCCTTTTACACATTTAAGCTAATTGTGAGATATTTTTTTCCATAGTTCGCATATACACAATTTATGACCTTACTAACATTATCTACATTATTATATTCACAAAAAAGAATACTCCGGAAAATCTGCTGTTTTGATTGGAAAGAAATCATATCGACTGTGGAAAGGAAAAGGACGTAACCCACAGTTTTTTTAAAACACCTTTTTTCGATAATCACAATGTATCTTTTTTATAGACGCTCTATAAAAAAGATGAAACCTGCAAATACCAAATTAGTATCAAAATTTAATTTATGTTTGAAAAAAGATAAGCTTGTGAAAATTTAAACAAAAAAAAAGACTAAAAAAAGGTTTTTCCTAGATAATTGCTTTAGTTAATATTAGAATATGTTAATTAAACACAACTTAGAAGTCACCGTGCACTAGAGGTCTGCACGGGCCCGGGCCTGACTCTCGGGCCTTTACCCGGCCCGCGGGCCGGGCCCGGGTAAGGAATTTATTTCTTCAGAAAAATATTTTAAACTATGCTTGTGTCATCAATCAGCCATGATGATTTTAATTATAACCAGTTCTATATAGAATCGCAAATTGCTGTAAATTTGTTAAAAACGGGTTTTTTTCGAGTTTAGGAGTATAAATCTGGGCTTCGGGTCGGGTTCGGGTAACAAGTGTGGTATTAGACTCGGGCCCGGGCCGGGTCGGGTCTAAGTTTTTCAGGCTCGGACCGGGTAATTTTGTAAAATTTCGGCCCGTGCAGACCTCTACCGTGCACTTCAATAATGTGTATATTTCATAATTTGCATAAAGCTCAAAATCATCAAAACACGTTTTTTGTTCCTCCTGTAAAATTTACTATGTATGGGTTACGTCCTTTTCCCTTTCCACAGTCGATATGAAATATTAAAAAGGAGTTAGATGTTTGGATTACGCTAATATCACTTTTAATGCGTTCACTTTAAGTAATACTTGGCGGAAAGACATTATATTGAAAAAAATAAAACACTATTTTGTTCTAACTCCACATCTTTTTAATATAATCAGTACCGGATTCGTTCGTGATACACTTCAACTGAAAGCCCAACTTTTTTGTTGTTGAATATCCTAGTCATGAAAAACTGGTTCTGATCGTGTAATAAAAATGTGGAGTTAGTAAAAAAGACTATTTCTTTTTTGAATTTACGCTAATACGCATCAATTTGAATAAAGACAATTAATTTTGCATGATGGACAACGTGTCTAATTTGAATTGATCATTATCATCAAGTGCTATCATTTGATAATGCGCGTCATGGGTGAAACTAGTACAAATGAATGTTTATTTTTTTTTTGAATATAATGCCTTTTTACCAAGTATTGACAGTGCCACATTATAAGTGATACATTAAGATATCGAATTGCCATTTTTTGTGAAAACATATTATAATTTTTATTTACTGAATAATTAATTACTGATTTTTTAAATCGGCAAAAATTGTTGGATTCAATCATAATATTTGGTAAAAAATAAAAATTCTGTGACATTTTTATTTATACTGCTTAAGAACAAAAAAATAATTGGGAAAAAATATGATATTATATATTATTATGATATTCTAGAAATAAACTCTCCATAGATTTAGGTGTTTATTTTCCAGTGTTCCACATCTAAGTATTTTGAAAAATCAAAGAAATATCACCTTATGATTATGTATTTATGATAAAATATTTTTCTACTCGATAAGAAATTGTTTCAGACAAAACAAACTTCTTCAATTTTATGAGACTAAAGTGCGATATATTTTACAAATCTGCATTATCTCCCAACCCATTTGGATCTCTAGCACCGGATCGCCATTTTTTTGGATGTGGATCAATCTAAGAAAAATGATACTCGTTATTTCAAAAAGTAAATTTTTTTTTAGAATTCTAAAACGTTAAAAGTATAAATAAACTAATTCATTTACACTTCAAGAAGGTATTACTTCTAATTCAGACTAGATCTTTGATGCGTTCATCCGCGGGCACGTGGTTCTCTACTGACGTTGAATCCGGGAAGAAAATTTAACCAAAATTAACTTTTACGCTCAATTTTATATCTATCTATAATATATAGACAACTTCAAATTATATTTTTAAATATTTTAATTCACTCGTAAAAAAAACAGCTAATAATTATATGAAGTGGCTAAAAGAAAGTAAGCAGTTAGTTAATCGTATTCTCTGTGCTTTGTTTTAAGAATTGAGTATGTCTTGTACTGAAACAAAAATATATTCATGGATTGGTGTATTGTTTGACTTAATATAAAACACTTCACAATATTTACGCAAGTAAACCAAAAGTTTTCCGTCTATTGTATAAACAAGGGGTGTTATTTCTACATGAGATTCTTTCGAAATTAAACCAATAACAATTGAAATGATTGAAACTTAATGAAAAAATCTGTACAGATAAATTCCAATGAAACCCTACCATTTCCAAGTAAATAATAATAAATTGCGAAAAACGAAGTTCAACTTGTACATTCTTGAAATCGAATCAAAGAATCCGGAGAGGTCAAAAAATTTTAGACGAATACACTGAAATCGCGAATTCTTTTATGTGGTTTGTTTATCTTCATACATAACTGTCAAAATATATTTTTAACAAGGTATTTAATAATTTGAAAACGATATTAATATTAATAAAAAAAAAACACAATAATCCTTTGTACTTCATTCCACTTTATTTAATATGTCAGGACCGGTTTCGCTCATTACGAGCATCGTCAACTGATAAGAAATATAATTTAACAGTGCTATTTATACAAAAATGAACAGTTATAAACAACAATTGGCATTGAAAAGAAAATACCAATTACATTAAAAGTGATTCTAAAATAGCACAAAATTAAAATGTTTAACACATCTAACATATAATTAAAAAGTCATCTCAGATTAATAAATTTAGAATGGGAATTGAAAGTAATTACAAACATAATTAAAATTTGGGAATTCTTTTTTTTTAATTATGTTTGTAATTACTTTCAATTCCCATTCTAAATTTATTAATCTGAGATGACTTTTTAATTATATGTTAGATGTGTTAAACATTTTAATTTTGTGCTATTTTAGAATCACTTTTAATGTAATTGGTATTTTCTTTTCAATGCCAATTGTTGTTTATAACTGTTCATTTTTGTATAAATAGCACTGTTAAATTATATTTCTTATCAGTTGACGATGCTCGTAATGAGCGAAACCGGTCCTGACATATTAAATAAAGTGGAATGAAGTACAAAGGATTATTGTGTTTTTATTAATATAATGCCTTTCCACCAAGTATTGACAGTGAACACCCTAAAAGTGATATTAATATCGTTTACGTGTTCAAAATTGTATTTGGAATAATTAAATCCAAAATTATTTTTTTAAATCTTTATCAAAAAATATTCTAGTACATATTATATATTTGTTACTTTTTATATTCTTCGAAAAGTAATGTTATTATGTTCTTTTCAAATGCTTGTAGAAGAATATTTTTACGTATTTTATGAATTAATTTTATAAAGCAGAAAACTTTTATATATACCATTTCCGCTCCCAATGTGGAGCATACGTAATCTTAATGAGTTTATCTCAACAAAAGTGTTTCTAAGAGAACTGCTTGTTACTCAGTTGCTCAACCTCTCTTTTTCCAAAGAGAGTTGGAATAGAAGGATAGGTCTAGGACATGACTAGTGGTTAGCTAGTCGCTCTTCATACGCCCCGTTTATAGGATGGGATGGGAGGGGGGAATTCAAGATATCACATACATCTATGCCTTCGAACAGAAATTCATAAATCGATTGAAAAATCAATATATAAAATTGTCCGTACTGGGATTCTAACCTGTGACCTCCGTAACCGAAGCCAACGACGTTGACCACTCGACCATACAAGCTTTTACAGTTTGTAAATTTAAAAAGTTTGAATTGTTACATCAAACAAATATCCTACAACATTTATTGATAAGCATTTTTTAAATCGTCATATCGATTTCTGTTCGAAAGCATGGATGTATTATAAGACGTCTAAAAAAAATCTCTCCCACCCTTCTAATACTAAAATAATTAGGCATAGAGAGAGATTATCACGAGTCTTGTTTTTAGCCTAGTCATTCAATATCTACTCTATTAAAACAAAATATAGGTTGAGCAAGTGAGTAACAACTAGTTCTCGTAGAACAACTTCTATTGAGTTACTCTCATTATGACAACACACGTTCCATATAGACAGCGGGCATAGATTAGTAAATTTAATATCACATTATTATGTTGAAATAATTGTAAATTTGAATCGTTCAAATATAATATTGAAATTCCAGTAAGCACTTTTTGAATAACAAAACAAAACTTTCACACTAATTTACCATAGAATTCAGCCAATTATGCAATATTGATACTATTTAAAATTTAGACTGAAGGCGGTTGTTGGAGTTTCATTCAAAATTTCTTATATATACTCGATACACTTATACAAGTACATTCGTGCACTTGAATGCCTGAAGATGCTGAAAGGTGAAACTCGGGTCGTTAGTAACAACACTTGTATGAATGTATATAATTTGAACGATTCAAATTTAATATTGAAATTCCACCAAGCACCTTCCCTCTAAATCTTAAATTATAATAATAAAGCAATTGTAATTATTACAACAGGTCATCTCAAATAAGCTGGTCTTATAGTCCCACCATATAAGATTGTCATAAAATGTATTTCAAACCATGTTTTCAGGTACATAAATAAGCCTCCATATGTTATTTTGATAATTTTCCGTCACAAAGGTTAACTAAAGAGGAAGCAGGGATAATCAGGAGAGTATACATCCTGGGGAAAAAAAACTACACAACTTAAGTGGTCAGCCATGCATAAATAGGAAGTTTTATGTTGGTAAAATGGTTTTTATGGAGATTCCTAGAATACGATCTTGCCTTTTTCGATATGGAACGCCGATGGAAAAATATATATTGTATTTTTTTTTTGGGTGGAAATCCCTTCAAATGTTTATGAGCCTGAGGATGATCGCTTTTTTACTTTATTCCTGATCCAGTTTTATGTATTCTTCACCGATTTTGGTTCATGTCTTGTTCGAATATCTGTATTCTTGAATGGAAATTTGAAGATTTGATTTCATTTGAAACAAAAATCGTAACGGTCAAACGATTTCTGTTTTTAGATTTGATTTGATCATAAGATTGTGGTCAAATGTCTTATTGGTAAAGTATATATTATGTAAAAGCTTTATCTTTAGATAAAGAGGACGATTGGTGGGCTAAAGAAAATTTATCAAACGTACATATTATATTATAACCATGACAACCTTGTATTTTACAGGGTCAAAAAAAGGAACGAATTAGGTTTCACTGGAATTGTTTAATATAGTTTTTAAAAGTTTTTCGGCATCAAGAGTCTTTATTTTATTGTGATTTCGTAGAAATAAGTTTTCAATTTAAAAAGCAATGGATTGATAATGATTGCGATGAGTAAAACCGTTCCTGGTATTAATAAATATTCTTAAATCTGTACAGAAATTGTTATATGGTGTTGCTGTGGCTCAGTTGGTTAGAGCTTGCTCGACTGATCACGCAGGTCTGGGTTCCATTCCTGGTAAGATCACAGTGAATTTGATAATTATTCAATTGAAAGTTGTGATCGAAGACTGGGTGTTTGTGACGTCAATTCACATTATTTCCTCTCGTCCCATCCTTCCGATCCTTCAATAACTGGGTGTATCAAAAGCGATTAGTCAACCACTAGTCCTGTTCTAGCCTTATCCTTCTTTCCCAACTACTCACTTTGAAAAAAAATTAGGTTGAGTGACTGAGTAACAACACAAAGAAAAAACTTCTGTTGAGATACCTCCATTAGGAGGCTATATGCTCCACATTAGGAGTGGGCATGTATTAAAAAAATACTAAAACAATTTTTATTATAACATTTAAGGTTATACTGTCAATTATTGTTAGAATCATTATGAATATTCAAGAATTTATGGGTATCATTTTAAACTTCCGCTCATAGCCGCTCTCAATGCGGAGCATATAGTTTCGTAATTAAGGTATGACGACGGAGTAAATCCTTGATTGCTATCAACTTTGTTATACTGTATAAAATATAAAATAACTTAAAATATAATATTATTCCACGTATTGTGCTACAAACTGTGACACATGTTTCGCCTCTTTCAGAGACATCCTCAGACAGACTTACTTTCACAAATGCTTGCTTAAGTACGAATGATTTTACTTTTACTATTCTGATATATTATAAAAATAAAAATCAAATAAAATGGGAGGCAAAGAGGGGATGATAGAAAAACAAACAATAATGGTAATTTTTCAGAGTTCAAAATTTTCATTTTTAAGCCTTTTTTATTTACTCGATGGAGTATTTCCACGTTACTACTCTGATTAAAATTATGCTCGTTTTCTATTAGATGATTGGCAAACTCTGAAAAATTACCATTATTGTTTGTTTGTTTTTCTATCATCCCCTCCTTGCCTCCCATTTTTGTTTGATTTTTATTTTTACAATGTATCAGAATAGTAAAATTAAATCATTTGTACTTAAGCAAGCATTTGTGAAAGTAATTTTGGATGAAGATGCCTACGAAAGAGGCGAAACACGTGTCACAGTTTGTAGCACAATACTTGGAATAATCTAAGTTATTTTATATTAAAAGGAACTTCCACAAAGTTACAGCCGAATCCATCGAAAGTATTGTTATACTGTAATAATTTGTAAAATGAATGGCTTATTATGGAATAATGTCATTGAATTCATGTTGTTTGTTTTAAGAAAATGTTATAATAAAAAAAATACTTCATTAGATATTATAGAGAAAAACAAAAAAAAAAATAGCACCAACCAAAGTAAGGTGTTGATTATATTGCCTCAGCTATTTTCGGTGCGTATAAGTATTTGTCGATACAACGAGCTAGTGTATGTGTGTATGGTGCTGAAATTTCAACCTCACGCTTTCTCGACAAGAAAAGGTTGTAGACCTTATCCAAAACTTACGCCATTGCTGAAGTTTCTTTGGTATCGTGTTTCCTGAGGAAGCGATACTCAACAAAGTAGATAACTACCTTTGGACGATAATATCAATTAAAATTAATAGTATTTCGAATCAACCTTTCAGTACGGTGTTAACTTATCGAAAGTTCACGGAATCAGTGGGAAAATAATTCTATTATAACACTGTCAACGAGTTTTGTTTTAATTAACTAATTGTATTTAAGCAACACGGCTTATATTATAAAATTTAATTTTGTTACTTTTTTAATACAATTCATAATTTTTAATAACAAAACCATAATATAACACCACTTATTTAAACCCTTTTGCTCTTATGTGGAATATATTGACTGATAATAGATCACACAAAATTTGTTTAAAAGAAAACTAAGTGTTAGTCACTTCTTTACTTTTGAATTGTAGTAATACTACCAATAGGCTCTCTAATCCCAGGATCCTTCAATTTTTCAATTTGCGATCCCGAAATCCCAGGATTGGTATGGTCGCTATCCCGGGATTGAGAAATTTTTAGTAAATCCTGAAATTATATAGGATTTTGGATCTGGAAACGCTAAAAAAAAAACGAGTCAGGGTGATATTTTAGGAAAAATAAGTGTAGGGATTTGTGATTTTCAAATACTTCGAAGAGAAAAAAAAAGGGTCACGGTGATATTTTGGGAAAAATGATAAATAAGTATAAGGTTTTGAGATTTTAAAATTCCTCAAGATGCTAAAAAAGAAAGCGAGTCAGTGATATTTTGGGCAAATCGGCAGATTCCTGGATTTATGAAATTGGAAATGAAATAATGAAAAATTCCGACACCAAAACGATTACACGATTTCACGTTGAGTACATCCACGTTAATTGAAAAATAATCAATCCCGAAATCCCGGGATCACAAAAAGGCTCAGGGATTGGATACCCTAGGTAGTACCTCTTTTTCAAAATAGTATTTGGAAATATTAAAAATATCGGAAACATAAATGTGTTTAGATTCAATATCTATACATATTATATATTTAGACAGGATTTTTCAATAGATCTACAGATTGCTGTCCAGAGGCATCATCTATATGTATGCATACATCTATATGTATGTGATGTTTTGAATTCCCTCCCACCCATCCTTTCCTAAAATAGGACACAGCGAGAGAGATGAGCTAATCACAGTTTAACTTAAAAAAATTAAAAAGTTTCTCTCGTAAAATAAGACAAGTAGACATGTGCGTTTGTTGACGAGATAAGTTAAGATTGATCACAAGAATGCGTTTCTGAAAAAATGGAACTACTAATATTATCACATGCAGTAAGCTTTTTTTTTAAATTCAGTATCAACTAATTTAAAACTACTAGCTGTTAGTTAATTTTCATTCGTGCAGTTCAATGCTGCAAAATACCGAAAAGAAAAACGCGAGTTCTTCTTAGTCAAGAAATTTATAAAATTGTACAAAATCTGTCAAAAAAAAAAAAAACAAATTTATATGGAAAACTTTTTGCCACAGTTTTAGCAATTACTGTACGTTTAAAATAAAAAAAAATAGTTATTTGAAACATTTTAAGAATTGTTTTTTTTAAAGTTCGATGCCGATAATATTTAAAAAAATACCGAATAATCAATGAAAATAGTATTTTTATTTGAAATAAAAATATGTCGGATAATTTCTTTTCACCAATAATTCAAACTTGCCACTGCTTAAAGTTGATTTTAAGTGCTTATTTAAGCATAAATAAATTCAAGAAAGGTGAAAATGATGCCGAAGATATATTTGCAAGCATATACACATTAAAAACATAGGTTTTAATACTTACTATTCAAATCTAAGACTGAGTTGACACGTTGGCGGGTAAGGTGATTTTTTATAATGACATGTTAAGGGTTAAATGATTTATTGCTGTGAACAAGTACCTTGTTTCTATATAATCATATGACTGACAATCGTTAACTGATAACGGAATCTAAATAGTTGTTAATAATGTTTGCGTTTTGTAACATAAACGTCTGGGTATAACAGTATAAGCAATAAGGGTGCCTAGAATGGTGACAATTGCCGGAGATTTATAGCTTAACCTAAAATACCCTTGTCAAGAGACTTGACTATGAAATTGGTGCTATAATATTATTAATTTTTTTACAACAACATAAAAACGATGTCGTTCTATAACAGCTTGGACCAAGATATATGTGTCCCGAAATTGAATTAGGTTAAAGCATATCGTTTTTCATCTGTGACCTCTTCATAATTTTAAACAGTTTATTTGTTTCGACAATTTATTTATTTCAAAAAAAATTCGAAACACTAAAGTCATAGTTAATAAATTTAATGTTATGTTATTATAAAAAATAATCAGTTTAATTTACGTTTAAAAACCCCAGATTACTTATCGTTCTTTGGAATACTAGAGTCATATTTAATAAGTGTAATATTATTTTTGTAACTTGAATTAAGATGTTAGAGTGAATAACATGATGCATTGCGTATCTCTTCGGAGCTAGTATATATAGCTGAGAAAAATTTAAGTTTAATCATAGTTCTGACAATGGCGAAAGCCGAAATAGCTATCAATTAATAAATATAAAAAACTGTAGA
The DNA here is from genome assembly GCA_031772345.1 of Himalopsyche anomala. NCBI lineage: Eukaryota > Metazoa > Arthropoda > Insecta > Trichoptera > Rhyacophilidae > Himalopsyche > Himalopsyche anomala. Next base: position 2,933,686 of record CM062844.1, on the reverse strand, counting down.
ATTAAATACGTTGCTATTTTTACCCTATTATTTGTTTCGACAATATTTGCTTTCCTTGTGATTTATTCTAAAAGAGTTTAACTTTTACAATCAAATGTGTATGGGTTAAAATTCCGACAAACTAAGTCAGTATACGATAAGATTTATTTAATTCTCAGACCATGGTACAGCGGTCAATATCGTTGTCTTCCGTGATCGATCTCACTGGGTTGATTCCCATTATGAAAAGATTTTTTTAAACCGATTTATCGATTTCTGTTTAAAAGCATAGATAATAAGCAATGATTGGGCGTGACTTAGCGAGAGCGATTGGTTAACCACTAGTCTTATCCTAGCCCTCCTAAAACAGAGCCTTGCGGAACTCCCGGCAGAGTCGACCTTGGTGAGGATCGAATTCCCTGTAGCGATCACGCCCTTCCGTCTGCAACGATGGTAAGGGAATACATTGGCGATGGAGGAGACTCGAAGAAATTTGATGGTAACGTGTCCTGGTATTAAAAGCTCCATAAATTTCATATCTAAAAATAATGCTGGCCTTGTCCTAATATCATTACTTACAAAACTGAGTAACAAACAATTCGTTAAGAAAAAAGTTTTTTGTTAAAATACCTCTACTAGGAAGCCATATGCTCAAAAATGAAAGCTGTCAAAGCTTAAACAATTGAGATCCTAGAAAAAGTTGTATGCAGTATTTTTATTAAGTGTATACATAGCCGCCTGTGTGGTCGAGTGGTGAACATCGTTGGCTACCGCTACGGCGGGCACGGGTTCGAAACCCAGTACGGGCAGTTTTATACATTGATTTTCAGTCGATTTATGAATTTCTGTTCAAAGGCATGGATGTATGTGATGTCTTGAACTCCCCCCTCCCACCCATCTTATCCTATGAACGGGGCGTATCGAGAGCGATTAGCTAACCACTAGTCCTGTCCTAAGCCCTTTCCTTCTATTCCTACTCTCTTTGGAAAAAGAGAGGTTGAGCAACTGAGTAACAAGCAGTTCTCGTAGAATCACTTTTGTTGAGATAAACTCCATGAGAGTCCATATGCTCCATATTGGGAGCGGACATGGTAAAAAAAATATATATACTAAAAATTCTTGCTGAGTTGATTTCACGCGATTAAAATTTCAGTATATCTGGCGCGGTTTTGATTTTACTTAAAAAACTCTTCTGCTTAAAGTAAACTTTTCCATTCATCTAATTAAAATTCTGGACTGGCAGACTTTTTGCTGCATGGGGCCGTTTAAGCGGGTAACCGTCTTATCTATCTGTGATTGAGTAAGTTTTTTTTACTTAAATGAAACAAAAGAGTTTACAATAAAGACAAAGTTACAAGAGATTCTAAATATTCGCTGAAGCTTAAAATTTTGATATTGAAACTTAAAACCTAATAATATTCAAATATATGTTTAAAAAATAATATAAAGCATCAATTTAATTTATTGATTATTTTTTGTCATTAGTTTCAAACATTATTAATGCTGTTAGGTAAAAAAGTTCAGACTGTATAATTTAAGCCCGAGTTTTCCGATGAATATTTTGATTAAATGTAGATATTTTAAAAAAATATTCAACATTGTTTTGTACTTATTTCAATAAGTATAAAACCAATATTACAATGACCCTTTTAATATTGTATTATTATTCAAAGAAACCGTAAATTATTTATGAAAATCACTCGTTGATGATTGTGTATATTTTTTGATTTAATTGCTTGGTATTAAGATCCTAATTGGTCATTTTTTAAAAACATTTTTTGATCTACCGGTATTGGTATTGGTAACACCAATATTTTATATGAAATACCGAAATACTGGTATTGATGTATTCATCCGGTACCGCAATCCCCAATCGAACGCAAGAAATCCGCGTTATTGAAACTACAAAGCTGTTTCTACATACATATTTTATTTATCATTCAATTTAATAATGAAAATATGACAGTCGGAAGATTGTTTCGTTTCTATAACGTAGATCAATAATGTTGAGCATAAAAATAGGGGTTAAGTTTTGAGGGTGTCAAATAAATCAAAGTGACCTTACTCATATTCACTTAGGACTAAGTGTAATTAAAGCCCAAATAAAAGGTAACCAAGAATGTCAGTATGTTATCTGACACGTTGAGAAACATAGGTTCACGTGAATAATATTATTAATTCGAGAAAAGCGCTCGTTGGGCTGGTGAGTACGAACGAGGACGAGTAGTAATTTAAATTGCCGGCAATTAGGATAAACGCGATGAAACACGGATATGAAAAGGTAAGTAATTTATCATTTTGCTTGTGTTCTCGCTATAACATGTTTCACTTGACTGTCTACGGTGCTTGTAGCTTCTAAGTTAATAACAGCTACTACGTCAGGCTCTACGCCACCTCTACGTCAAACTCTTCGATGAATTGCTGCCTAGAATTTGGTGATCAGAATAAATTTACAAAAGAATTTAAACAAGTATACTGAATTAAATATTAAAATTCAATCAAATCTTTCCTGCTTTCGCGCTGGGTGATTTTTGTAAATTTATATCCAATTTCGTTTACATTAATAAAAAAAGTTATATGGCTTAAAAAATGTACACTTTCTTAAATTTAAAATGCAAAGGCCTTGTTCATTTATTAGGTTTAGCTTTTATACCTCCATTGATTGACTGTTTTCCGATAGTGAGTTGACTGATTTCTTTTCTTAAATTTTCACCGTATATTTTTTTATATTATGTAGCACATTAATAACTAACGACTCTATATTTCTTCTTAAACCATTTATGCCCTCAAATCGAATAACGAAATATGTATAGTGTGTCATATAAAAAAGTTAGTTTTGATTGTTACCACCTCATTAACAAATATATATATGAATAGCGGATAATGTTGGTAGCTTCGTAAAATGTAATTATGATAGATTCCATAAATATTTGAAAAAATAACAAAACTAAAATACATAAGCGGCAACGAGTTCCGCTGATAGCTGAATGATCGATAGTTCGATTTTGTTTTCATTTGTTCATTACGCATAATATGACAGCTTTAAATATAGATATTATGTCAATATGCGAAGCATTAATTTTTAGTGTAAACTATTTATTCAAGGAGACAATTTGTTTTAAGCTGAATAATATATTTTTCGTGCAGTGTATTTTTTAAGTGGAAAAGAATTTTTTAAAGTGTGTATGATCTAAAAAACGTGCATGAAAATATAAGCTTTAGTTTATAGTCATAATTATCAACATTAAGACTAAAAAAAAACGGTAAAAAAAGAATTCGGCATTAACTCCTGAATTTTAGTGATCAGACAAGAACCGGTACTTTTAACGTAGTATAGTTGTTGGCAAAAGCATAGTTTTAGTATGTATAATAAAATAACGTTAAGGATTTATTATAAATTTAAAAATCATCATATATATTCCTCAAAACAAGTTCCATTTGGAGAATTACTCAAGTTGATTCATTCTGATTTATTTGATTAGTAAGAATGCATTTGATTGTTTGTGTCTGTAAATTTCTGTTTTTTTTTACATGAACGGAATAGATATTAACGAAACGAAAAAAATCATTTATATAAATTTTCACCAGTGTTTTAAGGAAGGGTGCTTTTGGATGAAATCATTAGTACAAAATAACGTTATTAAAACTGCTGATTATGGGTCATATTATCTAAAGATTGTATCTAAGAAAAAAATGGTATTCTTCGTGAGAAAATTTTCCAATTTCTCTGTAGCTGGTTTTCTTTCATAATACTTTCATGGGCCATTGTACCTTTGGGCAGGTCTGATTATCGCATGGTTCGCAGACAATACATTTTTTATCCGTGTTATAAATTACTATAGACCTTAATCACTTTTAAGCAGGGCTGTGGAATCGGGTAGAAAACCGACTTCGACTTTGATTTTAAATTAAAAACCGACTCCAAAACGATTATTTTAATAATTTCCATTTAACTTCCATAATAATTTCAACGGTAGGCTAGCTCTTAATATCATTACTAAGCTAAAAATTAAAACTGATTCTACTAATTAGAATTTTCCTGATTGAAAATAATAATGACTTATTATAACAATAGTTTATTTTGACTAGTCTAGGGGTTGTAAATTTTTTATATTGGAATTCCGTATAAATTGTTATATCCGCAATAGAAAAAAATGATATACTTAAAAAAGTAAATTATACTGACAATCAGGCATGGACAACTTTTTTTCAAGTGGGCTCGAAAAACATATAATTTAAAAAAAATTAGAAAATATGTATACATATTAAAAAATATAGCACTGAGTGTTCTATTTTTTTTTTAACATAAAATGCCTTTTTTACCAAGTATTGAATACCATAAACATGATATTTATAAATGCTGTACACATAATTCAAAAGATTATGAAATCTGTATTTTTATTTTTAATTTGAGGCTAATTCTGTCGAATTTACATTAGAGATTTGTTTTAGTAATTATTTTATTATTAAAAAAATGTGCTTAATACAAATTTTAATTTGAAACAGGCTGCTGTTTGTAATATTTCACATACGGGGTCCTATGACGCAGCGGTTAGCGTTGTTGGCTTCCGTGTCAGACCTCACGGGTTCTAGTCCCATTACGAACAGCATTTTTTCGATCGATTTCTGTTTAAAGGCAAGGGTGTTTGTAATGTCTCAAAAATCGTTTGTGATGTCGTTCCCACCATTTTCGATCCCTAAACAACTGTGCGTAGTGAGAGCGATTAGTTTACCACTAGTCCTGTGCAAGCCGCATCCTTCTATCTCTACTACTCTCTTTGAAAACAAGAGAGGTTGAGCGACGGAATAACAAACAGTTCTCGCAGAAAAAACTTCTGTTGAGATACCCCGATTAGGAGGCCATATTTTCCACACTGGGAGTGGACATGGATACAAGACATGAGTGCTTGTTGACGAGAGAAATTAAGATATATTACGAGAATGCGTTTCAAAAAAAAAAAAAACTACTTGTATTATCACACGCAGTAAGCTATTATTTTAATTCAGCGTCAACAATGAGTCGATTAAGTCAAAGTTACTAAAATAACTGTAAACACTAAGTCGAATTCTAAAACTACTGTTGAGATACCTCCATTAGGATGCCATATGCTCCACATTGGGAGTGGACATGGATGAAAAAATGTCAAACACTTTTACGTTACTTTTTTAACCCATTTTTAATAATAATCGTGTGAATTTCAATTGGCTCTAAAATGAATATTAAGCTTATCAACGTATTAGTGATATGAATCTCAACAAATACCTCAAATTATACCTCGCTTAGGTATGAGTCACCAGTTCTTAGAGCCGTTCGATTGATCAACTCATTACCTAGAGAAGTGGCATCTTATCAGTGATAGTATTTGTGAACTGTTTGTTAAATTTTACTATTTTATTTCTTGATTTTATGTGTTGATTTTGATGAATTATGTAGTTTTATTTTATATTTTGTCTCTTTATATTTGTCAAGTACATGGCGAATTGGCGTCAGCTGTTATGTCACGTACTATTATTTTAATTTTAAACAATAAATAAATAAATAAATATTTTAGTTGCATACTTCTTAAAATGTACAAATCACATCGTTATAAACAGAGTTCACTAATATGACAAAATATTTTTTTTTCTATTTCTATTGAAACTACCAACAGTTGTTTTAGCTGGTTTTAATCAAAGCACTTCTATTGATAGACTTTTTATTTAAAAAATCATTTATAGTACTATCGGTGTAATTCTTTTGTTGGAAACTGCTAAACATCCATCTTTAAGTTAAGTCAAATAGGTACACTTTATGTACGTATCACCTGAAGTAGTTGATGGAAACTTCTTCTTAATGATTCATAAAAGGTAAAATCATACTTGCTTACTTTGACGTCAGCTAGTAGAGTTAATAAGTCTTGGCTTCAAAGGCTTCTTAGTATCGTTCGTCTTAAACGCTGATAATAGTGGAAGATGCTGCAAACATTCACTTAAGAGTTCATGTTCACTAATAATAAATTCCCCGACCAACGTTGTGTTCTTCAAACCAACTTTGTTTGACTTAATAAGGTATATTTTAACACTAAATTATTTAAAGTTCATTAATTTTATTGCTTATTTAATTACTAAGCAGTCATTATTTACTTTAGTATAACTGCGATAAAATGGTATTTGAATATATCGAACTAAAATTTCGATCAATTGTAAAAAAATATAAGCATACACGTATGTATATTTAAAACAGCCAAAATTAAAATTGTTCGTCAAAAATGTTCTTCAAATGACGAAACCATAGTTGTAGCATATTTATCGGGTGTCGGCTAATGATTTGACTTAGGCTTTTACTATTCATGCAATTCTGATAAATACATTTTTTTATTATAAAATCGCGCCTTTTGTTTTCTAACTAAACATATTTTTTTCATATAACATACTTTTAGCTCACTTTAAGGGTGTTCACTGTCAATAACTTGGTGGAAAAGCATTATATTAAGAAAGACACAATATCCTTTTGTACTTATTTTTAGTTTTATTTATCAAGATCAGGACCCGTTACGTTCATGGCGAGCAATTTCAACTGTTAATTTCAACTGATAAGTATATAGAAATATTTTGTTTTTTTTATATTTTTAACTTATAAAATTCTATTTTTTCAAGGATAAAGCTATTTCTGTAGATAGTTTATTATGTATTGTAGTATTTAAAAAAGTGGTTGTTATTTGATTTTTTTATTTATCAAAAATCTTTTAGATATAACTGTTTAAATATGAATCTATTCGGTGTAAAAAAAATCACTAATACTAATGAAATAACATCCCCGAATTTCGCTTATCGGACAGATAATAAAATGACGATGTGATATTCTCCTTGTCTTCTTTTTGAAATGTTTCCAGTTGATTAGCTCTGTCGTGAAGCCTACTCATATCATAAGTCTTTCTTCCCCACACCTTTGAAGAGGGGTGGAGGCTTCAACTTATTTCCTCCTCACTTTTGCCAATATTTGTTGAGTGCCAGCCGGTGTGGTGTTGTACTTGCCGCGCATATTCTACCACGCCAACTTTTTATCGGAGTCACTCTGCTTTAAGCAAGGTTTAGAGACAATTAGAAGAAATGTATTGCGTCAATTAGAGCATCAAAATCATACAAATACACCTCTAATACGCATTAATTAAGTATTAAAATAATGATCTTACAAAATTGAAGAATATAATCATAATTTGCACAGTTTTACGGAGTATGTGTGTGTGAAATATAATGCTAGATAATTTTACGATACTTTACGACGTGTAGAATATTATAATGTATTTTTTTCTTTTAAAACAAAATTTGGCTCACTTTACTTCCAATAGGCTCAATTGTGGTATTTAAATTATTTCAGGATTGAGTCACTGTTCAATTACTCAAAAAATATTACGTTAAAAGTTTGTAGGAGAAGCGATTTTTTTTTTTTTGAAAACTTACTGCTGAAATAAATTTAAAGTGACAAACGAATTAGATAAAAATAATTAAATAATTTGAATAAAAACTACTAAATATATAAGTGAGAAGTAAAGTGAGCGAAGTGTTGTTTTAAAAGAAAAAAAAATACGTTGTAATATTCTACACGTCATAAAGTATCGTAAAAGTGAAGTAAACGTAGTTAATACACATTGCAATTGTACTATCTCCGTAAAATAAAAATATACAATCCAACAAAGCACCAAGTAAAGACGTGATTATACTTAAAAGTCCAAGATTGTTTTTATCATTTTACTAGTTGGCTCACGTCACTTCGAATGGGACCAATTAATGGTATGTTTTAGCGGCCAGCCACTGAATATTGCATTTTTAAAATAATATATGAAAATATTATGTCAAAAGATTAGAAAAAACAATAATAATGAGTTGTAGCGAATTATACCCACTGTATTTTATCAACCTAAAAATATTATAAATGAAAATATCTTTTTATAATTGGAATAAGTCATGTGATTTAAGTCAACTAGGTATACAAGTGCAGTGAAAGAATAAAGCTATTTATTGTATTGAGGAATTATTCAATGTAATGTAAGCTTATTCAAGATAACCCATAAGACTAAGTGTATTCTTAAAACATCCATTTAGAGATTTAATTCAGCTAAGACTTTCTGATTTATGTATTCTATAAATAAGTTTGCATTTGATTACTGACCTGTACCTGATTTTTTGACAATGCAAAGAAAAGTTGATGGCAACATATGTAAATATGTAAATTCTCAAACATTTGTTTTGTTTTATTTTTAAATCAGTCTTAATCTTTTTTATTGCCGTATTCATATAACTCGTATTTGAACAAACACCATTTTGCTGAAATGGTAGAAAACTATATTGATGTATTCGAGTCGTAATTTAAATACTTATAAAGAGTAAACAAACTGTCTCCCCCCCCGCCCGGTGCACACTACTGATCAAAATAAATTAAAATTACTATTCAACTATTGTCTAATGAAGTTGTCCTTTACACGAGCGCACATACCGTCTAACTGTCGTGCTGTTATCAGTGATCCAATCCCGGATCCCGATATCCCGGGATTTCTAAATTCTCGAAAAGTTGTTGAAAATAAGAAACTTAATGGAATTATTGAAGTTCGCACTATAGCTAAAAAAGAATTCCAATTTTTTCCTGGATTTTTGGATTTAGAATTTCTGGGAAGAGCTACAACAAAAAGTGTTTCACATTTTTTCATTTTAGAAAATTTGTTAAATTACAGGATTTAAGAAAATCAATGAATCCCGAATTATTACACGATTTTGTGGTGAATATTCAATCTCGGTATTGGAAAAATTGTCAGTCCAAAAATCTCGGGATCACAAAAAGGGTCCAGCATTTAATGCCCTAGTTATCACTCATTAAAGGTAGCTCAGAAAGTGTTGATTTAATTTAACAGCTGATTCTTTGTAAGTGTGTGTTGTATGATTCACACGATAAAAACACTTCACACGATAAAAATAATTTCCAGATGAAAAAGTTTTTTGTCAAAAAGCATTAAATGATGTGAATTAAGCGATACAGTTTTGACTATTGTCGATCCATATTTTGTAAGAATTGTATGGACGTTTTATCTTTATTCGTGATTTAATTGCAATACTTTACGCTCTCATGGTTAACAAAGGACCTTTGTATCGATAAAATAACAAGTATTTTTAAGTCTCATAATGTTTTTGAAGAACAAGAGAACTTATTTACTAAAGGACTTTATTATAAGCGCACAGTTTTAATTGAAAATATATTTTTGATATTTTAAATTTTAGATAGTTGACATTCTTGAGTAATTCGATAATTGAAGCAAGTATGTGCAAAAAACTGAATAAATCAGAAAACAGTATTATTCATAAAAATGTTTTTTTTTCAAGATTAGGGCGGCATTATCTACACGGTGTATGTGAATAAACCTTAACTTTATTGTACTGGTAATGGCGCAATTATTGGTGGAATCTGATACTTTATAAAGTGGTTCTGAACCCACGGCTTGCCAAACTCGAGTGCCATCCTATTGAGTACTCTGTAAACATTATCGAAATTTGCGTCGGGGGAAAGATATTATGTTTTTTTCGTAATGTGTTTTTTTTAAAACAAAGCTAATTGTGCTGCTTAGTTACATAACTGTTACACCGTTTCAATATAACCTGTCATTATTAATCTTTGCTCGTGTACTACAAAATTTGCTACAAAATTTAACAAAAAAAAAACAAATTTTGATATTTTGGTTTATCATACGGCTAAATTTTAATGCATATCGACTGTGGAAAGGGAAAAAACGTAACCCACACATATAACAATTTACAGGAGGCACAAAAAACGTGTTTTGATCATTTTGGACCATATGCAAATTATGAAATATAGACTTACTTGAAGTGCATGTAGACTTCTAAACTAGTGTTTAATTGACATAACCTAGTATTTATTAAAAAAATGATCTAGAAAAAACTTTCAATTTTAACAAGCTCATCTTTTTTCAAACTTAAAAGATAAATTTAGATACTAATTCGGCATTTGCAGCTTACATCCTTTTGATAAAACATGTATCAAGTTTAATACATTGTGCTTATCGAAAAAAAGCTCTTTTGAAAAAACTGTGGGTATCCTATGTCCTTTTTCCTTTCCACAGTCGATATGATTTCTTTCCAATCAAAACAGCAGATTTTCCGTGGTATACTTTTTTGTGATTTTTTTTTACCATGTCCGCTCCCAATATGGAGCATATGGACTCCTAATGGAGTTTATCTCAACAGAAGTGTTTCTACGAGAACTGCTTGTTACTCAGTTGCTCAATCTCTCTTTTTTCAAAGAGAGTAGGAATAGAAGGAAAGGGCTTAGGACAGGACTAGTGGTTAGCTAATCGCTCTCAATACGCCCCGTTCATAGGATAGGATGGGTGGGAGGGGGAATTCAAGATATCACAAACATCCATGCCTTTGAACAGAAATTCATAAATCGACTAAAAAATCAATTCATAAAACTGCCCGAACTGGGATTCGAACCCGTGCCCTCCGTAGCGGTAGCCAACGATGTTGACCACTCGACCACTAGATAATATAATAATGTAGGTAAGGTCATAAATTGTGTACATGCCAACTATGGAAAAAAATATCTCACAATTAGTTTAAATGTGTAAAAGGCGAATAATAAATATATTCATGTTTTATCTTTGTTAGATTCAGCGGTAACTTGTGGAAGTTTGTTAACTTTAAGAATTTTGATAACTTTGTTATTCCATTTGCTGTGCTACAAATTGTGACAGTGTTTCACAAAATAAAAGGCTTAGTATGAGTAGCTTGGACATTAGTAAAATCATTTATAGAAAAGAGGTATGTATTTTTATTTGTTTCGCCAAAAACAGTTAAATAACAATTGTACGGTTGACGCAGGATATTTTTTTTAAGCATTAGATTCAGTTTTTTTTCATGTTCAAAATAGTCGTAACTTAAAACATAAAATCTTGAGATTGTCGGATTCAAAATAGCCTAAAATTTTAGTTGATATATTTAAAATACTATCTATTTTAGTTTAATATATAATAGGAATTAATATAATTTGGGTTGAAAATCTTTTCTTTAACTTTATAAATTATTAATTCGTGGTTAAAATTTGTATAAGAAAAGTTAAGTCCAATTTAATTTTCTTTGATACATGTATACAATCACTTGAGTATGGAATTAAAAAAAAGTGTTTTATAGTATCTCCATTAAAAGGTGAAGAACTACTGCGGTACTTACAATATTTTTTTTCGTCTCTGATGTGATAATAATCACCTGCAATTTTTTACGCATTAAAGAAATCTAAAAGTGCTTTTGAATGTTTGTAAGTACGTTAAGAAATTTGCATGCTCTGAAATGATGTCCCTGTATGGAGCAAACTTCCGATACTATTCAACGAAAATGGATAACATTTTAGGATACATTTGAGAACACGTAATACATAAAACTATGTCTTCATATTCAAAAAATACCATATAAAATTTTGTATTAATTCCCACTTTTATTTATTAATATCAGGACCGGTTTCGCTCATGGCGAGCATTATCAAATGATAATACGATAGAATATTACAGTGTTATTTGTACAAATCAAAATAAAATTTAATTACGAAACTAGTCAAAGAGTAATTAAGCTTAAGTGGAGACTAATGGTTAATTAAAAAATATATATATAATCTGGGAAACTTTTGAAAAATATATTCGTAATGATACATTGACAAAATTAGTAAAAAATCGATGATTTAAAATAAAATATAATACAATAAAATAAAATGTACTAAAATATTTATTATTGACAATAAATACATGAAGAATTTAAAATGTTTGAATGGTATAAATGTTTGAATATTATTTCATGAAATATAACCGCCCCTACATATACAAGGGGTGTATTGATCCAATGCCACATTGACCAGCCGCCAATGTACAAGTAAAATCATGTCTTTACATACTTGGTGCTTTGGTGGGTTGCACGTTTTTTTTAACGGAGATAACAGTATTGCAATATGTTTTAACTGACTTTTACGATACTTTTAGACGTGTAGAATATTACAAAGCAGCTATTTTTTTTTTCTTCTAAAATACCACTTGGTTCACTTCACATCTAATGCGCCCAGATATGCTTGTATTTCAAATGTTTTTTTTAGTTCTGTTGGTAATCTTTTCATCATACCCAGGGCCTTGTGGTTAATAGAGTGAGTGAAAATAAACAGGCTTTTTCTTGTAAAAATATAATTTGTTGAAAACTGTCATATTTTATATCAGGATTTTTGAATGACAGCTTAGCTTCCACATTATATCTCTCTCTGATTATTCCCTAAGTCACGAAAGAAGTCCTCCCGCAAGAGACATCTAGCGACGAGTAAAATAATTTTGAAAATAAACGGATTTTGTGAAATTCTACATTTACAAGAGACCGTCTGACAGGATCTGATAACAGTGCTTTTGCCACAAAGTGTGTCAGCTGACGAAAAGTAAAAGAATGAGATTAAGTTCACAATGGCGACGAAGATGCGGCATAGTTAATCGGCAACTCTACACTAGCTGACAAAATTTCTGTTATCTGTTAACGAGACGCGACTTTTTTTATACGGTGTATTGTGTGACTTAAACGATTATTTAAATTTCTGATTTTAATCAGATTTTGGGACGCCTATAGAAATGTGATTAAAACTATCCTCTTTTTGAAAATAAAAGTAAAAATCCTGTTTTAAGTTACTATCTGTTGGTTTTCGTTGGAAAGGCATTTTAAACCCGATTTTTTTTAAATCTTTGCACATTTTTTAATTATGACCGGCTTAACTAATAAACATTACAGAATGCCTACTTTGTTTTTTTATAAATCACACATATATATAATCGTAAGTTAATATAATAGTATGTCTTCAGTACAATTTTAAACAAGCTTCTTATTCAACAAAAAAGAGAAAATTAGTTCAAATAAAACTAATACTTTAATAGATCGATTCGGTAATTACTTGGCGAAACTCCATTTTATTAAGACAAAAATTAATAACGTATTTTATTCCACCAGATAATGAGTTATTTCAGTATTACTAAAGATTATAATACAAAACAAATATTTACGGGAATTTTGGTAATCTGCATTAAATTCCAGTATTGTTAATATCAATAGAGAAACTTGGAGAATTAATAGAAATTAGCAAAAAAAATATAAAATATCAGCTAATTGGGATCGCAATGCTGAACGAATAAATCAATACCGATTAGACGGTTTATAGACATATTTTAAGCAACGATGAAAAATATCTTATCATATAAAAATAAATATTTTGCTATTATTGTCGACCCGAATGTGTGTTGGGCCGTTTGCTAAAATAAAAAATCAAGTGATTTTTTTAACCGTATATATTTGCCAAAAACAAATCACATTATATTAACTTCAGACTCACAATTGCTTTCAAAATTTAATTTAATTATTAGTGATTACCAGTTAATAAAAATCGGTGTTTTTTAAAAGCCTTAGTAAATAATAAAATCATGTTTTGAATTGAAATAACAACTCATCATTAGAATAGATCGATACCCTAGTTGCAACAAGGTGCAACAAATCAAAATTTGGCAGTATTGAGTTAAGAATTAAAAGTATTTTAGAATATGTACAATCTATCAGTTCTAAAGAGAAATCGAGTAGTTATTATGATACTAACTTAATTCTTTCAAATTCAGACTTGTTGTACTCTGGAACTCAGGTAATTATAAATCTAAGAATTTTTTTCACAAGTTGAAAAAGCTAACTAATTAACCGAGATCATTAATTGATTTAAAAATGCTACCAATAATTTTAACAATTTTTTTCAGACAAGTATAGACTTATCTAATATATAAAAATGAATTTTTGTTTGTTCGTACTTTATGCGTTGCCACACCGCTCATTCTATTGCAATAAAACTTTGACAAACTTTTTGCTTGCACTTCCGGGAAGGTTAAGGGCATAGTAAAATTAACTTAACAGTAGGTCTTTTATATAAAAATCAATGTTTGCATGTCTGCCATACAGTTCGTTTTGACAACGTATGCTTGCACTTGCGCGAAAGTTATAGCACAATTAACTTACAGTAGATGACGCGTGTGTCGTACCATAGACAGTCGGCAGCAATTTTCAAACGTCAAACAGACAGAAAAAGAAAACATGTACTTCAATAAACACAATTAAAATACAAACACTTTCTTTCTTTAAGTGGCATTGCAACGCTTGTCGGGAACCGGCTAGTATGATATAAAAAAATGTAAGGGTGGAAGAGTTACCTTTTACAAAAGTTTTCTACGACGAAACTTTTTCATTTTGTAATAGATACAAAGTTAGTGAATTAGTTGACAAAATTCATCAATCATGAATATACTAACGTATTTTTTTTTGTTGAAGCAAAAAAATACTGGATGTATGTATTGTATTGAAATATTTTTTGGTAGCCGGGTCTATAGCCAAGCGTCCAAAGTCGTGAGCTTCGGTTGTGACTAGTGAATCCGGTACATTTGTCCGATTTGCTGACTTTCGAATCCAAAAACCTAGGAATTTGCCCAAAATACCAGCGTGACTCGTTTTTTTTTTAGCTCTTTCTAGACTTTCGAATCGAAGTTAAATAGTTTTCTTTAAATTTCCTGGAAACTACTCATACTCGTACTCATACTAGTACTCATCAGCGATTCCAATTCCGGGACAATCCCGGCCAATACGGGACACCTGGCAACGCTAGTTGTGACTCATGCGAGTCAACATTTGCTAGTGCATTTTTTCTCATGTAACGCGGTGAAACATGAATTTTTAATGCTTCGAATCAATATTCGCATTTTTTGTGGCTTAAATCTCGGAAAAACTTGAAGTTTATATCTTAATAGATTTAAAGGTTTAAATAATTTTAATGCGTAGATTTTTTCATGTTTTAACATCTCTTCATCTTCATACAGCCAATGATAAACTATACATATAATCAAATTATTTAGATTTAATTTTTAACTCTCTCTGAAGTGAAAGTTTGGGACATTGTCTTCCAATACTTAAGTTACCGTTAGCAAAGTATCTTTAAAGCAATCGTGCATTAATTTTTCAGACATTATTATTGGTACACTTGTGCAATATGTTTTTTTTTAAATTTATTTTTGTAACAGACAAAAATATTTAACATGTATGTACTCAAAACTTTGTGAATTACAGTTTCACAATAAGACGATTGGGTATGTGTTCACTTGAATGATAAATAAATGATAACTTGTAAAATTGTTGCAATAATATTTTATAAATACAATATTCATGTCATTGAGGTTAAAAAAAAGTAGCTCTTCTTATGATTTAATAATTATAATTAAAATATGTTGTCGTCAAACCACATTTAATTAAATAATAACATTTTAATCAAAAGATATTACATACTGTGCATAATATTTATCACGGCTTGAAAATTATTGATACATTATAATATTATAAACATATTTATGTGATGGGGTCGATGAGGCTATCAACATACATTTGCGTAATATTATTCATGTTTAGTCTGGCAAGTAAAGTGCAATTAATACACTGAGAAACTTCTTGATAAGTAGGAAAAAAACAAAGATAGTGTTTAATATATATATATTTTTTTACAATGTCCGTTCCTAATGTGAAGCATATGAACTCCTCAGTTGCTCAACCTCTCTTTTTCCAAAGAGAGTAGGAATAGAAGGAAAGGGCTAGGACAGGACTAGTGGTTAGATAATCGCTCTCGATACGCCTCTTTCATAGGATAGGATAGGTGGGAGGGGGGAATTCAAGATATCACATACATTCATGCCTTTGAACAGAAATTCATAAATCGATTGAAAAATCAATTTATAAAAACGCCCGTACTGAGATTCGAACCCGTGACCTCCGTAGCGGTAGCCAACAACGTTGACCACTCGACCACACAGGCGGCAAATATTACTTTAAATTACTTTATATTAAATATTATGCTTTATGCTATTGTTCGTATTTTACTTTTGTTGACGGTGCTTGTTTTTTATTGTATTATAATTGTTTATTATGAATAAGCATACTTATATTTAATTGAAAATAGTTTTTAGCCAGTGAAGTATCGACTCACTTATATTGATATAATCTTGACACAAGGGCACCGAGTTACTATGAGCCGTAGTTCAAAAGTTAATGATAAGTATTTTCTAGTATCTGATTTTTTACAAACTAATTAAGATCTCTCTCGAAATCGCTGAGAGAGCAAAAATTATAAATGTGAATAATCTCTAATAATTTCATATTTCAGTGCTTAAGAGCAGGGGTCGGCAACCTGCGGCCTATGAGCCTTTTAAAACTAAAATATTTCACTTTTAGGGTGTTTACTGTCTATATTTCCATATCAGCAATTGTAATTTTGATTGTCTTGCAAATACACACAAATCAGCAGTGCTATAAAAGAAATACTTTTTAATTCAGAATCGATTGTTATTAAAAAAAAATGTTTCATAAGAAAGATATACTTCCCTGATCACTTTAAGGAGTGTCACTGTTAAAACTTAGTGGAAAGGCATTCATTATATTAATAAAAACACAATATTCCTATGTACTGCATTCCACTTTATTTAATAGATCAGGACTGGTTTCGCTCATTGTGACAGTTGACAATGCTCGCAATGAGCGAAACCACCGGTCCTGATCTATTAAATAAAGTGGAATGAACTACAAAGGAATATTGTGTTTTTATTTACTAAAATATTTGTTGACCCCCACGTAAAATATTTGGCACCTTTACAACAAAAGGTTGCCGACCCTTTCTTAAGATAATTGAAAAGCGCTATTTTTTCAGCAGTTAAGTAGAAATGGCGATATTTAATCAGCAGTGAATTGAGCCAAGTAGTAAAATGATAACAAACTCTTTCGGACTTTTAAATACGATCACGTTTTTACGTAGTGTTTTTGTGGATTGAGTATTTTTATTTCAGGCAGTGTGTATTAAAATAAAGCAAACTTAATGTTGACAGTACTTTATGACAGCGGTCGGCAAAGTGTGGAGATAAATTTGTTGGTCTGCAGAGAAATCTGACATTATTTTAATTTTTTAATCGTTCTAATGAAAATTCAAATTCAATTCTCTACAACATATTTATGCGTAAAAGCCTTTTCATCTGTTACAGGGTATCGATCTTGGCTTGAAACACATTCAGTTATTCGTCTTGTAGTTACATCATTGAAGCCAAATATAAATTTTATCATTTAAAATATCCAGAAACATCCATCACATTTAAAATTGACAAAGTTTTTAAAACTTAATTATAATTAATTGTTTTATTTTATGAACTAGGTGCATTTTTAGACGCATTTGATCGATTTTATTTCAATATATAATATGTAACACAAAAGTTCAGTTAGTAGTCCGCTGGATTAAAATTGTGAATTTAGTGGTCCGTGAGCCCAAAAAGTTTGCCAGCTGCTTTATGACATGTGAAATATTATTACGTATGTAACTATTTTTGAAAATACCACTTCTGAAGAGATCAAATGTGAAATGTGTATCAGTCAAACAACCCAACTACGTGTTGTGTTGTCTGCGCGTGTCTATGAAATCAAAGATCCTTTCGTTGGCTGCAGTATACGATCAATTTCTTATGAAAGACGGCCGGCGCTTGACAAAATTGTATCCGGTACTATGAGACGGAGCGGATGTAATTCTGTGGACCGGTTATTTGAAAGGCAGAGTGAGTTTTGGTATGGGTGACATGTAGGGTTTGGTATACCGGTATTACTGAAACTTAGATCCCGGTATTTTTAATAATCTTTCGATACCAATTTTGAAAAAAAAAAATTAAATCAATTTCAGCTCCTAATGTAGAGCATATGGCTTTCTAATGGAGGTATCTCAACAGAAGTTTTTCTTTGAGAACTGTCTATTGCTCAGTTGCTCAACCTTTCATTTTCAAGGAAAGAAGTAGGGATAGAAGAATAGGAGTAGGACAGGACTAGTGATTAATTAATCGCTCTCGCTACGCCCAGTTATAAAAGAATCGGAAGAGTGGGAGGAAATTTTTAGACATCACAAACACTCATGCCTTCGAACAGAAATCGATAAACCGATCGAAAAAAAATGCTATTCGTACTGGCACTCGAGCCCGTGAAATCTGGCACGGAAGCCCACATCGCTAACCACTGCGCCATAAGACCCAAACAAACATTACTATAATACAGTAGTTGAGGAGTTTGGGATCTGGACTGAACAGAGAAACACATATTTTTCTTAAAAAACACTTGGACAGTTTTGATTACAAGATAATATTTTGGCATATGGCCTCCTAAAGGAGGTATCTTAACAGAAGTTTTTCTAAGAGAACTGTTTGTTACTCATTCGCTCAAACTCACTTTTTTTTCCTACTAGATCAGTCATACTCAACTCCAAAAACACGTCGACTAGATTCCTTAAACACAAAACTATTGCTGCATTGTTGTATTGTTGAGTGCTTACATTTATATATTTTTGATTATAGCTTCGCGCACTGCATATACGTTCGCTTATTTTTAAATCATTGATACAACTCTTACCAGATATAAAATAGTAAAAGTATGCAATGGTTTACATAGATTAAATTCACTTTGGGTTATTAGTAATACAGAAAAACCGGTATTTATTCATATTTATTAACGGTATTTCAAAAACATAATGAATACCTGGATACCAGTTTCGGTAATATTTGTATTGAACAACCGAATTGTAGATATTATGTAGTATATTTACGTATTAATATAAATATTTGTTGAACACATGAAAAAAGGTTGCGCATGGCTGGTTTAGACAAAAACAGAATTGAAACCGGACGTGTTTTCATGAATATTTCATTGATAATGATATATAAATGTATTGTTTTTTACGTTTTTGAGCGGAGATACGAGTAAGAAAAAAATAACGGTGTTTTAAAATATCAGCATTTTATGTGTACGACGGAAATATTTAAAAAAAAATGTATTTAATTGAAATGTTGCCATACTGGCAGAAAGCGTTATCTACCAAAACCAGCTGCTTCAAGATATGAATGCAGATAGATAGAGTTCACATATATTCTGTGTATTTTAACATATTTTAATATTTAATAAACATCAAGTCAATTCCGTTCAAAGTTTTTATTGATACAAATAACTATAAATAACTAAACGCTTTTGAATATGTGGATTCGTTATCATTATCGTATTTCATATATCTCAAAAGTTTCACAGCAGAAAACATTTTTTTTTTTAAATTAAAAAAATATTTGACATTACAGCTTACGCCAATGCGTCAAATATATTGAAGTTGAAAGATTATACGAGATATTTTTTTTTAACCATGTCCGCTCCCATTGTGGAGCATATGGACTCCTAATGAGTTTATCTCAACATATGTGTTTTTACGAGAACTGTTTGTTACTCAGTTGTTCAACCTCTCTTTTTCCAAAGAGAGTAGGAATATAATCATAGGGCTAGGACAGGACTAGTGGTCAGGTAATCGCTCTCGATATACCCCGTTCATAAGATAAGATGGGTGGGAGGGGGTAATTCAAGAGATCACATACATCCATGCCTTCGAACAGATATTCATAAATCGATTGAAAAATCAATTTATAAAACTGTCCGTACCAGGATTCGAACCCGGGACCTCCGTAACCGAAGCCAACGCCGTTGACCACTCGACCACACAGGCGGCGATATACTCGATGAGAATTTTCTTTTGTAAGAAGTTGTTCACATGAGATTAACTCAAGGATAATTAACTTCACTAACACCCATGTCTTAGATCTCAAATTAAAATTGAAAAAATCCAATTTGACATTTACCTTACCGGGAATCGAATCCAGACCCACTTGATCGGTAGAACAAGCTCTAACCAACTAGACCACAGCGGGCGACAACCCAACGATCTCTAAGCTCCACAACTATGACGAGACACTGCCTGAGAATCGTTTTAAGCCGAGAGCAGTTCTGCTCTACGACCCTCCATAGGTATTATGTTTCGTCTAAAATTAACAATTTGAGAATGAACGAAAAATCATCACAAAAATGACTCTTTTTGTTTGAATTTTTGTGTACTGTATGTATGCGCATGTGTGCGTACATGTACGGATATATTATTGGGGAAGCATATTGAATGTGATTTGCAAAATAATGCATATGAAGTTCCCGTGAACTTCTTATCTCTGTAGTGATCACGCCCTTCCGTCTGCAATGATTGTAAGAAGATACAATTTACAATTTTTCAAAAACTTCATCGATGAAGGAGACTTGAAGAACCTTAACGCTGGCGCGTCCAGGTACTTAAAGCTCCATAAATTTGATACCCAACAAAAAAAAAACCTTATTTAATGTACTGGATGAAACGATAAGTGCATATTTGTTATATTTCAAATAGATGAATTATATATTTTTTATACTTTTCTTCTAATAAATTGTGTTTTTCTTTACTATACCGGTATTGCAACCCCTAGTGTCAAAGTGCATGGATATTTTTACGTTTGAACTTTACAGGGGATGAAAGAAGTTTCTGTCATCTCTGATCTTTACAGAAAACGAAATAAAGATGCATTTCGATTTTAAAAGTATGTTAAAAACCTTTCATGAAATATCGTCAACTGATTCCTACTTTGCTGTATCCTTATTCCCAACGTATGAGCGCAGAGTTAGTAACTTAATTTAGCGAGAAGGATTTGCAACAAAACCAATATTTGTCGAATCGTCCAAAATTCTTACGCTTCTCTGAGTTTTGTGACTAATACGATGGGTAAATGTAAGTATAATATTATTTGAATGCTTTATAAGATTAAGTCATTTTTTTTATCATACTATTTTCAGATGATTGTTTTTTTACCAATCTTTTTAAATCTGAGGACTGGTACAAGTAGAAATAATATTTTACAGATCGTTTACTTAAACATATAACTAATATTGATATCGTATTCTGATTTTGTTTTGTTCTATAATATACACTTAAATATTTTTTTAATCCATCCTATCCTAAAAAGAAGCGGACAAAGCAAAAGCGATAAGCTAACCATTAGTCTTGCTGTGGCCCAGTTGGTAAGAGCTTGCTCTACCGATCACGTATGTCTGGGTTTGATTCCCGGTAAGATCACAGTGAATTTGAGAATTATTCAATTCATAGTTGTGATCAAAGGCTGGGTGTTTGTGATTTAAATTCACACTATTTCTTTTCCCCCATCCTTCTGATTCTGTAGGGATAAATGGGTAGATAGCGATTAGTCAACCACTAGTTCTGTTCTAGGCTCATCCTTCTTTCCCTCATTTTGAAAAAAAGTGAGACTGAGCGACTGAGTAACAAACAGCTCTCGTAACAAAAAAATCTGTTGAGATACCTCCATTAGGAGGCCATATGCTCCACATTGGGAGCAAACAATGGAACAAAAAAAGGTTTGAGCCTTGTGCTAGCCCTGTTCTTCTTTCGCTACCCTTTTTAAAAACAGAAACGTTGTGCAATTGAGTAACATTTAGTTCTCGTAGAAAAATTGATGCTGAGGTAAACTCTTTTAGGAGTCTATATACTCTACATTGGGAGCGGGCGTGATTGTAAAAATATAGTATGTAAGCATTCAAATCCAGAACACTTATCTACTAAAGAGATAACATAAGAGATAAGATAAATACATTTTAATTTAAACATACTGTTTATTTTGTATCATGTGTTCAGGGGTAGGAGTCGAATTGATTTTAAATACTTATTTTTTATCAAACACCCACTATCTTAGTTTATAGGTTATCATGTGTATCGGGGTTTCAATGAACAAAAACATGATTTTAAAAAAAAGGTTGTATAGAATCATAACACCATTTATAACGGTACCCGATGATATCCACTGGCGAACATTTAAAAGTTAATGGATAAAACGGGGGGGCGGATGTTGATAGCGTTGGGTTAAAAATCGTTTTTCTTCATGAATTAATTTCGAATAACTTTTGTTAGGTGTGTGTCCCTCGCTAATTACGGCTCGGCCGCCATACTATCTGCGATCAGTGACGGGGTGGTGAAATATTAAGGAAACTGTTCCCCTCCAGCCCGCCGCCCCTGGGCTCGCGGTCGAACGTATGCCAAATAACTTTCAAATAAAGGAAACAATTTAAGCTAGGCTTATAATAGTGAAATATTTTTTTTCAAAGTAGTACAGCACGTGATGTGAGTTTTTCGTTTTGAGGACCATTATAAAAATATTATTATATTTTGAAGCACACATTTTAAAAAGAAATTTACTTCTTACAGTATCCGTGATAAGCATACTAAATATATTTTAAACAAAGACACTCATAGCTAAAATTATTCGAAAAAAAACATGACTAATCGACCTCTAAACAGTTTTTATAACACATGCCGGTTCTCGGAAAGCGTTGCAATGCCACTCAAAGAAAGAAAGTGTTTGTGTTTTAATTGTGTTTATTGAAGTGCATGTTTTCTTTTTCTGTCAGTTTGACGTTTGACGTTTGCTGCCGTTTGTTTATGATACGAAACACGCGCCACCTACTGTAAATTAATTGCACTTTAACCCTTGCGCAAGTTCAAGCATACGTTCTCAAAATTAACTGTATGGCAGACATGCAAACATTGATTTTTATATATAAAACCTACTGTAAGTTAATTTTACTATGCCTATAACATTCGCGTAAGTGCAAGCAAAAAGTTTGTCAAAGTTTTATTGCAATCGGATGAGCGGTGTGACAACGTATAAAATACGAACAAACAAACATTAATTTTTATATATTAGGTTAAATAAAAATGTTTTTTTTTCAGACATAGTCAATTTCCAACCAAAACTTACGTTACTCAAACAAAGTTCGTATTCAATATCAAAATAACCCAACATCTATTTAGTAATTTATACCATAAGAATTAGAATCAATGTTTAATTTATAAATAAAAGATCTTACGATTAGTTAGTTTAGTTTGTTTGAACATGCTTCTTAACGAAGCAAAACACGTGTCAAAATTCGTTACAATGGAATAGCAAAGTTATCAAATATAATTTAATATTTATCTATTCAGATCAGAGTACGATTTCAGTTGGATTTTTTCGATATGGAATGGTCTAATAATACAATATTAGATCATGTACATTATATCTCTTAGTTTAAATAAAAATATTCGTAGACTGCGGTACGAAATAATTTTGACTAACATTCGTGTGAAAAAAAATGGAATCGTTCAAATTATGTAAATTCACACAAATTTTGTCACTAACAACCCGGTTTCGCCATTCAGTATCTTTAAGCGTTCAAGTGCACTGATGAACTTGAACTGACGCTTAGTAAATGAATGTTTCGTGTTTATATAAAAATAAATGTATCATTGAGCTTAAAGCCATTGCTGGCGAAAGGAAGCGTGCACCGTGCAACGCCTGAAGATGCCGAAAGGCGGGTCGTTAGTTACAAAATTTGTGTTAATGTACATACATAATTTGGACGATTCAAATTTAATATTGAAATTCCACCAAGCCCCTTCAGTCGAAATCTTAAATTAACATACGTGTAATTGAAAAAAAAAATATCTGTCTAGCTATCTATAATTTGTCAATTTTTCAGTTTATTGAGAATTATTTTATTTTACTAACTTGGTTGAGTTCATCAAAAAATAACCCATTGACGTTTTTAACTATTTAAAGTTATGAATAGTAATTAGTCGAAAATATTTAAAAATTCAATTTTATAATGAGATGAAATTCGACCTAAAACTTCTGGTTCATTTGCATTATGTCTATTCTGTTTAGCGTGCACAATCTCTGAAAGTCATGTTATTTTTTATGAAAAAAAAACCAAGTACGAAGTATATGTTATGCTTAATTAACAAGTGATGTAAGGATAAATAACATTTTGACAGAAACATGTACATTCTGAACATTTACATTAATTATCTACAAACATGACAAACTTTGAATCTTAATATCTCCGTTCTGAAAATTTGCAGTTGGTTCCCTTTTGTTCAACTCAACTAAACTATTTCTCTATGTCGGGTTTGTGGCGCAGTGGTCAATGTCGTTGGCTACATACAAATACATATATACCAAAATACTCTTTACAAAATCAAATAATTTAATGCCACCAAATTGTCGGGTCCATAGCATAGTAGTCAAAGTTATTGGCTTTCATATCAGACCTCACAGGTTAAAACCCCAGTACGAACACCATTTTTTTAATCAATTTATTCTGATCTAAAGCATCGACTTTATGTAATGTCTGGAATTCCCCCCTCTCACCCATTCTATCCGAAAAAACAAGGCTTAGCGAGAACAATTAGCTTACTACTGGTCCTGTCCTCACCCTATCATTATATTTATATTACTTTTGGAAAAAATGAGAGGTTAAGCAACTGAGTAATAATCAGTTATTGTAGAAACACTTATGATGAGATAGACTCCAGTTGGAGTCTATATGATTCTCATTGGGAGCAGACACGGTAAAAAATACACGAAAATTTATATGGAGGTCATTCAAATATTATTTTTAACATTTTAAATAGATAGATGTCACTGTGTCATAATTTTTACTTTTTCTGAAGTGGAAAAAAATAAATCGTTATTGAGTAAAACGAGTATGTATATTAACATGTTCCCATTCTTCTTCATTGATTTTTGACTCAATGATTTTCCATTGTTCGTCCAAGATATTTTGAGATGTGTATCTTTATAACGGTATTGTTTGTAGCAACAAGAATTTATTTTAAAAGCAATAGTGTATAATATCTTTGCACGAAGCCACTGCTAACCAACCGAGTTGAGTAGCGTAGCACGAAATTGCGTGGGATATAAAGGTTAACTCACATCTATGCCATATTGTTAGTATTTTACAAAACGGTCATAGTTGTTTTGTTGCTGTGTACATGTCCATTTCCAATGTTGATAATATTATGTATCCTAACTACTTGAAGAGTCGCTCAACCGTTTTTTTCGTATTGAGTATGAACGAAATTAAAATCACTCTTTGTGTGTCGGATTATTGTGTAGGACTTGGTCGTCGATTTCAAAAACTCAGAACTTTGCGAATTTCTTAAAATAATCAGCGCTAGAGCTTTTTTTCTTTTAGCTCTTCCCGGAATTTTCGAATCCAAAATCCTAAGAATTTACGGATTTTCCCAAATGAACAGCGCCACCTTGTTTTAGCTCTTTTATTTTTAATTTCAAAATCCCGACATCCCGGGATTTCGGGATCACAGAATTGTCATATTGATCTTGAATTACCAGCCTGTATATTTATTTATCTTTGTAAAAACACAATATTCCTTTGTACTTTATTGCACTTTATTTAATAGATCAGGACTGGTTTCACTCATTGCGAGCATTGTTATCTGTTGACAATGGTCGCAATGAGCGAAACCGGTCCTGATATATTAAATAAAGTGGATTGAAGTAAAAAAGAATATTTTTTTTTAATAATTTTCACCTTTCCCTTTCCACCAAGTATTGACAGTGAACAACTAAAAGTGATTTATTTATCTGTAACTCAACACATTTGTAATATAAAAACGTGATAAATGTTTTTTTAATGACATATTTTAATAATTATATGTATTGTAAAATTGAGGGCAAATGGAGACACGTTAAAGAGATGGCGGTACCAAAACTATAATAATTTATTGTACATTTTCAGTCACTTATTGGTCAAAATTGTAGGTCAATAAAAATACGTTTTTCAACAATATGCCTGAGACCAGTAGCGGCCGGCCAATGTGTCATTTGATCAATGCACCCCTTGTATATGCAGGGGCGGCTATATTTCATGAAATAATATTAAAAAATAACATTTATACCATTCCGTCATTTTAAATTCAATAAAATAAAATAAAATTTCGAATTAAATAAAATATTTATTAAAGACAATAAATACAGAAAGAATTAAAAAAAAGTGAATGGCATAAACGTTATATTTGAATATTATTTCATGGAATATAACCGCCCCTGCATATACGACGGGTGCATTGATCGAATGCCAAATTGACCGGCCGCCTCTGCCTGAGACTGAGAATATAGTTTTTTGCCGTTAATGTGGGTAATCGACTTAGTGTTTAAATCATGCTTTTTTGAATATTTCCTGCGATGGAAGACCGCAAATCTAGAAAATTTATCGGAGTACTTTTGTGGTTTCCTTTGGTAAATATAGATTAAAAAACGATTTATGAAACTTTACTCTGACACATACAGCACCCAGAGCAATTAACTAAAGACGAATACTGTTCTTGCCTTTTTTATTCATACTCTCTTAAAAAATGATTTTTTTTTTTGGATATC
Source organism: Himalopsyche anomala (assembly GCA_031772345.1). NCBI lineage: Eukaryota > Metazoa > Arthropoda > Insecta > Trichoptera > Rhyacophilidae > Himalopsyche > Himalopsyche anomala. The sequence goes on along the minus strand of CM062844.1, from coordinate 2,907,497 downwards.
AAATTTATGGAGCTTTACGTAACAGAACGCGCTAGTGTCAAGATTCTTCTAGTCTCCTTCACCGATAAAGTTTTTAAAAAATTGTAAATTGTATCCCCTTACCATCGGAAGGGCGTGATCACTACAGAGATATGAAGTTCATGGGAACTCCATATGCTTTCCCCGTACTATATCCGTACATGTACACACACATGCGCATACATACATACACACATGTGCACACAAAAAAATCAAACAAAGAGAGTCATTTTCGTGATGCTAAAGTTCGTTCTTAAATTGTCAATTTTAGACGACATAAGATGTATGGAGGGTCGTCGAGCAGAACTACTCTCGGTGTAAAACGATTCTCAGGCAGTGTCTCGTCATAGTTGTGGAGATTAGAGATCGAATGTTTTCTTACCTTGCTGTGAAACTTTTGAGATATTTCACGAACGAACTCGCGGATGGTAGGTATTTTCAAGTATCTGTGAAGCAGCGAGTTACGCACGTACCACGAGGCGTTACATATCTGTCTCAGTGATCTATTTTGGACAATCTGGAGAGTCTTCATATGTTTGAAAACTGATAGGCTTAGCAACTGAATAAAAAGAAGTTCTCTTTGAAAGCTTCTGCTAAGATAAGACCCTTAAAGCATTGTTAATATATAAATTATTTTTTTGAAATAACGGATGTTTGGCGTCGCCTTTAGGTCGTTATGTTTTACGTAGGTGTGTAAGGTTTGTGATATCACGTATGATGGTATATGAGAAGAGTTTCTGCCACCCCTTATAATCTTGCCTGTCACGTACATTTAAATGCAACTTTCTCATTGGGGCAACTTTAGAAATAATTGCAATTAAATCCGCTAATGACGACCCTCAACATTATATATTGGAAGAATTTCCGTTCTTTCAACTAATCAAAAATTATAATTAGTGAAATCGAAACCTTCGTAAGAAAAAAATCGAAGGTGTATCTTTTATTCACTTTAAATATAGAAAACAAGATTTTACATTAACAATAAAACAAACTGTGTTTTTATTTAAAAAGAAATGCTCAGAAGTCGTTTACTCAAAAAATTAACAATAAAACAGCAGGAAAGTGAAGTAACATAATTCAGAACACAAAATTCAAAGATATAAGAATGAATATAAAGATTTCTTCGACCTCAATTTCTTAATGTTCACCTAACAGCTATTTTTCTACAGTTGTATATGCATATGTTTTTCTTTAACTAGTGGTGCTATTTTTGCGTGACACTTATTTTGAATAGTGTGAAATACTCAACAATTGAGTAGGACATCGAAGGAGTGTTTCAGAAGCAAGACTTAGTGACTTTTACTTAAGTGTGAAGAAATTTCACTAAAAAAAAGACGTACATTTACCTAGGTATTTCTATTTATTTTTTATGTCATCTTTTTTTAATAAATATAGCATGCTTACATAACATTAATAAACGTATTTAAAATTTTCATTTTTCTTTTCAATTAAGCTGTCAAAATTGATTACACCATGCTTTTTAAAAATAATAATTGTGTAAATGTTTTTTACTGTGTTATATTTTTATCGATTTTCTAGGTTACCTTTTTAAAAAAATATTTTGTAAAATAAATTTTTCAAAACGTCAAATTATTAAGTAATAATTGTTACCAAAAAAAATTATTACAGATTATTTAAGCGTAAATAAACCAATATCGGAAAGTTTGCTGTCTTCGAAAAATTATCGAGAAGTATGTGTTACTAGCTAACATAGAAAAATCGGTCCGTAAAACTACTTAAAAAACTTAATTACACCATCGAAACAAGATGTTTAATATTATTTAAAAAAGCTGACTTTGGTTTTTACGAAAAAAAATATTATAGCAAACATTTATTTATATTTCGTAAAAGAACTTCTACCATTGGTATGGTTGGTAAATATTACATAAAGTTTTTGCTGCGCCGACAAAGACATCGAGGAGGAATTTTTTTCTTTCAATTAATAATTTATGTTTCAATGTTGCTTTTCGTGAAATATCTTTGGTATTTTAAATTTTCACAGTATTTTTATTTTCAAGCCGGTTACATTTTCATTGAATATTTTATAAATTAAGCAATACTCGTTTTGTCTTAGTGGAAAGAAGAAATACAACTATTTATTATAATTACATTCTCTCACTTATTTTACATATTATTCTTAAGTTATTTATTATACTAGAAATAACACATGGCTGAACTTTGAAATAATTAACCCTCAAACAAGACGAACGGACGAACGTGACCATATGGTCACAGTAAACACCGTCGACTATTGATCCCACTATTAATCCTTTTTATACCTAAATATCGTTACTTTCACTCATATTTGGTTAAGAAGGGTAAATACTTGAGTGAGTCATAAACCGCGGGGACAGAAACGGCCACCAAAAGCACATGCGATTTTTTGAATTTCCATTTTGTTAATGGACTCTTTGAAACTGTTAGTATTTTTTTTTATCAAAACATCAAATTATTTAAAGTTCTTTTGCTAATATATTTGTATTGAAATTATGTTGATCTAAAGAGGTCACATTGTAAATATTTTTAAAAATTTCACGTTTAGCTATATTTCAACCCCGAATGTTTGCGTGCCCATACGGTCAGGTTCGTCCTTACTGACGTACACAATATTAGACGGTAATAAAACGATGAGAATGACCATATAGTCATGCGGGGTTTCTATATAACGTCGTTTCACTTTTTTTTTTTAAAAAAATGTTAGGAATAAAAGTTATCTATGACATCAATATGGCTTAGAAAATATTTTTTTTATCGAAAAAAAGCTCTCGTCTCTGAAGGGCTAAAAAAAATATTTGCCTCGTTAGACGCTCGCAAATCATTTCGTTTTGTGCATTTTAAATGTTTAGCTGATGATGGATTTAAAAGGAGTAGTCTCGCTTCATCAGCGGACGGTTTTCAGGAAACTTTTAGGGAGAAGGAGGAGGTGAAGTAACTCAAAAGGAAGTTTGACACTCTCCTCAATTACTCTGTATAGCGATGTGTAACTTAATTAAATCGCATTTATAGCCGAGCTGAACCAAGAGGGAATCAAAGTTGTGGACTCATTCTGGCTTTTATTCCTCATCAAACTTTCACGAAATAAATATTACCAACTTCCTCACACTGGCGGCTTGCTGAAAGATTATTTCCATGGGGATTAAACTACAAAAAAACACGATTCAGTGACTGACTCGTTTGAGTTTTGTGCAAGAATTTTTCCGTTTATCTCCATTGAAATTTTATTTTTATATTTTTTTTGAAAATTCACTATACAGGCGGACCTCTACTTTCGCACATTCAACTTTCGCACAATTCGTTACTTCGCATATTTTTAAAAAATCGTTCTTTTTAGATTTTTTAATTTTTGATAAATAAAAATTTTAAAGTATAGTTTTTGGCGTATTTTTAATTTTCTTCTACTTTCGAACATTCAACATTCGCACATATTTTCAGGAACCAATTATGTACGAAAGTGGAGGTCCACCTGTTTTACAATTTTTCTACTATGACCGCTCCTAGTATCAAGCTTAAAAACTACTAACAGAGTTTATCTCAACAAAAGAGTTTCTATGCGAATTTCTTGTTACTCAGCTACTCAATCTTTCGTTTTTTCCAATAAGATAAGGGATAAAATGATTAGCTGATCGCTCTCGCTGCGCACCGTTTTTGTAAGAAAAAATAGTGATAATTCTGGTAATCACATAAATCCATGCCTTAGAACAGAAATCGATATATCGATTGATAAATCAATCTACAAAAACTGTCCTTACTGGGATTCGATTCCGTGACTTCCGTGTTCTAAGCCAACAAAATTGACCATTTACCCAAACAGCTAAAATATTTATATAGAAATTAGGTAAAAATGGCAAAGCATAGAATTTCCACAAGAATTTAAAACAATTATTATTATTATCTGGCTGATTTAAGATTTCGACTGAAGGTGCTTGGTGGAATTTCAATATTAAATTTGAATCGTTCAAACTATGTACATTCTCACAGATTTTGTCACTAACGACCCGGGTTTCGCCTTTCGGCATCTTCAGGCGTTCAACTGCACGGACACGTCTACTTTTTCTAATCGAATAATTTTGGAAGGACACGTGTTCAATCAGGAACAAGGGATAAAAATGTTACAACCAAATACGGACAGTCATAAGCTCTTTTTCCAGGAAATTTTAGAAATAAATAGGGTACAGCTGCATAGCCTTCCGATTTTAAATGAAATATTAAACCTACCGGGATCTCCACTTCTATACCCTATATAAATATAATCATAAAACCTTTGCCGACAAACAAATAAATATAATTCTTAAAACCACTCACTACTCAAATCTTTGGGCATTCCCATGAGTTTATCCTTTTCGCCAGCAATGACTTTAGACTCAGTGATACATTTATTTATTATATGAACACGAAACATTCATTTTCTAAGCTTCAGTTCAAGTTCATCCATGCACTTGAACGCCTGAAGATGCCGAAAGACGAAACCCGGGTCGTTAGTGACAAAATCTGTGAGAATGTACATAGTTTAAACGATTCAAATTTAATTATCTGGCTGGTTTTTGCTCGTGTCTAGCATTTTCAACTAAATCGCCGGTCCTGGTCTTAATAAATAAATATTGAATTCGTACAATAGCTGTTGTTTGAACTTTTAATTTTTTTAAGAGCTTTATACTTTGCTATTATATTACGAAGTTTAACTAATTAAAAAACAATTCTTTTATTTTGCACCCGTTATAAATTCTAAATTTGTAAATTGCGTATTTTTCATGATTTTAAATAAAATATTTACTTTAAAAACTAAGAAGGTGGATTAAATCGTTACGGACAAACTAAGTAAAATATATTTTTTAAACTAATTCTCAGAATATTATAGAATGTCAACAAGACACTTGTTTGTCAAAGAGCTCGGCCACGCACAAAAAAAAAAATGTTTGTTTTAATGGTAAAAATATAAAAAACTTATTTGATAAAAAAAGCTCGCTACTTAAAATGAATGACACAAGAAAAACTTACACAGTGACTTATGTATATGCAAGATCCATGTAATGGGCAATCTTTAAAAAAACAATACTTCGGGTGATAGTTTGAAAATCATAATAATCAACATGATTTCAAAACTAGGAACATGAATACTATAATAAACAATTATAACTTTTAAAGTGTTCACTGTCAATACTTGGTGGAATGGCATTATAATAAAAATAATAAAACATTTTTAGTACTTTTTCCACATAAAATTTATTGAATCAGGACCGGTTTCGCTCATCGCGAGCATTATCAACTGATAATAAAAATATATAAACAGTGCCATTTATACAAATTTAAATTGAAATCAAAGGTGTAAGCAACTATTAATAAACAATGAAAAAGATTTACAAATTACATTTTTTTGAAAAACACAAAATCATCATTAAGTTATTAATTTTAGTCATGTAGAGTTTCACTTTGTTAAAAATTTCCCAAATGTAATTAGTAAATCCTTTTCATTGTTAATAGTTGCTTACACATTTTATTTCAATTTAAATTTGTATAAATAGCACTGTTTTTATTTTTTTCTTATCAGTTGATAATGCTCGCGATGGGCGAAACCGGTCCTGATCTAATAAATTTTATGTGGAAAATGTACTAAAATTGTTTTATTATTTTTATTAAAACAATTATAACGCAACATCACAGAATTACAGACATCAATCAAGGAAAAAAATATTTAAACATTTATATTAAAAAGTGCTGAGGTACATTCAATTGTTACTGTGAACAGATTTTTACAGAATCATATCACAAACATAATATTAAAGTAATAAATAGAATCACTTTTAGTGCTATGTATGGACTAGAAAAAGACTGTTTATAAGTTTGAACTAGATGATAAATTATAACCTATAAACTGCTATTATAATACAATGATAAATAAACATTATTTGACTTCTGACATTGTATTTATGTTTAATGTTACTTCGATAACTTCGAAGGCAGTGGCTTTTTATCAAAACATAGCTAGTAAGTACAGTTGCAACAGTATTTGTTGTATTATCAGTATTATTGATTTACATAATAGTATCACAGTAATGTACTAACTAGCCCTGCAAAATGGCTTATGCTGTTTATGCTTACATGCATAAAGTTATTTAAACGTCTGTTTATTATTATAAAAATGACCATTAGTATTTCAATATAAAAGCCAAAGAGTTATCTTTGGAAGTCAGTCGCCCTCATGAGCTTATGAACGACTAGCAGAAGAGAGTGGCAACACGGAAGGCTAAAACGGAAAGCGCCTAATGTAAGTTTCTAATCTATTTAAAATTTAGGTTTTATATAAAAAAAAGTTCATTAAAAATTGTAGTATTAAAATTGAAATGAACTTTTTATTTTGTTAATTAGATTTAAGTTATCACAACACATAATAAGTTATATCATATTAACGTTATTTACAGATTTAAAACAATGTGTGTTTAAAACGATCTTGTGTTTGTTTTTTTAAATCAATGGCATTTTCATTGCGATAAATTGTTCTTGACTAATATTTACTACATAAGTGAATTTTAATCTTACTTGTTCATTTGTTATGGCGTTAAAAAATAAGTAGTTAGTAATTTTCGACTTCTGAAGACTAATAGTTTTACATTTGTTCAATTATTTAGAATATAAAAAATACTGATCAATTATTTGAAATTCAATATTTTTTTTTAAAATATAATTATACAATTTGATGGTGTTGATATATCGACTGTGTAAATAAAAAAATGACAGTTTATTTATACAGTGCCAATAGCAAATTACGAAATATTCACAACCTTGACGAGCACAAATACTGATAAACTGGTGTTTAATTAACCTAAAATAATATTAATTTCATAGGTTGTTTAAGAATTACCATTATTAAAGACCCTTTTCCTGGTCGCAACTTTCACAGGCCCATATTTTTCAAACTTAAAAACTAAATTTAGATACTAATGTGGTATTTTCAGCTTACATCATTTTAATAAAACGTGAATTAAGTTTTGCATATTATGATTATCGAAAATTAGCTATGGGTTATGTCCTTTTTCTTTTGTACAGTCGATATGATAAGTATTTATAATATATGTAGTTAAGATCATTCAGGACTTAATATAAATATACGAATTGGTGATTTCAGATTTATTATAAATTGTGGTGTGTACATAAAATTATTACCATAGGTGTGTCGGAATAAGAAAAAAATCCTAATCAAATATGTTTCTCAAAAAATTAAATATATGCCAAAAATATCAGTTTTGTACATTTTTGAATGAGTATTTTGAATGAAATTACAATAAATACATTATAAGTTTGATTTTTAAGATATTTTTTACCAGTTTTGACTAAATATGTGTCTTTTATATCACTAGGGCACTTTGCCGCCTGTGTTGCCGCTCTTGAATGCGCGCCCCCTAAGCCAATGAGGGGATGTCATTTATTCATTAGTTTTAGTGGTAAGTACATCATTCATATTTATTATATATACAATTTTTCGTCTTGTAATCCAGTGGTTTTTGCCTTTGAGATATGATCTTCACTCGTGAGTAGTCCAGAGTTTGAATATTCGATAAAAAAAACTTTCATATCGACTGTTGAAAGGAAAAAGGACGTAACCCACACATTTTTTTTTACAGGAGAAAAAAAACGTTTTTTAATGATTTTGGGCCAAAGGAAAATAATACAATATACACAAACTTTTTGTGCACGCAGACTGATAAACTCGTTTAAATTGACTTTATCTGATATTAATTGAATATTTAAAAAAAAACCTTTTTTTCAGTCTTTTTTCTTGATTGCAGTTTTCATATGCACTACTTTTTAAATCTTAAATGCTTCATTTAAATACTAATTTGGCATTTTCAGTTTCCATCCTTTTGATAGAATGTGTATGTAAGTTGTATAGATTGTGATTATCGAAAAAATCTGTTTTGAAAAAACTGTAGGTTACGTTCTTTTTCCTTTCCACAGTCGATATATAATGGTAGTATTTCGCCAAAAAATAATTTTACAATGTATTTTACAGATTTTTATCGTTATGTGATCAAATAGAAAATTATTCATATTATTTCTTTTTTTTTCAGCTGGCCAAAAAGCAGGGCTCGTTTTGAAGGGAATATTATGATTGCTTTGTGAACACACGAAACTTTTACTCAGATTTGTTTAGTCTGAACAATCTGTATGTGCCTTAAAAAACTTAAGGAACGTAACATGATATCTTGGATTGAATATAAGTCAACAGCAAAATGGGTTATTTTGTTAAATGCAAATGATTCAGAATGGATTTACAATGTTTTAAAAAACCAAGTCATCACGAAAAAAAGCCAAGAACATGATTTGACAGATCACTTCAAGTACTAAAAAATATCAAGGTATGAACGGTAAATTTTTTCAACGTCTTAAATTATTTTGAAAATGATTTAAGAACTAATATGTAATTTTATAATTTGAAATACTAATTATAACGGTTTTCCTATTTTTGGTTTAAGTTTTTCAAAATATTTTGTTTTGTTTTAATAACATCTGTCCAAGATTCAAAAAAATAAATATATTCGATTTCTTTATTCAGTGCAATATTAAAAAAAAAAAAAAAAATTGTCCTATGAACATATTTTATGTCGGTGTGCATTTAAAACGATTTCGTTTTTTTATTTAACTCCCGTCTCTTTTTTTTTTTATTATTTTTTTTTAAAGATGACGGCTAGATAAATAATTTTTCGAAAATGTTAAGCATACATTCAACCTGTGTTTCCAAAGCTACGTCAAATATTCCACGAAAAATGTTTGTGTAAAGAGCCATAAATTTTCTGCTGGATTGTGTTAAACTTTTTCATTAAATACACACACCAAAATATTCATTTTTACTTGACCATTATACAATATATTTTTTTTAAATGGTAAACTTATTGCCATTCCATTTATTTAAAAACAATAGAATTCTATAATAAACTGAAACGATTTAAATTTGCGTTGCACAAAACAAACCTGAATATTTGAATGATATCGTGTTCACCAGGAAACAGTCTTTGGGCATGAATAATTTATATTTTCTTACAAACCCAATTACATATAATAATATAAGAATAATTTTAATATGTGTTTAAAATAAGAGGAAAATTTAGTTATTTTAGTATTTTAAGTTATTTTTACTTACACAGAATCGACCTATTTGTATTATGTTTACCACAAGCACTTTTAGGTATATAATTTTTATTTATTGAAATATGATCGTAATAAATAAAGATATTGAACTTAAATGCGGTATAAATGATGTTTAATTTATTAATTATGCATAAAAATAATGGGAAACATTTTTACAACTAAATACGTAATAAATAGTTAAAAAATATATTTAATTTGAGTTGATGAATTTATTGATATATTTGTTATTCCACTAGTGGCAAAGATGTGAGACGGGTTTTGCCTCTCTAGTTCTAGTAGACATCTACCGATTATTCATACTGTAAAGTTTGAAATTGTACCATAGAATTTGTTTCATATTGTTTTTTTAATTGACTAATGACAAGCGCAGTAAGAAAGTTATATTGTATTGTTTGTAGCCTAACAAACAACACAATATAATATTATCTACTAGAGTGAGGAAGAGGAAAATATTGATAACGTTAACAGTTGCTATTTTTAATTCATTTTAGTATGTTTTGTATACAACTGAAGCGACACGTGTACCAACTACCATCTTAACACTATAATTTAATCAATGTACATATTCATTGGTTGATTTTTATGCTTTGATTAATATTTCGGTTTATTTATTTAAAAAAAAAATACTCCAAGCTTATGTTACTTTATTATTGTTATTGATTATAACAGCCCCCTTTGATTGAATTTACTTCCTATGAGGAAAATAAAAGGAAAGTACCCAAAATATTTGTCACTCCAGTGGAATTTAAAAATTATTTAGATAATCTTTGCGGATTTTTTAAATTACGTGTTAGACGTGTTAAATTTTTTAATTTGTTCTATTTTAGAGTAACTTTTTGATTATTATTACAGTAATTTGTAAATTCTTTTCTATGTAAATTGTTTGTTACACTTTGTCATATCGATTTTTTTTTGTATACATAACACTGTTAAATTCTATTTCTTATCAGTTGACAATGCTCGTCATGAGCGAAACCGGTCATGATATTGATAAATAAAAAGTGAAAATTAGATAGAAAAAATATTGTGTTTTTTCTTAATTTATTTAGCTACCATTAAAATGTTTACTGCATAAAGTCGTGAATATTTTTCTAATTTATTATCATTGCTTAGAGAAAAGTGTTGAATGTAACATAACTGTCAAAAATCGATAAGTAATTAAACGCTAAAACGTTACTCATTCAAAATCAAACACCAATATGAAACTTCCAAAGTGCATGATTAAAAGTGTTCGTGCGTTATAATCAAAATTGATTGAGATTTCGATTGTTAGCAAACTGGTCAGCGTTTAGATTTTAATTAAAAATTTTACTAACTAGATATTAAAATGCATATATTAGGTTAGGTCAACTTTTGACAGATTTTTCAAAAGGACTGGCCTCTTTAATTTAATAATTTAAAATCTTAAATAATAAGGCAACTATGTTGGGTAAACATCATAATCTTTATTATAAATGGAATTTTGAGATATTATGTGTAGTAAATAAGATGTAACATATATAAAGCAGTGCGGCAAATGTATATTTGTTTCTAAAACAAAGAATGGCTATATTTAAGATGCACAGTAATAGTGTTAAATCATATTAAGATTTAAAAAGCTAGCAGTAACAGAAACCAAAAAATCTTTGACAGTCTTCATTTCATTCTATGATAAGTTAAGTTAAGTTTTGGGTAAAACATTAAGCTTTCGTGTTTCGCTAAATGGAGTGATTAATATTTTCATCAGTTATGTTGATTGCAATTGAGAAATTAAATTGTAAATATAAATATTTTTTATAATGCAATTATTTAATACGTTAATAGAAAAGTGATCAATATAAAATTGAATGACTAATGAATTTATTTCAGTCCCTAGCAGAAGCATATTATTATAATTATAAACAAAGACATCCTAAAGGAATACGTTTTATTTAAGGAAACAATTTTATTTAATTTAATACGCAACATTAGGAAGTGTGTGCTGTATAATATTAGCTATAATGATGTAGTGTTGTAATATATATTAAAATAATTATTTAGAATACATTGTTATGATATGATCGTGTCTTGAAGCCGATTGTTTATTGTAAATAACATTCTTATTTCACCTTTTAAAATGATAAATTAATTTTAGTTTATTAAGTCTAATGTACAGAATTTTTCGAAAGGCTATTCGAAAATTTGAGTTAAATATAAAAACTAGGTTAAATAAAAAAAGGTTGTGTTTATATTTATTTCCCTTAAACCCGATCGTCAATTGATTATGATTGAGCACGAGTAAAATAAAAATTATGCTTTTGAGTTATTTTAATAGTAATATGAAATAAATAAATCGATATTTTACACCGGTTTAAAAAAAATCTTTTTCATAAAATATTGATCTCCATAAACAATATTCATTTAATTTATTCTTCTTTTGAATTAAAATATAAACGTTAAAAAGCTGGAAATCAAAAAAATATAGAATTATGTATGTATTATCGTGTAAATAAAAAGGTCTATCAGATTCAATACTTTTTGGACGAACAATTGTTCGTTGTATATAGGGCTTCCAATTAACCGGACTTTCCAACTAACCGGTTTTCGGTTTATTTCTGGCAATAAAACCGGTTAACCGGTTTAAACCGAAATATAACGTATTTTCATTAGGTAGGTATGCAAAAAAAAAAAAATCTGGATTTTTTAGAAATATTTGTCATAAATGCTCCAATTATAATGAAAAATCGATATTTATCTTATATGTAGATAGAACACAGAAGGCATTTTATATATACATATATTATGTGCTTTTTTTTTTAAAAAAAGGTGCCGGAACGCACTTTTTTCGAGTATTTTCTAAGAAGGTATATTATTTATTATATATTCGAATATCATTTTGATAGAATTAATGACGGCTTTTCATATAATGCATAGAAAATAAAACAAAATATACATATTTAAAATAGAAAAAATTAAATTAAATTAAACATTTATTAAAATTTCGAGAAAAAAAGGTGCCGGAACGCCGTTCCGCCGCGTTACAGGGTAAAAAAAGCCCTGCATATATATATACAACAATGACAATCAAATCTGGAAAAATATTTTATGATAAAATATGTCAAATAAAAAAATAGAACTTGATAATAAAACTCATCAAAAGAAAGATCTTCAAATAAATGCATTTATTTTTTTAAGCATATCGACTAGATAGGACATCCAATGCTTAGACAAAAATATAGTTGAATAGAATAATATTAGCTTATATGTCTCCACTCCCACTTTGAAGCATATAGACTCAAACTATTATTTTTTAACGAGAACTGCTTGTTACTCAGTTGCTCAACTCCCTCTTTTTTCGAAGAGAGAAGAGATTGAAAGTTATGGCTAGAACATGTGTGGCTGATCATTCTCACTAAATCATAGTAATTTAAGGGATAGTGGAATAGAATATTAGGCATCACAGACATCCATGCCATAGAAAAGAAATCTATGAACTGATTGCAAAAATCCGTCTGTACTGGGACTCGAGCTCGTTTGGTCCGCAACCCAAAGAAACGACGTTGACCACTCGCCCGTGGACTCGGCGTTATCATGTTCATCATGATAAGACCATAATACTTAAATTATAATTGAGGATAACAAGCACAATAATAATTATATTATATGATAACATCAATTATTTATTGGGTATATGTTATTTTCTGAACAATTATTTATTTATACATATAGGTATTATACGATACTAAAATTTTCATTTACGTATCACGTTCAAAATTACTTACATAATATTATATTCAAAAAATCATAGTTCACAGTGTGTTTGTTTATCTATTGCTCAAGAAAATAATTCGTAAAAAAAGAATGCATCGATAATGTTATATTTCACAAAACTACAAATTTGAATTCAAAAATTGTATCAATCAAAAATAGGCACCAAGCAAAGCTGTATTTGAATATATTTTTTATATTGTTCTAGTTAAGATATATATTGTGCTATTTACCTGAAAAATATCAATGACTTCTTAATTTTCTATAACCTCATAATCGCTGCGTATAAGCAATTTGTATATTACTGAGAAACTATCAATAATCTCATATTGTTTTATTAAAAAGAAACATTTTTTCCGCATTAAAAAATACTTAAGTAAATGTATTGGGATTAAACTCTACTGGGTCATAAAACATCCACTAGGTTTGTCCGTTCTATTGTTGATTATTTAACTTACTTCCTCGACCTTGTGAGACTGTAGATTCTAGTCACATCTGGTATTAATTTAATGACAACTGAGAAAGGAGGAGTACCTACTTAAATTATAAAAATACTACTGCATCTTTTGTGAACGTTTTGCAAACGGAAACGTTTGAAATTGACAAAAACCAACCATATAATTGAACAATACAGTAAAAGTGACATGGGACAAAGTTCTTGGAATAATTTTGACCCCCCGTTAGGTAAAACTTTACAATTAACTCTTGTGTATTAGTTTTCACATATTGCATTATGATGCAGAATAAAAGGTTCGTACAAAAATTTAAAACATCATATTTAAAGCAACGATCTTTTGCATTGTTGATTTAAAGACAAAATCAAGTAAACTTAGAATAATTATAATGCAATAATTATGCAAAGGAAGAATATATCTACTAACAAGCACACAGAAAAATAACAGTGGGTAGGGAGATGTATATTATTACTCATTAATTAAATTATATACGTTTTAAAGTGGTACATAGTGATATATAGTATCCTTATCAATAGTTTTTTTCAAGATTTATATGATTTGTCAAATTTACAATAAAGGTAATTGAGTGACGTGCATGTAAGAATCATTACGTCTTTTGATAAATAATTGTCAATAATTACGAAAAAAATATTAAACTATTTGAAAAAGTCATTTCTGTTCACAACATGGACAACTTTGAGAAATAATTAGATTTTTTTATAAAATTCATATGCATGTTTCTTGTGTTATGTAAATGGTTTCCGCTTCTAGGCAGTATATTCATTGTAAAAGATTTTTCTTTTTGAAAAATAAAATGAAAAATAAGAAAAGAGTATTGTTGATAAAACGCGGTTAACCGCGTGAAATAAACCGGTTTTCGGTTTTTTTCAAAATATGCGATAAACCGGTTAACCGGTTTCGGTTTAAACCGGTTTGGAAGCCCTAGTTGTATATAAATCATCATCCATTTATGCTGATAAATGGCCTTTTCTGTAAAGCAATCTCTTATTCCAACATTTAGTATAAATAATCAAATGTTAACGTTAGCAAACCCTTGATAGAAAGCAGCAGTAATACAAAAAATGATTGGTGTATTCGTCGTTTTATATAATAAAAACACATTTTTGTTCACTCCCAATAAGTAGTAAATTGTTTTGTCATAAAATCACTTCAACAGAAGCTTTTTTCTAGGAAAACTGTTTGTTACTCGGTCGCTCAATCTCTCGTTTTTAAATAAAGTAGTAGAGATATAAAGATAAGGCAGGACAGGACTAGTGGGAGGGAATTCTTAGACATCAAAATCATTCACGCCTTCGAGCAGAAATCAATAAATCAATTGAAAAAACTATTCGTACTGCGACTCAAAACTAACGACATTGACTGCTGCGTCATGGACACATTCCGTATTGATATGCTAGAATCAGTGCCGGCGCGAGGTTATTTGGCGCCCTAGGCAACGATTATTGGCGCGCCCCCTATTTAAAAAATCGTCCATTTTTTTTCTCAAAATAATGAAAACTGTAACTTGGGATCATAAAAATATTTTTTTATACATCCATTTCCTTTTCCAGTGTGCAGCATATAGCCTCAGAACAACAGAAGTTTTTCTACGTGATTTTTTTTACACAGTCACCTCAACCTCTCTTTTTGAATTATATAGAATTATAACGAACAATACTCACTTCAAAATAAAATAAACCTTATTATTAGAGTATATAAAAAATATTTGAATACTCCATTGATGCGCCACTAATATTTTGCGCTCTAGGCAGTTGCCTATTTCGCCTGTATGGTGGTGCCGGCCCTGGCAAAAATAATATTAAAAAAAAACAATTTAATTAATGTCTTAGAATAAAATAAAGCATCGTTTGTTGACGAAGCTTTGTTTAACGTAATTCTTGATGTAAATACAATTTATAGATAGGTTTTCTATTGGTTATTTGTTTTTCGCTATTGACCGCTTGTGTATCAATGTTTTCAGCAGTCCGAATGAAAGACTACCCTATTTATTATGTTCAACCTGTACCATTAGACATTGTTTCTTGTTCAAATACCCCTTGGATACAGATGGTTACTATTGTGGACTCCTAAGAGGCATCTCAAAAAGGTTCATGCAACTTTTTGTAGCGAAAACTTTGTTTTATTTTAGTTTTAGGCACACGCTATTAACTAATGACCTCCGACATTGCGAAGCACGTATTTCGGTTAACATTCCTCGAGAGAAAATTTCACGAGGCCGATAGGGGCTAATTATCTTTCGATTGAACAACGGTGAAACACTTTTGGTGGGTTTGAGATACTACAACGGACTGAAAGGTTAAATGAGTTTAAGGAATGTTTCTTCTCGCTTGTAGCCTTTTAACACGTTCCGAGACATTGGTGATTAATTGAAGTGATTATATTTTACATTATTATATTTCATCGTTTCTCTTACTCATCCCAATTCGCTTAGTTAACTTGCTTTTATAAACCTCCATTATACGCACACAGTTGGTTAATTTATACGAAGTTATTTACACAAGCTGAGAGTGGATAAGTGTTTCCACGAGAAGTGTAATTATTTACGATTTGTTATTGGAAATAATTTATTCTAAACAATAAATTGTCGAGATCGGCTGATCCTTTATACTTGTGATTTACAAAAAAGAATTTCAATCCCTTAACACCTCCATGCCCATGATGCAATCGTAAATAGTTGAGCCATTAAATCATTCAATACTTCTCTTAATATTGTCAATAAGTATTTATCATTTTAGGTATTCTACCATATATACATTTTAAAAATTATTTTTTAGCTTCTAACTTAGGTTTAAATACTGTCAATAAACAGTGAAACTGAGATGCCATCATGGCAGGGAACGTGATTTTTTAGGATGGCATGTTACGGGTTAACAAAAAATTCACCATGTATTGTTGCTGAAATAACGAACCAAGTCGAGTTATATATCGACTGTGGAAAAGAAAAAGGACGTAACCCACAGTTTATTAAAAACAGGTTTTTTATAATCACATTGTATCAAACTTGATACACGATCTATTAAAAGGATGTAAACTGCAAATCCCGAATTAGTATCTTAATTTAGCTTTTAAGTTTGACAAAGGTGAGCTTGTAAAAAAATAAAACCAAGAAAAAAGACTGAAAACAAGGTTTTCCCTAGACTATTTATTTAATTAATATTAGATTATGTCAATTTAACACCGGCTTAAAAGTCTTCGTGCACTTTAAGGTTGTGTATAATTTATAATTTGCATATGGCCCAAAATCATCAAAACACGTTTTTTGCTCCTCCTGTAAAAATTTATATGTGCGGGTTACGTCCCTTTTCCTATTCACGTTCGATATGTACTTTAAAAAGCCGCGGAAAAAATAAGAAATATAGAAAAATCAAAAGTTTTTTTGGAAGCTTTTTATGTGCCAATTGTACGTGGTAATGGTATGTTATAAATATTATACAAGAAATTAGAATCTATGATAAATATGAAGTGAAAAATGACATGGTCAATCATTTTATATCCATAATTATGTCTGAAACCCATCGTTATGACAAAATTTGAGAATAGAGTCTACGACAGTTTCAAAATATCAAGTGATTTTAGCCAAACAGTGAATGAATAAAAACTGAATAAAAGACTAAGTTTTCATTTGACGAAATATGAACATTTGTTTGATTATAGTTTTCTACAATACATAATTATTAATCTTTTGCTGATGTAGCACTTTTGTTAAATTTGCTACATAAATACTCCATTTTCTTGGTTGAAAACACTAATTTGAAACGGGTAAAAAAAGATTATTTTTATATTTAAACATTTCATACGAACGAAAAAGAACACGTTCATGTAAAATACTTTCTGTTTTAATGGTCCGTGAGCATCAATCATTCTTTTTTGCAAGAGAATCAAATCATCGGTATTATGAAGTTATCATTTTGTTTGTTACCACGGATTTATGATATTTACTTAGTTACTTTTAGGGTGTTCACTGTCAATACTTAGTAAAAAGACATTATATTAAGAAAAATACAATATTCCTTTGTACTTATTTCCACTTTTTTTTTAGAAAGATCAGGACTGGTTTCGCTCATGGCGAGAATTATCAAGTGATGATAATGAAACGTTAAACTGGTCCTAATCTTGGTAACTAAAAGTGAAAATATTGTTTGTTTCTAAATATTTAATCAGTTTTAAGGTGTTCACTGTCAATACTTGGTAGAATGGCATTATAATAAAAATAATAAGAGATTTTTAGTACTCTTTCTACATAAAATTTATTTGATCAAGACCGGTTTCGTTCATCGCGAGCATTATCAACCGATAAGAAAAATATATAAACAGTGCTAGACAAGAGTAGAGTTTCAGAGTTGTAGAGTTTCATTTTGTTTAAAAATTTCCCAAATTTTAATTCGGTTTATAATTGACATCATTTGCCACTTATATTCATTGATGATTTTTTTAATTTTGTGTAATTATAATGTAATTTGTAAACCATTTTCATTGTTAGTAGTTGCTTACACCTTTTATTTCAATTTAACTTGTATAAATAGCACTGTTTATATATTTTTCTTATCAGTTAATAATGCTCGCGATGAACGAAACCGGTCCTGATCAAATAAATTTTATCTGGAAAAAGTACAAAAAAATCTTTTTTTATTTTTATTTACTCAGTTATCCAATTTGCCGTTATATTATGTGTACTTACGTCGTATTTGCTATGTAAGTATTAATTTATATAAATACCTACGCAGTGACGTTACAGAACATCACCTAACGCTCAATAAAAGGCGTATAATGGATACCTTCTCAATATAATTCAGCACCACCCTTAGTCGGGATATAAAGTGGGGGTAACGAATGTTCCACCGCAGCTTCGGTATTTCAATAAACAACCGATTCTTCTGCGCCACTGGTTGCCAAATGTGCGGCTCGCAAGACGTCAGATTTTAAATCAGCGTTGAAACTATTCCAATCTAAAACTGGACTAATTATTTGTTGAGCTTTGTAAATCGCTTTTTTTGTTATAGATCAAATATCATCGTTTTATTTTTTTACTGTGGACTACTTGAACATTAATTTACTTAAATATTATAGAAAATAATGTGATTTGCAAATGAATGCATTTGGTATCCCCGTCGATTGGCTTCACTAAAGATTTCTCATCTCTGTAGCGATCAGACCCTTCCATCAGAAATGATGGTAAAGGAATACAAACTACCAAAACATTAGCAGTGAAAGAGACTCTTTAGAGGAGAAGGACTTAGACGCTAATTTGCTCTAGTACTTAAAATTATAAATTTGATGTATAAAAAAAAACACAAAAATACACTATAATTTAATTCATTTATCATTTAAACAATAATTATTTTTCCGCTATTTAACAAAGTGTATTTAAGTGTATAGAATAAGAAAGAAACATCTAGTACAGGGATGGCGAACCTTTTTCGTAAGTGGGTCAAATTTTATTTAAAAAAATAAAAAAGTCATGTCGCGGGTCACATAGATTGAATAATTAAGGCTTTAAATAAAAACAATCATTTCTAAAAGTTCAAGCGGGTTAGACAATTTCTCACGCGGGTCCCTTGTTCACCATCCCTGATCTAGTAGTTTATCGAAAATCATGATAAACATCGATGAGAATTTCAAAAGTCACTCGAGATCAACTTGGGGAGAGAGGTCATCATAATTATCTCAAACATGCTCAAGCTATAACATATTTTAATAATAATAAATTCATAAGAAAAATATTGTTTGTTACTGCGTGCGTCGTTTATATGGTAGATTCATGTATTCAATAAGATCACTGCAACAGCTCCGTTGACCTCTAACATTTTTTCATGGAACACTGGTTGGCAACCGCTTCTCAGACACACAGAGTGAGTTTTATTAAGTTTGATGTTTGTATGAATTTTTTCATTTGCATATAATTTGAAACCACCCGATCGTTAAAATGGATCAAAATAATAATATGATTGTAAAGCACTATTGGTAAACTTCTGAACAATAATTCGTAATCCCTAAAATCAAAGTTTCTAACCTTTTTGGGCCCGTGCTTCCCCAAACTGTGCTGTGGCTTCCCTAAAATTATTTTTCTCTGTGGCACTCTTGAAACATGCTGTGGCCCCCGGTTAAATACAAAATCATTAAAACTAGATAAAGAATAAATAATAACCACACATTTTTGTCCAATTCAATTTTATTGAATGAACAAATTAATTTTGCTTCTTCGCTTTTGTTATATCCACTTCATTAACTAACGTTTATTTATAAACAAGGTATATTTATGTATACTTAAATATATACATATATAATATAAGTATATTTTAAAATATACTTGAACGCCTGAAGATGCCGAAAGGCTAAGCCCGGGTCGTTAGTGACAAAGTTTGTGTGAATGTACATAATTTGAACGATTCAAATTAAATATATTTATTGATTCTTAAACAATTCTTTTGCTTGTAAAAATTAATGACTTATAGTTAATTCTTTTTTAAAACTTCGTCGACCGGATTGGTGAAAAAATCATATTTCCCATTTTATCTGGGAACTACTATATAAAAACATTAATTTTGCTATTAAACTAAATATTATTGTTTTTATAAAATAATTTATTGTCAGAAATCTCATTTTTTTAATCTGATATTTTTTTTTTTTGTAATTTGTTCGTTTTTAATTTTTGATTAAAAATTAGTGGTTATCATTTGTAAAATACCTTAAATATGTTATTTATGAGTATATTTATTGTCCATCATTAATAAATTATTTCATATTTCTTCATTTAATTGTGTATCACACCTTGTTCTTAGTTTTATATAATTTTGTATACATAACCCTGTATCGTTTTATATTTCATCAGTCGGTGACACTTGCGATGAGCGAAACCGGCCCTAACCTGACAAAAATAATTTGAAATAACCGGAAATTGTACATTTCAAATAAAATAAAGACTTTCATCTTTAATTGTATTAACGAATTTTTGATATTCACATGAATTGAAATGTTTCTTAAAGATAAGTATTATTTTGAGAATTAAGTAAAAAAAGATTGAGAATTGTAGAAACACAGCGATCCATAAGTTAGCCCCCGTACTCATCGCAGCGTAGACTTAACTTGGCCAATTTATTTCGCCGAGCCCCCCGCCCCTTTTCAGCCTGTACGCCGCTGAAACTTACGGTTCTTATTTCCTTTTTGTTGGCCTTTGTTGTAGAGCGAAAGAGAGATCGAAATGCGGTTGGCCCGAGAAGTCACTTTTTAGATACATGGCCATCGCTAAGGCGTGATGGGCATACGTCTTCGGCGAACAGGAATTAATTACGTCCTGGACACAGCTGATTCGAAAGAAAGATTTCTGGTCCGAGTAATGGTTATTAGCAATATGAATTTTTACCTTTATAAGTCATCATGATGTGGACCGCAGTGCACGTAAATATGATTTTTACAAGTGAAAATTTACCACCAAAGACAGTAAAGCTTTTGTTCATTGTGATTAACAGATAATATAAATATGATAGGTTTATCTATACAAAACATTTAAATGACTATAGTTAGAAGTTTTTAAACGAGAACTGTTTGTTACTCAGTCGCTCAACCTCTCTTTTCCAGAGAGAGTAGTGGGGATAGAAGGATAAAGCCAGGACAGGACTAGTGAATAACAAATCGCTCTCGCTACGCCCAGCAATAATGAATCGAAAAGGGTGGCAGGGAATTTTTAGACATCATAAACACTCATGTCTTCGAACAGAAATCGATAAATCGATCGAAAAAATGCTGTTCGTACTGGGATTCAAATCCGTGGATCCGACACGGAAGTCCACAACGCTAACCGCTGCGCCAGAGGACCTGACGTAGTTAGTGAAAGTTAGTAAAAAGATTTTGATAATTTAAAAATATTACTTAACGTTCAATGATACGAGAATTGGTCGATTGCGCTTACCCTGGTCACACTCTTAGTTGCTATAGTGGAGAAAACTAATTCTACGGTAGAGTATACTTTTTTAAATTTCGTTTATGATACATGTCCACTCCCAATGTAGAGCATGTCCCTCCAATGGAGGTATCTTAACGCGAGAAATGCTTGTTGAGTAGTCATTTAACTTATCCTTTATTCGAAGAAGGTGAGGATAGAAGTATAGAGGCTAAGACAAATACTGTTCGTTCTGGGACTGTAATCTGTGAATTCCGTCATAGAAGCCAACGATATTGACCATTGCTCTATATACCTGACAAGTTCGAGTATATGATTTATAAGTATTCAATGTAAATAAAGGAAGTATCACTTCTAAACATTAACTCAATACGCATTATTTACCAACACACACACAAGGAGAAAAGGTGTTGTTCTATGCATACCACTGGCGTAGCAAATAGTAGACAAACAGACAGAACACGACACATATTATATACTAGATTTATTACCCAGCTTTGAACGAGATAGATTTAAACTCATTATTTGTTTATTACGAGTACATACCATTTAACCAAATCACAGAAGTGTTAGTTTTTATTAGAATACGGCAGCTTAAATACTACGCTTCTTTGAATATAACTTTTGTTTTCTTAAAATATAATAAGTAGTTGTACTGCCCGAATTCACCCTGGTTAAAACTAAATACAAATATTTGCATGTGAATTATTATAGTGTCATCAATAAAATAAAGTCCATCGATTAAAAAAATGAATGTTAAAAATTGCACAGTCGACCGAATAATGATGGCAATAATAGCATTGTTACTGTTCTACGGTTGGGAGGTGTTATTGTGACAGTCACGTGTTTGCTTCATTTACATATTTTAGATATTTTTATATAGTCTACGTACGTTTTTATAAATTTGTACGGTGTCTATATTTTACTTATTTAATTATCTGATTATCAATATCGAGGTAATACATTTAAATTTTAATAACGATCAAGTTTTCGATCTAAAAAGCTTCTTTGTCAAAAATTTGTGGCAATCTGTTTCTAAAATATGATAATCTTCTATCTTGCGAAGTTGATAATAAAGCAAGGAGTTTATCGCGATATTCCTAAAATGTCTGAAATTACTGTTCCTCTTTCTATTTTGCCTGTCGAGCATTACCGTTTTTTTTGGCAGCTGAGCTTTTTAGAGACATTAATTATATTTCACTTTATTAAAAAAATGGTTCCTTAAAACGCGGAGTTGTAATTATTTTATATTAAACTTACTTAAGCGTTGCGTAACTTACCTTTTTTACATAATCTTAAAACATTATTAATTTAAGAGGAATTTATTTTTCAGAGTGGAAGATATTTCGCAACCTTATTTACTAGTACAGTACATTAAACCTTTATTTGACAAAAATATAAGTGAGAAACTTGTTTTTTTTTTTATTAAATTCGTTGTTATCTTTTTCACACGATTTTCTTCTTCTTGTATCATACCCCTTCCCAGTGTTGAAGATATGACCCACTCCAAAGCCCCCTATAGTGAAAGCCATGCTATTGAGTTGAAAACAGGTACTTTTTTCAGATGAGCGGGCCGGCGTCATAATTTTCAAAGTAATATCACATCATTATGAAACCATTTATTACTGTTATTTTGAAGCAAATACATATATATATATATATATATTGTAATTATATATCTTTTCAATTAAATCATTTTTTAAATAAGAAAAAATCACATTTTCTATGGTTTTTAAATAAAAATCTCTGAGAACAAAAGCAAACAAAGATGCCAAATCATTTTATTTAAATTATCTTTTTACAATATTTCAATACAGAATATGAGGTTGGATAGTTCATTAAAAAAACCAACGTCATTATTGGGATTTTAATCAATTAATATTAATCTCGAAATTTATTTGTGCACACTGGTTCGTCACTCAATCTTTCCATAAGATTTCTCAAGTCATATCAGTAATCAAAAATCAGTAAGTCAAACTAGGATAGCACAATTAATTTCATTATTTTTTTTATATTGTTATTGATTAAATCATCATTTACTTGGTATATTGCCATTATTATATGATAAAAGACGCAGCATGTATTTCATAATATCACAATAGGCGTCAAAATCTTATATACTATTATATGAATTCCGCTTGTTACCGTCGTTTATTTAATTTATAATTTATATTCTGTATAATTGTGATACTTAATAGTGGGAAGTTAAATTTTATTGGTTTTTACCACACGTCGCATATCTTGCCATTCGCTTTATTTGTTACAATCATTACTTAATTTGCATATATGGCCCTTCTGATGTATCGTAAATTGTAAATTAATAACACCAACAAATCACAGAATATCCATACGAGAAATCTTTCAAACATACATGTTACATTTAACGAAAAATAAGCTCATAAATTGGAATTTAGAGTTGATCTACGTATAACCGCCATACAATTTGTTAGTAAAGGCAGGGATTCAACGGCCAGCTCAGAATTTGCTGATTTTCTACAGCACTGCTTGGAACTTAAGACTGCTATGCCCACTCTCAAGATTCCTTGTCACCTTTAGAATCGTTTTCTTCGTCTAATGGTATGACATCTTCTCTATTTTTTTACCTACTCACATATACTAACTTAGTAAAATTAACAATATGTAGTTTACGAATCTGGCTCTATGTGTCTTGGCTAATTTGGTATCTAAGATATGAAGATGTATTCAAGCTTAGTACTGTATACACGATGTTTGTAAATAACTAAAGACTTTAATAGGGAAAAACTTTTCAGAAAAATCTTTGACAAAATTAGCATAATTTTTTGGTTTTCTATTCGAAGGCATGAGTGTTTGTGATATCTAAAAATAATATTTCCGATCCTTTAATAACCGTAGCGATTTTAATTTTAATTTAGTTTTTGCAAGCCCAGACATTTTTTAATTTAATTAAATCATCCATCTTTAGTAATTATTTTTAAAGTAATTAATGTCAAAGGATTTTTTTGATTTATTATTGATTATATTGAAGATGCTCAACTATAAATTTAAAATTAAATTTGATATATTTTTTATTCCACTTATTGTGTTACAAAATGTAAGACGTGCATTGCCTCTTTACGAAGCATTATCATACTTAATTATTACAAAATAAAAGTTGGAGTTTGTTGTTTTCTATTTGACGCAAAAAGGGAGTAAGATACAAATTTTGATAGTTCTAACTATAAACCAATAACTTGCTTACATTAGGTACGGTGAATCTTAATGGAAATAAATTCAACATAGGTCATCTACCTATCTTATTTAAAATGTTTTTTTACAATTACTTCCTTTCTATTAATGGTTTAATTATTATATTATCTATTTTTATATTAAAAATTAACTTCCACAAAGTTACCGCCGAATCCATGGAAGATATTCCAAACTATTATTAAATAATGTTTTTTCAATTGTTTGTTCCCATGTCTGCACCCAGTGTGAAGAATATGGACTCAGCTTGATAGAAATTGTCCTATAAGAACTGCTCAGTGAATTCAATTCAAAGATTTAATTATACGGAGAGAGTTTGGATAATAATAGGATAGTACAAAGATACAATTTATCGTTCTCCTTTTTCCTTGCTTATAAGAGATAGAAAAGAAAGATTGAAAAGAAATTTTATGTAAAAACAATGCATAAATCGGTTTAAATATTTTTTTAATAATTTAAAATTACGACGGAAGGTGCTTGATGGAACTTCAATATGAATGGTTTGAATTGGAAAAAAAAGTATACGTTTTATTAAACTAAATCGATGTATAGATTCATTGTTCTAATTCCTGAAATTCTCATGACTATTAATTTACATGCTCCCAATTTATTCTTACGTGAGCGAAACTATGAGCAAAAACTTTTATTTCTAAAAACTCATACCTCGCTTAGGAGGTATGAATCACCAGTTTCTAGGGCCGTTCGATTGATCAACTCACTGTCTAGAGAAGTGGATATTTTTAGTGATAGTTTTTGTGAACTGTTTGTTAAATTTTACTATTTTATTTCTTGATTTTGTGTGTTGATTTTGATGTATTATGTGGTTTTATTTTATATTTTGTGTCTTTATATTTGTCAAGTACATGGCGAGTTGGCGTCAGCTGTTATGTCATATACTATAATTTTAATTTTTAATGATAAATAAATAAATATATGTATGTACATACATATACAATAAAATGATTTAATGTTTAGATTAAATAGTTGAAAAAATAATAATCAGACACATGCAATTTAATTATTTAAATTGCCTGCATTTAAAAAAAAAAAAATTAGGTTTGTCGTTAATATTCGCTTATTATGAACATTCATCAACAGATGTCACTAGCTCAACTTTAATTTTGAAGCGCACATAATTCACAAAGAACGTAATTTTCCGTGACTTGCCAGTGTTGCTTAGCGGAAAAAAATGCCACACTCTTTGATGGCTTAGGTAAATAGTTTACAAAGTCTGTTGATGAATCTGAGTGATTGAAAAGCTTGTTGAAGGCAGTGAAAACCTCCTGCAAGTTGCGGTACTGTGAAGATAATAATATTGTAAATTTTTCCCCGTAAAAGGGTTCCATATACCAACATCCTGTACGGCAAGATTGAAGCTATAGGGTCGTATATTGTTTGTTTAACGTGGCTGCATTACACGGGTGAATATTCTGCTTTTGGGGTGACATATTATGTTGCCTCACTACATACAAAACTAACATCGATGTATAAACAAAAACACATACATTCACAATACTCAATCTCCACTCGTATTTTAATTATGTTTATATTAAATTAACTTCGTATTTTGATGGACTGATTCGTTCGTACAAAAATTCTCTGCACAAGAATGCTCCGCACACTGATTATTCCTGTTGATTTTCAATATAAGCAGTATAATTTAATTACATGTATCTTCAACAATACTCAATTAAATTTGAATCGTTCAAATTATGTACATTCACACAGATTTTGTCACTAACGACTTGGGTTTCGCCTTCGGCATCTTCAGGCGCTTAAGTGCACGGATGAACTTGAACTGAAAAGTTGAACAGTATGAACTTTAACTGACAAGTCATCCGTGCATTTGAACGCCTGAAGATGCCGAAAGGCAAAACCCGTTGTGAATGACAAAATCTGTGAGAATGTACATAATTTGAACGATTCAAAT
The DNA here is from genome assembly GCA_031772345.1 of Himalopsyche anomala. Classification (NCBI taxonomy): domain Eukaryota; kingdom Metazoa; phylum Arthropoda; class Insecta; order Trichoptera; family Rhyacophilidae; genus Himalopsyche; species Himalopsyche anomala. The sequence goes on along the minus strand of CM062844.1, from coordinate 2,881,084 downwards.
TTAATATTGAAATTCCACCAAGCACCTTCAGTCGAAATCTGAAATACTCAATTACTTGCGTACATTACGCCTGCTGTGGCCCAGTTGGTTAGAGCTTGCTCTACCGATCACGCAGGTCTGGGTTCAATTCCCGGTAAGATCACAGCGAATTTGAGAATTATTCAATTCAAAGTTGTGATCAAAGACTTGGGTGTTTGTGATGTCAATTCACAATATTTCCTCTCCTCTAATGCTTCTGATCCTTTAATAACTGGGTGTAGCAATAGCGATAAGTTAACCACTAGTGCTGTTGTAGCCTTATCCTTCTTTCCCTACTACTCACTTTGAAAAAAAAGTGTGGTTGAGCGACTGAGTAACAAACAGTTATCGTAGAAAAAAACTTCTGTTGAGATATCTCCATTAGGAGGCCATATGATCCACATTGAGAGCGGACATGGATACAAAAATAGTGCACATTAGGGCTACTTTTAACTTCTAGAGATTTTTCAAATATATCTAATAAACGTTTAAAGACATTTTTTTACTAATTGCACATTATTTATTTTAATAAATGAACCGGAACATTTGTTTTTACGCCTCTCACAATTTATATCAAAGAATCAGAACCATCTTCGTTCACCAATTAAAATGATTACGATGAGCAAAACCAGCCTGTTCTCAAAATAAATAATGTGGAATTAATGCAAAAGAAAGTGTGTTTTTTTTATATTAACTCTCGCGGCTCGGAGACTAGAAAAATACGTCTCTGGCGATGGGGGTCATTTTTGACCCCAGTGGTTTCCTCATTATTGGCCTTATTCTTATGAATTTCAAAAAAATAAATAGTCTACGGGCTTTAAAATATCTCTCTGCATCATTCCGCATACATTTTTTTATAAAAATCCTTGGTTTTTTAATAAATAATCATATTTTAAGTTGCGCGTAAAATATACGTCGTTCCAATGCCAATGTCAATGCGCGACTGGCGCGCTTCAGTCTAGTTATCTTACCAACGATCGCTGATAAGCGGGCGCTTATCTCTTATCTTATCGTATTTATATAAACTACAAAAGGTCCAAAAAACTATGATATAAGAATACCTTAATTATAAACATTGTATCACCCATATTAAAATAGATATTTAAGAAAATGTGGGTATTGGGGTCGCATTTCTTGAGCTTAGAACCGGAAAAGTTAAAAAAAAATATTACAATACTACTTTAAGTGGTGACCGACGCTTGTTTAAATACTTATATATTTATACACTTTTAAGGTGTTCACTGTCAATACTTGGTGGAATGGCATTATAATAAAAATAAAAAAAGATTTTTGGTACTTTTTCCACTTAAAATTTTATTTGATCATGACCGGTTTCGCTCCTCACGAGCATTATCAACTGATAAGGAAAATAAAAAAAAATAGCACTGTTTAATTTATTTTCCTTATCAGTTGATAATGCTCGTGAGGAGCGAAACCGGTCCTGATCAAATAAAATTTTAAGTGGAAAAAGTACTAAAAATCTTTTATTATTTTTATTAGTTATATGTGAAATGATATATTTTTTAATGAACATAACTCCTTTTCTCCAAGAATAATTGACAGTTGACACCAAACAAATGTTTACAACACCTTTTCATTATGTTCGCATTTACAACTCTTTAATTGGCGATTTATAATTAAACTGTAAGAGTTGGCGGGTTCTGAAAATGGGGTAGCAATATTATACGGCAGTAAAACATTTGTGTCACGTACGTAGGTACACCAGTAACATAGGTTCGTGATATCGACATATTATTTAGCCTACCCTTCGTTTGTTTAGAGGCTGCTGTGGTTTGCTCCAGAAATTCTCACACATTTAAAGGCAATTCGTTTCAATTAAAGACATCCGAATTTATATTATTCTCGGCTTGATTAACGGAATTTAAAATTACACATTACATCCATTTATTTATCAATGATTGAATACTAATGTATTGGGAAAATATTTACTTTATAAAAAAAACATTTTTGGTTAGTTTTTATAACATATTTTTATTTGATTTGTAATATCGTCAAAGATTCTTGGTATAAACATATTTATATAGGAAACAAATTAAATGGTCAGAATTTAAATCAATTTTTGGTCAGAATAAAAATATTAAGCGGTCAGAATATTTAATAACAATTTTGGTTAGTAGGTTAGGTTAGGTTTTTTTTAAATTTCATTTAAATTATGACTTTATTATTTATTCTGACCGATATATTCTGACCAGTGTTATTTAAATTCTGACGAGAAAAATACGAGCTATTTATATATATATGGAAAGGAAGAATGACGTAACCCGCACATAAAAAAATTTACAGGAAACACAAAGAAAGTGTTTTTTTGAAGATTTTGGGCCTAAAGCAAATTATGAAATATACACAATCTTGACATGCATAGAGACTGATAAACTGGTTTTTAATTGTTTTTATATAATATTAATTTAACATATATTAAAAAAAGCCTTTGTTTAAGTCTTTTTTCCTGATCGCAATTTCTACAGGTCCTTCTTTTATCAAACTTAAAAGCTAAATTTAGATACTAATTCGGCATTTTAGCTTATGTCCTTTTAATAGAACTTGTATCAAATTGTATACTTTATGATTATCGAAAAAAGGCTGTTTTGAAAATACTGTGGGCTCCGTCCTTTTTCCTTTCCGCAGGCGATATGTATATCATATAATTATAATTTACTGTTGAATCATGTCAAATAAAAAGAGGCAATGCATCTAATGACTGACAAGTATTTACTAGTTGTCAAAAACACATTATGTAAGGGTAAGACGAAGGTGACGCAGCGCAGGTCAGCATATAATAATCAGGTGCATGCAGCTGAAGCAAACATGCGAAACTCACATAGCTGAGTGACACCGTGTGACCCAAAATAACTCTTTTGATGTATTTTTAGAGTAGTCTACACGAGAAGTATCGTAACTGCTCAGATATTTTCGTGGCGAAAATTACATAGGAATCTGTGGCGGCACTACAACGGAGCGAAGCGCAGAGCAGAAGTATGTGCCTGCGTTGCAACTTACGCAATACAGTACTTCCTCATGTAATACAAAATCTGTGCTGCCCTGTGTTGCGTCGCCTGAATCTAAGTATACGCCTACCCTTATTTTATTTGCAAGATTTTTTTTTTTGTTTTATGATTTCATCGGCATGATAACATTGTTTTGTTTTCAATTTAAAATTATGCTGGCATGATTATGTTTTGGTTTTAATAATGGAACTATTTTGCAGTCGAAATATTTATGTTTCTGAATAGTCGAATTATATTGACAGGATAATGTTCTGGTTTTGAAAATGGAATTATGTTAACATGGAAATATTACTGTTTCTGAATAGTTTAATTATATTGGCATGATGTGTTGGTTTTGAAAATGGAATTATGTTGGCGTGGAAATATTTTTGTTTCTGAATAGTCGAATTATATTAGGATGATAATTCTCTGGTTTTGAAAATGGAATTATATTGGCGTGGAAATATTGCTGTTTCTGAATAGTCGAATTATATTGGCATGATAATTTTCTGGTTTTGAAAATGGAATTATTTTGCCTTGATAATGTTCTGGTTTTGAAAATGGAATGATGTTGTCGTGAAAATATTTCTGTCTCTCAATACATAGTCGAATTATACTGGCAGTAACAGTATGATGATATTGGCGAACAGATGTGCGCAAAAGCAATCAAAGTTCTTGCATACATTTGGCTGTTCTTTATCCTGGCATCCAGTTTCTTGTCCAAGTAAACCTCTACGGGCAAAAAGTGACATATTTATGAAACAAAGATAATATAAATATGACAATCAAATAAACTTTGATATGCGTCTGTGCGCCATTACATCTAGATATTTCATGTGACGATTGTTATGAACCGTGGAAAATATTTAATAATGAAAATGGGTGAAACGGTCTACAGCATCATCTATTAATAATAAAACTTGTATAGAGATTTATTCGAAAACATTCGTTTAACTAATAAAATCTAGCTGAAAAGAATTTTAGAAAATATCTCATTTGATATAGGCATTTTTTATTACAGTATTTCAGTAATAGTTTACTGTATATAATAAATAGGTGACCAGTGAAAAGCTTAAAATTAAAACGTTAATTAGTAAATCTCAAAGAAAACCACTTATTTATTTTTGAAAACTTATAAAATGTTAGCACATTGAAACACATTAATATAACACTAGCTTTAAGCCCGTTGCACTCAACGGGGGGGATTTTTGTTGCATTTTTAAATGATCAGAATATGTACTGGCGTGAAAAAAAAATTGCGAACCTATTTATTAAATAAGCCAGAAAATCTTAACGTAATTAATTCTCTAAATGGATTTTTTTAGGAAAACACCCAATTCTCTAAAAGAACTGAAATAAACCGGGACTGCAAAACAAAATATGCAAATAGCGGATATAATAAAATATATACTCATAAAAATCATAATTGAGCTGCCCTGCTGAGCTGCTATATCCAATATTGACAGCCCTGCAGTATTAATATTTTATAATTTTTAGAATAATTCAAATTTTTCAAGTATTCAAACAAACTTATTTTGGAGAAGAAGAAGAAGACCCCGGGCCATATATCGACAGCCCTGCAGTATTTATATTTTATATAATATCATTTTTAGAATAATTCAAATGTTTCAAGTATGCAAACAAATATATTTCGGAGAAGAAGAAGACCTAGGGACATATGTTTATACGTGTTTGAATAAAAGTCGAAATATTCTGTAAAATATCTATACCGTAATTAGAATATTTTTAATACATATTTTCATGCACAAAGTTTTCAAGGCTGGACGCGGAATATAATCATATCTTTCAATAATCAAACGGTGTCTTTGATTATTTGAAAAATTTCGTAAGCGATACAAACTTTCTTATTCAGTTTTCTCAACATTATTATAACATATACTACAATCTTTTAGGTCTAAGCTAGGAAATTTGAATTTTAAAGATATAACGATAATCCATTCCAATTGGACGAACGACAACTCCCAAAATATGCGGTTCAAAATAAACCGTTATCATTGGGCGAAATCCCCCGACCCTACAAACACTCAGCCAACACTTGGCCAACAAACAAAACTTATCGGCTATTCATATATAGATTGACTTTTTTTTCACTTTTTTGTGGACATTCAAATTAATTACATTTTGAATTAGTAACGGTCAAATGGAGATTTATTAAATGATGATATAAACTTTTCAATTATGGTTATTGCTGACTAGGGAATCCAATCCCGTACAGTTTTCGATACATTTCAATCCCGGGATTAAAAGACGTGATCCCGAAACTTTCGGGATTGATTTAATTACAGAAACGTGTTGGTTTTTAAGTCGGCAGTTCACGCATATGCAATAAACGATGTCCAATTTAAATTATTTGCGATTAGATTTACTACAAGAGTTTTTGCAGAAGATGAGGTAATTTGATACCAAGCATATCAAGTTTCTTCAACGCATTTTAGTGAATTATATTTGAATGCATATTACGACATTAATTACTTTATGTTATCAGATATCAATGGTACTGTTTTTCTATTGTTCATACATATTAATTTTGTTACCGTAAAACGAAACTTTAGACTAAATGGCGAAACAATTGATGCTATGGTACTTCGGGCCTATTTAAAAATAATTCTTCTATTTACTCCAATAAAATTATTAAGAATGTATGTCCACGACAATTTTAGAACTCGTCACTCTTGCAGTCTGAAGTAGGTAGATACTTTTTTCAGCTATCGTTATAAATTATTTTGATTTATATTGCGTATTTTTACATAATATTTGCATATTAAGTTCGTTTAATAATTATGGCGCATATTATTTTACGAGTAATTAAAAAATTCACACCTTCACTTGTTCATCGCGAATCTGAGACTAAGAGAGCCTCTTGGTAACGCATTGGCAGCCCACGGCTGGTTATATAATATAATATAGAATAAATTCTTTAATTTATTTTTGGCCAATATCATCAATTTTTATTTCTTAAAAAAAGTATTTTAATGAAACTGTTTTCAGAATCAGTCCCGGGATCCCGGGATCGAAAAATTTTAATCCCGAAATCTCGGGATCAAAATTTTGGCTCGGGATTGGATTCCCTAGTGCTAACTATATATTTTTTTTAAATAGTGCGTTTTGGTCAAGCTAAATGTATTAATTTTTATAAAAGAGGTCACTGATTAAGCCCATCACTAATTTTCTGTTATTTTATTTTACTGTCAGTGGAATATAAAAATAACAAATGCTTATCTTTCAACTAGAATGTTAATAAAATTTTATTGAGCTAGATTTTGCTAGAGCTAGAGTCGCTAGAGAAAGGCGAAACCCGGGTCGTTAGTGACAAAATCTGTGGGAGTGTACATAATTTGAACGATTCAAATTTAATATTGAAATTCCACCAAGCACCTTCAGTCGAAATCTTAAATTAGATTTTGTTAATTACACATATGTTTGCGTCACTTAACAAATTGTTTTAATTATACATAGATGTCGCTATAGACCAATACACTCACTTTTAAAATATTTCCTCAAAACTTTAGACTACATCAAGGGTTACCAACCTTTTTGGATCATAGAAGGCAATAATTTTGTAATTATCATTTTTTGAAATACTATATAAAATACTGCTAGATTTAAGTTTCGAGCATAATTTAAACATAGTATCATTTTTTCGTACTTTCTTAATAGAAGTCAGTACTATTTTGACGCTGCTTTGAATAGAATGTCTTGTCAAACCGTACCCGTTAACAGGACGTTTGTAAATAACGTTTGTAAATAAGTGAGACGAATAAATCGTATTGCTGGATCTGTCAGTGATAGTTCGACATATAGTTGATCTCTGAAAATTGACATTTCTTTTTAAATATTACAATTATTACTTTAATTAGGATTTAATACCATATCTGTTTTCATCTTCTAATTATTATTACATTATTCAGAAAACAATCAAAGCTATCAAATACTAAAACAGTTTTTAACATACTTTAGAAAAATTGCCAGCTCTATAATGAGTTGATTCCAGCACGTCATTTTTGAACGCCGCTCCTTTGACGCAACGGGAGAGATTCGTTATCCTGGTTATTTCAAAGAGTTCAACTGGTTTTTTTGAGGTCTTTGAAGAAGTTGCTCTCAAAATTGATCTGTTCACATCATCGATATCCTTGGGAACTATTTCGTAATCGGTCTGAAAAAAAACGGGAAGAAAAAATATTATCTTTTTTCAAAAAATCCACTAAGCGGCCGCCTAATAACATATTGCATACAAAATACGATATTTTGATTCAATAATAAATTTCATTTCTCAAAAAGTAATGATTGCTAATTTTTAAAATACTATAAGCGATATTCTGATTTGATGTGGATCAAAGTGGAGGATTTTCACAAAAAGTGTTTAAATAAATGATTATAAATCATTTTTTTTTTAAAGATAATTCCCTTTAGTAATCCCTCAATCTACCTACATGCATATTAGAGTCATTTGGATAGAGGTCATTAAACTTTTCGAGAAAAAGGACGGATGACTTTTTTTTGAATATCAGGGGCTAGACGAAAAATAATCTTATTAGAAATTTTATAAAATTAATACTATGTAAAATATTTATAAATAAAAATCGGGTGCCGAATGCAAAAAATTGCAGCTCCGTATCCGCTTCCTCAAGCATCTGAAACTATTAATCAGGTAGACAATAATTAATGTTTTTTATTCTTAGCTCATTGACTGCGTAATGAGTGATTAATGCAATTTATAATGATTGTATACATTATGAGGTAAGTTTTGAAACTTACATCAAAATGGTTCGAAACAAGTATTGACAATTGATAAAGAATAATTATTATGCTTATATAATATATACTAAATTATATTGCTTCAAATAAATTTGATAACCGAAATTTAGCAAAATTTAAAAAGTTTGTTTACAGTTTTTAATGTAAATTTTTGACAGTTATCTGTGCATAAGCAAAATGATGTTGCAATAATGGAAATAAAACACGTAAAAGTTATATGCATGAAACACAAATTGCCTGTGTTGTGCTCGACGGTAGACAAATAAATGTTAATCTGTTGCATTTTTTTGAACTCATAATATTTAACCTTAAAACAATTCTTACAATTAAAATAAAAACACATAATAATATCTTCTTCTACCCTGCAAATTCCAGCAACGCCATTTTCCTCTGACTGAAACGATCCAGATTGATTTTCTTCTCCAAGTATATAGTCGAATCCTTCCACATATATACTGATGGAATCATACTGAAGGGCTGCTAAGATTCCTTTGAGGAGAGTTACCTCCTGCCAACCCATTTCACCGCTGATCTCCAGAACTTCGATTAGACCACCGTTAATGCGCAACCGGAAAGGCTTTTCAATTTCTGGGTAATCTTTGTTTTCAAGATTCTGAAAACAAAAAAACCTTTTTCAGTCTTGAAAATAAGCATAAAAATTAGAACCGGTAACTAACCAAAGCAATTTCATTGAAAACATGCACTTGTATAATATATAACGTGGTCATTAATCTTTTATCTGTTAATTAATGATTGATTCAATTTATAATTTAATGTACTGCTAAGCGCAGTTATGTCATATCAAATAAAAGAGGATCTACTTATTTACTTAGTAGTTAAAATATATAAATCTCTATGCTTGAAATTATCTAAAAAAAAATATTATAATTCGCAGGATTTTTTTTAGTTTAGAAAAACCATTTAAATGAAAAGATACAATCTTTTTTCAATACAATACCCTAATTTGTATAGTTTGGTAGTGCTAAATATGTATGCCTAAATATAATATATGTATTATAATTTAAACTTTATAAAATGACGTGTGCAAAAATTTTTGTCTGATTTTTCTTGATTACTACAAAAGAAAGAGTGATTATATTATGTAAATGGACTAATATTTTATAAGTTAATTAATTGGTTACATGATGATAAGAATATTACCTGAGGGAGAGGTCCCTGAAATCCTGTTTTCATAATATGGTCAATTTTAAAAATCTTCGCTTCCCGAAGAACTCCAATGATGTTTTGGTTGCTTTCGGCATAAATCTCCAACTTAGATTTAACAACGGTGCCATACCAGTAGTCTCTCTGCTTCACATAAGACAGTGTACGTAACGCAACGTTAAATGTATAATGCGTTCCAATTTTCCAAACTCAAAAACAAAAACAAAAAAATATTAATACCTGCTAGCTGAAAGCCTGTTGCCCTCAACAAGGGATTTTTGTGGCATTTTTAAATAGTCAGAAAATTTACTGACGTGAAAAATAAATTGCAAACCTATTTAATGAATAAGCCAAAAAATCTAAACGTAATTAACTCTCTAACTGGATTTTTATGGGAGTACAACCAATTCTCTAAAAGAAGTAAAATACACCGGGACTGCAAAACAAAATATGCAAATAGCGGATATAATAAAATATATTCATAAACATCAAAATTGAGCTGCCCTGCTGAGCTGCTATATCCAATATCGACAGCCCTGCAGTATTAATATTTTATAATTTTAGAATAATTAAAATGTTTCAAGTAGCAAACAAATATATTTCGGAGAAGAAAAAGAAAACCCCGGGACATATATCGACAACCCTGCAGTATTTATATTTTATAAAATACTAGCCGGTACCCGGCAAGCGTTGCAATGCCACTCGAAGAAAGAAAGTGTTTGCGTTTTAATTGAAGTGCATGCTTTCTTTTTTTGTCTGTTTGACGTTTGCTACCGATTGTCTATGATACAACACACGCGCCACCTACTGTTATTTAATTGTACTATAACCTTCGCGCAAGTGCACGTTGTCAAAATGAACTGTATGGCAGACATACAAACATTGATTTTTATATATATGACCTATAACCTTCCCGGAAGTGCAAGCAAAAAGTTTGTTAAAGTTTTATTGTAATCGGATCAGCGGTGAGACAACGCATATAGTACGAACAAACAAACATTCATTTCCATAACTTTCCACGATTTGTTCCATTCTCTAATCATGATTGTGTGACTTTTATTTCGTACGTTCAGTCTTTTTTCGTATTCGAAATTATTGTTCTATGATTACCGTTTCTGAAAAGATGAACCTTACTAAAAAAATACCTAAAACAAATTATTAAATAAATATAAATAGTAAAAAACATAAATTAATCATAATTTAATGTTATTGTATTCTTACTATTAATAATCTGTAGTATATGCGAACTTAAAAAATTTGAATCCCAGAATATAAGATATATATTTCTTTATCTACTCTTACGAAATAACTAACTACTCATCAATAATTACTATTATCTACAAAAGTAGAATTAGTATGGAATAATATTGTAGCACGGCTCATACTGACTTTTATATGGTCTGTCGGTCGCACTGAATATTTTAACAAATATATATTTTTTAATTCATTCAATTTTCGACATCAATTTCTGGGACAGTGCAATAAAAAAAAGAAAATTATTATAACAGTCGATTGTTGCAAAATATTTTACACTGGACTCCCTTTTTACACGATTTCGAAATAACGGTGCTAAATTCCTTGCATGGACTTTCTTATATGACTTGACACAGCTAATAAATTATTACTACGTTCGAAAAGACTTTCAAACCTAAAACATATAATCAATGCATGTATAAGTATAAGCACGTAAAAAAAAAATTGTTCAATATTCGTTAGACCTCACGAAAATAATCAATTAAAATTCTCTCTGTTAACAATTTCGCATTTTCAATTTTAATGCATTTAAATGTAATGTCAAAATGTTGACTATACGATTTGACAGATTTAAAATGTTCCAAAACAATCGAGCGACAAATTTGAATTGTCAAAACAACAAAAAGAAAATCGAACATGTGGCCATTTTTGTTTTGTACATACTGCAGTGTAAAAAACATTGAAATCTACGAATATTTTATTGTTTCGACACTGTAAGCTAATTTTAATATGCCTATAACCTCCCCAAAAGTGCTAGTTTAAAGGTTGTCAAAGTTTTATCGCAATCGGACCTGTTGCATTCGAATCCATAGATGCCGAAGTTTTTGCGAACAAACATACAAAAATTCATTTATACATATAAGATTGTTTTTAGAATTATTCAAATGTTTGAATCATGTAAACAAATATATTTTAGAATAGAAGGAGAAGGTCCTGGGACATATATCGACAGCCCTGCAGTATTTATATATTTAAGATAACATTATTTTTAGAATAATTCAAATGTTTCTTTCTTGACGTCATCGAAAAGGCGAAATCGCGACCATACAAACAAACTTACGAACGAACGGCCAACAAACCTTATCGAATATTAATATATAGATACTAACTGTGCCGGTACAGATGGAACGTGATAATTCTATTTAAATTTTGATTCGAGATAAAATATTTCGAGCAACGATACGCTCTTTCGAGAAATTCTTACCGAATAAACTAGTGCCGTTTTATTGAATTGAACGAAATCGTAATAATATTATACCATTTCGATAAAAATACAATAATAAATTATATATACCATTATTAAAAAAAAAAAAATCGCCAGGGGTAGTTTAAAATTAATATTTATATGTCAAATGTAGGGTTTCTGTATCGAGAAATCACGAGAACAATTTTCCGGGACATTTAAATAAAACTACTCAAGACTTTTAATAAAATATAGTTTGCGAATCTTTACACTTTGAGAATGTTTGTACCTGAAGCGGAAGGCTTTATTTAATATAATAAAATATAAATATTTTACGTAGGTGTGGCAGATGCTAATTTGCAATAATAGCTATTCAGTTATTGACACTGACCCAATGTATTATTTTTCAATACAAATGTCAAAAACTAAACGATTACCTTGATTTAAAAGTAAAAAAAGGCATTGTAAATATTAATTATCAAACACGATATTGTTCATTTGTAATATTTAATTTCATACCGGTTGCATGAGTTTTGTGTTGCCTACCTATGGTCGAAAAAGAAAATTCGAAAAATATATTTAAAATTTACCAAATCGGTTTTTCTTCTAAGAAGTGTTTTATCATTTGAGATATGAATAAAAAATTCTATCTTTTTACGCACATTATATTACAAACATATATAATTTGCTACTGCATTTCATCCGCAGAAATTATGGTTTAAATATAAATCACGGCAACCCTACTGTCTCCTGGCGCGAAAATTTCCCGGGAAATGACAATTTTATATCTCGTGTCCAGGAACTTATTAAGTTACTGGTTAAAGTCGAGATTTTATAATCCCTAGTGATCTTTTATCCTTGAACCGCGATATCTTTTTAATCACGCCATATTGTATTTCGATGCAATTATGGCAAAAATAAATATTTTTTAAATAATATTTGATTATGCGCTGTACAAATAATTTTGTTTACATTAAATTGCAATGAATAAATGAGCTGATAATTGTAATAAATTATAAAATGAGACAAAAAGTTTCAATAAAGATATATGGTTATTTATAAACAAGATTAGTTTATTTACAAACATATCGCTTATCGATGTGACCTTTAGTTACTTTGTCAATGTCATGATAACCCGTTATTACGTGTCATGAGTTTTTATGTTTTTGTTTATGTAATATGATGAATACATAAATAACATGGACTATGAAATAGTTATCGGGAATATTTCACAGAACGATACAAGCCAACTCTTTTACCAATTGATGCAATACGGAATTCGATTGATATTATTCCAGTACAATGATCATCAGTTACCATGCGTCTAAATAAAAAGATGGGAATTCACAAACAAGACAAATGATATCTTAATAAATAAAATTTTACCTGCGGAGTTCATATCTATGGACGATATGTCAATATTGTCTGCAATGATGCAATTGCCTGAAAGTGTCAAATAAATGTTTTTCAATGCAGTGTTTCGAAAAAAAAAGTCAGATTCTGCTAAGGATTATTTCTTTATATTCATATTAGAAATGAGCATTCATAAAACACTGCCGTTTTATATAGCAGGACTATATTTATTTAGGACGTGTTTAATATTATTTTTTTCAGTTAACATTAAATCATTTTTATCAAGGTTTGATTGTTTTAAATAAATTTGGTTTTATGAATGACTTAAATAATTTAACGGACGGCTTCTAAATTGATAAAACAATAATTTAAAACGAATTATTTTAATGTTTACACTTTTTAAGCGCTGACATGATTTTTTGATTATAAATAAGCTAAATTTGAAAACTTTGTTATTATTCACTGATAGTGTTATAAATTTTGACATGTATTTTTCCTTTGAGAAGCATTTTTAGATAGAAAGTAGTCTCTGAATGAAGTGTAACACGCAGGAGATTAGCTAGAGAGAGAGCTTGGAGAGGCTTGTGCGAAACCCTTGTAAAATTTTACTCTGGCCGGCGAGCCCCTTGTAAATTTAAGAGAAAACAATATTTTCAGATCAAATTAGTACATAACTGCAATTTCTGACTTGTATATTGTTAACGACAGCTTTAGTATTTTTATCCATTTACATGCATAAGTTTATGGTAAATTGCATATTGTTACATAAAAGTATTTAGTCACAATCGATTGTTTATTTAGGTATTGCATATGCATAGGATTTATAAATAAACTCACTCCTTCCCCAGAACACCGAGAATTGATTTGAGATTAAGCAAGGCCCTTGTTAACGTATTGGCAGCCCACTGCTGAGAACTGGTGTTAAAATTTGCCACAAAATCAGTGAAATAATAAAATAATCAAATATCAAACATTTGCATTCACATTCACAAAGTTTCCGTCGAATCAAAATATTATTTTTAGCTTACTTGTCACTGCGAATAAAACGAAAAAATATACGTTTGTCATCTTCTGATTAAGAATAATTGTATTGCACTGTTAATAACGAGACAGATGGAGCATTACTAAAACTCCAACCAAATCAAGATACCAATTATATGACTTTATAAAAAGGCATGACGAAATATGCAACTAATCAAACATGGCATTAAAAATATTTTCGGCATTAAAAATATGTATATTTATTAAAGTTTTTCGCCTTTTTAAGAAACTTCAGACAGACCATCGCTTAGGTATGAATAAACTAAAACGATATTTTAAGTTATAAATGACAAAATAAAAGTTAATAATTTTTCCTTTTTTACTGTTTGTATACAAATATCGTTTTGGTTTTTTTACATGTCCACTCTTAATGTGAAGCGGTTACCCAACCTCTCTTTTTTCCAAATAGTGTATAAAAAGAAGGATACAGTTAGGACAGGAATATTGGTTAGGTAATTGTTTTCGCTACGACCCATTTTTAAGAATGAATGTGTGGGAGAGAAAAATTTAAAAAATCATGTCACATCCATCGATACATCCAAGTTTTCGGACAGAAATTCATAAATCGACTAAAAATCAATTTTTAAAAAAATGACCGTACTGGAGTTCAAGCCGTAACCTAAATCAATAACCTTGACCACTCGACAACGCAGTCTAGTATAGTACATTGATATAAACTATTATTAAAACTTAATAGCGAGCCGCCTATTTTATTTTAAATATTATTTACGGATGTTTTATTTCTATAAACGACCATATTAAATTTCTAAAACTTCAATCTATTGACTCTTTATTTTTAATTTTATTAAGATGGGGTATGAAAATATTTTAATAAAATTGTGATCAATATCTATTTTAATGATTTGTAAACTTATTGCTTGTAAAACATCCTTCTAAAATTAAAGTTTAAACCAGATTTACATAAGCAGCTTGACAGTATTAAGAGGTCAGGCGATAGATACTGCTCTCAAAAAATGATTCTTACTTATATACACTATTTAATAATGAACTTCTACATGTTTATAATGGAATATTTATGAGAAATTGCATTATAATATTGTTTTTGTCGTATTTTCAACAAAGTGTATTGTTTAATAGATTAAATCATAGCACCGTGTGCTAAATTTTTGAGAGTCAATAGCTTAAACCAGCGGTCACCAAACTACGGCACACCGAAGATTTTCATCCGGCCCGCGAAAAGTTCTGGATTTTTGCATAGAAATTATTCATATAAGAAATATAAATTATCATGATTTAGTTGTGAATTCACGACATTATTTCAAATCATCAATTGTCATACAACTATCTGGCAAGGGACTCAAAGTGAATGAAGTTGGATAGAAATTGGAGGCGAGACGACCAGATGTTCGTTTACTCAAAAATTTCTCGAATATTCTAATTTATTGAAATTCTAAGAAGGGCAAACATTTGTTTACATTCTAATTATTATGTAACCACATAAAATGAAATAATATTCTGATAGAGTTCCAATAAGAAAATATGTGGTCCGGCCCCCTTAGTTTTTAAAAAGTTCAATACGGCCCGCTTCTCAAAAAGTTTGGTGACTCCTGGCTTACGTAATCAAAGTTTATCATTGCATATTTCGCTCAGTTACTTGATTACTAAAAACGGTGTTACATGTGCGTACAAGTTTATTTTATTTACATTGTTCAAGAATGTTACAATATTAAATTTAATATATTTCCATGACCATGCAGTTCACAATAAATTCTTCTATTACCACGAACGACATCATTTATACATTATCATTATCATGACGTAACAAAATACGTTGATGCTTAAATCATACGTATTATCATATACAATGGCGGCCGGTCAATGAGGCATTGGATCAATGCACCCCTTGTATATGCAGGGGCGGTTATATTTCACGAAATAATTTTCAAACATTACATTTATACCATTCACTCATTTTAAATTCTTAATGTATTTATTGTAAATTCTTATATAAATTATTTAAAATTCTTCATGTATACATGTTTACATTACTTTTTTTTAGCTCTCACGGACATTTTCAAAAAATTCGCGTACGGATTTACCAAAATTTATAAATGTGTAAACTTTTTTCTTTTAGCTCACTCACGGGTTATAATCCCAAAGTCCTGGGATTACTTCTATCACAATCTCAAGATTTCGGGATCACAAAATTGGACTGGATCCCGGGATTAGAGACCCTAGTTCTGCCCCAGCGCTATCCTTCTATCCCTACTCTCTTTGAATAAGAGAAGTTGAGAAACTGAGAAAAAACAGATTTTTTAGAAAAAAAAATCCGTTTAGATACCATTAGAAGGCTATATTCTATATTGGGAGCGGACATAGATTTAGTTTATCAATGTAGCTAGGGCTTCCAATTAACCGGACATTTAAACTAACCGGTTTTCGGTTTTTTTCAAATAAATAAACCGGGTAACCGGTTTAAACCGGATTTATTTTCAAAAAACCAATTTTAGTATAACACTAACCAATTTTTCAAAAAAAAAGTATTTTGATTAGTTAAAAAACAATCAATAAGTGCATAAAATTAGAAAGTAGATACAAATATTGCTGTTTTCGTTTGAGAAGATCACGGGTTCGAATCCCGGCACAGAAAATTTTATATATAATTTTTAAATTTATTAATGGATTTATGATTTTTTGTTTGAGACCAGGATGTTTGTGATGTTTTAAATTCCCTTTTCCGACCCGTTCTATCCTGAGCACGAAGCGTAACGAGAGCGATTAGCTAGTCACTTGTCCTGCTCTAGTCTTACCCTTCGATTTTTACTTCTTATCTTTGGAAAAAAGAGATGTTGAGCAGCTGAATAGCAAACAGTTATCGTAAAAATACTTATGATAAACTTCACCAGGAGACCATATGCTCCACATTGAGAGTGGGCATGGTTAAAAAATATATTTTTATTTAAAGAAAATATTTGTTTAAAAAAAATTGTCATTTAAGTGTCATCAAATAATGATTTTTCTGGTGTTTAGCTTTTTTTAAATAATAAAACACTCCTTTATACTAATTTCACATTTATCATTTCAGAAATCAGTTGAGAATACTCGTCATGAGTGAAATATAACTAAAATAAAAAAACATTTTTTATGGAATAACTATGTAGTACATATTGTATATTAATATACCTTATTATACAGGCTTAGAATAAAATGAACTTTCGGTTAGATCATTTTTACTTATATGTATGTAGTGTAGCTTCACATAGAACTTAGTTTGGCTGCAATATTTTATTTTTGAACTAAAATAAAATATAATATGCGCAGATGGTTGTGATAGCATATTTAAAATATATTAAATATGTATGTTGTGATATTTTCAACAAAATCAAAAATCAAGTTCATTTTGTACCAGTGAAAACCATCCAATCCACAAGCGCAATTATTTTATAACCCTATAATATATATATCCTATTATAAATATTAGTAATTTTGTCAATAACTACTAATTTTCACTATGCGCAAACATGCATTCGTCTCCTTACGATTGTATGCCTAACATTGTCACATTTTAAAATAATTATTTAAAAAAATGTAACGCATATTCAGCTAGTGTTCACTTCGAATACCTTTTTGCTTGTCTTTATTATTATTTTTGTTTGCCACATGTGCATATTGGAAAGACACCGACCCCTTAAAGTAGCCGATGATTTATGGCACCGATTGTAAGAAAAAAAAAGCGTTTTATAATTAAATTGTTTTATAACTTGAAAGATATAATAAAACATGGGATTGATCACTTAACCTTTTTATGTATGTATGCTGCAAAAAAAGTGAATACAAATTGCCATATTTTTAAGTTCAGGTACCTACTACTTTCTTGGAATAATAGCAATCGTATATATTATACAATATTTAAGTTCCATATCCAATATTATATTGTTAATAATTATAAATAATCCGACTAATAAAGATCAAATGAATACGTGAAAAAAATGTAGATTATAAATTTTTGTTTACTAATATTTAAATTGCTTTGTAACAGTACAAGATTTCGGTTCGGATATTTTTTTCATTTAAAAGATATAACGATGAACGTATTTTTTGTTCAATAAGGTTCACTTGTTTTATTATCATTGATATTTTGAGAATCCTTTCGTATTACAGATATTCGATTGAAAGCAGTATAGTTGTCCATGATTTCGACTACATACTTGTTATTAATACGTCACAGAAATTAGACAATTGAACAGTAAAATACTTATTATATTGTACTACTTATAATATTATTATTAAATACAACATTTTTAAATATTTATACTCTATATATGAATAATTAAATAAAAGCTCGTAGTGTTCAAAGCAGAAAAAGATTTTTTAATTAACCCGGTTAACCGCCCAAAATAAACCGGTTTTCGGTTTATTTGAAAACTCCCGAAAAACCGGTTTGGAAGCCCTAAATGTAGCGTATATTATATGGTTTTTGTAGTTAGCAATCAATACGCGTGACCTATTTTCTGACCATATAAAGCAAGATAAAAATTTGCATGATTATATTGAAAATATATTTTGCAACCAATTCATATTTAATTAGTTATCTGTTAATCAATATAAATTGCATATAAATGTCTACAATTTCCAACTAGTAGAGAATATTTGTTGATTGTTGACATGCATTATATTAATAATAGTGAAACATAATTTCACCACTATAATAATAAACACCACTAGTTAGAGTTAGTTCTTAATTGTTTGGAATCGTTTTTGGTATTTCTTATACCAATTGTTTATTCGGTCCTATGGCGCAGAGATTAGCGTAGTAGACTTCGGATCTCAAGGGTTCGAGTCGCAGTACGAACAGAATTTTTTAGATAGATTTATCGATTTTCGTTTGAAGGTATGGGTGTTTGTTTTAAAATACTCTCCCATCCTTCTAATCTTTCAATAAATGGGCATCGCGAGAGCGATTAGTTAACCACTAATCCTGTCGTAGCCTTATACGAAATCCCTACTACTCTCTTTGAAAAAGAGAGGTCAAGCGACTGAGTAACAAAAAGTTTTCGTAGAAAAAATAAATCTGTTGCGATACTTCCATTAGGAGACCATATACTCTACATTGGGAGCGGACATTGATTAGAAAAAAAAAGTTTGCCACAGCTTGTTATTGGTCTTTCTTAATTTTATAAATATATTTGTATCGATCTATATTTTACATAATAATAAAATTAGATTTTAAAACTTTATTAGTCCACTTGTGCTTCAAAATGTGACACGTGTTTCAATTTTTTGAAAAAATCATCATACATAAGATCGCAAGGTTTTACGAATAAAAAAATATTAAATTTTATTTTATTTGAAAAATGAACTTTCACAAAGTTACCGTCGAATCTATCGAAAATATGCTTTTATAATTTGTAAAAAGCTAATAAAATTGCTTTTCGATCACTGGCAAAGCCACGTTTTAATATTCTGGTGCTATTTTGGTAATAAAATGAAACATTCGTTTTTATGATTGGTATCGAAAATTCTAGAAGGAATCACTGTAAAAATAACAAATCACTCTCAATCAACGCGTTGCCAAGGGCGACGGTCATAAGCAATAATGCTTTTTTTTCTGGATTTTTCTGGTTCTGGATATATGCAGATTTTTTGGGTAGTGACAGTTTAAAATGCTTGTGATGAGCGAAACCTCTGCTAATTAATAATAAATAACATATAATAAGAATGAATTCATGACGACTTTTCAATATATGATCATAATTAGGGTATCCAATCCCGGCCCAATTTTTGTGATCCGGGATTGAACATTCAACATAAAATCGTGTATAAATTGGGATTCGGGATTGAGAAAAAAAATCTCAGCTATTTTGAAATCTTGGGATTTGCGGATTTACCAAAATGAACATCGTGAGATCTTTTTATGTTTTTGGCTCTTCCAAAGAATTTACGAAATTTTCCAAAATTAGCAGTGTGAGTTTTTTATTTTAGGTCTTCCAGTATTTGCTGATTGAAAAACCCAAAAAATCTCGGGATTAGTATTGCCACAATCTAAAAATAAATAAACTAAGGTACGCCGGGAATTATTTTAGTTTTAAATATGGTAGTAAATTGAGAAGTATTTACATATAAAATTTGATTTTTTACATGTTATAGTAAATCTTGAAATCGGTCTCGAGATTACAGGATTACTAAATTAATTGAAATGCCGGGATTAAAAGCTCTGCTATTAGCAGTTTACTAGTCTCATCTTTTTCAAAAGAGGTTTTGATTGATTGAATAATATCGATTTATATTTTGTTATTCATAAGAAAAGAACATGGTTTAAAATGCAGATATAACTATTTTTATAACGTGATGTCTATGTTTGAGGCCCTGAGTCAGTATTCAATACTACTGAGCCACGGTGATCGGTAACACAGGTTATAAAGTTAGAAAAATAAATAAATGTTTCAATTGGTTTAATGTGTACGTAAAGTAAGTTTTATTTAAATCGTATAATTCCATTTATACCAAAGTTAACAGTGGAGATAAATGGTGAAATTTATTATAAAATTATAGGTGTTGAAGATAATAACATAAACTGACTTCCACCGTAAAATGGTAGCGTTAACGGACGAGCTGTAAGGCGGATGTCGATAGCGGTGGTTTGATAATCGCTTTTATACATGCAGTATTTTTGTACAACTTTTATTATGTGTGTGTCCCTCACTAATTACGACCCGCCAGCACAATCTTTGATCAGTGACGGAGGTGCTGAAAAATTGAGGAAACCATTATTCCGTTGGCCGACGCCACTGGACTGGGCGAAGGGGCGTAGCGGCAATATATACCCGCTTAGAATGAATTATTATTTAAACTGTTTTTCGGGAAATATTTTTTATCTTTTTGCTATGGAAATCAAGGGATTTTTAGAATTAATATCATGTCTACTTCTTTAATGGAGTAGTGAAGAATTTTAAACCCCTTTTTCTTTTAAGGTATTGCAGTGGGCTTACTCAGCGATTAAGTATTTTAATTGAATATATTTTACTAAAAAAAACCGTTGCTGACTACATAATAAAATTGGGTTGTAAGTAACTCATCAGACTTTTATTGTTATTGTTCAAATATTTAATGGCAGAACGAGTCTTTTCGATATATGGTTTTTGGCCTTAATTCACGTTGACTTGAAAAAATAAACTTCTTTAAGACACCATCAAATAAATTCTCAGGAAATTTGTGAGTCGATTGCAAACATTTTAAATGTTGTCTTTTATATTTCACTACATTACATTTCATCATTTTTTCTGTATGACTTCTTCTTCTTCTTTGACCATATTCGCTCCCTATGTGGGCACCTTAATGTTTCCCTGTCCCGCCAATTGTTTCCTCTTTGCTTCCTCCCATGAAATGCCAGCATCTCTCAGTTTCGCCGAGTATATACTATGGATAGTACCTGACGGACGTCCGGGGCGCCGGAATCCCACCGGTCATCTACCATCCGCAGCACGTGACCCAGCTAGTTCCAACGTCTCTCCATAACCACTGACGTGACGGGGCGCTGCCTTGCACGTCCCGTTATCTCCAAATTCCTGACAAAATCCAACCACCTCACCCCCATTATCCGACGCAAGCACCTGTTCTCGAAGCTCAGTATGCGGTTTTTCTGAGTCTTCGTCAAGTGCCACGATTCGCAACCATGAAGCAGTACCGGCAGAATGCAAGCGTTGAACAAGTGGCATTTGATTTTAATCGAGTATAGCTGTGTGTCCCAGACAGTCCGCATTGAGTTGAATGTGGCTCCAGCCATTCCTAAGCGAATGGCGAGCTCCTTTTTTGTACTACCGTCTTCGGGGATATGTACGCCGAAGTATCTGAAGCTGTCAACCCTCTCGATGATCTGTCCCGCGCTAGTAAGGGTCCTATCTATAATAGAAGATTCATAAGCCTATTATTATGGTAAGACTCTGTGTTATTGATAGGTTTATTTTCCCATTTTATCATTAAGCCGCACAATTGTATCGGTTCTTGCCAAAATAATTACAAACCGTGAAAGTCTTATTAAATAATAATTCTGATTCATTTTACACAGGTTCATCATATATGTCAAATTCTTTAATAGGGAATTTAGTGAAAGACAACTACTGATTTTTTGTATTCTTCAATTTTGTTTGTTCTTAAGATAGTTTAACTCAACCATTTCACGTGGTTCACTACATAGAATGTAAAATAGTTAAATAGCTTAATAGAGTAAATTTTACTGACAATAAAATGTTTATGATTTTCAGCTTCCACCGTTTGTTAATACATACAATCGTGCCACTGTCGACTGTGCAAGACTTTTGCACTTTGATGGCCAGCAATGTAACAACATACTGCATCAAATTGATCGGCCATTGGTAGACACAGAAGGCACAATTATGGACAATATAAAAGAGAAACCAGAATTTTCCATGCTCAAAGGGGTATGTTCAACCGTGGTAGCATTTAACAATTACAATAAAACAAGTAGAGCAAATTTTAATAAAAAAAATATCTTTTTCAGATTATTAGTGACACAGAAATTGAGAATATTCTCAAAACCAATAAAGATTTGACATTTGTAGCACCAACAAATGAAGCATTTGATAAGTTCACAAAAGCCGACTACGACATGCTCGTGACTGACAAGGAATTTACAGAAAAATTACTGAAACAACACATTATCGATGGCAAGTCACTGAAACTGTTAAGTGTTTAAAGAAAATCACAAAAAAATATTTTATTTAACCCTTCAAACTCTGTAGACACGCTGAACATGTGGATCAAAAACCACATCCAGGGACAGATCAATTTTACTGCTGTCTCCTTAAAAATATGCTACGTCCCTGTGACTAAAAATCGATTTCAGGTTGCCGAACTTGAAGAGTTCTTATCAATTAAACTTGCCCTCCCTGCAATATGTATTTACTACAATTCGACTAAAATAATGTTTGCCGGTGCACCTCGCTGTGTGTGTACTGTATGTATGTGTTTGACCTTGTCTGGTACAACGGCAGGCACACGATTTAGTAGCATGTAAGTTGTCATATGTGGCGGTACTGTCGGATATTTGCGATGATTTTTTATGGTTTTCAGACAATTTTCAGCGATGACATTACAAAAATTGTTACATTTCTACTTAAAATATGAATAATAAAATCAATATTCATTAATGCTCACATTTTTCTGATTTTTAAATCACTTTTTCAAATATTGTAGTAAATAAATATCACCGGAGCGCGTGGGATTTTTAGCACCGTATGGAAAAGGTTAATATCTAAATATCTAGGTGTTACAGTTTCCATCTATATCAGTTTATTTATTATGATTTCAAACCTATGTCCCATTTGACGTGGATGACAACATGAAATTATCATTTTTTACAAATTATTTATAATATCAAATGTTCTCTTTTTTTAACTATCATTTTTGATGCTACTTTTAAGTGTAATAACATTATGACCATAAAAGCATACATATCTCATTCCTTTCATCGTTCTTTATTTTAGGTGTTGTTTGCTGTACTGGTTTGGTAGGATCATGGCCGTTTACATCCACTGTTCGTGCATTCAGTGGGAACAACCTTGTCATCAACAACAATAGCATCGGTGGAGTCAAAATATCAGATTGTGATTATGTGTCTGAAAACGGTGTCATGCATTACACTGACTCTGTAAGACCTATTTTATAATTATGTTGGCGAGAAACATCAGATATTAAAAATTCTTCCATTAACCCCCCTCTGCAGCCAATTTTTTTACACTATTTTCCCTCTCTTTAAGGATAATTTTATCTAGATGACCCCTTAAATTTATATTTCCTTAAAACAACATTTATATTTCATCGTCTTGGTGGGAAACTGTCGTATTCCAAATAAAATTTTAAAATTACTGAGATACTTGTCATAACAAATTTGAATCGTACTTTACTAAAATGTTTTTGTTTGATTAGATGGCCCCAGCTATTCCTAAACGAATGGCAAGCTACTTTTTTTTTTTTTTTTGACCACGGTATAGTTAATAAGGTTCGTCAAAGTCCGCTGTGAGTACTCACTCACCTTTGAGTAAAATATTCATGGAAAGATTTGTGTTTTGAAATTTTGAATCTTTTAAAATGTTTACATTTATATATTTATATTACTTATACAATAATTTAATCTTCTTAATTCACCCATGTTATATCATTCACATGAAAGTAAATTTCATGGGCTATGGTCGAATTGGCAAAGAACCACAGAAATTGTGATTGCCTATGCGATCGCTTTCCCAATTGATTGAAACTCGCTTATGTAGAGCCATTACTAAATTTATTCCAAACAACCATCAATAATCTTAGTGATAATATTTTGATTCTTATAAATAATAAATTATTGTTTTACTTGGCATAAGAAAAACATTTTTGCCTACTACAATTTCTTAGTTATTTTAATTGGTTAAAAGCCACTTGTTCTAAACAGATCAACAAATCATAACAAAATGTTTGTGATAAGTAATATAGCCAAATTTGACATTTTTATGGGTTGTAAAAATAAATCTAGTTTGACAAAAAACATATTATTATCACCATCTATAACCGCAGAAATATTTTATTAATAAATTTATTTCATTCAATTCTATCCAAACGGAAACACAGAGTGATATAATATATATTTTTCGTAGCGGAAAAAGGACATATCAATCACGTCTGTAAATGGGTAATTACTCCCACAGGGGCTGAAGGGTAAACGCTGTGAAAGCCTTCGCTAAAAAACGCAGAATGTGCGACATACAAAAAAGATCCATGTGGAACAGATGTTTGCATTTTACCCTTCACATGACAATTCCATTTAAACGGGGTCGTGCTTTATCGACTGTCTATAAGTATATCTATCAACATTATGCCGCCGACGGAAAATATGTTACCATCTATAAAAATACATAAAAAATATTCACGCATTTAATTCTTTTGTATAAATTTTGCAGATAAAAGAGAGCTTGACTCCGCAAAGGATCTGAATAAGCAACTCTGCTTAAGGTTTAAAGCTACGTCGTTCAAAAATTTTGGGTCATATCATTAAAATATATTTTTGACATTAAAACACTTGCTAATGCGACAAATCTATTTAAAAAATGATGAAACGAATAATCGAGTTACTCAAGAGAAACATGAAAAGTAACATTTAAAACACTCGAATTTGTTGAATTCTAAAAAAATTTTCAAGTAAGTAATAATTTTATGGCTTGCATACAAGAAATCTTTTAAAATTTGTTATGTTATTTAACATCGCATAATAAAATGAGTAATAAATTACTCTTTCCACAATATGTATGTAGTTTACTGGCTCATATTGAAATGTTGCAACTGAAAGAATTGTATTTTAAAAACAAATCAGCATGATTTATATAACTTTCAGTGGTAAAAAGTTAATAAAAAGGATAGAATTCGAGTGGTTGTTAAACAAATGCTCTCGTTTTAAGGATTGAATACGGTAGGGGATATAATAATTATATAAATCGATTGTAATATAATATAATATCAAAAAAAAATATATCTCTTGATTTTGAGACAATTGATTACTGTGAATGAGATATATTTTTTAATATAAAACTGAATATTCTCTCAGAAAAAATATTCACCATTAAAAACTAAATATTGATTTAATTTTTAATTTTTGAACGATTCAAATTTAAAAAATAATGTATTGAATAATTTATTTTATATATTACTAGCCGGTTCCCGGCAAGCGTTGCCATGCCACTTAAAGAAAGAAAGTATTTGTATTTTAATTGTGTTTATTGAAGTGCACGCTTTCTTTTTCTGTCCGTTTGACGTTTGCTGCCAATTGTCTATGATACGACACACGCGCCACCTACTGTAATTTAATTGTAATACGCCTATAACCTTCGCGCAAGTTGCATGAACGGTATGGTACATATACAAACATTGATATTTATATAAAATACCTACTGTAAGCTAATTTTAATATGCCTTTGTGTGAGCAAAAATTTTGTCAAAGTTTTATTGCAATCAGATGAACGGTGTGGCAACGCATGAAATACAAACAAACAATCACACCTAATGCACGAAATACATTTAAATGTAATCTGAAAAATTTATTTGACAGATTTAAAATACGATTTGACAGTTTTGAAATATTCCATTTTTAATACAAACAATCGAACATCAAATTTGAATTGTCTGAATGCTGTTGGATTGTCAATATATCAAAACAAAATGGCCTCCGTTCAAAAATTCGAACGACGGACATTTTTTTTTGATATACTCGGCAGTTTGAACGGTAAAAAACATTGAAATCTACGAATATTTTAGTTTTTCGACACTGCAAGTTAATTTTAATATGCCTATAACCTTCCCGAAAGTGCAAGCTAAAAGGTTGTCGAAGTTTTATTGCAATCGGATCAGCAGTTTTTAAATATATAAAGGCCGAAAATTAAGCAAACAAACAAATAAACAAAAAATGATTTTTATATATATAGATTTGAGATCATGGGCACAAGTGTTCGTGATATCTTTTATCATCGAAGTATGTTCTTCACATTAGATTTAAAAATATTGAAAAATCTATAACAATATCAATAATGTTATTATGCTTATCTATTGTATCACTAAATATTGAGAGAAAAAAATCGCAACATTATAGCAGAAATAACAAAAAGAAAATGTATTCGGATGTTGGATTTATAGGAATTATTTGTAAAGAGAGTCAGTAAGCATATTTTTATAAGTGGCATTCTTTTTCTTGTATATTTCTTTCATATTATACTTATACTATTATACTTATTCGAATTGATACATAAAAATATTTCCGAAACGTTCAAATAGTCAAAGCATACTATTCTCATTTTGATCGGGCTTATTTTTATATCTCTATATCAATATTATTTTAGGATACAACTCTCCTTTTGGGCCAATTCGTATCAGCACATTATGAAAAATACAGCTTTTCCGAAAAACTCGACGAGAATCACTGGCAGAAATAAATAAGTAAAGTCAAGATGGCGAAGTCGGAGTTTGGGGAAAAGTCAAACATTAAAAATTCACGACGAAAATAGTTTTCAACTAGTATCCGCCCTAACGCTTTTCTGCAGGCAAACTTTCAAGCCTTCTTTGTCAACTAGTAATATCGCTTGCCCCACGGAAAAAGTATAAAATGCAATGAATAATGAATTTTATAATGTTAACAGTTAGAAAGGTAGTTAGATATTTTTATGATTAAAGACACTATTATTTTTAAAACTGACTTAAAACGACATAAGAAAATATTTTCAATAAATGCGAGAAATATTTTTGGGTTAATTTATTTTCAATATAAAATTGTACCAACATTAAACATTAATTGAACTGGTATAATTTTCAAAAATGAAGAAGTTGACTCGATTCTCAGTACTTAAAAACGTGAAATATCTTTGATTATCATTACTTGAGTAAATAAACGGAAGGATTTGATGAAATTAACAATAAGAAAGAGAAGTTTTATCGACATAAAGGAGTATTTTAGTGATATTAAAATTGTTATTAGTTTCTGAAAATTAACGACTGTTAATTTTCAAATATCTGTTATTTAAGCAATTGGATTATAAATTCAGTATTGTTTTCAGTATATAAAACCATACTTAATTCATATTTTATTTTATAAGAGATATTCATCTTTGAAATTTATGTAACCAAAGTTGATTCACTTGTGTAAAGTAATAAAGGCCTTGGCTTAGTTTCTTCGTCCAGACAAGACAATTTTGATTATGCGGTTAAAATTGCCTAAACTGGGTCACCGTTGACATGAATTTTATTTGACAGTTTGGAGTGCGTTTACATACAATTTTTTTTTTTCGAATTCAAAAACGTTTGAACGTTTTTTATTCGAATACTTAATATGTCTCGCAATTGTCTGTGAAAAAATAAAAGGAAAGCAAAAAATAAAAGCGATTTAAAAATATCTCGTACTGTTGTGAAATACTGCGAAAAAATATCAAAGGTATGAAAATCTAATGTCTACAAGAATAATATTCAAAGAAAATCAATTATTTTCTTTTATAATTCAGTTACTGGCAAGGGGATAAATTCCCCTTTTGCAAGACAAAAGAAATAAACACACCAACACAATTATTATTTTTTTTCTGCGAGAGAGGCAAAAAAATATTTCTTTGTGATAAAATTTTCTCCATCGCTAAGTAAGGATATATTTACTCGGCTATGCTAAGAGGCGCTCATTAAGTTTTGCAGAAAAGCCTTGATAAAAATGGTGTTACCCACCGTATGTATTTTGAGAATGTTTTAAGGAATTAGCGCTACTTCATTAGCAAATAATTCTTTATACCAAGTTTTGCATTTCAAAAAAAATCCTCAAAAGTATCTCTTTTGGTGTGGAATACGTAGAAAACTATTTTTTTATGACCTTGATATTTATCCCCTTAATTAATTCTTTATTTTGATATCAAATTATATTTGACAATTATAATTCTGTACGCGTCTACAGTCACAAATAAAGACGGCATATCTTTCTTATGAAGCTATCTCAAAAGAAAATTTTATACGAGAACTGGTTGCTACTAAGTTTCTCAACTTCG
The DNA here is from genome assembly GCA_031772345.1 of Himalopsyche anomala. NCBI lineage: Eukaryota > Metazoa > Arthropoda > Insecta > Trichoptera > Rhyacophilidae > Himalopsyche > Himalopsyche anomala. Next base: position 2,852,771 of record CM062844.1, on the reverse strand, counting down.
TTTTTGTTTGAAGAGAGTTAGGATATAAAGGAAAACGGGCTTCGTCAGGACTTTTAGTTAGCCAATGATTTACTCAAAATTGTATATTTTATTTTAAGATGAAACATTCAATGACCTGGGTTGTGGATCACTGATCTAAATAGTCTTGGCGATGACGTGATGTTAATAACGCTATCGTTTTATATATAAAACATTTTTTGAAATGTAAAAGTTTTCTCTTTCTGACCTTATTTGTATAATATATTTACTTGAAGAGAATTGAAGGTATGTACGTTAATTAATAAAAACACAATATTCCTTTGTACTTCATTCCACTTCATTTAATATGTCAGAACTGGTTTCGCTCATTACGAGCATCGTCAACTGATCAGTTGACGATGCTCGTAATGAGCGAAACCGATCCTGACATATTAAATAAAGTGGAATGAATTACAAAGGAATATTGTGTTTTTATTAATATAATGTCTTTCCACCAAGCATTGACAGTGAACACCCTAAAAGTATGTGCGTTAAATTCAATTTTTCTTTGCGACCTGAAACCATTTAATTTATGTTGCCCACTAGAAGAAAAAGGTTGTGCATGCCTGGTTTAAATGATTTTTATATCATATACACAATAGTAACTTAGAAAGTTTTAATAATAATAATAATATTCGATCACAACAAGATTTCTATCTTCGGTTAATGTAGAAAACAAACAAGATTTCCAACATGCAATGACTTTGTGGAAACTTTTGAGCAAACGATTTGGAATATGTGGCTGAAACTCTTAGTTTCAATACTTGTGATATAAAACCTATACATGTTCCTGATCTCAGAACGTATAGTAAATAATAAATAACTCGTTCTTCAAGTCAATAATGTTTATTTTTATACTAATAAAAACATATTTAAAAATAAAATACTGTGTTGTACGTTTTCCACATTTTTTTATTAAAGTTCAAAAACGTTTTCACTCTTTGCTTAAAAAAATGAAATGAGTCCAATTAAAGAGTCCACTAAAAATTCAAATGGACAGTAGACATTTAGAAGTGGTTGATAATAATATACACCAGGCAAAAGTGGCGTATGTAAAGTTCGTCGAAAACTATTTGTCTGTGAATCGTGCAAGCGCAGTGTTTTGTTGTGCACTAAAGATAAATATAAATAACCGACAATATCACTAATATAATACTTAAATTTGTATCATTTACATATTAATACTTCTACACGTTTTGTCATTAATGAATGAGAGGTCTACATCTTCATGTGTTCATGTTCACGGATGAACTTTAACTAAGTTGTATCTATATATATCGACGATGGTAAGGAAAAAGGACGTAACTCAGAGTTTTTTCAAAACGGCTTTTTTTCGATAATCACAATTTATCAAACATGATACACGTTCTATCAAAAGGATGTAAGCTGCAAATGCCGAATTAGTATCTTTATTTAGCTTTTAAGTTTGAAAAAAGATGAGCTTGTGAAAATTGAAACCAAGAAAAAAGATTGAAAATAAGGTTTTTCTGGACAATTTCTTTTATTAATATTAGATTATGTCAATTAAACACCAGTTTAGAAGTCTCAGTGCACTTTAAGGTTGTGTATATTTCATAATTTGCATATGGCCAAAAATCATTAAATCACGTTTTTTGTGCCTCCTGTAAAATTTTCCATGTGTGGGTTACGTCTTTTTTCCTTTCCACAGTCGATATATATGTATACATATATATATATATATATATTGATTCAACCTACTATCACTTAGTTAAAAGTTTTTAATGGCGTTGGATTTAAATGACGTTCAATTAATTGGGGAAGTAATCACTACAGTAGCCTGCTGTAGTCCAGTTGGTTTGAGCTTGCTCTACCGATCACGCAGGTCTGGGTTCGATTCCCAGTCAGATCACAGTGTATTTGAGATTTATTCAATTCAAAGTTGTGATTGAAGACTGGGTGTTTGTGATGTCAATTTACATCATTTCCTCTCCTCCCATCCTTCTGATCCTTTAATAATTGGGTGTAGAAATAGCGATTAGCCAACCACTAGTCCTGTTCTAGTCTTATCCTTCTTTTCCTACTACTCACTTGTGAAAAAGTGAGGTTGAACGACTGAGTAACAAACAGTTCTCGCAGAAAAAAAAATATTATTAAGATACCTCCATTAGGAGGCCATATGCTTCACATTGGGAGCGGAGATGGAATCAAAAACAAAACAAAAAAAACCAAAAAATCTTTTTATTGAATGTCATCAAAATCAAATTAATTTAACGGTGTAAAAACGTTAAGCCAGTCCCAAAAATCATACCACGGTATATTTAAAAATAATGTATTGATATTTGATACGTTATATTGTTTATGACGACCTGTAGAATTTAATTTATGAGAAAACAGAGAAATAAAAACATATTAAATCTGTTGGAAAAACATTGAGTATACAACATTCTACGAGTTTCCTAGAACGCCCGAATACAAAGCTTACGTTTGCTTTCCGTGAATCATATTATGTATTTGTTTGATTTTACTTTGTAATATTAGGCTGTAAATCTGCGAAATTTCATATTTTACTTCAATTCGTGATGCGAAGTATTTGAATGATATCAATTTCGGCATGATTCAATAAGCCTTAATTTGTACATGGGAAGTAATGTTATTGAACAGTGCTAAATCTCTTGCTGTTTGTTGACTGTGGTTTTACACTTACAGAAAAAAAAATGTGCATTATTTTCATTGTATAAAGAGCTATTCTAGTAAAAAAATATTGATTGATTGAATCAGAAAATCAATGCTTATTGTCAATTTATTATTGAATGTGAAACAATGAAAGTTATTTACCAAAAGAATTATAAAATATACTCTTACTACTACATTCAACTTACACTTTTTTACCTTTTGTGAAAAAAAATGACTGAATGAATTATTGCCAGTTTTGTTTAAATTTAATATGGGCCCATTAGAAGTGAAGTGAGACATGTATTATTTCAGAAAAAAATAAGTTAGATGCGTTCTTATATTTTACACGCCCTAAAATATCGTATAAGGGAAGTAACCTGAGTTAATACACATTACAATAATACTATATTCGTAAAATAAACATATACAATCCAATAAAACACCAATTAACGACGTAAGTGTACTTAAAAGTCACAGAAAAAGTTTTACTATTTTACTAGATGGCTCACTTCACCTCTCGAGAGCTCATATGAAGCGTCTCGTTACAATAAGCGATATGTAAACATTTCAGTATTTTTCGAAAATAAGGTTTTTATGTTTTAAGCAAAAATTGTTTGTTTTATGTAAAGATTCCTTTTTCTATTTTTTCTTTAAGCAAAAAAAAAATGACAGCACTTGTCAGTTGGTAAACTTTACAATATATACAAGAAAAATCAAATTCTACATAACAATCACATCGAAGGTGACATCTCCTCAATGATGCAATTAAGTTACATTTTTATATCAATATGATTAGCAATAATAAAAAATACATACCAAATACCATTATCAATCAGATTTGAAATATTCTAATTTATAAATATATCGGTAATTAAGATTTGATTTTTTTTGTGAGTTATGAAAAATTTCTCACACAATTTTAAAAAATTGTGTGTAGAATACGTAAATATTTTTTTTTGGTTTTTGAAAAGTGTGCATATATCGCTTTTTGTAACGAAACGCATCATATATTAATATAATTACATTACATTCAAATGTTGCATGCGTCACAGTATTAGTATAAATAGTTTCTTTCAAATATAGTTATAACCGATTGTATTAATAAAAACACAATATTCCTTTGTACTTTATTCCACTTTAAAAGGTCAAGACCAGTTTCGCTTATTGCGATCATTGTCAACTGATAAGAAATATAATTTAACACAACTATTTATACAAAAATTTCATCAAAGAAGAAAAAGAAGCTGGTGTTGACCTTTTAAATAAAGTAGAATAAAGTTCAAAGAAATATTGTGTTTTTATTAATATAATGCTTCTCTACCAAGTAACACAATTTGACAGTGAACACCTTAAAAGTGATATAACCGATTGATTGATGTTTTTCTCCCCTGATAATAAAATACTTTACCTTTTCTAGTGCGTTAACATATACTGTTTTGTTTTTTTGGTTCTGTGATGAAAAAAACGTTCATTTCTGAGAAGATGCGAGCTAACGATGAACACAAACAAATTGAGATGTAGTAGAATTACTATTATGTATGAAAGTATTAGCATGAGTACGATTATTGTGTTATTCTTAAAGCTCCAAAGTTGACGCTCTTTTGCCAAGACAATTCAAAGAAATAAACTTTTAATAAGCCGAGTTTTCCATTTTGCTCCGTGGACCACTCCAAAATAATGATGCCCTAATGATCCCTTATTTGGTTCTTGGACGAGGAATAACTCCGAAGATTTTTGGCCTTGTTTTGTTTTGTTATTGCGGACGCGCCACCTCAACCCTCGTCAGTCCATAATAATATGACGGAAAAAATGCAAATAAAAAATGAAGCGATTCAGCTTAAAGTGGGACAAGTGAGCACTTATATTTTTGGATTTTTAAAATTTAGAAATTATAAAGGTTCGTGAAATTATATTACGATTTCAATTTTTATTTTCATAAAATCAAAGTCATTTTAAATTTAAATAAAATATTAAATCATTATAGTACATTGTAACCAAATTTATCGCATCTTTTTTATTTATATTATATGGGCCCATTAGATGTAAAGTGAGCCAAGTGGTATTTAATAAAAAAAAAATAGATGCTTTGTAATATTATACACGTCTTAAAGTATCGTAAAGTGAAGTAACCTCTACTTATACACATTGCAATAGTGTTATAAAAATATGTAATCCACTAAAACTCCATGTAAATAAGTGTAAATAAAGTTTTACCATTTTACTAGATGGATCACTTCACCTCTCGAAGACCCATATAGACCCATATATACCGTATTCTACAGATATTGTTTTTCTGAATGGCTTAACATTATGTGATAAAAGTTACCATAAAAAATACATTTATGAATTGATTGCCTTAAAATACAGTTAAATGATTGAAGGCAATGATGAAATATATATGTGATATATATATATATTTTATCATGTTTGCTCCTAATGTAGAGCATTTAGATTTTTAATAGAGTTTATCTCAACATATGTAAGTGTTTCTATGAGAACTGCTTGTTACTCGGTTACTCAACCTCTCTTTTTACAAAGAGAGTAGAATAGAAAGATAAGGCTAGGACAAGACTAGTGGTTAGCTAATCGCTCTCGCTACGCCTTGTTTATAGGATAGGATGGTTAGGAGGGGGGAATTTAAGACATCAGATACATCCATGCCTTTGAACATAAATTCATATTGAAAAATCGATTTATAAAAACTGTCTGTACAGGGACTCGAACCCTTGACCTCCGCAACCGAAGCTAACGACGTTGACTACTCGACCACGCAGGCGACTATATAATTGAGGAAAATATATAATTGACAACAAAATATTTGTCTTTTATTTTTTTACCTTTTTAAAGTTACGCAATAATACGCCAAGACTTATGAGACAACTTGATATACATATTATTCATGTCAAGAATTATCATTTTTTTTCTCACAAAATTACAAAGTATATTTTTAGTACAACTTTATTCTAATGGTGGATTGTATAAAAAAGAAGTGTAGTAATAAAAAATAAAATGCACTAATGATACAAACTAACGATCACAAAGCAGAAGACAGCGAGATTTATAGTCTTCGATTGAAAGCTTTCGTTTCTCTACGACCATGGGACACGCAAACTTTCCGAGAGCTTTTTCCAAATAAAATAAACATTTGAACTTTGATTATCCAAAAATAGACGCTAACAATCATTGTATAGAATAGTTTATTTAAATTTAAATTAATTTCAAATTTGCAAAATATTCATCTTCATGCGAAAATATATAAATACATATTAACTGAAAAATCATTATGAGCCTTAAGGAATTACGTGGGGTATATTTTTATTTAAATAAAAGCATTGGAAATATCAATAGAAAATGATGATAAAAAAATTATTTGAAAAAATCGTATATTCATATCGACTGTGGAAAGAAAAAAGGAGGTAACCCACACATGACAAATTTTACAGGAGACACAAACAACGTTTTTTGATAATTTTTGGTCAAAGTCAAACTATGCAATATACACAACTTTGAAATGCATGATGACTGATAAACTAGTTTTATATTGACTTAGCCTAGGATTAATTTTAAAATTTTTCGAAGAAAAACCTTTTTTAAGTACTTTTCCCGTTCGCAATTTTCACATGCCCTTTTTTTCAAACTTAAAAGCGAAACTTAGACACTAATTTAGCATTTTCAGCTTCTATACTCTTAATAGAACGTGTGTTAAGTAGTATACATTGTGATAATAAAAAAAGCCTCTTTTGAAAAAACTGTGGGTTACGTCCTTTTTCCTTTCCACAGTCGATATTTAAACAAAAAACACATTTACATAGTAAGAGGTAAGTTTCTCATTTAACAATTGATAAAAAAACACGTGTAACTTTAATTGAAGTGCATTTATAAAGTTAAGAAATTTATATTCATATCGAAATAAACTTTTTGAATTAGGTTCAGTATTAATGTTAAAACAAAAAAAAATGCAAATGACGAAATATGTTATTTGATGTAATAAATAATAATAAAACACTGTAAAAAATATTTATTCATGAAAATACGAAAGCTTCATGAATATTAATTGGAGATTATTTTGAAAAAAGATTTTTTCAAAATTATCAAATAAATTTGATTTTGCGATGCATTGACGTTTAATAAAGCATTGTTTTTATCTGTCACCTGAATACGTCAACAATGAATACGTTAACTATTAATTCAGCGGCTTCCTTTCGGCTATTAATTAAATATATAAAATCAAAAAACAATATTAACTAGCTGTTGAATATTTATGTTGTAACGCATTTTAAGGTGCTTCGTATGTTTAAATTTTATATCGTGATTTGCGAATAAAATAGTTAGTTTATATGTAGTTTTTTTTTTAAATTTATTATATAAAAACAAAATTAAATCAAATACCTAGATCACTTACTGATAAAAACTTAAAAATACGGCAATCCGTAAAGAGACTAATCAGTATCAACCAAGTACTTCATGTCTATACTCAGTCATAGCACAAAGGGTTAAAGAAGGATTGCTTCTTAAATGAGCATAATAAATCCTCAACTAATAAAGTACGATTTTACTAACAGGAAATTACCAATTCTATAGCAATGTGATAGATAATATCACAAAATCTTGTTCTATTCGGTTGTGCTTGGCTTGAATCTTCGAATGGGAACATTTTTTAACATTGGTTTTTAGATTGATTGATAGGTTCATTATCAAAAATGTAGCTATATAATTGAAATGGTTTCAAACCTTCATGCTCACTAATGTAAGAAAAACCTAACTGTTTACCAGAGGTTTACTAATCAATATTATTCCAGCACTCTTCAAGTAAAAGAAAGATACAAAACATTATATTCTTAATCCCGTCTAAAAAGAGAGCTTAAACAATTGAGTAGAAAGCAACTGTTAAGAAGTTCTATAACCATAAAGATTAAATTAAGAGTAAAAATATTTTAGATGTTTCTATTTCTGACTAGTTACGCCAAAAATCATATTCTTAAATCAGAAATTCAAACTTTAATTATTATAGAATGTACTGAGGAACTATTTTTGACCACAGAGCTTTCCATTGTTCTGTAAAGGCATAAGCCGAAATAACTATCAACCGTATCGACTTTGGAAAGGAAAAATGACGTAACCCACAGTTTTTTCAAAATAGGTTTTTTTTCAATAATCACAATGTATCAAACTTGTTCTATCAAAAGGATTCAAGCTGCAAATGCCAAAATAGTATCTAAATTTAGCTTTAAAGTTTGAAAAAGATGAGCTTGTAAAAAATTAAAACCATGAAAAAAGAGTAAATATAAGTTTTTCCTACACAATTTCATTAATTAATATTAGATTATGTTTATTATACACCAGTTTAGAAGTCTCCGTGCACTTCAAGGTTGTGTTTAATTCATAATTTGCATATGGCCCAAAATCATCAAAACACGTTTTTTGTGCCTCCTGTAAAATTTGCCATGTGTGAGTTACGTCCTTTTTCCTTTCCACAGTCGATGTATAAAATAATATTTTTAGAAATGAAATAATTTGGTATTCTTTCGTTTTATCACAGTAGAGTTATACCAAGTAAGTGCCAAATCAATCACTAGAAAAGTTTTCCATTTGAAAGTTTTCAGGTGACAGACATACACAGATACACGTAATCTTTCTGCTATGTATTGAATGTAATATAAACCGCAAGATACTGCTAAAATCTTATTTTTCTGATTGTGTGTTACTTCTTGACGACTGAACATACTATCCGGTCTCAATGGCTGTGTGTTCGCTTTAATAAAAAGGAATTCTCTTGTCAATTATTGGCCTTATGGTATAAAAAGAGTCAACACTCCATTTCCCAGCGAGGCTTTGGCGAACAAAACCTTTCAGTGGCAGCCGCGGAGAGAATCTGACCAAACATTTTCCAGCGCGGTAAAAATTTCTTCACATTAACACTCAATACTATTATGACGTAGAGTGCAGTCTATACGGCCAGGGAATCTTTTGTTCGTTGAAAACACGTCTGGCAGAGTGCGATGGTTCCGACACCCATTAGAAGGCCAATACCAAAGAAGTCATAACACCCCACTGCGGTTCTATACGACGTGTGACCATAATTGACGGGAACTTGAGAAATGTAAGCTAGGTCCATTCAAAATAATATAAAACAAATATTTATATTTTTAACCATTTAGACTCATTTCTAATTAAACGGTTTTTTTATTATTTATTGACAATTTGAAATCACATGAAATTAATTCGTAATGCATATATTTTTTTTAATATTTGAGGTACATCTGATAAGAAATGGAAGATGGTATAAAATCTTAGTAAACCTCTTAACAATGTTTCATTTTATTTGGAAGAGGGCTTATTGATAAAAAAAACCGAGATTATTCCTCGATAAAAATGTACAAAAACAGGATCGAGCAACGTCATGCAGTATTAAAATCTGATATAGAAAAATCCTCTTAGAACTAATTTCACAAAGCTTTACAGTATCTAGCAGACGTGTTTTTTAAAAGATATATTTTTATTGTTGATAAAAAATTGTTATAATTGAAAGAATTAAAATATTTATTGAATAAAATATAAGCGTTCAGTAAAAGTATATTAAAATATAAATTAAAATAAAATAAAATATCAAGAATTACAAACACTCCGTTAGTAATTTAGAGCTTCGACTAAAGGTGCTTGATAGAACTTCAATATCAAATTTGAATTATTTTGATTCTATACTCTACTATTAGTTCTGAAGATAACGACCCAGGTTTTGCCTTTCGGCACTTGAACTTACGAGCAGTAAACGGTTTGTATCGTTTACATACAAACATAAAAGTAAATCGCTCAGTATAATTATTTTTAACCTGATTGATATGACTTTGCGAGAATTTACGAAATTAAATAGTCCGTTAGTAATAAACTACCATTTGATGATAAAGGTAACACATTAAATACCTTTGAGTAATATATTTATTCGTATTTGAATGACAGTCGATTAGTCACTATCGCATCCCATTGTCGTTGCTACGAGACGGTCGTCTGTATGGCGCATACAGTCAAATGTTGGCTAGCGTTGTGTATTAAACACGTGCTAGGCTATACATGTATAGCCGGGTGACTGTCTATGTCAGTGTCTGCCAAACTGTGTGCCGCAAGAAGTCTCAAGTGTGCCGCGAAGGAAGAAACCTCAAGACTGTTCATTTTAAATAATACTAGTTCATTTAAATTTTCTCAATTGATTTTTCAACTAATTATGATTATTAAACTAATAAATTCAACACCTACATATTCAAATAAATATTTGTCATGTTCGTCCATAGTGGGAAAATGTTCTAAAAAATGTTACCTACGCCATGATTTTCTATATTAATATTAGTGAGGTACATTTACTTTTTTGAGGAATTTTTATTTGGTGTGCCGTGGAACAAATCCCATTTAAAAGTGTGCCGTAAAGTAAAAAAGTTTGACAGATACTGGTCTCTATGTGTTGGATTTTGGCGCGCTTTGCATGTTATCACTTGGTAATTAAATATTTCGTCCATATTTTTTTTTTTTGAAAAACTAGGGAAATCCTAGTTTTGCATTTTTTTTGCGGAAAAAACCAAATCCCTAACTTTGTATGAGATTCACTCCCCCAATTACACTACCCCGAATTACACTGTCCCGACTTTAATTTAAGTGGGGGTTTTCCTGTGTATAAGATTACTTTTAAATAAAATGATATGTTTCGTTTTAGTGGATTACACCCGCTTTACATTCACAATTCTTTATACTGATTTTCCGTTCGGGAGGTTTTTTTAAGCAACGCTGTTTGTAAATAAGTGCGGCACAATATGGTTCTTTGTCATCTGGGATTGGCGTTTTGGTGGGAAAACCATTGAGACCGTATTGCCATTCAAAATAACCGAACGCAAAAGTAATAATGGCCGACTACTTCTCGAGATTTATTTATTCTCTTGTATTATTATTTCAGTGGCTTTGATGCCCTCTCTCAAAAAAAAAATAACAATCTTTTTGTTTGTTGTTGTCAAATGCCAAGATTTCTACCCTCAATATTTTTGTTAGTTTAATAAGAATTTTATTGTGATAAATTCGGGGAATTCAGTCACCTATTGTGGATAAACGACTGATGTTTTATATTGTGAATTTATTTTTATAAATTTAAATATTGTTGTTTTAGATTTTTTTATCAATACTACTAGTACCTTTGAATCGCGTTATTTGTGTACATACAATTTCAATTGTAAAAATAATAGATATTTTTTTAAAAACGATAAATAACATAATATAAACGGCAAAAAAAATAAAGTTTATTAAGAAAAACAAAATATTCCTTTGTACTTATTTCCACTTTTATTTACCAAGATCTGGGTCGATTTCGCTCATGTCGAGCATTATCAACTGATTATAAATATAATTTAACAGTGTTATTTATACAAAAACAAATTGAAATAATAAGGTGTAATAAGCAATTGGTATTACTTACTAAGAGAAAACAAATTTATTCATAGATTTATAAAATAGCAATGTATTTTTTTTCTAAACTATTACTCTTAACTGTTCATTTTAAATCATTTATTTTTAACAAAATATACCAATTAAATATGATTTATTTTATGGAAATTAGATTAATACAGTTAGAATAAATGATTACAACATAATGATTTTTTTTATAACGATATAATAAGTCTAAAGATTCTTCTCAAAAATACAATCCACGTGTCACACCTAATGAAATAACACAGTCATTAATTAAAATTTTATACTTTATATAATATCCCAGAAAGTGAGTCAAATCTATAAAATATATATATATATATATATATGTTTAACGACTCACTACGTCTTGTTGAGCTTAATAACTTGATATGTTTTGATTCATAAAAATCAGAATGTAGATCACAATTACCGCAAAAGAATAAATACATAATGCCCATAATCATTCATTATGATAATTATGATGTACGTACTGACATTGTAGTGAAATAAAAGAGAGAGATTTGTTCTGTACCTGATTTGATATAAAATATGATTTATTACTTAATCGTTTTTTTTTCAGAGCTGTTGCTTTTGACATATATATTCAGCTTAAAAGCTGTGAACTTATATTACTTATGAACACAAAATATTACGCTATTATATTTAAATAATATTCATTCATACACAAGACGTCCTCGGTTTTACTTCAAAAAATTGTCTGATAAAAGGAAAAAGCTTTATTATATCCATAACAAATGAGCATTTTTTAAGGCCATCCCTGACTGTAGATAATCTTTCTTTTACGTAAATTTATTATTCATTTCGTTACAGCAGAGGGTTTGTATTATGGATCTACAGGAAAGATTGGATGAATATATTTTGCTTTTTATTAAGTGTAATTGTTTTATTTTGTATAAAATTAAATATATTTTTGAATTGGGGGTTTTTCTCATAATGCTTTTAAGAGGTGAGTGAAACTGTCTACAGCGATATCTATACAAAAAATTTTATGTAACTAAATAACAAACATTCGTGATGTTGATACAATTTAGCTAAATAGAATTTTTGAAAACATATTATTTGATTATAGCATTCCTTATTAATTTATTCCACTTACATTTCACTGTATAAAATTAACAATAGTCATGAATTAATTCACCTCAATCTTTTTTTCAAGACACTTAATTGTATTTATCAAATATGGGAACCAATAAAGATGATTAATAAATTAATATCATCACTCCTTTATTTATATTTAACAATTATCCATTTGACAAAAAGGTACTATTTTTAATATTTGATTATTTATGAATGTCTAATGAAAGCTAAAAATTAAAGAAAATATATGTGGTGATATTTATCATTTTAATAATGTTTAATATAATTTAGAAAAATAAATAACGTGTTTTGATTGAAATGAATCAATTTATTGTAAAAATTAATAGTTTCCTTTTTAAGCACTCCACTACTTTCCTGTTCATTATGTACATTACAATATAAGCAGAATAGTATAATAAGTAATGCTTATATCAACTGGAATGTTTTTAAAAACAATTTCAACTAGATTTTATCAATTACATGATTATTGGATGGTAAAGTTTGTTAGGTAACTTCATAATTTTTATTACTTATATATGTATGTCACTGTAGACCTTTTCACACATCCTTAAACGAAATTATGAGACTGGAATAAATGAATCACGAAAAGTTGAATACATGCTGAACACCATACTCGCTTCATAGGTGAAGCATATTATTAGCCATCCCATCTTCAGAATATACAGACACCTGCTAATCGTTTGACATTATCCCAGATCATTACTGTTTCTCATAGTTTCACTGAAAACTTGCTATGATAAAGGTTTTCCCAAAGCATTGACAACCAACAGTTGCAACACTGTTGCAACACTTGCAACACCATGACCACTGAAAAATAGCTATTTGTTTATTTGACGAATTACAGAATTCGTTAAATATGTTAACTAAAAATTGTATTTTTTTTACTCTTATAAAAATAATCAAGTGAAAGTTACTAATGAAGTGACATGTTTTTTGCAGTAAGACAATTATAAAATAGTCGCTGTCAAAATGTAAAATAAACTAATTTCTCAAATTCACTCAATGTATACAACGAAATCACACAGCTTCTGCAGTTTTATCGAGTGCTGGCTGGTGATTTGAAGTGACAGCCATATCCCAACTGAACAATTTATTTTTTATTAATTTATGGAAATTTTACTGGCATTTCGTTTAAACATATTTCACTTATTTTTGGTTTAAGCGGACACACGTTTGCTCATATTAATTTGTAATATAAAAGCTTAACGGTATCAACTAATTTAGTATGCTTTTGAAATAAATAAATAGGATTAAAGCAAATAATAATCGAATCATTTAAGAAGAGGATGAGAGTAAAAAATGTTCAATACTTTTGTCTTTGATTCAAAAAATCCTAAACATTTCATCTTCTTTGACCATATTCACTCCCAATTTGGAGCATATGATTGCCACTCAGCACCTTCATATTTTCTTGTCTCCCGCCAATTGCTTTGCTTCCTCCCATGACATGCCAGCATTCCTCAGTTCCGCCGAGTACATTTTATGGATAATACCCAGCGGTCGTCCAGGACGCCGAAATCTCATTGGTCGGAAGAAGAGCCAGGTAAGGTAAAGGCTTTCCGGAGGCATCTGCAGCACCAAAGTAAATATAAAATATGTTTTCATAGTAAATACCACTTTTTCGACGGTAATTTTCTACAAGTTTTACGGAGGCAAATAAATGTACTTTATTCTACGCTATCGCTATAAATACCTCACTGGAATGGTTTTGTCCTCAACATCTTTGTGTTAAAATTATGTACATTCGCAAAAGTTTTGCCACTACTAAATTTGTTTGTATTGAAATTCTGAATTCATTACATCAAACGAATAAAGCTGATAAAAGTTGAAATATGATCTCGTAGAAAATCAATGACAATTTGCACAAATTACTCGTTTTGACTAAAACGATGTTCAATGAGGTTTTAATATCATTTCATTTGACCAACCCTTATAGAAATTGATGTAAAAGAATACGTAGCATAATATGAGCTTTTCAGAAACTACTTGAAGTATTTATAAAAGCCAAAAGCAAATTCTTTACTAGGAAAATATTCTTTAGTGGAATTATAAAATGAGAATTCTAGCTGCTTTCGCAATGAAAAGTATCAACTTAGAATTCAATGAATTACTTTCGAAAGTGTAATGAATGTTTCAGTGTGAACTACACTGAAGTGGCGACGTTAAATTTTATATTTTATGAATAATTTGTAATGTCAAACTGAAAGCGTCATTTTTCAATGAAGTTTCTAAAAGAATAATTTCTTTAAAGGAAATTTTTGTATTTTTTGTGACTAAAGAATACTAAAAATGTTCATTTAACGAAACAATTTTCTTTTTAGTTAACAAAATCTTATGAGAATTAAAACAGAAAACAGAATTAAATCACCTCTTGTTCAATATGTAACACAAAAATATCCTACAGTTAATTTTTGAAGTTTATAAGATAGGAATCAGAATAAATAAAAATTAGTCTGAAGGTGCTATGACGAGAGAGGAAAGTTATGTTATAACTAGTTACCAGGGTTGTGAAATCGGAGTCGGAATTGGGAGTCGTGGGGTCCAACAAATGAGCATTTGTGTTATTTTATTATAATATCTTCTCAAAAAATAAAATACTTTTTTTTACAAATTCCACTTTTATTTTATCCAGGATGCTTATGAGCAAAACCGAATCCAGATAATAAAAAAGCGGAATTCATACTAAATAATGTTTTTTTTAAATATAATGTCGTTTAACCAAGTATTGACAGTGAACACCTAAAAAGTGATAATATCTTCTGTTGAAATACTGCATTAAGGTAAGATTTTTTGATATATTATTTACTTCACTAAGAATATGTTTTGGGAACAAATTTAATGCTCAGAGCTTAAATCAATTTTTGGTCATAATTCAAATAAACTTTTGGTCGGAATAAAATTCAATTTTTGTTCAGAATAAAAATATTATACGGTCAGATTTTTAAAACCATTTTGGTAAGGTAAGGTTTTTTTTCAATTTTATTTTAATTATGACTATTTTATATAAATTCTAACCATCAATTATTTATTCTGCCCTATGTACACTGACCGATATAATATGACCATTAAATATAAATTCAGACCAATGTGATAAACATTATGACCGACACTGTATTAAAATTCAGACCGGAAAAAATACGAGCAATATTTTTTCTTAAGTTATATCTAAAAATAAATTATAATAAACATATTTTTAAAAATAAGATTTTTATTTAAATGTAATAAAAAGATAAAAATAATTCCGATATCTATTCCCTCAAAATTATTCCCTCGTCTGAGCTACATCCTGACAACATGACACTCTTCAGCACAGTAAGTCGAATCATTGACTCTCCAGAGAATTGGGAAACAAACCATCTCTCACATTCTACTATCGCTAGTAGTCGACGGTAGATTAAAGTTATTAATTTCGGAATAACTGTCTCATATGACTAAAAGTAAAAGCGCGCGGCAAAAATAATTATTTATATTGTAACTTACTTAAACTTACTGTAACGTACTTAAACAAGATTTGTGAAAGTAATATTGCCTGAGGATGCCCTTGAAAGAGGCGCAACACGTGTCATAGTTTGTAGCACAATACATGGAATAATCTGAATTATTTTTAATTTTATATATATTTTCGCCTGGTTTAAACTTATTTGATATTATATTGTACATTAAGTTTTAGATAAATATTTTCATAATTAAATGTGCTCGTCTAAGCATAGTATTTAAAAAATAGTACAATATATTCTAGTAAAATTGTATTAAATATTTGGCGATAAAAATAAACGCCCCCCCCCCCCCCACATTACCTCCTCTACCTTCTTACTCTGAAAAACAATTATTATTACGACGCCTAAACGGTCGCTTTTGATAATCATAAGTTATTATTATTAAGTACTCGCAAATAATGCTTTGTGCGCTGGGAAGGAGGGTCTCAGGTTGGAGAGGGGTGCATAGCACCAAACAAGTGGTGGATACTGCTTTTAAATAAAAGGAAAAGTGGAGTGTAAATAATACTTGAATATGATTTTTTTTGTTTTGTTATTTATTATTCAAAATTCAAAGCGTTCGAGTGAACAATTTAACACTTCAATATGAAGAGGTATTTAGACTTATTTGGTATTTGGTCAATATCACTATGATTCTGAAGATTAAGTGGTGCCGTGATAGCGAAACAAATTAAAAAGAGACTTAAAAAAAATTCACACCTTTGTTCCTGTTTTTAATCCATGTCACTTCCAATTCAGAGCATATGTCCTCCTAATGGAAGTATTATAACTTAAAAAAACTTTTTCTACGAGAACTGTTGGTTAATCAGTCACTAAGGTATCCAATCCCAGAGCCTTTTTGTGATTCCGGGATTTGGCACTCGACGTGAAATTGTGTATAATTTGAGAAAAGTTTTGGTGGCTCGTTTTTTTGGAAAATATAATAAATAATCTGTAGGCATTCCCATGGGTTAATCCTTTTCGCCAGCAATGGCTTTAATCTTAGTGATACATGTATTTCTTATATAAACACGATGCATTCATTTATTAAACGACATTTCAAGTTCACCCGTGCACTTGAACGCCTGAAGATGCCGAAAGGCGGAACCCAGGTCTTTATTGACTTGTGTGAATGTACATAATTTGAAAGATTCAAATTTATTATTGAAATTCCACTAAGCACCTTCAGTCGAAATCGTAAATTATTCGTTTAGTGGAACAATTCCAAGCACAGACACAGTTTGTTTATATTGGATTATATATTTCTTTGCCAGTGATACATAAGTTCTGTTAGTTGACATCAAGGAAACATGACCCATTGTTCGACAATCTTAATTTGCGTGTAGCGATCCACCCCCGACGACGTAAAGCTCGATTCCCTGAAAAGCGATTTTATATTAAGGTAATGCGAGAAACGTAACGTAGAGCCAGCGGTGATTTGTCATTCTGGAAACCTCTACAGTTGACTTCACTCTGGTAGGTTCGGGAGCGAGTGGGTTCGGGAACGGTGTGCTCTTACTTCTTACTTCTTCCTTCTTACCCGGCTTGTGCCATAACAATATTTGTCGGAAAAACAGGCGCCATTACTTTCAGCTGTGCCAAATTGTCTCGGCAATATACTGAACGGATGTGTGTGCATGTAAGTACATATTGGTCCCGCAAATCGGAAATGGCCGATATTAACATTTTGTATCGGCTGATCAAACGAAACGGAAATAAAAGGTGACAGTGCAACCTGTCAACATTTGCTTAATTTACACACATATATAAATACAGAGTGTGTATGTGTATTATGTTGTGTGTAATTTTGGAGCTACAGATATATGAGGAGATTGAGATAAAAAAAATGCCCGAATCCAGTTTTGAAGAAAAAATTAGATATCGAGAAAAAAGGACAGAATTAAATTTTTAATATCGCTGAAAAAACTCTAGCGATATTTAAATATTGCTTTAAATGTAAGAATATTATTCTATCTTCAGTTGACTGATACAAATTTTGATTTTATTATTATTTGAGACATTTGAGACATTGAGACAAGTACTACTAAAAGTATTCCTTGTTACTTTTGTTTTCCAAAAAAACTACACTTAGAACCTTGTAGTTCTCAGCTCAGGTCATGGGAGGCCAATATAAAGGATTAAAAACAAGCGACTTAAAGCTGCCAGATCAACAAATTAAATATACCAAAACAAACGTAATGTGATTTATATCATTGCTGCATGTAAAGCTTAATACTGTCAAAATATTACATAAATTATATAGATAAAATATAAATAATCCTTCACGGAAATCAACGACTAGTATCACAATATAAAACAACTTAGATTATTCCACGTACTGTGCTGAAAACTGCAACACGTGTTTCACCTCTTTCAGAGGCATCCTCAGACAGTCTTACTTTCACAAATACTTGTTTAAGTACGAATGATTTTAATTTTACTATTTTGATATATTATAAAAATAAAAATAAAATAAAACAGTAAGCAAAGAGGGGATGATAAAAAAAACCAACTAACAATAATGGTAATACAAATGATATTTACGTAAAGAAATGACTAACTAATGAGTTCCATCAATTAAGAAGGGTAAAAAGCATTAACTAATAAATTTAATAGTGGCGAACAACCTATGTTATTTAATAAACAATCTTTATTATTAATACTTTTATTTATTTTTAAATGTTATATGTATCTATAAAATCTAAAACATCACGTTATTAATTCACCTCAATAGAATGAAGTTTATCGATTAAATTTCAATCCAATCAATTACAGTTTTGCGTTGTTTTTGGTAATTATTTTTATTTTTATATTTCCTTACGTTAATAAGTCGTTTTGTTCACGCTGTGTGAGTAGCACGGTGTACATAAGTAGTGAAGCAGTGTTTTACGTAGTATGGTGGGCCACTTTAAGCGTATCGCCGATCATTGACGAACAGGAATATAAAATTGAGTATATCTCTCACGCGGATTGCCCCCCAATATCCCATTCGGTAAGGATTTTTTATTATTTCTATTTACGCTTTACGATCGGTAACGTATAAACCATCCGATCATGTACTTTTTACTTTGCCTTTTTACATTTAGCTTTCAGGATTTTCGCCCGCGTAAATTCCGGATAAAATATTGTTATATTGATCATACCAAAATATTTCAAATCAAACATCGCGGCGTTGGAATCCAAGTATGGATTATTATACAGTTTTTACACTCCAAATTAGACATTTTACCAATCAAATTGGACATAAAGTAAAACCCTCATTTACACTAAAGTCGAGAACGTGTAATTTGGAGTAGTGTGCAATTGGGGGAGTGAATCTCATACAAAATTATGGATTTTGTTTTTTCCGCAAAAAAATGCTAATCTAAGATTTCCCTTAGTTTTGCAAAAAAAAATGGACGAAATATTTAGTTACTAAGTGATAAAATGCAAAGCGCGCGCAAAGTCCAGCACACATACAGTTGCCCGGCACGTTGCGTTTAAAGCCTGGCACGTGTTGAATACAAAGACGCTAGCCAACATTTGAATGTATGAACCACACAGACGGCCGTCTCGTAGCAACGACTATCGAATTCGACCATCCAATTGGGGGATTTGCGGCGAATATTTCGAGCCAGCGCGTAATTCGGAGTAGTGTAATTGGGGGTTCCACTGTGTATATAAACTACTGTAATTAATGAAAAATAGTGGATTTTTGTATTTATATTTAAAATTCTTTGAAAATCTTCATTAACGACTTCATTATAGTCTCGTATTGCAAATGTCACTTCTGCAAATTGCTATAATTTTTATATGAATATGTATATGAAACTACTTGCAGCTGCCACGCAGGAACATTCATAAATTAAATCAACTGATTTATAACTGTATTTCATGAAAATGTGCTTAAATATACGTAATTAATAAATTATCAAAATTTGTAAAAATTGTTCTAATTGTTTTTTTGTAAAATGTCAAATTTGATTAGTAAAATGTCCAATTTAGAGTGTAAAAACTGTATACGTGGCGTCAAATAATTCGTTGTAATTCAGCCACCTGTGTGGTCGAGTAGTCAACGTCGTTAGCTTTGGTCACGGAGGTCACAGGTTCGAATCCCGAATTTATAAATTGATTTTTCAATCGATTTATGAATTTCTATTCGAAGGCCCATGCCCATGTATGTCATGTCTTAAATTCCCGCCTCCCACTCACCTTATCCTATGAACGGGGCGTATCGAGAGCGATTAGCAGACTACTAGTTCTGTCCTAGCCTTCTATTCCTACTCTCTTTGGAAAAATGTAGGTTAAGCAACTGAGTAACAGGTTGTTCTCGTAGAAACACTCCAAATAGAGATAAACTCCATTAGAAGTCCATATACTCTACATTGGGAGCGGACATGGTGGCGGACTCCTGGCTTAAAGCCGACACATCGGTACTTTTGATAGGCGTATCGTATGACGTACATAAAAAAGAATAATCAAGAAGTAGAAAATATGACAAGACCTTAACTCACAAAGGCTTTTCAAATAAAAACTCACACACTTTTTTCAACACGCTCTCGTTCACAGCAATCGAGTCAGGGTATCTGTTCTCGTGACACAACTAGTAATCATTAACGCTATTGTGTTATGGCATATAAGAGCTACGTCCGAAATGCGGTCCAGATCCGACCCTGCGCTACTCTTGGTCTATCGCTAAGCCATTTTACCGAAATTCTATACAATTATCATAAAGCAATTCCAATGCCAATGACGATTGTCGTGTTATGATATTTTTTAACAATTTTGATAAAACTCATTAGTAGTTTTCATATTTCATTATTAATGATCAACGTTAAAGTTATATCGATTATTATATTTAAAAAAATATACATAATAAGAAGTTACATATCGACTGTGGAAATGAAACACGACGTAACCCAGAGTTTTTTCAAAACAGCTTTTTTCGATAATTACAATCTATACAACTTAATACACATTATATAAAAAGGATATAAGCTAAAAATGCCAAATTAGTATCTAAATTTAGCTTTTAACTCTCGCGGCTCGGAGACTAGAAACATAATTCTCTACCGATGGGGGTCGTTTAGGAACCCCAGTGGTTTCCTCATTATTGGCCTTATTCTTGTGAATTTCAAAAAAAATAGTAGTCTAAGAGCTTTAAAATATCTCTTTGCATCATTCCTCATACATTTTTTTTTATAAAAATCTGTGGTTTTTTAATAAATAATCATATTTTAAGTTGCGCGTAAAAAAGACGTCATTCGAGTACAAATATGTATTTGCAACTGACGCGTACTGCCTAGTTATCTTACAAACGATCGCTGATAAGCGGGCGCTTATCTCGTTATCGCGTATTTATATAAACTACAAAAGGTCCAAAAAACTATGATATAAGAATACCTTAATTATAAACATTGAATCACCCAAATTAAAATAGATATTTAAGAAAATGTGGGTATTGGGGTCGCATTTTCTGAGCTTAGAACCGGAAAAGTTAAGTTTAAAAAAGAAGAAAGTTCTTTGTGATAAAATATGAACATGTGAAATGAAATAAAATTGGGACTCCCGATTTTTTTTCAAATAATTTATTTCAGATTTAGGGGTCCGTGGCATGAAAAAGGTTGGGAAGCACTGCTCTACTGGATACCTGCAATAACGGATAAAACAATGCTACTGTAGCTAGTAACATAATTTAAATCAGTTTCGGTCGGTCTAATGTAGCCGACACACACACACACACACTCTTTATATACTAGTACATACATTGAAATTACTCGTAATTTATTTTTGAGAGGGTTTCATTTATTGTGAGAAATTTCTACTTTCGTTCACTGTGTTATACCCCAAGAATAAATCCCCACTAATAAACATCATTAAGACCAATAACAGTTTGAATGAACTCGACGTAAAGCAAGTAGGTAGAATTAAATAAAAACCATCGCTAGTGTTACGAAAACGTTTATTTAGGAATTAGCAATCATCAAAGTTTAATCACATACAATATTTAACAAACAAAATTTTGAATTCACAATACACAATTACTATTATAATACCTAGTAGCTTTCTCACATGATTTTATAAAAGTTAAGAAAATTGATGATAAAATCCGCGCGAGAAGAAAATGAATTTAATTTTCGTCGAGATAGAAAAATATCAGTTCTTTCATCTCAGACGAAAAACCACAAAAGAAAAAAAAACGCAATTGAATCTAAATAAAGGTCTCTTGAAGCAAGTTCCAGGACCGGGAAGCGCCCCCACACACGTTCTGTTCGGTTCGTGTTCCAAAAAGAAAGATAGAAAGAAACAAAAATCGCATCGGGTATCGAAAAACAATGTTGCCATTTAAGGCCATAAACAATAAAACAATTGATATTACAGGTTACATTATAACAAAATTTAAACGCAATTAATTTAGCCACAAATTTTAAATGTCTGCCAGTTTTCATCACAAAAGTGGTAGTAGGAGCGGGTGACTTTAAATCATACCGGATCAACATATGCAGATAGATAGTAAGTGCTAAGTGATTTTTGGCGCACAGCATATACACACACTCACACTCACTCTCTGGCATCTGCGCAATTTAACAAATGGTGATCGGTAGCAATGCCATCTAGTATTTATAATATAAATTTCTACGTATAAATATTTTGCTATGCAGCATTGGCGTTAAAGTAGTGTAGTTATTTTTAATAAAAAGTGTTCCTACAACCGTTTTTTAGTCGGAAAAAGATTCTCAAAAGAAAAAAGCTGTCATTCAAAATGATATAAACAGATTTTTTTTTAAATGAAAATATGTTTTTATTTTTATTAAATTGTTGATAGAAATTGTGTGTAAGTTTTTTTTTGCCGATTTCACTGTACCATAGATTTATCTTTTAAGCTGCTTTGGTGGGTAAGCACTTGTGGAGGTCGCTTAATTTTCCCACAATGCGAGAAAAGTTTTTAGAGAATCGTTGTTTTATCAAGACGATAGTATATAAAGAAAAATGTTGCCAGCAGAATCGTTCACTGCATACAAACGAAGAATATCTATTGATCAGTGTTGCCAACAGTTTAATTTAATGTTCAAAAAAATTCTGCAACCTAAAAAAGTTAAAAAGATTTAAATATTTTTATAGGTACATGACGGTTCAATAACGGTTTTTATTGCGTAGAAAAACTTTGATTTATGCACACTTAAATGTGAAGATGTTTCTGGTACATTCCAGTAAATATTTTTTTGGTCTCCTATTGCATAGTTTATTTTGTGAAAGTAACGAGTAAATCAATAATGCGCACGGGTTATTTTGAGTGCCACTTGAAAATACATATTTTCATTTTTTTGTTATAAATTTTAATAAAATAAAACAAATCGATTTGATAGAAACAAACATATTTCTTCTAACACGTACGTCATATAAAACTATACATAGTAACATTGTCATTGTTATCAAACTAGCCGCCCTATTGATTTTAGAGCTCGCTGCGATAAGTCATCCGCATTATTTTTACCTTTGTATTTGTGACGGTGGCCATATAAATAAATATAAAGAATGTATATCAGCTGTCGATATGCAATATTTTGCAAAACGCAAAGAATGTATGTCAGCTATCACTATGCAATATTTTGCAAAACGCACAGTCAGCATGACTATTGTTAATGACGACACCTCGAATTATGAAAGCACAATAGAATTAAAATATAGAATTTTGTTAACGTAGCATTTAAGAAATTAGTATAAATAATTGGGAAAATCAATAAAGAAAGTCAGTAGTTACTTCAGAGTCAGAAGTCAACCCAACAAGAGCGTTTTATTGAACCTGAGTTAGAACGGCGAGCGTTACATATTGGTTAATATATTTTTATTATTTCTAATTGAGTATAATTGACGTATTGTGAATTTGCTTTCCTTTAGATTGTTGATTTACAAATTTAACATTAGATATGGCTTACTTAAAAGTTGACTGACTTAAAAAGGTGCACACCAATAGTGTAAATCAGCGTTTCCCATTTTTTTCCCCGCGACCCGGTTATTTTAATATTTCATCTTCGTGACCCACTAAATTTGTTATGGCATATACTACCGGCCTATAGGTAAAATAAAACAGCATATTTATGTCCATACAGTCTTTATATGTTCTAATACAAAATAATTTACTCTGATAAACTTATAAAGAAATAAAATGTCCCAATAATTAATTAATGAGAGGTATTAGGATATTATATAGTAAATATACAGATTTATTTTAGGAAATTGGCGATCCGGCATATTGCTTTCTGCGATCCGGTACCGGGTCGTGACCAACGTTCCCTCTATGCTGCGCGCGTGCGTGGCCACGCAGCAGTTGGGAAGCCCCACGCACTCATTTCGGATTGGCCGGCACTACAAGACAGTTGTTCAATTAATATTTGATCGGTCCGCGCAGTCTCCGCACAGCCTCCGCGCAGCCTTTGAAATTTCCGCGCAGCTAACCATTCGGGCTAGAGGAAACGTTGGTCGCAACCCATCGTTTGGGAAACGCTGGTGTAAATGATAAATTTATTTAGTTACTCCTTTTGAGAAAAAAACGTTCAGCGGCTTTGTGTGCAGTGTTTTCTCAAAATATTAATTTTGTAGATGTACAGCTTGCAAAGTTAATAAGACGATACATGTTAAGAATTATATTTTATAATTATAAATTATTATAACGTTGGCAACACTGATAGCAGCAGAGTCTAAAACGGTTTAACCCCCACCGTACGGTGCACGCTGCCAGCCGCAATATAATTCCGTGTGGGTAAATGAAAGCCATAAACAAGCATTATATTCTCCGATCGTGTAAATGATGGTAAGTCTTTTTGGCTATTCGATCCGATATTGTTAGTATCGCTGTTAAATTACTTAAGCCCTTCACATTACAAAAGGATATTACCACTTAACTAATGAATTTTTTCATCAAAGAAAGAAACTGTGCGTTTTATCGTATGAGTAATTAACTTCATAATCGATAGAAATAATAATATTTACATTTGTTCTTAATAAGAACAGCTCAATTAATCTTTATTGATTTAATTGAAATTTGCTTGCACAAACTCCATTTTGAAAAATTAAAAACAACAAATGATTTACTTTTTATTTTATTTTTATTTTTTTACCATGTCCGCTCCCAATGTAGAGCTTATTTACTCCTCATGGAGTTTATCTTAACATAAGCGTTTCTACGAGAGCTGCTTGTTACTCAGTTGCTCAACCTCTCTTTTTCCAAAGAGAGTAGAAATATAAGGAAAAGGCTAGGACAGGATTAGTGGTTAGCTAATCGCTTTTAATACGCCCCGTTCATAGGATAGGATAGGCGGGAGGGGGAATTTAAGACATCTCATACATCCATGCCTTCGAACAGAAAGTCAAAACCGACTGAAAAATCAATTAATAAAATTGTTCGTACTGAGATTCAAACCCGTGAGCTCCGTAGCCGAAGCCAACGAGTACAATCCAGTCTTAAAACCAACTTTGCCATCGCGGAGTGTTCTGTATTGAATTTCCCATAGCCGATAAGAAGCTGGCAAGTCCGATGGGATGGTGTGAGCGATTTTATTGCTTCAAAGACAAGCCAAAGGACTAACGAGTGCTCGAGGTGAACGATTGTCGTAAGACTATGGTAGACCAAGTGAAGAGTAGTAGACTAGTTGTAGCACTAAAGGCTTAACCTGGACAGTAGCGCATAAAACTAAAAATAATTAGTATATGGAAAAATACGAGTGAAATATTTCAATTAAGTAAGTCGATTACATTAAATTTTACCTACGGTACTTTCTCTATATTGCGTTAGTCTCTTTTCAAAACCTTCCATATTATTAAAACTTATTTATAAATTCGTGAACTGAAAAAAAATGATTGATAGAACGTTGTGAATACAAACATACGTCTACGTAGTTAACTTAGAGTATATAGACACACCATTATTTACATCGATACAAAAACTTGACATTAACCTTTTGTGACGGTGGCTTGTGGTACCTATTATTAATTTTTTGACTCTTGTGTAATTTTCAACTTCTATTAACGCATTGGTTCATTTTTTCAAACATTCGACCTCTTTGTGCTTCTATTTTTAATAATATTATTGTTGAAATATTTACTACGTGTATCATAAAAAAATCGATGTATTTTACTGTATATTTTTTTACGTAAACAATTATTTATTTTTGAAAGACCACACAATTCATTTACATTCTTTTTAATTCAGTCGATTGGTCTCATGAAATGATATTTGCTAATCGATACTTTGTAAATGTGTTTTTCGTAGTTGTGTTTATTTGCATATCTATTTTTAATTTAGATTAAAACGATATATTTATCACTTTTAAAGTACTGATGGCAACACTTGAAAATGAAAATACATAATTTAAAAAAAATACATACACTTTGTATCAATTCCGTGTTTATTTACATATCTATTTTTAATTTAGATTAAAACGATATATAAATCACTTTTACAGGTCCTGATGGTAACACTTGAAAATGAATATACATAATATTTAAAAAATACACACACTTTGTACCAACTCCGTGTTTATTTAATATGACTTGTTCCAGTTCCGATATTATACAGAGTATTTTTAACTCATCAGTTGAAAATGCTCACATTTAGACGTGCCAAACACTTCTAGTGATAAAAGTGATTATTTCTATTTTCTCATAAAGTTCCGTATATAATCAAGTAGTGATTAATAATATATATTATTTAATTAAAATATATGATATGAATAATATGTATTGTAATTTACTTGTTGAATTTTTATTATTATTACTTTTTTACACGATTTTCTATACCATTTTTAATTCAGGTACCGATATTCTATTTTTTTTGAATTCTATCACTTTTTTATTTAGTTTTTTGTGGAACATATCTACCTTGTAAAAACAGTTACATATATGTAATAACAAACAATTTATATGTAAAATACGATGCATATATTTTATTAAAATTATCTTCTATAAATATGTCAAACAAATGTATTTTTTGTGCAGTTATTTTAATATACATGCAGTGTCAAGATAATATGGAAGTCAAATACAATAAGTGTCACGCTAGATTTAGACTGTCAAAGGTGTACAATTATTAGGTGGACGGCTTGGTTTTTAGAGAGCAATATGGTGGCATAGATTGCGTGTTGCCAACGCTCAGGTTGTTGTGACCTCAAAATAAGTTTTATTTTGATTTATGGTGTACGACAGATTAATGCAAAAGAAACATAATTAATCAATGAAAATATTTACATAGTAAATGATTTAGTTTGTGCCAGCTACCTTTATCATAATATATTATTTAATACAGCATTGTGAGGCGGGGTTTATTTTCCACGTGTATTGATTTCTTTCAAAATTGTCGCGTCTGTAGCCAAGGAGTCAACGCTGTCAACACCCGCGGATTCATAATATCAACACTTTTACAAATATTTTTCTTAATAAAAACACAATATTCATTTGTTCTTTATTCCAATTTATTTAAAAATAAGCGAACCGGTTCAGACCTTTCAAATAAAATGGAATAAAGTTCAAAGAAATATTATGTTTTTATTAATATCAAAAAACAATATGCATTTTAAAAGTAATTTTAGTATTACTTTAGAATGATATTTTGTATGTTATCAAGCCATGTTTGAGATTGATTTCTATAAATAATTTCTTAATTTGGAACGAGCCGGGCTTGCAAATAATAGCCTCAAATTCCCCTTTGACCAAAAAGTTTGTGACTCTTTGTATTATCATAAATATACGCAGACAGAAAAATATTTAGAGTATTCACTGTCAATACTTCGTAGAAAGGCATTATATCGACTGTGGAAGGGAAAAAGGACATAACCCACACATATTTTACAGGAGGCGCAAAAAACGTTGTTTGATAATTTTGCGTCATATGCAAATTATGAATTATACACAACCTTGACGTGCACGGAGACTTCTAAACTGGTGTTTAATTGACATAATCTAATATTAATTAAAGAAATTGTCTAGGAAAAACTTATATTTCTATACCTCTTTTTTCTTGGTTTTAACTTTTTACAAGGTCATATTTTTCAAACTTAAATGCTAAATTTACATAGTAATTCGGCATTCGTAGCGCACATCTTTTTGATAGAACGTGCATAAAGTTTGATTGGTTGTGATTATCGAAAAAAAGCTCTTCTGAAAAAACTGTTGGTGACGTTCTTTTCCTCTCCAGGGTCGAAATGTTAATTCTCATGCCGCCCTGTATTCACACGGTGGTGATATTCGACTGGCATGATAGTGATGATATTGACCTTTTTCTTTTCCACAGTCGATATACTAAGGCATGATACTAATAAATAGTTTGGAACATGTATTTTAATATCTCATAATGAAATATTCAAAAAGTTCAATTTATTTTTATTGACCATTTATTTAGGAATACAAATTACCATAGCGTTATTTTCATATTATAGTCTTGGTAATGGTAACACTTTGAGAGAACTATCGATAATAAAATTTCTTTTTAAGTAAAGTTCTTTGTGTCTAATGTCTGTCTCCTTATAATAATTCAGAGCTGGAAACATAGCCATTTGTGTTTGAAAGAAATTTATTGGTAACATTAAAGGTGTAACCTTTTTAAAATGAAAATTTTATTGTATTATTCGTGTTTGTTAAATTGTTTTGATAAAAAATAGCGAATATACAATTGCACCCTCCGACAACAAAGCATTTCTTTTCGTACAATAAATCGAATAACTAAAATGAGCAAAAACTAATAATACGAAAACAAATAAGCGTGATGAAAATAATAATTGCTTTGCATATTTTAAAGTTATACTACGCATAAAAAACGTAGCATTGTCACAGTTCATTTTGATGTTGCAGTGGAAAACTTTTTACCGCTACAGAATTAGTTTGTCGAAAAGAGAATTAATGTCGGTTATTAAATAGTAAACTATTATCCGAATTGTTTGGTTTCTTTGTTGAAACTAAACGGATGAATGCTTTCTTGCAGCTTCTCTTTCATTAATTTAATGAACCTGCTTGGAAAACTTTGCGTAATTTTTAGATATTAACCATTGAGAGTAAAAGAAAAATGGTAAAACTTTTATATTGGACTTTTTTGCATAGTGTTTTTATGGATTGCATATTTTTATTTTGAAAAGAAAACACTTTTACTTTGTGTATTTATTTACTTAAGTTCACTTCACTTTTACGATACTTTAAGATACGAAGAATATTAAAACGTATCTAATTTATTTTGTCAAATACTCCTTCATTTTGCAAAATCTTCCATCACGAAGCGTATTTATACAAACAAAAAACAATTAAAAACTATTTTCTTTAGATATAACGTATTTTCTTATAAACATCCAGCCTTATAACTAGGTTATTATTGTGATATTGGTTTACCTACTTAGTTGTAAGATCACGCATTTAAATAGTTTAAACTTAGGAATCTAAATATTATTAAAATATTGTTTCAATCGATTTATGAATTTTGATATTCATATATCATATTTGTTGACTTCATCTCTTTTAATTCACCCTGTATGACCCTGAAAAGTTGAGCGTAAATATAGTTTTTAGTTAACTACTACTTCCTTTACTTTTTTGCTCAAAAAGTAACAATTCAGAACCAGATGTATATGTATATATTAAGTTCTACATATTTACTAAAGTCAGATCATTGCATTGATGAATTATCAAATCAAGCATATAAAATGGAAATTTAATTTTCTTCAGACAGGTTTAATTTAACTTAGAACATAATTGAAAATATTGTATGGTTTTTATAGAATATATGTTATTTTGAGGCCCTTAAGATTGAAGGCCCCAAGCGCGTGCCTCGTGTGATAATCCGCCACTGATTGTCGTTTATAATGCGCTTTCAATTATTAAACTAGATTAAGGGTACTTTTACGATATAACCATGTCTAGAGCACTTTTTTTCTATTGTACGTATCACAAAATTCAATTGTTTTAATATATTATGTGTTTCTTTTATGAATGCTACAAGAACATATGTAAGTATGAAATAAACAACAAAAATATATGTGTGTAAATATATCAGCTAAATTGAAGGATTATTCATATGCATAATACAAAACTATATACGAAAAAACATATTTTGTGTACATATTCGTTTTTTTTGTTGTTCTCAGAAATGATGGAATTAGAAATATAATTTTGTTTTACTGTAATATTCTAAGCCATTCCATACACGTGTACATTTGTTTAAATAATAACATTAAAAACGAAATTTAATGATTGTATATTGAACAAACGCAATGTAAAGCGAGTATTTTTCGTTCTTGTTTAAAAAACAAACCGAGGTAATTTTAGGCACTTTACAAAACATGCAGCTCAAAATGACTTTGTTTGCCGAACGGGATTTAAAATTACCCATGTTTGGGTTTTTAATTAGCTCTCCGAATCCACTTTGAATGAAAGTGGTTAATGGCACAACATTATCGGGGATTACCAGCATGCGCGGGAAAAAACCGCATCGTTCTTTCAGAGAGAAAAAAAGTATGCGAGAAAAATTAACCCCCTCATCAATAATGTAGCCTAAAATAACGGTAAGGTGTTAATTATTGGTATTGCTTGACAGGGGTGGGATTTGTTTGATTACTGAGATGAAAGATTGAGAAGAAAGGTTATGTGAGGGTCATTATTACTGGAGAGAGATTTATACTGACAGAAAAAAAGAATGACGAAGGCAACACGACTTGTTATTATACTAGAAGTTCTTGAACTCGTATTATTTCTGACAATAAATCATAATGCTGCCATGCTGAATGATCTCTTAGAAAGGCAATAATTATTTTGTAATTTAGAAAGCAATGCTCTTTGTAAATGTAGCTCTATTTTTAATACACTGAGAGCTATAATTTATAAGTTCACATTGGTTCGAAATTCTATGAGTAAAGATCTATTCACTCTATTAGACGTCATGAATATTTTTACCACCTTAAATTTCAGCATGTACGATTTTTCAATTCCTGTAATCCGGAAACCTGGGTTTTTTTGCATATAAAAATCGTATCATTGATAATTTGCCAACATCAAAATAATAAATATAAAAACGAAGCAAAATTGTATTCGCCAAAATAGGTCATAAATTTATATTAACGTTTTCAGGATTTGTGAAATTATTATTTTATTCCACAAAGGCAGTAAATAATACGCAATAAAAATCGAATGATGTACGACGTAACTATTACAAGTAACGAGAGTGTTTCCAATATTCACTTAGGGTAACGTATAACTGTTTTGGCCACTTAAAAAAAACATTGATTTATTGAGAATTTTTCTTTGTATTTTGACCAGAAAAAATTGACGATCAGTTTTAAAGCTTGTCTTATTGTAATTTAAATGTGATTTTTAATGATGAAAAATGTCAGAAAATCTTCATAAAAAGATACATTAATAAATGTCATAAGTATGTATAAATTATACAGAATCACAAAGTGACAAACAAACGTAACAAAATAAATTTAGTTAAACTATTCAAGAGATAAACGAAACTAATGATTTCGTTGAAATAACAGTTGTGTCATATATTTTTGATGTAGTCTGTTCATTACAACTCAATTAATATAATATGCCTTAAAAAATAAAATTAGCCGAGATTTTATGTAGAAAGATCGAAAAAGATGCCATCTCGGTACCACGTGTTAAACGTGATGAAGTTTCCCAATCCTGCCTAGAATCCTTAAATCCATAGGCTAAGTATTCGTCAGATAACATTTACAGTTTTTCAAATTTAGTATTTAGAAATGGTAGCAAGTGCCCACTTATTGTGTAGCATAAACTTTTATGTTATGATTTATAAATAACAGCACTTATTTTTTCTTATTTTTATTCAATTTGCAACACTAATGTGAAATACCTCATCACAATTCGACTTGTCCTCATTTTTCTGTAAAAAAAAAACTTAATCGAACAGTTCTTTTCTTACACCGGTGATGATATAAAAAAGACGGTGTGGTTAGGACAACGAAATGATAGCATACTTTTACCATACAAATTATGTGTCTTATTTGGATTGTTAATCAGTTATTACAAGTTTTTAAAATAAAATAAGGGATTATTCAAATTAAATGTAATAAAATCTCTCACAGAGATTAGGCAAAAACTGTTATTCAAAGTTAAAATTATATCGATACGCAAATAGAGATGATGCACGATCAACGTTTCCTTGTTCACTGATATATATTTTATAATAATTTAAGACTAAATATGTTCCAACTTTTGTAAAATATTAGCTAGAGACAATACATATAAATACACATTTCAATACCGTTCCATTGTACTACAATATTTAAAACTTTCAGCTACTTTGGATTACTCCAGCGGTATTTCTTTAATTATGATATTGATAGCACCCGAGTTGGATGAAGGCAAAAAATCAATACCTGCGGTATTCATAATTATTCTTTAAATGTGGAGAAATTGTGATGTAATCTTTTGTTGATTGTGTAAAATATTTCATTAAAAATTATTACGAATACTATTCGGATATTTCCCCAAATAACCGAATATCGAATAGTTAAAAAAGGGTCGAATATGTTCGGATATCAAATATTCAAATATCCAATTTGGAATTCCTATTTGCGGTCGACTGGTTGGTCACCTTTAGAGAAAATTAACAATTCAACTAAAATCAGCATAAAATAAATTTGGTCATAAGCAAAACTATTGAACTGAATGGCCAATAAGTGTAACATTACCCTAAAATTGAACTATCATAAATTATGAACAAATGTTTCGACAGTATTCACGTATTTATATTATTTCTTTGAACATTAGACCCCACTTTCTCGATCGCTTTGCTTTTAAGCCAAAAAAATCCTTATAATACAGATTTATTGCATCTAATGATGTCCGTAGGGACTGCCCTCTTTGAAGGCGAATTTTTCATACTCCAGAGATGGTTATAGCTCCGCTAATTTATGTTTTATGACCGTTTTACCCAAACAGTCTCATATTTGTGATATTTGGCATCATTTACTTGTTAGAAATAGAAAAATGTTTTTGCTAACCCGTTAGAAAAATCGCATTATTATTATTCATAATTTCTAAGAGCAATCGAGATTGAGAAAGTGTGTATGCCCAGGGATGGGCTGGAGAGGGCCCAGAAGGGCTCGCGCGAGCCTTTTGTTAAATTTTACTAAGGCCGACGAGCACCTTGTTGATTTAAAAGAAGACAATATTCTCAGATCAAATTAGTATGTAACTGCCACTTCTGACTTATAAATTATCAACGACAGCTTTAGTAAACAGAGTAGTACATTTTTAGCCATTTACATTGTCAATTTTACGGTAAATTGCACCTTTTTTCATATTAAAGGTGTATTAAGTAACTATCGATTGCTTATTTAAGTATTGCATATAATAAAAAAAATCACTCCTTCTCCAGACCGCCGAGACTAGCTATGAGATTAAGCGAGCTCTTTGTTAACGTATTGGCAGCCCACCGCTGTGTATGCCTTTATACAGTGGAACCCTCAATTACACTACCCCAAATTACGCGCTGGCTTAAAATATTCGCCACAAATCCCCCAATTGAACGGTCGCATTCCATTGTCGTTGCTACGAGACGGTCGTCTGTGCAGTGCATAGAATCAAATTTTGGCTAGCGTCTGTGCATTCAACACGTACCAGGCTATACATGCATGGTCAGACGACTGTCTATTTGTTGGATTTTGGCGCTCTTTGCATTTTATCACTTAGCAACTAAATATTTTGTCAATGTTTTTTTTTTGCAAAACTAAGGGAAATCTTATTTTGCATTTTTTGCGGAAAAAACCAAATCCTTAATTTTGTATGAGATTCATTCTCCCAATTAAACTACCTTCAACCACACAGTCCCGACTAAAGTGTTAATGGGGGTTTTACTGTATTATACAAAACAAAGAGATCGATTTATATGTTATACAAGCGATACGTTGCTACTCCGACCAATACGCTGAAATACCCATTAGAATGTTTTTGACATTATTTAATAAGCTGTTTGAACTTTGGGGTGATTAATGATGTATGAGCCAACATACCTAATTAATTGCCACATCACTATTAAACTAACCGATATGTTGATGACTCTGACTACCCAAAACAAATTTATTATGCAGAACTACCTTAGTTAATAAGTATTTGAATGAAAATATACAATTTTATAAGATCGATTTATTTGGCGGTCACTTTGAAATGATGATACACGTTAAAATACAAAATTTAAAAAATCTATTTTTGTAAGTATTATAGCTTTACTGAAATAATCAATTACGATAGTGGTGAGTAGGAATTAGTCCAGTGGAGGGGCTACTTTGATGCGGCCTTTTAAGCCTGGTCAAAATATTCACTTTGATCAAAAAAATATACGCAAGCGTTTGGAAAAAGAGCGTAATCAACCCATTATATGTTCGACAGTCGACAAAAAAACGGGGGGGGGGTGTCAACGTTTTCTTTACTGCGGCTTTATGTTGACTCAGATAAATGAATGTGGTCTTTGGAAATGAAAAGGTTCTCTACCCCTGAACTAGTCAGATGAGATGGACTTGAAATATGACTTGTCGCATTACAGATTTTTATTATTTGCGTTGACTATTCTTGACTGTTGAATTCTCCAAATAAAAAAAATGATATTTAAAAAAAATATTAAGCAGTTATTTATAAGGTACGAATCTGAAATCCGTAGGTATAATGGACCAGGATGAATTCTAACCAAATCCTTAGAATAACGTTTAAGTGCAAAATATCACTAATTGTTTGTTCGTAGAACATCTCGTGTTCAATAAAAAAAGTTTTTTATATCTGATACTTGTAAGATATAAAATAAATATACACATTTGAGAATAAGCTCTCAGTTTTTTTAATTAATTAAAGAATTAATCAAAACGTTTTTGATTTTAGTTAAATGAATTTTTAAACCTTAAATATTTATTTAGTGTCTCTTCTATCAACCAGATAATGTTCTAGATTTCATGGAAGACCACTGATGAACATCCATAGAATGTACTTGACTTGGAATGATCCGAGAAGAAGCAGAGACTGGTGCGGATAGAGAATCTTGGAGGAACTGTTATCTTGATAAAATACTCTGCTTATAAATTGTTACAGTCCAATTCTCTAGTATACATTTTTATTTGTTTGTATTACAATCTTTTTATTATTTTAAATATCAACTGTGGAAAGGAAAAATGACGTAACCCACAGTTTTTTCAAAACAGCTTTTTTCTATAATCACAATCTATACAACTTAATACACGTTCTATCAAAAGAATGAAAGCTGCAAATGCCGAATAAGTATCGAAATTTAGCTTTTAAGTTAAAAAAAAGAGCTTGTGAAAATCGAAACCAAGAAAAAATATTGAAACAACGGCTTTTTCTAGACAATTTCTTAAATTAATATTAGATTGTGTCAATTAGTCACCAGTTTAGAAGTTTTTGTGCATTTCGAGGTTGTGTATACATATTTCATAATTTTCATATGACCCAAAATCATTAAAACACGTATTTCGTATCTCCTGTAAAATTTGCTATGAGTGGGTTACGTCCTTTTTCCTTTCCACAGTCAATATGTATCAAGAAAAGGAAAGGAAGCGAATGATTTACTTATAATCCGTATCTAGATCAATACTAATATTATTTCCGTGTCTGACAAGAGAAATTGAACGATAGTCTAACAATATATTATTGAATTTCTCCATTAGAGAATCCATATATGTAGTAAACACGGCTTAAAAAATATGCTCTCTTGTATAATATCAAACGTGATATAGCCCGGAATACAGAGCGCTGCAAAATAAAAAGCCTTCCGCGAAAAAAATATTTTCGAAAACGTAGCATGTCACATATTGTTCGATCCACTTTTTGTGACGTTCAGGTAATCTTCTGTAGTTTTTTTTTTTTATTCTTTTTGGTTCCAAATAAAACAGAAACAAATGCTTGTAACATTTTTCAATTTAAAATAGAACATTTTATATGTCCCCATTCTATTCTGATATCATTTATTATGAATGAGCTTACAGGCTTTTCATAAAGATCAGTCAGGTTTGATTATTACTGAAACCTAAAAATTATTTAACATCATGTGATTGAATTGGTATACAGGTTGCTTTATATATGAAATAATTCACAGATAAAGCTTTGAAAAAAAAGTGACATTACTTCGAACAAGATCTACAACGTAAATTATTATTCTATTAACTCTTATTTTGGCCGTCCGTGGAATTGTGTACATTCCGGTGATTTTTTCAGATCATCTTTTTGTGCCGTGTAAGTAATTCGCTGTCCATCAGAATGAAACCACTGGATTAACATAGACATGCTATCAAATAATTTATGATATTACTATACTATCTATATTATCTATATTACTATAGTTGCCACAGTTGATTAATATAACATGCCACACCACAATCTTTTAAAAAACATATCATTGATATTAAGGAAGAGAATTTTTTTTCAGTCACGGATATCGCCTGCTGTGGCCTAGTTGGTTAGAGCTTGCTCTTCCAATCACGCGTTATAATATAAGGTGTTCCCTGTCAATACGCTATGAAAAGGTTAAAAAAATACTCTTTTACACTGATTCCAATTTAGTATATAACATTTAGGGTTTGTCGCCTGCTGTGGCCAAGTTGGTTAGAGCTTGCTCTACCGATCACGCAAATCTGAGTTAGATTGCCGGTAAGATCACAGTAAATTTGAGAATTATTCAATTCAAAGTTGTGATCGAAGACTGGGTGTTTGCGATGTCAATTCACTTTTTTTCCTTTCCTCCCATCCTTCTGATCTTTTATTAACTGGGGTAGCAATAGCGATTAGTTAACCTCTAGTCCTGTTCTAGCCTTATCCTTCTTACCCTACTCACTTTGAAAAAAAGTGAGGTTGAGCGACTGACTAAAAGAAAGTTCTCGTAGAAAAAACTTCCGTTAAGATACTTCCATTAGGAGGCCATATGCTCCACATTGGGAGCGGACATGGATAAAATAAACTTGGATATAATCCACTGCACAATTTTTTTTAAAGATAGTAATGAGATGATGATGGAATTAGAACGGACTGGAAGTTACTTAACCTCCTTCCATTTTATTATTTTCAGAGACCGATTAGAAGGGCGGGTGGGGGGTGGTGGTGAGAATAAACCCTTTGAGTCGTAAATGCATTGAGATACAACCCAATAATTGGTAATATGAATGTTTCTAATTGGGGTTTCGACACGTTGACTCATACTGAGTGCAATCATAAAAAAACATGTCTGGAAACTTAAATAATTTAATACCCGATGTTAAACAACTGTTGAGGTGTTTACTGACAATATTCCAAATAAAAAGATTTTCTATTGAAAAATTCCAATACATTTTTTTTACTACATAAACTGTTATAAAATATGTACAAAATATTGTTGAATATAAATACGAATATTTGAAATGAGCAGAGATTTTTTATAATAAATACAAAACATCGCCTAGAAAAGGTCAAAAGTTTCGCTGCAATAGTTCAAACTGCAGCAGACATGTTGCTCAGAGTTGTAATGCTATTAGTCACATTAATAAAATAGCACAGAGTGAGCAAAGCTTACTTTCAGTTGAATATTTTAATCACTAGCCAAGTTTTGCAACACCTCGACTCTATTTCAAAAGGATTATACGCTACTTGAATTTTCTTCCTTGTTAATCAGTTTACAACAAGTGATGAATTTATAAGTGAAGATTTAGCATACTATTGTATTTTAACTAGGGTTTGTCGGTTTTCAAAACCGGTATTTTGGCTAAATTTGTGACATTCTAAAACCAGTTTTTCAACTTTGTAACCGGTTGTGCTGAATTTCCAATAAACAAGTATATAAACAAAAGGACAGAGAATTTGGATATTTTATTTAATGGCTTAAGACCATATGTCCCATATCATTACCCAGCGAAAGGGTATTTTCGATATCAAGAAATTTTGTTACAAAACGATCAGTGGACACTTTGTGTTTTCTTGAATCATATTTTCTGAAGAGTAACACCAAATAATTTCTCGTTGTGTATTATTAAATAAACAACATAAAAAAATGAAATTTTTCTCGCTATTTTAATTGAATTATCATTTTTTTGTAAAACTTCAAAAATCGGATAAAACTGGTTTACAAACAATATTGACATTCGAAAACCGGTTTTTTCAAAAGTTTTTGTATCAGCCCTAATTTTAACTCTACCAATCTAAATTCACGCAGTCTCAATCTTGTGTGACTTTACTTTTTCGCGGTCAAGAAAAAAATAATTCATATGGTTTTTAAAAACGCTTACATCATTAACTTATCTTTCTTTCTCGCACTTGACTTAACGGTTTGTTTCGAGTTACATACTCAACGTAGTGTACGCAACTTTTCTACTGTGAACTATTTCGAATTTTGAAAATTTGCTACGACATACAGCCTGCGTAAGATCTACACGTACAGATAGGAGCTCTGTCATTTTTTAACACCTCCATGCCCATGATGCAATCTTAAATAGTTGAGTCATTAAGTCATTCAATATTTCTCTTAATATTGTCAATAAGTATTTATCATTTTAGGTATTCTAGCATATATACATTTTTAAAATTATTTTTTAGCTGCTAACTTAAGTTTAAATACTGTCAATAAAC
The DNA here is from genome assembly GCA_031772345.1 of Himalopsyche anomala. Lineage (NCBI taxonomy): Eukaryota > Metazoa > Arthropoda > Insecta > Trichoptera > Rhyacophilidae > Himalopsyche > Himalopsyche anomala. Next base: position 2,814,501 of record CM062844.1, on the reverse strand, counting down.
AGTAAAACTGAGATGCCATCATGGCAGGGAACGTGATTTTTTAGGATGGCATGTTACGTCTTAAGCACTGAAACGTTGAAAATATGATCAAGTATCGAAGAGGTACAAAATGACCCTAGATAATTTTGAGTTATATTTCGCAACCCGAGTACTACAAGGTTTTATGTGATTTTTTTTAAAGAAACAGAAGTAATAATGCGGCAGTCTTCCAAGTACCATTATTGGTATACATTTAAATTTTTGTTTCGTATTTTTTCCACATATATCCTTGTTGTACTCGGGTCGTGTTTTGTATTTCAATTATTGAGGTATCATTGAAAATGATAATAAATATCAGCTATATAAATATATAAATATGATAATGATATTATTAGTATTTAACCAATGGTTGAAACTTGAAATAATAAGAATTTATCAATGTGAATGCCCCTGGTAGGAATTCAAAGGTTAAGCTAGAAATTTTCTACTCACAAATTTGCAAGACTTTATTATTTTGGATAATTACTTACGAGACAATCTCAACACAAAGAATAAACAAAAATCTTGTTTGACAAACATGGTAAAAATCCCTAGGTCAGGGATGGCGAACCTTTTCGGGTCCACGTGCCAAAAATCCTCAAATATTATTTATCGATTGTGTGGCGTGCCCAAACAGTAAAAAATATTGACAAAATTTAAGAAATATTATTTTTAAACGACTGTCGTTTATCTCGAGAAACATTTGAAAATTGATGAAACCGAATGAATTAATAATTTACGAATTATTTAATCAAAATTTAATTTTTTAAAACTTAAAAATTAAATTCGTTGAACTTGGAAACCGTTCGCGTGCCATCCAAATTCTCAAACGTGCTACCTCGGGCACGCGTGCCGTAGATTCGCCATCCCTGCTCTAGGTAATGGTAAAAAAGGGGTACCTCCGTTGTAATACTAAAACGACCGCATTCAAGAAACTTAAATTATTCTACTATTTTGAATTATCTACAAGTCGAACAAAAAATAGTTATCATTTTTATTTTGTATTGTATTATCTAACATAAATAAAAATACAATAAATGGTTTTAATATCGTAAGATCAATGCTAAAGAAATTATTTTTAATTGCAAACTGCGTTATTTTGTGGCACATTATATTACATTTTAAAATAATATTCATCTTGTAAGATGTATTTAGACAAATATGAAATCAATTACAATAAATATGTGGTTGATAGATATGTATTTCATTTCAAGTGGATATGATTGAAGAAATTCATTCGTTATACTAAACTCTCTGATAGTACTGCATCAACTTGTTAAAATAGTGCAATGTATTTAATTTAAAAATGTCTTCTAACGTACTAACAAAAAAACAGGAAATTTATCAATATCAATTAAATACCCAATGGCCCTTGGAATTTGTAGAAAATATGATTAATATTATCTCGTTGTAATCAATGCTCATCATTTGGCAAATTTATGTGTTAAGTACGCAAAAAATACACTACATAATCGAATTGAACCCATTTTACGTTGAGGTTATAAAAATATTGCCATAACTCATTTCTGTGTGCGAGGGAAGAATTCTTTTTCTTGCTTTATTTATTTTTTATTTGAGAAAATAACCGAATATATCGGGCGCTTATTTTTTTAGTCGAGTATTTTATTCTGCTATAGGTCGCTACTTCAGAAACGCGAGATCAGTTTACTCTATGTAGAAGCTTATTGTAGTAAACAGCTGACAGCTAAAATGCTTGGGATTTCCCGAAATCATCATATTGTAAAATGAAAGTTTTTTAATGTTCCGTGCGCTGTATTTCAATAAATATCGACATGAAGAAGCAACAGAAGCTCATGATGAAAAAAATGTATATTTTGTATAGACGTTACCGTCAACATTATAAACATTTAAAAAAATACGGATACTATTTTGTAAAAAAGAAAAAATATGTTACCTTGTTTCCGATACTTTTTCCAGCATATTTATACACCCTATCCTTTTTTAACGGGATATATTAGTTGAAAAAATTGACGCATTTTAACATACATACAGTGGAACCTCCAATTACATTACCCCGAATTACGCGCTGACTTGAAATATTCGCCGCAAATCCCCTAATTGCACTGTCGCATTCCATTGTCGTTGCTACGAGACGGTCGTCTGTGCGGCACATGCAGTTAAATGTTGGTTAGCGTCTGTGTAGTCAACACGTGCCAGGCTATACACGTATAGCCGGGCGACTGTCTATGTGTTGGATTTTGGCGCGCTTAGTAACTAAATATTTCGTCCATATTTTGTATGAGATTCACTCCCCAAATTACAATACCCAGAATTACACTATCCCGAATAACACTGTCCGGATTTTAGTGTAAATGGGGGTTTTACTGTAATTTGTAAAAAAATAACGAAAACGTATGAACAACTAAAATTAGCACAAAAAATAACAACGCTTTTTCAAATACATTTTATATTACAGTGTCAAACATTGTCGACAATGTAATTGTTATTTTTGAATTTTTTAGTAATGTGATTGATACTCGAACAGAAAAGTAAAAAAATATTTTTTTTATCATCTATGAACTGATGACTTAATATTAAAATTAGTGACAGGCTTTTAAAGCTTGAATATTTTTAACCCTTCAGACACGTGTGCTTGAAATAGATTTTGAATAACCACTGATTTATAAAAAAATGAATGACAGAATGAGTCGCGAAAGAACGAATGAATAATAAAATGATTTTTCACTTTTGAAACTTCATCGTCAATTTTTGTATGTAATATATTATTCACATATCGGTGCTAATATCGTCTCTATATGGTAAAACTAAAAAGCTACTACCATAGTATTGAATATATCGTTGGTATACTTACGGAAAACGTTAAGTAAGTAATTGGGTGTGATTGCAGATCAATAGATATAAACACTCTATATCAACTGAAAAACAAGCTTACTCAAGTAAAATTTATTTATTTTGATATCCAAAAAAGAAATATGAACTAAGTCGATTTCTTTGACAATTATGACTAGCAGGAACTTATAAGTAACTTAACGCTTTATAACTGTACAAGTTTCATATTTCTACTAAAGCTATTCAAAGCTATCTATCAACAATCTACTAAAGCTACTCAAAGACTATTAGACGACTGTAACATTTTGGTCGATTGTTGTTTATTCATTTGTCTTATAGTCTTCCGTGATTGATTTATCGTGTTCTAGGAGTAAACAAACGATTTTTTTAACCATTGTAAATATCACTTGGATATAAGCCTCATAAAAATAATTCATTATGAACATATAATGTGTAAAATTCTAAAATTCTATTAACTTTCAAAACTACTCAAGTCTTCTATTTTTAAAAAAATAGCAGTCATCAGTGTTTAAAGATTAAAAAAAAAATACGATTATGTAATTAAAAATTTAATCTGATCTTTAAAATAATTAAGTTATTTGAATGAAGGTTATAGTTATTTGCTTTCCATATGACAGCAGGTTTTTTATACATATCATTTAATTTATCCTAGATGTAACCAAGATGGAATTCCAATATATGTATAACGATATCAAAAGTCCTTATTTTGATAAAGATCAACGTTATATCCGTTATTTCAGTAAAACAGCAGCGTTGATCAGTAGTAGTCAGGAGTGTCGTTCGACCAGTCACACTTAACTACTAGGAAGGTTGTTAGAAGTCAATACAGTGAAATCCCGATTTTACGTTTTCAAGGGACCGTAATAAACAAACGAAAAATGAGGGAAACCGATAATGCGGGAAATTTTCAAATAATACCAAAATAAATGTTTTATTTAAAAAAAAAATAGTAATTTGTTTATTTATTTACACTTTTTTATTAAACGATATACTTATATACATTTTTAAATTGCTTACTTGCAGTTTGGCACTTAAATTTAAGCATAGACCCTTTAAACTCGCGTACTTTTATAAATTAACTTTTTTTTAATGTCTTGAATTATTTTTAGTTTCTCCGCTAGAGTTTTAGTTTTCTTCATTTGGACATTTTAGTTGTGAGGCAAAACTACATATTTATGAGCGAAATGAGAAATGTTCAACAAAAACGATCAATCAGGATAATATTTGTGACGGGACCATAATATTTAGACGATAGATCGAGGAAAAGGATAAATCGGGGAACGATTAATGCGGGGTTATTTAACATTTTTCTTATGGGCCGGTACTAAACAAAATAAACGATTCATGCGGGAAAACGAATAATGCGAGAACGGTAGATCGGGGTTCCACTGTATTTCAAAGAAGACGTGTTTGTTACGGAGTCACGCCACGATTTCTTGGCCACGCTGCCCGCCATTAAGGCTTTGCGAACAAAATACATTTGTGTTTTCAAATGGCTCCGTTTCAATTAAAGTCTTTTATAGATTAGGCAAGATCGTTTCAATTGAGTTATATAATTAAAATAAATTTGCAACGGATTATCGCTTTCGCAGCTACAAGCGTGTAATTAATTTCAGTTCGTTTCATCGCTAAGACGGTACTACTTCATCGACTGAACCAGCCATACTCAAACTGTGGGGAACCCGCTCCAAACATAAAATATTTGGGAAAATATGTTTTCACAATATGAAATAATTCTTTTTTATTTGTAGTATATTTTAAATTTAGTCAGCGCGTACTTAGCGGTTATTTGTTTTCAAAAAATAAAATATATATTTGTACCAATTCTCACTGTTATTTATTAAAATCAGGACAGACTTACCTGTTAATTACTTAACTTACTGTTTAAAGAATACAACGTTACAGTGTTATTTTTACAAATCGATATGAAATAAATTACATTTTAGATGTATTAAACGTTTTAATTTTAGTGAATTTAGTGTCACTTATTGACATTTTGTACTTTTATTTATAAATTCTTCAATTAAATACCAATGGTAAAAAATACACAATATTCCTTTGTACTTTATTTAAAAAGGTCAGGACCGGTTGCGCTCATGGCGAGCATTGTCAACTGATAAGAAATTTAATTTAACAGTGCTATTGACAGTGCAGTTGACAATTTTCGCCATGAGGGAAACTGGTCCTGACTTTTTAAATAAAGTGGAAATAAAGTACAAAGGAATATTGTGTTTTTTTTATCAATATAATGCTTTTCTACCAAGTATTGACAATGAACACCCTACAAGTGATCTATACCATTTCATTTTTTAAATTCATTTCGATTTCTATAAATAACACTATAAGATTTTAATCTCTAGGTTGGTTGGATTTGTATTTTATATATTCTTTAGCCATGTTTGATCCCTATGTGGAACATATGACTGCCACGTGGCACCTCCATATTTCCCTGTTTCCCGCCAATTGCTTTGCTTCCTCCCATGACATGCCAGCATCCTTCAGTTCCGCCGAGTACATCATATGAATAGTACCCGACGGACGTCCGGGGCGCTGGAATCCCACAGGTCGAAAAAAGAGGCAGGCAGGATTGAGGCTTTCCGGAGGCTTCCGCAGCACGTGACCCAGCATGTTCCAACGTCTTTCAATGACCACTGACGTGACAGGACGCTGTCTTATCATTGAATTCCTCATATTTTATACAAATTAAAAATGTATTGACATATGCAATATATTGAAAGTCAACCGGTCTACTTCAAAAATACTGAAATAAAATAATTAAATATTTATAAGAGTGTTACTTTAATATAGCTGCCGAATTACGTTTTAAATTACCGAGTCAGCACAGCTTCACGTACTATTTGATTTATTTGAAAATTTAATATTAAGTTTTAATTGAGAATTGCAACAATTTTCAACACCTGTCTAACTCGCAACTCGAAATAAGAGATGTTAACGACTAAGCCTAACTAACTTAAAGCTTCAACATGTCAAGCTTTCAAAATTAATACAAGCAAAATGGATAACTAAACAAAAAAATGTGTTGAAATAATGACGAAAAAAATTCTTAAAATTGTATTGAAATTAATTTTACTAACTTTATTAAATGTTGCATTTAGGATTAGGAATACATGAACGGCTTAAAATGGAATTTGTAACACCACTGATTAAGCCGATTAAGGATTAGACTATTCGAAAGCTTAATCGGTCTTCATTGAGAGGCGGAAGTGCTTGAAAAGTTTTTGAAATGCCCCGAAATGACTGCAGACTCAGTGAGAGATCTCAAACAATTATCGTCACTTGTTTTTAATACTGGTGTTACTTGAAACTTTGCTAATAATCTTTTCAGATTAAATTATATAGGATTTTTTTTTCAGAAATCTTGACCGTTTTCACTTGAAAAGTAAATGTTATTTGTAATGTCAATGTATACTTATGATAAATATTTTTTTTGTTAAATACACTTTAAATCAAATGCTAAATTTTATCCGAACTAAATCGTTAGAATTGAGTACATTCCTACAAGTTTTGTTATTAACGACCCAGGTTTTGTCTTTCAGCACGTGTAGGAGTGTACAAAATTTGTGCCATTCAAGCCCGCTATTGTCTAGTTTCGTGCTTCCCATATTAGGAGCCGCCGCAGAACATGTTTTGTATTGAGAAGGGCCACGGATTATTTTTTTCAGATTAAGGGGGGTGTGGAATGAAAAAGGTTGGGAAGCACTGATCTATTTCATAGTTTTTAACCTTTTTGGGCCCGTGGCTCCTTTCGAGTCTTGTATTTTTCCGTGGCCCGCATACCCGTTTTTATGTACGCATATAAGTTTTTCGCACGAAGTGAGAAGTTGAAAGATTCCAAAAAAGTTTTCATTTCCTTGCTCGCTAGCAGATTTTACCCAGGAATTTCCCAAAACGAAGAGATTGCAGACTTTTTTTTTAGCTCTTTTTTGCGGATTTTCCCTTGGCCCCCTAAAACTGTACTGTGGCTTCCCAACTATTTTTTTCTGTGGCCCTCTTGGAACACGCAGTAGCCCCTGGTTGAGAAACCGTGGTCTAGTTGGTAAAAGCTTTGCTATACCGGCCAGGTGGATCTGAGTTCATCTACCAATAAGGTCATTTTTTTCAATTTAAATTTGAAGTCTGAGACAAGGTTGTTTGTGCTGTCAGTTCTCTTAGAGTTGATTTGGTATGATCTTTCTTTCAATTAAATTTTTATAACGTGTTGGCATTAGCTGTAATGCTAAATATTTAAATACTTTTTGATAAAATTAAATATAATACATTAAAATTATACCAAGCACGTTCAGTCAAAATTTCATACCACAGCCTCCAAAATCTGAAAAAAAATCCGCAGCCCCCCTCAATACAAAACATGCTATGCTGCGGCATCCAATTTGGGAAGCACTGCTCTATTTCATCATAAAAAACAAAAAATAATTAAATAACTATTTTTTTATGACTTCATTTTAAAACGTTTTTTTTGCTGGCTAAAAATTGGACAGATTTCGAATATGATATCACGAAAACATTAAAAATCTTTCGATTTTATGAATGACATAAAAATTGACATATTTTTTTTCAGTGCCGTAGTGTATAAATAATTTAAAATTTAAAAAATCTCCACCTAAATGTAATTTAAAAAATAAATATCGATTGATCTGACTGTAAATTAAGAACATATCGACTGCTTACTTCGATAGTGTGCCACAAACAAAAATGGTTGTTTTATGATATGGCTGACCAAAGTATTGACGCATATAATTTGAGTTCTATGATAGTCATAATTATTGTCTGTCTCTTCTTTTTAGTGAATCATTTAGTCATGTATCTCAATTCAATTCAAATTGATCGCAACGTTGACATAAAACAATATTTAGAGTTGTTGAGAGACGATTGTTTATACTTTATTATTTTCGCATGCAAACATCTACCTACCGAGAGAAAACTTTTTCTAGTTGTAGTTTAGTGGAGCTATAGAAAAAAAGGTATTTGAATATATATATATGTGATGCGTAATATAATTCAATACATGAAATTTTGACAAAACGTTTTATGAAACTAGGCCATCGATATATTTAATATCCGGCGTGGGACATTTGATTCCCGGTTTACAAAATAAATTGTTGTCACAGAGTCTATTGCAACAATATTTAAATAGACGTCGATAAAAATCGTTCTTTTACTTGGGAGTTATCAACAAAATTATTTTAGATTGTCTTATTAGTAGTATAACAGAGTATTTATAAAAATATTCGTTTCTGTCTGAGAATTATCTTAACTGGTAACTATGAATGTATCAAAATTGAATTTATTTATAAATGACGACAGATATATGAACATATTTTGATTTTTATTTGACATATCGAATTTCCATTAAAATACAACAAAATACGAATCGCTTTTAAGGTGTTTACTGTCAATAGTTGGTGGAACGGCAATACAATATAAAACAAACTCTTTTGTTCTTATTCCACTTTTATTTTATATATGAGGACCGGTTTTACTCATTACAAGAATTATCAATTGATTAGAAAAAACAAGTAAACAGTGAAAAATAATTTAGCAAATAATTGATACGGTTTCTTCAGATTCCTCGTGGCTATTTATTGAATTTGAAAATGTTTATTAGTTTCCTGCTTTATCTAGAAATAGTTTGATAGTCGTTTTTATAAATTTTATTAATACGAATGTAATATTATTACATAATTATATTTTTCAATCCAAGATTATAGTAATTATTGAATTAATTGTTAATGACCACTTTAACTCAATTGTTTTTTTGATGCGATTTCAAATAATTAATTTATTTCTAAGAGGGATATGCATTTTAATAATAATCAATTTAGTGACACTTATTCGTAACAATTGTTTGTTATTCCCTATTCATTTTACTTTGAGGAGCATACAGCTTCCTAATGGGGGTATCTCAACAGAAGTTTTTCTACGAGAACTGGTTTTTACTCAGTTGTTCAACCTTTCTTTTTCAAAGAGAATAGTAGAGATATAAGGATAAAGCTAGGCCAGGAATAGTGGTTAACTAATCGCTCTCGCCTTGTCCTGTTATTGAAGCACTAGAAGGGTAGGAGGAATTTTTTATATTGCTGCCCGTACTGGGACTACGTACGTGGTTTATCAATTAGTGAAAAATTTTGTAAACCATCTTTGTGCCTGTCGAATTTTGATGACATCTGCTCCATACACATCGGAAATGTTTTTGGTTGCCACAGTCGCAGTATTGTCTTTACGGAATTTATAAAGTAAACAATGTCGTAAATACACTTTATCGACCGCCATGTCGAAAAAATACAAGGGCTCTTCACTGTACCCTGGCTAGGTCAAAACTGAATAGAAAGTAGAGGGAAAGTATCCTTTATACAATGGAATCATTTTAAAGCAGATATTATTCATCATTTCTGAGAACAAACTTTTTTTCACTGGGATCGTACAAAAACGTCTTCACTTTTGCATCAACCCAATATTTATATAGAGTATAAAAGTGGAAAAAGTTGTAAGATTGATGATTATTTTACTAATCACAATATGTAGAGCTCGCGTAGAATACTTACATAAAATTCAAATATTATCAGATTCTCCCATACGTGGCAGAATGGTATACAAATACAATTACGGAGAATGGTGTAAATAAAATTAATACATACTTTCAACAAAACTGCTACATGATATTTATCATTTGTCTTTCCTCTATTGTTTTAAGTGACAATTGAACAACCCAAGGAAGCGGAGATACCGACTTATATTCAACAAAAATTAATATCCACTGAAACTACCATGAGTTAGTGGAGAGAGAGAGCACGTAGTGGAATGTTTCTTAACACTTTCAATTCGGACCATTTTTAAGCGACGGAAATATTTAAATTAAATAAATTCTACATATTTTTTTTTGTATACGACTTATCCGCTGTAAATAAAATATTTATTCGTATTTTGACGTAACCATGCTTGTGTTTCAATTTTTCACTTACAATATCAATAATATGTAAATTCTAAACGTTGAATTATTTCATCGACTAATTACTAATAACAGCTATTGCAGGGGTCGGCCTACTGCAACTCGATATAAACTCTCGGAAGAAATTTGGATAAAAATATATTTTTTTTTAAAGCATATCTTTGTCATACATACGTCAAGGTAAAATAAATTCTTCCCTTAAAAATATGTTTGATTGAATATCAGTAGTAGTTTCTGAATGTTCCACCCCTATGTTAACATTATTGGAAATCCCGCAGATCCGGTTTTGTTTGGGTTAGAGAAAGACATGGCATACCTCAAGATCCTACCTATGGCGTCTATTTGCGAAGGCATCGCTTGCTTTCAGGTGACGACAAACTTTTTAGTAACTTTTTTACCATTTAGTAAAATATTAATAAGACTTTAAATCTGAGAGAAAAATATTACTATGTATGTATTTTAGGATTGTCCAACGTTGTATCTCTTCTTACCTGGTACTGTTTCACTCTTTTATTTTTGTTTTTAATCAACGTTCTCGTGAAATGTCTCTGTAGCGAACCGAAAATTAAAAAAACTAGGGTAGAACAATTATGAATAGAGATATATTCGCTTTTTATTAGACATTGTAAAGTCTCTGAACGTCTTGTTATTTTGACCTATATCAGGGGTGGGGAACCTTTTCATCTAAAAAGGCCACATTCATTTATCTGATTCAACATAAGGCCGCAGTAAAGAAATCGTTGACACCGCCCCCCTTTTTTTTGACTATCGAACATATAATGGGTTGGTGACGCTCTTTTTCTATACGTTTGCGTATAATTTTTTGATCAAAGTAAATATTTTGATCAAGTCAGAGCGCCGAATCAGAGTAACCACAAAACCGCAGGTTCCCCTCTACTGGCTTAGGCAATGGTCCGTCTTTAATAAAAACACAATATTCTTTTGTACTTTATTCCACTTTATTTAATAGGTCAGGACCGTCCACCTTTATTCAATAGGACAGTCAGGTTTAATAGGTCAACTTATTGCAGTTGACAATGCTCGCAATGAGCGAAATCGGTCCTGACCCATTAAATAAAGTGGAATAAAGTACAAAAGAATATTGTGTTTTTATTAATATAATGCATTTCCACCAAGTATTGACAGTGAACACCCTAAGAGTGATCAATGGTCCATATTATTTAATGTAAAATTAACATTTATTTGATTAAATTCAAATTATATTTTTTTAATTACACACAAAAAGATGATATTGGTATTTCTGTGCGTCAATTGGAAAACATATTAAAGTTAACAAAAAAACATCTATTTTGTCTGAAGATTAATATACAAATATTCACAATGATTTGCAAAACTATGGTGGTGACACTGTTAAGCATTTCCAATTATTTAAACAGTACATGTATTGAAAACAAGTACAATTCGAATAAACATATTCGGGAGGGCGTATCACATCGGCTGTTTGGATGACTAATTTGATTTTTATAATTCAATTTCTAACGATTGTAATATAATTTGATATTCCCATTTTTATGTCGTCCCTGTAGTCGAGTTGTTAAGGCTCTTGTTTGTGGAGTCAATGGCTTGAATTCAAAACGAAAACCTTAAAATATTTACGTTTATATCAGTTTATACAAACTTAGCCAAATAAATGAATAACTTTATTTTTTTCAACCTTTTTTCTTTCCTATCGTATAGGCAAGGGCATTGAGACGTATAAACTAACCACGAACGTATTTCTCATCCCGTTCTTTTGAAACACCCCAATGACTAGTTTAGTATCTTATGAGGCAGTGCTTCCCAAACTGTGAGCCGCGGTTCACTGAGAGTACGCAGGTCTTCTGCCGGGTCCGCGATTTTTTTTAGTTATTTTGCTTGAAACATAATTTGATGAAACAATTATTTCGGAATTTTTTTAATAAGACGACAGCAAAAGAAGCGCTATAAATCCTTTTTCCTTTTGTGGCTATATGATACAGCATATTCGTTACTTGCCAAAGCAAGCCTCTACACAGGAATTACTCGACCAATCATGGTGTACGCTGCTCCAATATGCACGTATGCTCACCGCAAACATATGAAGACTCTCCAGATTGTCCAAAATAAATCACTGAGACAGATATGTAACGCCCCGTGGTACGTGCGTAACTCGCTGCTTCACAGAGACTTGAAAATACCTACCATCCGCGAGTTCGTTCGTGAAATATCTCAAAAGTTTCACAGCAAGGTAGGAAAACATTTTAACCCAACGATCTCTAATCTCCACAACTATGACGAGACATTGCCTGAGAATCGTTTAGACCCAGAGCAGTTCTGCTCGACGACCCTCCATAGATCTTATATCGTCTAAAATTGTCAATTTAAGAACGAACTTAGCATCACGAAAATAACTCTCTTTGTTTTTTGTGTACTGTATGTGTGTATTTATGTACGCGCATGTGTGTGTACATGTACGGATATGGTATGGAGGAAGCATGTGGAATGTGATTTGCAAAATAATGCATGTGGAGTTCCCGTGAACTTCTTATGTCTGTAGTGATCACGCCCTACCGTCTGCAAACGATGGTAAGGGGATGCAATTTACAATTTTTCAAAAACTTTATCGATGAAGGAGACTGGAAGAGCCTTGACGCTGGCGTATTGGCGTTATAAAAAAAAAGGATATTCATTATGATTTTATTAAAAAATAAGCATAGATCATGCCTTTCTACAGGAACTTTTTCTTCTGGGAGATTCTTGGCGAGTAACAATTTCAGATATTGATTTGATATGTAAAAACTTGTGACCGAATTTGTTTTATCAAATTGTATTACTTGCAAACACGGCTCATTCCAAAATTGTGAAAACGTGAAACTTAAATATAATTTTGTAAAACGATAAACATTTTAAAAGGTATTTTAGTTATACATTACTTTGGATTGATATTTTGTATGTTATCAAACCAGATTTGAGACAGCTTTCTGAAGATATTTTTAAAGATTGTTTTTATTTACTAAATTACATTAATGGTTCATGTTACAACAAATTTGGAATAAGCCGGGTTTGCAAATAATTGCCTCAAATTTGTGTTGTGTTTTTGCGGGGGGTCCGTAAAGTATTTTTTCATATTAAGGAAAGAAGTGGCATGAAAAAATCTGAGAAGCACGATTCTATGGGATCTTCATTATGTAAAATTTCATATGCTGGACATATTCTAAAAATACGTTTTTTTGAAATGATTTGTTACTTTGGCTCGCTATCCAATTGTTTGCCATCCGCAGTTGTAGGGGTAGGAAACTACTGGCAGTACAGACGGTTTGGATCACATTCCGCTCTTTAATTTGATACCATCTACCGCGTTACTGCTGTTTCGTACAATCTACTTGTTGACAGAAAGCTTCCCTACCTCTACCTATGAAAAATATTAGTGTTATCATGGTTTATGCACGGAGAGCGTTAAGATTTGTTTTTTATTTATACAACGTTGGGCTGATAATGCCTAAGCTGAGAAAATTATAATATTATAATTTACATATTTTGCTTTAAAAAATCCAAACCAAATACACAATAAAGTTACAGTCGGTAAATATGATTTCAATGAAACACAACATTGCAAGCACTTGTACCAAAAATAGATATTGCAATATAAAAAAAACAGATCAGAACAATTTATTCAAAAGAAAAAAAACAAATCTATTGACAAGCAAAGATGGTAACTGTTTGTATTATTTATAATAATACTACATATAGCAAGTACGCCAGATCTGTTGTCACTCACGTGTTCTTAATCTCAATAAAGGCAAATTTATCAATCGATTCTCATAAATGTTCGATTAGTTGGCCACTAATTCTGTCTTTGAGTTTTGTCATACATAATGAAAGTAATTAGTACTATCAAAGTTTTTATCCCTGTACCTTATAATAAGCCAAGACATTTATATTGTAATTCACAACATAAGAGTTGAATCAATTTTTATTTTATTCGTAAATATTGCCTCTAATGGTTCTTTTCAAGAAGCGAAACAGGTGTCGCAAGTTATCACATGAATTTTATATTAAAAATAAACTTATAAGAAGTTATCGCCGAATCCATCAAAGATATTAACGCCATAACTGTTAATTATTTCTAATGCGTCAGTAAACATTTTTACTAGTTCACTTAAAATCAACTCGATCTGAAATGGCATTATAGACACCCATGCCGATGTTCTCAGATGATAGATTCAATATATATATCGACAGTGGAATGGAAAAAGGACGCAACCCACAGCTTTATCAAAACAGCTTTTTTCGATAATTACAATGTATCTAAGTTGTATCAGATAGTCAGTATACGTTATATCAATACGTTAGCTGCATATACTGAATAAGTATATAAATTTAGATTTTTAAGTTTGAAAAAGGGAGGGTCTTTGAAAATTGCAACCTAGAAAAAAGACTTAAGATTATTCTTAAACAATTTAATAAAATAATATTATATAAGATTTAGACTGAAGGTGCTTGGTGGAATTTTAATATTACATTTGAATTTTTTCACAAACTTGAACTGTCAGTTCAAGTTCATCCATGCACTTGAATGCCTGAAGATGACGAAAGGCGAAACCCTGGTTGTTAGTGACAAAACTTGTATGAATGTACATAATTTGAACCATTCAAATTTTAAAAAATATTAGATTAAGTTAATTAAACACTAGTTTATATGTCTCCGTGCACATCAAGGTTGTGTATATTTCATAATTTCCTTATGACCCAAGATCATCAAAACTGTTTTTTTGTGCGTCCTGTAAAATTTTGCTAAGTGTGGGTTACGTCTTTTTTTCTTTGCACAGTCGATATTTATTGTATAAAATATTGGTCACCGCTCAATAGGAACGGAGTACAGTAGACGAGTACAGTACTAGGAACACCTATCCGGCCCACCTCTCCTGCCATCCGTCAGCAAATAAAACCTTTATCTGGGTGATTCAGTGGAACACATAATTCACAGGGTCGAAACAAACCTTGGAGCTGTTGTAACAACTAAAACGACAAATTACGCCATTTACCAGCTCACTGTGTTCCGGGGAATTCACGATTTTATTACCGCCGCGATGATTTGCGCGCGGAAGTTTACTGCACAATTGCAACCTCAATTCTAAGTAATATTATTCAATTTCGTAAAATTGCTTTGACTGTTCAGTGTCAATTTTTCCAACTATGTCCTTTCTAACGCGAAGCATAAAACTCACAATAGAGCATCTTACAATAGGCGTTGGATCACGGGGTCTAACTAGAAAAATGCATGTTTTAAGTGAAGCTTGGTTCTGGTGATGATATAATTATATTTACTAGCGGCAAGCTCGTTGCCCTCAATGGGGGGGGGATTTTCGTTGCATTCTAAAATAGTAGAAAATTTACTGGCGTGAAAAATAAATTGAAAACCTATTTATTGAATAAGTCAGAAAATCTAAACGTAATTAATTCTCTAAATAGATTTTTATGAATAAGCCCAATTCTTTAAAAGAACTAAAATACACCGGGACTGCAAAACGAAATATGCAAATAGCGGATATAATAAAATATATTCATAAACATCATAATTGAGCTGCCCTGCTGAGCTGCTATATCCAATATCGGCAGCCTTGCAGTATTCATATTTAATCATTTTTAGAATAATTCAAATGATTCAAGTATGCAAACAAATATATTTTGGAGAAGAAGAAGAAGACCCCAGGGACATATATCGTCAGCCTTGCAGTATTTACTTGTGAAACAAAGCAATATCTCGTACTTCTCGATGGATTAGTTTCATAGTGGTATAACTAAACTTTCGTTGTTTTGAGATGTTGTTAAACAAAGTTTTGACAAATCTAAACTGAGTTGTAGAAAAATGATAATTATTAGTTGTCTCACCTTTTTCGTCAATCATTAAGTCATTTATCTAATTTCGATTCAAGTTTATTGCAAAGTTGACAGAACTACAAAACGACATTTCGGGCTGAAAAATAAATTATATATTTTTATTTCTATTATGCAAACATCTAATTTATCTACCGAGCGAAAACTTTCTTTTTCATTTGTACTTTAGTGTAATTGTAGAATTTAAAATTTAAGTATTTTTTTACAAAAAAATGGAATATATTAAAAAAGAATGCTTAAACCAACTGGTATTTAAAAAATCCTATTAAGAAAGATTCTATCAATAACACGAATGTTTGTAAATAAGTCACTTAATAATTTTGCTTAATTATAGATGTCGCTGTAGACCACTACACTCACATTTAAAAGTGATTGATAATAAACGATGAAATCTTGTTATCCTGATCTTTTAAAAAAATATAATAGTAAAAAATAAATATTTTATTTTTAATATAATGCCTTTCCACCAAGAGACAGGGAAAACTATAAAAGTGGTTTAAATACTGCTTAAAGCAAAATAATTTAATTCTTCAAAAAGTTGTTGTAATACTGATTGAAAGTTTTGTAAATTAAAAAATAGGTGCAGACCATTTGAAAACATTTCAGACACTATTCAGTCTATTTCGAAAAAACCTTACAATTGCAAATGTGTGAACAAGAAAGGATGCTCAATTAAGGAAGGAAGTTGATGTCTTAGCTATCGCTCGTTTTTTAAACAAACTTTAAAATAAATAATACTATGTGAACTCTCTTGATAATCATATATTTTTATTAATTTATTCGCAATATTCGATGTAAATTACTTACTTATTATCCAACAGATAGATGGATTTACGATTTGACTTCACAAATTGCTTAAACCGTACGAAAATATACTGTGAACAATTGCATTTAATATTAAATTATAAATAACTTGCAAAGTCCGACAAAAATATACGGAAATTTTTTTAATCACCTAATAATTCGATAGAATTCAATAGTAACAAGCAAATAAAGATTTTATGCCAGAATTTATTTGATTAAACGCTGTCTAGCTTATATTATTTTACAAAAAACATACTGTTTTAAATATAATGCAATGGAAAAATAAACAAATTTTAAAACAAATATCATCGCAAATATTAAAGCTGTTGTTTATAGACGCCTTAAATAAAAAGTCGTATTTTCTACATACAACGTTACCGATAATAATTTATATATTTTTTAAATCCATGTCCGCTACCGATGTGAATCATATAGTCTTCTAATAGAGATATCTCAACATAAGTCTTTTTTACACGAAGTGTTTGTTAATCAATCGCTCAACCTCTCTTTTTCTGAGAAAGTAGTATGAATATAAGGATAAAGCAAGACAGGACTAGTTGTTAACTAATCGTTTTTGTTACACCTTGATATTGATGGATTGGAAGGACGGAAAAGAATTTTAAGACGTCATAATTACCCTGCTGAAAAAACGGTGTTGTACTGGGAGTCAAACCCGTGGGATCCGTCGCGGAGGCGGAAGCCAACAACTTTGACAACTTCGCTGCAGACCCAACCGTATTATTTACCTCTGAAAAGCACAGTATTAATTGAGTTATATTAAAAAATAACGTATTTATAAACTAAACTTAAGACACAAAGTGTTTAAAATTAAACGACACAAAAGAAACAACAAACACTTTTGTTGGGAAAATTTCATAAAAAGCGCACACAATCCAAACAATGAAAGTATATTTATAAACAAGAAACGTAAAAAGAACGCATTGAATTTATATCAGATAACTTAGTACGTATCGGGGGAAATATTTGCTACTTTCCATTCTTTCTTTTTCTCCCTGAATTCATATGAATGGAAAATTCTCATGAAAAGAGCTGCACGCCATTTTCATGAATGCAACTTTTATGATGCATCTGTTATTATACGTACATTCCACCTATCTTTAGGGGATCACAGGTTGCCATATAAACGGGTTCCCGGTAAATTGCTCGAATGGAAATTGCTCGAATAACAAGATAATCAATTTGTTTCCGTTTGTTTTGTCCGTTTGTTCTGTCTTAGCCCTAGTCTTCTATGTGTTCTGGAAATATATAGAAACAGTTTGAGTAACTAATTAATAAGCAGTTCTCGTAGAAACACTTCTGTTGAGATAAACTCCATTAAAAGATCATATGTTCCGCATTTGGAGCGAACACGGTTAAAATAAATACTTACGAAAATTATTTTTATATTTCACTCTCTAAACAAGTGTCGCACAAGATAAAAATGAAATTCGTAGAAAAAGTCGTGAAAAATCGTTTAAATAACCAAGCAATTCGAATAATTTGTAATTCGAGCAATTTCCATTCGAGCAATTTACCGGCTACCATATAAACGAATTTGTATACTGCTTATTTATTATATTAGAGCCCATGGTATTAAAAAGGTAAAAAGTATCCCTTAAGCTTGATGACGCAAATGCGTTTGGTTCTGCTCATCATAAATCACTGAGATTTCATTCACTATTTTTCAAAAATAGTACATTGAAGAGATTCTAATAACATCCAATTCAAGTATGTTTTTAATAATTATTTATTATTTACTAGCCGGTTTCCGGCAAGCGTTGCAATGCCACTTAAAGAAAGAAAGTGTTTGTGTTTTAATTGTATTTATTGAAGTGCATGTTTTCTTTTTTTGTCTGTTTGAAATTTGACGTTTGGTGTCGATTGCCCGGGTCTTTAGTGACAAAACGTGTGTACATAATTTGAACGATTCAAATTTAGATAGATTTAATATGACAATAAAGCTCAAAAATTAGATACTAGAGACATTGCTATAATATTAGAGTACTGTTCAAAAATAACAACATTATTTTTTTAACATTGCTAAAACCTTGAGATTTACTTCAGTTAAGGGTCAAATAAACCTTATAATAAGAAATGTATATGTTTCTATAATAAAATAGTGTTTTATAATGTTCAGGAAAATATAGATCTCGTATTTTTTTTATCCCAAGCTCATTATATATAAATATAAATTAACGCTGTTTAATTGAATACAAAAATTATACGAAATAACTGATTAAAATAATTTACGTTCAAAATAGATTTGATATATTATACTATTTGAAACAATGAAATATAATTTGCATGCTGTCATCATTTTATTGCTGAATCGGTAAATCCTTTTATATTGCGTTGTCGTATTAATTTCCACGCGTTGCGCTGTACGCTATTTGCTAAATTGGACAAATAATACCAATTGTAATTGATGGGCCGCGACATATCTCGCAGAAATCATTGAAAATAATTCAGCGGCCGCCATGACAGGCGAATTCGTACCGTCGCGGTACCGGAAACTAGTGACCTTATTGCAAATGCTTCCGTCTGACCTTTTCTAAACCATAATGGCAATGAACACCGCTCATTTGACTTTCAAAACAAACTAACACTCGCCGAAAAGGGAAATGGCAGGGTCCCGGGCTGATCCAATCGTAATCTTCCAACGCCCGAATTACCGGCAAATCTAAACATCGAAATAATATTACGGAATACGCCATCCGTAAATATAGACAGACACCAGTAACATTTTTTGAAATGAAATGGCATTTCTATATGAATTTATGTCATAGCTGAGTTGTAGATATTTCTGATTATACAATATCGACTGTGGAAAGGAAAAAGAACGTAACCCACAGTTTTTTCAAAACAGCTTTTTTTCGATAATCACAAGTTTGATCGAATGGATGTAAGCAGGGCTGTGGAGTCGTTAAAAAAAAACACGACTCCGACTCCGACTCCGACTCCGAATTTGACTCCGAGTCCGACTATGACTTGACTAAAAAATGCGTGCATATAAATGTATGCACTTCAAGTAACAAAAAAAATATATCGAATCTACTTTTTCGACATGAGAAAGAAAGAAACAACAACTTTTGCGCGGACTCATATGCAGTGGATCTTGGTGACTCACTGGCTCGGCGTGACTCATGACACCTACACGTTTAATACTATTAAGCTATATCACAATAATTATTACGTAACTCAATTTTCATAAATTTCGTGAGTAATTTTTTTTTTTTTTTAATTTGCATTTTTTTTTAAAGTAGTCGGAGTCGCCCGTTTTTCACGACTCCGACTCCGACTCCAACTCCGGCCAAAACACCGCGACTCCGCGACTCCGACTCCGACTCCGACTCCGACTCCACAGCCCTGGATGTAAGCTTCAAATACCGAATAAGTATCTAAATTTAGCTTTTAAGTTTGAAAAAAGATAAGCTTGTGAAAATTGAAACTAAGAAAAAAGACTAAAAAAAAGTTTTTCCTAGACAATTTCTTTAATTTATATTAGATTATGTCAATTTGACACCAGTTTAGAAGTCTATGTGCACTTCAAAGCTGTGTTTATTTCATAATTTGCATATGGCTCAAAATCATCAAAACACATTTTTTGCGCCTCCTGTAAAATTTGCTATGTGTGGGTTACGTCCTTTTTCCTTTCCACAGTCGATATGATATTTAGACGCTACACTTATCACTTTTACGGTGTTCCCTGTCAATACGCTATGAAAAGGTTAAAAAATTACTCTTTTGTACTGATTCCAATTTAATATATCACATTTAGGGTTCATCGCCTGCTTGTAGTCCAGTTGGTTAGAGCTTGCTCTACCGATCACGCAGGTCTGTGTTCGATTCCCGGTCAGATCACAGTGAATTTGAGAATCATTAAATTCAAAGTTGTGATCGAAGACTGGGTGTTTGTGATGTGAATTCACATTATTTCCTCTTCTACCATCCTTCTGATAGCTCTCCATAGAATTATGTTTGGCTACAATATTTTATTTTTTGACTAAAATAAAATAACATATGCACGGCTGGTTGTGATAACAAATTTAAAATATAAAAAATATACATTATAGGTATATAGATTTTGTTATATTTTCAACGAAATAAAAAATCTCAATCTGACAGTTTGTTATTACAATTTCTATAATAAAAGAAACATTGTTCACCATAATAGCATTAAGTAATTAAATTGTGTATTATATATATATATATATATATATATATAGTAAATTTCATTATAATAATTAATGCCTTCTTAAAAAATATGAAGATCATGTTTCATGTCTCTAATGCCAAGGTGCTTTTCAAAACTACTAAGAGTGTTTGGATACAAATATATAAAAAAAAACTATTCATTTTTTTATATATTTTTTAGAGTTATTTTTTTTTAATGAATTAGGTGAACTGGGTAATTCTACACGCGACAGAGTTCGTCAATAGGACGATATAACTTTTAATGATCGGCAATGCTAATAAAAATAAGAAAAAATAAAAACCAGCAAGCACTTCATGAAAATCATATTGCAAAATGATGCTTAGATAAACATAGAAATAATGATAAGAATAATCCTCTTGATAGTTTTTACATAACAAAATCTTCTTGAATCTCTTTCACTTGTACCAGTGAAAACCATCCAATTCACACGTGCAATTATTTTTAACCCTATTTTTAACCATACCGAAAAAATGTGTATTGATCATGACCTGTTTAGCATACAATTTTCATTTTAAAATGACTGCATTGATCTACACCCTAGTTGTACTATTTTATTTTTAAAATAAAATATTCAACTTATAAAAAAAAAAAAATATTTTTTATCCACGAATTCATGCTGCCTGTGTAGTCGAGTGGTCTACGTCATTGGCTTCGGTTACGGAGGTCACGGGTTTGAATCCCAGTACTAACAGTTTTATAAAATTGTTTTTTTCAATCGATTCATGAATTTCTGTTCGACGGCATGGACGTATGTGATGTCTTGAATTTTCCCCTAATTAGCTATCCTTATCCTTCTATTCATACTGTCTTTGGAAAAAGAGAGGTTGAGCAACTGAACAAAAAATAAATTTGAAATATAGCCGTTGAAACGCTTTAAGAATTTACCCATTTGATATTTGGTGGTCTCAATAGTACTTTTATAAATTCAAATAGTTTGAAAATATTAAGGATATTTATATTGTTTTAGGTTAGATATTCATACATTAAACTTTTAACAAATATATTTTTATAGCATATTAATGGTTAATTGGGGATTTGACGCCCGGTCGGCAAAGCTAGCCCAAAGTAATATAATTAGCCTTAAGTGTTAATTATTTTACCCCAAAATAATTATTTCAATGCTAGCGCTGAGCTAGTTTGTTGCACGATGCAAACTGCGAGATGAATCGCTTGAATATTTAATATTTATTCGTGACGCGCCACGCCGGCCGTGTAAATAATCCAATTTATTTCCAGTGTTGATGTAAATCCCTCGATACGGCCCTGACAGTGTATCGTGTTCCCGTCGCACGGCGCTTCCCGTATGAGGGGATTAATTCTGGAATTGCCACGGAACGGTTCGGCGCTGGGACACAATTATTGTCACACCGTACCTACAAATAAAAGAGAATTGCCATTGACCACGTCCGGTTCCTTAAATGCAGCATCTTCAGGGGATTTCCCCTTTTATCTTTGAACGCCTTACCGTTGCCAGATGTTCAATCATATTTATAATTTAATATACAGTATTAACTGTTGACAATGTCTGATAAAAACTGACCACTTTATTACCACTAGATAGTTTTTCCACCAAATGTCTTATATGTAATAAAAATAAAAGAATTTAATATATTAATTTTATTGATATTTTCGTAAAAATCATTTAATCAAAACAAAATACCACATAAACAAATTATTGTATATTGTTTGAAATTGGTAAAAGTTGGTTTGAATGTCGTATGTGTCTTACAATGCATTACACAAAATTTAACTACTCAAATCAATATATAATATCGACTATGGAAAGGAAAAAGGACGTAACCCCACATATCAAATTTTACAGGAGGCGCAAAAAACATGTTTCGATGATTTTGGGCCATATGCATATTATGAATTATACACAACCTTGAAGTGCATGGTGACTTATAAACTGGTGTTTAATTAACATAACCTAATATTAATTAAAGACATTGTCTAGGTTAAGACTTTATTTCAGTCTTTTTTCTTGGTTTTAACATTTTACAAAGTCATCTTTTTCAAACTTAAAAGCTAAATTTAGATACCAATTCGGCATTTTCAGCTTCCAACTTTTTAATAGAACGTGTGTCAAGTTAGAAGATACATTGTGATCATCGAAAAAAAGCTGTTTTAGAAAAACTGAGGGTTACGTCTTTTTTCCTGTCCACAGTCGATATGCAAGACGTAACTTTCTTAAATAACATCTGTCATGTACTTTAGACTTTAGTTTGAATTAGTTGGCGCTTGACTGTCGGGTCCGTTGTGCAGTGTTCAACGTCGTTGGTTTCAGTGATGGATTTCACGGGCTCAAATCCCAGTACGAACAGTGTTTTTTAACCCAATTACTGAATTCTGATCGAATACGAAAATTCCTTCTTCCCATTCTAAAATAACGTAGTGAGAGCGATTATTAGCTTACCACTAGTTTTGTTCTTGTCATATAGTTTCTATATCTACTCTTTTTGAAAAAAAGAGTAGATATAGAAATATTAGATTAAAAAATCAAATTTTTATTTTGTTAAGTTGGTGCTCAAAAGAGTTTGGTTTATTTATAAATATTGCCCTAGCTTATAAAATCACCGTGGGAGTGCTCGAATTTTTTCGTTGCGTTAGTTGACAAACATGCAACAAAATTTCAGACTTGCACTGATAATAATTATGATGGATGGCTGTTAAATTAATGATATTTCATCAATCACTGACAGTAGAAAAAATATTAAAACTTTACCTCGCACTTTTGTGTTCAATATATTTAAAATAAATATTCAAAACAGAAAACGTAGAGGATAGTCAATATTCCTAGAATTCAAGTTACAATAAATCTGAAAAGAAGAGTGGGTATTTATAATCTTGAGGAAGGGGCTACTAAAATCCGGGTAAGCGATTGTATCATTGTATGTTATATTGCGATGATGCAATCAGTAATATCTATCAGTCCTTGTAAGACAGTTGATTACATTGTGTTAACATATCCGACTTATTCTGCAATGAAATCATTTTGAAACTAAATGGTATTTATTTGAAGTTATCAGGAAAAATAAATTGACATTGTCATATTGAATTAACCAACAGAAAATCTGCCTAAAATAATTTAAAAAAGACATTTGATACTTTATTGAAGTACACCGTAAATTTCGAAAAAAAATATTTAGTATGTATTGTATCGACAGCGAAAAGAAGAGATTAAAAATTAATTTTAAATATTCATAACTCAATAGTTTCACTGTAAGAAGGTAAAAAATAACAAAGTATATAGTTCCACATTTTTTAAAATTAGTTGATAGCTATTTTGGCGTAAATAGATCTGATGACGGCATACGCTGAAACAGCTATCATTTTTTTTTAAATGTAGAACTAAATTCTTTGTTATTTTGTTTTACCTTATTACAATGAAGTTCCAAATAAATGCCTATTCAATCAATAATTTTATTATATCTAAGCTTGCATGACTATAAATACTGAGATTTTTTAAATTAAAATAAATACATATTGACTGTGGAACGAAAAAAGGACGTAACTCACAGTTTTTTCAAAAAAGCTTTTAGATAATTACAATGTATCCAACTTGATACACGTTTTATCAAAAAGATATAAGCTGTGAATTAGTATCTAAATTTAGCATTTAAGTTTGAAAAAAGATAGGCGTGTGAAAATTGAAACCAAGAAAAAAAAGGGTTTTTCTTAGACAATTTCTTAAATCAATATTAGATTATGTCGATTAAACACCAGTTTAGAAGTCTTCATGCACTTCAAGGTTATGATTTCATAATTTGCATATGGTCGAAAATCATCAAAACACTCTTTTTGTTTCTCCTGTAAAATTTACTAAGTGGAAAGCCACATAATGTTGATTCAAAAAAAAATTACATTATATTTTCTAAGTTTGTTAAAATAAATAACGAAACCAACATAAAATACAAAATATTTTCATCTTTAAAAGTGAGCAAAATAAAAATATAATTCTACAAAAATTATGTAAAGTATGTTTTAGTTTTGAGTATTTCTTTTTTGTAACAATCAAGCATCTGGATTTTTTTTTAAACTCAGTTTGTCTGGTTTATTACAGAATTTGCTTAAATTGAGGGAACACTTCCATAAAAATAACGGCATGTAATACAAAAGAAAAATAAGCATTTTAATATTTTTGTTTTTACCGTAGTTAATTATGAGGTTAACGCTAGGAAATTTAATTAAAAAGGTTTAATACTAAGGATGATACACATTCAGAATCTTAATTTTAAAATTAATACGCATAAAAAATTTAAGCTAGCATTAATAAGGCAAGAAATTTATCAACAAAACGAAAGAAATTTCTGAAACTGGGCTTCTTTCAAAATTAAAAATGAATGCTACGAAAACAGGCAAATTCTCCTTATTAACTGAAAACTACTCTAACACACAACGGATATTTTCGAGATTTTTAAATTTCCTTTAAAACAATAAGGGCGGATCTGATACACAGTTTTTTTGACATAAATTATACATCTCTGATATATTAAAAAATTATCATATAACAAGTTTTTATTTGTTTTGTTGTAAAAAAAAATCCGTTATAGACACAAGTAAAAGATAAAAGATTTGTTCTATAATAACTGGGCGTAGCAAGAGCAATTAGCTAACCACTAGTTCTGCCCTAGCCTTATTCTTCAATCCCT
The DNA here is from genome assembly GCA_031772345.1 of Himalopsyche anomala. Taxonomy (NCBI): domain Eukaryota; kingdom Metazoa; phylum Arthropoda; class Insecta; order Trichoptera; family Rhyacophilidae; genus Himalopsyche; species Himalopsyche anomala. Next base: position 2,789,135 of record CM062844.1, on the reverse strand, counting down.
ACTACTCTTTAAAAAAGAGAGTTTGGGTAACAAACAGTTCTCGTAAAAAATCTGTTGACAAATCTCTATTAAAATACCATATGTTTCATATTGGGAGTGAACATTTACAAAAATAATTAAAAAAAATCTTTTCCTTTTTATATGTCTTATAAATAATATATTAACAAAGGTTTTTTTTAATTTGAGAACAACAATTTGAGTTGCTGTAGTTTTGATTAAATAAATAATAACAATCAAATGGTTTCAGAACAAAATAAGAAAAAAAAAATAGAAGTCATATTTTATCACTTTTAGGGTGTCCACTGTCAATACTTGGTGGAAAGGCATTATATTAATAAAAAAACAATATTTCTTTGTACTTTATTTCATTTTATTTAAAAGGTCAGAACCAGGTTTGCTCATTGCGAGGATTGTCAACTGATATATATATATAATATATAAACATTGCTATTTATACAAAAAAATTATAAACAACAATTGACATTGAATTTACGAATTACAGTATAAGTGATTATATAATTACACAAAATTAAAATCTTAAACACCTCATACAATTAAAAAATCATCAAAGATTTATTTATTTATTAATCTTTGATGACTTAACCACTTGAATACCAAGCGGACACCGGTGTCCGGAACATATGCAAGCGAACACGGATGTCCAAGATATTAAAAAAAAAAATACTTGGTATTCTAATAGAATATAAGCAATATTTTGACAAATATGTGTAGTACTATCTATACTGAGTAGGGATTCTGTGTCGAGACGTCCCGGAACTTTTCGGGTTTTTTCTCTGTCTTAAGTCCCGGGACTTTTTTGGAAAATGTCCCGGGAATTGTGACTGTGATTTATAATGTGCTAATAACGTGTACATTATAATTTTGAAAAAATAATTCTTGTGGCTAAGAAACCTTCTTTTGAAGGCAGATATAAGAGGGGAGCCCCAAGAAAAACGGACACGACATGGTCGGGACGTGACGCTTACCTGGGGTTTTAACAAAATTAAGTATGCATATATAAAAGGGATCTGATGTTGAAAAACAGATGTTTGGGATTTATAATTTCGTAGAAGTTTCAAATACCATGTGTTTATTTATTGTTATATAACTGTAGCAAAAGCAAATTACAAAATATTGAAATTAAATGTTCATATCCGATGTTGTTTTATGTACAAATGTTTTTTCACTATTTCACAAAAGTACCAATGTCTGAATAGGGCAAAAAAGGTCTAAAACCTGTATTGTAAAGTTACGGTCATAAATTTACTCCTGACGGAGGCTTTATCAATATTTTTTCATTACATGTATGGTTATCATCTCTTCTTAGTAAAAAATAGCCTTCATCATTGCACACATCCATTACATAAGAAAAATAATAATTATTAAGCATTGTATTAAAAAAACGCAAATTTTACTATTGCGTACTTTTAAAAGGCGCCGAATGTATGTAATACATAAATGCATACATGCAAATATTTAATTTTAATACAATTATAATTTTATTGAAGAGGAAATAAAAATCTCGAGTCCCGAAATGTCCCGGGACTTTGACTTTTTCACGCCTCGAGTTCCGGGACTTTGAAAACTCCGAGACTTCAGAATCCCTAATACTGAGTCAAAATATGTTTTTAAAATATCGATTTCGAGTGTATATTAGGCAAAATTATTTCTATCATAAACACGCAGTATCTCTGGGACATATTAATCATTTATTTGCGCGGTATTATAGCTGTTAAGTATTATTTTAGTTGAAAATTTGGCAGTTTATTAAAAAGAAACGCATTTATTAATTGGTAGTGGACATTGTTGTAAAAAGTGTCAGTGTGCTAACTAGGCTTACGTAAGGAAAAAAACAAAGAAGTGCGATGTAGGTAGGTAATTAATCCCATGATTAAATTAGGAAGGGCATTTCGACCGTCGAGTCAAAAACGGCGTCGTCACAAAAACGTTCCTGCTAAATTTCGGATTAAATGTTTAAAAAGAAGTTTGGGTTTGAGACTAGCTAAGGAAGGAAGTAAAGTATGTACGCTCTAAGGGTAGTGTTCTTAAAACTTTGATACCACGAAAATGTTAATGGTAATGATTAAAAAAGCAAATTCTTTGGCCGATAACTCACGGGATCAATTGTCAACAGTTTTACAAATTGTTTTTTCAATTAATTCAATGAAGAATAGAACCAGTTGATAACGACCATTCTAAAAACAATTTCGGTAATTAAGCTGTTCGAAAAATATTGTAGTAAGTACTGCATATTGAGTTTTATCAATTCTAATGTATTGCTCTTCGTCGATAAAAAGAAATTCCGTTAACTCGCCCGCTGTGGTCTAGTAACTCTAGTTCAGTGATGCACAACCTTTACCTTCTACCGGGCCGCATAAAAAAAATTATCGTGGGTTCGGGTCGCAAAGAAAAAAAAATATTTAAATGCTCAATCCTTTTTTATGCAGAACATATGTACGTTCCATGTAACACAGCATTAAAACCGTGTAAAAAAGATTAAGTGAATTTAGATAAATGAGTAATAGGTTCCATTTTATTATTTTGACCGTGTTATTTCGAAAATAAATAAGCCATGCAAAAAAAGGATTATGAGTACTTGCTAATTAAAAATCGTTTCATTGTTAAATATTTATGTTTCATTTATATGCAATTCATAAGTTACATAATATTTGTAAGCCTGTTTCTATGAACCGATTTATTCTCCTTCATTGAAGAAAAAGCTTTCTTACATTTATTAAATACTTTTTTTACGTGAAAAAAATACCTTTGAGAAAGAGATTTAAGGGCCGCCACAAAATTTAAAACGGGCCGCGGTTTTTTCAACACAGCTCTAGTTGGTTAGGGTTTGCTCTACCGACCATGTAGGTCTAGGTTCAATTCCCGGTAAGCTCAACGTCAAATTTAGATTTTTTTAATTTAAATTTGAGACCTATAACGTGGGTTTTTGTGATGTCAATTTACCTCGAGTTGATTTCGAGTGAATTACAATAAATTCTCATCGTATGATATTTAAAATATTATTCGCCGAATATATTTTTTTTCTTACCTAAAAATTAGATTTTTTTCAATATTTTAAAGTACGTTTTGTTAAATAGCGCTTAAAAAAGAGAAACGTGTTATATTAGAGATACATATTATTTTATTAAGGATTTTTTTAATCCAATTCATCATTTCTTTGTGTTGATACCATAATCTAATTAAAAAAAAATGTAAATTCATAAGCGTTCATAAAAAATAATTATGGCTAGATATATTTTGAATTAAAAAATAGCTGTAATCCCAATGCGCCAAATGTTTTGAAATTGAAAGATCATACGAGTCATCTTTTGTAAGCCACTCAAGAAGAATTGACATCACAAACATCCATTTCGTTACCGGTAATTGATCACCGACCCACCTGATCGATAAAAAAAGGTTAAGCAACTAAGCCACATATGGATAAATCAGGAGAAGTTATGAAATATGAAAGAATTTACAAAGGAACAAAATATATCACTATTTGTTATTTACAATTATTTTTAATATAACATTTAGAAACAGTATAATTTTTTTTTAGCTCTTGCAATTCCAAATTCGTATCAATTTTCGGGATTTGCTAAAAATTTCCTTATCCCGAAATCCCGGGATCGCAACCATGTCAATCCCAAGATTTCGGGATTAGAAAATTGAATGGGTTCCCGGATACCGGGATTGGATGCCCTTGTTGTGCTCACAAGTGCAATCCGGCTGTTCGACCAATTTGCCCAGCCCAAATAGTTAAATGTTGAATTTCCCATGGCCGGTTATTATATAAATACATTATTTGGAAAATTGTACACAATCAATGACTTTACGTTGCGAGTGGAAAACGAGTTGTGAAAACGTGCGACCCGGCTAAAGGTGGAGAGTGGGCGGACTTAGCGCTAAAGGCATCGTTTAAAAACAATACATCACTCCGGGTACGGAAGGAGGTCGGGGGTAAGGCGGGAGGTAAAGTGGACGTGGAGGGAGGGAAACACGGGTTAAACAGATAACACCTAGCCGAGCTTGCCGCCGTGCACTGACTCTCGCACTTGTTTAACGTACATGTATCTAGACCCTTCTTCAGTGGCTTACAAATGGATTTGATTATGGATTAAATGAAATCAATAAAAGATTTATTATTTTCATTTTTTTCAGCAATCACAATACTATTTTAATTCAAGCATACACACTTAGCTTATTTTACAAACTAAACTTTTTGACTTTGTGGAAGTTCATTTTAATATAAAATATAAAATAACTTAATTAACTTTTCCGGTTCTAAGCTCAAGAAATGCGACCCCAATACACACATTTTCTTAAATATCTATTTTAATATGGGTGATACAATGTTTATAATTAAGGTATTCTTATATCATAGTTTTTTGGACCTTTTGTAGTTTATATAAATACGATAAGATAAGAGATAAGCGCCCGCTTATCAGCGATCGTTCGTAAAATAACTAGGCTGAACGCCGCTAAGCAAAGCGCGCCAGTAGCACATTGATATTAGCACTGAAACGACGTATATTTTACGCGCAACTTAAAATATGATTATTTATTAAAAACCACGGATTTTTATAAAAAAAATGTATGAGGAATGATGCAGAGAGATATTTTAAAGCCCCAAGACTATTTATTTTTTTGAAATTCATAAAAATAAGGCCAATAATGAAGAAACCACTGGGGTCCCTAAAAGACCCCCATCGGCCGAGAAGTATTTTTCTAGTCTCCGAGCCGCGAGAGTTAAGATTTTTTTTTACAGAAATACATTTTTAAAATCTTATTTTATTAAATGAATCTGTGTATCGTTTATTCTTAAAAGTAAAAGTTTCATATAAAATAACTTAGATTATTCCACGTATTGTGCTACAAATTGTGACACGTGTTTCGCCTATAAGTTTGATACATTGTGATTATCGAAGAATAGCTGTTTTGAGTAAACTGTGTTTGACGTCCTTTTTCCTCTCCACGGTCGATATGTTAATTCTCATGCCGCCCTGTATTCATACGGTGGTGATATTCGACTGGCATGATAGTGATGATTTTGAAACATTCAGATACGACGATCATAGCTGATGATATCATAGCAGTGCTCCGTCCATCTATGAAATGGTTTTCCAATATTTCCCAATAGTCTTTTCGTCAAATATTAGACAATTATTCACACGATTGTATGCGATTTTTGCGACCAACCTACGCGAAAAATCTGCAGACCCCAAGTTGGGAAGCACTGTATAGAGCAATGCTTCCCAACCTTTTTCATGCCACGGACCCCTAAATCTGAAAACAATAATCTGCGGACCCCCGAATTTTTTTTATTTCACATGTTCATATTTTATCACAAAGAACGTTGGAAGAATGAAAATTTTCGCGGACCCCAGGTTGGAAAGCACTGGTATAGAGAATAGAAAACTAATACGTATTATTATACACGTGATGATTTTTTTGTTTCTTTACTACAATTAAAAATATCATCAGCAACAGGTATATATATTATTTAAATAACCTACGTCACTGGATTTAGTTCACCACTACCTGAAGGAATTGTTCGCGAGCCACTCGTTTTGCGTTGGAACATTCTTACAAAACAAACGAGTTTAAGATATCAGCTGTTTCGGCTCGGTTTTATACAAGGGTGAATTACTTTATTTTTCAACTTTATAATTTATCGCTTTGAGTCTAAATCAATTTTAGTGGCGTCAAAAAATTCAGACTGCAGCGCCACGTTTGAATGACGGTTTTTTCATCAACTAGTTTAGCATTTATTTCAACCGAGGGTGAACCCCCAAAGTTTTTACCACTGGAAAAAATTCACTGCTGTTACCAATGTAGAATATAAGTTTACACATTAGGATCAGTTTGTAAATCAATCGTTAAGCTCCGATTTGTTGTTGATAAGATATGACTCTAAGCAGGGCCACCTCTCTAAGGGCGCCACCGTACAGGCGAAATAGGCAACCGTCTAGTGCGCAAACCGTTAGGGGACGCATAAATGGAGTATTCAAATTATTTTTAGTTACTCTAATTATTATTTTGACGTTTGTATTTGTACGTTATAATTCCATATAATTCGAAAAACAAACATAACTCATAGGGTATTAAGTCTAGGAAAATTACCACTTGGTAGTATATTACGCTAAATTGTATCACCATTTTTTTTATATTTGTAAATCATTTATTCCTGCATGTCCACCATTACTATTTTTTTCGCATACAACCAAGTGAAACGCATACTACAGGTTGGAAAACCCTGGTCTAAATCAATGACATGCGTTTGGTCAAACCAGTTTCTGTTTGACTATAGTTAGTCTTAATATTCTTCTCAAAGAGGTAAAACACGCGTTACAATTTGTTATCAGTGTTGTATGTTATCAAATTAAATTTTAAAAATAACAATAAATTTCCATAAAGTTACCTTTTAATCCATTATAAATATGAACTCTTATTTTCGATGAAACCGTACAACTGTATTTGGAATCAACGTATAATTCACTTATTTTTGTTTTAAGCTTTAATTGAAATACTAAAATTATAGGGCTAAGATACGTTGGTAACACTTAAACTAATCACTATTCTTTAAATATGTACGGATAATATAATTTAAGCTAACCGTTCATATTGAATGAACAAAAAAGGTATAACGAATATTTTTTTTTTTAATAAAACAGCACGGAAAACATAAGTAAGTATATTTAAAAATTAATCGTAAGCAGAAAAAAAGTAAAAAGATTGATGAATGTAATATTGAATACTAAAGTACAAGATGATTACATTTTCAACCCTAAGATTCTCAGAGAAGCCAATAAATATATTTTGGGGAAATTCAATCAAGGCCATTTTAATACGGGGTGCAGTATTGCTGTATTGGGGGAAATTATCGACATGCAATATGCATCAGTGTATTAACTAGTAACAATACGTATCGTAAGCCAAGCCTTGAAAATAATTTTAGGGTGCTACAAAAAGCTTTTATTATTATATTTTGTCGTAGATTCAATCAATTAAACATATTGATGTAATAGCGATATCCAATTTGCTGTCTTTATCGATGTGTATACGACGGCACTCTAAATGAGACGCGTTAGTTATTGTTAATGTATTCTAATTGTTTTGAAATATTTTTAAAATGCTACACGATGAACACTTTTATGACTTGGTATTATTTTTTTCATGGTGTTTTTGCTCGAGTCATATTTAGCTCCGCTTTTAAATTCTTGAATTCCTAATTGTAATGATCAACAAATTGCTTTTTAATAAACTTATGGATTGTCATCTAAAAGTATACATTTTTGTGGGTTTTAATCTTTTTCATTTAAATTAAATGCGATTGCAATAACAAGCAATAAAGTAAGCGATAAGGAAACCTTTTATCATCAGATCCTTTTTTTACTTACCGTATCCGAAGAGCAATGGTTAGTGACTGGCATATAACCAGTTACTTCAAAATACTTAAATACTTAACTTTGGGATTGACTTTTTTTAACATCGCTAAAAACTAAACATTTTTTCATCGAAATATAATGTGAAAAGTAAACTTTAAAAAAAGTCTGTCTAACGAATGTAAGGTTTATTTAGTCCATAATGAGGTTAAACTTAAACTTATGATTTTATATTTAAAATAAACGAGATACAATTTAAGGAAAATAAGGATACCAAAAAGTTCTTGAGGGGGGGGGGGGGGAATAAAGAATACTGTCGCAAAGAGTAATGGCGCAGGTTTTTGGGACCAACATAAAATAAAAATTAAACAAAAATCCCTTTCATAGAAGAGCGCTCCTTCGTAATGTAGAAGGATAAAGAAGTTATGTACGGTCAAATAATATGAAAGGATCAGGACGAATAAATACATAACGTATGAACGTAATTATGCTACCCACAAAGCGAAACTAGATTTGTAAGAAAACTTATGACGGACATTTTGCTTTTCTGACGGTGGAGAGCAAATTGATAAAATATGTTTATACGAGCTGCGGTGTAATAATATAATACTCTTAGGAATCTAATATGGCCGAAATAATGTAATTTATCATTCGAAAAGCAGCGTTTCCCAAGTGGTGTAATAAATTATTTTTCCACACACTTTTCTTATATATTATATATAAAAAAATACATTAATGTACGTACGTACATTTGATGAAAGTCCACTGTGATATAAGGTAAAGTACTATTTTATTTTACGAAATAGACAATAACTATTTCAAAAAATGTGTATTTTTAAAATCTATATACATATTAGGTTAATGCAAAAGTTTTAACGTTTTTTAAAGCCTCTAGTAAAAAAAAAAAAATTATCGGAACTGATGAATTACATCTATTTTAAAATGGTCATACTGTATAAAAGATTATTTCCTTCTACTTTCTATTTGATTTTGACCTTGTCAGGGTACAGTAAAGAGCCTTTATGTTTCGTCAAAACGTCAGCCGATAAAATCTATTCACATCTTTTTTTCTTAGTTAACTATATATCACAGTAAAAGACTGAGATCTCGTTAATGTTTATAATCACTAGTTAATGTATACATTCAAGTTGAAGCTTACATAATTTGTGTAATACCTGCAGTACGAATTTATTTAGAGCGTGCCGTTTTGTGCCCCCTGACACTTTTGATACATTTGAGGCTTACGGATTTTGGTTTGGTCAGTTTTTTCAGAAAAGATTTTTTCTATAGTCAAAATGTTTGCAACTTGATACTCGACGCATGTAAACTGAAAATGCCGAATTAGTATCTAAATTTAGCTTTTTAGTTTAAAAAATAAAGTGCCTGTGAAAATTGCGAGCAGGAAAAAATGATGAAATGAAGGTTTTTGCTGAAAGATTAATTAATTTAGTTTTATATTAAGTCAATCAAAAACAAGTTTATCAGTCTCCGTGCACTTCAAGGTTGTGTATATTTCATAATTTGCCTTTGCCACAAAATCGTCAAAAAACTTATATTGTGTCTCCGGTAAACTTTGATGTTGACTTACGTCCTTTTCCCTTTCCACAATCCTTTATACTAGTGATGCACAACCTTTACCTTCTACCGGGCCGCATAAAACAAATTATCGTGGGTTCGGGCCGCGAAGAAAAAAAATATTTAAAGTACGCTCAATCCTTTTTTATACAGAACATGTGTACGTTCCATGTAAAACAGCCTTAAAACCATGTAAAAAAGATTAAATGAATTTAGATAAATGAATAATAGGTTCAATTTTATTATTTTGACCGTTTTATTTCGAAAATAAATAAGTCATGCAAAAAAAGGATTATGAGTACTTGGTTATTAAAAATCGTTTTATTGTGAAATATGTATGTATCATTTATATGCAATTCATAAGATAATGGTATTTTTAACTTGTTTTTTTTTTTAATTTAATATAATATTTGTAAGCCTATTCCTATAAACCAATTTACCCTCCTTCATTGAAGAAAAAGCTTAATTAAATTTATTAAATATTTTTTTTACGTGAAAAAACATGTTTGAGAAAAAGATTTAAGGGCCGACACAAAATTGAAAAAGGGACGCTGTTTGTGCATCACTGCTTTATACAGTCGATATGTATAACAATTAGACCTTAATGTATCTATCAAATCCAAGCGAATAGAGAATATCGACGTCGGTCGTATTTAAAAATAACAGTATATTCTACAGTTGAGTTGAGTTTAGTGGCACTTGTAGATACATGTTATTGTCGATTTTCCTACTGTTAATTATTATCACTGTACACAATATGGCTGTTAGCGATATAATATACAATATTGATATAAAACAATAAATAATTGTCAACGTAAAGTTAGCGTAAGTATAACACAAACTACTAAAATATTCACACCATAGTCAAAACTACGATACGGTAATGATAAAATAACTATCAAATTTTTTACTTAATTCTTAACCCGTAACATGCCATCCTAAAAAATCACGTTCCCTGCCATAATGGCATCTCAGTTTCACTGTTTATTGACAGTATTTAAACCTAAGTTAGCAGCTAAAAAATAATGTTAAAAATGTATATATGCTAGAATACCTAAAATGATAAATACTTTTTGACAATACTAAGAGAAATATTGAATGATTTAATGGTTCAACTATTTACGATTGCATCATGGGCATGGAGGTGTTAAAGAACTCGAAATGAATTTCAAGTAAACGATTGGAAAATATAATAAAATGGTTTTGAACAAATTCTTGTCGTCTTAGAAAATATGATATTTTCTATCGAAATATTTTTCATATTCAAAAATTTTTCTCTGTTTATTTTTTCTAATTTTTTTTACCATGTCCGCTCCCAATATGAAGCATATGGACTCCTAATGGAGTTTATCTCAACATACATGTTTCTACGAGAACTGCTTGTTACTCAGTTGCTCAACCTCTCTTTTTCCAAAGAGAGTAGGAATATAAGGGCTAAGACAAAACTAGTGGTTAGCTAATCGCTCTCGATACGCCCCGTTCATATGATAAGATGGGTGGGAGAGGTTAATTCAAGACATCACATACATCCATGCCTTTGAACAGAAATTCATAAATCGATTGAAAAATCAATTTTTAAAACTGTTCGTACTGGGATTCGAACCCGTGCCTTCCGTAGCGGTAGCCAACGATGTAGACCACTCGACCACACAGGCGGCTAAAAAAAAATGCGTACATATAAATAAAGATTTAAATATCAACAGTGAACAATATTTATTTTGTAAAATTCTACAAAATATTATAAGCTATAGTTGTATTTCCACATTCATAGATAATAATATCATATTTGAGGTAGGGGATACAGTGAAAAGAATCTTTTATTGTCTATTATTTCTGTGTTTGCTTTTGGCGACACATTTTAGCTTATGGTTAATTTTTGGCGCGACTTTAAAATTTGGCGCGACTTTAACTCGACGCGACGTGCCATGAAATTATTGTCACGCTCGGTGACACAATATTATTTTTTTAACGAAAACTTTTATATGAGACTCGCTTGCTTTGTGTAAAAAAAAACCATTAACGTACATGTACGCAGTAGCGTGCCGTTAATATAGGCAAAAGGGTAATGTCTGCACTTGCTAGATCCGTCTCGTATTTACATTTTGTACAATGTCCGCTCCCAGTGCGGAACTTTATAAATTGATTCCTAATGACACATTTATGTCAAACTGTAACAACAATTTTGAGTAAAGCAAACTAAAAAATAGTCAACAGGTCAGAAGAAAAATATTATCTTAAGACGTACACTATTTACTTTTGCGAAAAAGAAATTTCGAAATTAAAATGTAATTGATTGATAAAAAAAGATTTCGTATTTTTTTTATTCGACTTTCAGTTTTACAAAATGTGATACGTGTTTCGTCTCTCTGAAAAGCATCATCAGACCTAAAATCGTTGTTTCAAAAATAATTGATTATTTTATTATCGTCAATTTAATAAGGTGTCTGTAATAATAATTTAGGGAACAGATGCCTGCGTCGGATAATGGGGGTGAGGTGGTTTGATTTGGTGAGGAATTCAGAGATAAGGGAGCGTACAAGACAGCGTCCTGTCACGTCAGTGGTTATGGAGTGACGTTGGAACTGGCTGGGTCACGTGCTGCGGATGCCTCCGGAAAGCCTCAATCCTGCCTGCCTCTTCTTTCGATCTGTGGGATTCCGGTGCACCGGACGTCCGTCGGGTACTATCCATAAGATGTACTCGGCAGAACTGAGGGATGCTGGCATGTCATGGGAGGAAGCAAAGCAATTGGCGGGAGACAGGGAAATATGGAGGTGCCGCGTGGTGGCCGTATGCTCCACATAGGGAGCGAACATGGCCAAAGTAGAAGAATTTAATAAAACGAATGGGCTGCGCAAAAACAAGTTTCTAGTCTCTTATAGGAAACGCGCGACACTATAACTGGTCGTTAGTCATCTCCACAACTCAACTTTTCAGAGAAAATAGAGAATTAATGACGTGCTTAAGAAAGGAGTACCTTTTTGTAAATCACTCCGTTTTGTATGATCGTAGTTTAAAAAAGATATATACATTTAATGCATTTGGATAAAAAATACATTCACCAGTCGAAAAATCAATTTTCGTTTACGATATAATGTCTGTGAATTGACAAAATATTGGACGAAGTTCAAAACTATTCACCACTTGCTATTGGATTAAGTTACAAAATGATAAAATTAACAATGCGTAGTACTTACTAAATCATAAATTAAACAGAAGAACTTCAAAAGAAGCCACAAAATTGACGAAGCTACGCCCTGGTGCCTAAAATTGAGCAATCCCACAGCACTGTCTCCAAATCTTGACTTTTATCACTAATAAGCCTTTTGGGTGTAGTAAATATAGTTCGTTTGATTACGATTACGAATCGATTTTAAGTTGAATTTCGGGTAAGTAAACCAAGTTATCATTATTTCATAAAATAAAATACTTGAATTTCATTTTGAAAAACAATGTACATTTTAAAAGTTTTTTAAATCTTGGCCAAGCCAAACATGGCCAAGCCATGTTTAAGACTGATTTCTAAAAATATTTTCAAAATTTATTTTTACCTACTAAATTACATTCACGATTTATGTTTCAACAACTTTGGAATGAGCCGGGCTTGCAAGTGATACCTTCAAATATTATACGTATGTAAATTCCCTGTTTGTCTACGCCACTGCATTTACGCATATTATAATATATATGTTCTGCTGCCTATTCGCATATATTTTTGTATTATATTTAACATGCTACATCACAAAAGAGGGTGACATTTTAGAATCAGTGCCTCAGAGGCAACTTTTTGTTTACTCTGTGATGAAATGTTTAATACCTTGTCAAAGATTATTGTTATTATTACTTAAATAGTATAAAGAAAAGTTCTGTTTTATTAATGTAATATATGGGCCCATTAGAGGTGAAGTGAGACAACTAGTAAAATGGTAAAACTTTTTCTTGGACTTAAAAGTATGTACATACTATCACGTCTTTAATTGGTGCTTTGGTGGATTGCATATTTATAATTAACGGAGATAACTCTGTTGCAATGTGTATCACCTGAGGTTACTTCACCTTTACGATACTTTAAGACAGCGTTTCCCAAACTTTTTCCCCCTTGACCCTGTTATTTTAATATTTCTCCTTCGTGACCCACTAAATTTGTTATGGCCTATACTGGCGGAATATAGGTAAAATAAAACTGTATATTTATATCTATACAGTCTTTATATATGTTATAATACAAAATAATTTACTCTGATAAACCTATAAAGAAATAAATGTACCAGTTATTAATTAATGAGAGGTATTACGAATTAATATATTAAATATACAGAATTATTTTAGGAAATTGGCGACCCGGCATCTTGCTTTCTGCGACCCGGTACCGCGACCCATCACTTGAGAAACGCTGCTTTAAGACATGTAGAATATTACAACGCATCTAACTTTTTCTTTTTCTAAAGTACCACTTGGCTCACTTCACATGTAATGGACTCATATAATACATTTTTAATTAATTTATCATAGTAAAAATTCGTTTGGAACTTGTCGTGATTGATAAAATTTAAAAGCACATAATTATAATTTCCTGCATTTGATATTTATTGTACGGAATGAATTGATAAACCTATATTTTATTTTCGTAAAATATTGACTGGTGACGTAAATTACTGAATTGCACTGAACCGTCTCAAATGCAAATAAATGATTGTCATTCATCCCCAGTGGTGTAATATCAATTCGGCTGGGTTAAATCAATAACAGCCTTTCGCCATTCTGTTTATTATGCGCCATGCATCAATTTAAATATAAATATTGACTACCTAAAGTGGAAAGCTCATTACATTAAAAATAGCGGAAATGATATTGTGATGCCAATTTAAAATAAAAGCCAAATATGCATTATTTATAACTTACTCGACATCACGAAGAATTTTTGGTTAAAGCGTTTAATTATTGTACCAAATATTAAAAATTATTTGAGATAAACTCAAAGACAATTATAAATATGTAGTTTTAAGGCACAACATTTTAAGTAATTAAGTCGATATTTGATATTGCCTTTCTATGGCTTGATCTCGTAATAATCTGATTGCTAAGCAGAGAAACGAAGTAAATAATATATTTAACCGTTCAGGTACGTATACCTGAAATCAATTTTGATTACCAGATCATTCATATCAAAAAAATAGCAGAATTAGTCGCACACGACCAGAAAAATAAAAATAAAAAATTAGATTATTTGATTTAAAAAATATTTCACTTAAAGTTCTATGCAAATATTTTTTATGGTTGACAAGTTTTTTTTATTTGAAGTGCTTTATCGGTACTTTATGGTAACACTTAAAAGTTCCAACCGAGAGTATCTAATATATATTTTTTCATTATTTTAAATAGTACTTTGAAATAGTATAACCTCATAACTTGATATTTTTCCTAACTACGAGCTTATCAAAAAAAAAGATTCGGCGGTAACTTTGTGCACGTATTTTTAATGTAAAATTAAAAATAACTTTATTAGATGATTAAAAGATTATTCAACGTATTCTTACTTAAGCAAGCTTTATGAAAGTAAGATTGTCTAAGGATGCCTCTGAAAAAGGCAAAACACGTGTCACAGTTCACTAGTGACACAATACGTGGAATAATCGTTATTTTTAATTTTATATCATCAATTTAATTTTTAGAAGAACAAAAGTTATTCGAATGAAATCGGTACTTTTTTTCTATTATAAATATAGCATTTTATCGCGTGCTGTGCACGTTATACGTCCTTAAAGGTTGAGAATTGATTTTCTAGATACAAGTATATTCTTTCTTCTATGGCTTAATAAAATAAAGCATTTCGGATTATTCTTAAATAATTATAATTAATAATACATATACGATTAACGTATTCACAGTACTTTCCAAGGCCTTAGTTTATGAAGTAAAGATGACACGAGAACGTTATTGGATATTTGGGATAATATTTTAAATAAAAAAAATCTTGGTAATATTATTTCATGTTTGGATACTGAATCTCTAAAACGCGAAAGGAAAGCTTTGTTTTAATGTCAGGTTTGAGTTTCAAGGACTTCTTTTAAAAGCTGGTTTCTGGAAATGTCTCATGAGCAAAATACACGCCCATCATCGAAACCCCTATTCACATATCGCTTTGTTTGACAGTGTTGGTTTGAGTGATTTTATAAAAACATAATATTTTAATAACATAATTTATTCAATCACCAATTGAATTATGCTTTTAATAAAAAAAACAATGTAAAATTAGAAAATGGCGAACGTAAGAAAGTTTTTAAATTACATAACTTAGAGTTTTAAGATTACAAATATATTTTTTTTTACTTCACCTTTTCTCTATTAAACTTACGCCTTCATTATTCTAAAAATGTAAACGATAAAAATGTGATAATAATAAAAAAATCTACAGCTTAAAATAATAAAAAATATTGTTTGGTGTAATTACATTAAACAAGCGGGTATTTTTAACAAAAAAAATACAGTGTTACATTTGATATACAAAGAAGAAAATTTTCATTTCGGTTTATACTAAAAAGTGTAATAAATATTATGTTTCTGGCAGTTGCCATTTTGTTCATTATACGTGTTTTTATTGGTTAGAAATGTAAGTAAAGAAATCAGAACCGTACAATTAATAATTACTCAACGAAACAGATTTTCATATCTCACGTTTTTATAAAAATAATATAGATACGTAAACTCAAAAGAAATACTTACTATACATAAAATATTTAAAAGATTATCTACTATGTTGAAAGCTGAAAGCAAAAGGTTTATTTTTTGGTAAGTAGTGCATAAATATATTTATTCATATTTTAAATATATCAGCTTAGAGATACACTATCGCTAAAAAGTATGATTTTGAATATCAAACAAGTGTGTCAATTGAATACTGAAAGCTAACCTAACATAATAAAACCATGTTATATAAAAAGCCCTATTTTAAGGAAATTTGTTTTGCTCTATAACTTCAAAACTGAATTCAATTCATAATAATTTACAATAACATTTTTATTATTTTCGGATTATGATCCGAAAAATCATCAAAATAAAACATTAATATAAAATTGTTAGTAATATTATTGTGTAAACAAATGTGATACGTGTTTCGCATCTTTGGGAAGCATTATCATTCATAACATCGCAAGGCTTACCGAATAAACTTAAAAAAATATTGTAATTCTTACATTATAAATTACAAAATAAAAGTCGGGCTTTCGTCTTTTTTACTGGACGCAGACAAGGGGGTAAGATACGAACTGTTATAGTTCTAATTATTAGTTGATAACATACATTAGGCACGGTAAATCCCAATGGAAATCTATTCAACAATGTTGATCCGCTGATGCTGATTCATATTTGAAATGTTGTTGAATAAATGTTCCATTTTATTAATGACCAAAAACTCAAAGTTGTTCATTCTTAATGCTTTATTATTTACAACAAAGAGCATTTGAGTCATATATTATCAAAAGTAGAACTATCCATTTTTCAATGTTACGAGAAAAACACGAAAAACGTATTGTTGGCTTTTTGAGTTTTATCAATTTAGACTCAATTTTAAACATAGCTCATCAACGAGTGCAACTTAAAAAATTTAAGGGATATCACTTAAAGTAACTCTGTTATTGGTCGAAATCCTGATTTACCAAACTGTTCTACTTTTGTTTCCAACGTCGTGGACAGTTTTGATTTTGAAAGCAAGCATCATTTTCTTTTGCGGTTTTGTATCAAATTTATTTGATTTTTAAACATTTTTTTAATTTCTAGCCATACAATATAACCAGCAGAATAATGTGACAGCATTAGTTTAATTTCGACATATTTGAGATAGTTCTGTTTTTGATACCAGACAACTCATTTCAGAAATTTTATTTTTATATATTTTTTATTAAAATTGGATTTACAATTGTTATGAAGTATGAAATAAATTTTCGAGTTCAATTATCTCGAAGTAAGTATTTTCTTTTTATTTCACTGTTGATTTCAAATAGCGATTCCATGAAACCAGTCAAATAGTTACGTTTTGTTGATTGGTCAAAGTAACAATACAAAAATTGAGATGGTGACTAGGCGCAACTATGTTTTGATGAAGACCCAAGCGTGGGCAAAGACAGCTGGCCTGAGAGAAATCAATTTCGTGGTTACACAAGCACATAAAACATACCAGTCGTTAAAATGCCAAGATCGCTTTTTTACGATCACAATACTTTCCGTAGACATTGTTGGAACGGGAAAGTAAAACTACAGCAGGGGTGTGCCGCGGTGTGTCGGTGTTCCAGTGTGTCGCACCACCTGCATTGCAGCACCGGCAAAACAGTGACGTGGGGGTGATATATTCTATTATCAAGGGATGCCGTCTTTTGTTCGACAATCCGAAACACCTATTGTAATTATTTATCACATTTTGTACACACAGGCAAATTGGCTGTGTTTTTCTCTTTTATAAAATCTACTTGATTTTGCCGCCTGTGTGTTCGAGTGGTCAACGCCGTTGGCTTCGGTTACGGAGGTCACGGGTTCGAATCCCAGTACGGACAGTTTTATAAATTGATTTTTCAATCGATTTATAAATTTCTGTTCGAAGGCATGGATGTATGTGATGTCTTGAATTTCCCCCTAATTAGCTATCCTTATCCTTCTATTCCTACTGTCTTTGGAAAAAGAGAGGTTGAGCAACCGAGTAAAAAGCAGTTCTCGTAGAAACACTTCTGTTGCGATTACTCTATTAGGAGTCCATATGCTCCACATCAACTTTATCAAAGGTTTTTTATTATATATGCAAATTGTATTAATAAGTACAGCATGTATTTGATAAAAAGTGTAAATGTAGATAATGGCGTACTCGATAAATCCGAATCATCTTCATATGATAAAGTAAGATTTCTGAAATTGCAATTTTCCACTGATATGTTCAAAAATAATAACGTTTTAAAAATTTAAAAATATATATTTTTTTTATTAATTGGATAGCTATTTCGGTTTTACGCCATCGTTAGAGCTATAAATAGCTCTTAGTGCATATAACATACTCAATGTTCAGAGTTGTATGGAGTTTCGTTAGTCATAGTTTTGCTTGGAAAATGCTGCAGTTATAATGTAATTATAATGGTCGTCGAAATCAGAATATGGTAAAAAATATCAACTATTGAATATAATCATTTATAACCTTGACAAGTTGTTTTTTTTTATCAATGCTTTGTATCGTTTTACTGTTAAAAGTTTTGAAGCTGTCTCGTTTTGTATACATAGACTATTCTGGTAAAACACTTTGCTATAATTGTTTTTTATTAGTCGACGCTATGAAAATATTTAACAATACATTCATTGATACTTCAGCTTAACAATCTACTATTTAATAAATTGGGTCAGAAGAAAATTAGAAGTGGACTAGTATATAAAACGGAAAATTGATATATTCGACAAAAAGTGCTGTTGTTAATCATTAAATTAATTGCTCTTTTTAAAAGTAGATTAATATATTTGACAATCAAAAATGTTATTTTTTCACTATGGCTGTTTAAGTCGTTTTCATGATGTTTGTATTAAAAAACAACTAGTTTTTTTAAAATTTGAATTGTTGAATATTTTAACTATACCATTGGTGTTTTTCTACAATATTACAAAAAATAGATTACACTACACCAGTGCTTCTCAACACTTTTGATGCCACGTACTCCTAAATCTGAAAACAATAATCTGTGGACCCCCGATTTTTTTTTTCACGTGTTTATATTTTATCACAAAGACGACTCCCGCGAAAAACCTGCGGTCCTCAGGTTAGGAAGCACAGCACTACGCTACGTCAAAACGTATTACCTTACATGTACAGATTTACAAAAAAATAATTTTTTGTTGTACTAATTCCAGATTTTTTAATAATGATTAGGGTACTATCACGAGTATTAACAACTAATCAAAGTCTCTCGTGTCTTTTTAACCCCATGATTTATACTTTTTCCACATTTGATGTAATTTACTCCGGTTTCAAGAACTCTGAGTTTAAATTTCGTGACGTCACTGTTGAAACCTCTTACATTTTCATCATTTCTCCATCAGCTGAGCGAGAATTTACAACCGACGTGCCGTTTCATTTGAAAAAAGCATCCATCTGTCACCCGCACACTCACACTCCCACGGAGAGACATCTACAGACACGTGTATTCTTACGTTGTGTTTGCACCGTCACACACACTTGCTCACCGATGATACTACATCGCGATCAAAAGCATTTGGTTTGTGCTTGAAGACATTCTGCTTGTCTATTAAGACATAATAACCCACATTGAAAGGTTTTACAAGCATTTCAATTACTATTAAGTTACTGCATTATGACACTATCATGAACTATTCTTTTAAAACAATGTCTTCTCTCAGACAGGACGTGGAGATAAAAATTTGATGTTTCCATCAGATCTGAAATTAAATTCGATTACAAAAATTAATAGGGATTGAACACAATATACATACATATATTTATTAAATTTAAATCGTTCAAATTATGTACATCCACACAAGTTTTGTCACAAATGACCCGGGTTGCGCCTTTCGGCATCTTCAGGCGTTCAAATGCACGGATGAACTTGAACTGACGCTTAATAAATTAATGTATCGTGTTTATATTTGAAATAAATGTATCACTAAGCTTAAAGCCATTGCTGGCGAAAAGGATTAACCCATGGAAATGTCCACAGATTTGAATGGTGAGTAATTTTATTAATTATATTAATTTTTGTTTGTTGGAAAAGGTTTTATGATTATATTTACTTAAATATAGGGCAGGTATGGCGAACCTTTTTGGATCCGCGTGCCAAAAATCCTCACATATTACTTCTCGAAAAAATAAAAAAATGTTTTTTTTAACGATTGTAGTTTATCTTGGGAAAGATTTGAAAATTAGTTAAACGGAAAAAATTAATAATTCACGGATTATTTAACCAAAATTTATTTTTTTTAAACTCAAAAATTTATTTTTTTGATCTTGGAAATCGTTCGCTTGCCATCCAAATTCTCAAACGTGCCACCTCGAGCACGCGTGCCATAGGTTCTCCATCCCTGATATAGGGTATAAAGTGGGGAATTTGGCGGATTTACCTGCTCATTCAAAATCGGAAGGCTGTTCAATTGTGCTCTAATTATTTCCAAAATTTCCTGTAAAAATAGTTTATAACGGTCGGTATCCGGATGCAACATTTTAATCCCTTGTTCGTCGTTGAACGCGTGGCTCTCTGATATTCAAATTTAATTTTGAAATCACACCAAGCATCTTCAGTCGAAATCTTTAATTATAACAATCAATAATTATTTAAAGTTGATCTTAAAGAAGTATTAGTAGCATCTTCCACGCTTGGAATAGAAGTAAGAACCGCAGTAGTTTTCACTACGTCACAGCCCTGGTTTTTACTATGAAAATTAATTTGTATTGTTTTCGGAATGTTAGTTCATATACCAAAACAACGCATACTTTTCTAAAGGCACGGCTTTTTTATGCAGAGCGTCGCGTCCAGCGGGCATATCAAACACGTAATCTGCAAATACAAGCGTCCTGAGTGTCTTAAGATTACTAAACATGCACACTGCATTGAACGCGACACTCCACAAACGTTACCCAATGATGACTTACTCCAGCGTAGTTTGGGATACTAAGTAGAACTTCAATTTAGTAAGGTCAACAAAACAAAGTATTTAATTCGATAATAATTATATTAATACAGTAAGCTCACACAGTGGCGGACTATCCTATCAAAAAATGAGGCGCGCGCTTGTGGCCTCCAAATTGTAGGGCCCTCAAAAATAGCTTATATTATTTAACCCATATACTTTTTGTTCAGATTTCTAGATATATTTTTACTATTTTACATGGAATTTTCTGACATTTTTATGTTTTGAGAAAAATATGGCCTCCACATTTTATTGCGCCTAGAGCCTCTCGTGTGCTTAATCCACCACTGCTCACATCTGTTTTGGCTTCACTTATTTAATCACTTAATATGTTAAAAGACTTTAAATTAACTAATAAAATTATTATTGAATAAATTACATACTTGGTTATTTTGTCGGTATTCTTATTCAACGAGTAGTGATTGATATCGGTGGCTAACGAGTTTATCTCTCCGACGATAGCACATATTATAATCGCAGGTGGGAGTCGAATGGGCCAAATGCGACGTGTGTTTGTACAATGGGCAGGGGTCGGTGGCATTCGGCGGCGCACTGTTGCGAACGCATGATACAATATTAGCTTGATAAATTTCATCGCATCGCATTGCGTCGATTCTAGTTCACGTTGCAGCGTGTAAATGTTGATTTATGTTTACCTCCCCGGCAAATTAATGGTTCCGCCTCACCGGCAGTTTTGAAAGCGGCCATTTGCGATGAACAGTAACAATCAAAATAGCATGAAGTGTCGCTCAATTATGAGCAAAAATAACAAGGCGTTTACGGAATGTAATTGTTTTCTTTAACTGTTGACGATGCTAATTACCGGTTACAAAACACAACAATAAATGAAATTAAACATAACCAAAAGGGTATATTCAAGAACAATTTTTAATTGATTAGTACCGGAATGTTTTTTTTTAAAATGAAGTTATATAAAACAATTTAATATTTATATAATGTCACCAAAACGTCAAGTCAAAATTAGAAGCAACAGGTAGTTATTAAACCCCCATTTACACTAAAACCGGGACCGTGTAATTGGGGGTAGTGTAATTGGGGGTGTGAATCTCATACAAAATTAGGAATTTGTTTTTTTTCCGCGTAAAACGCAAAACTAAGATTTCCCTTAGTTTTGCAAAAAAAAAAATATTTAAACTAAATATTTAGTTTTTGTAGTAGATTTTATATCTAAACACAGACTGACGCCCAGCTAAGCGTGTATTACCTGGCACGCGTTAAATACACAGACGCTAGCCAACATTTGACTGTATGCGCGGCACAGACGAACGTCTCTTAGTAACGACAATGGAATGCCTCCGTACAATTGGGGGATTTACGGCGAATATTTCAAGCCAGCGCGTAATTTGGGGTAGTGTAATTGGGGGCTCCACCGTACGAAGGAATTTAATGTGACTGAATATTATAAAAAAACCCATATTATTAATTATGTTATTTATAGTATAATATATTTTTTTTTAACACAATCGAACTAAAACTTTTAATTGTCTGCCAGTTGTCATCACAAAAAGGGTAGTGGTAGCTTAGGCCTAAAAATCTCGTCACATATCAATATTTTTAGTTTTTATTATTCATTTTTTTATAAGAGGTAATAAACATTATAATGATAGTTAATTTTGTGTTAATTATTCATATTTTGCTTCTTTATTTGTAATTTTTTTTTTTTATTAAATGTTTGTTACTCTTCTATTATTTTAGTTAGTTCTGTATAAATAAATATAACTGTATTACTTTAGATTTTAGATAATGCACGCCATGAGTGAAACAAGTTTGGAATTAGTAGTGTGTTTTATTTTTTTATCTAATGACTTTCTACCAAATATTGACAGTGAACACTTCAAAGAAAACAATCAGAATTAATGAATAAATATCCACCGCTGAAATAGTTTAAAACACAAGCAAGAAAATAAATGTTAATGAAGAATTATGTTCTCAGCAATACAAACATTTTCAAAATTGAAGAATATCATATTTCCGTAACATGAAGAAAAGAAAAATATTAAAATACTACTTAGTTAAATGTCTGCTTTTGAAAACGGACACCGAGTTTAAAGTGATGTAACCATCTCTGGTACATTACAAAATACATTAGCACGTTCCATTATTATTGCACCACCTGTACCAAAAGTGGTTATTCTTTGTTTTATTTTAATAAAATAAAACATGATTTTATTTCGCACAAAAAACTTACTGGCATGTGTAGGCAAAGCTGAAAGAAATACAAACTAAATGAAAATTGTTTTTCAACTATCGTCATACGTCGTAAAATGATAATATATATAACTTAACTGTTATTTTTTTAAGGGAACCCAGTTATTATTTCTTAATATTTTTTTTCATATCAAGCTTGATTTAAGGGTGAGTGTAGCGGTCTACAGCGACATCTATTATTAAGACAATATATAAAATGACTATAAAAAATTCCAGCATTCCTTATTTTGTATTCCAATAAAAAATACCGGTTTAAAATGAACAGGAACGCAATGGCGTGGGTAGGCATTGACCTCCTATTTTGTTGAAAAAATAATCGCATCTCTACAAAAACTATTTATTTTTCAAAAAACTATTAAACATTACGAAAACAACAAGTGTCATATGAACGACATATAATGGCATAGTTGAAAAATACAGATTTTTTATAAAATGACATTCAAGATTCATTTATTAACGATTAACAATACAAACATAAACAAAAGTTTTTGGTAAATTTAAATCAAAATTGTACACTACAATACCTACCATTGCACAAAAAACACACTATTTGAGCTCTGTAAAGCAGTGGTCAAGCAAGTGACACATATGAATAATGATCTACAATAAATCTTTTAACCTTTTGGCTGCCGTAGAAAAAAAGTACGTAATTACCTAGCACGCCGGCTATAATTTGCAATTATTAATTTAATTGGTTATTGACAAGTCAACTGGCGTGTTGAGCACGAAAAATTTGGCGAGATATCTGGTCTGTGGCAGCCATCTAGTTAAGAGTAGTCTACTTGAATAGTATCGTATAAACAAAGTTCAGGACACATTCATTCAATTAGTTCCTCGGTCATTTTCGCGGCGAAATAAAAAAAAGCACGTCCAAACATGTACGTACAAGAAAAATCTGTGCTGGCTCCACAACGGAGCACAGCGCAGGGTAGAGAGAGGCATGTGTGCGTCGTACGCGAGTCCGTGCTTCTTCGTGTAATACACAATCTTTGCTGCCCTACGTTGCACTGCGATGAGTTGCCTGCGTCTCGGAATACGCTTAACCCAAATAATTCACTTAAAATAATCTACCCATGATTTATATTTTCTTGCCTCAGCAGTAAGTGAGTAAACGTTGAGGCCGAATTTTATATACAGTGGAACCTCTCATGACGAGTTTAATTCGTTCCAGAATCTTACTCGTCATTTGAAACACTCGTTATGCGTAACAATTTTTCCCATATAAAACAATGTAAAATAAAATAATGCGTTCCATGAATCCAAAAATTGTATTAGAGTGATGCTTCTCAATGTACGAAGCAACAGTTTTCAATGCTTTCAGCATTTCTCTTATTGCGCCAGAAGATTATTGTTCTGCTACTTCCTCCTCCTCCACTAACAAACTCTCCTTCATAACTTCTTTCTGTGAAAAACAATGCAATTCCATAAGCTCTTCGGAGGTCAGACTCTGTGCTCTTCCACAAGCTTATCAATATCGTTGTTATCCACCTCCAGTCCCATGATATTGGCCAAAGATACAACCTCGTTGACTGTAGACTTCACAGGTACTGTTTGAAACCCCTCAAAATCACATTCTACAACGCTCTCTGGTTAAAGCTTTTTCCATGCAGAAATGAGGATCCTCTTGATTACCCCTTCTCACGCCTTGTCAATCATCTTGAGGCAAGTAACGTTCTGAAAGTGATGTTTTCAAAACTCTGCATCACTCGTTATGCGAAATGTCGCTCGTTAAGGAAGCATTTATTCCACAATCTGTTTTGTTCGATATGCGAATTACTCGTTATGAGAGGTTCCACTGTATTGTTGTATGCACTGTTCATTCGGAGTCTTGGTCGAGTCGTGGACGATAAGAAAGAATTACAATATCAAAGCCCAGGTCGAATCATGCGGTAAAGGAAAATGTAAAAGAATACGTGTATTTTATATCAAAGTGTGCTAAAAAGACAGAGTAGGCAACGCCTTTGTGTGTCAGATACTCTTGAACAAACTTGATCATGCAGAAGAGTTTTCAATATAAACACTAGTAGTACTTCAACAGTTAAATAACTAATATTACTTAAAGACAATAAATTCATTAAAATAATCGAATTTGTTACTCTGCAAAACTGTATGTTACTATGTCACGTACCCTCTATTTTTCGGAAAGGGCTAATAAAAAAAGTATAAGACTAAGACGGGAAAAATGGTTAGCTAATCGTTCTTAATTTAGTCCCTTTTTGTATGACACAAAAGAAGTTTATAAATGGGTAATTAATTATTTGCTAAATTATCTATTTAGTTATTGAAATAAATTGGCGACATCGTAATATCAAGTTTTTAGAATTAAATTCAGTGGTAGACAATGAAAATAATTATTATTTATGAAATGATTGATTTGATTCCTTTGAAAATGTAACACGTGTCAATTATTATTCATGTATGTTTTTTTTTCAAAAATAAAGGGCCATATTTTAAGTCATTGGGAGTGATAATAATTCGTTCATTTGTCTCTTGATGCCATTAATTTTGAATGTTTTACAAAATATTTTGAATAGAAAAGCAGTAAATCTTACGAAAGGATAAATGACAATTCATTTTACTAAAGTATGAACGAAAATTCCTTTTACCTGAAAAATAAATTGAACTACAAGAATAACTTCTCACTCGAGATTATTAATTTATTATTTTGTAATAATCAAAGGTGTATTGGCACAAAGGAGGCCTTTTCTATTACCCTAAATGTCAATTAAGGGGGCCAGAGCGCGCTAAAGAAAATTTACGGCCGTGTTTTTGCCATTTTACATAAAATATAATAATAAGAAAATATAAATTAAATCTCACAAAACAAAATGAACGACATCCTGCCAATATATAAAATACTCGCCTTGTTTGACGAAATTCATTTGGGAGTATTTTAAAACAAAATTCTGGGAAACAAATTAATTTTGTGTATAAGAGTACAGACCTGCAACAAAATACACGATACAATACCATTTAAAATGATTTACAAGAACAAGCCAATCTGTAACAAAAACGGAAACCATATTTTTATTATATATTTATTATTTATAATATATATGTACATATATATCACATTTTTTAAGCCATGGCTTACCCAAAGCTCAAAACAGAAAAACCCTCATTTCCACTAAAGTCGGTCAGTGTAATTGGGGGAGTGAATCTCATACAAAATTAAGGATTTGGTTTTTTTTCCGCCAAAAATGCAAAACTTGGATTTCTCTTAGTTTTGCAAACAAATAAATATGGACGAAATATTTAATCACTAAGTGAAAAAATGCAAAGTGCGCCAAAATCCAACACATAGACAGTCGCCCGGCTATACGTGTATAGCCTGGCACGTGTTGAATACGCAGACGCTAGCCAACATTTGACTGTATGGGTTATCCATATTTGACATACGACCGTCTCGTAGCAACGACAATCGAATGCAATTGGGGGATTTGCGGCGAATATTTCAAGCCTGCGCGTAATTCGGGGTAGTGAAATTGGGGGTTCCACTGTGTATGTATATTTTAAGATTTCAACTGAAGGTGCTTGGCGCAATTTCAATATTAAATTTAAATCATTCAAATGATGCACATTCATACAAGTTTTGTCACTAACGTTAGTGACAAAACTTGATGCAATTTGTAGTGTAAATATACATAATTTGAACGATTCAAATTTAGTATATGTACTCAAAACGGAGCTTTAATCATAATATTTTTTTTACAATAACTAGTAGTTAGTTTTACTCAGTTGCTCAATCTCTCCTTTTCGAAGAAAGTAGTGGTAGATGGAAAGGGTAAGGAATGAACTAGTAAATTAGCAAATCGTTCTCGCTGCGCCCTGCTTATATGATGGATAGAATTTAAGACATAAACTGAAAAATCAGTTCATAAAAATATCCATACTGAAATTCGAGCCCATTAGCACTGTAACCGAAAACAGCAACGTTGACCATTCGACCACACAGTCGATTATTAATAAACATATTGCGTATTTTTTTCATTAATTGCTTTATAATATTAATTGTGTTATATATTAAATGCAAAGGCATCCCAAGCAATTATCCTTCTAAGCTGAGCGCGTGCGCGGACGCGCGGCATTTTAAAATCTCCGCGCACTCATTCCGGGTTGGCGCACACTCCAATACAACTATTTAAATAATATTGTTTTTAATATAAAATAAAATAACTTAAATTATTCCACGTATTGTGCGAACAGTTGAATAAAATTCGTACTTAAGCAAGCATTTGCGAAAGTAGTTGTCTGAAGATGCCTCTGAAAGAGGCGAAACACGTGTCACAGTTAGTTACACAATACGTGGAATAATCAAAGTTATTTTAAATTTTATATTAAAATGAACTTCCCCAATGTTACCGCCGAATCAATCGAAATTAATATTGTTTTTACATTGGAATAAACCTTATTCATAGAAATATACTAGAAATTGAACATTTAAGTAATTCAATTAAAATTTTATTCTTACATATTATCAAAACAATTGATTTAAATGAATTATATAAAATAGGGTTTAGTTTTAAGGAACGACGTGAAAGATTAGAATATTAAAAATAAATTATGAAATATGTTAATAAATTTATGAACGAGATTGATTTTGCTAATTTTCTTATTTTTGCCTTTTTTATGTTTTTTCTCTCTTAATTTTTATTTATATAAATTATAAAATGAATATTTTTTTATTATGCGAATCAAAAAAATTGAAAAAACATAATTTTTTGACAAATTATATCGCGCATTTGTTGGATTGCCCTGCGTA
Source organism: Himalopsyche anomala (assembly GCA_031772345.1). Lineage (NCBI taxonomy): Eukaryota > Metazoa > Arthropoda > Insecta > Trichoptera > Rhyacophilidae > Himalopsyche > Himalopsyche anomala. The sequence goes on along the minus strand of CM062844.1, from coordinate 2,761,520 downwards.
GTCTTTGAATTTTTCACGCAGCCAACCTCTTTTACTAGACGGAACATTGATTCCAAGCTGTAATTGGGTGAAATAAGAAACATTCCGCAAGGTGTCTGTATTTTCGATTTGCAGTCGGTTACATAAAACAAGTTTTTTTTAAATATCTAAATAAAAAAGAGTTTCATCATAATTAAGAATTAAAGTTAAAAAAACAAAAAATAAAATGGCGGCCATTGAAAACCAAAAACAAATTCAAAACAATCACAGTTACAGAAGATAATGTTCGACAAACGACAACAAAGTCAGGTATTTTTCGAAATGATTTGGTCAAAAAAACCAACACACGAAATCAAACAATTTTAAATTTAATTAAGGGAACTGGGAATTGAAAACGCAAATGACACGAGACGAGTTAAAATGGTGCCGATTCGAACATCGTGATATAAAACTTGTCTCTTGGCCTAGTTCTGGTGAAGAAGAAAGACTCATTTTACATTAACTTGAATTGTCTCGAAAGAACAATCAACCACAACTTGCCCATATCTTTTCAATATTAACAGAAACAAAAAAAAATGTGAAATACATCTAATGAGTACAAACATAAATGACGTTTACTTCAAAGAATTTATTTAAGTTTATTTTATAAATCAGAGAAAAATAAGACTATAGTGAAAAGGCATAATCAATAAATATTCAGTTTTCAATTTGTTATTCCACTGAAATAAATTCTATAAATGGAAACGATTTAAACAGTTGAATAAAATTTGGATCAGTAATTTTTATCCGTACCGGCTTAGCGACGGCATAATCCAAACCCTTTGTTATAACGGTATTTACATAATTTTACTTATTTCCCTCAAGGAAAAAAATGATGTTTTTCCTGTCTGCGATTAAGTACACGACCCCTTCCACCGAATGCCAATTTAATATATAGCCCGGGAACATTTATTTTGCTCATTTTGCGTCGGATATAAAATATCGAGTTGCTCATTATTAAAGCAATAAATCATTTGGCTCCCAGAATACCTTGGTCTCTTTTACCGCTAACTATACGAATAACAGATGTTCGCTTTAAATGCCTATATTATAGCATCCATTACAGTAAATAAGAGTTGTCCGTGGGGTGGGCGGGTGAGTTCGGAGACCTGCCGAATATTTCAAGGAAACGTGTTAAAAGGCAATGCGAGGGAATTTCTTATCTGCAACCCAAACGCACTTTTGTGTATTTAAATATTTTGTAGTCACTGCGAAAAAAACTGCCAATAGATTGCCGAAGACGACAGTATTTATTTTTGAATTATCAGTCCGTTTCGACGACCAAAACATTTATAAATTGTATTCGGAACAGCTTAACAATCTAAAATTTATAAGTTAAAGAAAATGACTGACATTAAAACACGTGTCAAATTAAGTATATTAATCAGTTTAACAATAAATTATGTTAACAGTTTTTTACTTTATACCAGAGATGGAGAAGCTGCGGCCTTTTGACCACTCCGGTGCGGCCTTCTGGCCAATTATGGAAAACGAGATTTGGAGATATCTGGAAAATAGTATAGCGAATTGAGGATTTAAAATTCTTCGGTGTGCTGAAAAAAAACAAGGTTTGGAGATATTTGGGGGAAAAGTAGAGTAAGGGATTGAATATTAATCAACCCCGTCCTATGTTTACTGCGGCCTTATGTCGAATCAGAAAAATGAATGCGGTCTTTAGAGAAGAAAAGGTTCCCCACCTCTGGTTTATACAGTGCTTTTTTTCTAATTCCTGTCCGTTCTCAATGTGGAGTATATGGCTTCATAATAGAAGTATCTCAACAGAGTTTTTTTTGCGAGAACTGCTAGTTAATCAATCGCTCAACATTTTTTAAAAAAAAGAGTATGGATAGAAAGATAGGGCTGATACAGGACTAGTAGTTTTCTAATCGCTCTCGCTTTGCCCTGTTAATTTTAAGATTTGAAGAGTGAGCGGGATAGATATCATAAATACCAACGCCTTCGAGCAGAAATCGATCTTGTACGACTAATCTTAGTTCTGATAATTCTTTCTTTACTGTTGTACCTTTTCGGAAGATAATGATTTAAAAAAACATTTTTAAACGTTTTTCGAAATAAAAAAATCACAAGTTTTCATAGAAAATAAAAAATATTTTTTTGCGAATTTTGCGAATTTTATGAAACATTAAAAATGTCTCACAAAAGTTTCACAAGCGCACAGCTTATAGGGAACACTGCCGCCCACCGCGAAATCCTTTACCGCCAACTAGTGGGCGGTACGGATCAGGTTGACGACTCGTGTACTATACCAATTATTTATTTTAGAATAAAATAAGCGTCAAACTTAAAGTGACACTTTTAAGCTTTGGTTTCATGTAATAAGTCTTGGGATAAAACAGCACATTTATCTGGTACACGCACGGCATAGTGCGCTGATACTGCTCGCCGGGTTTTCTCGACAATCGATCACCGCTCTAGGATTCCGCTTACCCGGCCTGCCCACCCCTGCTGGTAATTTAAATAATTCAGCTCTGACATATTATCTCTCGCTTTTATTTGTTCTCACGCTGTATTTATTTTCCAAGAACAAGAGATAGTTCTATCAGACTGGTATTGACATTCACAATCCTGTGTTCAAGGTAGAAGTGCTACGCTTCTCTCAGCTGCTTCAGTAGACAAGCTAATTTTTTTATTCGGCTACGAGCTAAGAATTGGAAAATATCTAGTTTAAATTCAACTTACTTACCAATAAATTCGGTATCGTCATGAGGGAGTTACTAACTGTACTTTTCCCGTAAATGAAAGTAATAATAAGTAACATAGTATGTATTTTTTTTATTCCATGTCCGCTCCCAATATGGAGCATATGGACTCCTAACGGAGTTTATCTCAACATAAGTATTTTTACGAGAACTGCTTGTTACTCAGTTGCTCAACCTCTCTTTTTCCAAAGAGAGTAGGAATAGAAGGATAGGGCTAGACAGGACTAGTGGTTAACTAATCGTTCTCGATACGCACCGTTCATAGGATAGGATCGGTGGGAGGGGGGAATTCAAGACATCCCATACATCCATACCTTCGGACAGAAATTCATTAATCGATTGAAAAATCAATTTATAAAACTGGGATTCGAACCCGTGACCTCCGTAGCCGAAGCCAACGGCGTTGACCACTCGACAACACAGGCGACACACACATATTTAAAAAGCAAAACAAAAATTAATATGACGAGTTATACTGTTATTAATAATTAATGTTCACCGTGTTCTCTTGCACGTTTTATCAATTAACAATTGACCGCTTTAGTTTCAAAACCTACTTAACTCCATAAACCAAAATTGTTGCCAAAGTGCAAAAAAACTGCTGTTGGCTTTTTGGATTTGAGTAGGTTTTGAGACTAAGCATTTAATACAAATGAGTTTTGTCTGTATTTAGAGAGGTTTTGAAATCGGAAATTTATTGATTGTGTAGATATTGAAACAGAGAACAAGTTGGCATCGAATTTTGAAAAAAATCAAAAATGGTCTTTAGGTAGGTTTTGAAATTGAGATCCTCAATTATTATTAATTATTTTTTGGCCCATCATACGATGTTTGATCAAAGTTTTGACACATCTAAATAGAGTTGTAAAATAGTGATAATTATTATTTGTCTAATCTTTTTAGTGAATCATTTATTCAACTTAAATTTATTACAACGTTGAAAAAACCATATAACTATATTTCGTGTTGTATTTATATGGAACTGAAAGAAGACTTATTTCCATATGAAAATATCTGCCTACTGAAAGAAAACTAGTTTTCCTAGCTGTACTTAGAGCTATAGATATAGTATTTGAATATAATAGATAATATAACTCAAAAAATCACAAATTGACTTATTGTTCGATGGAACTAGGTCATCGATATATACGTATATATTTATAAGTGTTAAATATTATTCAACCTAACTTTTTCCCGAATAATATAAATAATTCAAGTACCATAACGTATTATTTCCACGAAGACAATCGTTGAAAAAATATCCAAATTATCCACAGAGATCTAAATACAAATTTCGTTGAACGTTGGATATTAAAAGAAACTTGGTTTGTAAAAATACGGGTTTTTTGTTGATAAAAAAATGCTCATTATTTTTGCAGTAATGATTATTGAATAAAGAAGTGTTTATTATTAATTTTCGAATGGTAGCGGTGTGGTATCAGTGGATTTCATGAACCGTGCGTTATCCTACACTCCAGTTGAATTCGAGCCCTGATATTGAATGAAACGACAGAGAAAGCAACGTTCATAATATAGCAGTTATAATGATCGCTGCACAGAAAAAGTACGTCAATAAAAGCAAATTATTGATGGAATTAAATTTTACGACCACTTGGGAAAATAAACTCATTAATTTTTGAATAATAAAATAATAACTATCGGCAATAGTGGAAATCAAATAACCAGTATAGTAAATGTAAAAATATTTTGCAGATATTATTGTATATCGTTACGTATTTCAGTAGAGTCAAATACTATAACGAATAACACAAAAAAAATAACATTTGCATAAAAATATGACTTTAAATTTGAAAACGACAGTGTTTTAGACATTTTATATTAAAACTAATAGGACCAGTCGATTCTTTAGGCTTGAATTACCCTATCTGCTTACCTAACTCAATATCGCTCATTTTGGAAATAGTACGTTTTGCATTATAGCCCCACAATTATAAATTAATGATTTTTTAAAACAAATTTATAAAAATAATAACACGTCGTTAAAAGGCTGATTGATTCAAGAGCTTTTCAATATTGATACAACTCTTAGCAGATCTTAACTCGATGGCTGCCACAGACAAGATATCTCGCAAAATTTTTCATGCTCAACACGCCAGAGACAGTTATCTTGTCAATAACTAATTAAATTAATAGTTGCAAATTATAGCCGGCGTATTAGGTAATTACTATTGATTATCTACGGCAGCCAAAAGGTTAAATATTTCGACCATCGTGGACAATTTTATTAAAATATCTGATGCTATCTATACATTCAAAATCAGATTTTGGCTCATTTTTAATACCGAAATACTGATATTTTTATGTTTTTAATAACCGGTATTTCGGTATTGAAAATTACCTAATTCTTATATGTAATATCATGAATAGGTTGTCGGTAAACAAACGTGTGAATTAACTTTCCAAGGACGAGCATGACCATATGGTCACAGAAAACAACGGTGTCCCACTGTTCATCCCTTTTCTACCTGAATATTGTTGCTTTCACTCATATTTGGTTACGAAGGGTACAGACTTCAGTAATCATCAGCCGCAGGGACAGAAACAGCCACCAAGAGCACATGCGATTTTTAGAATTTCCGTTTTTTTTAATGGACTTTTTGAAACTGTAAGTTATTTTTTTTTATCAAAACATTAAATTATTTACAGTTCTTTTGCTAATATATTTGTATTGAAATTATTTTGATCTAAAGAGGTAAAATTGTAAATATTGAAAAAAAAATCACGTTTAGCTATATTTCAACCCCGAATGTTTGCGTGCCCATACGGTCAGGCTCGTCCTTACTACTGTCCGTACACAATATCACACGGTAATAAAAGGATAAGCATGGCCATAAAGTCATGCGGGGTTTCTATACAACGATTTTGAGTTTTTTCTTTTTAATTTTTGTTAAAGGAATAAAAGTTATACGTGACTTCAATATGGGGTTAAAACAAAAAAAAAATCAAATGCATGTGTCTCAGTAATTTTCAATTTTGTAACATGTTAGTAAATTGATCAATACCAATATTTATGATGATGCGATCCTATGATAACTCATTTTTAAATAAATAAAAATAGTATATGGTTACTGGTAAGGTTATGTAAATAATAATTTATTTAATGCTGAGTATGTAACCGAGTGTGATAGGCAGCGAAATGACGTGAAACTAAAAAAAAACAAACCTTTGTTAATGTTTTTGTGTAAGCGCTGTTTTCAGCATGGCTATTTGATATATTTTTTTTTATAAACGTTTGGGGAGTTTATTGTACGTGCTTATCTGACGAAACCGAATCGTAATTAAATCACCAAAAACAGCGCGAGATTGTTTCATTGATTAAAACTAAAATAAAATGAATTTCACCACGAGTGTATTAAAAATAAATTTCGAATGAAATTTTACGTTTTGAATGCATAATTAAAAAAGGCGCGTTCGTCGAGAAATGTTAAATCGCGTGGATAATTTTATTTATCAAATTGAATTTATAGGAACCGACTATTAACCGGTGGTAAACTGTTAGAATTCAAGAAAAATATGTGCTAAAGCAATCACATACACGTTGTTAACTGTCAATTCTTGGTGTAAATTATTTAAATTTATTCAAAGAAAAAAATAAGAAAAATATACTCAACCCATTTATTAAAAGTTTTTCGTTACATAAACCTGACTTAAAAAAGAAACATAAAAATCACCGTAGACTTGTACGACTTATCTGTTCTGAGTCGAGAGATTCAAATCAATAATTTAACTACATTTAATATATTAATTTGAATTTAAAAAAAAGCTGTAGTAATTGTAACCTCTCTTAATCTTAGAGGTGATTGATTACTCTTGTATTCAATACATTGTTGCAAGCTCAAATAACAAAAATACTGGACCATGAATAGTTTTGATTTCAATTAATTGTCAATGTTAGGAATGTGTATGGTATATGAAGATAAAGCGATAAATATACAATAATAATAATATATCGACTGTGAAAAGGAAAAAGTACGTAACCCACAGTTTTTTCAAAACAGGTTTTTTTAATTATCAAAATGTATCAAACTTGATGAACGTTAATATAAAAAAAACAATAACTTTGATTATTCCACGTATTGCGTTACAAAATGTGACACGTGTTTCGCCTCTTTCAGAAGAATCCTATTAGAAAAGTATTTGCAAGGGTAGTTGTCTCTGCAGTAGATGATAGTAATGAGCTTCAATCAATTAGATTGGGACTTAAGCAAAATTGTGATAGTAAGTCTGAAGATGCCTATGAAAGAGGCGAAACACGTGTCACATCTTGTAACACAATACGTGGAATAATCTAAATTATTTTATTTTAATATTAAAATGAACTTTCACAAAGTTACCGCCGAATCCATCGAAAGTATTGCTACACGTTCTATCAAAAGCATGCAAGCTGCAAATGCCGAATTAGTATCAAAATTAAGCTTTTAAGTTTGAAAAAGATGAGCTTGTAAAAAATTAAAAACAAGAAAAAAGACTGAAATAAAGATTTTTTCTGGATGTCAGTTAAACACCAATTTAGAAGTCTCCGTGCACTTCAAGGTTGTGTATAATTCATAATTTGCATATGGCTCAAAATCATCAAGACACGTTTTTTGCGCCTTCTGTAAAGTTTTATATGTGTGGGTTACATCCTTTTTCCCTTCCACAGTCGATATAATAGAACAAATCTAACTAAGTTCTAATATTTTCAGCCGAAAAGTAAAAAAAAACCTGTATAAAACTGTATCTAGTTTATTATAGTATACAAACATTTAAGTTTAGATATTTCTAAATTATTATTTTTGATTTATCTCACTGTTACTTTCAGTAGCGAAATATAAATTGATTACTTATGTAAGCATGTTTCTTTATATTGTGACAGTGTATATTGAGAAATGACAGAGAACAATATTAAACGTATTAATTATAAGTAAGCAAGTTTGAGCAAATAATAAAAACGCCTCAATAAATATCTGAGATAAATTTTATCGGGAAAATTCTTTGACAAATATTGTATACACCAAAACAAACAGCACCCCTTGTTCGGCAGGGTAAGTATTTATTCTCGCCCCTAAGTAGGCTTTATTTCTGTAAGTGCAATTAATCAAACTGAGGCTTGATACAAATTCACGGAGAAGAAAATGGTTCGGTCTATTCTCTTCGTCAGCCCGAAGTCTGCGTGTTAGGAAAGGCGATAGATTTCGACCCTTTTTTCAGAACACGCATTTTAACAACAAAAAAATATAATTATAAAATCTTGCCGAACACTCAACATAATTTACATTCGCTGTAGATTAAATAGTATGTCTGGATGTTAGACAATTCGTAGTAAGTGTAGCTAAAGCATTTTAAATCAACAACATTGACGCAATTAATAACAGAAACAAGGCATAAATTCAATGCCGAAATGTGTAAATAACGAATATGATTTTATTTTGAACGGCAGCCATTTTATTTTGATATATTGACAATCCTATGTGAGTATAAAATAAGAGTGAAAATATTTATAACAAGCGCATTTTTTTGTTTAGGCATATTAAAATTATCTTACAGTAGGTTCAATATAAAAATCAATGTTTGTATGTCTATCATACTGCTCATACAATTCAACCGTCGACTAACGATCAAACAACATTCAGACAATTCAAATTTGAAGTTCGATTGTTTTTATTAAAAATGGAATATTACAAATCTGTCAAATCGTGTGGTCAACATTTTGAGATTACATTTAAATGTGTTTCGTGCATTAGGTGTGATTGTTTGTTTGTATTTTATGCGTTGCCACGCCGTTCATCCGATTGCAATATAACTTTGACAAACTTTTTGCTTACACTTGAGCAAAGAGTATAGGCATATTAAAATAAGCTGACAGTAGGTATATTATATACAAATCAATATTTGTATGTCTGTCATACCGTTCTAGCAACTTGCAGTTATAGGTGTATTAAAATTAAATTACAGTAGGTAGTGCGTGTGCCGTACCATAGACAATCGGCAGCAAACGTCAAACATTCAGATAAAGAAAGCATGCACTTGATTAAACACAATTAAAACACAAACACTTCTTCGAGTGGCATTGCATCGCTTGCCGGTTACCGGCTAGTTATAAAAATGTTCAGGAGTTTTAAATAACGATATCTGAATATTCGCAAATTGGAACATTTGTAACATCATATGGTTATCTAATTATGACTTGCAAAGCTTGGCAGACGCGCAATGTGTAATCATTTTTAACGATACCTACACGTTCGTATATATTCTATAAGACTTTCAAGCTTATAATTTAGCAGTTCTCGTTACCGGGTAGGTTAATTTTTGGATGCTTGCCATCTTCCCTGTTGAATAAGCGATACAATTCACAGGTATCGGCAACCGGTTATTCGAATGTGGCTTTATAATATTTAAAATCACAACATATAAAACCAGTGACGTCCTTAGGCTTTATGCCGCCCCTAGGCAGAGTCCCATTTTTTTCCACTTATTTTCCATTATTTTAGGAATTCATATTCAAATATAAAAGTTCGAATGTGTGGAGCTTATTGACTAAGATACTCACAAATAACTATGAACTTTATTTACTATACATAAAAAAATAATGTGAATTTCAAATGCTGTTACATTATAATATAAGTATCGATTCCTGATTTAGTATTTTGTTTCTTAAAGACATTGAGGCATCATATTTATTCTAAGCCAAATTCGTGTCAAAAATATTTAGCCATTTAAAAAAAACTGATCATTTGCCGCTCCCTAAGATTTGTCGCCCCTAGGCAACTGTCTTCTCTCCTATGTTCTTGGAACGTCCCTGTATAAAACACATGAGGGGGCTAGAAGCAAAAGCAATCTTCAAAAAATTTTTTTTTTCTAATCTACGGATGCAAAAACAAATATCAAAAAATTTCTAAGTTTGACCTAATATTTCAAAAGCAAATCTGTTTTCATTCCATGGAAACAAGTTTTTTTTGAAATCCGCATAAGAAACAAATTCAACGTTTTCCCTTTAAACCAGTGCTTCCCAAAGTGTGGTACGCGTACCCCTTGGAGTACGCGGGGATAAGCTGCAAGTTGCTTAGCTTTGCATATGCTTACTTTTTTTCGATTATAAACATAGATTTATTTTGACGAAGTGTACTCAGTGTTATTAAGATTAAAATAGGGGTACACAGATGTTGAATGTTTGGGAAACACTGATCTAAGCGTTTCGTCGAATACAAAACGTCACGTGATCAAATGTTTGCTAAGTTCATTTAACGAATTCTTTGTGAATCAAAATATTTTACTGTAAGGTATAGTATAGCACAAACAAATAAAGCTTTTTTGAAGTTTTTAATATATTTTTTTAAAATGGCTTCCGTGGTCTTTTCTTTTGGCCCCCTCACATATAAATGTTGTAAAGTAAAGTTGTATATAGTTCTATTCACGCTGGGTAAGTTGACTTTATGCCCAACAGTACGTTTAATCATGTTTGGAAGAACTACCCTGAGATGGAATTCGGACTAGCATAACTGTTTAATGTGGTCCGTCCTCCTGGATATAATAGGCCACGCTGACTTGATTGCAGCCAAGAATAGCTTCTCAGCATTTTTAAAATTTATTAATTTATTTGAGGATCGTCATAACCTTGAAATTTATCCAAAACTTATTCATTTAGACGTAAGACATGAAATCTTCCAATACACGTAAAGAAACATTTCTATTATTAATCTTGAAATAATCTACACGATTTAAATCGGTAATTGATTTTATACACGACGAAAAGTTTAACGATTTCTGAATTGTAGAGAAACAAACTCGAAAAGCCTAATTTAATCTGGAATGTGGAAACGCACCCGGCTTTTTAATCAAAAGATAAAGCATTTCGGCCTATTAAGAAGTTTTTATTGTGACTTTTGGCCAAGTGATTTACGACCTCTTTCTTGCTGTTGTTCAGCTATATTATCTACATTTTTGATTTTGAGAAACACTGATCGACATTATCAACGATAAACAGTGTTCAATAATGTAAAAGAAAATGTTTGTAGATAATTGAATGAATAGAATAATTACTTAAATCTTTAACCACGCTTAGCGTTCAGGATTACAAAATACATTTTCAATTTAAATGGCGTTTTGTATGCTATTTCAATCTGAAAAATAACTATGTATAAGAATAATATTCCACATTAATTTTCTGAAACGGACAAATGAAAGTATGGAAATAATTTGGTTTTCATATAAGCTTTTCAGTTTTTCAAAATAGAAATACAATAAGAGTGTCACCGAACTGATCACGTAGAATTTAGACGATCGAAATAAAGTTATAAATTAATAATTTGATTTTGCAGACATATTTTTATGATTTGCATTAAAGGATGATATAAATTTTCTACAAACTTGTCTGTTTTGTCTAATATAAATAGTATACTTACACCTGGCAAGATCAGCATTTTGTTGCTATTTATTCTCCCGACTTCCAGCATACGTTTACCAAACGGTGTTTTAAGATTTTCGGGTCTCTTTGCTTCCCCCCAAGAGTACCAAGTCATCCTTACGTCTTTTAGCATTGTCAAGTATGTAATTCTTACAGCCGCCATTCACTTGGGAATACATTGTTCCAGAGCACGTCCTGGAACAAAAAAAATACTTGGTCACGTCATATCGTGGAAAATTTCACGTGACCCGAGATAGGTTCCCATGTTCACAGTCTGGGAGCGAGCGCATACGAAACATACAATGCGCGCGCAGCTGTAGAAGAACTGGCAAAGTCATATTATTCTATTTCATCATTACGATTCATATTTTATCAATATATATTGCGAAAATATATACGTAGACATCAGTGATCATCATAAAATCATCGGGCGTCATTTTAGAGATTTATTTTTGACTTTAAAATGTCTCTTTATGGTGACAACTGTCAAAACAAACGCCTTTGCATAAGTTATATTACTCTGTGGCTTATGGTATATTGTTTATGGTGAATAAGCTGTCATCGTGGTCGATAAAATAATTGTATTTTCTAATAAAATAAAATAACGTTTGTTCAGACGCAACACTGATCAACATAACCTCAACGGGTTACGTTTCTGTGACCCCTTGTGTTTTAAAAAAAATGTTCTGGGACATTGTTCCTGATGCTATGACATAGATGTTCTGGATCATTTGTTCCTAGGTGAATGGCCACCATTATGATGGTTATAAGTAGTCTTTCAAAGCGACGGAGTCCATTCATTAGAAAGAGGTTACATGCATGATTCAGGCACATGTTATATATGCCTATTTTCCAAGAAATTCCATTTAAGGAATAAGATTCAGAACCAAATTGGAATAACAATAAGTATATCGACTGTGGAAAGGAAAAATGACGTAACCCACAGTTTTTTCAAACAGCTTTTTTATTTTTTTGTATCAGCGATAATCACAATGTATCAAACTTGATAAATGTTCTATTAAAAGGATGTAAGCTGCAAGTGCCGAATTAGTATCTAAATTTAGCTTTTAAGTTTGAAAAAAGATGTGCTTGTCAAAATTGAAACCAAGAAAAAAGACTGAAAAAAAGGTTTTGACGTGAATACGTCTTTAAAATTGCTTCCACAGGGAGGCAATCCAAGAAAACAGACTGAAAAAAAGGTTTTTCCAAGAAAATTTCTTTAATTAATATTAGATTATTTCAATTAAACACCAGTTTAGAAGTCTCCGTGCACTTCAAGGTTGTGTTCAATTGATAAGTTGCATATGGCCCAAAATCATCAAAACACGTTTTTTGTGCCTCCTGTAAAATTTGCTATGTGTGGGTTACGTTTTTTTCCTTTCCACAGTCGATATTATAGACGATTTCAATGTTGATTTAAGTTGTTTGTTTTTGTTAAAATTAAAACACAAATCGTTTTGTGGGTTAAATTGAAAGAGATTTAAAAAAACAATCTGATCATTAAGAATTGCTGGTTATCCAACCGTGGGTAAGGAGAAGTTCCGTATGGTCGAGAATCCCCGACTCAAGGCGTTCTTCGCTGAGACTTTTCAGTCGTTTTGTGTCTCTCCTGCTGGATTCTATTTCAGTTTTTTTTTTACAAAAATAGTCCCGGACAACAGATAACAAAGACAATCTTTTCTAGTTAACGTTGTTTATTTGTGCTAATAGCAACGTTACTGAAAAAGTAGCTGATATATTTCAAAGATTTAAGCACATTTAAATTAATCATTTGGGCTAATGGTACGTTTTCTTTATGTATTGCATGAATTCCTAATAGCCTGTTTACACAGTTCAGTATAAAACATATTAAGGTCGACCTCTATCCTTTGACAATTTAAGTCGTGTAAACATATTTAATAGAAAAGCAGTATTTATGAGTTCAATTAAGTCGTTTCTTGCCTCTTTCAAAACATTTTAAACATAAATCATTGTTTATTTAATCTATTAAATGGCCAAAAAATTATATTTTTTGGATTCGTTTTTAATCAAAGAATTTTTTTATTTTTATTTTATTTCAAAATTAAAATGAATTTGTAGGTAGCTAAATATTTTTAATAAATAACATACCTGCAGATTTACTTCACTAAATTTTGTGAATCACTAAATTTCTGAATTTATTTTAGCCATTTTCTCTACCAACGCAAATTCGTGGACCATGTATACTTTTAACGAAAAATATCAACAATACTTGTTTTATGAGTACTGATTGCTATTCAGTCGTCCAAAATTCTTTTTGAAGACAGTAAAAATGGAAAGGTAAGAGATACTTTGTATAAGAGTTATCTTACCGTTTACGCTATATCTATTTTTAATGATCGGATTAAATGATGGAAACAATACACAGGAATCATTAATTTGGTATAAGGAAAAATAAAAAGATTGAATATTCATTTATTGGGAACTTGTGTTATGTGATTTAACCCTGCGGACACCATAGCTGAATAATACAAGCTTCCATAAGCGATGTCCGCTCGGCTGCAGGACTAACCATCGTACTATTTGTCTTATTTTAATATATAAATAAATAAAAATAATAATAAAAAAAAACATTTTTAGTAATTTTTCCCACATAAAATTTACTTGATCAGGACTGGTTCCGCTCAAAACAAAAAATCATCATTAAGTTATTTACTTAAGTAATGTAGCGTTTCACTTTGTTTCAAAATTTCCCAAATTTCAATTGGGCTTATAATTGACATCATTTGCCACTTATATTTATTAGTCTGATGATTTTTTAATTGTATGTTATAGGTGTCAAGCATTTTTAATTTTGTGTAATTACTTATAATGTAATTTGGAAATCCTTTTCATTGTTAACAGTTGTTTACACCTTTTATTTCAATTTAATTTTTTATAAATAGCACTGTTTATATATTTTTCTTATCAGTTGATAATGCTCGCAATGAGCGAAATCGGTCCTGATCAAATAATTTTTATTTGGAAAAGGTACTAAAAATGTTTTATTATTTTTATTATAATGCCATTCCACCAAGTATTGACAGTGAACACCTTAAAAGTGATATAAATAAATCACAACATAGATATTTTTTTCAGCTAGTGTAATCGTAATTAAAAGATATATTTTTTTAATATAATATTTTAACTATCTAACATTAAACACTAGCAATATACAATTAACGCAATCATAAAAATACTGTTTTTTTTATTTTTAAATTCTTGGACAAGTAACTAGTCTTAAATATTTTTTTGAAATCTAATTTTGCAAGTGACATATATGCTTTAATCCAGTGGAAGGGAACCTGCGGCCTTTTTGCTACTCTGATCCGGCCTTTTGACTTGATCAAAACATTCACTTTGATCAAAAAATTATATGCAGGCGTTTGGAAAAAGAGCGTAATCAACTCATTATATGTTAGACAGTCGAAAAAGGGGTGTCAACGTTTTCTTTACTGCGGCCTTATGTTGAATCAGATAAACGAATGTGGCCTTTCAAATGAAAAGGTTGCACACCCCTGATTTAATCCATCAATTTATCTAAAAAAGATTTGATGTGAATTAATTGCTTCAAAATGTAAAGAATAGTTTAAACGTGATTAGGTTATTTCACTGTGTCGCGCATGTTTTATAAGCATTGTTTTCAAATCATTGTTATCAGCTAATTCTCATGTTTTTCTCTCTCCGTCCGTTGAAATGACAAGTAATGGCTGAAACATAATCTTCATAAAAATATTTTCTAGTAAAATATCTAACAATAAGGTTTTGTTCTCCAATGTGGAAAGTTCGCTAATGAGAAAAACATATCATTCTAGGAAGTTAACAATGGTCGTTTCCTAGGTATTAATTACCTTTCAAAAAGAGTTATTTATGGATCGGTGCATTGATTTTAGCACCGAATTTTTTCAGCTAATATGTGAGGTGTAGATAATGAATTAATATTGGTATTTACATATTTATTGACAGAAATTGGGAAAAAAAATGTAATATCCGTAAGTGATGACAAAACATAAATCAACACAATATTCCTTTGTACTTAATTTCCACTTTATTTATAAAGGTGTGTTTTTCTTAATATAATGCCTTTCCACCAAGTATTGACAGTGAACACCATAAAAGTAACGTAAATTAACGTTCATTATTTTATTAACGTTTATGCCGCCTGTGTGGTCGAGTGGGCAACGTCGTTGGCTACCGCTACGGAGGGCACCGGTTCGAATCACAGTACGGGCAGTTTTATAAATTGATTTTTCAGTCGATTTATGAATTTCTGTTCAAAGGCATGGATGTATGTGATGTCTTGAATTCCCTCCTCCCACCCATCCTATCCTATGAACGGGGCGTATCGAGAACGACTAGCTAACCACTAGTCCTGTCCTAGCCCTATTCTTCTACTCCTACTCTCTTTGGAAAAAGAGAGGTTGAGCATCTGAGTAACAAGCAGTTCTCGTAGAAACACATCTGTTGAGATAAACTCCATTAGGAGTCCAAATGCTCCACATTGGGAGCGGACATGGTTTAAAAAAAAATGTTTTGTCTAACAGTTTTAATGTCATTCTGTCAAATATTGGAAAGATGTTTAATTTAATCATTAAAGTTAATCCAACATCAAATCAATTAGCTTTATTTAAGCCATATCTGCCCTAATGTGAATCATATGGACTCCTACTACGCATTTTCGTATTGTTTATTTTCACTTGAAATGGTTCTAGGTAAGTTTAAAAACTATGAACATATAAACAGTAAAGAAAGAAGGATGGAATAAGGAAAAGATTGGTTGTTATCTTGTAACTCTATAGATGAGAAATTTTTAAAACATATTAATTTATAAAAAATCGATTGCTTACACCAGTGCTTCCCAACTTTTTTCATGCCACGGACCCCTAAATCTGCGATATTTTTTTATTTCACATGTTAATATTTTATCACAAAGAATGTTGAAAGAATGAACATTTTCGCGGACCCCGGGTTGGGAATCTGGGCGACCGAAGGAAAAATATTCTTGTGAAGTGAGTTTGTTCTTTGCAAACGTTATTCGACAACTAAACATTTTCAATTGTGTATATTTGAGATTATATTTCTCGTGCACCCTTTCCTAAAAATTTCGATAAATGAGTATATTCGAGAAATATACGACTAAAAAAACATCTGCTCGCCTCAAATAATATATTTTAGAACATTTATCACTCTGGGTCCACTATTCAAAAGTCTTACCCAAATTCCAATAGATTGATTTAAATAAATTATTGGAAATTCACAGTTAAATGAATACAATATTTAAATTTAATAATAGGAGTCTAATTCAGCCCGCATGACGTAGTTTGATGATTTGAGTAGTGACTGAAAAAAATAATGAAAATAACCGATTCATATTTTGAACCCTTGAGAAGTATTAAGAATATTAAAAAATATCTACCTAAAATTATGAATTATATTATATTTTAATATTTTTTGGATCTGTTTGGTGCTAATTTTGATTTTTTCACTCTGGAAAATAGTTTTTCATAATAGATTTTATATAATAATACAAAATACATGTAAAAAGTTTGAATAGTTAAAATTATGTACATTCACAAAAGTTTTGTCACTATAGACCCGGGTTTCGCCTTTCGGCATCTTCAGGCGTTCAAGTGCACGGATGAACTTGAATTGACGCTTAGTAAATGAATGTATCGTCTTTATATAAGAAATAAATGTATCGTTGAGTTTAAAGCCATTGCTGGCGAAAGGGATTAACCCACGGGTATGCCTACAGATTTGAATGGTGGGTAGTCTTAAGAATCATATTTATTTTTGTTTGTCGGAATCTTTTTTATGATTCTATTTACTCTCATATGGGGTATAAGAGTGGGGATTTTGGCAGATTTACTTGCTCATTCAAAATCGGTAAGCTTTTCAATTGTGCTGTATTTATTTTTAAAGTTTGCTTCTTTTTTATCATCATTTTGTGTATTAAATTGATCCGTCTAGTATTTTTATATATTTATTTTTATTTTTTATTAAAGCAGTGCTAGAATTTAATGCTTAAACTTTTATACTTTTCTAAAAAAGTGTTATCTCTATTTTATTTAAATAAATTAAATATCACTCGTTGTTTCAAGTGCCCGTTATAAAAATACAAAATCAATATTTATGATTAAAGTATATATATTATTTACACTTATATAAAACAGTTAATTTTGGCCTAGTGTGCTATTTCATAGGGCGATTAATACGAGCTATAAATTTTGATTTATTGATGAGTCGTGTTGTTTAAGGTCTTAAAGTTATTGCCAATACAAAAGACGTTTTCCTAAGTAGTTGGCATTATGTTTAGTTTGTGTTTCTATTTGTATTAGGGATTTAGTGAGCTTATAAGACAAACGAAACTTAATTGTTGCACAATGATGAAGTTGCGCGTCTGGCGATCTGAGTTGTTGTCAAACCCTCCTACCGAAATTTGTTTCGTCCCGGAAATGCTAAAGGAATCCGTACCAAAACTAAAACACTGTTCTGAGCCTAATCCTAACTTTACATGTGAAGCACATAAAGTTAAACATTGCTAATGTACCAAAGGATATTTTCATGGCGTTACATAATGCGTCATGCTAAAATCAATATGCATCGCTTTCGATGTTACAAAAGTGAATCGAAAATAACAAAACACTGATAGCTTTCACTGAAAAATAATGGGAACTATTTCTCTTTAAGCTTGCATATTATTTTTTAAATGAAACTAAGTTAGGCTTTATGAAATTAAATATTTCAGCACAGTGTCAACCACCGTTAGTACTATAGCATCCAATCCTGGACCCATTTTTTTAAATCTGGGATTGAAAATTCACCATAAAATCATGTATAATTCGTGATTGAGAAATTTTTGCTCGGCGATTTTAAAATCCTGGAGATGTAGGAACTTCCTTAAATGAAAAGATGCGAGACTTTTTTTTGTTTAGTTTTTTTTTTAATTTGCGGTATTGCCAAAATGAAAAAAATTAGCGATCACGCAAGTTTCTGAAATGTCCTCAATCCTGAAATACCGAGGTTAGTACAATCGCAAGTTCTGAATTTCGGAATCAAAAAGCAGCCCTAGTCATTACCGTGAGTACTTTTATGTAAAACGGGTTTTTGGCTGCAGTTTTCACGAGGTTAAATCTCATACAAATCCTTTGATAAACTATTTTTTCTTAACTATATCAACGTTAGAAAGGCAAAATTACATAAGTAACACAAATTTTTACAAAACGCACAACATACGTTTTTAATGTTTTTGATCCAAATTTAAATTATTTAACACAATCTTGAAAGGCGCGAATTTTACTAAGCTTGAGTTATATTCACTAAATTTAATATTTATTTAATGAGTTACGTAAAAATAAATTTTGTGGAAGTCCTTTTTCCTGGTCACAATTTTCTAACTCGGCATTTGAAGCTTACATCCTTTTGATAGAGCGTTTATTAATTGTATTCATTGTGATAATCGGACAAAAGATGTTTTGAAGAAATCACTTTTTTGTATTTTTACAATAAATATTAAAAACTAAGTATAACGTGGCCTATTCTAGTCACAACCTTCTTTTTAAAAAAAACAATTAGTTCTCATAGATATTTTCGATTATGATGCCGGTATTAGTAGTCCATGTGGACATAAGAAGCGACTATGGTGAAAAAAAATGCTTTTAGGAATGACATGCTCTTGATAAATCGAATTATTTCGTTAGCGAGTTTTGTTCCAAGAGAAGATTTCATATTTCACGCAGAATACAAACTTGCAAAGTCAATTATTTCCAATCCGGGGGATAGTATCCGCTCAAAATTGGATAACGCCAACCTTGTAGTACGCGCTCAAAATAATAATTATTAAATATTCATATTGTACAATGGTTTCCTTCATATAGTTTTCGCATCAACCTTGCGTTTCAGTAACAAAGGGTTGGATTTGTAATATTCAATTTGAATTAATTTCAACTTTGAACAATGGCACATATTCAGATACGCCATTCTGTAACGTGACTCAAGTAACTCATACTTCAAAACCTGAGTGAATATCGTCGTCATCATCAGTTTCTGTGTTTAAAACGTCGTATTTAACAAATGTAAGACGGCACTAAAATTTTACTTGAAGATATTTTAACCTGGTATCACAAAACGTACAAGTTTTCAGGCGATACATAAATGTACTTTATTCTACCGTTATCGCTATCGTTTAGTCCTCAAAATCAATGAGAAATATAATAATCCAGGAAGCAAAGATCTATTCATCTATTCTACCTTCTCTTTCATGCCAAGCAAAGCACTATTTTTTGCTAACGTTTTTATATTATATAAAATAAAGCATAATATAAAATATATTTTGAGATACGAATTAATGGAATTAAGAATGTTTTAAAATTTTGAATTCATAGCATAAAACAACTCAAATTGAATTGACAACTAAAATTGTGGTTGACAGTTTGTAGAAAATTAACGACGATATGAGCTTATGGAAAAGATCATTTAAATCGTCTTTGTCGGTGCTTGTCAAAGTTTTTTCTTCCACGACATAATTTCATTACTATTTTTTTGGGGAAAAAAATTAAATTTTTGGTCAGAATAAAAATACGTACGATCAGAATAAAAATATTATACGGTAAAAATATTTTATAACCATTTTAGTTAGGTAAGGTTAGGTTTTTTTTAAATTTCATTTAAATTATGACTATTTACACTGACCGATATATTATGACCATTTAATATAAATTCTGATCGGAAAAATACGAGCCTTTTTTTAAAGCATTATTTATAACATATACATACACATGTTGTTGTTTGTAAATTAAAATAATAATAAAAAACATCTACAGATACAATTTAAAAACGCAATACAAATAATTGAATATTGTCAGTTGTGTTTTTACGTAACAAATCAATGTGTCAAGTTTTATTATATTTGACCTTTTAGCTGCCGTTGATAATTAATAGTAATTGCCTAGCACACCGGCTATAATTTTCAACTATTAATTTATTTTTTTATTGACGAGAAAACTCGTCTCTGGCGTGTTGAGCACGAAAATTGTTTACGCGATGTCTCGTCTGTGGCAGCCATCGAGTTAAGAATGTACTTCATTTTGAACTTTGATGAAATTCAACGCAGAAAGTATTTTTATAAAAACACAACATGTGTTTTCTTATATAAAAAATGTATAAATATGTAAAAGGGTCAAATATACATAAATAAATACTTGTAGTTATATTGAAATATTTCAAGACCCCCAGTGTAAACCTTACGGCCCCCTAGAGGGCTGCAACCCATATATATGATGATGATTCCAGAATTTCCGATTGCCATAACCTGTTAAATCCTCACGGCATCATAGAGATATGCTTGGAAAACGGTAAGATATTTAAATATGTATTTTAAGAATATTACCTTTTGTTATTATGTATTAACAAGTATTCAATTTATACAATTGACTACTTGTTAAATTAAACTTTCATTTAAATTAATATACGTAAGAGTTTAAGGGTAACATAAGGGAGAAATCATTTAGTCTACTTTATTTCATTGTAAAATACTAGTCAATGATAAAGAAAGAGGCTTTAATTTTTTACCAAGCTTCGAAAGAAAAGGACACTAAAATATAAACTTATAATTTTGGGAAATCAGCAAATTTCTGCGCTTAAGAAATTGGCATGATTTTTTTTCCGGCCAAAGATTCCGTCAATCAATGTTTTCGCGGCCTTATGCCGAATCAGAAAAATGAATGCGCCCTTTAGAGAAAAAAAGGCTTCCCACCCCTGGTTTAACCTCATTGAGAAGCTTTGAGAAACAAATAGAAGCACCTGTCACACCTAGCATAATAAGCTAATACAAAAATAGTCAATGGTGATTTATTATTAAAACGCAAGCTAGAAAGTTAATTGAACATACTATTATTCTTTTGTTTATTGTAAATATATCATTGATCATACTAAATAATTTAACACTTTCAATGCGAAGTGTCGATGGCTACCGTCCGAAGCGTAATGTCCTGCGAAACCGACGGCCGAATGGCGAGTGATTGTAGTTTCACTTTCTACCTACACGTGTATATTATAAATTTTCAATTGGGACATAACACCGCAAAATTTGCGCCGAAACAAAGGAGAGGCAAGTTTGAAGGTGGTGTATATGAGACAGAAAGGCCTCGCATAAGTTTGGGGGAGCGAGAAACTCATTTATAAATCGAGTCGCATTTCAAACGTTGATTTCAACATGGTTCCACAAAATCAATCTATCGCGTAAAGATAGTGTACCTTTACAATGTAATATTGATATAGTAATCGATTTAGGCTTATTTTACTTTTTTATATGATATAACATCTGTTTCAAAATTCTATTACCATCTTGAGGTACTCAACGTTATAACCAACAACAATTCGTAAACGTGACTAAACAATTTTCGGGAGTGTCTCATTAGCAACAATATCACCCTCGTAGTCACTAAAGCTTTAAAATTCGACAATATTTGAAAGTATTATTTGCAAACCCAGCTTTTTTCCAAAGTTCTTGAAACATGAACCTTGAATGTAATTTAGTAGATAAAAATAAATTTTGAAAGTATTTTTATAAATAAGTCTCAAATATGGCTTGACAACATCCAAAATATCATTCCAAATTAATGTAGAACAAAAAATACTTTTAAATGTACGTACATTGTTTTTCAAAATGTAATTTAAGTTTAATTTTTTAACCATTTTGTCATAAACTGTGTTTGCAAGTATTACCCCTATTTGACTATTCAATTTTTTTAAAACGTATGCTGAAAAGTAAAAGAGATCAGAGTCGGAGTCGTGGAGTCAGACTAGAAAAGAGCTAACAACTTCGAGTCTCAAAAATATGTGTTTTCATATCGCTACGGTCAATACTGACGCCACTGCATGCTTCTAAACATAAAAAAGTAATTAAAGTCGTGTTTTAAGTAAAGGCAAAGTCGGAGTCGGAGTCGTCCTATTTTTAATCGATTCCACAGCCCTGGTTTTTATGCAAACTGTATTATATGTAAAATGAAAATGAGAAATGAAGCTTAAATATACTTATTTATATTTATTTTATACTTTCTTTGTAAACCATTTTTTTATTTGATTTTTACCGAATGCTGGTAACACACTATTTTCATAATATTATATTTATCACTAAAATACAACTGCCTTTAAATTCTTGCGTGTATATTATTGATTACGAATATCAAATCATCATATTTATAAGTATTTTATTTTAGTGAAGCAGCCTTCATGTAATCACGTCCTCAAGCGGGAAATTCAGTAAAACTCTTTTCAAAACCTCATAAATACAGTGGAACCCCCAATAACACTACCCCGAATTACGCGATGGCTTGAAATATTCGCCGCAAATCCCCCAATTGAACGGTCGAATTCCATTGTCTTTGCTACGAGAAAGTCGTCTGTGCGGTGCATGCAGTCAATTGTTGGCTAGCGTATGTGTATTAAACACGTGCCAGGCTATACACGCATATCCGGACGACTGTCTATGTGTTGGATTTTGCATTTTATCACTTAGTAACTAATTATATCGTGCATTTTTTTTGCAAAACTAAGGGTAGTCTTAGTTTAGCATTTTTTGCGGAAAAAACCAAATCCCTAATTTTGTATGACATTCACTTCCCCAATTACAATACTCCAAATTACACGGTCCCGACTTTAGTGTAAATGGGGGTTTTACTGTAGTGATAAACGAATGACTAATAACGTTATTAAAAAAATATCTATCAGTCCTTGTGAAATTCTTGTACAAAATAAATTCTGTAAAAAGCTAGTCAAGCTACGCAAGCTTTTTTTTTGGGGATAAATCATATAAATTTGTTTTAATTTTCATCTCTCTAAAACGGAAAAATTTTAATAATGCTCAAAACCCAAATATTTGAGATTCCTAAATATCGCTAGAATTTGCTTATTACGATTGGTCTTCAATAGAAAATGTAAAATTATTGAAAAAGTTTTAAGCCGATGTAAATAATATTGTTTTCTCTCAAATTCTGCGTAATATGGATTTATCTGAAAATCAAATTTCACAAAACATAATATGAATTGACGAATTTTTAAATATGAAAGTAACAATATAACAAAGTAAATATATGTACATTTATTTGAAAGCGAATAATGTGATAGATGATATTATTTTTTTAACCATGTCCGATCTCAATGTGGAGCATATCGGCTGTGGAAAGAAAAAGGACGTAACCCAAACATTGTAAAATTTACAGGTGGCACAAAAAACATGTTTTTAATGATTTTGGGCCATATGCAAATTATGAAATATACACAACGTTGAAGTGCACGGAGACTTCTAAACTGGTGTTTATTTGACAAAATCTAATATCAATTAAAGAAATTGTCTTGGAAAAACCTTTTTTTCAGTCTTTTTTCTTGGTATCAATTTTCACAGGATCATCTTTTTTCAAACTTAAAAGCTAAATTAAGATACTAATTCGGGATTTGCAGCTTACATTCTTTTGATAGAACGTTTATCAAGTTTGATACATTGTGATTATCGGAAAAAAGCTGTTTTGAAAAAACTGTGGGTTACTTACGTCTTTTTTTCATTCCACAGTCGATATGGACTTCTAATGAAAATATCTCTTCAGAATTTTTTCTTACTCATTTGCCATCTCTTTCCCAAAGAGAGTAGTAGGGATAAAAAGATAAAGATAGAACAGGATTAGTGGATAACTAATCACTCTCATTACGGCCAGTAATTGAAGGATAAGAAGGGTGAGAAAGAATTTTTAGGCATAACAAGCACCCATGCCTTCGAAAATAAATCGATTGAAAAAAGTATGTCGTACTGGTACTCAAACCCGTGAAGCAAGGAGGCCAAAAACTCTTACCGCTGCGCTATAGGGCTTGACAAATCCGTTTACCGTATCATTGAAGTTAAAAGTCTGTTATGGAATCAAATTTAAGAGGGTTTGAATTGTCAATCAAACATACAACGATTGTACATTTTTGTTGATACAATGTGCAATTTTTCTTAATCAACAACGCAAACGTCAAATAGTTGACATGTTTGTTATGTGATAATTTCATCTCACAGATACAATATATCTCTTGATTGTTTCATTTGATTTTGAATTTGAATATAATATAGTCAATAATAAAGCTCCTTATGACATCCGAAATTAAAACTGTGGTAGAACTTCTTTAAGAGTCCGAGTCCCGCTCGACTTTTATTTTTCTTCTTTTTATCACATGTACTTCGTATATATAATATCCAATATCCATAATGTCCATTTTTCTATCTACCAAATGAAGAGAATTAGCACTGACTATTCGTCTTTTGATGTGACCACGCTTTCACGTCAATTGACGATCAAATTTCTTTGGATATTTTTTTTATTGTGTTCTGTTAACCCTCCAAAGACGAGTGTGACCATATATATGGTCACAGTAAACACCGTTTTCTACTGATTCCACTATTCATCCTTTTCTTACTTGAATATTGTTGCTTTCAATCAATTTTGTTTAAAAAGTATACAGACTTCAGTTAGTCATCAGTTGCGAGGACTATGAACTTTTTGAAACTGTTAGTTATTATTTTATCAAAACATTAAATTATTTACACTACTTTTACTTATATTTGTGTTGAAATAATGTTGACCTAAAGAGGTCAAATTGAAAATATTTTTAAAATACGTTTAGCTATATTTCGATCCCAAATGTTTGTGTGCCCGTACGGTCACGCTCGTCCTTACTACTGTCCGTAAACAATATTATCCGGTAATATAAGGATGAGCAAGACCATATAGTCAAGCAGAGTTTCTATACAACGACTCTTTTTTGTTGTTTTTTTTTTTAAATTTTGTTAGAAGTATAAATTATTAATTCAATACGGCTTAAAAGTTGTTTTTTTATTGAAAAAAAGCTCTCGTCTCTGGTGGTTGAATATTGTGTACAATGTTTAAATTAAACCTTAAAATATCAAAACTAATATAATTTTTTCTGACGAGAAAAGCTTGTAGTCTGAACAATATTGTTTTTGTAAACGTTATAAAGTATTGAGTTAGTAAATAAGTATAACGATTAATAAATGATATTGAGACCTTAAAATTAAAGTCATATGTAATATTAATCAGATAATTTTTCAAATGATTTTATTTAGTATTTGTTCTAGTTTCATCGCAGGGCAAACAAAACGATGGGGCCCTATGACGAGATTACAAAATTGGAGTGAATTTTGTTCCGCAAAAACTTGGTTGGCATGAGGGACCAATTGAAAAAGTTTCAATCTAAAAAGTTTAGTTACGACACCTCTATCCTGCGCGAGCCTTTGCAACTAACTATAAACAATTCAATGATTTTTTTTTATACCAGCATTTTGTTAATCCCATTTTTCTGATGCAGTATCCACAATGTAAAATGCTCTGCAATAATGAATTAGCTTTTTTGGGGTTCACTCGAAATTACTCTACGGAAAATATATTTTGGCATTTGAAATATTTATATTTCACGTACAGGCTGTTTTTAGATTTATTCTAAATAAAAAAAATACTGCATTTGTTTTCATGATTCTTTTGTTAATTTGTAATATTTAACTTTTTTCCATTTATAATAATATTAAATGAAACAATGAAATCATTCATAACAGTACTATTGTCTATATTACTGATGTTACGATAATTCAAAATCATTTGAGGCGTTAGAATTTAATATATCGATTTAATTTATTGACAAACTTTTGTTTGATAAATAAAGTAAAATTTAATATTTTTTAGATGCCTTTTGTTCTTTGATTGCAGTTGAAATAAAAATATTATCTTGGATGTCAGACACTATAAATTAAAAATGCAATTAAATTTATTTTTATTCCATTCCAATTAATTCTGAAAGAAAATCGTTATCAGAGTAAAAAACAATTCTGTAGAAAATTTTGCTAAACACGCAACACAAAAGAGAAGGCGCTATCATTAGAGACCACTCACAAACGCAAAGAGCGTAAATGATAGTCAATTGACAAGAATAACAACTGTTAGATCATTCATACTAGAATGAAACAGATTTGTGACCATGGGAAAATCACAAGCTAGAAAATAAGAAATAATAGCACACAACAATAATATCAATTCCGGTTATTGATTGAATTTACGTTTACTTGTTAAAACTCTATTTTAATAAAAATAAAAATATCTGCATATTTTTTTTCAAAAGCTTTTAGTTTATTTTCATGTTTTAGTTCCACAAGTAGAAATTGGTAGTTGTGAGATATGGCTAAAAAAGGTTTTGACACATCTAAGCTGAATTGTAAAAAAGCGATAATTTTTATTTTTATCATTTAGTAATCCATCTCAATTTAATTCATATTTTTTGAAACGTTAACAAAACCAAAAAATGATATTTTGAGTTTTTTTTATGCAAGTACAATAAAAGAAGATTTTTTATTACATATCTTTAGTTAAATATGAAAATATCTGCCTATCTAGAGAAAACTACTTCTTTTTCTAATAGTATTTTATGAGAGATAATATACATCAGAACATATTTTTTTTTACCAGATATATAGTTTTTATATACGGCTTACGGCTTCGTCAGAGCTTTGCTTAAACATACATTAACTTAGCTATATATTGTGGCTTATCAGAGATACACAATACATATTCTCAATGTATATTCTAACGTCCTAACTAATATTTAAAAAATACAGTAATAAAATAACTTGATTTGTTTTCAGGAACGATGACAAATATTGTATTATAAAGAAGTCTTCAATACAAATTAGTCGAAATTTAGAATATTACGTATAATTAGTTTAGCCTCTTGTAACGGTTAAAGTATCGGTAATTGATCAATGTTTGTTTGGTAATTAAAAATGTCAGTAGTTTGATTATGTTTAACCATTTACATTTGTTCTAGTGCATTGATCTTAAGGCCTTTACTACAAAGTTGTAGGATTTTTTTATCCATGTCCGCTATCAATGTAGAGCATATGGCCTCCCAATCTCAACAAAAGTTTTTTCTACAAGAACTGTTTGTTACTCAGTCAATCAACCTCACTTTTTTTCAAAGTGAGTAGTAGGGAAAGAAGGATAAGGCTAGAACAGGACTAGTGGTTGACTAATCGCTGTTGCTACACCTAGTTATTAAAGGATCAGAATGATAGGAGGAGAGGAAATAATGAGAATTGATATCACATACACCCAGTTTTCGATCATAACTTCGAATGGAATAATTCTAAAATTCACTGTGATCTGACCGGGAATCAAACCCAGACCTGCATGATTGGTAGAGTAAACTCTAACCAACTGGCCCATCGCAGGCGACAAAGTTGCAAGCATATGGGTACTAAATTAAAAATGATGATATGCAATTATTTTTTAAATAAACAAATTGCGTTGAGATGCTCCATTATGATTTAATATTGGAATGCATGTTGGGTAGGTAAAATTGTTTTTGATTCTTTTAACAATTACCGGAAAATTTCAGCCAATCAAAATCAGCGAATGCATTTAAATAGTTTAATTGAACATCCTGCACGCTGTATTAATACAAAGCCAATAATCAACGCGGCAATTAATTATCTATTTTTCAGTACAAATTTAATATGGAAAATGCGACTCACCGACTTTAATTCATTCACAGAATGTGTTCAATAATGCCCAACTCTCCCCTACCACCACAACACTGCCAGTATAAAAAATCAATTTAAACCAGCCGTCACAATGCGTAGAGCGCTAATTAGTTTTATGTTTTGTGGAAAATATTTCAACGGTTTTTATTCACACTACAGTGTTGAAATTATTTATAAATCAATTGGCATTTAGTTACACAGCCTATCATGCTTAAAAATTCAATCAATTAAAAACAAAATTTTACCCAACGTTAATTAGTATTTAAACAATGGTTTTCATATCGACTGTGGAAAGGAAAAAGGACGTAACCTACACATGTAAAATATTTTAAATGTGTTAAGAGTTGTATCAATATTGGCAGTTCCCAGAATTGACGAGCATTTCAATGGTGTTTTATTATTTTGAAAGACTGTCAGTTATTTATAAATTATGATTTAATATGAAATATCAAAATCGGTATTTTGATTAACTCGTCCGGTTTTGTAACTTTTGTTTTATTTCAACATTTTTTTTAATACCGGTACTGGAATTTGCAATATCGCTATTTTTAATATCGACCGTGGAAAGGAAAAAGGACGTAACCCACTTATAATAAATTTTACAGAAGACACAAAAAACTTGTATTGATGATTTTGGGTCATATGCAAATTATGAAATATACACAACTTGGAAGTGCACGGAGACTTCTAAACTGGTGTTTAATTGACATAACCTTATATTAATTAAAGAAATTGTCTAGTAAAAACCTTTTTATAGTCTTTTTTCTTGGTTTTAATTTTCACACGGTTTTCTTTTTTCAAACCTAAAAGCTAAATTAAGATACTAATTCGGCATTTGCAGTTTATATCCTTTGTATAGAACGTGTATCAAGCTTAATACATTGTGATTATCGAAAAAAGCTATTTTGAAAAAACTGTGGTCTACTTCCTTTTCCTTTCTACAGTCGATACAAAAGCTAATAAAAATTTTGTGATACATTTTTAGTATAAAATTATGTGGAGTCTACGAAGCAGCGGTCAACGTGATTGGATTCCGTAACGGATCTCACGGGTTTGAATCCCAATACGAACTACACTTGTTTGCAAGATTTGATTGATTTCGCCGTATTCTTTATATTTCCACTTATTCGCAAATAAAAGAAGTTTTCTTAGAAAATATTGTATTAAAATACCTTAATAAGCGGACATGAAAAACATTAATATCGTACCGTTTTTCTGTAAGTCAATATTATTTTGCGATTGATGTTTTCAGAGGCCTTACTAATGCATCGACAAGACCTTCGTTAAGTACTCAATTAGTAAATCTCTTCTGAAAGAGTGTATTGAATACGATTTATTAAAGTTCTTGCAATTGAAAATCATTCAATAGATCGTATTTCTTTTCATAACAGATATTTTCTTTTATTTTTTTAAAGCTTTAAACTACACTTGTACAAAATTTAATAAATCGGTTAATATACTAAGCAAAACAATAATCTGCCATTTTTTATACACATAATTGTTTTGTATATCTTTTATCAGTTAAAAATGATCACAATGTGCGTAACCGGTTCAGATCACTTTATAAAAATTAAGAATTTTCATTTATATAAAAAATATCCACCGATTGATTATCCAACACGGTAAAAATGTATTATGGATGCTGTTAGAGAACTTGATGTGTTCTTGACTAATCATGTTCAACATCATTCGTGATATTATTTCATAGCAGATTTACTCAGAGAAAATTTAACTCACATTAAATTCGCCAAGAATCCTAAATACAAAATGTATTAAAGATTGAATTGGAATTTTCTTGCTAAAACTCCATTGTTATAATGTAAAAAAATATCAACGTATTTAGTTCTTCAATTTTTTAATAGGCAACAAAATAAATGGTCAGAATTTAAATCAATTTCTGGTCAGAATTTAAATCAACTTTTGGTCATAATAAAATTCAATTTTTGGTCAGAATAAAAATACTAACGGTCAGAATAAAAATAATAAACGGTCAGAATAAAATTAATAAACGGTCAGAATAAAATTAATAAACGGTCAGAATAAAATTAATATACGGTCAGAATAAAATTAATATACGGTCAGAATAAAATTGTCTATTGTACGGTCAAATTTTATAAATATTTCGGTCAGAATAAAAAAAAAATTAAATTAATAATCCTTTTTTTTCAACATTCATGTTATGTGTGGAAAAGCAGACTCTTATAATGAGTCATTATTATTACAAATAACGCATCATCTGATTACATACCACTCGGTTTGTTTATATAAAGGTAGGGATCCACCGAAGTGCAGTGGATGTAGGATTCCAAGAGGAACCAAGGCTTTATGATGAATGTTGTTAGTTTTCACTTTTTTAAATTCAAATAAAAAATACTCACCTCTTTCAATTAAAAAAAAAATAGTGTTTTCCTTACAATAAGTGTATTATATCGACTGTATAAAGGAAAAAGGACGTAACCCACACATATCAAAATTTACAAAGGGCGCAAAAACGTGTTTTGATGATTTTGGGCCATATGCAAATTAATAATTATACACAACCTTGAAGTGCACGGAGACTTCTAAACTGGTGTTTAATTGACATAATCTAATATTAATTAAGAAATTATCTAGGAAAAACCTTTATTTCAGTATTTTTTCTTCGTTTTAATTTTTTAGATTATTTAAAATTATTTAATAACCAAAAGAATATCGGTTAGGCGGAAATACCGTGAACATTTTTTTAAATAAAAACTTTTTTTGACACGAAACATACAAATGCCTGGATGTGGGAAGCTAGTCTATGAAAACTGTCAATTCTTCCTTTGGGCGCGCAATAATAGTGATTCATTCAATGACCGTGGCGCTAGTAGCAACGCTCGTCCAATCGCCCATTGGACGATTTGCCGTAAGCAACTTCACTTTGCACCAATAGCAACGCAATACGATGACATCATATCATCAAAAAAAATCAGACCATCTGTCAAAATAAATATGACCGATTCCATTTAAATTCTGACCGATCCCATTTATATTCTGACCATTTAATATAAATTCTGACCATTTAATATTTATTCTGACCACTTAATATAAATTCTGACCATAAATTATTTATTCTGCCCTCTGTAATTCTGACCGATACATTATGACCATTTAATATAAATTCTGACCAGTGTAATATAAATTCTGACCGATGTATTAAAAATTCTGACCGAAACTGAATTAAAATTCTGACCGTTTAAATACGAGCCTATTTAATATATGCGTATCTAATACAATAACAAGTATAGGGTTATTCAAGGTAAACAACCCCTAATTTAACTAATAATAATAACTCATTTAATTAAAAATAATTTACCTTGAATAACACCATACTTGTTATCGTCAAGTCAAGATTAATAAATGTAATAATTGTAACTTAAATTAGAATGCTAGATCAAATAACAAGATGTTTTGAGTATATATTCTACGGCAATATATATAGCTGAGTATATGCAAGTTAAACATAGTTCTGACGATGGCGCACGCCGAAATAGCTATAAACTCATGTATTAAAAAACTGTAGAACTAGATACGTTGATATTTTTTTCCTTATTATAAAAATATATTAAACTAAAAATATACTTTTTACAAATAGTTTTAGAAGTTTTTTACGTTATCCAAAAATTAATGACAGAGAAAACTTTCAAGGATTATGTAGTTTGCGTTGAAAATACTCAATACAATAGCAGTCATGAAAATAAAAAGTGTTTTTAAATGTGGAGTATGGCTAGGGCATCCAATTAACCGTCCAAAGCAAACAATCGCTTTTCGGTTTTTTTTTTCAAATAAATAAACCGGCTAACCGGCTTAAACCGGAATTATTTAAAAAAAAAAACAATTTTTGTACCACAAAAACTAATATTCCAAAACAAAAAAAATATTTGACATTTTGTTTAATTATGCAAATTTAAGCAGTTTGTAACATGTTTGAACTAATAAGGTACATAAAATAGTAGATAAGGCTATTTAATTTTTTTCAACCATCAAGAGCGTATAATGTGAAGTATATGCTAGTGAAATTTATCTAAACTAAAGTTTTTTTCTGCGAGAACTAATTGTTACACATTGTTGAGTCTGTTTTTTTAATGGAGTAGGGATATGAGAATAGGGCTAAGAAAGATTTATTAGTTAAAACATCGCTTTTGCTATGTCCCGTTATTTTAGGAATGGAATCGAAGGAGGGAATATTTAAATTGAAAACACCAATGCATTTGAATGAAAAAGTCCTGTTCGTATTGGCACTTGAATCTATGAGACCCACCACGGATACCAGTGCTCCACGGACCCGATATAAGAATATTTGTATAAAATTCCATTGTAATTAAGGCATAAAGAGATTTTCAATAAATTCCGGTTAACCGGCGGTGTAGATTAAACTCTTCCGCCACGGCGGATTCTCAGTATACGGATACTTAATATCGATAACTTAACTCTATGGCTGCCACAGACGAGATATATCGTAAAAAAAATTGTACTCAACACGCCAGTTAAGAATCAACTCGTCAATAACTAAATGAATAATTGCAAATTATAGCCAGCGTGCTAGGTAATTACGTACTTTTTTTTAAGGCAATCAAAATGTTAAACTAAATGACTGAGCAAATCACATTCTCTTTTTTCTTTCTATCTTTATCTTTTAAGCATAACAGTGCATGGTTAAACGATAGGTACCGTGCAACTCTGTATTGACCCAATACCATAAAGAGATTTTTTTTTCTTTGATCACATTGTGTTATGGAAGGTTGCCGTGAAAATGCGGCTTTATACACTTAACGGGTGGTGGTGGGATACTCAACAACCATATCTGTAAAATAAACCGGTTTTCGGTTTTTCTTAAAACAGGAAATAAACCGGTTAACCGGTTTCGGTTTGAACCGGGCTACAAGCCCTAGGTATGGCAGTCGTGCGGGGAAGAGGAAAATTTTGGCGGGAAGCTTGCTCGTTACAACGGACGACAAACCAAATAAAATGTTTATGACGTTGGCATTTACGCCGGAGTCTGGTCCCCATTTTATTGGCAATTATTGTAAATCATGCCCGAGGCGGATAATAGAAAAGTCCAACAAAAGACTACTTCGCTCTGTCACTGGCGCGGACAAAGGGCATATTGCTACTACTTGCCAACACAATCGTGATCTCGGCTCCATTTTCCGTATCTACATTGTAAACTTGGCTAAAATGATAAAATTCCGATTTGCAATAATTTAGAAATAATTGAAAGCCAGCTTTGTTATCTTCTGTTGTTATACTAAGCACAAATAACTTCATAGTTTTACAACATATAAGCAATGATTTAAATAAATTACACTTATACTTTATTGATCACTTTTAGAGTGTTCACCGTTATAATATATCTAACTAACGTTTATTTATATTATAACTAACTATTGACAGTCTGTAAATATGATAATTTAAGTTTTTAAAAATTAAAAGTTCTTTACATGACATGACACCTGACGCCAATACATCATGCAGTTGACAAATGAGCGCATCAGTTTCAAAACCTAAATTGTTGGCAAAGTGCAAAAAACTGCTGTGGGCTTTTTGGATTACAGTAGGTTTTGAGATTTGACACGTTTTTTAAAATGCGTTTTCTCTGTATTTAGAGAGATCTTGAAATCGGAAATTTATTGATTGTGTAGATATTAAAATAGAGAACAAGTTGGCATCAAAATTTGAAAAAAATCAAAAATGGTCTTTAGGTAGGTTTTGAAATTTAGGTCCTCAAATATGATGAGAAAAAATAAAAAAAAAACATTACATAATACATTTAATCAACATACAAAATCAAGAAATAAAAAATTAAAACTTAATTAACAAACAGTTCACAAATACTTCCACAAAAAATGTCCACTTTCTCTAGGCAAGGAATTGATTAGTCGAACGGCATTTGTAACTGGTGACTCGTACGTCCTACGCGAGGAACAAGTTTTTAGAAACAAAAGGTTTTGGTCGCCCACGTAAAAATAAATTGGAAGCACGTCATAATATATAATGGTCATGAGAATTTTAGGATTATTAACTCAGCCCCGAAGAAGAAGAGAAAAATCATATAAACTTGAAAACGATCTTCGAGTTTGGTGGAGTAGTATTCCTTTAAGGATTTATTAAAAATATTTTTTTTAAATAATAATGTCTTAGAAATATAATATAAATATAATAAAAACAGTATGGTGCTTTGTACTTTATATCGAATTAATTTAAAAAGGCCTAAGAAGCTGAAAGCAATTACTGAAATCTAATTACCGTACGAACGATTTAATAAATTGATTTTTCAATCGATTTATGGATTTGGGTTAAAGGTGATAGATATAATATTTGAATTTTTCTCCCACCCACATACAAATTGTTATACAGGGAAAACCTAAAACAGTATTTCGGTGTTTATGTTGTTATTTTAATAACAAAATACCAGTCTTAAAAATGCATAAATATCGGTAATTTGATATTGAAACAAAGCCGAAATCTAATTTTAACATTGTTTGCGATGTATTAAATTTTTAAAATATCCTAAAAATTGAATCAAAATATACATAGGATGAAGAATAAGCAAGCTTTTTAACGATATATTATTGTTTTAAGAAACCATTAACTATTTATGAAAATCACTCTAATTTCATAATAATACTTTATTTGATATTTTATAAAATAAACACGTTTATAATAATGATAAATTTTGTATTGAAATCATTTCGAGACTTCATTTTAATAAAAAAAAGATTAAAAAAGTGGTATTTCACGGAAATACTGATATTAATATATGCGTCTAATATTCAAGACTTACACTCGACCAATTTTTCAAACGAGGCGTAAAGACAGTAATATTCAGAGCCATCAATCCTGGGATCCCTTCCAATTTTGTGATCCCGAAATCCAAGGATTGTGATTGTATTAATCCTGGGACTTGATTTCGGGATCGAAGAAAAGAAGCGCGAAATTCTCGAAAAGTTTTTTAAAATTAAAGATCTTTCTTTTTTTTTGTTTTTGGAATTCCGTAAATTCCTGTCTTTTCAAAATCGACCAGCGAATAAAAATTTCAAAAATCCTTGCAAGAGCTAAACATAGTCTCATATTTTCATTTAAGGAAATCCGTGAATTATGATTTTTTACACGATTTTATGGTGAATGTTCAATTGAGGAATACCTTAATTGGAAAAATTGTCAATTCCGAAATTCTGATATTACAAAAAAGGTCCTGAAAAGGGATTGAATGCTTTAGTAATAATCGTATTACTTGTGTATGTTCCCTGTTTGTAAAAGAATGTTTAAGTGACTAAGTAAGAAGCTGTTAATCAGATGTTTCATATTTTACATTGGTAGCGGTGATTGTTGAAAAAAAATCTGCTTTGAGCGTAGTATATAACAGAACTTCATCTATCGCCAGGTTGTTAAAACATTAATAAATATTTTAATACAATATTTTAAATGGTGCTAATGGAGTAAAAGGTAAGGGTAGTTATGAATACATCACTTACTGTTTTATGTATGTAACTTTACTATTCATATCGAGACGTACGACGTGGGAACATCAAAAGCTAACGACTAATTGATTCAATTTTAGAAGCTACACAAATAATTTCATACTAAGACCAGGTAGCAAAAGAAGCCGGCTTAATAGAAGCTTTTTCCCATCATGATTTGCAATAAGTTACTTCGCAATTTTTTCACTTTGTCTACATTTCAAAAACGCCAAATTGGGTTTAATATAAGACTAGGAGGCTCTCTTGTGTTACAGGTCTTTGTTGCGCACAGCAAATATTACTATAATGTATTCAGGAGGAGAAAAAAAACAAAAAAACGAATATAGAAGTAGACACTAAATCATCTCTCTTCTACAACAAACTGGGTTCCCCTCACAGTTGACTCGGGCGAGGAAAAAAAAACATTTTTTGCAAGTTACTTTGGAAATAACGTTTGAATAATAAATTTAAATCTACATGTACATCATCATCTTAGTTTGCTACCGCATCATTTGGTTGTCAGATAAATGTATCTCCAAGCTAATCTTTTAACCGTGGCATAATATCAGGCTTATCACCGCATTGCTGAGCATAACATATGAATACAAAAAGTTAAAAAATCTTTTCAATAAAATCATCACAAATGAAACCAAACTAATTTTTTACATATTTAAACAATTTTTGCTAATTTGATCATATGATCCATTTTGTCTTGGACCGAAAAATGTGAATAAACGCAAACTTAATATCCACTAAAATGAGTTTATGTGGTGATTGACATGTGTGACAATATACGTACATTTAATGACAATATTATGTATATATTGTATTTTTATGTAGCTTAATATAGGGAGAAAATATTCTTTTAAAAAAATATTTTAATTTAGAGTATTTGTGTGTTAATCACTTTTAATATGCTTACTGTCAATTCTTGGTGAAAATGCATTTTACATATAATATTAAGAAGTAAAAAAAAAACTACATTGTCCTATCAGAAGGGAAAAAAATGTTTTTTGTTTGTGCGGAGTCAAGTAAAAAACGACTCCGACACCGAATTGATTTTTCAGTAATTTCCGTTTAACTGACATGTATGGATGTATACCATCAGTTCATCCTTAATACAAATGGCATGCAGTGGCAACACTGTGGACTTTTTAATACACATCATTAAATACTGCTTTTTAAATATGTCGGAATCTTAACATTTTTCCGACTCCGGGACAAAACACCCGACTTGACGACTCCCGACTCCAACTCCACAGCTCTAGTTACTTATAATTTAAGATTTTTCAGTTTGATCACAAAATAAAAACTAATGTATATATCCTTGAATAAGCTCTGCGAGTTATGGGTTTGTCATCGCTGGAATACTGCTAAATAAATACCCTATCAATACGATAATTGTTAATATTATTGATTTTATATCCATCACTGAAATAATGATACAACGGAACAATTCAATTCTGCCTCTAACTCGGAATTGAACCCATAAAATATAAATTATAATAGGCAACTACTCCGATCATAAATTTAATTCTACCGAGCTTGAATTTAGCCAAATATACGCAAATTGAAACGCTCCTTTTCAGCATGAACTGACAACCCGAGGCCCGCAACCTGAGTACGACTATAAATAAGTTTAAATATATTTTAAAAAAATAAACCACCCAAAAACAATTCAAACAACTTTTAAGGCCGATTTGGTATTTTTAATTGACTGTCGACCAAGGCTTATACGAACATATTTTTAATAAAACCGGTTATCGAATTGCAAATTTACCTAGAAACCGGCATAACCTGGATTTCGGCGTCTTAAAAAAAGTTTAATTTTACTTAAATTGCGAGAAAATTGTTTTAAAAATAAGACTTTGCTTCTTTATTATTATATAAACACAAAATTAAAATCTTGGTGTTCCTCTTCAGA
Organism: Himalopsyche anomala; assembly: GCA_031772345.1. NCBI lineage: Eukaryota > Metazoa > Arthropoda > Insecta > Trichoptera > Rhyacophilidae > Himalopsyche > Himalopsyche anomala. The sequence goes on along the minus strand of CM062844.1, from coordinate 2,724,397 downwards.
AAGTATTTTTAGAAAACACAAAACGTCCACTGATCTTTTGTTTAGAACGTAATTTTGTTAACATTTCTTTATTAAATAAGACTACTCTTTAAATTGCTATTGAAGTAATTCGGATTGATTTTAATGCCTAAAGTAGAAGATCCACTTTTTTTTTGTTTTTGTTGAGGTCTCGTTTATGTGAAATACAGCCTCCGGTGTGAATTTTCACATGTACAAGTTAGTATCCGCTTCAAAATGCACAGCAAAAATATTGTCGACTTTTTATTATTATTTAAAACGATGGCAGTGTCAATTTGAATTCTTCATAAATCCCTTTGTTAGAAACTGGGTTACTAACATGAAAACTTTTCGATTGTGGAAAATTTTACCAAACACCTGTTTTTGATAACCGACAAACGTATCGACATATTATGTTATTTTTAAAGATACGTATTGACTGACCAAAATGATACTCTGGTTTGTTTTTCTAAGACAAACTAACTGTGTCCATAATAATATGTTTCCTAGTCGTCATTTATTTTTTGAGTTGATTTTGATGGCTAATATTTTTCAAATATGAATTGCTGATATTTAACAAATCTCATAATCGGCCTAAATGATATCGTAAGGTAGATATAATTACATATTGTAACTATTATTAATTTGACAATGTGCCTAAATGAAACTTGAATGTAATTAATATAACAATGAAAAACGTCGGTCAACTCAAAACATAAGAAACATGACGGAATTTAAAATTCATGTTGGCATTACGAAATTTCAGTGATTTACAATACTTTTCGAGCATTATGGCATGCGAATGAAAATGATGGAGATAGCTGATTTTAACAGGAAGGAAAATATAAGCAATAACTATCACCGGTCGGACATTGGAATGATATGAAAATTTATTCACCGTACTTTTAGAAGATAGAAATGGTATTGTAATGTTGAACGTATAAATTCATATCGTTCTATTAAAATATGAATGAAACTTTGAAAGCATAAAGAAAAATAAATACAACGCTAAAAGGTATAGAATATATTTATTTTAGTAAATTGTATTTTAAATGCGATTGGTATGTAGCAGAAAAAATATTATGTTTGCATTTGCAGTTACCTTTTTTTTGTTAAAAACACGGTTAAAAATATGCTTGAAATTTAAGTTTCAATACAAAATAAAATAAAAAAAATAAACATTAAATCCTTCTTACTTTTAAGAATATCGTACAATATTATTTTTTTTACTAAATATGACACTAAAAAGACATCGATAATATGGGCCCATTGTAGGTGAATTGAGCCAACTAGTAAAATGGTAAAACTTTTTTCTTGGGATTTTTTGTACTATCACGTTTTTACTTGGTGCTTTGGTGGATTGCATATTTTTATATATAGCAAGAGCGATTAGTTAACCACTAGTCCTGTCCTGCCCTAATAATTCTACTCCTACTATACTCTAGAGCAGGCGTGGGGAATCTGCAGCCTTTTGGCTACACTGGTGCGGCCTTCTGGCCAATTCTCTAACTGTGTAAATTTTTGTAATTTCGTAAATTGTTGAGATTTTCGATGTCAAAACCCTTGAAAGACCTAAACAAAAGCTCCCACGCTGTTAATTTTGAGAAATCCGCAAATTTTGGGGCCATATAAATTGGCATGAAATTGTTTCCAGTCAAAAATTCCCTAGTCAATGTTTACTGCGGCCTTCATGTCGAATCAGAAAAATGAATGCGGCCTTCAGAGAAAAATAGGATCCCCACCCCTGCTCTAGAGAGATTGAGCGACTGAGTAACAAACAGTTCTCTTAATAAAAAAAAACCTCTGTTGTAATACCTCCATTAGGCCATATGCTCCACACTGGGAGCGGACATAGATTTTTAAAAAATGACAATGGAGACCTTTTTAATTTAAAGTTCGACCTTTTTGCCTTTTGGCATCTTCAGGCGTTCAAGTGCACGGATGAACTTAAACGGACGCTTAGTAAATGAATGTTTCGTGTTTAAGTTCAAGTTCATCCGTGCACTTGAAAGCCTGAAGATGCCAAAAGGCAAAACCCGGGTCGTTAGTGACAAAATCTGTGAGAATGTACATAATTTGAACGATTCAAATTTAGATCTAGTATTATGTTATTTCATGAATTTCATGACTTTAAATCAAACATATTTCAAATTTTCAAATAGTTTTTTGTAAGTTCATTAAAAAAATGCTTAGAAAAACTTCTCAATTTTAAAATGACGAGTCTTGTCCAGAGGCTTGAAAAAAACGGGGCATTAAAACACAGAAAACAATAATGGGTAGGAGTGAGTAAACTAAAAAGCATGCAAGGTGGATGGAGCGAGGGTGATGACCCCCACTCACTCTGTGATTTATATCCATAACGTTTTGCTAATGAATACGGTTAATAATTACTAATTAGTTTTTTTGCAACACAGTAATAAAGAAGGTTGAAGATAATCAAACTGAAGCAATAAAAACCATCAAATGCAACGCATAGCTAAAAAGAAAAAATGAACCACAGACTGTGATTGAAATTAAAAAAGCACCGTCTGTATTTTGTTTTTTGAAATAAAAATAATCAAAAAAATATTGAATGGTATATTTATAATTTTTTTAATTATGTAAAATAATATTTTTTTAGAATAATTCCACATAAAATGAGAAAAAATATATATTTAAAAATAAAACGGCCTCGCACTGAGTAATACCGCTGTCAATGCAATAAGTAAGCTACCAGTCATTCGCATTCTATCATAAGCGACTGACTAATCAGTTTTCGTTAAATATCTTCTGTCGAAATGCCGTATTAAGATTACATTTGCTCAATATTAAACATATTTTAACTAAATATAAACTGCTTTGTGAAATAAGACCACATCTAAAAATAATAAAATTGCAATTTATAGCCCTAAACCTGAGATGGGATATTTATCTATAATCTAAAATTTCCACATTCAAGTAATCATTAGATATGATGAAAAAATGTTTTTAAAATATAAATTATTTTCTAAATTAGCAAAAATAATGAAATGAAACATTCAAATGTACACTTTTAGGCAGTTCACTGTCAATACTTGGTGGAATGGAAACGTATTATATTAATAAAAAAACACAATTTTCCATTGTACATTATTTCAACTTTATTTATAAAGGTCGGGACCGGTTTCGCTCATGGTGAGCATTGCGAAATTATATGTACTCAACATTTAAATGTACTCAAACACTGCACTTCAAACCCTCAAAGCAGCAATTTCCAACCTGGGAGGCGTGGGCTGTTGCAAAGGGAGGCGCGAACAGTCCAAAATATTTATTTACCCTTTAAAACGTATCTTCATTACTATGTGAAATAAAGGATGCGCAAAGATATTTTTTTCTTCAAAGGGAGGCGCAGTAACATTAAGGATGGAAACCATTGCCTTAAAGGCAACAAGTTCAACACTTGTGCCCTAAATCATTCTCCTCGAATTAGAGGTTTGACACTAAATTTACAATGTCCGCTCCCAATATGGAGCATATGGACTTCTAATGGAGTTTATCTTAACAGAAATGTGTCTACGAGAACTGCTTGTTACTCAGTTACTCAACCTCTCTTTTTCCAAAGAGAGTAGGAATAGAAGGAAAAGGTTAGGACAGGACTAGTGGTTAGCTAATCGCTCTCGATACGCCCCGTTCATAGAATTGGATGGGTGGGAGGGGGGAATTAAAGACATCACATACATCCATGCCTTTGAACAGAAATTCATAAATCAATTGAAAAATCAATTTATAAAACTGCCCGTACTGGGATACGAGCCCGTGTCTTCCGTAGCGGTAGCCAACGACGTTAACCACTCGACCACACAGGCGGCGATTATTAATAAGGCATTTATATAAAACGCTCGTTTTATGTATATTAATGTATATTAAATGAACGTGTATTTTTTTATATTTTTTATATATTTTTGTTGAATTATAAGAAAACAACGCAGCAACATTTAAAAATATAATTACATGAAACTATAAATTGATGTCGAAAAAAATCTCTAGCCCGCGGCTTGGTTGACCGAAAATTTTTGTATTTGAATTATATAAATCCACTTCAAAGTTTTGTCTTGTACGCTCCTCATGAAACATGAAATATTTTAAATATTTCAGACGTAAATTGAGTTCAATTTTGAAACGAAATCTTTTCTCCGAACCGATGGATTCCGGCGGTCTTACAAGACCTTAGTATTTAGGTATTAAATGAAAGAATGCCGGTATGACCCGAGAGTACGCAAATTAATTGGAGGGTGACAGTGAATTCTTTAGAAACAAAGATGTGGTCATTTGCTTCATATAACATATTGTGCAGGTAAGGTATTAGTGAAACATGATAAAAACGGCTCAGGGCTGTGTACTTTAATTTCGGAGAAGTTGTGGTTTAGCCGTTTTACTATATATTCTTTTTGATCAATTTGATGGAAGTATAATTTTCTAGAATACGCCCTATCTGAATTTCTTACAGCGTATAAACAGCGTGGCAACACTTTCGTGCCGCGTGAATATTAAACGAAACATAAATTAGCGATTAGTATCCATCTTAAGGCTGGAAGTGGAAAAAAATGCGGCGTGGATTTCTTTACGAGCGGCGCTCACATTGATAAAATCCGACACTAATTTGGAAATCTTCAGTTCAAAAGAATAACACATTCCGACTGAAAAGACACGCTTCTGCTTCCAAGCAATCGCGGCATAACTTTAATTTTATCATTTTTCAGAGACCTTTTGTTGTTTTTGGGTCAACATGGTTCCATCTGCATTTTTTTTACAAAATTGCTTTTTAATACAGTTTTATTCGCATTCAAAATACGGTTCTATATGTATTTTAAAAATCTTTTAATTGTCATTAACTCGATGGCTGCAAAAAACGAGACATCTAGTAATTTTTTTCGGGGTCATCACGCTAGTTACGAGTTAACTCGTCAATAATTAATTAAAATAATATTTACAAGTTATAGCCGGCAATTATGTAGTTTTTTTCTACGGCAGCTAAAAGGTTAAGTCCATCAATATAAAGAAATGAACATTTTTCAATCTGAATACTCAATTAATAAATCAGCGTAAAGAAAATCACAATCTTAGGAACGATTTACTCTTTCATTAGCGTACGTAAATGTATATGTGTATTTCCTACGGATATCCCGGGTGCATGAAACTTAAAGTACCTAAGAGAGAGGGAGACATAATAGTGTTGAGCGTTGAGTTAGTTGAATCTTTATACGAATTGTTTATAAAATTTAAAAATGGCCGATGCCAACACCAATTATTGCACCAAGGTTCTATCTGTGGATTTATTTCAGCCATGCAAGAACATTTGAGAGCACCAAAGTTCTACCTGCAGTTTCACCTATTCTAAATATGCTAGTATAATAACAAGATTGAAATAAAATTCATATATAAAATATAGATTTAATTGTGATTATATTTATACTTCTAAATAATTTAATTTTAATCCAAAATATCGTTTCTACAAAAAGTTACATGTTCTGAAATCTTTAATTAATTCTCCTGCACAATTTTAATTTTTTTTCAAATGGAACCTTGTTTACCCAAGGCGACGCTTTATCAAGATACTTACGTTGAATTTGATTTAATGAAATCAATAACTAGTCTTTTACAATATACAATTATTTTAAAGAAATACACAAAAAATGTCTTTATTGGTTTATATACTATAATTCGTTCGTATAAAGACAGAAGGCGATACAGCGAAAACCTGCTGTTTTGAGTTATTAATGTACATATGTATGTAGATAGGTAGATTTTAGCCCGCTGCATCTTTTGAAAAAACAATTACAGTCATATTTTACGTATGTTTTACATAATTTCAACATTACATACATGAAGCCAATTCGGATTAAAGTTATTTTGGCAAGAAACAAATAAAAAACTTAAAGCGTGTAAATATTTGAATCGAATTTACCATGAAGCTTTAGAACGATAAGTAACAGTTACGATGCATAAATAGAGATGTTTAAATTTACGACTATATCAAAACAAAGGTTTTTGAATTATTGCATTCTGCCAGTATAACGACGATATTAGAGATAGACCTTCATTTTCCTGACTTGTACTCGTGTGATAAGTTTCCTTGTTTTCGGTTCCAGTGGTTACGAGCTAAAATTATGTTATTCAATCGATTGTCAGATTTGTCTTTTAATGCATGTTCATGATGTTTAACTCTTTGAATAACAACCAGTTCCTTATAACCCACATCTGTTTAAATAAAATCTATTAAAAGTTATCAGGTTCAACAATGGTAGCGAGCATTTAAAAGTAAAAAAACTCTACGATGAAAACTAACAAAGAACTTTTACATAACTAAACTATGCTATTATTATCATGTTACTTGACGTTTGTATTATATTTTTGTTGGACAATTTTATTTTATACAAATGTAAGTTGCCAAAAAATCATTGCAATTTGGATAGGCATATGATTTATTTTAATGTAATTCAATATTCATTTCGTTATTTTGTCATAAACAAGAATTACATATGTGACGTCACACTGGACTTAGTAATAGAAAAGGTAAATTAAAACCCAGGGTTATGGAGCTGTGATGTTTTTGAAAGATTTCAAGAGCGAATCTTACTCCTCTTTTATACACCATTTTTGAATTTCTAAGAAAAGCTAAAAGTGATAAATGGGTATAGATATGCCATCAGCGGTAATGAACGAGTGCAGATTTGAGAGACAAAAAAATTCTGTCATTTTCTCGTGCGTACATGAATGAAATCACTCACAATTAAATTGTTTCATTTGTATTTATATATATATATCAATACCGACCATTTGATTGTTTAATACATGTTTTATTTTGACATGAATGTTTAAACCAGGAATTGTATAAACTATAAACAAATTTGAAAAAATGTAGTCGGAGTCAAATAGTAGATCTACATATGTTGAAGCCGTAGTAAGAATTAAATCAGAGTTGAAGTCGTCCTATTTTAATAACTAAAGCTCTGCTAAAATCTCAATATTAATAGGCAGACATGAGCTTTATGTACTTGAAAATAATATACCACCCTGAAAATTTCTATCAGCTTAAGTTTGAAAAGGAAGATCTGCGCAATTTTCAATCAGATATGAAAGCCCACGACTCGCTTAGAATCATTTTAAATACCTTTACTTGTGGCACGTAGAGAATTTATATTACAATTAGAATTGTTTGTGTACATTTGCTTATATTTTGAAGTTATACACCCTGGTCAAAAACGGTTTACAGATGTGAAGATGAAAAGATTTCTTTAAAAGTAGTATAACAAAGTTTAATAATTCACAAAAATTCCTTATATTTCACACTATAAAATTTTTTGTCAGTGTCAAAACTATAATTAATACACTATGCAGATTTTTTTATCTCATAAATATGTTTTATTTTTCTTAATATGACAGATATAATAAAAATCCAGACGTGAGAAATCTTTATTAAATGATGTTTGTAATCTATGACAATTGATAATGCAATGTGAAATCATTAGAATATAATGGATATATTATTAAATTATATAAGAACAACATAGTGTCACAATTTTTGTCAAAATTTTTGTCACAAGTTTTTTTATCCTTTCCAGAATTTGAGTGTTTTTTGTTTACCCATATGGCAGCCGTGCATATTATTGCAGTAAAGCAAAATTGGGGTTTCCCACAGACACATAATTGCAACGTGCAATATAAAGCTTTGTGAAACAATGATCACATTAAAAACTTGATACATATTATAATAGTTCATTTTGGAAATAGTGTAAAAAAATAACCATTTGTACTATCTATTTGACGATTTAAGATAGTTATAGGTGCTTGCATCACGATTGTATGTGATTGGTCCGCGGCTTTCCATTTTTTTTGTCGTCTTTCAAAATAATATATTTTGAATAAATTAAGTAAAGTGTGATTTCGCAAGATACTTTGAATACCATATTTAAACGTTGATTATTTTGCGTTTGGTTTTAATAAAGCTAAAAGTTCAGAATAATTTCTTATTTAATATTAGATTTAAAATAACTTAGATTAGTCCACGTATCGTGCTAAAAACTGTGACACGTATTTCGTCTCTTTCAGAGACAACCCCAGACAATTTTACTTTCACAATGCTTGCTTAGCTACGAATGATTTTAATTTTACTATTCTGACATATTGTAAAAATAAAAACGGAAGTTTATCATTATCACAGAGTGGTATCTATCGCCTCTCTTGTGGAGATTGCCAAGCTTCTTATGTAGTGCAGACAAGTAGAATCTTTAACATTAGAATTAAAGAATATATAAGATGTCTAAAAAGTAACAATTTTTCAGAGTTTCCCAATCACCTAATATAAAACGAGCCTAATTTTTATCAGAATAGTAATGTAGAAATACTCCATCGAGTGAAAAAATAAGGTTTAAAAATGAATAGTTTAGAAATAGAATAGTAGAAACAGAGGAAGAAAGACTGATGATAATACTACTGATGTTTTTCTTAACCAATCCTTCTAATGATCCCATTACAAAAAAAGCAACTCTTTACATTTTATATTGTTATGCTTCATAACAATTCCAAATGATACACATTGAAAACAGACGGCAAAAACAAAAAAAAAAAAATTAAGATAATTATTTTGTAGTTTCTTGGTGTTTTATAAACAGCTGGCCCTAAGGTGGTTATGTGTATTTGTCTGTGTCAATATTGCATTGTGAATACATACATACACACAGTGAGCTAAAGTCTGTTTTAATATGCTAAGAGGGTAATTATTATCAACAATCCTTTTGTGTGATTACTGCGTGTTATGTGGAAATTAAGCAAAACTTCGGTAGCGAGGGGGTGTCGATGCATTTATTATGAATTATGAACGGCTGTTGGGTTTCTGTGTTTCTCATAAACAATAACACGCTTCTGTCTAATTCAATTTGTCAATGTTTTCTTCCATTTACGGAAAATTAAAATGGTATGACATTCAACCATTCAGTTTATACTTTTAGAAATGATTGCTGATATTGCATGAAAATTGACGCTGTAGGATTGTTTATTTAAAATAAATCATGCAGCTTTCTTTGTTCGTTTCTAAATGCATACATGACAATTTAACATTTTAAATCAAAAAAAGAAATAGTTTCGATGGTTTCGGCGGTAACTTTGGGGAAGTTCATTTTAATATAAAATTTAAAATAACTTTGATTATTCCACGTATTGTGTAACTAACTGTGACACGTGTTTCGCCTCTTTCAGAGGCATCTTCAGACGTACTATCACAAATTTTGCTTAAGTCCCAATCTAATTGATTGAAGCTCATTACTATCATTATTTGTGTGCTTTATTTCGATTCAATCACCCCACTCTTTGCTTTCCTTAAAAGGAAAAAAAACCAAACTCCATTTTGTAATTACATAATTTTAAAATTTTTAGAATCAATCTTGCTTCATTACTTTAGCAAAATTTGCGATAGTAAGTCTGAAGATGCCTCTGAAAGAGGCGAAACACGTGTCACAGTTAGTTACACAATACGTGGAATAATCAAAGTTATTTTAAATTTTATATCAAAAAGAAAATTTTCCAAAATATATTTTTATCACTGAGGATATTATTTTCAAACCCTTCTACAGCGTGATTAGCAAATCAACCACTAGTCCTGTCCTATCATTTATATCCTTACTAATCTCTCCGAAAAAGAGAGGTTGAGTTACTTAGAAACAAACCGTTCTCGTAGAAAAACTCCCGTTGAAATACCTTTATAAGGAGGCTATATGCTTCACATTGCGGAAAAGGGGTTAAAAGATTACAGTGTTACCATTTCTTACTAAGATATATTTTATATAAGACATTAGTTAAAGAATATTATAATTATTCAAAATTTTAGATACATTACATCACTTCACTACGTTAATGAAAATGAACGGTTGTATACACATATCGGATGTTTGTATGACAAATTATAATTAATCTCAACAGAGTTAAAGGATTTAGAAAAAAAATGTTATTTTGGACTTGGCTTGGCAACTTTTATTATTTTTTGTTATATTTTATATAATCCATAAAATATACTCAAGAATTATGCTGCTAACCCAGCTTTTGCTATTCATCAATAAAAAATAGGTATTTTGTATTTTCAAATCTAGTTTTTTGGTATTAAAAATGGCGGATACTGGTTTTTATAATAATACTTGTAATGTAACCCCTCCCCTACGCTTAATCTTTTCAATTTTATAGACTCGTGTAGAATAATGGGTCAAAGGCCTTTCTTCTTCATCTTTTATATTATTAATGTCCGCCTTTAGCCCATGGCTATTTTTTTATAAAAATCTGCTTTTGAAATATCCAGTAAAAACTCATTTAGAAAAAGATATACTTTTATTAATACACCGAGATATTTTTAATTAAATTTTATTTCCTAGCTGTAACAGTTTTTTAACAGATTTGGCTGACAAAAAAAACCGTCATTTGCCATTTCGAAATGTCGTCGACGGTGACAGCACTTACAGTAAACATAACAATAATTACTTAGGCCACCAAAGGGTGAATCTGCCATTTGGCATTTAAGGGGTGTATTACAAAAGTTTAGCAAACAAAGAGTTCTCGGTTCGAGTCCCGGTGGGGTCATATTTCGCAATTTAAAAATGACAGTGGTCCGTAAAGCGGGCCCATGAGGTGTATTTTTTTCACGAAAAATTACGTCGTAAAAAAAGATGTCGCTAGAATTGGTTACGACCTAGCTCTGTCTATGACAGAGAAGTGTCGCAAAAATTAAGCGCATGTTAATTGAATTAAAAGCTTAAATTTTTTAAATATTATCAGTGGCAAATAGATTTTTTTAAACATATATTAAGTAATAAAGGATAAAAAGTAATACTTTTAATATATAATCTCTACATAAATATTCAAAAGTCATAAATAAAGAAGTATAAGTTGTTGTGAGATATGTTTCAAATAAACACTAACTGTTCCCAATGGTTAAATACAGCGGTGGGCTGCCAATACGCTAACAAAAGGCTCTGATTTTAAATGTCCTTTGGTGAGGCGTACGAGTCATATTGTGGAGCAAAAAAATGTGTCAATATTGCGTTTCAAAAAAAAGCGGATGGTAAGAGTATTTTTTTTTCATAAATGAGGAATTTAACCTAGAATTATACTTTTAAAATAATGAAAATTTTTATAATATAACTTGTTGATAATATTGAGATGTATATAAGTAGCGACGGGCTGCTAATACGTTAACAAGGGGCTCGCTTAATCTGGAAGTAATTATCGGTGTTCTGAGGGCGAAGTGATTTTTTTGTCACTCCTATACAAATTATATGCAATATTTAAATAAGAAATCGATTTTTACTAAATACACTTATAAAATGTAAAATATGCAATTCATCGAAAACTTATTGTAAATGGCTGAAAATGTACTACTGTGTATACTGAATCTGTCGTAGATAATATATCAGAAATTGTAGATATGTATTATATATACTAACTTGATCTGAGAATATTGTTTTCTCTTAGATTAACAAGGGGCTTGCCAGTCTTAGTTAAATTTAACAAGGGGCTCACGCGAGCCCTTCCGAGTCTTCTCCAGCCCACCCCTAGTTAAAAAAAAAAAATTAATATAGTTTTCATTTATTTTTATAATTTATATATAATTCCGCCATATTATAATTTTCATATATTCTATTTATATAATTCTTATTTTTTACTCGGGGGGTAATTTTTTATATTGATATCATTTATATTAATTTAATATTTATGTATAATTTATTTTATATTATTCTTTTATTATATTAATTTATATTTATATGTTATCAATACCCCCCGAGTAAAAAATTAATTAAAATATAAGAATTATATAAATAGAATATATGCAAATTATAATATGGTGGAATTATATTTAAATGATAAACTATATTAATGAAAAAATATTTTTTTTTTAACTGGGTGGTGGGCTGGAGAAGACTCGGAAGGGCTCGCGTGAGCCCCTTGTTAAATTTAACTAAGACTGGCAAGCTCTTTGTTAATCTAAGAGAAAACAATATTCTCAGATCAAGTTAGTATATATATATAATACATATCTACAATTTCTGATATATTATCTACGACAGATTCAGTATACACAGTAGTACATGTTCAGCCATTTACAATAAGTTTTCGATGAATTGCATATTTTACATTTTATAAGTGTATTTAGTAAAAATCGATTTCTTATTTAAATATTGCATATAATTTGTATAGGAGTGACAAAAAAATCACTTCGCCCTCAGAACACCGATAATTACTTCCAGATTAAGCGAGCCCCTTGTTAACGTATTAGCAGCCCGTCGCTACTTATATACATCTCAATATTATCAACAAGTTATATTATAAAAATTTTCATTATTTTAAAAGTATAATTCTAGGTTAAATTCCTCATTTATGAAAAAAAAATACTCTTACCATCCGCTTTTTTTTGAAACGCAATATTGACACATTTTTTTGCTCCACAATATGACTCGTACGCCTCACCAAAGGACATTTAAAATCAGAGCCTTTTGTTAGCGTATTGGCAGCCCACCGCTGTATTTAACCATTGGGAACAGTTAGTGTTTATTTGAAACATATCTCACAACAACTTATACTTCTTTATTTATGACTTTTGAATATTTATGTAGAGATTATATATTAAAAGTATTACTTTTTATCCTTTATTACTTAATATATGTTTAAAAAAATCTATTTGCCACTGATAATATTTAAAAAATTTAAGCTTTTAATTCAATTAACATGCGCTTAATTTTTGCGACACTTCTCTGTCATAGACACAGCTAGGTCGTAACCAATTCTAGCGACATCTTTTTTTACGACATAATTTTTCGTGAAAAAAATACACCTCATGGGCCCGCTTTACGGACCACTGTCATTTTTAAATTGCGAAATATGACCCCACCGGGACTCGAACCGAGAACTCTTTGTTTGCTAAACTTTTGTAATACACCCCTTAAATGCCAAATGGCAGATTCACCCTTTGGTGGCCTAAGTAATTATTGTTATGTTTACTGTAAGTGCTGTCACCGTCGACGACATTTCGAAATGGCAAATGACGGTTTTTTTTGTCAGCCAAATCTGTTAAAAAACTGTTACAGCTAGGAAATAAAATTTAATTAAAAATATCTCGGTGTATTAATAAAAGTATATCTTTTTCTAAATGAGTTTTTACTGGATATTTCAAAAGCAGATTTTTATAAAAAAATAGCCATGGGCTAAAGGCGGACATTAATAATATAAAAGATGAAGAAGAAAGGCCTTTGACCCATTATTCTACACGAGTCTATAAAATTGAAAAGATTAAGCGTAGGGGAGGGGTTACATTACAAGTATTATTATAAAAACCAGTATCCGCCATTTTTAATACCAAAAAACTAGATTTGAAAATACAAAATACCTATTTTTTATTGATGAATAGCAAAAGCTGGGTTAGCAGCATAATTCTTGAGTATATTTTATGGATTATATAAAATATAACAAAAAATAATAAAAGTTGCCAAGCCAAGTCCAAAATAACATTTTTTTTCTAAATCCTTTAACTCTGTTGTGATTAATTATAATTTGTCATACAAACATCCGATATGTGTATACAACCGTTCATTTTCATTAACGTAGTGAAGTGATGTAATGTATCTAAAATTTTGAATAATTATAATATTCTTTAACTAATGTCTTATATAAAATATATCTTAGTAAGAAATGGTAACACTGTAATTTTTTAACCCCTTTTCCGCAATGTGAAGCATATAGCCTCCTTATAAAGGTATTTCAACGGGAGTTTTTCTACGAGAACGGTTTGTTTCTAAGTAACTCAACCTCTCTTTTTCGGAGAGATTAGTAAGGATATAAATGATAGGACAGGACTAATGGTTGATTTGCTAATCACGCTGTAGAAGGGTTTGAAAATAATATCCTCAGTGATAAAAATATATTTTGGAAAATTTTCTTTTTGATATAAAATTTAAAATAACTTTGATTATTCCACGTATTGTGTAACTAACTGTGACACGTGTTTCGCCTCTTTCAGAGGCATCTTCAAACTTACTATCGCAAATTTTGCTAAAGTAATGAAGCAAGATTGATTCTAAAATTTTTAAAATTATGAAATTACAAAATGGAGTTTGGGTTTTTTTCCTTTTAAGGAAAGCAAAGAGGGGGTGATTGAATCGAAATAAAGCAAACAAATAATGATAGTAATGAGCTTCAATCAATTAGATTGGGACTTAAGCAAAATTTGTGATAGTACGTCTGAAGATGCCTCTGAAAGAGGCGAAACACGTGTCACAGTTAGTTACACAATACGTGGAATAATCAAAGTTATTTTAAATTTTATATTAAAATGAACTTCCCCAAAGTTACCGCCGAAACCATCGAAACTATTTCTTTTTTTGATTTAAAATGTTAAATTGTCATGTATGCATTTAGAAACGAACAAAGAAAGCTGCATGATTTATTTTAAATAAACAATCCTACAGCGTCAATTTTCATGCAATATCAGCAATCATTTCTAAAAGTGTAAACTGAATGGTTGAATGTCATACCATTTTAATTTTCCGTAAATGGAAGAAAACATTGACAAATTGAATTAGACAGAAGCGTGTTATTGTTTATGAGAAACACAGAAACCCAACAGCCGTTCATAATTCATAATAAATGCATCGACACCCCCTCGCTACCGAAGTTTTGCTTAATTTCCACATAACACGCAGTAATCACACAAAAGGATTGTTGATAATAATTACCCTCTTAGCATATTAAAACAGACTTTAGCTCACTGTGTGTATGTATGTATTCACAATGCAATATTGACACAGACAAATACACATAACCACCTTAGGGCCAGCTGTTTATAAAACACCAAGAAACTACAAAATAATTATCTTAATTTTTTTTTTTTTGTTTTTGCCGTCTGTTTTCAATGTGTATCATTTGGAATTGTTATGAAGCATAACAATATAAAATGTAAAGAGTTGCTTTTTTTGTAATGGGATCATTAGAAGGATTGGTTAAGAAAAACATCAGTAGTATTATCATCAGTCTTTCTTCCTCTGTTTCTACTATTCTATTTCTAAACTATTCATTTTTAAACCTTATTTTTTCACTCGATGGAGTATTTCTACATTACTATTCTGATAAAAATTAGGCTCGTTTTATATTAGGTGATTGGGAAACTCTGAAAAATTGTTACTTTTTAGACATCTTATATATTCTTTAATTCTAATGTTAAAGATTCTACTTGTCTGCACTACATAAGAAGCTTGGCAATCTCCACAAGAGAGGCGATAGATACCACTCTGTGATAATGATAAACTTCCGTTTTTATTTTTACAATATGTCAGAATAGTAAAATTAAAATCATTCGTAGCTAAGCAAGCATTGTGAAAGTAAAATTGTCTGGGGTTGTCTCTGAAAGAGACGAAACACGTGTCACAGTTTTTAGCACGATACGTGGACTAATCTTAGTTATTTTAAATCTAATATTAAATAAGAAATTATTCTGAACTTTTAGCTTTATTAAAACCAAACGCAAAATAATCAACGTTTAAATATGGTATTCAAAGTATCTTGCGAAATCACACTTTACTTAATTTATTCAAAATATATTATTTTGAAAGACGACAAAAAAATGGAAAGCCGCGGACCAATCACATACAATCGTGATGCAAGCACCTATAACTATCTTAAATCGTCAAATAGATAGTACAAATGGTTATTTTTTTACACTATTTCCAAAATGAACTATTATAATATGTATCAAGTTTTTAATGTGATCATTGTTTCACAAAGCTTTATATTGCACGTTGCAATTATGTGTCTGTGGGAAACCCCAATTTTGCTTTACTGCAATAATATGCACGGCTGCCATATGGGTAAACAAAAAACACTCAAATTCTGGAAAGGATAAAAAAACTTGTGACAAAAATTGTGACACTATGTTGTTCTTATATAATTTAATAATATATCCATTATATTCTAATGATTTCACATTGCATTATCAATTGTCATAGATTACAAACATCATTTAATAAAGATTTCTCACGTCTGGATTTTTATTATATCTGTCATATTAAGAAAAATAAAACATATTTATGAGATTAAAAAAATCTGCATAGTGTATTAATTATAGTTTTGACACTGACAAAAAATTTTATTGTGTGAAATATAAGGATTTTTTGTGAATTATTAAACTTTGTTATACTACTTTTAAAGAAATCTTTTCATCTTCACATCTGTAAACCGTTTTTGACCAGGGTGTATAACTTCAAAATATAAGCAAATGTACACAAACAATTCTAATTGTAATATAAATTCTCTACGTGCCACAAGTAAAGGTATTTAAAATGATTCTAAGCGAGTCGTGGGCTTTCATATCTGATTGAAAATTGCGCAGATCTTCCTTTTCAAACTTAAGCTGATAGAAATTTTCAGGGTGGTATATTATTTTCAAGTACAAAAAGCTCATGTCTGCCTATTAATATTGAGATTTTAGCAGAGCTTTAGTTATTAAAATAGGACGACTTCAACTCTGATTTAATTCTTACTACGGCTTCAACATATGTAGATCTACTATTTGACTCCGACTACATTTTTTCAATTTTTTTTATAGTTTATACAATTCCTGGTTTAAACATTCATGTCAAAATAAAACATGTATTAAACAATCAAATGGTCGGTATTGATATATATATAAATACAAATGAAACAATTTAATTGTGAGTGATTTCATTCATGTACGCACGAGAAAATGACAGATTTTTTTTGTCTCTCAAATCTGCACTCGTTCATTACCGCTGATGGCATATCTATACCCATTTATCACTTTTAGCTTTTCTTAGAAATTCAAAAATGGTGTATAAAAGAGGAGTAAGATTCGCTCTTGAAATCTTTCAAAAACATCACAGCTCCATAACCCTGGGTTTTAATTTACCTTTTCTATTACTAAGTCCAGTGTGACGTCACATATTTAATTCTTGTTTATGACAAAATATCGAAATGAATATTGAATTACATTAAAATAAATCATATGCCTACCCAAATTGCAATGATTTTTTGGCAACTTACATTTGTATAAAATAAAATTGTCCAACAAAAATATAATACAAACGCCAAGTAACATGATAATAATAGCATAGTTTAGTTTTGTAAAAGTTCTTTTTTAGTTTTCATCGTAGAGTTTTTTTACTTTTTAATGCTCGCTACCATTGTTGAACCTGTTAACTTTTAATAGATTTTATTTAAACAGATGTGGGTTATAAGGAACTGGTTGTTATTCAAAGAGTTGATATATTATACATCATTTGACATTAAACATCATGAACATGCATTAAAAGACAAATCTGACAATCGATTGAATAACATAATTTTAGCTCGTAACCACTGGAACCGAAAACAAAGAAACTTATCACACGAGTACAAGTCAGGAAAATGAAGGTCTATCTCTAATATCGTCGTTATACTGGCAGAATGCAATAATTCAAAAACCTTTGTTTTGATATAGTCGTAAATTTAAACATCTCTATTTATGCATCGTAACTGTTACTTATCGTTCTAAAGCTTCATGGTAAATTAGATTCAAATATTTACACGCTTTAAGTTTTTTATTTGTTTCTTGCCAAAATAACTTTAATCCGAATTGGCTTCATGTATGTAATGTTGAAATTATGTAAAACATACGTAAAATATGACTGTAATTGTTTTTTCAAAAGATGCAGCGGGCTAAAATCTACCTATCTACATACATATGTACATTAATAACTCAAAACAGCAGGTTTTCGTTGTATCACCTTCTGTCTTTATACGAACGAATTATATTATATAAACCAATAAAGACATTTTTTGTGTATTTCTTTAAAATAATTGTATATTGTAAAAGACTAGTTATTGATTTCATTAAATCAAATTCAACGTAAGTATCTTGATAAAGCGTCGCCTTGGGTAAACAAGGTTCCATTTGAAAAAAATTAAAATTGTGCAGGAGAAGTAATTAAAGATTTCAGAACATGTAACTTTTTGTAGAAACGATATTTTGGATTAAAATTAAATTATTTAGAAGTATAAATATAATCACAAATAAATCTATATTTTATATATGAATTTTATTTCAATCTTGTTATTATACTAGCATATTTAGAATAGGTGAAACTGCAGGTAGAACTTTGGTGCTCTCAAATGTTCTTGCATGGCTGAAATAAATCCACAGATAGAACCTTGGTGCAATAATTGGTGTTGGCATCGGCCATTTTTAAATTTTATAAACAATTCGTATAAAGATTCAACTAACTCAACGCTCAACAATATTATGTCTCCCTCTCTCTTAGCTACTTTACGTTTCATGCACCCGGGATATCCGTAGGAAACACACATATACATTTACGTACGCGATTGAAAGAGTAAATCGTTCCTAAGATTGTGATTTTCTTTACGCTGATTTTTTAATTGAGTATTCAGATTGAAAAATGTTCATTTCTTTATATTGATGGACTTAACCTTTTAGCTGCCGTAGAAAAAAACTACATAATTGCCGGCTATAACTTGTAAATATTATTTTAATTAATTATTGACGAGTTAACTCGTAACTAGCGTGATGACCCCGAAAAAAATTACTAGATGTCTCGTTTTTTGCAGCCATCGAGTTAATGACAATTAAAAGATTTTTAAAATACATATAGAACCGTATTTTGAATGCGAATAAAACTGTATTAAAAAAGTAATTTTGTAAAAAAAATGCAGATGGAACCATGTTGACCCAAAAACAACAAAAGGTCTCTGAAAAATGATAAAATTAAAGTTATGCCGCGATTGCTTGGAAGCAGAAGCGTGTCTTTTCAGTCGGAATGTGTTATTCTTTTGAACTGAAGATTTCCAAATTAGTGTCGGATTTTATCAATGTGAGCGCCGCTCGTAAAGAAATCCACGCCGCATTTTTTTCCACTTCCAGCCTTAAGATGGATACTAATCGCTAATTTATGTTTCGTTTAATATTCACGCGGCACGAAAGTGTTGCCACGCTGTTTATACGCTGTAAGAAATTCAGATAGGGCGTATTCTAGAAAATTATACTTCCATCAAATTGATCAAAAAGAATATATAGTAAAACGGCTAAACCACAACTTCTCCGAAATTAAAGTACACAGCCCTGAGCCGTTTTTATCATGTTTCACTAATACCTTACCTGCACAATATGTTATATGAAGCAAATGACCACATCTTTGTTTCTAAAGAATTCACTGTCACCCTCCAATTAATTTGCGTACTCTCGGGTCATACCGGCATTCTTTCATTTAATACCTAAATACTAAGGTCTTGTAAGACCGCCGGAATCCATCGGTTCGGAGAAAAGATTTCGTTTCAAAATTGAACTCAATTTACGTCTGAAATATTTAAAATATTTCATGTTTCATGAGGAGCGTACAAGACAAAACTTTGAAGTGGATTTATATAATTCAAATACAAAAATTTTCGGTCAACCAAGCCGCGGGCTAGAGATTTTTTTCGACATCAATTTATAGTTTCATGTAATTATATTTTTAAATGTTGCTGCGTTGTTTTCTTATAATTCAACAAAAATATATAAAAAATATAAAAAAATACACGTTCATTTAATATACATTAATATACATAAAACGAGCGTTTTATATAAATGCCTTATTAATAATCGCCGCCTGTGTGGTCGAGTGGTTAACGTCGTTGGCTACCGCTACGGAAGACACGGGCTCGTATCCCAGTACGGGCAGTTTTATAAATTGATTTTTCAATTGATTTATGAATTTCTGTTCAAAGGCATGGATGTATGTGATGTCTTTAATTCCCCCCTCCCACCCATCCAATTCTATGAACGGGGCGTATCGAGAGCGATTAGCTAACCACTAGTCCTGTCCTAACCTTTTCCTTCTATTCCTACTCTCTTTGGAAAAAGAGAGGTTGAGTAACTGAGTAACAAGCAGTTCTCGTAGACACATTTCTGTTAAGATAAACTCCATTAGAAGTCCATATGCTCCATATTGGGAGCGGACATTGTAAATTTAGTGTCAAACCTCTAATTCGAGGAGAATGATTTAGGGCACAAGTGTTGAACTTGTTGCCTTTAAGGCAGTGGTTTCCATCCTTAATGTTACTGCGCCTCCCTTTGAAGAAAAAAATATCTTTGCGCATCCTTTATTTCACATAGTAATGAAGATACGTTTTAAAGGGTAAATAAATATTTTGGACTGTTCGCGCCTCCCTTTGCAACAGCCCACGCCTCCCAGGTTGGAAATTGCTGCTTTGAGGGTTTGAAGTGCAGTGTTTGAGTACATTTAAATGTTGAGTACATATAATTTCGCAATGCTCACCATGAGCGAAACCGGTCCCGACCTTTATAAATAAAGTTGAAATAATGTACAATGGAAAATTGTGTTTTTTATTAATATAATACGTGAACTGCCTAAAAGTGTACATTTGAATGTTTCATTTCATTATTTTTGCTAATTTAGAAAATAATTTATATTTTAAAAACATTTTTTCATCATATCTAATGATTACTTGAATGTGGAAATTTTAGATTATAGATAAATATCCCATCTCAGGTTTAGGGCTATAAATTGCAATTTTATTATTTTTAGATGTGGTCTTATTTCACAAAGCAGTTTATATTTAGTTAAAATATGTTTAATATTGAGCAAATGTAATCTTAATACGGCATTTCGACAGAAGATAATTAACGAAAACTGATTAGTCAGTCGCTTATGATAGAATGCGAATGACTGGTAGCTTACTTATTGCATTGACAGCGGTATTACTCAGTGCGAGGCCGTTTTATTTTTAAATATATATTTTTTCTCATTTTATGTGGAATTATTCTAAAAAAATATTATTTTACATAATTAAAAAAATTATAAATATACCATTCAATATTTTTTTGATTATTTTTATTTCAAAAAACAAAATACAGACGGTGCTTTTTTAATTTCAATCACAGTCTGTGGTTCATTTTTTCTTTTTAGCTATGCGTTGCATTTGATGGTTTTTATTGCTTCAGGCTGATTATCTTCAACCTTCTTTATTACTGTGTTGCAAAAAAACTAATTAGTAATTATTACCCGTATTCATTAGCAAAACGTTATGGATATAAATCACAGAGTGAGTGGGGGTCATCACCCTCGCTCCATCCACCTTGCATGCTTTTTAGTTTACTCACTCCTACCCATTATTGTTTTCTGTGTTTTAATGCCCCGTTTTTTTCAAGCCTCTGGACAAGACTCGTCATTTTAAAATTGAGAAGTTTTTCTAAGCATTTTTTTAATGAACTTACAAAAAACTATTTGAAAATTTGAAATATGTTTGATTTAAAGTCATGAAATTCATGAAATAACATAATACTAGATCTAAATTTGAATCGTTCAAATTATGTACATTCTCACAGATTTTGTCACTAACGACCCGGGTTTTGCCTTTTGGCATCTTCAGGCTTTCAAGTGCACGGATGAACTTGAACTTAAACACGAAACATTCATTTACTAAGCGTCCGTTTAAGTTCATCCGTGCACTTGAACGCCTGAAGATGCCAAAAGGCAAAAAGGTCGAACTTTAAATTAAAAAGGTCTCCATTGTCATTTTTTAAAAATCTATGTCCGCTCCCAGTGTGGAGCATATGGCCTAATGGAGGTATTACAACAGAGGTTTTTTTTTATTAAGAGAACTGTTTGTTACTCAGTCGCTCAATCTCTCTAGAGCAGGGGTGGGGATCCTATTTTTCTCTGAAGGCCGCATTCATTTTTCTGATTCGACATGAAGGCCGCAGTAAACATTGACTAGGGAATTTTTGACTGGAAACAATTTCATGCCAATTTATATGGCCCCAAAATTTGCGGATTTCTCAAAATTAACAGCGTGGGAGCTTTTGTTTAGGTCTTTCAAGGGTTTTGACATCGAAAATCTCAACAATTTACGAAATTACAAAAATTTACACAGTTAGAGAATTGGCCAGAAGGCCGCACCAGTGTAGCCAAAAGGCTGCAGATTCCCCACGTCTGCTCTAGAGTATAGTAGGAGTAGAATTATTAGGGCAGGACAGGACTAGTGGTTAACTAATCGCTCTTGCTATATATAAAAATATGCAATCCACCAAAGCACCAAGTAAAAACGTGATAGTACAAAAAATCCCAAGAAAAAAGTTTTACCATTTTACTAGTTGGCTCAATTCACCTACAATGGGCCCATATTATCGATGTCTTTTTAGTGTCATATTTAGTAAAAAAAAAATATTGTACGATATTCTTAAAAGTAAGAAGGATTTAATGTTTATTTTTTTTATTTTATTTTGTATTGAAACTTAAATTTCAAGCATATTTTTAACCGTGTTTTTAACAAAAAAAAGGTAACTGCAAATGCAAACATAATATTTTTTCTGCTACATACCAATCGCATTTAAAATACAATTTACTAAAATAAATATATTCTATACCTTTTAGCGTTGTATTTATTTTTCTTTATGCTTTCAAAGTTTCATTCATATTTTAATAGAACGATATGAATTTATACGTTCAACATTACAATACCATTTCTATCTTCTAAAAGTACGGTGAATAAATTTTCATATCATTCCAATGTCCGACCGGTGATAGTTATTGCTTATATTTTCCTTCCTGTTAAAATCAGCTATCTCCATCATTTTCATTCGCATGCCATAATGCTCGAAAAGTATTGTAAATCACTGAAATTTCGTAATGCCAACATGAATTTTAAATTCCGTCATGTTTCTTATGTTTTGAGTTGACCGACGTTTTTCATTGTTATATTAATTACATTCAAGTTTCATTTAGGCACATTGTCAAATTAATAATAGTTACAATATGTAATTATATCTACCTTACGATATCATTTAGGCCGATTATGAGATTTGTTAAATATCAGCAATTCATATTTGAAAAATATTAGCCATCAAAATCAACTCAAAAAATAAATGACGACTAGGAAACATATTATTATGGACACAGTTAGTTTGTCTTAGAAAAACAAACCAGAGTATCATTTTGGTCAGTCAATACGTATCTTTAAAAATAACATAATATGTCGATACTTTTAATACGTTTGTCGGTTATCAAAAACAGGTGTTTGGTAAAATTTTCCACAATCGAAAAGTTTTCATGTTAGTAACCCAGTTTCTAACAAAGGGATTTATGAAGAATTCAAATTGACACTGCCATCGTTTTAAATAATAATAAAAAGTCGACAATATTTTTGCTGTGCATTTTGAAGCGGATACTAACTTGTACATGTGAAAATTCACACCGGAGGCTGTATTTCACATAAACGAGACCTCAACAAAAACAAAAAAAAAGTGGATCTTCTACTTTATGCATTAAAATCAATCCGAATTACTTCAATAGCAATTTAAAGAGTAGTCTTATTTAATAAAGAAATGTTAACAAAATTACGTTCTAAACAAAAGATCAGTGGACGTTTTGTGTTTTCTAAAAATACTTTCTGAAGAGGAACACCAAGATTTTAATTTTGTGTTTATATAATAATAAAGAAGCAAAGTCTTATTTTTAAAACAATTTTCTCGCAATTTAAGTAAAATTAAACTTTTTTTAAGACGCCGAAATCCAGGTTATGCCGGTTTCTAGGTAAATTTGCAATTCGATAACCGGTTTTATTAAAAATATGTTCGTATAAGCCTTGGTCGACAGTCAATTAAAAATACCAAATCGGCCTTAAAAGTTGTTTGAATTGTTTTTGGGTGGTTTATTTTTTTAAAATATATTTAAACTTATTTATAGTCGTACTCAGGTTGCGGGCCTCGGGTTGTCAGTTCATGCTGAAAAGGAGCGTTTCAATTTGCGTATATTTGGCTAAATTCAAGCTCGGTAGAATTAAATTTATGATCGGAGTAGTTGCCTATTATAATTTATATTTTATGGGTTCAATTCCGAGTTAGAGGCAGAATTGAATTGTTCCGTTGTATCATTATTTCAGTGATGGATATAAAATCAATAATATTAACAATTATCGTATTGATAGGGTATTTATTTAGCAGTATTCCAGCGATGACAAACCCATGACTCGCAGAGCTTATTCAAGGATATATACATTAGTTTTTATTTTGTGATCAAACTGAAAAATCTTAAATTATAAGTAACTAGAGCTGTGGAGTTGGAGTCGGGAGTCGTCAAGTCGGGTGTTTTGTCCCGGAGTCGGAAAAATGTTAAGATTCCGACATATTTAAAAAGCAGTATTTAATGATGTGTATTAAAAAGTCCACAGTGTTGCCACTGCATGCCATGCGTATTAAGGATGAACTGATGGTATACATCCATACATGTCAGTTAAACGGAAATTACTGAAAAATCAATTCGGTGTCGGAGTCGTTTTTTACTTGACTCCGCACAAACAAAAAACATTTTTTTCCCTTCTGATAGGACAATGTAGTTTTTTTTTTACTTCTTAATATTATATGTAAAATGCATTTTCACCAAGAATTGACAGTAAGCATATTAAAAGTGATTAACACACAAATACTCTAAATTAAAATATTTTTTTAAAAGAATATTTTCTCCCTATATTAAGCTACATAAAAATACAATATATACATAATATTGTCATTAAATGTACGTATATTGTCACACATGTCAATCACCACATAAACTCATTTTAGTGGATATTAAGTTTGCGTTTATTCACATTTTTCGGTCCAAGACAAAATGGATCATATGATCAAATTAGCAAAAATTGTTTAAATATGTAAAAAATTAGTTTGGTTTCATTTGTGATGATTTTATTGAAAAGATTTTTTAACTTTTTGTATTCATATGTTATGCTCAGCAATGCGGTGATAAGCCTGATATTATGCCACGGTTAAAAGATTAGCTTGGAGATACATTTATCTGACAACCAAATGATGCGGTAGCAAACTAAGATGATGATGTACATGTAGATTTAAATTTATTATTCAAACGTTATTTCCAAAGTAACTTGCAAAAAATGTTTTTTTTTCCTCGACCGAGTCAACTGTGAGGGGAACCCAGTTTGTTGTAGAAGAGAGATGATTTAGTGTCTACTTCTATATTCGTTTTTTTGTTTTTTTTCTCCTCCTGAATACATTATAGTAATATTTGCTGTGCGCAACAAAGACCTGTAACACAAGAGAGCCTCCTAGTCTTATATTAAACCCAATTTGGCGTTTTTGAAATGTAGACAAAGTGAAAAAATTGCGAAGTAACTTATTGCAAATCATGATGGGAAAAAGCTTCTATTAAGCCGGCTTCTTTTGCTTCCTGGTCTTAGTATGAAATTATTTGTGTAGCTTCTAAAATTGAATCAATTAGTCGTTAGCTTTTGATGTTCCCACGTCGTACGTCTCGATATGAATAGTAAAGTTACATACATAAAACAGTAAGTGATGTATTCATAACTACCCTTACCTTTTACCCATTAGCACCATTTAAAATATTGTATTAAAATATTTATTAATGTTTTAACAACCTGGCGATAGATGAAGTTCTGTTATATACTACGCTCAAAGCAGATTTTTTTTCAACAATCACCGCTACCAATGTAAAATATGAAACATCTGATTAACAGCTTCTTACTTAGTCACTTAAACATTCTTTTACAAACAGGGAACATACACAAGTAATACGATTATTACTAAAGCATTCAATCCCTTTTC
Source organism: Himalopsyche anomala (assembly GCA_031772345.1). Lineage (NCBI taxonomy): Eukaryota > Metazoa > Arthropoda > Insecta > Trichoptera > Rhyacophilidae > Himalopsyche > Himalopsyche anomala. Next base: position 2,698,767 of record CM062844.1, on the reverse strand, counting down.
AGGACCTTTTTTGTAATATCAGAATTTCGGAATTGACAATTTTTCCAATTAAGGTATTCCTCAATTGAACATTCACCATAAAATCGTGTAAAAAATCATAATTCACGGATTTCCTTAAATGAAAATATGAGACTATGTTTAGCTCTTGCAAGGATTTTTGAAATTTTTATTCGCTGGTCGATTTTGAAAAGACAGGAATTTACGGAATTCCAAAAACAAAAAAAAAGAAAGATCTTTAATTTTAAAAAACTTTTCGAGAATTTCGCGCTTCTTTTCTTCGATCCCGAAATCAAGTCCCGGGATTAGTACAATCACAATCCTTGGATTTCGGGATCACAGGATTGATGGCTCTGAATATTACTGTCTTTACGCCTCGTTTGAAAAATTGGTCGAGTGTAAGTCTTGAATATTAGACGCATATATTAATATCAGTATTTCCGTGAAATACCACTTTTTTAATCTTTTTTTTATTAAAATGAAGTATCGAAATGACTTCAATACAAAATTTATCATTATTATAAACGTGTTTATTTTATAAAATATCAAATAAAGTATTATTATGAAATTAGAGTGATTTTCATAAATAGTTCATGGTTTCTTAAAACAATAATATATCGTTAAAAAGCTTGCTTATTCTTCATCCTATGTATATTTTGATTCAATTTTTAGGATATTTTAAAAATTTAATACATCGCAAACAATGTTAAAATTAGATTTCGGCTTTGTTTCAATATCAAATTACCGATATTTATGCATTTTTAAGACTGGTATTTTGTTATTAAAATAACAACATAAACACCGAAATACTGTTTTAGGTTTTCCCTGTATAACAATTTGTATGTGGGTGGGAGAAAAATTCAAATATTATATCTATCACCTTTAACCCAAATCCATAAATCGATTGAAAAATCAATTTATTAAATCGTTCGTACGGCAATTAGATTTCAGTAATTGCTTTCAGCTTCTTAGACCTTTTTAAATTAAGTGGATATAAAGTACAAAGCACCATAATGTTTTTATTATATTTATATTATATTTCTAAGATATTATTATTTAAAAAAAATATTTTTAATAAATCCTTAAAGGAATACTACTCCACCAAACTCGAAGATCGTTTTCAAGTTTATATGATTTTTCTCTTCTTCTTCGGGGCCGAGTTAATAATCCTAAAATTCTCATGACCATTATATATTATGACGTGCTTCCAATTTATTTTTACGTGGGCGACCAAAACCTTTTGTTTCTAAAAACTTGTTCCTCGCGTAGGACGTACGAGTCACCAGTTACAAATGCCGTTCGACTAATCAATTCCTTGCCTAGAGAAAGTGGACATTTTTTGTGGAAGTATTTGTGAACTGTTTGTTAATTAAGTTTTAATTTTTTATTTCTTGATTTTGTATGTTGATTAAATGTATTATGTAATGTTTTTTTTTTATTTTTTCTCATCATATTTGAGGACCTAAATTTCAAAACCTACCTAAAGACCATTTTTGATTTTTTTCAAATTTTGATGCCAACTTGTTCTCTATTTTAATATCTACACAATCAATAAATTTCCGATTTCAAAACCTCTCTAAATACAGAGAAAACGCATTTTAAAAAACGTGTCAAATCTCAAAACCTACTGTAATCCAAAAAGCCCACAGCAGTTTTTTGCACTTTGCCAACAATTTAGGTTTTGAAACTGATCGCTCATTTGTCAACTGCATAATGTATTGGCGTCAGGTGTCATGTCATGTAAAGAACTTTTAATTTTTAAAAACTTAAATTATCATATTTACAGACTGTCAATAGTTAGTTATATTATAACTAAACGTTAGTTAGATATATTATAACGGTGAACACTCTAAAAGTGATTAATAAAGTATAAGTGTAATTTATTTAAATCATTGCTTATATGTTGTAAAACTATGAAGTTATTTGTGCTTAGTATAACAACAGAAGATAACAAAGCTGGCTTTCAATTATTTCTAAATTATTGCAAATCGGAATTTTATCATTTTAGCCAAGTTTACAATGTAGATACGGAAAATGGAGCCGAGATCACGATTGTGTTGGCAAGTAGTAGCAATATGCTCTTTGTCCGCGCCAGTGACAGAGCGAAGTAGTCTTTTGTTGGACTTTTCTATTATCCGCCTCGGGCATGATTTACAATAATTGCCAATAAAATGGGGACCAGACTCCGGCGTAAATGCCAACGTCATAAACATTTTATTTGGTTTGTCGTCCGTTGTAACGAGCAAGCTTCCCGCCAAAATTTTCCTCTTCCCCGCACGACTGCCATACCTAGGGCATGTAGCCCGGTTCAAACCGAAACCGGTTAACCGGTTTATTTCCTGTTTTAAGAAAAACCGAAAACCGGTTTATTTTACAGATATGGTTGTTGAGTATCCCACCATCACCCGTTAAGTGTATAAAGCCGCATTTTCACGGCAACGTTCCATAACACAATGTGATCAAAGAAAAAAAATCTCTTTATGGTATTGGGTCAATACAGAGTTGCACGGTACCTATCGTTTAACCATGCACTGTTATGCTTAAAAGATAAAGATAGAAAGAAAAAAGAGAATGTGATTTGCTCAGTCATTTAGTTTAACATTTTGATTGCCTTAAAAAAAAGTACGTAATTACCTAGCACGCTGGCTATAATTTGCAATTATTCATTTAGTTAGTTATTGACGAGTTGATTCTTAACTGGCGAGTTGAGTACAATTTTTTTTACGATATATCTCGTCTGTGGCAGCCATAGAGTTAAGTAATCGATATTAAGTATCCGTATACTGAGAATCCGCCGTGGCGGAAGAGTTTAATCTACACCGCCGGTTAACCGGGATTTATTGAAAATCTCTTTATGCCTTAATTACAATGGAATTTTATACAAATATTCTTATATCGGGTCCGTGGAGCACTGGTATCCGTGGTGGGTCTCATAGATTCAAGTGCCAATACGAACAGGACTTTTTCATTCAAATGCATTGGTGTTTTCAATTTAAATATTCCCTCCTTCGATTCCATTCCTAAAATAACGGGACATAGCAAAAGCGATTTTTTAACTAATAAATCTTTCTTAGCCCTATTCTCATATCCCTACTCCATTAAAAAAACAGACTCAACAATGTGTAACAATTAGTTCTCGCAGAAAAAAACTTTAGTTTAGATAAATTTCACTAGCATATACTTCACGTTATACGCTCTTGATGGTTGAAAAAAATTAAATAGCCTTATCTACTATTTTATGTACCTTATTAGTTCAAACATGTTACAAACTGCTTAAATTTGCATAATTAAACAAAATGTCAAATATTATTTTTGTTTTGGAATATTAGTTTTTGTGGTACAAAAATTGTTTTTTTTTTTTAAATAATTCCGGTTTAAACCGGTTAGCCGGTTTATTTATTTGAAAAAAAAACCGAAAAGCGATTGTTTGCTTTGGACGGTTAATTGGATGCCCTAGCCATACTCCACATTTAAAAACACTTTTTATTTTCATGACTGCTATTGTATTGAGTATTTTCAACGCAAACTACATAATCCTTGAAAGTTTTCTCTGTCATTAATTTTTGGATAACGTAAAAAACTTCTAAAACTATTTGTAAAAAGTATATTTTTAGTTTAATATATTTTTATAATAAGGAACAAAATATCAACGTATCTAGTTCTACAGTTTTTTAATACATGAGTTTATAGCTATTTCGGCGTGCGCCATCGTCAGAACTATGTTTAACTTGCATATACTCAGCTATATATATTACCGTAGAATATATACTCAAAACATCTTGTTATTTGATCTAGCATCCTAATTTAAGTTACAATTATTACATTTATTAAACATGACTTGACGATAACAAGTATGGTGTTATTCAAGGTAAATTATTTTTAATTAAATGAGTTATTATTATTAGTTAAATTAAGGGTTGTTTACCTTGAATAACCCCATATTTGTTATTGTTCTTAGATACGCATATATTAAATAGGCTCGTATTTAAACGGTCAGAATTTTAATTCAGTTTCGGTCAGAATTTTTAATACATCGGTCAGAATTTATATTACACTGGTCAGAATTTATATTAAATGGTCATAATGTATCGGTCAGAATTACAGAGGGCAGAATAAATAATTTATGGTCAGAATTTATATTAAGTGGTCAGAATAAATATTAAATGGTCAGAATTTATATTAAATGGTCAGAATATAAATGGGATCGGTCAGAATTTAAATGGAATCGGTCATATTTATTTTGACAGATGGTCTGATTTTTTTTGATGATATGATGTCATCGTATTGCGTTGCTATTGGTGCAAAGTGAAGTTGCTTACGGCAAATCGTCCAATGGGCGATTGGACGAGCGTTGCTACTAGCGCCACGGTCATTGAATGAATCACTATTATTGCGCGCCCAAAGGAAGAATTGACAGTTTTCATAGACTAGCTTCCCACATCCAGGCATTTGTATGTTTCGTGTCAAAAAAAGTTTTTATTTAAAAAAATGTTCACGGTATTTCCGCCTAACCGATATTCTTTTGGTTATTAAATAATTTTAAATAATCTAAAAAATTAAAACGAAGAAAAAATACTGAAATAAAGGTTTTTCCTAGATAATTTCTTAATTAATATTAGATTATGTCAATTAAACACCAGTTTAGAAGTCTCCGTGCACTTCAAGGTTGTGTATAATTATTAATTTGCATATGGCCCAAAATCATCAAAACACGTTTTTGCGCCCTTTGTAAATTTTGATATGTGTGGGTTACGTCCTTTTTCCTTTATACAGTCGATATAATACACTTATTGTAAGGAAAACACTATTTTTTTTTTAATTGAAAGAGGTGAGTATTTTTTATTTGAATTTAAAAAAGTGAAAACTAACAACATTCATCATAAAGCCTTGGTTCCTCTTGGAATCCTACATCCACTGCACTTCGGTGGATCCCTACCTTTATATAAACAAACCGAGTGGTATGTAATCAGATGATGCGTTATTTGTAATAATAATGACTCATTATAAGAGTCTGCTTTTCCACACATAACATGAATGTTGAAAAAAAAGGATTATTAATTTAATTTTTTTTTTATTCTGACCGAAATATTTATAAAATTTGACCGTACAATAGACAATTTTATTCTGACCGTATATTAATTTTATTCTGACCGTATATTAATTTTATTCTGACCGTTTATTAATTTTATTCTGACCGTTTATTAATTTTATTCTGACCGTTTATTATTTTTATTCTGACCGTTAGTATTTTTATTCTGACCAAAAATTGAATTTTATTATGACCAAAAGTTGATTTAAATTCTGACCAGAAATTGATTTAAATTCTGACCATTTATTTTGTTGCCTTTTAAAAAATTGTAGAACTAAATACGTTGATATTTTTTTACATTATAACAATGGAGTTTTAGCAAGAAAATTCCAATTCAATCTTTAATACATTTTGTATTTAGGATTCTTGGCGAATTTAATGTGAGTTAAATTTTCTCTGAGTAAATCTGCTATGAAATAATATCACGAATGATGTTGAACATGATTAGTCAAGAACACATCAAGTTCTCTAACAGCATCCATAATACATTTTTACCGTGTTGGATAATCAATCGGTGGATATTTTTTATATAAATGAAAATTCTTAATTTTTATAAAGTGATCTGAACCGGTTACGCACATTGTGATCATTTTTAACTGATAAAAGATATGCAAAACAATTATGTGTATAAAAAATGGCAGATTATTGTTTTGCTTAGTATATTAACCGGTTTATTAAATTTTGTACAAGTGTAGTTTAAAGCTTTAAAAAAATAAAAGAAAATATCTGTTATGAAAAGAAATACGATCTATTGAATGATTTTCAATTGCAGGAACTTTAATAAATCGTATTCAATACACTCTTTCAGAAGAGATTTACTAATTGAGTACTTAACGAAGGTCTTGTCGATGCATTAGTAAGGCCTCTGAAAACATCAATCGCAAAATAATATTGACTTACAGAAAAACGGTACGATATTAATGTTTTTCATGTCCGCTTATTAAGGTATTTTAATACAATATTTTCTAAGAAAACCTCTTTTATTTGCGAATAAGTGGAAATATAAAGAATACGGCGAAATCAATCAAATCTTGCAAACAAGTGTAGTTCGTATTGGGATTCAAACCCGTGAGATCCGTTACGGAATCCAATCACGTTGACCGCTGCTTTGTAGACTCCACATAATTTTATACTAAAAATGTATCACAAAATTTTTATTAGCTTTTGTATCGACTGTAGAAAGGAAAAGGAAGTAGACCACAGTTTTTTCAAAATAGCTTTTTTCGATAATCACAATGTATTAAGCTTGATACACGTTCTATACAAAGGATATAAACTGCAAATGCCGAATTAGTATCTTAATTTAGCTTTTAGGTTTGAAAAAAGATAACCGTGTGAAAATTAAAACCAAGAAAAAAGACTATAAAAAGGTTTTTACTAGACAATTTCTTTAATTAATATAAGCTTATGTCAATTAAACACCAGTTTAGAAGTCTCCGTGCACTTCCAAGTTGTGTATATTTCATAATTTGCATATGACCCAAAATCATCAATACAAGTTTTTTGTGTCTTCTGTAAAATTTATTATAAATGGGTTACGTCCTTTTTCCTTTCCACGGTCGATATTAAAAATAGCGATATTGCAAATGCCAGTACCGGTATTTAAAAAAATGTTGAAATAAAACAAAAGTTACAAAACCGGACGAGTTAATCAAAATACCGATTTTGATATTTCATATTAAATCATAATTTATAAATAACTGACGGTCTTTCAAAATAATAAAACACCATTGAAATGCTTGTCAATTCTGGGAACTGCCAATATTGATACAACTCTTAACACATTTAAAATATTTTACATGTGTAGGTTACGTCCTTTTTCCTTTCCACAGTCGATATGAAAACCATTGTTTAAATACTAATTAACGTTGGGTAAAATTTTGTTTTTAATTGATTGAATTTTTAAGTATGATAGGCTGTGTAACTAAATGCCAATTGATTTATAAATAATTTCAACACTGTAGTGTGAATAAAAACCGTTGAAATATTTTCCACAAAACATAAAACTAATTAGCGCTCTACGCATTGTGACGGCTGGTTTAAATTGATTTTTTATACTGGCAGTGTTGTGGTGGTAGGGGAGAGTTGGGCATTATTGAACACATTCTGTGAATGAATTAAAGTCGGTGAGTCGCATTTTCCATATTAAATTTGTACTGAAAAATAGATAATTAATTGCCGCGTTGATTATTGGCTTTGTATTAATACAGCGTGCAGGATGTTCAATTAAACTATTTAAATGCATTCGCTGATTTTGATTGGCTGAAATTTTCCGGTAATTGTTAAAAGAATCAAAAACAATTTTACCTACCCAACATGCATTCCAATATTAAATCATAATGGAGCATCTCAACGCAATTTGTTTATTTAAAAAATAATTGCATATCATCATTTTTAATTTAGTACCCATATGCTTGCAACTTTGTCGCCTGCGATGGGCCAGTTGGTTAGAGTTTACTCTACCGATCATGCAGGTCTGGGTTTGATTCCCGGTCAGATCACAGTGAATTTTAGAATTATTCCATTCGAAGTTATGATCGAAAACTGGGTGTATGTGATATCAATTCTCATTATTTCCTCTCCTCCTATCATTCTGATCCTTTAATAACTAGGTGTAGCAACAGCGATTAGTCAACCACTAGTCCTGTTCTAGCCTTATCCTTCTTTCCCTACTACTCACTTTGAAAAAAAGTGAGGTTGATTGACTGAGTAACAAACAGTTCTTGTAGAAAAAACTTTTGTTGAGATTAGGAGGCCATATGCTCTACATTGATAGCGGACATGGATAAAAAAATCCTACAACTTTGTAGTAAAGGCCTTAAGATCAATGCACTAGAACAAATGTAAATGGTTAAACATAATCAAACTACTGACATTTTTAATTACCAAACAAACATTGATCAATAACCGATACTTTAACCGTTACAAGAGGCTAAACTAATTATACGTAATATTCTAAATTTCGACTAATTTGTATTGAAGACTTCTTTATAATACAATATTTGTCATTTGAAAACAAATCAAGTTATTTTATTACTGTATTTTTTAAATATTAGTTAGGACGTTAGAATATACATTGAGAATATGTATTGTGTATCTCTGATAAGCCACAATATATAGCTAAGTTAATGTATGTTTAAGCAAAGCTCTGACGAAGCCGTAAGCCGTATATAAAAACTATATATCTGGTAAAAAAAAATATGTTCTGATGTATATTATCTCTCTTAAAATACTATTAGAAAAAGAAGTAGTTTTCTCTAGATAGGCAGATATTTTCATATTTAACGAAAGATATGTAATAAAAAATCTTCTTTTATTGTACTTGCATAAAAAAAACTCAAAATATCATTTTTTGGTTTTGTTAACGTTTCAAAAAATATGAATTAAATTGAGATGGATTACTAAATGATAAAAATAAAAATTATCGCTTTTTTACAATTTAGCTTAGATGTGTCAAAACCTTTTTAGCCATATCTCACAACTACCAATTTCTACTTGTGGAACTAAAACATGAAAATAAACTAAAAGCTTTTGAAAAAAAATATGCAGATATTTTTATTTTTATTAAAATAGAGTTTTAACAAGTAAACGTAAATTCAATCAATAACCGGAATTGATATTATTGTTGTGTGCTATTATTTCTTATTTTCTAGCTTGTGATTTTCCCATGGTCACAAATCTGTTTCATTCTAGTATGAATGATCTAACAGTTGTTATTCTTGTCAATTGACTATCATTTACGCTCTTTGCGTTTGTGAGTGGTCTCTAATGATAGCGCCTTCTCTTTTGTGTTGCGTGTTTAGCAAAATTTTCTACAGAATTGTTTTTTACTCTGATAACGATTTTCTTTCAGAATTAATTGGAATGGAATAAAAATAAATTGAATTGCATTTTTAATTTATAGTGTCTGACATCCAAGATAATATTTTTATTTCAACTGCAATCAAAGAACAAAAGACATCTAAAAAATATTAAATTTTACTTTATTTATCAAACAAAAGTTTGTCAATAAATTAAATCGATATATTAAATTCTAACACCTCAAATGATTTTGAATTATCGTAACATCAGTAATATAGACAATAGTTATTATAGTTAGTACTGTTATGAATGATTTCATTGTTTCATTTAATATTATTATAAATGGAAAAAAGTTAAATATTACAAATTAACAAAAGAATCATGAAAACAAATGCAGTATTTTTTTTATTTAGAATAAATCTAAAAACAGCCTGTACGTGAAATATAAATATTTCAAATGCCAAAATATATTTTCCGTAGAGTAATTTCGAGTGAACCCCAAAAAAGCTAATTCATTATTGCAGAGCATTTTACATTGTGGATACTGCATCAGAAAAATGGGATTAACAAAATGCTGGTATAAAAAAAATCATTGAATTGTTTATAGTTAGTTGCAAAGGCTCGCGCAGGATAGAGGTGTCGTAACTAAACTTTTTAGATTGAAACTTTTTCAATTGGTCCCTCATGCCAACCAAGTTTTTGCGGAACAAAATTCACTCCAATTTTGTAATCTCGTCATAGGGCCGCATCGTTTTGTTTGCCCTGCGATGAAACTAGAACAAATACTAAATAAAATCATTTGAAAAATTATCTGATTAATATTACATATGACTTTAATTTAAAGGTCTCAATATCATTTATTAATCGTCATACTTATTTACTAACTCTACAATTATAACGATTACAAAAACAATATTGTTCAGACTACAAGCTTTTCTCGTCAGAAAAATTATATTAGTTTTGATATTTTAAGGTTTAATTTAAACATTGTACACAATATTCAACCACCAGAGACGAGAGCTTTTTTTCAATAAAAAAACAACTTTTAAGCCGTATTGAATTAATAATTTATACTTCTAACAAAAATTAAAAAAAAAAACAACAAAAAAGAGTCGTTGTATAGAAACTCTGCTTGACTATATGGTCTTGCTCATCCTTATATAACCGGATAATATTGTTTACGGACAGTAGTAAGGACGAGCGTGACCACACGGGAACACAAAAATTTGTGCTTGAAATATAGCTTAACGTATTTTTTTTTTAAATATTTACAATTTGACCTGTTTAGATCAACATTATTTCAACACAAATATAAGTAAAAGTAGTGTAAATAATTTAATGTTTTGATAAAATAATAACTAACAGTTTCAAAAAGTTCATAGTCCTCGCAACTGATGACTAACTGAAGTCTGTCTCCTTTTTGACCAATAATGATTGAAAGCAACAATATTCAAGTAGGAAAAGGATGAATAGTGGAATCAGTAGAAAACGGTGTTTACTGTGACCATATGGTTACACTCGTCTTTGGAGAGTTAACAGAACACAATAAAAAAAATATCCAAAGAAATTTGATCGTAAATTGACGTGAAAGCGTGGTCACATCAAAAGACGAATAGTCAGTGCTAATTCTCTTCATTTGGTAGATAGAAAAATGGACATTATGGATATTGGATATTATATATACGAAGTACATGTGATAAAAAGAAGAAAAATAAAAGTCGAGCGGGACTCGGACTCTTAAAGAAGTTCTACCACAGTTTTAATTTCGGATGTCATAAGGAGCTTTATTATTGACTATATTATATTCAAATTCAAAATCAAATGAAACAATCAAGAGATATATTGTATCTGTGAGATGAAATTATCACATAACAAACATGTCAACTATTTGACGTTTGCGTTGTTGATTAAGAAAAATTGCACATTGTATCAACAAAAATGTACAATCGTTGTATGTTTGATTGACAATTCAAACCCTCTTAAATTTGATTCCATAACAGACTTTTAACTTCAATGATACGGTAAACGGATTTGTCAAGCCCTATAGCGCAGCGGTAAGAGTTTTTGGCCTCCTTGCTTCACGGGTTTGAGTACCAGTACGACATACTTTTTTCAATCGATTTATTTTCGAAGGCATGGGTGCTTGTTATGCCTAAAAATTCTTTCTCACCCTTCTTATCCTTCAATTACTGGCCGTAATGAGAGTGATTAGTTATCCACTAATCCTGTTCTATCTTTATCTTTTTATCCCTACTACTCTCTTTGGGAAAGAGATGGCAAATGAGTAAGAAAAAATTCTGAAGAGATATTTTCATTAGAAGTCCATATCGACTGTGGAATGAAAAAAAGACGTAAGTAACCCACAGTTTTTTCAAAACAGCTTTTTTCCGATAATCACAATGTATCAAACTTGATAAACGTTCTATCAAAAGAATGTAAGCTGCAAATCCCGAATTAGTATCTTAATTTAGCTTTTAAGTTTGAAAAAAGATGATCCTGTGAAAATTGATACCAAGAAAAAAGACTGAAAAAAAGGTTTTTCCAAGACAATTTCTTTAATTGATATTAGATTTTGTCAAATAAACACCAGTTTAGAAGTCTCCGTGCACTTCAACGTTGTGTATATTTCATAATTTGCATATGGCCCAAAATCATTAAAAACATGTTTTTTGTGCCACCTGTAAATTTTACAATGTTTGGGTTACGTCCTTTTTCTTTCCACAGCCGATATGCTCCACATTGAGATCGGACATGGTTAAAAAAATAATATCATCTATCACATTATTCGCTTTCAAATAAATGTACATATATTTACTTTGTTATATTGTTACTTTCATATTTAAAAATTCGTCAATTCATATTATGTTTTGTGAAATTTGATTTTCAGATAAATCCATATTACGCAGAATTTGAGAGAAAACAATATTATTTACATCGGCTTAAAACTTTTTCAATAATTTTACATTTTCTATTGAAGACCAATCGTAATAAGCAAATTCTAGCGATATTTAGGAATCTCAAATATTTGGGTTTTGAGCATTATTAAAATTTTTCCGTTTTAGAGAGATGAAAATTAAAACAAATTTATATGATTTATCCCCAAAAAAAAAGCTTGCGTAGCTTGACTAGCTTTTTACAGAATTTATTTTGTACAAGAATTTCACAAGGACTGATAGATATTTTTTTAATAACGTTATTAGTCATTCGTTTATCACTACAGTAAAACCCCCATTTACACTAAAGTCGGGACCGTGTAATTTGGAGTATTGTAATTGGGGGAGTGAATGTCATACAAAATTAGGGATTTGGTTTTTTCCGCAAAAAATGCTAAACTAAGACTACCCTTAGTTTTGCAAAAAAAATGCACGATATAATTAGTTACTAAGTGATAAAATGCAAAATCCAACACATAGACAGTCGTCCGGATATGCGTGTATAGCCTGGCACGTGTTGAATACACATACGCTAGCCAACAATTGACTGCATGCACCGCACAGACGACTTTCTCGTAGCAAAGACAATGGAATTCGACCGTTCAATTGGGGGATTTGCGGCGAATATTTCAAGCCATCGCGTAATTCGGGGTAGTGTTATTGGGGGTTCCACTGTATTTATGAGGTTTTGAAAAGAGTTTTACTGAATTTCCCGCTTGAGGACGTGATTACATGAAGGCTGCTTCACTAAAATAAAATACTTATAAATATGATGATTTGATATTCGTAATCAATAATATACACGCAAGAATTTAAAGGCAGTTGTATTTTAGTGATAAATATAATATTATGAAAATAGTGTGTTACCAGCATTCGGTAAAAATCAAATAAAAAAATGGTTTACAAAGAAAGTATAAAATAAATATAAATAAGTATATTTAAGCTTCATTTCTCATTTTCATTTTACATATAATACAGTTTGCATAAAAACCAGGGCTGTGGAATCGATTAAAAATAGGACGACTCCGACTCCGACTTTGCCTTTACTTAAAACACGACTTTAATTACTTTTTTATGTTTAGAAGCATGCAGTGGCGTCAGTATTGACCGTAGCGATATGAAAACACATATTTTTGAGACTCGAAGTTGTTAGCTCTTTTCTAGTCTGACTCCACGACTCCGACTCTGATCTCTTTTACTTTTCAGCATACGTTTTAAAAAAATTGAATAGTCAAATAGGGGTAATACTTGCAAACACAGTTTATTACAAAATGGTTAAAAAATTAAACTTAAATTACATTTTGAAAAACAATGTACGTACATTTAAAAGTATTTTTTGTTCTACATTAATTTGGAATGATATTTTGGATGTTGTCAAGCCATATTTGAGACTGATTTATAAAAATACTTTCAAAATTTATTTTTATCTACTAAATTACATTCAAGGTTCATGTTTCAAGAACTTTGGAATAAAGCTGGGTTTGCAAATAATACTCTCAAATATTGTCGAATTTTAAAGATTTAGTGACAACGAGGGTGATATTGTTGCTAATGAGACACTCCCGAAAATTGTTTAGTCACGTTTACGAATTGTTGTTGGTTATAACGTTGAGTACCTCAAGATGTTATATCATATAAAAAAGTAAAATAAGCCTAAATCGATTACTATATCAATATTACATTGTAAAGGTACACTATCTTTACGCGATAGATTGATTTTGTGGAACCATGTTGAAATCAACGTTTGAAATGCGACTCGATTTATAAATGAGTTTCTCGCTCCCCCAAACTTATGCGAGGCCTTTCTGTTTCATATACACCACCTTCAAACTTGCCTCTCCTTTGTTTCGGCGCAAATTTTGCGGTGTTATGTCCCAATTGAAAATTTATAATATACACGTGTAGGTAGAAAGTGAAACTACAATCACTCGCCATTCGGCCGTCGGTTTCGCAGGACATTACGCTTCGGACGGTAGCCATCGACACTTCGCATTGAAAGTGTTAAATTATTTAGTATGATCAATGATATATTTACAATAAACAAAAGAATAATAGTATGTTCAATTAACTTTCTAGCTTGCGTTTTAATAATAAATCACCATTGACTATTTTTGTATTAGCTTATTATGCTAGGTGTGACAGGTGCTTCTATTTGTTTCTCAAAGCTTCTCAATGAGGTTAAACCAGGGGTGGGAAGCCTTTTTTTCTCTAAAGGGCGCATTCATTTTTCTGATTCGGCATAAGGCCGCGAAAACATTGATTGACGGAATCTTTGGCCGGAAAAAAAATCATGCCAATTTCTTAAGCGCAGAAATTTGCTGATTTCCCAAAATTATAAGTTTATATTTTAGTGTCCTTTTCTTTCGAAGCTTAATAAAAAATTACAGCCTCTTTCTTTATCATTGACTAGTATTTTACAATGAAATAAAGTAGACTAAATGAATTCTCCCTTATGTTACCCTTAAACTCTTACGTATATTAATTTAAATGAAAGTTTAATTTAACAAGTAGTCAATTGTATAAATTGAATACTTGTTAATACATAATAACAAAAGGTAATATTCTTAAAATACATATTTAAATATCTTACCGTTTTCCAAGCATATCTCTATGATGCCGTGAGGATTTAACAGGTTATGGCAATCGGAAATTCTGGAATCATCATCATATATATGGGTTGCAGCCCTCTAGGGGGCCGTAAGGTTTACACTGGGGGTCTTGAAATATTTCAATATAACTACAAGTATTTATTTATGTATATTTGACCCTTTTACATATTTATACATTTTTTATATAAGAAAACACATGTTGTGTTTTTTTAAAAATACTTTCTGCGTTGAATTTCATCAAAGTTCAAAATGAAGTACATTCTTAACTCGATGGCTGCCACAGACGAGACATCGCGTAAACAATTTTCGTGCTCAACACGCCAGAGACGAGTTTTCTCGTCAATAAAAAAATAAATTAATAGTTGAAAATTATAGCCGGTGTGCTAGGCAATTACTATTAATTATCAACGGCAGCTAAAAGGTCAAATATAATAAAACTTGACACATTGATTTGTTACGTAAAAACACAACTGACAATATTCAATTATTTGTATTGCGTTTTTAAATTGTATCTGTAGATGTTTTTTATTATTATTTTAATTTACAAACAACAACATGTGTATGTATATGTTATAAATAATGCTTTAAAAAAAGGCTCGTATTTTTCCGATCAGAATTTATATTAAATGGTCATAATATATCGGTCAGTGTAAATAGTCATAATTTAAATGAAATTTTAAAAAAACCTAACCTTACCTAACCAAAATGGTTATAAAATATTTTTACCGTATAATATTTTTATTCTGATCGTACGTATTTTTATTCTGACCAAAAATTTAATTTTTTTCCCCAAAAAAATAGTAATGAAATTATGTCGTGGAAGAAAAAACTTTGACAAGCACCGACAAAGACGATTTAAATGATCTTTTCCATGAGCTCATATCGTCGTTAATTTTCTACAAACTGTCAACCACAATTTTAGTTGTCAATTCAATTTGAGTTGTTTTACGCTATGAATTCAAAATTTTAAAACATTCTTAATTCCATTAATTCGTATCTCAAAATATATTTTATATTATGCTTTATTTTATATAATATAAAAACGTTAGCAAAAAATAGTGCTTTGCTTGGCATGAAAGAGAAGGTAGAATAGATGAATAGATCTTTGCTTCCTGGATTATTATATTTCTCATTGATTTTGAGGACTAAACGATAGCGATAACGGTAGAATAAAGTACATTTATGTTTCGCCTGAAAACTTGTACGTTTTGTGATACCAGGTTAAAATATCTTCAAGTAAAATTTTAGTGCCGTCTTACATTTGTTAAATACGACGTTTTAAACACAGAAACTGATGATGACGACGATATTCACTCAGGTTTTGAAGTATGAGTTACTTGAGTCACGTTACAGAATGGCGTATCTGAATATGTGCCATTGTTCAAAGTTGAAATTAATTCAAATTGAATATTACAAATCCAACCCTTTGTTACTGAAACGCAAGGTTGATGCGAAAACTATATGAAGGAAACCATTGTACAATATGAATATTTAATAATTATTATTTTGAGCGCGTACTACAAGGTTGGCGTTATCCAATTTTGAGCGGATACTATCCCCCGGATTGGAAATAATTGACTTTGCAAGTTTGTATTCTGCGTGAAATATGAAATCTTCTCTTGGAACAAAACTCGCTAACGAAATAATTCGATTTATCAAGAGCATGTCATTCCTAAAAGCATTTTTTTTCACCATAGTCGCTTCTTATGTCCACATGGACTACTAATACCGGCATCATAATCGAAAATATCTATGAGAACTAATTGTTTTTTTTAAAAAGAAGGTTGTGACTAGAATAGGCCACGTTATACTTAGTTTTTAATATTTATTGTAAAAATACAAAAAAGTGATTTCTTCAAAACATCTTTTGTCCGATTATCACAATGAATACAATTAATAAACGCTCTATCAAAAGGATGTAAGCTTCAAATGCCGAGTTAGAAAATTGTGACCAGGAAAAAGGACTTCCACAAAATTTATTTTTACGTAACTCATTAAATAAATATTAAATTTAGTGAATATAACTCAAGCTTAGTAAAATTCGCGCCTTTCAAGATTGTGTTAAATAATTTAAATTTGGATCAAAAACATTAAAAACGTATGTTGTGCGTTTTGTAAAAATTTGTGTTACTTATGTAATTTTGCCTTTCTAACGTTGATATAGTTAAGAAAAAATAGTTTATCAAAGGATTTGTATGAGATTTAACCTCGTGAAAACTGCAGCCAAAAACCCGTTTTACATAAAAGTACTCACGGTAATGACTAGGGCTGCTTTTTGATTCCGAAATTCAGAACTTGCGATTGTACTAACCTCGGTATTTCAGGATTGAGGACATTTCAGAAACTTGCGTGATCGCTAATTTTTTTCATTTTGGCAATACCGCAAATTAAAAAAAAAACTAAACAAAAAAAAGTCTCGCATCTTTTCATTTAAGGAAGTTCCTACATCTCCAGGATTTTAAAATCGCCGAGCAAAAATTTCTCAATCACGAATTATACATGATTTTATGGTGAATTTTCAATCCCAGATTTAAAAAAATGGGTCCAGGATTGGATGCTATAGTACTAACGGTGGTTGACACTGTGCTGAAATATTTAATTTCATAAAGCCTAACTTAGTTTCATTTAAAAAATAATATGCAAGCTTAAAGAGAAATAGTTCCCATTATTTTTCAGTGAAAGCTATCAGTGTTTTGTTATTTTCGATTCACTTTTGTAACATCGAAAGCGATGCATATTGATTTTAGCATGACGCATTATGTAACGCCATGAAAATATCCTTTGGTACATTAGCAATGTTTAACTTTATGTGCTTCACATGTAAAGTTAGGATTAGGCTCAGAACAGTGTTTTAGTTTTGGTACGGATTCCTTTAGCATTTCCGGGACGAAACAAATTTCGGTAGGAGGGTTTGACAACAACTCAGATCGCCAGACGCGCAACTTCATCATTGTGCAACAATTAAGTTTCGTTTGTCTTATAAGCTCACTAAATCCCTAATACAAATAGAAACACAAACTAAACATAATGCCAACTACTTAGGAAAACGTCTTTTGTATTGGCAATAACTTTAAGACCTTAAACAACACGACTCATCAATAAATCAAAATTTATAGCTCGTATTAATCGCCCTATGAAATAGCACACTAGGCCAAAATTAACTGTTTTATATAAGTGTAAATAATATATATACTTTAATCATAAATATTGATTTTGTATTTTTATAACGGGCACTTGAAACAACGAGTGATATTTAATTTATTTAAATAAAATAGAGATAACACTTTTTTAGAAAAGTATAAAAGTTTAAGCATTAAATTCTAGCACTGCTTTAATAAAAAATAAAAATAAATATATAAAAATACTAGACGGATCAATTTAATACACAAAATGATGATAAAAAAGAAGCAAACTTTAAAAATAAATACAGCACAATTGAAAAGCTTACCGATTTTGAATGAGCAAGTAAATCTGCCAAAATCCCCACTCTTATACCCCATATGAGAGTAAATAGAATCATAAAAAAGATTCCGACAAACAAAAATAAATATGATTCTTAAGACTACCCACCATTCAAATCTGTAGGCATACCCGTGGGTTAATCCCTTTCGCCAGCAATGGCTTTAAACTCAACGATACATTTATTTCTTATATAAAGACGATACATTCATTTACTAAGCGTCAATTCAAGTTCATCCGTGCACTTGAACGCCTGAAGATGCCGAAAGGCGAAACCCGGGTCTATAGTGACAAAACTTTTGTGAATGTACATAATTTTAACTATTCAAACTTTTTACATGTATTTTGTATTATTATATAAAATCTATTATGAAAAACTATTTTCCAGAGTGAAAAAATCAAAATTAGCACCAAACAGATCCAAAAAATATTAAAATATAATATAATTCATAATTTTAGGTAGATATTTTTTAATATTCTTAATACTTCTCAAGGGTTCAAAATATGAATCGGTTATTTTCATTATTTTTTTCAGTCACTACTCAAATCATCAAACTACGTCATGCGGGCTGAATTAGACTCCTATTATTAAATTTAAATATTGTATTCATTTAACTGTGAATTTCCAATAATTTATTTAAATCAATCTATTGGAATTTGGGTAAGACTTTTGAATAGTGGACCCAGAGTGATAAATGTTCTAAAATATATTATTTGAGGCGAGCAGATGTTTTTTTAGTCGTATATTTCTCGAATATACTCATTTATCGAAATTTTTAGGAAAGGGTGCACGAGAAATATAATCTCAAATATACACAATTGAAAATGTTTAGTTGTCGAATAACGTTTGCAAAGAACAAACTCACTTCACAAGAATATTTTTCCTTCGGTCGCCCAGATTCCCAACCCGGGGTCCGCGAAAATGTTCATTCTTTCAACATTCTTTGTGATAAAATATTAACATGTGAAATAAAAAAATATCGCAGATTTAGGGGTCCGTGGCATGAAAAAAGTTGGGAAGCACTGGTGTAAGCAATCGATTTTTTATAAATTAATATGTTTTAAAAATTTCTCATCTATAGAGTTACAAGATAACAACCAATCTTTTCCTTATTCCATCCTTCTTTCTTTACTGTTTATATGTTCATAGTTTTTAAACTTACCTAGAACCATTTCAAGTGAAAATAAACAATACGAAAATGCGTAGTAGGAGTCCATATGATTCACATTAGGGCAGATATGGCTTAAATAAAGCTAATTGATTTGATGTTGGATTAACTTTAATGATTAAATTAAACATCTTTCCAATATTTGACAGAATGACATTAAAACTGTTAGACAAAACATTTTTTTTTAAACCATGTCCGCTCCCAATGTGGAGCATTTGGACTCCTAATGGAGTTTATCTCAACAGATGTGTTTCTACGAGAACTGCTTGTTACTCAGATGCTCAACCTCTCTTTTTCCAAAGAGAGTAGGAGTAGAAGAATAGGGCTAGGACAGGACTAGTGGTTAGCTAGTCGTTCTCGATACGCCCCGTTCATAGGATAGGATGGGTGGGAGGAGGGAATTCAAGACATCACATACATCCATGCCTTTGAACAGAAATTCATAAATCGACTGAAAAATCAATTTATAAAACTGCCCGTACTGTGATTCGAACCGGTGCCCTCCGTAGCGGTAGCCAACGACGTTGCCCACTCGACCACACAGGCGGCATAAACGTTAATAAAATAATGAACGTTAATTTACGTTACTTTTATGGTGTTCACTGTCAATACTTGGTGGAAAGGCATTATATTAAGAAAAACACACCTTTATAAATAAAGTGGAAATTAAGTACAAAGGAATATTGTGTTGATTTATGTTTTGTCATCACTTACGGATATTACATTTTTTTTCCCAATTTCTGTCAATAAATATGTAAATACCAATTTTAATTCATTATCTACACCTCACATATTAGCTGAAAAAATTCGGTGCTAAAATCAATGCACCGATCCATAAATAACTCTTTTTGAAAGGTAATTAATACCTAGGAAACGACCATTGTTAACTTCCTAGAATGATATGTTTTTCTCATTAGCGAACTTTCCACATTGGAGAACAAAACCTTATTGTTAGATATTTTACTAGAAAATATTTTTATGAAGATTATGTTTCAGCCATTACTTGTCATTTCAACGGACGGAGAGAGAAAAACATGAGAATTAGCTGATAACAATGATTTGAAAACAATGCTTATAAAACATGCGCGACACAGTGAAATAACCTAATCACGTTTAAACTATTCTTTACATTTTGAAGCAATTAATTCACATCAAATCTTTTTTAGATAAATTGATGGATTAAATCAGGGGTGTGCAACCTTTTCATTTGAAAGGCCACATTCGTTTATCTGATTCAACATAAGGCCGCAGTAAAGAAAACGTTGACACCCCTTTTTCGACTGTCTAACATATAATGAGTTGATTACGCTCTTTTTCCAAACGCCTGCATATAATTTTTTGATCAAAGTGAATGTTTTGATCAAGTCAAAAGGCCGGAACAGAGTAGCAAAAAGGCCGCAGGTTCCCTTCCACTGGATTAAAGCATATATGTCACTTGCAAAATTAGATTTCAAAAAAATATTTAAGACTAGTTACTTGTCCAAGAATTTAAAAATAAAAAAAACAGTCTTTTTATGATTGCGTTAATTGTATATTGCTAGTGTTTAATGTTAGATAGTTAAAATATTATATTAAAAATATATATCTTTTAATTAAGATTACACTAGCTGAAAAAAATATCTATGTTGTGATTTATTTATATCACTTTTAAGGTGTTCACTGTCAATACTTGGTGGAATGGCATTATAATAAAAATAATAAAACATTTTTAGTACCTTTTCCAAATAAAAATTATTTGATCAGGACCGATTTCGCTCATTGCGAGCATTATCAACTGATAAGAAAAATATATAAACAGTGCTATTTATAAAAAATTAAATTGAAATAAAAGGTGTAAACAACTGTTAACAATGAAAAGGATTTCCAAATTACATTATAAGTAATTACACAAAATTAAAAATGCTTGACACCTATAACATACAATTAAAAAATCATCAGACTAATAAATATAAGTGGCAAATGATGTCAATTATAAGCCCAATTGAAATTTGGGAAATTTTGAAACAATGTGAAACGCTACATTACTTAAGTAAATAACTTAATGATGATTTTTTGTTTTGAGCGGAACCAGTCCTGATCAAGTAAATTTTATGTGGGAAAAATTATTAAAAATGTTTTTTTTATTATTATTTTTATTTATTTATATATTAAAATAAGACAAATAGTACGATGGTTAGTCCTGCAGCCGAGAGGACATCGCTTATGGAAGCTTGTATTATTCAGCTATGGTGTCCGCAGGGTTAAATCACATAACACAAGTTCCCAATAAATGAATATTCAATCTTTTTATTTTTCCTTATACCAAATTAATGATTCCTGTGTATTGTTTCCATCATTTAATCCGATCATTAAAAATAGATATAGCGTAAACGGTAAGATAACTCTTATACAAAGTATCTCTTACCTTTCCATTTTTACTGTCTTCAAAAAGAATTTTGGACGACTGAATAGCAATCAGTACTCATAAAACAAGTATTGTTGATATTTTTCGTTAAAAGTATACATGGTCCACGAATTTGCGTTGGTAGAGAAAATGGCTAAAATAAATTCAGAAATTTAGTGATTCACAAAATTTAGTGAAGTAAATCTGCAGGTATGTTATTTATTAAAAATATTTAGCTACCTACAAATTCATTTTAATTTTGAAATAAAATAAAAATAAAAAAATTCTTTGATTAAAAACGAATCCAAAAAATATAATTTTTTGGCCATTTAATAGATTAAATAAACAATGATTTATGTTTAAAATGTTTTGAAAGAGGCAAGAAACGACTTAATTGAACTCATAAATACTGCTTTTCTATTAAATATGTTTACACGACTTAAATTGTCAAAGGATAGAGGTCGACCTTAATATGTTTTATACTGAACTGTGTAAACAGGCTATTAGGAATTCATGCAATACATAAAGAAAACGTACCATTAGCCCAAATGATTAATTTAAATGTGCTTAAATCTTTGAAATATATCAGCTACTTTTTCAGTAACGTTGCTATTAGCACAAATAAACAACGTTAACTAGAAAAGATTGTCTTTGTTATCTGTTGTCCGGGACTATTTTTGTAAAAAAAAAACTGAAATAGAATCCAGCAGGAGAGACACAAAACGACTGAAAAGTCTCAGCGAAGAACGCCTTGAGTCGGGGATTCTCGACCATACGGAACTTCTCCTTACCCACGGTTGGATAACCAGCAATTCTTAATGATCAGATTGTTTTTTTTAAATCTCTTTCAATTTAACCCACAAAACGATTTGTGTTTTAATTTTAACAAAAACAAACAACTTAAATCAACATTGAAATCGTCTATAATATCGACTGTGGAAAGGAAAAAAACGTAACCCACACATAGCAAATTTTACAGGAGGCACAAAAAACGTGTTTTGATGATTTTGGGCCATATGCAACTTATCAATTGAACACAACCTTGAAGTGCACGGAGACTTCTAAACTGGTGTTTAATTGAAATAATCTAATATTAATTAAAGAAATTTTCTTGGAAAAACCTTTTTTTCAGTCTGTTTTCTTGGATTGCCTCCCTGTGGAAGCAATTTTAAAAACGTATTCACGTCAAAACCTTTTTTTCAGTCTTTTTTCTTGGTTTCAATTTTGACAAGCACATCTTTTTTCAAACTTAAAAGCTAAATTTAGATACTAATTCGGCACTTGCAGCTTACATCCTTTTAATAGAACATTTATCAAGTTTGATACATTGTGATTATCGCTGATACAAAAAAATAAAAAAGCTGTTTGAAAAAACTGTGGGTTACGTCATTTTTCCTTTCCACAGTCGATATACTTATTGTTATTCCAATTTGGTTCTGAATCTTATTCCTTAAATGGAATTTCTTGGAAAATAGGCATATATAACATGTGCCTGAATCATGCATGTAACCTCTTTCTAATGAATGGACTCCGTCGCTTTGAAAGACTACTTATAACCATCATAATGGTGGCCATTCACCTAGGAACAAATGATCCAGAACATCTTTGTCATAGCATCAGGAACAATGTCCCAGAACATTTTTTTTAAAACACAAGGGGTCACAGAAACGTAACCCGTTGAGGT